>OX031056.1:28794776-30044776 GCA_943736015.1 Tridacna crocea
TTTCGACCTATATCAGCTTGCACATACATTTTGAATGGACTGACGTGGGTCAGTAATTTTGCAGATGCATTAAGGCCGTTATTCATATAGTATCGTTCAAATATATCGGTACGTTTTCATATTTTTTCTTATAAACTGATTTTATGTCACGCACCTGTCTGTATGCGGTTAAAGGACCCCTTATTAAATATGTAATAGGTGTGGAAATTAGATATGATATTTCACAGGGGTAGTGTGAAAAACCCAACCGTTTCAACGGTGAAAGATATCAACACCAGTATGCTAATTTCACAGTAAACTATGGGGAGCTCTCACATTGATTGTCCTTGCTAAGTGCTACAGTTAACACTCTGTTGGTCCCGAGATGAAGGGTAAAAGAGTGTTTTTAGCTGATATAAAGTAGTAGACAAATTATGAAAAACCTATTACAGACAACATTAAAGGTATCTTTTGTGGCAAAAAAGGCACGAGGCATGCTGTGTAGAAACGGGATTCAATGCATCCGCGAAAATACGACTTTATGCTCAACTTGCGCAATCCACGCAGGCTGACATGGGTAGAAACCTTTTAATATTCGTGACCCATCACGCAAAAACAGACCATCTGGAAATTCTGTACATCAATTAGATGAAAACAGATCAAAGATAGTGCAGATCAGTTTAAGTTGATTCTAAAATGATTGTATAACAAGGTACAATGACCAGGGTTGACACTTTTCACAGTTTCCAGAAGGTCCCTTTTTGCGTGATGGATCACTTGATTATATTTTACATATGGAGTGCAACACGCGAAAAGGGTCATTCGGACATCTGCGTAAAGTGTCGTCTCGGATCAGCCTGCGCAGTCCGCGCAGGCTAATCCGAGACGGCACTTTACGACTACATTAGATTTTGTGCTACAGTAGACATGCGCAAAACAGAAAATGGCATTAAAACGGAAAGTGCCGTCTCGGATTAGCCTGCGCGGACTGCGCAGGCTGATCCGAGACGACACTTTACGCAGATGTCCGAATGACCCTTTTCGCGTGTTGCACTCCAATTATCCAAAGACCTATCTTCAACATAATTCAGTGAGTTTTTAGACAAAGAATTGATTTCAATGATCCTTAACTATATATTATTATATGGGGTGCAACACGCGAAAAGGGTCATTCGGACATTTGCGTAAAGTGTCGTCTCGGATTCGCCTGCGCAGTCCGCAGAGGCTAATCCAAAACGACACTCTCCGATTTTATGTGATTTTCTGTTTTACGCAAGTCTACTGTAGCACAAAATCTAATGTAGTCGTAAAGTGCCGTCTCGGATTAGCCTGCGCGGACTGCGCAGGCTAATCCTGGACGACACTTTACGCAAATGTCCGAATGCACCTTTTCGCGTGTTGCACTCCAATTATTATATGACTTGCTTGATATTATGCAACCCGGAAATTTATTAAAACCCCATGCTGCCATATCGCTGCTCATTTACGAAGGAGTCATTTTTTTCAATATTTTAAAGTATCTGGTCAACCCTCTGTATGGCCAATATATTTGATTATTTCCTTCAATGGACAGCTTTTTTAATATCAAAATGTCAAACAAACTGTTTTTCAGAGCCATACGGATGGGGAATGTACATTCCATTGGCCACCGATATCTACATCTTGGACAATGACTACTGTAGGGATCAGTACAGCGCTTTGGACCCTGAAGACATGGGTATGAACTTCTACATTGACGATTCCGTCATCTGTGCCGGTATGCCTCCAGCCAAACAGTCCAAAATGAAGGATCAGAACAACGATGCATGTGCTGTAAGAGCTCTTTCTCTGTCTGTCTTTTCTGTTTGTTTGTCTGTCTGTCTGAGTCGCTTTGCATGTCTCTGTCTATCCCCCCGTCTCTATATCCCTCCATATCTGAATTTATGTCTCGTTCTCTTCTAGACAGTGTTCATTTACAAAATCTTACAGAATCAAACATAATGTAAAGTAACCTGCACTTTCGCCTTTTCCCAAAATGTTTTCTACCCTTTCAAAGAAAAAAATAATCGCTTGGGCCACATTTAATTTGATGTCTACCATTGCTAGACAAATCTAGTATTTTTGTCGTTAGATGAAGAATTAACCCTTTACCACGCAACGCCGACTTTTCACGACCCTGAAAAAGAAGCCTTTTGAAAACATTGTGGAAAAAGGAGGAAATGCTGGTAGCCAGCATTTTCTCCTTTTCCAAGAATGTTTTCTCTCCTCTTCGACACAAAATGTCAAATTTTCAGTCGCTTTTATTTTGACGTCTGCAAATGCTTTCAATTTGGACCAGTCTAAAATTTTGTCGTTTGATGAAAAGTTCAACCAGGAATTTTGCGAAACTCTTAAAGTTTGAAATGTTGATGTATAACATTTTAATTTCAAGTCCTGATCACATATAGGCACCCCTTATATAATAATATGTGAATATTTGTGTGTATTTTCAGGGTGACAGCGGCGGCGCTTTGCTGTGTCCAACTGGACCTCAGGGAGACTGGCGTGTAACCGGAGTCATTTCTATGACAATGGGATGTGGAAGCGACAACTACCAGTCCCTCTACACCAGAGTATCGTTCTTCAAGAAATGGATCTACAATACCATGAACGGCAACATGGACGATAACCCAAGCCACGAAAACTTCCTGACCTTCGACAACACCCAGTCAGAATTCTCCAACTTCTATAATTAGAAACTTGGAATAGTGTCATGTTACATACGTGATATTATGAGCTGAATAAGCATTCGTGCTTTATTATTAATTAATTCTAGATAAGAACTACATGTATTTCTTGACCTTTAAGAAGACGTTATTTCACTAACCGCAAAGTGCCTACAAATATTATGTGCATAATAATAGGGTTTAAGATCAGCAGCCTAGTTGTGACAATCTCAGCATTTTTTTATATTAATGTCAAAGACTTTCATCCAAATGTCGCATCATGCAAATGTTCGTTGTTATTCATTAGTGATGCATGCATTGTAAATAACATTGTATACTTATAAATGTTAATTTGTGCCAATAAAATTAATTTTTATGTGTGGAATTAGCTTTTCCTTGCCCTCCTTTATACGGATTATCTCAGCTGTTTTCGAAGAAAAGCCGAGGTATTGGCTCAACCATGTCGTCATCTGTGCCTGAATCTTTCTTGTCGTCTGAAACATGGGAATTTCTAATATCACTGAAGATATAGAGGATAGTTGCTTTTTTCGGTGAAAGACCGAAATTGATTTATACTCGTGAAAATATTACCAGTGATGTTCACGGATGGAAAAAAAAATAATCTAAAAAAAAAAAAGCCAAATATTCTGTTGTTTTTTTCATGTTTTTATTGTAGCAGGGAATCCAGTACAAAATCTTCTACAGTAATTCCCTGTGGCTTGTTGACAGCTTCTGCAGACGACAAATAAACGCGACTAGAATGATGGAATTAGTAAGTGCTATACAAAAACAGATTCGGGAAAAAAAGCATTTTCTTCTTTTCCAACAATGGTTTCAGAAACTTTATCCACCTGAGTTGTTAAAACCTCAGATTGCGTGGCAAAGGGTTAAAAGTACATGTATATAAAAAAAACCCTTAGACATGAAATGTCGTTTTCATAAGATTAAACTTCCAACACAAAGAGGCTGATCTTAGTTTTACTTTCGCAAAAGAAATCAGTGGTGGCAATTAGTAACATATTGTTTACCTTTGACCATGCAATCTTGTGTTTTCACAACTCAAAGTTGGCTCTTGTGGTTAAAAATAAACTCATTGAGCCAAATTTTGAGTTGCCGTCTTCAGAAATTTGTAATCTAAACTAACCGTGCAAAACTTAGTTAGCACAATAAAGTACATGTATTTGTGTGTGGTAAAAGGTAAGGAGTCCAATGCTTAAGGTTCCTTCAAATGATAGATGTCTTTGATGCTCTGTTGAGTATGCATTGTAAATATATTGCAATGAAGAAATACTCATCATGAGTCTTTTAGCCGTTCATCCCACTTTGCCAGCTTGTGTGACACTCATTCCCAACACCGAGTATGTTTGGCCTTCTCGATTAGATTTGAGGAACCAAACCACAACACTGCAACTTCAAAGCTGTTTTTGTCTGAAAATTTCGAAAATATTGGTCTTCTTGAAGCCCAGATTAAACGGCACGTTCTGCACAGGCTGCTAATAATCTGCAATATCCACAGAAAAAAGGAAGTCTAAAAGTTTTGCTATGCGGGCGTCAATGTCTGCTAATCATTTAGATGCAAACTGTGCATAATCACTGATATTTTGTTCCATTCAAATTAACAGTATGTAGGAGGGCTCCAACACAATTTGAAAGTCCCTGGAAAGCTTTTGACACCTTTCATTGCCTTTGAAGTCAGTGTAAATCAAGGTCAGACCGCAAAAATCGTGCAGTCTTATCCCAGATTTACACTGTCCGAATTGCTGAAACACTACAGACATCATCCAACACCTAGATTTCCACAGAAAATGTCAGTTCGGTTTAGCACTTTGCCGCACAGTTCCGAGTTTTAATGATCGAGAGAGAGAAAGCTATTGAAAAAAAAAACATTGTGGGAAAAGAAGAAAACGCAGGCAACTAGCATTTTCTCCTTTTTCAAAAATGTTTTCACTATACCATAGAACAGATTTTAAACTTGTCGTCTGCACTTGGTACGTTTTTGGAAGGGTTTGAAAAGTGTCATATGGGAGAAGGATAAGAGTTTAGACGTGCTAAGTTCAACAAGGACATGCAGTCGTGGTAAATTCGCAAACAAAAGGTATATTCGTTGATTAGGTGCTTAACCCATTACCACACAATACCTACTTTTGACGCCCCTGAGAAAGAAGCCTTTTGAAAACACTGTGGGAAAAGGAGAAAATGCTGTTGACCAGCATTTTCTCCTTTTCCTACAGTGTTTTCCACCCTTCCCAGACCAAATTTCAATTTTTCAGTCACCTTTATTTTGTCGTCTGCAAATGCTTTCAGTTTGAACCAGTCTAAAATTTTGTCGTGTGGTAAAGAGTTAACCTTGCTTGGTGTTAGTTGAAATTCCGGTGCAGGATCATTTAGTGCGCGGTATCTATTATCGGTTGGATGCAGACCTTAACACTTTGGCTGCTAAGCGCGACTCACTGACCTTTGCCGGACTGTGTAGATCAAGATCAGATTGCACAGGACGTGCCGTCTGATCTTGGATCAACACCGTCCGATATAGAGATATTATTCCCAAAAATCATAACTTTGAAATGGTTGTAAATTGGGTTTTACTATCGGAAAGAAAAGTTCATTTTAGTTATTTAGCAGGTTAAGGGTTAAATAAAGACTGCTCACTTCAAACAAAGTAATTTATATATTGGTCTGCAACACGTGAAAAGGGACATTCGGACATTTGCGTAAAGTGTCGTCTCCGATCAGCCTGTGCACTCCGTGCAGGCTAATCCGAGACGACACTTCCCGTTTTTATGTAATTATCTGTGTCACACAAGTCTACTGTAGCACAAAATCTAATGTAGTCGTAAAGGGCCGTCTCGGATCAGCCTGCGCGGACTGCGCAGGCTGATCAGAGACGACACTTTACGCAAATGTCCGAATGCCCCTTTTCGCGTGTTGCGGGCCATATTGGTCTGAATCGACTTAAAAAGAATTTCAGTCATATAACAATGACAGTTCGCCTTCATCTGTTTGATTTGTTTCACCATGAGCAGTCTAGGTCTCTGTATAACCTTACCAAAAATCCTGCACTGACAATACAAGCAAGACTAATGGTGATCGTAGCCAGAATTTCTACATTCAGTTCAAAAGTCTTTACTACAGTAAAAAGGAGGAAAACTGCTTCGAGCTAAGAAAAAGCTCTAAGAGCAACAACAGCAACCACCCAAGGGCGACTCTTTAGCATGAGTAATTGTTGTTCGATAGATAAATAGACAGGTTTGTTCTGAAAATTTCATCTACTGGAAACATTGGTTCTTACTTTGACATAGCTGTGAAAAAATGGATGAAAGCAATATACTGATTGTATTGATCCTTAACCCAAAAGGCTGATCAGAGATACCTTTTTCAAGGAAAGTAACTTATCCTTTTTCTACTTATGAGGAAATCAATATTGAAGAAGAGAAAATTGCTTATGAAAGCAACTGTTCTGTTTTCATCGATGTCTTTTTTTTTCAAAGCTGTATTTGCATAAACATACACCTTACTATAAAATTCAGTGCAGTAAAATCTTGGATCTACGAGCGTATATACGCTGCTCGCAAAAGCTACTCTTATGAGAATACGCTCGTAGTAGAGTCAAATACGAGCGATTGATCTCATATGCTATACGGTAATGATTTCTCAAACGCGCTGGCTAATGTCATGACCTTGGCATATTTTTAATAATTTCTTATCTTTTTATCTTCGAATGACTGAGATAAGGACGGCCTTTACGTTGAAATTTTAAATCTGTCTTTTGGGTTTTCAAGTACAAAGAAGAAAGATGTTCAAGTTTATAGCTGTAGTTCTGTGTCTAACTGGCACACAGGCTGCAAGAGGTGAGGTCTCTTTGCTTGTGTGTGAGTGTGTGTTTTTGGTTTCCTTTTAATACTGTTTCATCTCTCATCATCAGTTTTACGGTTGGTATTATATCTAAATAATTCAAAAGTCAAAGTTTTGTTAAACAGATTGAGAAGCTGTTCATATTCAAATTGACCAAGTGTACTACTGCTACAAACCGTCTGTTTACTTAAAAAACTTCGTAACTATACAGTTTGTTGATAGTTCCTACATGTATGTGTTTTGCATTTTAGTTGATAAAACGGCTTTACATTCTGATAAGATTCAGATGAATATTCGTATAGTGCCAGCTAAATCAAAGATAAAATTTCAAGCAAACTACCAGGCTCCGACCAATGAGCTCACAACGTTACTCTTTTTAAGAAAAAACAGAAAATCAGATACTGTTGCTCTGCGTTTTTTAGTGTGAATTTTATTGTTTCTACCTTATGTTCGATTAGAAAAAGTATTACTCTCTCTACTACAGAATGGACCTCACAGGTTGTAGACTTGAGTCCGTATTCACCAACCATCCTTAAGAATATTCTTAGTCTTTTTCTCCAAGATGTCACAGTTTCAAAGTAACACAACTTCTGATTGGCTAAACCAAATGGTTTAGCCAATCAGAAGCTCTGTTACTTTCAAATTTAGATCAACTCTAGGGAATAAGACTAAGAACTGTCTTAAGAATGGTTGGTGAATACAGGCCCGGGTCAGTATTCACAGTTTCAAAGTAACACAACTTCTGATTGGCTAAACCAAATGGTTTAGCCAATCAGAAGCTCTGTTACTTTCAAATTTAGATCAACTCTAGGGAATAAGACTAAGAACTGTCTTAAGAATGGTTGGTGAATACAGGCCCGGGTCAGTATTCACCTGCCATTCTCCAGAATATGCCTGGACTAGTTACAGATAAAGAAAGAATATAGTTTAGTCAATCAAAAGTTGTGTTATTTACAAATCTAGAAAAATCTTAAGAATAAGACAAAAATTGTTTTAAGATGGTTAAATGAATAAGGACCTTGACGTTACTATCTGTGATAACAGATTCTAAACAATTCCTCAAAACATTGCACACAAAACTGTCCTATCCCTTCATCTTTTCGACAAGAAAAATGTGGTTTCATTTAGGATTCCAATTACGGAGAACTTCCACTTACTTCTTCCAGTAAAACCTTCTGTTGTAGCATCCCAGATGTCACAGGTGAGACGTAATGGGAAATAAGTAATTGATATTTTTGCAATTGAAGGTTTGAATCATTTCAGTGCAACGAGCATTTTCTTGTGGAAGTCAGAGCTACTTGACCACTGATGATGGGTTCGTTAAGTCTCATGCAGGATTTGATGCGGGCCACAATTACGGAAAGAATTTAAACTGTTTATGGAAAATAGAGGCTCCTCAGGGAAACTTTGTCGAATTAGTAGCTCAATCTTTTAACGTAGAAGATGACTCTGCGTGAGTATTACTTTTTCAAAGACATTTCTATTTATAGTGGAAGATACCAGGCATTTTCTTGGGAATTCAAAACTTCATGTGAACGAGGTTTTGCCCCGCTCAAGCTCATTAGATAAAGGAGTAATATCAGACAGCTTTCCATACTATTTTTTTTATTTAGATACCAAATCTTTTTCGTTTTCAACTTTGACTTAACGAATGTATAATGACGGAATCATATTTGGAAACAAAAGAAATCTGTGCTATATAACTGAGAAGCTGTATTTTCTTTTGAGAGGTTGCGTCGCACAAGCTGATTGATGGTTCAAAGATAAACTAGACGGCGAAGACTTGCTGGTGTGAGTTTCTTAGATACCAGCAGGTGTTTTCCCAAATAAGATGGCTAGATGACGCTTTGTAAAATCAAAGTACTAAAACTACTATTAGAAGGTGATGTTAGAAATTAGTAAGCAATTAAGATTTATCAGTGGAAAAACCTACTTAAAATCCTTCTTCTAACAGTTGACGACACAACATTTCTTCCAAGATTCATAGTATTATTTCATGGGCGGATCCAGCGGGGGGGGGGGGGGGAACCGGGGGTCCGGACCCCCCTGGAATTTTGTCAAAAATGCGGTTACCGAATTCGTGAAATGGTACTGGTTTGATATTGCACAGCATTTATGTAAAATACAGTCCTCATGGTTAGAACTGGAAACGTTGACTTTTCTTGTAAACGGCTTAATCCACTGAAAAACGGAAACCAAAGTATCATATAATAAGACGAGTACGTTTTCGGTGGGACCCCCCCCCCCCTGAGAAAGATATCTGGATTCGCGCTTGTATTTCATGACTGTTTTCATTTAAATCGTATACCCAAGCGTACTGCATGCAGTTTTAGGTGTCAAGAAAGTTGTACGGGTAAAATGACAGAGGTTTTAGATGTTTTTCGAGTGAGTTTGGGTCTTCATTTAATCTAGAGTTATTTCTATGACATTTAACAGTGTACTTCATTTTTTTACTTACTTGCTTTGCATAGATTTGCAATCTGTGTGTTCTTTTCACATCAGTATCAAATGACACTGACACGTCTGTCGTTTGATCTATGAGGAACTATATTTCTTGAAACATAGGAGTGATTCGGTCTTCATGAGACTTCAGTTTGACGGGTGAGATCTGGAAGGTCATAGCCTTTAAAAATATGAGTATCCTTTGTATGTACATAAAATGGGTGCGTGTTATTTGATTACTTTCCTTCGATCGTGGCCATTTAATTCACTGAAAATAGTGAGAGACTTTAAATATGTTTCATATGTACCAGTTGTACCAAAACTGTTTGTCTGAAAATACCGTGTGCTAAATCGATTGAAGATAGTCACCTACGTGAAAGATAAGAAAATCGACTGAAACTTCTATTTAAATCATTATCTAATCTGGAAATCTTAAAAACAAGTTTTCTATCCGCTTAAGAGCCTTCGGTTTACCTTAATAATGCCAAAATGATAATATATAAACTTCTGTTCATTACAAACAATCTGTCGCGTTTCGGACAAAGTTTTATAGTTTTTTTCTTCACCGCCTTAGGTTTGATTGAAACTCCTTTAAGGCCGAGTATGTTAAATTTGCTACTACATGCGAAGACTTTAATAAAAGAAAGAAAAAGGAAAAACAGAACCGCAGAGTATTTCAAAACATGCAATAGTTAAGATGGTTCTTATATAAACGATTTGCAGACATAGATGTAGTACTTTGATTTAAATTCAAATAATACGGGGCTTTTAGTGACGACATGGATCAAGATAAGACTTCATAGAACATGCAGTATGGTCTGGGATCTATACTATGTTGTGAAGTCAAGTCAATAAAAATCTTTGTGAGTTTCAGTGAATCGTACTTTCAGCCGTCAGCTGTATTAGCTGACAGAGCTTCTTGATAAACCCGCTCAGTCTTTTAGTTATTCATTGTCTCTTTTCCCTTATCATGAACAGGTGCGCATACGATTATCTAGAATTATTCGATGGTGACGGTACAGACTCACCAAGCCTCGGCAAGTTTTGTGGAAGTAGATTCAATCCTATCTCCTCGACAGGCAATGTCCTGACTCTTAAGTTTGTAACAGATGACGACACGCAGCTTAGTGGATTCAGCATGTTCTACAACTTCACGACAACAATTATTCGTAAGCAGTTTTAGTAGAATGCTACATATTTTGTCCTAGATTGTTTCTTTAATCGGCTCGTCTCTGTAGTATCTCCGATTAAACAGGGTTTGATGGAACTTGGAATATATTCCTCCAGATAAAGAATATCATTATTATACCGCAAAGAAATTTCTCGCTATCTGATTGGATAATATTCCCATACATACAGTCATGTAATACTTGCAAAATCCACGTAAAAACAATTTCCTTCCGGCAGCCCCGTCTACATGACCATGCTTGAAACTGAACATCCAAAACGGCGGCGTTGACTGATACGAGCCGCACGCAAGACAAAAATACTGAGTACTCTGCACCATATAATTGCTAGTTTTCCCAGAAAGTTTTCATAAAAAAGGGAATTATGGATTACTCTTGAAAATAAAGGAATATATTTACATGTTGTATCATTTGTTGTCATTTTAAAACAAACATACGGCGTTAAAGCAAGCCATCCCTTCGTCAGGTAAGCTAACTATGAAGTGCCGATACTCATACATTGCAACGTTAAAAGGATAATATGGTTGTCGTTTGAGGCAACTAATGGTCGTATACTTTTGCCAACAAATCTCTAAAATGCATACATGTAAATTTTTATCTTGAAGATGTTTAAACCCGCGTTTGAATAAAAATACGTTGAATTTCTATCGCAGTGACATCATCAGCTTTATGCACAAAACTGCATGTTTAACCAAGGTTTCAGTGACGTCATTTCCGAGTGATGTCAGTTTTCATTGAAATAAGGCGCTCAGAAAGGAAATTCTACTTCGTCAGCATACTTAATTTTTTAGACCCCCAAAATAGGTAAAATTCAATTAACAAATGTTGGAATGGTAAAACTTTGCGGCTCATCTTTCGCCTTTCGGCTCGGGGCTCCGCAATTCACCACAGCCGTGAACAAGTTTCCAAGTCACCTGCCACCTGACCGTACAACTAATATTGTTCATGTTAGACTTGCTGTCAGACACCATGAAACTAACCAACATGTTCTCATTTTATTACAACGTTTCCTTCCCTTTCAAAGGCATTTAAGACGCCTTTGATTTTTCGTCTGTGGGCCTATAATTGGCCTGCAACACGCGAAAAAGGGCATTCGGACACTTGCGTAAAGTGCGTTCTAGGATCAGCCTGAACAGTCTACACAGGCTAATCCGAAACGACACTTTCCATTTTGATGAACATTTCTGTTTTACCCAAGTCCACTGTTGCACAAAATCTAATGTAGTCGTAGAGTGCCGTCACTTTACGCAAATGTCCGAATGCCCTTTTCGCGTGGTGCAACCCAATTATGCTATAAAACTGGAGAAGTCTGGCATGTTCTGTCTTCTGATAAAGAGGTAATGCCAAGTCGGTTATTACTCAATTGAAGATCAATGCCACTCCTCGGAGTTCCAATGTGCCAATGGGAAGTGCGTTAGCAGTAGCTTTCGGTGTGATAACGATGACGATTGTGGTGACGACAGTGATGAGAGAAATTGTATCGGTGGAACAGGCGGGGGATCCAATGGTCAGTATTGTATTTTATGTCAAACTTACAGTTTTCCAGCTAAAATGCATGCATTGTATTCGGTAAAATCATACACAGCTGAAAATCCATACCTATACCGAGTCAAATACACTTCCAAATATGGTATGATGACTAAACCCGCAAGCGAAACACTTTCAGAATGGTTTGCGATCTATGTAGATAAAATTTCCAAGAAACTTTGATTAATCACAATATTTTTCAAAACTCATTATGATGATTATCTCGTATCCTGTGGCAGAAATTGTTACCATTCTATATTTACGTAACAGCTTTGTATTTATTACGAAGCCTTTTTTGTGTATTGTCTTTTATGACATTGTCAGATAATCTTGTACTTTTCCCATTTATCATAATTTATGTCGTAATTTAAAATGTCAATATAGAGGTGTTGGTCAAGTTGGAAGTTACTATGAGTTCTTAATCTGTATGAATTGACAAATCTCTACCATTAACGCTCCAGACCATTCTGTCTCAATCTACTTCCAATGTTTTTTTTTTTTGTTCTTGTTAATAATGTTTTCTTTCTACTTCTTTCTACTCTTAAATTATTTTTATCGTCTGGAAATTGGAGAAGAACTTTATAAGCGTAGCTTCCGTTTTGATCCATTTCTTCAGTACATGTGTAATATGACTAACGTTTGTTACTGTTTGTTCTATACTGATGAATAAAATATGTTTAAACTAAACTGACAGCTTACGAAAATTGTGTAAGTAAAGGCCCGTTTACACATTCACGATTTTTGGCTACGGTGCCGCTACGATTCGCCACGATTTGTAAAATCGTCGTGTACCGTGGTGATTCGTAGTAGAACCGTGGTGAATCATGGTGAATCTTGATGAATCGTGATGATTCGGGAAACTCCACGGTAGCGCTACGGAAGTTTTAAACTGTTTAAAACATTCGTGGCGAATCGTGGTGGTTATTGGGCGTGGCCTAATTCGTAACGGAACCGTAGTGGAATCGTGCTTATTCGTACTGACACCGTAGCTATATTCGCGGCTATTCGTGAGAGATCGTAGCCAGTCGTGGAATCTTTGACACCACGAATTCTCACGATTCACCACGAATTGTGTACGGTTGTCCTACGAATCATCCACGGTTTCGCTACGGAGCTTCACGATTGGCCACGACTAGTACCGTATCGAACCGTACAAGCACCGTGAGCATTCGTTGTGCCACCGTGGTCAATCCTCATTGACCGTAGCGTTGCCGTCATGAATCGTCATTGATTCGTAGCGATACCTTACAGACACCGTACTAATATCACGGACATTCTTACTGGAATCGTAGTGACACTGAATATTTCTACTTTTCGCCACGATTCATCCCGATCCATCCCGATTTTTCTGACCATGAGAAATCTGGGTGAATCGTGGTGAATCGTAGAGAAAATCGTGAATGTGTAAACGGGTCTTAACTACCTTAGTACAACGGGACCAAGGTTATGATTACTCTCAATTCAGGTTGTGATGCTGACGAGTTTGGATGTGCCAACGGTCAATGCGTTTTAAAGGACTGGCTTTGTGACGGAGATGACGACTGTAACGACAATAGTGACGAGATACCGTCAAACTGTCAAAGTGGTAAAGTATTTTTATCTGCGCTAGTATCTCGAGAAAATTCAATCATGGTTTATCTGCTGCTGTCAGTTAAGAGTGGCTGTAATGATATAATAATAGGATCAGAAGTTTGTTTGGTTTTAAACTCCGACTTTTACAACTGGTTTCCTTTTACGACTTGTTTCCTTGCTTTATGTTTTTTTATCACCAATCTCTTGGAGTGGTTGTACGCTGTAAAATGTTTATTGCTTTTTGTCTTTTCATTAGTGTCATGCGGTCCTAGTAACCAAACGGGCACTTCCGGTGTTTTTACGAGCCCAAATTACCCCAACCACTACCCAAGTAGTGCTCACTGTATTTTCGTGATCTCGGCCCCTGCAGCAAAGGTGGGTTTTTTTTCTCAACCATTTTTTTAATTACGAAATGATCCCTAGACTATTAAAGATATGATTTTTCATGGTGTGCGAGATGAAAGCATTCCTTTACAATTGGCACTGCGGCAATCTGGTAAAAAAATAATCACTGTGGAATCAATACGTGGCTCCGCATCCTCGGTGACTCGGTTTCGACTCATTCTGTAATCGCCTTTAAGTTATTTCGCTGGCGTTTCCTCTTTCTCATGAAAATTCATGAAGAATTTTATTTGGCAATCTCACTTCTTCTTTTTTAAGAAAAGTCAAACTATTTCTATCACAAATACGCTATCATAGCTATTTGTCACTTATCGATATCCAAACATATCATTCGTTGCAAATTAAGCTTAGCGATACTTAAGTCTGGTGTCGCCCATAAACACAACAATCGAGGACTGTTTAAAAACAAGTTTTCGGCATAAAACCGCAGATTGCCAGTTAAAATCGTACACAAAGATCGATCTTGTGTCGACCCTGTATTGTATCGTGGTATATCTCACAGGAGACAAGCACAACAACGGCCGCTAAATTTGTTTCGGATTTTTTCTCGGGTTACTTTTAGTAACAGAGGAAATGAAATTATTATCACTACAAGAGAGTATCATTTTCTTATCGATCGTTCGTTTGGCTATTGAGGTACTTCTCGATATGAAAATTCAAATGAAACTACGATTTGCTAGTCAATTTTCCGAGGAGATAAGCATGGAGAGTAAAGTGATGCTTCAAACCTGGGTTCCGAGGAAGTGGCTCCGTTAACCCTTGGCTGATCGAGTTGAAATTTGTACACCCGGCATTACGTGCAGTCATTGCTTGCAGTCTGTTCAAAAAGCACCACTTAAATAGTCCTTTACATTTGCTATCCATCATCAGCGAAACGTAACTAAAAAAAACATCTGACTGTTGGATATTCCGGGAATCATCATTAAAAAAAAGATAAAGACGAACATTGTTCATGTCAAACTTTACTGTAACAAATTATTTAAATAAAGTTTTATGTTTTTTTATGTTACATTGCTGACCACGAACATTTTTTCCTTTTTCTTTTTTTTTTTTAACTTTAGAGAGTCAAATTAAATTGTTTTAGCCACGTTCTATCTATCCATGCAAATGTATTAATCCTTTACCACACGTTTCCGAGTTTTAACGACCTCGTGGATGAAGGCTTTTAAAAGCATTGTAGGAAAACGAAATGCTGGTAAACGGTAACCTACAATGTTTTCTGTCCTTCCAACAAAAAAACTTTTATTTATAAGTCACATTTATTTTATCATTTGCAAATGCTTTCAACTTGGACACACTTATGTCATTTGGTTACGAGTTTAGCCTTCAGTCAAGGAGTATCCATTGGCCTTCTATAATTGGAGTGCAACACGCGAAAAGGTGCATTCGGACATTTGCGTAAAGTGTCGTCCCGGATTAGCCTGCGCAGTCCGCGCAGGCTAATCCGAGACGGCAGTTTACGACTACATTAGATTGTGTGCTACAGTAGTCTTGTGTAAAACAGAAAATCACATAAAATCGGAAAGTGTCGTTTCGGATTAGCCTCTGCGAACTGCGCAGGCGGATCCGAGACGACACTTTACGCAAATGTCCGAAAGACCCTTTTCGCGTGTTGCACTCCAATTATTATTATTTATTATGTGAGTGCTAATGATACATCGGTAACAATTTTTATTACTATAAATTACAGTGGTAGGATATAGCTACAACGGATAGCTGTTCACATTGGGGTGTGGTTTGAATCATTGCGGTAAATGAATAATGATGGAAGGGGAATACATGTATTTTATATTTTCCTAAACTAAATCATACAGTAATGTACTAGCGGCTACCTTTTTCTAAAGACATGTATGGTTATTTACGACGGTCGAGTAATGTGCTGCGTCCTTAATCGTATTCGGTTCTGTTTCAGTCGATACAATTCTCATTTGATTCTAACTTCCATGTTGAGCCAGACACCACTTGTGACTATGACTACGTCACAGTATACGCAGATGGAAAAACTTACAAACATGGTAGATATATTGTTTTCTGATTTAGTCTTTTATTTTAATTACTGACAAGTTTTTTTGGTTTCTTTCTTTCTTATCGGAAAATGCTCTAAACTAATGGAAATTAGATTGAAAGTGTTATGCGAATTTTTTTTTCCTTTCACACGTTAAGATAGTTAGACATTAAGACAAAAAACGCCTAACTTAACCTAAAACTTCAAATACGATGTCAAGTTTAATAAATCCACAGCTCGATCAATTTCTTTCTAAGAATTGAAGATAGTATTATTTATTACTAATATTCTATAACAATAATATTAATGATGATAATTATCACATTGCAAAGAAATTTCTAGTGATCTGATTGAATAATGTGCCACAAACATATATTATATATGTCATGTACACTTGGAAAACCAACATAAAAGAAGATTCCCTATCGAGAGCCCCTTATACATGACTACACCCACTCTCTTGCACTCCGGATCATTACATTCACCTCTGTAGTGGGCTCAGAAAGTAGTCCGTCATTACGCGATACTTTCATCACATGACCAGAACTCAAAATGGCGACACAAACTCCGGTGAAAGAAAGACCAATATTGATTACTTTTTGTGCTGTTGAAACAGCATACGGCAAATCTGACTAAGTGGTAGGCAATGTGAAAAAGATGGATTTTCTGAAAAGCTTAAATGTCTTTTAAAGGACCATAATTTGTTTTTTAATCTTATAACCTAAGATTTATCGGTGTATTAAAACTGTTGTCATCATTCCTGGGCGCAGCCATTTTTGTTAAACTTGGCGTAAGATTCTGATCAGTAAAGAGGCTCGAAAAAAAAATAGTTCCATTTTATACAGGTAAATTTATCAGTTTGAACGCACCTATAATGTATCCAGAATCATATTTCCATTGTCTACCTTATAATTTTACACACGAAACAGTTAAACAGTAACAAAACATCTTTTCCTCGGTTTGACAAGATTCTTGTCATTTAGCCCATCGCAGAGATGTATGTGAGAGTAACGAACGACAACTCTGCTCGGAGATTGGACTACACCGTCAACACGAAATCCAAAATGGCGGCGTCGATCAAGATTAACATCAAAATTATGCACCAAGCTGCAAATTGTAGCGCGTATTAATGCTTTCAGTGACGCCAGTTCCCAGTGACGTCAGTTTTCATTGAATTGGGGCACTCGAAAGGGAAATTCTACTTCGTCAGCGTACTCAATTCTTTATAACAAAAAACAGGTAAAATTCGCTTAACAAACATTGGAATGATGAAACTTTGCAGTATAATAAAATCGTTGTACAGTCAGGTGACAGGGGATAATGTAAACTTTCTATTACATAGGTCCCTTCTGTGGGGACGTTGCCCCCAGCCCCTTCACTATACCAGGTGACCTTGTCTATATAGAATTCGACTCTGACAGCTCCGACGAATACACAGGTTTCATGTTGAACTGGAAGGCTATCGGTAGGTAGAACTGTGTCAACACTGATTTTATCTTGTATAGTGTGGCCTGCAACCCTCGAAAAGGGACATTTGGACATTAGCGGAAAGTGTCGTTTCGGATCAGATTGCGCTGTTCGCGCAGATGAATCCAAAACTGCATTTTCCGTTTTTATACATTTTTTTTTTTTCTGTTTTGCGCAAGTACATATCCTAGTGTAGTCGTAAAGTGCAGTCTCGCATTAGCTTGCGCGGACTGCGCAGGCTTATCGGAGAAGATACTTTATGCAAATGTCCGAATGCCTTTTTTCATCTGTTGCAAGCCAATTATGAAAATCTAGGTACAGTATTTGATGTGGACTAAATAGATATATAGAGGCGATAAACACAATACAAAACTTTGACTGGAATTCATTACTTCAGAACCAGCAATCTAATCGACTAAGACCTTCGTCTGTCTCCATTGATTCTGGAATTTGGAATGAGAGTAGTACTCGGCTCTTTCAACGCCAGATATATGACCTTAACCTCTGACAGCTGAAAACACAACCCATAGAAACCTAAAAAACCATTAGACAGGCAAAAGAGAGCTTAACGCATTACCACACAATCCTTACTTTTGACGCCCCTGAGAAATAAGCCTTTAGAAAACATTGTGGGAAAAGGAGAAAATGCTGGTAACCAGCATTTTCTCCTTTTCCCACAATGTTTTCTATCCTTCACAATACAAATTTAAAATTTTCAGTCACTTTGATTTTGTCGTCTTCAAATGCTTCCAATTTGGATCAGTCTAAAATATTGTCGTTTGGTAATGGGTTAATGCATTCCCGTGATGCATAGTACCAAGCAAGCCATTACATACCAATCAGTCCATAGCAGCTACTTTTTTTAACAACTAACTAAAGTTTAGGGTAGACTTGGCCTTTGACATACAGAAAATTGACCAATAGCGAAAAGTCTTGGCTCAGGTCAGCCTGCGCGGATATGCAGGCTGACCTTGGTCGATACTTTTCGCAAATACATTAAGCTCCCTTCTCACAGCGCATAGCTCATATATTTATATGTGATTAGCGCCTTTAACAGGCGGAAGGTATGAATATACATGTAGGTCAGACTGTACGTTCTCGGCAGTCCGATCTTGATCTGTGTCATTCTTTTCAACCTTTCATCAATCAGAAAATTAAGCCTTTCAATAGACCTACTATATTTTTAAAATGCCAGAAAATTATGCTTAGATATCTTTTATAACGACAGTAATTAACAATCAACGAGTAAAATGATTGATTGTATAGTATTTACAGCCGTTTTCAACTTTGATCACTTAATTTATCACGGCAGCCAGTGCATATACTCATGCTTTCCTGAAGGTTTGTTTTAGTACTCCGCACATTATTCCTCCCAAGCTACTGGCTGCTTTCCAACTTAACAGCACTAGCTACTTGCTGCTTTCGAGTCCTCGAAACAATTGTCAACAGCAGAACATTAATGAATCCTGTCGCAATGACTATCATCAATCCTGAGAAAGAAATTGGCTGAGTCGGGGATCGATCCTGCGACCACCTGTTCTCAAGTCCTGTACGCTCGGGGCTCGGCCGAGTAAAATGAAAATGTTAGTTGTCAAATTATTATTATTATATACCTCGCAGTCGGACGCGTCGTAAGGCGTTACAAAAACTCGTGCTGCGCACTCGTTTTTTCAACGCCTAACAACGCATCCTCGTGAGATATTTTTCATATCAAAAACAACAAGTTGATTATCCTCTATATAATGTCGTTTACTTGTTTACTTTTTATTGATCTGGAATATGTTTTTTTTTTAATTAAGAATAAAACAATAATAGATCGAAGAACAAAACTTGCTGGATGTTGTTCATATTTTTAAACCTAAGGAATGGATGAGAAATCAAACACTTCAGTATCAAATGATCAATTCTTATAATATGTACCTGCAGAAATAATTATCATTTATTTGTCTAAAAATTTGCATTTTGGACTGTTCGAATTCAATTCCATGTCGTAAATCGTATTTTACTGTTGAATGTGTTTTTATATGATCCTTTGTGTCAGTCTAATGTACAGATGTTATATTTTAAGAAAAAGGGTTTGACGAGTGGGATTCCGTTTTACTGTACTTCGATACTTATTATAAATATGGGGTAATTACATAAGGGAGTTCACTGTAGAAGTTGTTTCCGCAGGATTCGAATGTTATGTAGGTCAAGAGTTTTGCTATTGCTCCTGTTTTATACAAATAATTTGTCGCGTAATGGATGAATCGGGGAGAAAGATTGCGTCAAAGTACCGAGGGAGGTAATATATCAATAAACAAAAGTACAGACACACCCGGTACATTTGAATTTGAAAAGTAGAGTTGGACAGTGAATTTTTGGTCGCCAGGGGGTGATTATCACATGACGCATAGAACAAATCGAAACAATATAAAACCAATATTATTAAACAGCGATTACGTAAAATCGCTACAACTGTATCTTTATGTTCACAAAATTCTAGATTTGTATTACTTGCATAATGGAATGGGTCAATTCTTTGTCCTTTTTGTCAAGGTTGTATTACTCTGTTTGAATAATTGTATTTTCTTCTTTCAGAGTAATCTCCCTTGCTAATAGAGACATGGAAGTATGGAAACAAAGAGATCTTGGAACCTTTCAAAGACCTACATTCCCTTCATTTGTAGAAGATTATCTTTTTTTTTTCAAATATTATAGAATTACGATAATTAAAAAAAAAACTGTATAACCAATTTTGTTTCATATTGTGTCAGTTTTGTTTGTAGAGAAGCAACAACAACATTTTTATGGATACTTATATGATTAACGTCTGTCTGTAATCCAATAAATAAACAGTTCACAGAAAATCGTTATTTATTCCCCGGAAATTACCTCAGAGCAAGATATACTTTCATTTAAAAAATAGGTAGTGTGTTCTTGACAGGTTATTTGTATCAAATTTTCATGAACATGTTAACCCTTTAACAGTCCCTGGTTTTACGATCCTGAGATAGAAGCCTTTTGAGACATTGGGGCAAAGGAGAAAATGCTGTTAACCAGAATTTTCTCCTTTTCTCACAATGTTTTCTACGCTGCCGGAAACCAATCTTAATTTTTGAGTTATGTTCATTTTGTCGTCTGCAAAAGCTTTCAATTTGGATCATTCTAAAATTTTGTCGTTTTGGTAAAAAGTTAAACGATTTTAGACGGGTTCCTCCGGTTCGTTCTGTCTAGCTACAGTATAGCTGTTTACCACCACGTCAAAGACACCGGCAGAGAGAGAGAGAGACAGAGAGAGAGAGAGAGTAGTAGTAGTCACATTTACCTTGTGTCCAGTAATGCTTTAAATAATAAACATAGTCTATTCCAACTTATTTTTTATCCTTACTGGTGTTCGTGCTATCCATGGTTCCATTAACAAAACACACAATCTTCTAAACAACAAATGACATTGACAAACACAACTAACATATAAACATACAATCACACATGCACACACACAAATTGGTATACGCGATACTGTTTTGCTTTTAACTTAGCATGTGAAATGAGCGGCTTATTTTTAGACCTGGTTTTATACTGGAGATTATTGCTTTTTCAGCAGCTGGGGTCATATCATGGCGACCAGTACACCTACGTTTTTTCTACCAGGCTTTCTCAAATCAGTTGTAACACAATTTACTTTCCAACTGACCGTTTTCTTTTCACATACATAAGAGGCTAGAGCCCAAAAAATTGCAAGAAAGAAAGTTTACTACATAGAAGATAATCAACTGGTTATTTTTTATATGAAAAATATCTGAAGAGGATGCGTTGTTAGGCTTTGAAAAAACGAGTCGGCAGCACGAGTTTTTTAAAGCCTTACGACGCATCCGAGTGAGATATTTTTCATATCAAAAATAACCAGTTGATTATTCTATTTATTATATACCTTATTAACATTATAATTTTTAATTTTTCGTTTGAAAAACAGCAAAAACTATCTATAAGTGCTTAATGAAAAAAAGAAAAAAAAAGAAGTAGTTCCTAAATTACGACAGGAAGTGAAATTGTCGTCTGCAAATGCTTTTAGTTCGGATAGGTCTAAAATTTTGATGTGTGATAACGGGTTAAAAGACGTTTGAGATTTATTTCAGAGAATTCCAGAAGGAGCAATAGAGGAAACAAACGTTTGATAGGTATGTATTAATTGCTCATTAATACATAAGAACCATAATCTGTTACATGGGGATTTAATGGGTCTGCAAAAATTATCAACCCAGTTCAGCCTGCACAGTCCGCTCAGGCTGACCTTAGCCGAAACCTTTTTGCTCTTATGTCTAGTCCGTTCAGAAAAAATCGTGTCTACACTGCTGTGTAAAATTATTGATGTGGACTAGATGCACCGCTGCATTACGATATACAAAACACACGTTTTCGGGTCTTTCTAGGCATATTTCACAAAAATTACCGTCGTCATTGGAAAGCACGTGATGAATAAATACAGAAATAACAATCTTCAACCACTGCATTAGCTTACATTCCATTCTAAACTAAAAATGATGCAAGTTCCACGCTTGAAATTTAAATTTTACTAAATGGCATTCTTTACACTGGTAGGACGTATCGAATAAGGGCACTGACTCTTTGCTGTATGTCACTGAGGTTTAGCATATCATTCCCCCACAATATATTGTAAGTATCATGACTGGAAGGTTTCAAGAAAAAAAGTTATTGGTGATAAAATGTGACATCCACCTTTCTCCATCTAAACAGTCCGCCATCTTGGAAGTGACTACATATTTCGTTCAGTATAGCTTGCAACACAGTGAATTCTGTATCTACAAAGCCACAAGTCTAACTTCAAAATCCAAAATCACCAAGTAAGTCAGTCCTATTTAAATCAACTTGGAAAATTCTAGATTAGTCTTGTGTAAAAAGATGACATCACCATTCTCACTGAATACCCTATCTACATAACACAAACTAAACTCATCTGCACTTTCGTTGATCTGTTTTCATTCTAATTGATGTACAGAATTTCCAGATTGTCCCTTTTTGCGTGATGGGTCAAATATGTAAAACACCGTTCAAACACAGACGTGTTTCCTTTTGTTGCAGTTGACCAGCCATGCCAGAATACCATCAACGTCACATCCAGTGGTTTTATTACTTCCCAGAATTTTGGGGTTTCTGACTACATGCCCAACACAATTTGTACTTGGCATCTTATCACCACTGCAAACAGAAACATACGTGTCACTTTCAACAATTTTGAGTAAGCTTTTATTTTCCCTTTTTCCTTGGTACATTTGTATAATAAAATACTGCACAATGAAAAAAAAAAGAATTCTATATTTCGAATAAGGACAAAAGAGATGGAGAAACAAGCATTCTTATAACAATGCTAACTTTAAGGTTATAGACCCGTGAAACTTTTAGTGCAACATGGAATAAAATAACATTTTTAACCGACCAGAAATTCCTTTGATGTCTGTCTTGAAATTATTTGTTGATAGTTTTGTTTCTTTTCCAGAAAAGGAAGGTAATTATTATCTCCCTTTGTAACGAGAATATAGCGGTTTTAGATTTATAAATGATAATTCTAAGGACAAAAAGGCAAAAGTGGCTCGGTTAAGGTAGTATAATTATACTCATTTTGAATCATAGCAAATCTAGTGGAAAAAGCTGTTTACCTATAAGCTGAAAAATCCAGATGTTTTACAATAATTCTGATTCCCTATTGAGATACCATTGCAGTATTTTCTAACACATGGTTAAAAGTTAAACGTTTAGATCTTTTTTATATCAGAAGAACAAAATCCAACACTAGTGCTAGTATATTGCTTGCAAGACGAGAAAGGGGACATTCGGTTATTTGCTTACGACACTTTACGACTGCAATAGATTTTGTGCAACAGTAAACTTACACAAACAGAAAATTACATAAAAACGGAAACTGTCGTTTCGAAATATGCAAATGTCCGAAAGCCGCTTTTCGTTTGTAGTAGGCCATTAATATTACTCGTTATATTTTTTCATCGTTTCTTCTGTGTTAGTCAGGGAAAGATCTTCAATACAGACACAGTGAAGCTTCCCCAGAGTGCATAAAAAATAGTACTCGAAGATATAATATACCAGTCATCCCGCTATTTGGACTAAAATAACCCTTACGTCATATGCATAGCGATAATTTGCTATTTTTCGTTTTATTGAAGAGTCAAATGTGATAGAGGGCCACGGTGCACAGAATACAGTGAGGGCATCTGTGTGATATTCATGACCTATCCTATTTTCAGTCTGCTTCTCGCTCGTCAAGAATTATCTCCAGTTAACCCTTATCCTGCTAAATAACTAAAATGATTTTTTTTAAAATTCGATAGTAACAATTCAAATACCGATATTTCAAATTTATGTTTTGGGGAATACTATCTCCATATCGGTCAGTGTAGATTCAAGATCAGACTGCACGTTCTGTGCAGTCTGATCTTGATCTACACTTTCCGCAAAAGGTCAGTAAATCGCGCTTAGTAGTCAACAGGTTAATTTAGATGCAGACAAATCTCAAGAAACCAAAATGACGTTCACCATATCTATATGGAGTGCAACACATGCAAAGGTGCATTCGGACATTTGCGTAAAGTGTCGTCCCGGATTAGCCTGCGCAGTCCGCGCAGGCTAATCCGAGACGGCACTTTACGACTACAGTAGATTTTGTGCTACAGTAGACTTGCGTTAAACAGAAAATCACATAAAATCGGAAAATGTCGTTTCGGATTAGGCTGTGAAGACTGCACATGCTGATCAGAGACGACACTTTACGCAAATGTCCGAATGACCTTTTTCGCGTGTTGCACTCCATATATAGTTTAAATGACATCTTAACTCTAAATACTATTTTTTGAAAATGATTTGACTGAAAGCAAAGAATACGATGACATGTCAGATTAGATTGTTGTATTTCCTTCGAAACCGATATTTATCGCCATCTTTCGAAACCATTAACGGTAATTGCCAGCATGATCGTGCCGATTTAATTTGATTTTATACATTTTTAATGGTTTGTAATTACTGCAGTTCTTGACAACAAGGTCGTAAAACCTTCCTCAAGTTTTATCTCTTCCAGACAGACAAGTTGTATAGTTTTCGACTTAAAATTCTTTGAAATAAACAGGATCAGATATCAGGAAGACAAAGGTTTTTCACCCTTCTTTTCCCTTGATAAATCGCGTTTTATAATTCATCGTGGATAATTTTTTTCACCTTTTTGCTTATTAGTAACATTCTAACAAGATTGGAGGCCTCTGGAAATCGTTGTAGAAAAGGAGAAAATACTGCTGACTAGCAATTTCTCCTTTGTCCAACATTTTCTGTTTTTCAATTGAAAAGATTTTTCCAAAGAAAACCGCCATCGATTTTATCAATTTCCATTTATCGTCTACAAAAACTTTGAATTTGGACAAGTGTAAATTTTTGTCGTTTTGTAAAGGGTTATCATTCATGTTCGTATACAGACAAGTATCATGAGAAGAAGCTGAATAGGGAGAAGTGTAAGAATTGATCTAATCGATTTTGTTTCAATGCAGTTTATGACGCTACGAAATAATTAAAACTACGCGATATGGCTTCGTGCTCAAATGAAAGATTTAATCTTGATGCAATGTTCAAATAAACCACATTACAGGCAAACACCACATAAATAACAACAAGAATCAGATTGCTACGAGAACTGAAAATTACATTTTTTTTTTTTATTTTACATATTCGGATGAGGACTGAGACTGCTATGATACCTTCTATCATGGGTGTGGCATTACAAAACCCACGGCCGGAACTTTTAGAACACAATTTATACAAGCCAAATAATACCTCAATTAAGATTAAAGTTCCAGTTTCATTTACTATATCAGAGATCCAGATAGAGGGAGTGATTTTGATTTCAAAATTGAAGATTTAATAATTTTCCACTAAACCCTTTGTTGTGGGTACTCATTAGAATCGTCTCATCGAGGCGACTCTAATGAGCACCCACAACATAGGGTTTCGAAGAGAAATAATTGATTTCGAATACCATCACTCCCTCTTATCTGGAACTCTGCTATATGATTCTTAAAAAATACCAATGAATTCAAAGATAGAAATTACTTTGATGTTAATCGTTAGATTGTAAGATGAATTAAAAATTTAGTATGAAGTGAGATTTGTATCAAGCAATTTTCTTTTTTTTAGCTCCATTCATGCCAGCGAAAAAAAGAAACTGTGTTTTCCGCCATCAACGCTTTAGAAATCTTGTTGTTAGAGCTTGTTCTCTTAGGGTACATTGACATATCGTATGAATGACACCCAATTAAGCCTGCTTGTATTCATTTTTTCATTATGCTTGGATTTGAAAAAAAAACAAACTTTTTTTTCTGGGGAGAAAGCGGGGTGAAATTAAGGCATTTTCTCCAGTAAAGTGCACGATACATTTTTTCAAAAGGCAGTTGAGGTGAGTTGAGGCTATCATAACCTTCTAGTTTTAATTAAACCAAACCAAGAAATAAATAAAAAGTTAGCTTATCCAACTAAGAAACAAAAAAAAAAACCCACCGATCGCAATTATTTACAATAGATTCGCTCACTGTTTTTTTTTTTACCAAATTTAGATGGCAAACAGGCCGATTGGTTTCAGTGCTTTCAGTAACAAACTTTACAACGCTTTACTATCATTTCTAGTTTGCCCAATACCAGGCGATGTTTTGGAGATCACGTGACCGTTTTCGACGGATTCGATGCATTTTCTGATGTATTGGGACAGTATTGTGGCCACGTGATACCCCCAGATTTGACGTCAACCGGAAATGAAATGGTAATCTTTTTCTACAGTGACGGTTCCGGAGAATCGACTGGATTCAACATTTCCTACGAGGCAGTTGTCCAAACTGGTAGAACTTTTTTTCTAAATCAAATTACTGAAACTACAGCAATTAATTACTGGGTAATGTAAATTTAGATTAAATTCCAACGCTGAGGTTCTATGGTTTTGCATAAAAAAAATCCATAAAATTTCTTCGTATGGTTATATCGGACAAAAACCTTCGTTAAAATACTAATGAAAATTCAAAATCTAAATTTAGTTGTGTCGTTCTGTTTTCATGTTTGTTAAGTTGAATAGCTTGTTTTAAAAAAACTTGAATTAATTCCTTAATCACAGGATAAAACGCACCATCCCATTTGGAGCTGTCGATGGCGTTTTCTATTTACGAGTAACATTTGAAAATCAAATCCATATAACTCAAGATGAAATTTGTCATCAAACACCATAATGTTTTCAAAAGCATTATCGCAAAAAAGAGAATTTACTCGTTGACTCGAATGTATTCATATTTCTACATAAAGTCTTAGTTACGACTATGTAATCTCGAATGATACACCATTTAAGAAAAAAGGCCTTCAGAGGGACCTACTTTAAATTTGTATCACTGATAATTTAAGTTAATGTAGGGAAAATATTTATTTGACTGCACCTCGATTCCTCATCCCTTTCTCTCATTTTCATCGATATTAAAGACTGATCGTGCAAGAAAATGTTTCAGCTCCTACAGTACCGACATACAGTTACCCCGGATGTAATGGACATTACAAGTATGTAAACGAGAGTAGTGGTTTTATCGCGTCTCCAGGATACGACGGTTTAACGCCTTATGAACCAAACCTCAACTGTAGCTGGTTTATAGAGGCTCCTAAAGGTCAAGTCATCCGTATAAAGTTTAGAGTAAGTGAATTTTTTCCGCATGGTTCTTCCGTCCCCAGCACAGGCATTGCCTTGTAAAATGCAAATACGAACAATCAGTTCAACTCCTTATAATACATGCCAATTTTTTACGACTCTAAGGGAAAAAGGTTTCGAAAACAGTGTGCGGGAAAGGAGAAAATGGTGGTCAGCATGATTTTCTCTTTTTCCCACATCGTTTCCTACCCTTTCAAATTTAAACCGTGGTATTAAACTACATTGATTTATCACCTGCAAATGCGTTCAACTTGAACAAGTTTTAAAAAAATCAATTTGTAAAGAAGGTAAGTTCTTCAGTAGGATTCCTTTTCATCACCAGTTCTTTCGTTCTTTCCTTCAAGTCCTAAGACAAACCATCTAAATTGCTATGATATCCTGACTCGATTAATCAGCCTGCTCGGCATAGACTTAAGAATTTAAACTGAATTCAGAATGGTTGGTAGATACGCCAATCATGAATGGTGCATCTATCGATACATATACATGTATATAATGCTAGAGTTGAAGATGTTTTACTGTTATAAAGATATTAAACCAGATTTTAGGGGGGGGGGGCGTCGAGACAGTCCACATTTTGGAAGGAAAAACTATATGGACCTTAGGATGGACAAAACGCTGGAAAATATGGGCAGAACGAATGACCTTCAAAACAATAGTCGGCGACTCTTCTACTGAGCTACTGGGGGTGAATTGATATGTACGTGTATCAAAAGAATATATCTATTCCTTGTTACACGATGATGGCTATACATTTAAGAAGTTTTAAAGTAATTTCGTTGTGTACCCTTTTTGTTCATATTGTACTTAATGCCACTTTTAAGTACGATTGGAAATAAGCAGTCTTAATAAAAAATTTTTAAAAAAATGTAAAACGAGGGTTGGTTTGAAGTCCTTTTAATGTTAGATGCTTTATTCCAATGTATTCTGTTGCCTAGAATCGGTAACAAAGGTATAACACATTCAAAGCACAATGCGCATGTTGGTGATATAGAAAACATTTTAACAGGTGAAATAATATTTTGTCGTGTTGCAGACTAACAGCATTCAACATTACAAACCGGCAAATTCGTGTTTATTTCAAGTACTCTAAGTACTTATGAAAGACAATATGAATCAATAATCCGCATAAAGAGTTGCAAAACGCTCACATAGTACCGCATGAAGTCGACAGCAGATGAAGCTAAGTTTGGACAATAATTCGTGCGTGTAATATATGGTAATAGAGGTCAATTATTTCATGTCAATATGTTAGAGTAATATAATACATGTACAAATATGTTTCTTGCTGTATATTTTACTTTGTAGGATTTTTTAACGGAAACCATTGCAGGCTGTACGTATGATTACGTCAAGGTTTACGACGGAGCATTTACTTCGGCGCCACTCCTTTTACACCTGTGCGGCCTTCAATTTCCGGATGACGTCGTTTCCTCAGGAAATTCCCTATTTATTTCCTTCCTCTCTGACCCAGATTTTGGAGGGACTGGTTTCAATTTAACGTATAATTTTAAAACGCCTACAGGTTCGTTTCTTAAATTCTTTGTCGAACAAAAGGCAAATTTATGCTCTTAGAGTGCAACTCTTTAAAGATTGTGAGTGTTGGATCAATTGCTGCTATACACACAAAGTTTTTCTCCTGTCTTTAAATGATAGAAGAAACATATATTAACCTTTTTTTTTCTTGTTCAAAGTTAGTGAAGAGATATTCAGCTCTTTATCATTTTTTATTTCAACTTTGCGATGTAAGCTATAGGACAATGTAGCCTCCACCAGAAATGCCGTTTCTCTTGCACATTAATATGAAGGACTGGTTTCAGTAGAATCCTTTAATTCAAAACTGCTTAGGGATTTATATCGATTATTCACAGAACAAACCCACAACACTAGCCAGCAAAACATGTTAAATTCGAAATTATTTCAGGTTTAGACCCTATCAAATTTCTAAGGTTTAGACTTGTCCATATTGAAATCGTTTTCTTATCAATCAAACAAGGCTTCGTGTATCATAAATGCATTTGAAAGGGTAGAAAATAATATAGGGAAGAAGAGTAAATAATTTCATCATCATCCCAATTGATTTTAAAGCCTTTGTCAGGTTTATTACAGCCCTGGATCTTTTGTCAGTCGGTTTAACTGAAATTGCTTTCAAGCTACCTTACTTATGGTGGCTTTATCCTTAATATTTTTTCTTTTTATAATTTTAGTTAAAGACATTTTTTCTGTCAGAAGTACAAATTTAACAAACCATTTCAAAACGGCCACAAGTTATGTTTTTAAATTACAGTAGAACCAAGTTTAAGAGACCATCCTGGGGAAATCTTACATGCGGTCTCTTAAAGCAGGTGGTTTCTTATTGCAGGGTTGCATATAGTCCTTGAAATCTCTGTGACTAAGACCATTCTTAAGATGCCACTGTAGCATAAAATATATTGATTGACTTAATACATAAACTTGAAATAGATCTTTAAGAAAAAAATATAACATCCATTTCATTAATCTGCATGTACAATTTCTTTTTCAGCATGTTCATAGTTTCATTTGAACCCCCTTTCCCTCTTCGCACTCTATTGTTCCCATGCCACCGACTCCTTACCGACATAAACGTCGTCGAAACAACGATCAGCGATGAGAGAGTAATGACTCTTGTCGCGCTGTCTTTCATCAATCCTCAGCAAGAAATAAACCGAGCTTAAGATTCGAACCAAGTCTCAAGTCCAGGACGTTACCAAAAGTCGTTAAATGATAATATGGAAAATTGTGAGGACAGTACTTTGCTTGTACCACTGATTCAAACTTTCTTCGTTAATGTTTACAGAATATGTTTTCCCATTCATCAGGTCGATGTTCAATGTTTAAGTGCGCAGATGGAAGCTGTATTCTTGACCAAATGATCTGCAACAAAATGGTGGAATGCCCTGACCATACAGATGAAGTTATTTGCAGTAATTTGAATAAAAACATTACATTATCTTTTAAAGAAATCAGCCAAGATCTTTTAAACCAAAAATGTTTGGTAAAAGATTGAAAATGAACTAAACACATATTTACAGTTTTTCAGCTTTGAATATTTCTACCTTTTTACTTTTTTTTTTATTTGTTTTCAAAATTAGAGCACCGGACTGCCCTAAAGTATTTTTCCCAGCAGAGTTCTTTCTTGGATATTCCTCAATATTTTGGGATAACTTAGAGCGAATCTACAGTATACTGGCCTATCATGTCAAAAATGAACACAGGATCAAACTTCATGTTATTTCTCCTTGGTAACTGTTACTCCATTAGTCACTTAAAATGTTAAAAAATTATGAACATTTCATCACCACAGGGAACGACCGTCATGAATAGCTCAGGTGTTAGAGAGAAAGACTTGTGAACGTTAACTTTCGTTTCTCAATGCTGGCCACATTCATAGTTGTTTGGCTAAATTATTTTGAAAAAAATCGGAGATCATTTCCTTGATAGACAATGTATATCACTGATATTGAGACATAACGACTAGAAAAGTCTTTCGGAAATGAAAGGAAAAGAAGAAAATGTTGCTAAACGCCAAAGTGTGCATTCCACCAAACTTAAAGCACTTTATCAAGGTCATCAACATGAGATTGTTAGGTAAAGGGTGAAGGTTAATCTTATATTTTCATTTCTTATGGACCAATGCAGGAGACAATTCTTGCGGTAAACCAACTATACTGCCAGTAGAATCTAACTATAAGATCGTAGGGGGGAGGGAGGCGATACCGAACAGTTGGCCATGGATGGTGTCTCTGAGGGTGAATGGTACACATCAGTGTGGGGGTGCCATTATAGATGATCACTGGGTCATAACAGCTGCACACTGTTTTGAAAAGTAAGTCAAACAAGATTTATGCAGTCTTTGTACGTGAACATTATCCTTATTTTTTTCATGATTGTTTGGCTAAATTATTTTGATAAAATCGAAGATCATTTCCTTTGCAGACAACGTAAATCACTGATATTGAGATATAAACCTGGGTTTTCAATCTCCAGTGTCTATGAGATTGCACAATCCCATTTTCAAACGCACCGTTTCAGATGGTTGTAAAGATTCTGGACCATTTGATACATATCTATAGAAGTTTAGAATGTAGTCAATTTCATGTATGCTATTTCAGAAACAGACGGAGTATAGATTGGACTATTGAAGCGGGGCGCCATTCTGAGACTAAACAGGAGCCAACAAATCAAATTCGGGGAACAGATATTATTATAGTTCACCCACATTATAATTTTCTCTCGTCTGTTAACGACATTGCCCTCATTAAAGTTACGGCTCCATTTCGCCTGAACAGATATGTAGACAAGGTTTGTCTACCAGACAGGTCTCTGCTTGCTGGGGAGTACGGCTTTGTTACTGGATGGGGATTTATTGAAAGTAAGAATGCGGTTAATCGCTTTCAAAGAACTTAAAGTTCATGCACTGTTTCTTTCGTATAGAAAATACATTTACAAGCAGCCTAACAATAAAAAAGAAGTCTGTCAAAAACGCAGTCCATAAAACATTTTAGACAGTCTGGCGTAAATATAATAAAGACCTCTCAAAAACAGACCCATTTTTATTTCAATGACCCTTTGAAGTTATTTCTTCGAGTCGCTGAAAATGGGTTGACTTTAATTTCACGGAAGACCGTATCAGAGAACCCCACCTATTTTGTACCAAATTGAATGTTCCTACTGCAGATGCTGTCAGTTTGAAAGAGTTCAAAATTTGTCGGTTCGTGAAGGGTTGACAAATCACAATATATGGAGTCCAACACGCGAAATGGTACATTCGGACATTTGCGTAAAGTGTCGTCCCGGATTAGCCTGCGCAGTCCGCGCAGGCTAATCCGAGACGGCACTTTACGACTACATTAGATTTTGTGTTACAGTAGACTTGCGTAAAACAGAAAATCACATAAAATCGGAAAGTGTCGTTTCGGATTAGCCTGTGCGGACTGCACACGCTGATCAGAGACGACACTTTACGCAAATGTCCGAATGACCCTTTTCGCGTGTTGCCGCCCATATATCATTTATTTTCGAGGTAAATGTACACGTACTTTCAACAGTAACAATCGTCATTTTATCTAACACCGCTGATTTTCTCTCAGTGCCAAAACTAGATGTCCAGATTTACTTCGAAAACATGGGAGTCAATGTGAAAGACCTCTGATAGAAAACAATCCTCTGAAACACGTGTACGGATGCATTGGCTGCATTGAAATAACCAAAATACTTCACAAAACGTTGATGTAGAATCACTGAGATATGAAATATTGCTGCAAAAACATTACATTTATTGGCCCTATGAAGTAATAGATATACATTTGATTCTTTCCTTGCTTCAAACAGACACGTGTTGCCCAGGCGTTTTAAAACAAGCAAGACTTCCGGTAATAAATAATACGCTATGTAACCAGCCAGATCACCTTGGTAACCAAGTGACAGACGACATGTTTTGCGCCGGATATGAGGCAGGCGGCGTTGACGCATGTCAGGTAATAATTGCAGTTTATGTTAAAATGTGTAAAAAAAAAAAAGGCAATCACTTAAAATTGATGGATTCAGAACAACCTTTTCTGCTTTTCTAACGATGCTTTCTGTAGTCGACATCCATAAGGTCATTAACAGTATGATAAATAGCAGAGTCAATAAAAGTACGTTTGAGTTGTTGACTGTATTCTTTGTGGTATTTAATTTTGACGCATTTCTCATTTAGATGCAAGACATGCTATTAATTCACGTTCAAGAAAAGGTTGTCTTGGAAACAAATGCGTAATTGTTACATGCTTTGAAAACTGTAGTGCAAATTTGCAACTTTTTTTTCATTTTTTTTTTAAATGTACTAGACATAGTCTGTAAAATTTGAGTTAAGCAAATGCAGAACAGAGCGTCCACGGTTTGATGTTAGATCTTGATCTTTTGAAAACAAACAAACAACAATTAGTCTATATAGCACCTAGCAAGAGTTATAATTTGAGATAAAAGCAAGAGATAATTTGAGATAAAAATTGACATAAAAGGAGCCTAGAAAAATGTTAAGTGAACATTTTGCCAGCTTAATAGAACATTTTTGTTTACGAGTTTGATAAAAGCAACGAACGTTTCAAATTCTTTTCATAAAACTGAGTGCCCGCGAATACTATGTCAGAAAATGCACAAATGATAATTTCAATGAAAAAACCTGATTCACAATTCTTAAAGACGCACAAAATGACGTCACAACTGACGTCACACAGGGCTTATCTTAATCATGTAAAAGAGAAGAAAAGAAACAGCTATTTCGTCTAAAATATCCTACAAAATTTGCATTGATTAAAAATGAGTATTACTTTATTATTTTAACCGAGCTAGATCTACTTCTTCCTTTTTTTTCCTTCTTATAATTATCGTTTATAATCTAAAACTACTTTATTCTCATTATAATGGGAGATAATAGTTAACCCCCTACGCTGAAAACCAACAAAAGTATCAACAAATAATTTCAAGATAAATATCAGAAGAATTTCTGGTCGGTTAAAAATGTGCAAAAGTATTATATCTGTTTAAATCCTTATTTATCAACTATCAAGAAATTTTGTTCCATGTTGCACTAGAAGCATTAGATATCTACTACCTTATTGCAGACACGTCGAAAAAGTTTGTTTAAGGAGGCGTCTTCAAAATATTGCTCTTGACATTTAATCTGATGTCTTGCACGATTTCCTTCGGAAGGACACTTGAAAAATTCGATTTTTTACCTTTTTCATATTAACCGAAAATGTCTGTTTCATTCTTAGAGTGTTTATAATTTCAACAAATATTTACAGCTGAAAAGTGACTCTTATATCTCAGTTTAGAATGGAGTAGCGGTGATTGAAGATCTAATATCAGCCTTGAAGTTTCGTCCAGCCTGATATTGATCCATGCCGTCTCCAAAATGTTCTTTTAAAAGTCATCTTTGGCGGTAAATCGGTAATCTGTCTATTTCCCAGGGTGACAGCGGGGGACCGTTTGTTATAAAGCAAGACAGTGTTTGGAACATTCAAGGCATTACGTCGTTTGGCTCAGGTTGCGCAGGTAAACAGTCCATAAGCCATGCTCTGGCAAAAGGGGACCTAATGCATCCTCGTAATACATAATACCCAACAAGTCATCACCTAATTATAGATCATTGAAATTCATTTTGTCTAACAAACGACTGAAACATGAGTTAGCATGGTCCTTTGATACGCACACATCTTAAAAATAAAAAAAGTTTCGATTCATATTGGCCTACGAAGACTTCGTAGGGTGACATGGTGCGATAAGTTTGCTTATGAATTAAGCTTCTATCACACTATCCCGACTTTTAACACCCTGAGAAAGAAAACCTTTAAAAACATTGTGGGAAAAGGATAAAATGCTGGTAACCAGTATTTTCATTTTTTTACACACAATCAATTTGTCGTCTGCAAATGCTTTCAATTTGGACCAGTCTAAAGTTTTGTTGTTTGGTAAAGAGTTTAGCCTTCAATTCCTGTTAGCAATGTCATTCACATGGCTGTGTCCATCAGCATGTTCTTGAAGAGTACTTAACTCAGACAGTTGATATACAGGAAAGGACAGTTTTATAATGGCCTTTTGACAGCTAGGGTCATACTGGAACTGTGGAAAAATATCATTCACCTAGCGTCTGCACTGATATATAACTTAATTGAAAGCGACGTAAAACATCATTTATACAAACAGAACGATATTTATTCTATTTGTAAAGTTTGAAAATAATTTTAAAAATCTATAGTCTTTCAATAGATTGTAATTTGTTCTTGTTTCAGAAAAAAAAACCATTTACATTGGGATAAAATAAAGAGTATAAATACTAATCATGTCCACAGAATATTTTCGAAGCAGGATTCGTGTATTCTAAGCCCGTGACTGACATGGTTTTTAATCCATTACCACACAACCCCTACTTTTGACGACCTTGAGAAAGAAGCCTTTGGAAAATATTGTGGGAAAAAGAGAAAATGCTGGTAGCATTTTCTCCTTTTCCCACAATGTTTTATACCCTTTACAAAACAAATTTCAATTTTTCAGTCACTTTCATATTGTCGTCTACAAATGCTTTCGATTTGGTCAAGCCTGAAATATTGTCATTTGGTAATGAGTTAATGTCGCCTCTTCTTGATCGATCGAAACAAAATTCCAAATAATCACACCAACCTTTTGATATAATCTATTTCACAGTTTAAGTGTGATATGTACTGCGGAATTAATTCTTCGGAAATGTTCGGACTCCTTCCACAGAATAGAAGGGAATTACCTGAATCATGCAGTTGTTTAATGCAGACCAATAAAAGTCAGAAAAATATATATATCGTCGGTTAACTTCGATAACCTCGTAACTACACCTTGAAACAAGCTGTAGTTGCGAGGTTTTTGAAGTAAACAGACGATAGCTGATTACGATAGCTACTATCTAAAGATGACTTGGTAATTAACCTTCACGAGGTAAAGACATCAGAATCTCTGAAAGTGATACGTTTACAGTTACCAGAGCCATGGACTAAATGACAATATTTTCCCAAATTGATTAATCTTTTCAGATGTACGTTCACCAGGTGTTTACACCAGAGTCTACAATTACAACAGATGGATCCGACAAAAGGTGGCACTAAACTCGTGACGCTGACATTGAGTGACAATGAATGTATGATGCAATCAAACAGAACTTGTGAATTACTTTGAATAATTTGACTTTATTCTTGCCTTGAAAATAAAATTTTCTATAGCAATGTAAAGACAAAAACTTTTTTACAAGTCTCGAGTGTAAATGATAATTGATGATAAAAGAAACCTTGATACATTTACGTGTAAATTATCACCTGTGTCATTTTCTTGGAAAAGTGGGTATTATTGCATGTGCAAAAAGTATAGACTCAGGCCACCCTGGCCAGTTCAAGATGGCTGACCGGGGTCGTTGAAGGACCTGTATACCCCATGGTTCAGTTCACTGTTCAGTTCACTACAATAATGTTTAAATGAATTCATAATTTTGTGATGACCTGCTTTGTATCATGCACCACCGAGAAGCATTTTACCCGCTTTTGTCAAAGAATTCTCACTTGCATGTGCTTTTTTATGTCTTGCAGCAGATAAGAGAAAAGTATTCTACATGTATGAATTGTAGCACCATTTACTACTAAATACAGTGATGTTAGCAAAATGTCTCCAAGGTAGTTGACAAGGTGCTCATTGCTTACATAATGCATTCATCACGTTTTCAACAGAAAATTATATATCAATGAGAGAGAGAGGAAGAGAGAGAAATTCAACTTTTGGTAGAAAAGGAAAAAAAAAAAACCTGAAGCAAGTCACTAACTTTATCAAGTAATCTGGCCAGTCCAAGTTTTCAACTTGTTTTAGACCGTGAAATCCCACTTTGGTGACGCAGGTCTTACGGAGTCGTTCCACGAAACATTTGAATATACTTACCTAATCTGAAAGTGACATTGATACCAGTCCTCCAAAGTTGTACCATTATTTGTTTGATCTCCTGTTCTTGTCCAGTTATCTAATACACAAAATTTGCTCTGCCCTATGAATTATGTAGTTGATCAGGGATAGATTGCACATGATATGCTGTCGATTCGTAGAGCTAAACTATGTGACATTACACGAGAAATTCTGGGAAAAAAAGGGTTACTGGAATGTGTGGGCCTGTCTTACATCTTTGAGACAATTGCAACTTTTTACCAAACGACACAGTTCTTAAAAACAATAATATCGATTCGTAAAGATTAACTCTGCGACATCACATGACAAATCTTGGTCATAAAAAAAGTGCGTATTTGGTATGTGTTGGTCTGTCTTTCATATGTGGGACAATCTTAACTCTTTACCAAACGACAAATTCTAAACTTGTCAAAATTAGTTGTGACCCAAATGATGTTTTGTTTTCTTAGAAAAGGTTGAACACGTTGTTTGAAAAGGTCAAAACACTGGTTACTAAGTACTACTCCTTTTTCAAAGGGCCGTTGGATACGCAATTGTATGATAAAAAGTTAATGCTCTTTTCACTTGTCATATGTTTATAATAATGTCTGTGACTTTTTGCTTATGTCACTGTTTTTTAGGCGTCCTTTATTTTTTTTTTTTTTTCGTAGATGAAATTATTTGTATCCTTAATTCTCTACTATTTCTTGACAAGACGACAAAAAGAACGGGCACTGTTAATTGTACCCTGTAGACAAAAACTTTTATCCTGTCATATATTATCATTTATGAAAACGAGATGATATGCCACATTACAGAGACAAATAAAGGATCTTAAAAGGAACTTATTATAGAGTATATAGCCGTGACGTTCTTGTTAATATCAAAGAAGTTTCGTTGTAAGGACATTACAGTGGGATTCATGAATATTAATTCATTGTCATTGGACATTACAGTACAATTTATATCAATTTATTGCCATTTATTCTTTACATTGCCAAATATAGTTCATTTGTGTTATTCAACGGATGGTCGGGACTCGTTAGTAATCTTGGTGGTGCTGATTTGGGCAAATTTAGAGAAAGCATTGACGTCACTTGGTTTTTTTTTTTCTATGATTCTAGGTTTGTCTTCAGTCCAGTACACTAGATGAATAGTCTTTTCCGATCTAGAAATGACCGGTACCTTACTGCCGGCGTGTTGATTGTTAATGTTTTATCATGGTCTCTATCTGTAAATGCTAAAACGACTTTTTTCAAAAAAGTAGGTTTAAGCCTCTTTCACAATGTTTTGATTGTCTTTTTACGACAGCTTGCAACACTTTTATGCAGAGTTACACGACCACTAACATAATGTCTTGCGAGCTGAAGCTGTATTCCAAAACAATTAGCAACCGATCGTATTTTACGCATGAAAAGAGAAAATAAATAACTTATTTTGAATGTCTTATATAGCTTTGAATAATTGTCAAAGGATATCAAAGTGGATTACGCAAAGAGAAGTCAATATAAGTTTGACATAGATACTTGTTGGGAATTCGGCATCGATGGGAAAGGTGATTTTCTTTGCAGCTCTGTAACACTTTTAAGCACAGCTCCTGAGTTACCATTAAAAAACTCTTTGCATTAAGTAAAATCCTAATAAGAATACTATGGCTCAAGATAACCGTAGATTCGTTGAGGCGTGTTAACCGGCGTGTTAACCATTTTCCAAACATCAAATTTTAGACCCTTCCAAACCGAAAGAGTTTGCAGACAACAAATTTAGATTTGGAGAAAATTGCAGAAAGTTCTCAACAAGGGTAGAAAACATTGTGGGAAAAGGAGAAATTGCTCGTTATGAGCAATTTCTCCTTTTCTTACAGTGTTTTCAAAGACTTTTACTGCAGACACGTAAAAACAAGGGCTTGTTTGAGAAAGGGTTAAGGTAGTACCATTCTAATTGGAAAACATCTATTTCCACTATGATATTATCCTAAAAAAGTTGATATTATTGAAAATAAGTATCAGTGTACTACTTTGACCGCGCCACTTTTTTTCATTTTTTCCTTCTTAAAATTATCATTTATAAATCTAGTGCCACTCTATTTTCATTACAAAAGGAAATAAAAATTACCTCCCTTTTATAAAAACTAACAAAAATATCAACAAATAATTTCAAGATGGACACCAAAGGAATTTCTGGTCGGTTAGAAATGTTATTAGTCGCCGCGCAGAAGTGCGCGACTATATTTTTAATAGTTTTTCGAGTTAGGACATGGACAATGGGAATTTCTTTTTTATAGGGGTGTTTAGGTTAACAAGGAATCTTTCTGCTTCGCCTTAAACTGGCTTTTTGATTCATTCCTTAACTACGAAGTATACAATAGTGAATACGATACTATTTTTGCACTGTTAATATATACTTACAACATCAAAAATTCCGCCCAAGTATTACTTTTATTTTCGTTATTCGTGAGAAATGGACTCATCCAAATAAATGCCTTGTTTCCATTGGTCATGGTTGTACAGGTTTCAAGTTATTTCGTACCTAGTTAATTTCGTACCTACGTCAGATCGTACGATTTTGGTCATTTCGTACCTACCTATACTCTATATTTTGGTCATTTCGTACCCACTTGGTCATTTTGTACCCAATTTGGTCATTTCGTACACAGGTTTAATTATTATTTTGATTATTTAGTTCCTATTTTTTCCTACTTTTGTGTGTTTTTTGTTGAATGACCACCGCTAAAATTGTATATTGCTGAAATTGTCTTAAATTCCGTCGAAGAACGAGTATGATGGTTATGATTGTATCTAACCATTATTGGTTACTTCTTTTAAGTATGGTTTTTAAAACAAAGATTGTTTTGAACCCTTTTGTTCATTTCTCACCGAGTTCTAGATAAATTTACTTTGTGGGAAAAAATCTGGAGAGAGACCAGTTTTTCCCTGTGTTGTTCATAAATCGCAATGCAAAACCATTATTCTTTATTAACACTGTTCACCAAACAGTATAGTTTTAGACTTGTTTAAATTGAAAGCATGCCTTGCAAACTTACGTTCTCTTGAATCATACTTTCCCAGGACAGCAACATCTTAGTAACTTGGTCCTGTTTTCAACACTTTCCCAAACAAACGCGGGTTATCACGTGTACTGTCAAATTCTTTGGGAAAAACATGTTGGATTAGGAGAAATTGCTCGTTATAAGCAATTTCTCCTTTATCAAATACTTTTTCCCCACTACTAGCGAATTTTCCACCATTTTTGCAGCTTTTGATATTGTCGTCTGCCAGTCTTTGACTTTGGAAGAGTTTGATATTTGTCGTTTGGAAAAGAGTTAAAGAGAGCACTATGCGAGGGTATTAGAGATACTGTAATAGAAAACAATTTTTGATATAGATTCACAGACACATCAATTTCATGTGTTAAAAAATCTGCTGATGAAAACTGACATTTACTTACTTGCCCTGGCTTTCTTGAAGCATTATTTTTTTTTTGCGGCGACTTTGATGCTTTGCATCAACTTTTTCTTGTATCAATATTATAATCCTCATTTATCATCTAATAAGAAATTTTATCCCATGTTGCACTAGAAGCGTTAGGATGCGTTAGTAGTGAAGGTGATTTACACAACCTGATGGGTCCTACGTGCACATGATGGTACCAGCGCCAGATTTGTGATCTGATAACCTGCATTTTCTCCTTTTCTCACGGTGATTTCAAAAGTTTTTTTCCCCGCGTGATCGATAAAACTTGGGATTGATTGATAAAGTGTTAGGCGGCATAATTATATCTGATTGCACTGCTCGATACGAGATATTATATCATAGACGTTGAGACCATATTGCATCTCTAACCATTGACTCCTTCATGGTGAAGGGGTGTAAAGCATATAATTGGTCTCAGTATTCAAGGGTTTTAATCTAAAGTACAAGGATGTTGTTTATTATCACAAACCCAATTGCCTAGAATGACTGGCTGAAATATATCATGTTCTAGAAACAAATTAGATTGCCGCATAGGTATTTAAGCCAATACCTGTTATACTTGTTTACTTTGTACATTTATGGTCAGTGTTTGTGTTATACCTATAGTTGTCCATTGGCACATGTATCAAGAAGGCTATGGTGTAACAGACATTGTTAGGAGTGGATTAACGACAGTCTGCGGATACGGTATGTCATTATGACAAATATTTGTCCTTTGTGTAATATATTAGTAGTTCTTGACAGGTTCAGGAATAGTCTGTACAGTACACAATTAACCCTTATGCTACCAAGCGCGACTCACTGACTTTCATCGGACAACTAGATAAAGATCATACTGCACGTTTAGTACAGTCTGGTCTTGGATCTGCACTGTCCGATAAGGAGACTTTCTATCTGAGATATAATTCTATAAATAGCATTGTTTTGCCGTTTTACTCCCGTCTTGAAAGTTTCATTTAAGTTAGTTAGCAGGTTAAGGGTTAGCTGATCTGTGTGAACTGTCATATTTACGCGAGTCTAACATTAGGCTTTTTTATTATTGGCACTTCTATCGGGAAAGCGACGGTGCCTCTTCTATGACAGGCATTATTCTGTGTTGCGTAAAGACAATCTATTAGATACAGTATTTGTGAGTTTTATCGTTGCTGCTTCAACGTGGAAATGAGGCAAACGGAAATAAAGCATAAGTTTAAAGGTAAGAGAAAAACTTATTAAAACAATAATTAATATTAATAGACATAGAAGCATGCTCTGTGGAGAAAGGGGCATTATTGCATCTGCGAATAGTATCGACCTAGGTCAGCTTGCACAGTCCGGGCAGACTGACCTGAGCCGAAACTTTTTGCTTTGGGTCACTTTTTCTGCATGTCAAAGGACCAGTAAACCTCATGATTAGTTCGGTTGTTAAACAAAATGGTTTCTATGGATCTATAATTATGTGATGGATCACGCAGATGCATTTAGCCCCGAATAGCTAGAGCCTAACTCATTTGCTAATTCCATTAATCTAACTACACCGATAAAAGCTATGCATCTGCGAAAAGTATCGACCCAGGTCAGCCTGCGCAGTCCGTGCAGGCTCACTCCGACCGAAACTTTTCACTATTGGTCAATTTTCTGTTCATCAAAGGAGCAGTCTACCATATGATTCAGTCCGTTGTTAAAATAGGTTGCTACTTTGGATCCATAACTACGTAATGGGCTTGATTGGCACAGTGCATCACGGAGATGCTTAAAGTTTTCTCTTGCCAGAGTATTCTTCATTAATATATATGAAAAATAGGTACAATGACCACTTTTCAAACGGAAAATGTCATTCAATCGAAAAGTGCCAACTCTGGTCAGCCTGCGCAGTTCGCGCAGTCTGACCAGGCCTGACACTCTTCGCAGTTTCCAGAAGGTCCCTGTTTGGGTGGTGGGCGAAATGGTGCATTCGGACATTTGCGTAAAGTGTCGTCCCGGATTAGCCTGCGCAGTCCGCGCAGGCTAATCCGAGACGGCACTTTACGACTACATTAGATTTTGTGCTACAGTAGTCTTGCGTAAAACAGAAAATCACATAAAATTGGAAAGTGTCGTTTCGGATTAGCCTCTGCGGACTGCGCAGGTGGATCCGAGACGACACTTTACGCAAATGTCCGAATGACACTTTTCGCGTGTTGCACTCCATATAGATTAAGGTTTACAATACTGCTTACAAGAGATCCGACAACGGAAAGTTCGGGGACAATTTTACAGAAGAAAACGTTATAATGCAAAGGACTACTTCCTGTCAATCTGCCGTGATGTAGCACATTTAAGTATTATCATTTCATGTTTGGGGAAGACAGGATCGTACTCATAGCAACAGTTATGTATTTTATTCTAGCTCTGGATTCCAAGACTAAACATCTGGACCAGCATTCACTGACCTTTCTTAACAAAATTCTTAGTCTAATTTTCAAGCAAAGGGGACCCTAAATTTTAACGTATCAAATTGCCAATGAAAAGTAATATATTTTGATTCTTTAAAGTTAAGACGTGCCCTATTTGAAAAAACAAAAAAAAATTGTAGTGGACAAAAAAACAAATGACTCAAAAAATTGGATTTGTCTTTGGAATTGTTGATAACAGTGTGCGAAAATGAGAAAGTGCTGGATACCGCGTTGTCCTCAAAGTAAAGGATATACAGGTGTGTTTAGCCCTTGTCCAAACAATCTTGTCTTAAATTCTTAGAGTGAACGCTGATCAAAACATTTTGGGGAGAGAAGAAAATGCTAGTAACCAGCATTTTCTCCTATTCCCCACAACAGTTTAAACTACATAATGATAATGACCTGCACCACGCGAAAAAGGGTTTCTAGACACTTGCGTAAAGTGTCGTCTCGGATCAGCCTGCGCAGTCAGCGCAGGCTGATCCGAGACACTTTACTACTATATTAGGCAGACTTGCGAAAAAACAGAACATTACATAGTAGCGGAAATTGTCGGATTTCAGATTAGTCCGCACGGACAGCTGATGTGGCACGACACTTTACGCCAATTTCCAAATACCCCTTATCGCGTGTTGCATGTCATATATGACAACCAACATCATTTAACCTTCATTGAGTTTGTCTTAGAACTACGAAAGCTTTAAATACAAATGGGTCCAAAATATTGTTGTCTGATAAAGTGTTAAATTGTCTGTTTCACTGCTCTCCTTGTAAAAATCTTTGTTGTTCAAGAAAAACCATTAACATTCCATTTCATAGAAAAAAACACTTCAGACTTGCCGTTTTGGGAACGGCCCTTTTACATAACAAAGTTACTGTGATAGTCGAAAGCGACAAAATGAATTAAGCATGACATTGAATTGTCAAGCTTGATATCTGTCAGCAGGTCGACAGAAGGACTTTCTGATATAAAAAAAGTCGCATATAAGCATAGTCGCAAAATATATTATCATTCTTTTTGAGTTCTAGCAAAAGCAATTGAAAACAAGTTCATGTCTGAAGTTCATGTCTAAGCCGTTTTAAACCAAGAAAGGGAAAAATTTGGAAACCAGCTATTTTTTTAGCCATAATATTTGCAAGAACAAATCACATCATTGGGTCCACAATTTAAAGTATTCCTCAAACTTGTGACTTTGATATGGGCAAGATTTTGTATTCTGATAAGAGTTAAAATGCCAATTCTATTTATTTGACAGCTGAACTCATTAACTCTCTATCAAACGACAAAATTTTAGACTGGTCCAAATTGAAATTATATGCAGACGACAAAATAAACGTCACTCAAAATTTGATATTTGTTTCTAGCTGGGTAGAAAACATCGTGGGAAAAGGAGAAAATGCTGGTTACCAGCATTTTCTCCTTTTCCCACGATGTTTTCAAAAGGCTTCCATAAAGGGATTGTTTGGTAAAGGGTAAACATGCAGACGACTTTATAGGTAAAGCAGCAGACGAATTTTTTTTTCTAGTATGTTGATGGCAGGTGCAAGACCATCCCTAAAATGTTGTTTTTGACATATTCGAACAAGTTAACTAACTAAGCCCTTCCTGTCACATGATTATTCGGATTGATTTCCCTCTCATTTGAAATTCAGATTCGTCCTATGACGCGGATGTTCTGTTTCTCAAAGTGACATGTATTGTTGAACTCAGGAAAGACTCAACTTTCCTTCCATGCGTAGACTAAATCTTCTTTCATGCGCTATGATCGACAATATTTCCACGCTTCTAGCCTTCCTGGATATTTTGGAAGACAAAAACCCTATATTTATATAATTTTTTGGAGGCAGACTTCTTTCACATGTGGTATAAATGGTATGGGAATTAATCCTTTATCAAGTGGTCCCATGCTTTTTCGATCTTGCAAGGGGCAGTTATTGAAAACATTGTAAGACTAGGAGGAAAGGTTAGAAAGCAGCATTTTCTCCAATTCCTACATCGTTTTGGAACATTGTGGGAAAAAGACAAAAATGCTGGTAATCAGCGTGGTCTCCTTTTCCTACGTTTCCTACCCATTTACAGACGACCGGTAAACTGAATACATCGTCAAAGTACGCTTTCAACATGGATAAATCTTGTCATCCGGTCAAGAATTGTACTCCTTACACCGTATAGAAATGAAAATGTTTTACGGTTAGAATAGCTGTTGTAGAATTTAATTATAATTCCTCTGATATCAAATTTTATCGCTTGGTTGTTGACAAAGTGAAAACTCATTTGGTTACAAAATTAAAATACTCGCTGTATACCATAGCCTAGAGGCAGGTTTCGTTAACTTCAAAGGCAATCTGCGAATTTTAATCAGAGCAACTGTTGACATAGTTTTCCCTTGGCATGGAATTACAAATTGTTGTTGGATGGACCCATGAGGTCTGAAAAAAGGTTATTGTGCTTCCGTTCATCCGTATAGTCCTTCTTCTGACTTACGAATCCGCCAATTCTTAGTTCCAGTATGGATAAATAAAAAGCTTGACTCATGAAAGGAAATGCTCATAACCAGATTTTCTTTTCTTCTTATACGCCTTTTTCCCCTACCACGGAAAAATCCACTTGCTTGATCGAGATAGAATTTGTTGTCTGTAGATGACGCCAATATGGATCAGTCTAAAATGTCGTCGTCTGATACAGAATTATTCTGTCATTTGAATTGCTTTTGGTCAGACAAATGGCTCATTATCTTTCACAGACGGGTTCAATAAGTTGCAGATATACTTTCTCTATTTTACCCATTACTGTTCAAGAATTACATTTTTGCATATACGATTCAAAGTATTACAAACCATTGTGAGAGAAAAGATTATTGCTAGTTGTAAGCGAGATTATTAGAACAAAATCTTTTTCAGAGCCTAGTTAGGAAATACGAGTAGTAACATACCGAACCAATTTTCAACTATAGGTTACGAGTTGGAACTCCGGATCGACCAAATTTCCATCCGAAGATTTATGTCTATCAATGCTTCAGCATTCCTTGCTCTATCACCAATGAGTTTTATGATAACTTTGAGACTAAAATTGGCCAAGGAATTCTGTGACGCATTGATATGAAAGCTGGTTGCCGTAAAATATTGGGAAAATTGTTTAACTCATTACCAAACGAAAATATTTTAGGCTTTTTTAAAAATCGAAAGCATTTGCAGACGACAAAATAAAAGTGACTGAGAAGTTGAAATGTGTTTTGAGAAGGGTAGAAAACATTGTGGGAAAAGGAGAAAATGCTGGTCACCAGCATTTTCTCCTTTTCCCACAATGTTTTCAAAAGGTGTCTTTCTAAGGGTCGTTAAAAGTAGGGATTGTGTGGTAAAGAGTTAAAAGGCTCCGAAGACTAAACAAGCATCTATATATTTAGCGGATGTTTTCTTCATTAGATCATATAAACACATTTTGGGAGAAAATGTGGACTTCATTCGTGCAATCTTCTTCTTCTACAAATAGCGTTAGGGCTTTATCCCAGTCGTTGAGGAAACACTGATACTGCATTATTGACAAAAGAGATTTTGTTTGAATAACTTCGCGTCATCTGTTGGCTATCCCAGACTATGTCATCAAAAGATGCTGCAAGCCAATGGATTGATGTTTCGTTTATTTATCGAAACCATCGGTTGCTTATGTCCCAATAAGGCTGTTAGTTACGTTACAGGGAATGGTGCAAGATACCCAAAGATCTATCCAGGCTGACGAACCTGTAGCATTTTGATCTGACAACGGCTTAAATATAGTACACTTTTGTGGACATTTATATCGTCAATCAAACTTTTGCATTCAAGTTTTCCTGAAACCAAAATCAGTACTACAGAAAACTTCCACTTTTGAAACGATCTAGCTTTTTACCAGGCAAAAACATGTAAGATTCCTCTACATTAAATTCCTTTTAATTTTTATTGAAAGAGTCAAAACACTGCGGAAAAAGAAAGAAAATGCTGGTAACCAGCGTTTTCTCCTTTTCCTATGATTTTAAGGTTCCTACCTCGGGGTCGTTAAATAACAGGATGGCTTGATAAATGATTAAAACGTAGGTAATTGGTGAATACACGACGAGTTCATGTGCAAGTAACCGGTTGAAAAGAAAAACTCTTCTTGTATAGCAAATTCACATTTTGCAAAAAAAATGTTAAAAATAATCGGTTGTAAGAAGCGCAAAGTCATCTGGAAGTCAATCACATCAAGACAGCCCTGTATGTAATGTCGAACATTTTTACCTCTCTCAAGTCACCAAACAACGCCTTGCTTTACTTCTAATTGTCAGATTATGTCTGGAGGAAATAAACTTTCTCAGAATTGTGTCTAAAGATTGTTGATTCAGTGTCGCAATATATGAAGTGAACTGTTTTTGATGTTATATTTACTGTGGTCGACTGTTTTCTCGTCTCCTATTGGGAAAACGACCTTGTCTTCATTGCTTATCTATACTTTGTTTGACATACAGTAAAGACAATCTATTGATTCCATCATTGCCGAGATGAATGTATTAGATTATCTTTTAGAATGAGGACGAAAGATATTCAACGTAAACATAAAGGTAAAATAATTATGTTGTATTATTATTTGTCTTTGGTTTGTTTTGGTTTTTATCTATTAATAATCGGATTTAAGATGTGACTTTGTATTCAGATAATTACTTTTTCTAATTTAGTTCTACTCCTATACTCCCTGAATTACATGGACGCCTAGCCATGTTACTGGTTTGTTTAGTTAAACCTTACTTATTTCTAATTGATCAAGAAGAAAAGTTTTAGAAATTATCTTTTTCACCAGCAGTTAATTTCCTCTCGAAAGTTTAAATAGTGCTTGCGACGTGTGCAGGATTCTTACCTAAAACTTCTTATCTAAATAGTCGAAGATCTACTCAAAACTATGTTGGCATTGCCATATCGTATCACATCGGAAAATAATGGCGGATATTTTGTGTTGCAAGTCATCTTAACCCGTAGACTTCTGCGTAAGTACGACTCTGTGTTGGCCTTTGCGGACAGTATTAGTTGTACGGTTAGGTGGCAGGGGACTTGGAAACTTGTTTAAGGCTGTGGTGAATCATGTCGCCCCGAGCCGAAGGCTCATGTGACTGCACAACGAATTTTATTATACTGTTTTACCCTTTCAAAGCGCGTTACGCGAAATTTTCTTATATTATAATCTCACGAATCGAGAATGCTGACGAAATAGAATTTCCCTTCTGAGTGCCTCAATTCAGTGAAAACCGATGTCACTAGAAACTGACGTCACTAAAGCATGCAGTTTGGTGCATAAATGTGCAGTCCGGTGATCGATCGCCGCCTCCATTTTGGATGTTGGTGTTGCACGGGAAACTGGCCTTACGTGGTTTTTGCCAGGGAACATGATATATATGTTCCCCACATGTTAACCAATCAAATCACGAGAAATTTCTTTGCAGTATAATAGAGTATGATCTTCGATCTAAACTTTGCGGCATGGTGAGATTTCTCCGACGAGCCTTTTATATTAAACCTTTAAATATTTTGTTCACTATTGGCTGGCAAACATTAGTATAACTTATTTAGTAACTTAACTCTTATCCTGCTAAATAGATGAAATAAAACTTTCACGTCGTTGATTTAAAAAAAAAATTATTTCAATTTAGTTTTGTGGGGAAAACATCTCATTTTCGGACAACGTAGATCTAAGATCAGACTGTACGTTCTGTGGAGTCTGATCTTGGTGTTCTCTGTGCGCAAAGGTCGGTAGGTTATGCTTAGCAAACTACGGGTTAAAGATTAAAACCTTCAAGATAGTCTTCAAGTTTCCAGATAAATAACCCAACCCTTTAGTAGGCAACAAAATTTCAGCCTTATTCAAATTAAAAGCATTGCAGACGACAATTTCATTGTTGCTCAAATGGTGTAATCTTTCTTTGAGTGGGTAAAAAACATTGTGGGAAAAGGAGAAAATGCTGGTTACCAGCCCTTTTCAAGCAATGTCTTCAAACACTTTCTCTTTTAAGGGGTTGTTAAAAGTGGGGACTGTGTGGTAAAAGGTTTAAGCTATTTTTTTTTCCTGTCAGAGCTTTGGAACTGTGTTGAATATTTTGCATGAAAATAAAGCATGATTTCGCGTCAATTGAAACTGAAGTGTATATTTTTATCGTGAGAGAAAATAACTAAACTTGGAACAAACACAGAAAAAGAACCTTGATACCAAATATCAGTAACATTTAACAGTACTTTAAAACACCGATTTGGTTGAGAGAGCGCAATGTTATTTATGAAATATACAGCAGCAGTTGACACTACATTGCCTCATACTTTCAGACAACCCTTGTACTATTTCTAAAATTTCAACAGATAGTCTGATCTGTTTTCTTAGGTTCTGCCGAGTGACACATGTAAAACAGGGATAGATTAATCAGATTGTATTGCATTACCAATATTTCTACTTATCAATTACTTATGACGGAATTGGGTATTACCCTCGTTTTACTGTTTGATTGCTTCATAACTGTTATAAAAGGAAGTCAATAACCTAGTGACCAGGGCCAATATTCACTTACCGTTCTTAAGAACGTTCTTGATCTCAGTATCAAGGATTTTTTAAATTTGAAAGTAACGCAACTTCTGATTGGCTAAACCATTTGGTTTAGCCAATCAGATGTTGTGTTACTTCCAAATTTAGAACATCTTGGAGATTAAGACTAGGAATATTCTTAAGAATGGTTGGTGAATACGGACCGAGGTGCAAAAACACTACTTAAGGTCTACGACCTCTAACTAATATATATCAATAGACGCCTTTACCAAACCGTCCACATTACACGATACATGGATATACCGATTAGATAGTGAGTCTACCCCTCTAACTCTTATATAAAAAGACGGAAGCTGGCGAGACTGACCGCACAACCACTACGGACACGTCGATGTCACAATATTTATCGATGAGTTGGAGTTCGCAATCTTTAAAACGTACCAATGAAAAGTACAAATAACACAAAATAGAACTTTAAAATTAGAGACACATTTTTGTTTTTTTAAATTAATACACGCATGTCAAGAGTAGGTGTAATCGCTTGTAAGATGAAGTTGCTCATTATCCCGAAATGTTTCAATAGATTGTCTACATCAAGGGTGAGGATCACATTTATTTTGAAATGGGTCTGTAAGGAGAGCAACCACGTTTAAGAACCACAGCCCCTAACTCATCCGTAAACATCGACGTTCTCGTAAAGGCCATTCGCTCGATCTCGGCAGCTTCCTGCAGCTTCCGTCCTTTGCCTAAACCGGGTATTAAACTCACAACCACAAGATCACAAGTCCGATTACGCGAACCACTGAGCTACCCGGGCGGACTCCAGAAGATGCAAGTCAAATAAAACAGTGAAATTTCAACGAAAAGTTTTGTGTAGACAGATTACATCTTCTAAGACCCACATATACATACTTCTAAAGGCTATATAGGATTAAAATGAAATATTGGTATTTACTCATCTTAAATGAAAGTTGAAATGACCCCCATTACAACATGACCCACGGTCATTTCTCGACGTAGAGGAATGACCCATGGGTCATTTCTCTGCATTATACCGGCATGATGGCTCACCTGGCGTTGTAAGTCAGCCTACATGTACCTATTTAGGTTTTTAAGTTTTTTTCATGACCTTATCTTAGTCAAAAGATTTCTGTGCTATCCATCTGTCATGGAAGTTGAGCTTTTTGATAAGGCCTTTATTTTTAGTTCGAAGCTCTTCTTCATTTCCTCCTAAAAGACCTAAATCCTCGATTACTGATCCTTTGAATTCGAACCACTAAACACTATTTTGAGATGAGTAGCACTTGAGCTTTATAAATATTGATCACGAAACTAAAGAAAGATGACCTTTACAAACTGCTGCTACAGATGATTTAAGCAAAAGTTTTCTTCATTAATATTTCATTCCTCCGTCATTGTAGAAACAGGAAATATCTATCGCAGTTCTTAAACAGTGCTGTATACGCCTGTTACTAGACAGATTTTTTTATGCTTCAGGTCTTGTATCGTATTATGCTCTACTCAAATATAACAGGGTAACACACAAGAAAATTCATAACAAAAGTCTATCTTAAGTCTAAAACAATAAGTCGAAAGAAGATGTTAAAGGCACATTTATAGTCTAAATAGACAGTGTGGGAGTCCAAATACAGAAAAGTCTAATTGATGCAATTTACAACTTCGTATGGGTGTGATAATAAGTTTGGTAATGTGTAACATATTGGATCTGACATGAGCTAGATTTGAGACAATTTTTTATTAAACGAGTCAAAGGAAAATGTTAACAAGCAAGCTTTTTGGCGAGCTTAAGAACATTTTTCTTGACGAGTTTAATAAAATTTTTGTCTCGTTCTCCAATGAATATCAAGATTCTTTTTTATCACATAACGACATTTCACAAATCATAGATGAGAAGCTGCAAAACCATTTTTACATACACACGCTGTAATATCCATTAAAGCCGTTCACTTCTATGGAATACGTACAAAATGACGTCAAAAAAGACGTCACACAATTGTGATATTCAACGTGTATGAGATAAGAATATTAAGAATGTTCGTAATGGAAACATTACACAGAATACAAGGGAGTTAAGAAATAATATTCTTTCTACCGTGGCTTATCGTTCAATCAACAACAGTTGTGCGTTATGAGGCACAAAAAATAATCCACGAGGGCGATAGCCCGACTGGTTTATTAAGCGCGCCTAAAATTCACAAAATTGTCTATTGAACGATAAACCACGAAAGATAGACGATTATTTCGATTCTAACATAACCAGCTCTTAATGAAAGGAAAACAAGTTCATACTATTAATAAAAACGGGGATGCATATGATATTCCATAAAACAACTTACTTACTTTATACAGAATGACGTCACTTGACATAGAATGACGTCGCTCTATACAGAGTAACGTTGTTTTTATCACGCTTTCGTTGCACTGTGTTTATAGTGCCAAATTCACGTGTTATGTTAGAGTATGTGATAAACTGTAATCTGTCAAAGTCCAAGTCACAGCAGAAAACTATTTTGTAAAACTAGAACAAAATTTTAAAGTAGATAACTTACGATCTATTTGTAAGTTGACCCTGCATCGTTTATATAGATCTGGAAGGTAGTGAGCCTTTAAAATTTCAGAAATTATTTAACATCAGCAAAACTTAGAATGTTACAAAATTTTCGTACGTATATTTTTTATTGAAATATTGTCACGGTACGACGTCTTATCTTAGAAGCGTTCCATTTTGCAAATGATATAACTGGTTAACTCTGTCGGAGTGATCAAGATTTTATTGTATTTGAGCCGAGGTTGATGTAGATCAAACTCAGACTGCCCAAAGTGTTCAGTTGATTTTGCGTCTATGCTCTCCAATACGTTGTACAATAATATGACTTAAAAGGAAAACACGAGAATGATATAGGCCTTTTGCCACCTGAGTAGTTCCAATTTACAAGCTGGTCGCCCATGCACGTAGCAATATCGATGTATCAAACGCTTTAAAATCGTCGTCTGTCATTGTATAAACAAACACTAGATTGACAGTAACCCATTCAGCGCTATAGGTGAAAAAAAAATCTTGTTAACGGCGTAGATCAATATCACACTGCACATTCAGTGCAGTCTGATCTTTATTTGTGCCGTCCTTTTTATAAAGTCAATCTTGTATGATAAAAATCTTTCTGGGTTACAGTGAATTGCATTTTCAGATGCCTAGATAGGTCATGTTTATATATTTTGAGCTGAAAGAGTTAATCATGCACAATTTGTCTGCTACAGTCTGGTTGGGTCGGCACATAGTTATTGATTATAGCATGCTTAGTGACTTCTGTACAGATTGTCTCGTAATCAGTAGCAAATGAATATCACAAGCTAAATATTTTAGAACATTGTTTTGCAAAAGTATCTTGAACAGTTTTGTTGTAAGTGTAGCTATAGATAAGACTGGAAATGATCAACCTTAGCCAACCTTTGGAGCTGCATCCTTGTGTAAGAAAGGTGTAGCTTATTCACCTTATGATATCATTTTTCTTATTTTCGATTCTTGCCCATTTCCTGCTAGAGACGATCAGCGACGAATGGTATCCGGTCTGAGTACCAAATGTAGGCCTAATGAGGGCGGCACATGTCTGATCGACCTTTGTCAGGCTAATATGAATTAATGGGCACTGGTTTGAAATATTTCAGGAAGCATACACAAGTGAACCGTCATGTCAAATTAAAAGCACGAAGAATCTGAATTTCAGTTTTTGTAAAAAGGAAAGATTTTATTGGTTAAACATTATTAAAGACGTTTATAGGTATCAGCTAAGTAGTATTCATTAATTTTCATTATCAAAGGATTTTTCAGAAGGATAGTTTCTGGTCTCTCAGTAAGTCTAACTGGACTTTTGAGCCTTTGTTGTTTATAAACAGCTGTTTGTGTTTAACACAGATTTTTATTGCACAGATATAGTCTTATAGCTCTGAAGAGGCATTGTACATGTTTAAACGAATAAATTAGTATGTATTTGTTTTATTCGTTTATCCTTTTAGCTAAATGTAGAATGTTGAAACTTAAATAAATAAATAAATAAATAAATAAATAAAAGCTGCACTGAAAGCACCACTTTTCACTTATTTGAGCCCAGCTGAGTGGAACTAAACATGGAATTAAATAAAGATATTTCCATAACGGACAAACAATTATAAATAATTCATGACTTTGAAGACAGCCTTATATCCATTATGCATGGAATAGGATAGCTTGCCAAATCGTTATGTTGGTTATACAAGTTGATAAAGATTCTGGGTCCGTATTCACCAACCATTCTGAAGACCATTCTTAGTCTTATTACTTTCACAGACAATCTTGAAGAAAAAGGCAAGGAACATTCTTAAGAATGATTGTTGAATACGGAACCTGATGTCTGGATAGAATTGTCATCACAAGTTCATGTTTACTACATGGATAAAGTTGATCCATTGGCATAATAATCCATCAAAAACAAAAAGATAAATTAAAATTTTAATCAGATTGGTAGGTTAACTATGGGTATGTGATAAACTTGCATCTGGTCAACAACATGCATCTTTTATAGTTAATTTTTGAGATTTATATTTTTAGATGTAAATGTATAATTAAATCTTATTTATATAGACTGCAATTACAGTTTCGCTGTATCGAGGTAGGTATAGATAGTCATGAAAGCTGAAAAAAATCATCATAGGGTATATTTTCTTTTCACGTATGATGTTTATAAAATATAGTCAATTGCTTAGTAAGCAATCATGGCGAACTGAAGTAACTTCCAGAGATTCAATTCACACAGTACGCAACGGTCGCTGTTTACGGCGGTATGGTTTTACAAAGGTATTCATTGTGACATATTTAAGCAACAGATTTTTCCGTTGGTAAAAGTGTTCATGTAAAAGCCTTTATTTAACGAATAAACACGAAGCTGGAACTCTCTGGTCGGTAGAGCCAGCCCAAAGTTAGTGGAAGATTGATTGGTTGATTATTTTCGTTTATTTACCGTCGCTACCGGTTGCCCATCTGAGCGACGCCCCAAGAAGACGGTTAGTTGTTACGGGGGATAGTGCAAGGATACAGGACGAAACTATTGAGAATTCCGCCTGGTTCTTTAACGTGCACAGTGTATAGCACCGTCACACTGGACCTCGGTTTAACGTCTCATCCGAAAGACTATTAATAATTTTTTTTTTAGTCGGCCAGCCGGGGACTCGAACCCACAACCTGTAGAGACCCGAAACATTGTGTTCACGAGTCTTACGCTCTACCTACTGAGCTAATCGGCCGGTTTAAGTGGAAGATCAGGGTTATGATTCCTCTTATAGCACTGAAAAATCACCCTCAGGCTATAATAACAGTCTGGTTGAAATTTCAGTGCTTTTTGTGGGTATGAGACGGCATCTTTCAAAGTTTTTCGCCCTTTTTGTTTAACCCTTTCCCAAACAATCCCTGGTTTATACGGGTCTGGAATAGTAGCCTTTTGAAAACATTGTGGGAAAAGGAGAAAATGCTGGTAACCAGCATTTTCTCCTTTTCCCACAATGTTTTCTACCCTATCATGGACAGAAATCATCTTTTCAGCAAGAGTTGAATTGTCCTCTGCAAATGCTTTCAATCTGGTCTGGTCCAAAACTGTGTCCCTTGGGAAAGGGTTAACAGAACAGGTCTTTTGGATTAATAATTATGTGATGACTCGAGCTAGTATTATGTATAACGGCGATGCATTAAGCCGCCTTTTACCGGAGCACGGCTCAAGTATAAGTCGCTCTGTATAAGATAATAAACTTCAGGTTGAAAAGCGAGGGGAAAAAAGGTAAAACCGACAAATTTCGTGATATCTTTGTCAAGGAGCGCTGTCTGGTAAACTGTTGATTTAAGATTCGCTTTAACAAACGTTTATTGTGCACATACAATGCAACCAGCACCAGTAATGTCACGCACAAAACGTTACACATCGCCCATCTGGACGTCAGTGTCTGTCTGGAATACTGGTATGGAAAGTGTAAATTATGATCGTACTTCGCGGATTACACACCGATGTTGGTCATCCAGGGAAAGAGAGAACATTGAAACTGGTGAGAGAACATTTTTATTGGCCTAGAATGAGTACAGATATAGAGAACTGGATAAAGAAATGTGACCGTTGCATGAGAAGAAAGTCATCTACAAACGAAAGAGCTCCTCTAGTGAATATTCATACAACTTATCCTTTGGAACTAGTTTACATGGATTATTTAACAATAGAACCTTCAAAAAGCGGGACATCAAATGCACTGGTCATTACAGATCATTTTACTAAGGATGCTCTGGCAGTTCCTACAAAGAACCAGACAGTTAAAACCACCATTTTACAACAATTTTATAGTGAACTACATGTATATGTAAAGGAATTGCAGTATGATCTTTTAGCTACAACCTTTTACATTTTATCTGTAACACCTTTAGTATACCGAGACTGAAAGTTGCAACTAGCGGACGGTATTTGCTACTTGAAACTCTGAAAGGGAAAGAGACAATTGCAGAGAGCCCTCGGTCAAAATTTTCTCCTCCTAAAATTCGATTCATTTTAGAGAAATGTCCATAAATGATTTTGAAGTATCAAGTCCGAAACTTCTAAAAATAAAAACTAATAACGCAGAATTCAAAGTGAAGTACTTGATGCATGCTTGAAAACCTGCGTAATTGATTTTTCTCTCGCGATAACTTAGCTCCCACAAATAAAGTAACTTTATTTTATTGCATACGTCTCGTTCGATTTGAGGGATCAGACGAAATGTGCGTGAGATTGTCACTGTCAATTTTTACAAGTCAACGCAGTGCTTTATCGGAAAACACAATGTCGAAATCACTGCTCTACCGATGAAGACAATGGTATGGATTCTGTTTCACACTGTCAGCCGGGAGTCAAATCTAAATGCGCTAAAGAATAATACAGAGCTCCTGACAGAGGGAGTGATTTTGATTTCGAAATGGAAAACATTGATCATTCTCCACTAAACCCAATATTATGGGTACTCATTAGAATCGTCTCATCGAAAAGATTCTATTGAGTACCCACAACATAGGGTTTGGAAGGGAAATAATGGATTTAGAACACCATCACTCCCTGTTATCTGGATCTCTGACAATACATGTTTTTTTAAAGAGTACGTATAGACCAAGGCACACACAGTGATCTCATTATGAAAATTGAGTTCCTCATCTTAGCTCTTAATTAATAGGAGACAAAATTTTAGCCTCGTTTGTGATGGTGGCATTTCGAGACAACAGATTATATGTTGTTATTATTAGGAAATTTATCTTACAAAGGACAGAAAATATTCCAATAAAAAGAGAAACACTGTTTACTAGCATTTTTGGCTTTACCAAAGAATGTTGCCAAAAGACTTTCCCGTCAAAGTCATTAGTGTGCACCATTATGGTGTTATGGGTTAAGCACCAAGGAAAGCTACGTTTTTGGATGGCATTGCATGCTGCTTTCATTCCAAAGTTGAGCAAAATTATCTCCAGTAAGCTTGAATTCAAGACTGGATTAATTGAATTTCACATGTGTGGGTCGAGCTTCGTCGCTGCATCAGCAAAACATAATCAAAGGACTGGTAGTTCTGCGGGTCGCCTGGTCGGTAATGGGCTAGAAGTTTACACCTTTTTTAAAGTTCAAAGGTAATATCTATCGAATGCATTCAAGGTACGAGGTAATCTAACGATAATCTTTTATTCTAGGCAAGTATAAGTTCTGTGTCGTCATTCTAAAATTAGAAGCATAAATTGGATGCAGTTTCTTCTAGCTTAATAATGCCGCTAAAGAATTTTCACATTAATTGGACTCTAGGTTGATAAATATGTATTTTTTTCTTTCTAATTTAGAATCTTGGTGACTTGACTTACTCTTATATCTGAATTATTACACATATTAGTAGTATAGGGAGTGGCCCTAGGTACAGTGTACCCAGGGCCACTACCCAGAGGGGGTTTTGTACCCAGAGTGCCTCCCCTAGGGTAGGCACTCTGGGTACATTCCGGTCGAATCCGGTGATTTTTTGGTCGATTTGGGTGATTTTTTGGTTTTCACCGTTATTTTGTCCGCCATCTTGGATTTTTTGCCTACCCGGGGGTAGGCACTCTGGGTACTGTGGGTAGGCACTCTGGGTACTGTGGGTAGACACTTTGGGTTGCTGGGGCTGGAGCTTTGGAGTGTAACTCATTTGAGAAGGAAGATTGACAATTTTTAGAGAAAAGATAGATCTTTTCTTGGTAAATGGGTAGCCCTGAAAAGGGCTGTTTTGCTTTGGAGGCTGTGTTTTTATGCACAACCTCCAACTTTTCTACAAGCAGGACAACTGCTTGCTGTCCGCCTCCTCAGTCTTCTTAGCTGTGTTTCATCTAAGTCGAACTGTAGAGAGAATGGCGGTTCATCATCGTCATCCCAGCACTCCGTTGCTGGGATGACAAACTCTTTCTGTTGCGGTGGTGGAGCTGACTGCTGTGGTGGTGGTGGAGCTGGCTGGGGCGGGATTTGGGCTAACTCCCAAAAGTCCCACCCCATGAAGAGAAGTTGTTCCCCGAAGACAGGTAGCCCTGAAAAGGGCTGTCTTTCTATCTGCCTCCTATCATCCTCAATCCTTCGCAGTTGCTGCTCCGCCTTTTCTATCTTTAGCTGGAGAGTCTCTGCCGATCTCATGAGATTTCTCAATGTCTTTTTGAGGTCTTCCATCGTGAAAATGAAAATGGCAATAATGAAATAGAGCCGGCTTTTATAGCTTTACAGGAGGATTGACCTACTTTGACTGAATTAAGAGCGCGTTCCTGGCAGAAAGCACCCCCAGAATTAACGTTGTCCAATCAGAATTAACGTTATATTTCTGTATCGGACAATGTTTATTCTTGCTCTATGAAGGAAAAAAGAGCTGTGCTATTTGAGTGTTACTGATACTTGACAATTTTAGAGAAAGAAAGATCTTTTCTTGGTAGTTGGTAGCCCTGAAAAGGGCTGTTTTTTGTGCAGAATACACTTTCTTTATCCTCTTTTTCTATCCATACTTTCTGTTGCATTTAGGATCTGTATGAGATGTTCAACTTCACGCCTGATACGTCTCATACGTTGTCTTTCTTCTATCCAGTAAAGTAATGTGAGGATAATTGTCAATCCAAACATTGTGGAATATTGGCTTAGCTCTACGATAGTCGAGTAGCGAATGAGAGTTTTTATGGAAAATAGTGATTACAAATGTTTATTGTTGACCAATCCATAGCTTTGTTACATTTTTCGTGTTCGGGTTAGGAAAAACTAGAGGATGGCTGGCTTAAGGCTTGTAACTATTTTGAGTTTTTTGACAATTTGAAAAGAAAGATCTTTTCTTGGTAAATGGTTAGCCCTGAAAAGGACTGTTTTTTGACAAAAGACTGGACTGGAAAAGACTGGAGAGACTGGCTGGACTACCAAGTGGACGTTACCTCCGGTTTATCCCAGCAAGATGAGGAGTTAGCTGATAGATCTTAGGAAATAAGTACCAGAAATGATCAAACTGATACTGCAAGGAAGACATGTTGATCTATTCGAAAGCTGGCAAGCGAATGATGAACGTATGGAAAATATCGCTGGCTTTTATACGCCAACAGGAGGATTGACCTACTTCGCTTTAGAATTAACATTGTCCAATCAGAAACATCGATATATTTCTCTATCAGTAAATGTTTTATTGTTGGCCAATCCATAGCTTTGTTACAATTTCTTGTTTGGGGTCAGAAAAACAAGAGTTTGACTGTCTTGTGGGTTTTTTGAGAGATCAAAATGACAATTTTGAAAGAAAGATCTTTTCATGGTAAATGGTAGCCCTGAAAAGGGCTTTTTAAAGAAGGATTTGATGAATTGTCAAGCCCTACTGTTCTTCTAGACGATTTACTGGGATGATTTCACATCCGCAGAACTCGCAACAAACTGTAGACCCTTCATCATCATCATAGAATCCCTCGTCTGGGTCTGGACAGTTGTGCTTTTGTCCAAGATACTCCAGGAGTGTGAAGCATTTCCCGCACTCTATCTGGCATCTGCTCCCGCAGTGAGGACAGAGAAGAATCTGAACCATACTGAAGCGTTTATGTTTTTCTGTGAGAAAACATTGTCCTTATATAGTTTACAGTATGGATTGACCTACTTTTGACTCAGAATTAACGCTGTCCAATCAGAATCAACGTTATATTTCTCTATCGGTAAATGTTTTATTGTTGACCAATCCATAGCTTTGTTACATTTTTCTTGTTCGGGTTAGGAAAAAACTAGAGCATGGTTGGCTTAAGGCTTGTAACTATTTTGAGTTTTTTGACAATTTGAAAAGAAAGATCTTTTCTTGGTAAATGGTTAGCCCTGAAAAGGGCTGTTTTTGTGGTTGTGTTTTTTTCCACTTCTAATGACAACAACCGAAATTTGCCTGGCAGATGGGGCATACTCCAACTCTTTTCGTGATCGTCATTGCTCCGTTATTGAAAGTTATCTTTCTTCCAAATTTCACATCAACCAAGATTACGTCAGGTGTTGTCTTTAAGAAAAGCTGAACTAATCTCTCACCGAGATTTTTGTACGGCTGTGATATACGTTGTAGTTGCCGTTTTTCCTCCTCTTGTACGAGCTGAGTGTTTAGTAGCAATAGCTGCTGGCCAGCATCTAGATAGTCTTGCAGAGACTCACGCAGTTGATGGTTGATTTCCTCCATATTGTTCTCCTCCATATTGATTTTTTAACTTTCGAACTGCTCGAGAGCTGAGAGTCGAATGATGAATGTATGGGAAAATATCGGCGTTTTTATACGCTAGCAGGCGGATTGAAAATTTAAGAGCGCGGACCTGGCGGAAAGCACATACATTTTTCCCCAAACCTATGTTGTCATGCTAAATATAGCAAAAAGTTATGACTCGTAGCGTTGGGGAAAAATGTAAGCAAAACGGGGTCTTTGGGAAAACAGAATGAAAAACTCGACTGTTTTTTAAACTTTTTTATTGAACAGAACTGAAACAATGAACATATTTACAATGAACATCAATGAACATAATAATCAATGAACTGTTAACAATAAAGATCATTTTTGAAAAAATGTTTTTTTATGTTTTTTCACTGTCTGTGGGGAAAAGTCTCTGAAATTTTCTTGTATAAAATTCCATAGTGTTGATTAAACCACAATGATACATCTCGATCGTTTCGATGGTGTTCCGTTGAGAGGAATTTCTGTTGAAGATATTTCTGTATATTGTATCCTCTAGCAGCAGCATCCAATGCAAAGATACAGTAAATTCCGCAAACTTTGCCCTGTAGACTCTGAAGAGTTTGTCGATTGTATCTCCACGATGAAGAATGATTGTCTAAAAAGTTAATGATTTCTGGCTCAAGTGGTGGTAGTCCGTAGGGATCAAAGTATAGTACATTGTCATTATTATCAAATATCACTGCCACCCAATGTTCTCCTGGTCTGTTTGATCTTTCTGTATTCACAATGTAAGCTTTCACATGTTTGGGTTTTTGTCGAGGTAGCTGGTCTTTTGCACAGACTTTTGCTTGTAGATTTTTTATCCAGACTCCATGATCCAATATGTATTGAATTTCAGAAGTATACATCATGTCTTTTTTCTATTCACTTTCTTTCCAGACTTGTTTTACTTTGTCACACCAGTATTGTAAGCACGACTCCGTGATTTCAGATAAAATGTTTTGTTTTATATTTTGCCATAATCTGTAGGCTTCCACATAGTCACTTTCATCGAGTTTCATCTCCATTAAATCAGGATACCATTTTTCCATGATTCTGTATGGATTTAATTCCATCATAGCTTTTTCTATGAACATATCTGTATGTTCTTGTCTGTCCTTGAATAAACATAGTTCGTGCTGTATTTGGGGAAATCGTGTTCCAAAGAATCAGTTTACGTATATTTCACAGATTATAGTTATTTACGCAATTATTGCAACCTCAATAGTACATTTAAGTATTCAAAGTCAGGATCGTGAATTGTGGTTGGTACTGTTAAGTAGTTCATTGGGGTATATTCTCCCATCTCCGGGGTTAAAATTCGCAAAGTCAGGACAAAAACAACCAGGGCTTGATTTCGTTGACAGTAAAAAATAATCAAAAAAATATTTAAAAAAATATTTTAAAAAATGAATTCATTTTATGTTACTCTGCCTAGCGATAGTTCCATAAACCTTTATCCGAACAACACACAGTGTTGTTTTAAAGTTCATTTACCAAAGACAATTCATATTGACAGGGAAAATTGGGAAGTTGCATTAGTTCAACTTATTACCCCCTCTCAGTTTTTAAACATAAGTGAACAAGAAGCGAAGTTCCAAATTATAACGTCAGATCTTAATTTATACAATGCAGCAGCAGCGGTAGATAAAAGAAGAGATAATATGCAGATATTTCCAATAAGACGAAACGATAAGGGTGAAGCAGTAAAATGGTCAATTGAATTTACTTTTCCAGCAGGTAGTTACACTTCACCAAAACATGTTATAGAGGTAATGGAAGATTTGATTCAAAATAACCTAGGTGCTATCTTTCTGAAGCATTCAATGCTAGTGTCTGTTAGCTATTCAACCTCGTCCAAACGCCTGAAATTGGCAATCAAAAATGTTACAAGAACCGGAATCAAATTTCACCCAGCTCTGTTTTTAAAACTGGGAGGATCACCAGCATTAAAACATGAGACAATTTTTCCGGGTAGAAATATTTTAGATGCATTTAAATACACTCCTAACATTGATGCTGGGTACAATCATCTGTTTGTTTATTCAGATGTTGCTGAACACACTATAGTGGGTGATACACTTGCTCCCATACTTCGCGTTCTACCGTTCAAACCATCCGATTCAAGTGAAAATAATTATGAAGCCCAGCATATCAACCATGAAATTACATTACCGCATTATATCCCCGTTTCGAAATCCGATTTCGATATTATTCACATTCAAATAACAGGGGATTCTGGTATACCATTTCATTTCATTACTGGTAAGACAATCGTTAAGTTGCATTTCAGACAGAAAAAATAAAAAAGATATTTGACAAATATTTGACAAATATTTAATTCTTTTAAAACTGATACATTGACAAACAAAAAAATGTTACCAGTTTATCGCGGTGTAAAACACCAGTATGGATATGGACTAGGTTCCCTATTTAAATCAGCACTTAAAACAGTGACTCCATTACTTAAACCCCTGGTCAAATCTGGCTTGAATGCTGTAAAAAAAGAAGGAATCAGACAAGGCTTAGGTGCAGCAAAAGATATCTTTTTACATGGTAAAAACCCCAAAAAAGTTGCAGTTTCACGGGGGAAACAATCTGTTCATAATTTAGCACAAAAGCTAATGACAGGGATAAATAAAAGAAAATCACAAAAATCACGTCATTTATCTTCTCGGTCTCACAGCGGTAAGATCATTAATAAAAGACAAAGAAATCATTATACTAGATCAAGACCTCTTGATATATTTGATTGAAAAAATTGAAAAATCTTTTTTGAAAATGATGCAAAACGGGTCTTGTGAATGCAGTAAATCAGAACTCAATGTTCTTTCTGTACCACCTACAATGACAACAATGCAAGAAAGTCAATGGGTTGAACATTTTCCAATAGCATCTTTGACAAACAATTCACCGATAGAATTCATTATACCGCCTCAAACCGAACATTGGACAGATTTGTCACAATCGTATTTGTATATCAAATTCAAAATCGTTAAAGCCGACGGTAGTAACTTAGACGCCGGTTCAAATGTGGCACCTGTAAATAATTTCCTGCATAGTATGTTTAGCAGCATCGATTTGTATCTAAATAATAAACTAATCAGCAGTAATTCAGATACCTATCCATACAGAGCGTATATCGAAAATCTTCTGTCATATAATGCCGACAGCAAGTCTACGTTTTTGAAAGCTGGCGTACTTTGGGCTGAAGACACCACTGGCCAATTCGAAACACTCAACCATGATGGGGCTAATGAAGGACTAGCAAAAAGAATCGCTGAAATCTCACAAAGCAAAACTTCAGAGCTTTTCGGACGATTGCATCTTGATCTATTTCAACAAGAAAAATATTTACCTAACGGAATTGAAATCAGACTTAGATTAAACAGAGCTTCATCAACCTTTTGCCTTACAGGAGATGTTGGCGCACCAAATGCAAAAATTGTAATGGAAACAGTCAGTCTTCATGTACGAAATGTCGAATTGCTACCTGTTGTTGCAAATGATCTAAATCACGTTATTGCTCAGCAAAACATGAAAATTCCTATCCGCAGGGTAGAAGTAAAGACGTTTACCATCGGTAATGGACTTCAGTCTAAAATTGAAGATCATTTGTTTCAAGGACAGCTTCCGAAACGTATTTTCATTGCAATGGTAACAAATGCTGCTTATAATGGGGGTTATGCTAACAACCCATTTTTCTTTCAACACTTTAATCTGTCAAAAATAGATGTATCATGTAATGGTCACAGTATTCATAACAGACCCTTTGAGCCTGACTTTGAAAATGGGTTGTATTTGAAATCATATTTGTCTATGTATCAGGCTGTCTCAGCCTTTGGACTCAATAAATCCTTTGATATTGCCAAAGAAGACTATGTTGGTGGATACTGTTTGTGGGGATACGATTTGACAGCTGATCAAGGCAGTGAAGAAGGTCAACTTCATCCTATAAAAACTGGAAGTCTTCGAATTGAGCTTCAATTCGCCCAAGCTCTGGCTGCAGTGATCAACGTTATTGTCTTTGCTGAATTTGACAATCAGATTGAAATCAACAGTTTGAGAGAGGTCATCACAGATTATTAACTTTTTGGAAGATACATCAGAAAAACAGTCCTTTTCAGGGCTAAAAAAAGAGAGTGTACATCAAAAGACAATTTTTTCACAAAAAACAGTCCTTTTCAGGGCTAAGGAGTATCGAGTATCGAAAAAACAGTCCTTTTCAGGACTAAAAAAAGAACTAATAAACAATGTTGGGACTCAGATTTGCTATATCACTGAGAAGAGAAGCAGAGAAAGTGAAATATTCAACCTCGAAGTGTCTTTCTACTCGGAAAAATGACATTCACAACAGCTTTGAAAAACATATGATTCAAGAACTACAAAATCTGATAGCTAGTGAAGTTCACAACCAGTGTTTTGGATGTCAAGTGGATCATCCCAGCCAAATACAGCACGAACTATGTTTATTCAAGGACAGACAAGAACATACAGATATGTTCATAGAAAAAGCTATGATGGAATTAAATCCATACAGAATCATGGAAAAATGGTATCCTGATTTAATGGAGATGAAACTCGATGAAAGTGACTATGTGGAAGCCTACAGATTATGGCAAAATATAAAACAAAACATTTTATCTGAAATCACGGAGTCGTGCTTACAATACTGGTGTGACAAAGTAAAACAAGTCTGGAAAGAAAGTGAATAGAAAAAAGACATGATGTATACTTCTGAAATTCAATACATATTGGATCATGGAGTCTGGATAAAAAATCTACAAGCAAAAGTCTGTGCAAAAGACCAGCTACCTCGACAAAAACCCAAACATGTGAAAGCTTACATTGTGAATACAGAAAGATCAAACAGACCAGGAGAACATTGGGTGGCAGTGATATTTGATAATAATGACAATGTACTATACTTTGATCCCTACGGACTACCACCACTTGAGCCAGAAATCATTAACTTTTTAGACAATCATTCTTCATCGTGGAGATACAATCGACAAACTCTTCAGAGTCTACAGGGCAAAGTTTGCGGAATTTACTGTATCTTTGCATTGGATGCTGCTGCTAGAGGATACAATATACAGAAATATCTTCAACAGAAATTCCTCTCAACGGAACACCATCGAAACGATCGAGATGTATCATTGTGGTTTAATCAACACTATGGAATTTTATACAAGAAAATTTCAGAGACTTTTCCCCACAGACAGTGAAAAAACATAAAAAAACATTTTTTCAAAAATGATCTTTATTGTTAACAGTTCATTGATTATTATGTTCATTGATGTTCATTGTAAATATGTTCATTGTTTCAGTTCTGTTCAATAAAAAAGTTTAAAAAACAGTCGAGTTTTTCATTCTGTTTTCCCAAAGACCCCGTTTTGCTTACATTTTTCCCCAACGCTACGAGTCATAACTTTTTGCTATATTTAGCATGACAACATAGGTTTGGGGAAAAATGTATGTGCTTTCCGCCAGGTCCGCGCTCTTAAATTTTCAATCCGCCTGCTAGCGTATAAAAACGCCGATATTTTCCCATACATTCATCATTCGACTCTCAGCTCTCGAGCAGTTCGAAAGTTAAAAAATCAATATGGAGGAGAACAATATGGAGGAAATCAACCATCAACTGCGTGAGTCTCTGCAAGACTATCTAGATGCTGGCCAGCAGCTATTGCTACTAAACACTCAGCTCGTACAAGAGGAGGAAAAACGGCAACTACAACGTATATCACAGCCGTACAAAAATCTCGGTGAGAGATTAGTTCAGCTTTTCTTAAAGACAACACCTGACGTAATCTTGGTTGATGTGAAATTTGGAAGAAAGATAACTTTCAATAACGGAGCAATGACGATCACGAAAAGAGTTGGAGTATGCCCCATCTGCCAGGCAAATTTCGGTTGTTGTCATTAGAAGTGGAAAAAAACACAACCACAAAAACAGCCCTTTTCAGGGCTAACCATTTACCAAGAAAAGATCTTTCTTTTCAAATTGTCAAAAAACTCAAAATAGTTACAAGCCTTAAGCCAACCATGCTCTAGTTTTTTCCTAACCCGAACAAGAAAAATGTAACAAAGCTATGGATTGGTCAACAATAAAACATTTACCGATAGAGAAATATAACGTTGATTCTGATTGGACAGCGTTAATTCTGAGTCAAAAGTAGGTCAATCCATACTGTAAACTATATAAGGACAATGTTTTCTCACAGAAAAACATAAACGCTTCAGTATGGTTCAGATTCTTCTCTGTCCTCACTGCGGGAGCAGATGCCAGATAGAGTGCGGGAAATGCTTCACACTCCTGGAGTATCTTGGACAAAAGCACAACTGTCCAGACCCAGACGAGGGATTCTATGATGATGATGAAGGGTCTACAGTTTGTTGCGAGTTCTGCGGATGTGAAATCATCCCAGTAAATCGTCTAGAAGAACAGTAGGGCTTGACAATTCATCAAATCCTTCTTTAAAAAGCCCTTTTCAGGGCTACCATTTACCATGAAAAGATCTTTCTTTCAAAATTGTCATTTTGATCTCTCAAAAAACCCACAAGACAGTCAAACTCTTGTTTTTCTGACCCCAAACAAGAAATTGTAACAAAGCTATGGATTGGCCAACAATAAAACATTTACTGATAGAGAAATATATCGATGTTTCTGATTGGACAATGTTAATTCTAAAGCGAAGTAGGTCAATCCTCCTGTTGGCGTATAAAAGCCAGCGATATTTTCCATACGTTCATCATTCGCTTGCCAGCTTTCGAATAGATCAACATGTCTTCCTTGCAGTATCAGTTTGATCATTTCTGGTACTTATTTCCTAAGATCTATCAGCTAACTCCTCATCTTGCTGGGATAAACCGGAGGTAACGTCCACTTGGTAGTCCAGCCAGTCTCTCCAGTCTTTTCCAGTCCAGTCTTTTGTCAAAAAACAGTCCTTTTCAGGGCTAACCATTTACCAAGAAAAGATCTTTCTTTTCAAATTGTCAAAAAACTCAAAATAGTTACAAGCCTTAAGCCAGCCATCCTCTAGTTTTTCCTAACCCGAACACGAAAAATGTAACAAAGCTATGGATTGGTCAACAATAAACATTTGTAATCACTATTTTCCATAAAAACTCTCATTCGCTACTCGACTATCGTAGAGCTAAGCCAATATTCCACAATGTTTGGATTGACAATTATCCTCACATTACTTTACTGGATAGAAGAAAGACAACGTATGAGACGTATCAGGCGTGAAGTTGAACATCTCATACAGATCCTAAATGCAACAGAAAGTATGGATAGAAAAAGAGGATAAAGAAAGTGTATTCTGCACAAAAAACAGCCCTTTTCAGGGCTACCAACTACCAAGAAAAGATCTTTCTTTCTCTAAAATTGTCAAGTATCAGTAACACTCAAATAGCACAGCTCTTTTTTCCTTCATAGAGCAAGAATAAACATTGTCCGATACAGAAATATAACGTTAATTCTGATTGGACAACGTTAATTCTGGGGGTGCTTTCTGCCAGGAACGCGCTCTTAATTCAGTCAAAGTAGGTCAATCCTCCTGTAAAGCTATAAAAGCCGGCTCTATTTCATTATTGCCATTTTCATTTTCACGATGGAAGACCTCAAAAAGACATTGAGAAATCTCATGAGATCGGCAGAGACTCTCCAGCTAAAGATAGAAAAGGCGGAGCAGCAACTGCGAAGGATTGAGGATGATAGGAGGCAGATAGAAAGACAGCCCTTTTCAGGGCTACCTGTCTTCGGGGAACAACTTCTCTTCATGGGGTGGGACTTTTGGGAGTTAGCCCAAATCCCGCCCCAGCCAGCTCCACCACCACCACAGCAGTCAGCTCCACCACCGCAACAGAAAGAGTTTGTCATCCCAGCAACGGAGTGCTGGGATGACGATGATGAACCGCCATTCTCTCTACAGTTCGACTTAGATGAAACACAGCTAAGAAGACTGAGGAGGCGGACAGCAAGCAGTTGTCCTGCTTGTAGAAAAGTTGGAGGTTGTGCATAAAAACACAGCCTCCAAAGCAAAACAGCCCTTTTCAGGGCTACCCATTTACCAAGAAAAGATCTATCTTTTCTCTAAAAATTGTCAATCTTCCTTCTCAAATGAGTTACACTCCAAAGCTCCAGCCCCAGCAACCCAAAGTGTCTACCCACAGTACCCAGAGTGCCTACCCACAGTACCCAGAGTGCCTACCCCCGGGTAGGCAAAAAATCCAAGATGGCGGACAAAATAACGGTGAAAACCAAAAAATCACCCAAATCGACCAAAAAATCACCGGATTCGACCGGAATGTACCCAGAGTGCCTACCCTAGGGGAGGCACTCTGGGTACAAAACCCCCTCTGGGTAGTGGCCCTGGGTACACTGTACCTAGGGCCACTCCCTATACTACTCATATTGTCAAAACAAACATTCTGAGTAATTTCGGTAGAATAGGGTAACCTTGTTCTCTCTAGATTTCGGAACCCTCCCCTTCTCCACTAAAATTGAGGGATAAATATGGTGTTGCTTCCACACCAATTGAAAATTGTAGAGATCATGTATCTTGCTTAGGAGTACACTAAGTATTCGCGATTTGTAAAGCTCTTTTATCCTTTACAACACTGACAAACATGTGCACTTCAATAAAGAACTCGATATTTGACTATTTGATCTGGATGCTCTATTAAGGGGATTTGAAATACGGTGGAGTGAAAAGTCAAGCTCTTAGTTTGCTGACTTTTAAAAACTGCGTAGTTTCCATTCAAGTTCTACCAAATTCTATCTTCTCGAATGCAAATTTAAATTTTTGCAGTTACGAATGCATCTCGTCTTGTGAAACCCTCACTTATCAGCTCACCTAAGCACAACGTGCACAAAGGAAGGTTTTAGGGTGACTTTGTGTCCGTCGTACGTCGTCCTTTGTGCGGCGTCAACAAATCATTTAAATATCTTCTCCTCCTAAACCGCTTGGCCGATTTGGACCAAACTTAGCTGGAATGTTCCTTGGTAGGTACTCTTTGAAGATTGTTCACAGTATTTGATTTCATCAAAAACTTTGGTTGTTATGGCAACAAAATGGAATTTTCATAGAAATTCTTTAAAAATCTTCTCCTCTGAAACCACTGGTCAGATTTTGAATAATTTCACAGATATATTCCTTGGGTGACCCTTTTCAACAATTGTAGGGAAAATTTTGATCCGTTTAGAAACATGGTCCTGGTGAATGGGGGCTACTTACTATGCGGAAAGTATACTGAAATAAAGAAATTATTGAAAAATGTTCCTTGGTTGTCCTTTTTCAAAAGTTGTTCGCGAAATTTTGATCCGTCAAGAAACATGGCTGTGGTGACTGGGGGCTACTTGTACTATACTTATGACCATGAAGAAAATCATGAAAATATTTTTTCACTGACACAGCTGATCAGATTTTGAAATGATTTCGCAGCAATGTTCCTAGTGTGACTCTCTTCAAAAAATGTTTATTGCAGAATTGTGATCTGTCAAGAAACATGGCTCTGGTGATTGGGTAATTTGCACTACAGGGACATGAAGAGGAATTTCTTAATTCTTCTTCTCTCGAAAGGCTGGTCAGACTTTGAAATAACTTCACCTAAATGTTCCTAGGGCGACCCTTTTAAAAAAAATTGTTAAGGTATTTTTTATTCATCGAAAATAACAGGTAATTGTTGGCATCTGCATGTGATGCTCTTGTTCGATTTATGATTGTAGTCACTATCAAGCATGTGCTTTTCTTCAAGAAATTGTCCACAGATGATATATCCAAAAATTTATTTGCAAGATTCTGATTCATCAAAATCATTGCTGTGGTGGTGATTGTAGGGGTAGTGACAGATTTTGAAATGACTTTCACAGGTGACCTTTTCAAAATTGCTTGGCAAAATAATGATTTTGCTTCCGAAGCATCAATACCTAAAAAAAAATTGACCATGGTCCTCCTCTCAAAAATTCAGGTGAACGATCCAGGGCCATCTTGGCCCTCTTGTTTATTCATGTGTCATTCATAAATACCTGATCACAGTAGACTTAAACAAAAATCACTTTCTTGAGAACAAGGAATTAATCAAACACAGTTTATAGCATTCTTTTCGCGTAGATCGGTGAACTGTTAGGTCGGTTTAAACTTATTAAAATAAATGCCGGTTCAGCGACTGATTCATTAATATGTAAATCTCTTAAGAATTCCTAGGAACAAATGACGTCATACATCACGTGATTAAAAGATCTATTTTAGTATCTGCCATAAAGCTACATTAGAGAAAGCACTTGCTGAGCGATGACTTGGTACAGGAACTGTACACAGTACAGAGGTTGCTTACAATCTCTGTTGCACCTAAAATAGGGGTGTGCAACGTACTTTAAAAAACATGTGAAGAAACAACGTGTAATAATGTATGAGAAGTCAACGCACATACCTAGTCGGTGTAAATTTGTTCGAGAACATTATGGTTGGGGAAAAAAATCCGTTTGAAAGCTTCTATGTAACTTGGTATCACCTTTCTTTTTCCGATCATAGATTTAATTTGGAAAATGAAATAAGACTTACAGTTAAGATCAGATTGTGACTTTAATGTGTATTTCTTATGGTTAATTATTAACAAATTGTCACTGAGAATTCACAAAAATGCCGTATGAAAACAAAAACGCTTGTAGTTGAAGAGTATTTTTAAGCGTGTCCGTAAACTTGTTTAGTTCACGACCGCTAATAGAGATAAAGCAAATTGCACTCGATATCTGTGGAAGCAGTTTAAGTCTGTAGTTTTGCTTACGTCACCCCATAAATCAGTATGCTAACTATGACAACAACCAGGCGACACAAATATCACTCAAAAAGTCATAATGAGCTTTAAACTTCCTTGAATTCAAGAGTGAAAAGGAATGCACAAAGACGACCTCCAATAACGCTGCTTTGTTTGCGTTAAGGCAAGGGGAGTGTCACATTAAGTATACTGAAAAATTTTAACAGTTATGATTAAGACTTGCAATACCTAAAACCATCAAATGATTTCAATAAATGAATCAAGTTAAATCCACAGTCACAAAATAAAAAAAAAAAGACCTGGACATCCCTCAGTTTTTGATTGCTTTTTGTATATAACAAGGAAATTTTCAGTTTAAGAGCAAATTATATAACCGTCTAGGCTGTTTGGCTGGGAGTACGTCCATATATCGAAATGTGGAAAAAAGGACCATACCTTAAATTCTAGTCATTTCTTGATCGATGATTAACGATGTTTTATTGTTGATGCAGAGACCAAGCTCGTCCCATGCATGCTTTATTCGATTGTCCAAGTCTTGAGTGTAAGCTCACTTGAGATAATTTTGTACGCCTTTTGAATAAAGTTGGCATGCATTGCCGTCATACACGTAAAGTTTTCATGGTATTCAACTCTTTACCCTACAATCACGTCTAATAAAGGTTCTGACGGGAAAGGTATTTGATAAAAATGTTCGGTAAAGCGGAAAATGCTGGAAAGCAGCATTTTCGCTATCATTCAACAAACGGACGTTTGAGCTGCTACCACTTCTTTTTTTTCTTAGTAATCCCGATGCTAAACCTCAAGCTTGCTCGAGCCATTCCCGATGACGTAGTTAGTAACGTAGAACGCCTGAAACTTTGGATTAGTGGGTTCAAATCCCAAGTTCTGACAGTTTTCTTCGAAGATTAATGATGGCTATCGTGACATGTTTCATATTCCTCTCATCGCTAATCATTGTTTTTAAGATGGTTATTTACGAAAGCAACTAATTGCTTCGGTAAACCTTTGTTTTAGGTACTGGTAAAAGAAACTCCAGAAAAGTATGAATAGGTCCACTTGCAATAGAGTTCTAAGTGAAAGAATGCTGCAAACGGTGTTTAAACCTAGCCATACTAGCATACATGGAAGCAAACAATTGGGTTGTAGAGAACTTCAAAACGGTGGATATCAAAGTTGCAAAAGATATTTTCTTATTGCACTTATAACTGTATTGAAAGAGTTGTCTTAATACGGATCTAAGTGAAGTAGGTGTTGCCTTTGTTGCTCATATAATAGTGAGAACTAGAGCTCTTTTTCCAACCAAAGGTCAGACCACGGAGTGTAAAAGCATGCCCTCTGATAAACGATGTTCCATACTTTCAAATAGATTTTTACAAAGCGTGAAATGGTATGTCAAATACTATACATGTATTTACGACTGACTGAAATGTCATGAGTCCGTATTCGCTAATATCGACAAACCATTTTTGTATAATTCTTAGGAAATTCTAACTTTAAAAGAAACGTAATTTCTGATTTGTTTAAAATGATTAAACTGAGCAGAAATTGCCTAACTTTCTCTCCTAAACTTGGACTAGGAACACCAGTTTGAGTGGTTGGTGAATACGGCCTACATTCAATTAACTGGCAATATGAAGCTTGAACAATACATATGTAAATCAGTGTAACATCTGATGAGCTGTACTTTTCCCAGGAGGGTTTGTGTTTCTTATTTCTTTTTGTTCCTATTTTTATAAGGTTATATGAGGTTTTTGGACAACATTGTATTTCATTCATCTAGAGCTTAAACGCAGGAAATAGCAGAATATTGGCTTTATCTATTGTAACAAAAAGCCGATGGAGTGCAAGGCAGGCTGTAATCGGCTATCACAGTAGTGTTTAATCGGAGATCAAGGGCGCATGAGCGCCAGTATTTTGTAATTTCGCGATTTACAGTGTAGTTCTCGTTGTCTGAGCATGTTACATTCTTCAAAGATTCGACCTGTCAGCTATGACGTATCACCCATCCCCCGAATACTTGGGAAAAGTAGGACCTACACCGAAGATGTCAGCCTATTACCCAAGCATGTAGTGGCTGATTTAACAAATGGCCGATGCTTCGATTACATGCTAGCCGATTATAGCTGAATGAATCGCTCCAAGTAGCGTTTTACTGACTAAACGTTTATATAATTCTGAAATTCAAAGTAACGGTTATTGTTACGAAAATTAAGTCTGCTTCTGTACCCAGAATGCCAAAATTAGATAGATATGTATTTGTAGAATGCCATCCAGCGGGAAAAAATGGTGAAGTTATAACTGAATATCAACTCTTTGCAACAACAAAATTGTGAAGAAGTGCGAGAGGAAAATATTTTTAAAATTTCTAATACTTATTCAAAAGTTAAATTCAGAAAATGTAATGAAAGACAGAACTAAATGCCTTAGAATCATAATTGGATTTTCTTTCCCTTTTTGTTCATTCGGTTTTCGTACTTTAACATCGTATCTACCACTAAATTGCATTTTGCTCCTTACAAAAGGGGTCAGGTACGTTTCGTCTAGAGAAACGAGCAAAAAAAAAATTCTGACAAAATTAGCCTGGCATGCAGATCGATCTAAAGGAAAGTAAAGCAACACATTTAATTTAGGAATACTTAAATTTTACCATCATTTTCTTGTGGATATTCTATAATGATTATTTTATTTTTATGTTATTTTCAGGGTGAGGATTAGGGGGAATCAAACAGCGCATTTTCTCTGTAGAGCATATCCATATCTTTACCAACATATTTTTGCATATTTTTACTTTTTTGCATTTACAGAAGTAACGCCATTAATTACTGGACATCCATCTCAATTAGTCAATAGTCTACCACAAAACTTGTTACACCTCAACCAGTATTAAGTCTAACTCATGAGAGCATTGTTAAATGTTAGAATAGTTAATAGATGGCGCTATTATAAAACTGATAATAAATTATTTTTGTATGGAAATGAGCATTGTTAAGTCATCATCTCCCGAAAGAAGCTTGCAGCAAATGACTCTGAAACTATCGTCTCTTAATATGGATAATGAACATAAATCTGTGGCAAGCTAGGTTTCACTGATATCAGTCCACGGAGCAGGATGGTAAAATTTCGAGTTCAGATGGCAGAGGATGTTTTTCCTATATGACCTGTTGGTGTGCTCCTAACTAATTTAATTTAAACATATTTTATTCAATATATTGACATTTACATATACAATACAAGAAAAAAAATGTGAAAAGGATCGAAACGAAAACATGTTGCGTATATATAGTTCCTCTCCCCAAACTGAATCACGTGATACGCCTATAATATCAGATGTCAAAAAGAAAAGATTATTACAAAAAACAGATAGTATGATTGTAAACAAAAAGGATTTCATTATCTGAAAAAGTAAAAAGAAAAAAGGAAAGGTGATTGGTGATTGAGCAGAGCGGCAACAAAAGATACAAAAATTATGCTTGGATATAAAAGTTTGCGACAGTACATTGTTAGAAAAGAGGAGCAACGGATCTAACCTTTGATTGGAATATAACTAAGAGAATCTCTTGCTTTTATCAATGTAATCATGAACCGCATGGAAGATCTGTTCGTTTCCGACAATGGAGAGTTCATTGTGTCCAAAAACCACTGTATCAATATAAAAAACAGGTTTTGCGCTAATATGTTGTCTGAGTGTTACTCTAATGTTACAATAAAATCTGCATTTAAAGAAGTAATGTGTATTAGATTCAACTTTCCCGCAACGACAAAGAGAAGAAGCCGCAAGTTTTTTCCAGAAGAGATGTTGTTTTAGATCGCTACAATTATTTCTAAGTCGAGTATGAATAATTTGCATTTTTCTTTCCCAATAAAAATAAAGTTTACAAGGAGTGGGTTTGTCTATGTTCATCAAACGTTTAAACGACGAGAGAGAGAGTCAGATTCTCTTGTAGCTTGTGGCAAAGAGTTCCTTGCGTTTACAGCTGATGGCAGGAAAGAATTCCTATAAAGGCTGGTTCTACAAACTATGTTTGCCAAGTTATAAGAATTACGAAGATTGTACGTTGTATTACTTCCAATAGTGGACTGAACAAGAGAGCATATTTAGTTTGGAACTAGACCATTAACCATTTTGAAAAAAAAAGACTTTATGTTGTTTCTGCATTCTCTTAATGTCTCCCAGTCAGATTGTCTAGAAAGGTATGAAAGAGACACTAATTTTGTGCATCCTGTTACTATCCTGGCTGCCTTCTTTTGGCTCTTATCGAGTTCTTCCTTATGGTATTCATACATATTGTCCCAAACGGTGTCTCCATATTCAAGAATAGGTCTGATGAATGAAAAGTATATAGTCTGCAGAGAAAGGCGATCAAGCAGAAATTTTAAACGGAGTAAAATACCTATTCTTTTCCATGCCTTCTCAACAATAGATTGAATTTGTTGGTCCCAAGATCCATCACAAGATAGACAGATACCTAGGTTAATGAAACTGGACAGACGGAATTGCAATATTTGACATAGTAAGGACTGTGTGATCAGGTTTGTCACGTTTACGAGATATTAACAATGATTTCGATTTCGAAGGATTAAACTTAACCAGCCATCTATCCGCCCAGTTGTTAAGCTTTTCAATATCCGACTGTAGAATAGTTCCGGATATATTTGGAGTATCGATTTCTATGGAAAGACTTGTATCGTCAGCAAACAAATTGATTACTGATTCAATGCTGTCCACAATATCATATATATAAACCAAAACCTTCAACGGAACTTATACCTCTGTGGAACTCCAGTTCCAGCTTATAACTAATTGATTACATGTAAACAGTTGCACTCGGTATAAAAGTTGGGATTTCGGAAGTAAATGTGTATTGGCCTATGATAGAGATTGTCTCAAAATCAGATTCTAAATAACTGTCCCTACCTGATAGAGTTGACTTGGTAGTAAACCAACGTTTACCTTTACATCCGTACATGTATATAAAAATATAATTTTCGTGGTTAAAAGAAAAGTTTGTCTCCAGAAGCAAATGCAAGTCATGTTAATGATATGGGACAAAGGCTATTCCCCAATTTTGACTATTTTTTGTTATCTTCTTTACTAATGATACCCTTTTGTCAAGAAAAAAAGTGTCATAGAAGTGTCACAACAACATTACAAACCCTTGTACGCCCATAACTTAACCTTAATATAACTGATTATCGAAATTATCATTCGTGCTAGATCCATTACCCGGGAGGAAATCTTAGTTAATTGTAGATAAAGGATCTATATGTATCAAATTAACCTCTATTGATACCTTCGCGCCCGATGAATGGCTTAGGTCAAATAGATTCCAGAAGGAAGAATAGCCATCTTGGGGTTAACCCTTAGGGCGCCCTGCGCAAAACTGTTACTTTTTGCGGCAAGTGTAGATCCTGGTTCAGATCTCACAAAGTCCAGCCTGATCTTAGATCTACATTGTCCGTAATTTTTTAGACAACTTATCTAAAACAGCGTAGATAAAGCCACATCTTGGTATCTTTTTGCTGACTTTTAATGTCCAGTTCGTTTAGCTGGTGCTTGGAGGGTTAATTAAGGCAGCCATACAAAAGGATACCACTGTCTCAACGATCGATGGGTCTTTTTTTCTATGTTGGTCTGCATTTGTGGTAACCAAGAAATTGTCACTGACTTATTCAATACGACATTCTCCGCAAAAAATAAAAGCGACACGTAGTTTGCAATCATTTTACCGATTCTTTCATTTTTTTACTCTTGAAAATTTTTTCTGTCTTTCCGAAAATGGATGAAAAAAGACAACACTTACGAGGGGATTTAAAGGAAGTATTATATTTGGAAGTTCTGTAAAGTTTAATCTGAATTCACTCAGTCCAAAAACTCCCTGGCTGTAAATTTCCAATGAAGCACTCTAGATAGATTGAATCACTCCTTCTCCTTATTTCGGTTATTGTATTTTTATTTTCAAATTTTCAAATATTAAATGCGTCGTTAAAATTGCTAAAGAATTGATTATATGCATAACGTCATTGTTTGCTAAAAGTAATGGGTATTATTTCATGATTTCCGGGAGGTTACCGAGAAATATCAGTGAAATATTTTTCGATTTTTTATGGTTACTTACGACCAGAGGTATATTCTAGTTACCTAGGTAAAATGAGCGTGACTCACAACTAGATGGAAATACGACGTCATTACCTTACATTCCCCGCGCTTGACGTAATCTTGTAATGCGTTGCTATGCGGAGGTGGTACTCCACGGGAAATAACAGAAAAGAACTGTCCTGGATTTTGATAAAGTTCCTACCAGAAAGGTTAAAAGCATGAAATAAATTTCGATCTTTAACCGAAAAAAAATATATCCTCTACATAATGTATTTTTAGAATTTAATAATGTTCCAAAACTCTTGAAAAACAAAAGTAGAAATGCTGGAAAACACAGTGACCTTGATTATTTGTGTGAGGCAGTTGTACATGGCGATTAGCATTTGGAACATTTAATTAATGAAATGGTCCCTCCCAGTTGAAAAGCAGCCGAAAGATTGCCATGGCTAAAAAAATAATGGGCAAGAATATGTCACAAAATAGCGGGCTGTGAAGATCAAAGATCAGACCACACTTTCTTTGCACTCCAATAATGATCTATTTCTTGTATGTTAAAGCACATTTTGCCCTATAAAGGTCAATTGTTGATGTAAAGAAATTTGTTGATGTAAACTGCGTCATTTTTGCGCCTGAAATGTCAAAATTTACATAATATTATCGTAATTTCTCGTAAAACTGATTTTTTAAAATTATATATGTTTAAATTACTTCAGCTGTCTATGTGAATAGCACTCATTATATACTCTTTTTCCGAGAAGTTCTTGTAAATTGTTTATTTATTATTCCTATATTTTGGCACGTTTCCCGTGACATACAGGCAATCAATTCCGATAAAATGCATGCATAAACAATGAAATCCATTAACGTATTGTACTTTAGGGAATATGTAATTTGAACTTTCAAGCTCGAGTAATTGTTTCTTTGCATTCAATGTCAACTTAAAATGCTTCAATAATATGCTGTAATTAAATTTACCTTTTATGATTGTTCCTTTTTTCTCTGTAGCATTGTAATCTTTATCGAGTTCTTTTCTTTCCTACTTACAAAGAGAGTCGCGGCATGAGGGTTGCAAAGATGATTTTGTTACATTCAACATATACAGTGACACAGGCTCTAGATTCTGTCACCACAGAAATTTGAATTTTGTTTTTTGTCCTGTGGTTTTCAACTTTTGGGGGAGAAAAAGATGAAGGAGAAAACGCCTGTGAAACACAATTTCTCTTTTCCGTATTAATCAACTCTTTTTCTCTCCCTATTTCTTTTTTTGTTGTTGTTGTAGTTGTTTCCCTAATAGGTTTGTGTGTCAAAGTCTGTGACCCTTTACAACTCTTTACAAAACGACAAAATTTTGGACTTGTCAAAGTTAAAAGCATTTGCAGATTACAAAATAGATTTGAATCAAAATTGAATTTTAACTTTGGAAAGGTAGAAAACATTGTGGGAAAAGGAGAAAATGCTGGTTACCAGCATTTTCTCCTTTTCCCACAATGTTTTCAAAAGGCTTCTTACTAAGGGTCATGATTGTTTGTTAAAGACCTTCATTAAAAAGTAGGTAAAAGAGACATTACCTTTTAAACAAATTAGCTTTTTTCTTGACTGTATGTGAGCGTACTTAATTAAGTTATGATGGGTTCAACTTTAGGTCTACAGAAAAATAATAATAGACCAAACGTTCTTGAATGAGAAGAAAAGTTTAGATGATACGGAACATCAACCAAGTTAAAGTTAAACCTGAACAGCTCACAAGTTGTTTCGGTCGTTCTCAGCAGTGAATTAATTGTATATTGAACTTTTTTATCGTTGACTGCGCATGTCATATTCTTCGAAGATTCGACCTGTCTGCGGTATCACCCAACCCCCAAAACCGTTCAGAATATTGTCGTATTGTAAAGAGTAAATTGATTCAAACAGCGATGTTTCCGCTGCGTTCGTGAAAAAACAGCAGAGGGTCAAATATATAGAGGTTATCAGTATTTTTCGGTTTAAGGACGAAATTTATTTCACCGAGCGAACATCATCGGTAATATTTTCACGAGTGGCACCGCCACGAGTGAAAATAGTACCGATGATGTTCACGAGATAAAATGATTTCGATCCTTAACAACAAAAAAATCTATTTATTTCATGCTTTTAACCCTTTATGGAAGGAACTTTATCAAAATCACGTGCAGTTCTTTCCAGTTGTTCCCTGTGGGTTACCCCCTACGCATAGTAACGCATTACAATATTAAGTCAAGCGCAAGAAATGTAAGGCAAGTGACGTCATAAATCCATCTGGTTGTGAGTCACGCGTAACTGGAATATACAAATCGATATTTTCACTGTTCGTAATCATGGAATATCGAAAATATTTCACTTATATTTCTAGATAATCTACCGGAAAGCATGAAAGAAGTGATTTTCACCCTTATTCTATCGTCAGTCTCTTGTCAGTTGTGTGATACCTACAGCGCTACAGGGCAACGCAATAATCTCAGGGGAGTAAGCTAATCAGTCACGGTGTTTCTGTTTGCTTTATCTCATATTGCCTTGATATTCCGTCAGCCTCTCTGAATTTCATCAGAATTTAGCAGAAAACCGTCAATATTTTCCTATTAAAAAGAAAGAAATGAAGATCACAGAGTCTTGTGAATCATATTTTAGTTATAAGTCGTCAAGAAATAATCATGAACTAACGAATGAACGAAACTGGTATTTCAAAATTTTCGAAAGTTCTCAGTCATCAATAAACAATTACATGAAATCAATATAACGCCATTGTTCTTCAGCGGGAAAAAAGCGCACGTAAATCTGAAATGAGTTTTCCAAGAGAAGCTATAAGATATAATGATAATGACCCGTGAAAAGGGTCATTGAGACATTTGAGTAAAATGTCTGCCTGGGCAGTCTGCGCAGGCTGATCTGAGACGACCGTGACTTTTCGATCACGAATGATTTTCTGCTCCACGCAAGTCTACTGTAGGACAAAATATTATGTTGACGTTAAATGCCGTATCGGAGTAGCCTGCGCGGACTGCCCAGGCTTATACGAGACGACACTTACACAGATTTCCGAATGTCCCAGATGTTGGCGTGATGCAGGCCGGGATTATTATCTACTTAAATTAAGAAAACGCAATCAAGGACATAAAATGGTACATCTATCGTTTCTGTTTCACTCTGAGATACCAGGAGTAGGCTCTTCTTAGCACGCTTCTAGCAATTGTCTGTGTATACTTTTGAAAGATTATAAACATTGTCCGAAAAGAAGAAAATCCTGCTGCCCGTTTGTAGACAATCTCTATCATCTGGCTACATTTGATTTGTCGTATGCAATTTGCTCTCAAGATGGACAAGGTCACCCAGTCTGGTAAGGAGTTAAAGCTACCCCTATAGTCGTTTTTAGCCAGCTTTCAATCGTTTTCATCTTTATCTTATTAACCCATTACCAAAAGACAAAATAATAGCCTTGTTCAAACTGAAGGCAAGTTTTTACAGCCTCTTCTCTGTATGGCATAACGGATGTTTCTTAAAGAAATCTAAAAGGATCTAAATCATTGTTCTTTACGATGATTGCCTCAGCATTGAAAAGACTGGATAGGTTGTTAGTCATTCTGCATGAAGTGTATCATGCAGACTCGTATTCGTAATTTCCCGGAGGAAATTATGACATTTCATACAAATCTATTAAACCCCATTAAAGGGAAGTGATACGTGAGTATGGGATATCTTGTCTCCATCAGGACACCAGAGTTTAGCTTCCGCATAGTTTCCCGTTTGTTTGTACCGTCTTATTTGTATTTAATGCCATTTCCATCTGTTATATCACGCAAGCATTCACAGATTTTCATGAGCCCGTTCTTAAAACCTTGCGAGCGCTGCTAGACTATATTCAAACTACTGACTGCTTTCTCGAATAAATTCAAAAGCATATTAGCCTCTGGCAAAAGGGACCCTAATGCATCTCCGTTATACATCATACAAAACAAGACATTAACCGAATTATAACTTCTATAATTTCATAAAATCCATTTTGTCAAACATGTGACTGTATCATGATATCAAATAGTCATGTAACATGCAGAAAAACCGAAGATGGCGGAATGCGCAGGCTGACATGGTCGATACTTTTCGGAAACGCATTCAGCTCCCTTTTCACACAGCATGGATCATATTCATCGGTTGGAAGAATGATATAAAGCCTGATTTTAACCTGATTTCGAAAAGGAATTCGTTCAAGACTGGATTATTGGAGTATTGTCACCAAACCACCAGAGACGGCTTCTCTGTGTAATATATCCGTTTGAGTCTTTTACTCAAAGTTTCCCGGAAATTCTATCTAGATAAAATGCAATATAAAATTTCCAGGAAACTTTGATTTATTGCAATAGTTTTCTAAAATTATCATGACTATTTTCATGTATCTCGTACTAGATCATTGCCACTGTATTATAGTTACGTAAAACTGACGTAATTTCTGATCGTAACTACCTTGTTGAAACTGGACCAAGTTGTTAAAGGGTTGCCATTTACCTAACTATTCATGGCATTAGTTCATGTTGGTTGGTTATGATGATAGGGAGATGTCCAAAGTTTCTATCAGTGGTACCCCGTCAACGGTGGAAAAGGTCAAGGGCCCCGTTTTACCAAGGTAGAAGAGAACAACATTTTCTTAAGTTTTACATAACTATAGTACAGTGGCATAAATCTGCCACGAGGAACATGAAAACAATCATAACAGTTTTCATGTATATCGTTGCAGATTGATGCCAACTATACTATAGTTACGCAAAACTTAAACACATTTTGTTCGTAAGTACCTTTGTGAAACGGAGCCAAAGTCCTTGACTCCGATATTTTACCTAAATGTTTTACGTTAATGTTCTTTAAGAGTTCACAGTATCCACGCCATATGATGGATGTGGTGCATATTTTGTATATATCTGATGATAAATATACGTCTAAATTTTCATTCAGTAATAACCCTGGCAACAAATATGATCTTTTATTCAAAGTCGCAGACTTATATTTTACTTTAAAGTTTTGTTTTAAAGTTTTTAAGGGCTTATACACTTTCTGAACTAATTAATGGATATGGTGCATCCTTGGCTTGGTGACAGATACATTTCCAAAGTTTCTATGAAAAATAGCCAAGCCATACCCATGATCTAAAGGTCAAGGTCGACGATTTTGAAATTTCACGTCAAGGTTTTTCCACAACTCGATTTTCCAGACCGAGTGGTTGTCACCTGCAATTGCAATGATACTATTCAAGTCGAACCGTGATTTAGATGACAGACTGGCAGCTCTGATTTTCATGATAAAACATAGTTTACAAACAAATTAGATAATTTACGCTTCAACAGTAAACAGATTTTAAAAATGTCGACAGGTGTAGTTTACATAAAATTTGGTGTAAGTACGGCCTTGCAACAGAGCTACATGGTAGAGTGATTGCTCGAGGATTGGGAGGTTCCGGGTTGAGTTCTTCAAAGAACTTCTTCGTTTTCCGCCCGTTGAAAATACACTGCAGATAAAAGGTTTTAAGCGCATTGCCGATCAAGTTTGAACTTTTGCTAATATTGGATTTTTTTTTGTTTGTGGAGTGATTTCGGTCTAGAGAAAAAGTCCGGAAATTTGCAGTTGGAAAATGGAAAGTAGTCCATAGGTTCCGTTTCGGTGGTATTACAAAATGAAAAAGTTTTTTGTTTTTTGTTTGTCGTACACAACAGAAACAACGGATAATTAACACAAAACAATAAATACTGTAAAAGCTGTAATCACGATTAATGATGGAAGCACTTGCTAATTATCCGTAGAGAGCTCATTAACGCATTATGGTAGTTTATAGGGCTAGACACACAAACAGCTTTGATAAATGACACATAGGGAAACTATTTCGCTAAAAAGCAAACTTCAATCTGTGCTTGGCAGCATTCGAAGAAAACAAAGAGTTCCTATTTCTTGCGTCATCTGCTTTTCTCGTTAATGTTATCCGGCAAAAACTGATATTTTTCGTTATTATTTGTACGGTCAGGTGGCAGGAGGACTTTGAAACTTTTTCAAGGCTGTGGTGAATCATGTCGCCGCGAGCCCAAGGCGAGGTGGGGACACGATTCACCACAGAAATGAACAAGTTACTAAGTCCCCTGCCACCAGACCATACAACGAATTTATCATATTGCAAAGTTTTACCATTGCAACGTTTGTAAGGCGAATTTTACCTGATTTTTGGTTTTAAAAAATGGACTACAGTGTTGATACAGGGGGCTACCGAAAGGGAAACTGCTTCTACGTAGGTTTTGCCACTGTACATGATTTATATGCTTGGGGCACATTATCCAACCAAATCACGAGAAATTTTTTTGCCATATAAAAAGTATCTCTGTCTCCGGTAAAGATATTTTGGCCATGTCCTGTGAAAAAGCGATTGAATGCATTTTCGTAATGCTTTAGACCAAACGAACAATATATGATTATTGATTGGTAAATCTATTTTGTCTTACAACCGGCTCAATCATAGAGTAGAATCGTACTTGGACATGAAAAAAATGACTGCGAAGGCCGTCCTGACTTGATATTTGTGCAGGGCACATGAGAACTTGTTTAGCGCTGTGGTGGATCATGTCGCATGAGGCCGAAGACGAGGTGGTGACATGATCCGCCCAGCCGTGAACAAGTTTCCAAATGCCCTGCCATCTGACCATACAACAAATTCATTACAATGCAAAGTTTTACCATCCCAACGCGTATTGAAGTAAAATTTCTCTGGTTTATTGCCTCTCGAATCGAGTGCGCTTACGAAATCGAATTTTTCTTCCCGTTTAAAAGTTTCACTGCCAAATAGCATATTTGTTTGTTTGTTTGTTTGTTTGTTTGTTTTCTTTTATACATAAAATATAGATACATTACAGATCATTTAAAACACTATTTTGGTCATAACTTAGAATGAAGTAGCGTAGTCTGATTCTGATCTAGAACCTCCGTCATAGCCACTTAAATCGCCAAAGGCAGTGAAAGAGTTAAATATTCCTGATAGAGCTGTATGCGATATTGCCTGGCAGTACCGAATTGTTCATTTACAACATGTTAACATTAGAAATGCCAAAAAATTCTCACATACAAAATGCACTGAAATGTAATAGTAATTTTTGCGCGTGCATGACTCATCTGCGCTTTCTGCGTTCAAAGTCACTTGTTGGGTTTCTCTTTTAAAGCACATGATTACTAGTATGGTTTCTGTAGTCAGTCAATAAAAGATTAACCCTGGACTCATCAATGAGAATAGGGTTTAAATACATTGTGTTTCGTTGCATTATAGACCCTGCAAGAGATATAACGGTCCTTTCCATTTGAACTGCGTACCACGTGATCTGATACATGGCGCGCAACTGTGAGTCGTTTAGCCACGACACAAACAGGCTTGATGAGGTTATTCACATTTGTTTATCTGTCGGTGAAACTTCAATCGGAATTGATAAATAATGAATGAATGAGCTGTTTGCCAACTCAAAAGAAAAATAGTTATAAAGATTTCGATTGCAAATGGAAATTCTAGTTTCCTTTCTCAAGAGGAGCCTTACAATTTTCAGAGCGGTAAACCGGCGTATTTCCGGGTATATACCGATTTGGAGCAAATCAATTCACCAGATACAGCAGAGGGATTTGACGGCGCAATGGAATATAATCTGGTGCAGATTTTTTAGCAAGTTTACAAGTTCGAGCGAATGTATAGCAGCCAGACTGCATTAGTCACTGACAAACAGTTGTGTTTTTCTGGTAGAAAAATGTTTTAGCTCTCATTTGTCGAAACAATTAGAGAATAACTGATGGGGGTTAAAGAAATACGTTGGTTTTTTTTGTAACCGGGGGCGAGCAACGGGCTGCATACAGTTAAATCCCTTGTTTGTAATATATAGTCTATGGGTGCCAGGAGTCAAACTACGGAACCCTGTGGTTTACCCCATCCTCGGATACCCCGTGGTCTCCCTATTTGCTACGCTTCATCGACCCCTGGGACAATTGACTAATAAAACTTTGAATCAGCCGCCGAAAATCGATACGAAACGTCATAGCGTACAGTACACTCGCCCATCATAAAATGATGATGGAACCAATGAAAAGCCAGCATTCGGCCAGCGGTAAAGCGAGGGAAATTCAATCAATTGTCCCAGGGGTCGATGTAGCGTAGCAAATAGGGAGACCACGGGGTATCCGAGGATGGGTTTACCCGGGCTAAGAAACACAGGCATGAAATGCAGACATAATGAGCACCGAATGCAGATAATTTTTTCACGTCAAAAATCCGAGATAAAGAAGATGTGGCTGGGTAGATGAATCAAATTTTGCAGTAAAATCTTAGGCTAGAGAAATTTTGTCGTTTGATTTGTTATATATACTATGACAAGGCTATACACCACGTGATATTTAGAGTAAGAGCGTCAGGGCGTATTGCTATACCGGTACAGGCAGTATCTTGGCACTGGGCGCGGGCATAGGTTAGGTAGCAATACTTGGTGTTAAACCCTTTTCCAAACAATCCCTGGAATAGTAGCCTTTTGAAAACATTATAGGAAAAGGGGAAAATGCTGGTAACCAGCATTTTCCCCTTTTCCCACAATGTTTTCTACCCTATCATAGACAGAAATCATCTTTTCAGCAAGAGTTGAATTGTCGTCTGCAAATGCTTTCAATTTGGTCTGGTCAAAAAGTTTGTCGTTTGGGAAAGGGTTGATCACGAAAGCACGGAAACCGAGATAAATTGCTTTCGCTGCCGGTTTAGGTTAAGATCAGATTGCACATAACATGCAGTCTGATCTTGTAATTACACTGAACGCTACTCTGTAATATATCCTGGTCAAAAATGTTACTTAATGTTGGCATTTTGGCTTTTTCCTGATTGAAACAGGTATTAAGCGCACTAAGAGATGCTCCACCAGAAAGGATAGCCAGTAAAATCCCAAACCTGGCGTCAATAGAAGTCAATCTGAACGTTAACAGTTGAATGACTGGCGTCGAACTATTGCGTCTGCAGAAACACCGCGACCTTCAGCATTGTTTGTAATTCTAATAAAGATTTTCAATTGCCCAATCGCTCAAATGACAAAATAATTGAAGGGTGCACTTTTCTTTTATATCACATGACGCGTCCTTTGAGAATTGATAGAAATTATTGCCTGTTTGCATGAATTTTCGTCATTGCTGTTTTCATGCATGCAGGACATCTTGATAATCATTTCAAATGGTACTTCACCATGCCAAATTTGGGTTTGTTTTGAAATGCACGCCTCTCGACTGACATTTTCAGCATCAATTATAGTAAAGTCAACCGATTTCAATCCACCATTTTCTATTACATCTTTTTCGTTTGGCTAAAGGTCGATGGCCCTAATTATCGGTAAATATCGACATTTTCGTAAATGCTATTCGGCAAACCTCGGCAACATCCATCTTTTAATATGAGAGTTTGAAGTCGGTGAACAATTTTTTAACAGTGATATCTTTGCTAGTGAACCTTGTTAATAGTCTAAAAGTATGGTCACACCTTACGTAGTTGACCATAGTACTACATAACCGTAGTTGGCCTTATTTGAACGTAGTTACACATAGATAACAGTTGTTCAACGTCTCCTAAAATGATAAACGGCGCAATAACAGCAAATTGGCAGGGGCCATTAAAATAAACTCGTCTACATATTTAACCGATCATAACTTTGTATTTATTCTTTAGACATCACTACCAAAATTTAGGTCAAAAGCCAGCACAACAGAAATGCCTGCCTTTGGTAGGGTTCGATAGAAACTGGAAATGTTTACAGTACCGACTTTATTTTATTTCTATACCCATGCACGAAGAACATTTTCTTGAAAAAACGGTAAGTCGTAGATGCTCTTTAGTTTTTGGTATGTGACATTAATTGACAGTTTCTAGTGTAAGTTTTGGCCAATAATGAACACTATTTGCGAAGTACTACGTTTTCATCTCCCTTTATAAATTATGTACAACATACAATCAGGAAATAAACACCCAATACTCAAGTTCGGAAACCAGTATTCTATAAAGGTCGCTTACAACTTTTTGCTTCATTGATCTTCTACAAGACGTTTCCATGTTTAAAAACTACTGTGGAGAAGACTGTCGAAACCACCTCGGGAAAAGGAAGAAATGCTGACAACTAGCATTTTCTTCTTTCCTAGCCATGTCTTATTTCCTTTTCAAGATAATTCCTATGTAGGCCTACACGTACATGTAGTAAGTCACACCAAATATGTCGCTTTCATATTGCAAAGGCTTTTTTTTCTTGGTCTGGTCTACTCCTAAAACGCATAATTTGTATCGAAGAAACGATTTCCTTTGTAAGTCTTTCAGCAAGAATTATTTAAAAAGGTACATTCAGCTAGTATCAGTCTTAAAACAAGAGACAGGATTGGTTAAAGTCTCATGACAACACCCATTCCCGAAGCACTTAGAATTGTTTATCTTGGAAAGCAGCCGGTGGTTCGAGAATGATTGCATATTCGCGCCGGAAATACTGCTGAAAATTACGTACTGGCGGCGTAAATCGGCCGAAGGCGTAAAGCATACACACAAAAACTTACCACAAGCCATAAGTTGACGCTCCATTCCAAAGTGCAGCCATTAGGTAGTTGTCAAGAGTAGCCTCATTTTAAGCTGTGACACTGAGCTCATTTACTGCACTGTTATTGCGGTGAAAAGGAAAAAGTGTCAAAATGTGTTTCCAGTGTTGATGGTTTCTGCGGAATTAGAGGGCAGGTTTGTTATTTCTGCTAGGAAACTACTTTCCTTCTTTGAGCTCTTCATAGAATTTGATCTGCCATTAGAATTTTTTTTTTTTTCACTGATTGTTCAAGGTATGTTGTGTTGCCGGTGGAATAATGATTATAAAAATATGGAGAAATAAACAGGAAAGCCCTGGGTTTGCCATTTAAAGAACAGCAAGGGGGTCAAAGTTAATGATTTTCTTTCTATTTTCAATGTACATGTAGCAAAAGGCAAATCAGTATTGTGACACCATGAGAAAAGCTACAGATTTCCGAGCTAATTAGTCGAAGACATTAAACAACAACACACAAGAATAACCCTACCACTCTGTGACTTTGTTGGAAAACTAGATTAAGTTCTTGTTTATGTGTAAGAAATAGTCTTGTTAGTTTTCTTGTGCGGTGCTTTATAATTCTCATAGTCCCATAACAGTAGGAAATACTTAGTTGTGTTTGGTGGCGCAGTAGAAACTATGGATACTAGATCAGATTGCAAGCTCCAAACAGTCTGGTATTGATCTACATTGTCCATAAAAGCAACTGGTATCGCTCCTGGCTGTGAAGATGTTTACGCCTATATTCACTCGTTACAACAAGAGGCTCCTTGTCTTTCCTCTAATAGTTTTATTCCAGCTGGTAATTGCCGATATGAGCTCGTGAGAAAATGTCAAATGTGTCTGGAAATGAATGCGTTACATTCTGCAGACAACTTTATTATCCTACACCAGACGACTTCTGAAAACATTGTGGCAAAATTCCAAATTGTTTATCTCGAGCAATATTGACAATGGCCACATTATTTAAATATGTATTCATGCATAAAATGTTGAGGAATGAAAGTTTTCTGTAAATATAGTTCAGATATTTTCAAAGTGTAAGTCTATAAATGCTTTTCAGGGATAATTTCGTTAACACATGGACAAACCGGCAGAGACTTAAGCTTATCCAAAATTTATTACAGTTTTTGCAGGTATATTCGATGTGGCTAAAACAGTGGGATTTGTGTTCGAAAGGTTAGAAAACATCATAAGACTACAGAGGAAATGCTGGTCACTATGTATCGTCTTTTTACTTCAAAAATCTCGTAACTACAGCTTGAAACAAGCTGTAGTTACGAGGCTTTTGAAGTAAACCGATCATTTCCTTTTTTTTTTTTTTCTTCTTCTTTCTTTCTTCCTAAAGTGTATTCAAAAGCGTTTTTCCTTTTGGTCGATTGAATTCTTTGGTTAAGGATTAGGGGAATTAGGCGGAAATCAAGCTTTTTGTTAAAAAATACCAAAAAGTACGGAACATAATCAGGCTGTATTGTTAGTGTTCAGCAAGATGTCGATTTCACACGAACATTCGTGTTTCACTCCAGAAATAGAAAGGGGCGTGTTGATTTCATTTTGTTTCCTGAAAAAAAAAAATACAAGGAAAAAGAGATCTCTTTTGTTCCTTCCTTTCCTTGAATTTTGGTTTTAGGTCTGTGAAATTCATGCAGCTAAGATTTTGTAGAATCTTCGCTAAGACTTTGTATATCATTGATTCTTTTCCCGGGGTACCTCTGTAAGATCTTCATTTTTCGGATATCCTGGGCCCGTATTCACCAACCATTCTTAAGAACGTTCTTTGTCTCATTCTCAAAACTTTGAAAGTAAACAGCTTCTGATTGGCTAAACCATTTGGTTTAGCCAATCAGAAGCTGTGTTACTTTCAAACATAGAAAATTTAAGAATAGTTGGTGAATACGGGCCCTGCTGATATTACCTTTAGATAGAATGAGAATGGTTGGTAAATAAAGACCTAACTTTCTTCCAGGTCCTATAAATAAGGGACTTCCATTACCTGAATGGCCTGCTTATCGGATTTCTTACCAGGAAACCCTGGTGCACATCACACTAGATTACGGGTGAGGGAAGCATCCCGTGCATATAGCACTAGTTAACACCAAATAACCGCTAAAACAGAGAGCTTTGGCTTTGAAATGATTGAAATTCTGTAGAATCAACTAAAATCAACTAAATAATAAATACGATAGTGATTTTTTTTTTAAATCCATACCCTCCGCTTTCTTCTTTTGAGACGTAAAAATCAGAATCGAGAGAGATTCGAGAGAGATTAGTTTAAGTCGTTGGAGCTTGTTTCTCAATCGGTGTAAAATAAATGTGTTTAAAATAAGATATTGAACATAAAAAGACACAACGTCATCGACGTTTTATTCGTTTGTAATTTAAATGATTTCTTCAGCGTCTGACAAATACAAAGAGAGGTTATCCATAGTTCAGGGTTTGTGTCAGGAAATCTTGGTTTGATTCTCGCTGAAAATTTTGACCACTTCCTTAAACAAGGCACTGCAGAATGCAGAACGTCACGTGATAACATTAGTGGAATGGCATAGTACACGGTATAGGGGTCCGTAGTTTCACTCAGTCACCCATATTGCAGACAGTGTACATCAAAATCAGACTGCACAGAACCCGCAGTCTGATCTTTGATCTACCCTCTCCGATAAGGCCATGTTTTTCGTAATATAAGATATCTTTGAAATAACGAAATTGAAGTTTTACTATCGGTATAAAAGTTTCATTTCACTTATTGAGTAGTACAAGGGTTGAAACAAACCCCTTTTTGCTAGAAAGCTGCTCATCTTATTTGAAAGTGAATCTTGAATTATTTATTTTCGATTCACTGTATAATTCTAGAACGCATGAAGCTAATAGCAGCGGTAGTTTTATTCAACCTAACTGTCGATAGTTTTCAAATAAACAGAAGAGATTCTGAATAATAGATAGTCATTATCGGCTAAGATTTTAAGACTTGTCCATTTTGAAAGCTTCTGCAAATAATATATGAAATGTGGCTCTTATGGCGTGTAACATTAGCATGATTTAAGATTTATTTATATTGGCAGGCAGAAATAGGCAGGCAGAAATACCTCGTACATCGGCCTTGATCTATGAAAAGGGGACTTAATGCATCTGCAAAAAAGGTATCGACTCATGTCAGCCTGCGCAATCCGCGCAGGCTGACATGGGTCGAAACTGTTTTTTAAGTGTCGTGGGTCGAAACTGTTTTTTGCTTTTCATCAATTTTCTGCTTGTCCAAAGACTATTATACCTTATGATGCATTTTGTTGATAGACAAACTATAACTTTGTAATGGCTTGGTATAAAACATCACAGAAATGCATTAAATCCCATTTCATTATTATCTTCAATAACAATAATGTATAAGCTGAAAAACTTATCTTTTTAAAACAAAAATGGCAGATTTAAAATGTCTCCGATGACCTATGAGCACTATGACGTAGGTTGTTGCCCCTGAAATTGACTCTTTTTATACAAGATCCGATTGCACACCAATGATAAACTCTTACATGTGAGCTATGCTTTGTGAAAAGGGTTTTGAAGTGTTTAGAGCTACAACATTGTTTCATGGCATTTTGATTTCACGAATAGGACAGATATATCTACCGTCGCCAGATGAAGTAGGTATTCTAAGTAAATGTTAGATAAATATATCTTTTTAAAGTAATTAATCTGCACTTTGCGCACAAAATGGCGGCTATTCCGACATCACTGCTATGACGTAGGTTGTCACCCTTGCATTTTTAGAAACAATTCTGGTTGAACACTTACTTTATATATTCAGGCTGTACGCTTTTGGCCACCGATTTATATAATTTAGGCAACTTAAAGTGTTATAAATAGTGAATTTGTGCTCAGAGAGTAGGCCATGTAAAACAATTGATGAGTCGGACAACTTAAATTGTTATAAATAGCAAATTTGTGCTCAAAGAGTAGGCCAGTTAGAACAATTAATAACCGATTTGTTTCCGGGCACAAAGATTGTCCCGTCTAATTTGTTCGTGACAATTGACGTTGTCATATTTCCGCTATATTAGCATATGATTTCTAGTCATTTCCATATATGTAAACGAACAAATAAATCAACTATCTATATGAATTTAATACTGCAATTATATTTCAATTTGTCTATTTGCGTGTACGTATGCATCTCTTTGTCTTTCTCCCTCTCTGTCTCAAACCTGGAGCATAGCTCAGGCTTTGTATGCCTTAATAAATTGATTGTGTAAATACATCAAACAAAACCTAACATTTGCAGTTCAAATGCAGCTTTAGCCAGAATGACAAATGATTCAGACAGTCGTCTCAGATTTTACAATAAAGATGATAGCTAGCATTGTCAGTGAATACGAAATGTGAATGCATGGTCCGAATGGATGCAATTTCCTAAATCCAAATCCTTCAGAGCTGGTCAAACATCTTATATTCCATGCAGCTTCACATGTATGAGCACAAATTCAAAATATGTTATATCGTGACTAACTCTAAGTGCCTTCTAACCCTATAGTACTCGTAAACAATCCGAGGGAGTTTTAACGAGCCACAGAAACCAGGCTTTCGAAGACATTTTTGGAAAAGGAGAAAATACTAGTAACCAGCATTTCCTCCTTTTCCAACAATGTTTTATGTCTTTTTGAACACAAACCTGACCATTTGAGCATTATTTAATTCGTCAATTTCAAAAAGTTTCTAAGAAGACAAGAATACTATTTCGTTTCCGACTGGTGGGAAAGGGTACAGGCACTGATTCGATTATGGCAACCCTGTTTTATGATAAACAGTTCCGATTTTCTTAGACAATTTCAATTTCTGCAGGCTTAATCGTCATTTTATATCTCTGCCATCCATTAGGGCGCTTGTTTGAAATGGAAATCTGTTACAGCGAGACGTGATTTTTGTCACCCCGCTCATTAGGTCTCTTAGAGATCTGCGGGTTGTAGAGTGCTTCAGATTGTATTTAGTTCGGGTGAATTTTAACTTGACTCTCTACAATATCTTAGTTATATCACAACGCCAGCGACTGTGTTCATTTTAACACAAGATTCCTGCTTTTAACGTTTCTGAGAACGAGGGCATCTAAAAACATTTTTTGGGGAAAAAATAGACGTATACATGTTCTGTATTTTTGAAAAACACTTTATTTTATAGTCTGAAAATGCTTTCAAGTTTGCAATTTTGTCTTTTGGTAAAGAGTTACAGTAAGTGTTTCGCCAATTCTCACATTTTTTTAACAACCGACGTGATCGTGGGGTAGAATGGGTCCTAAACAAACAGAAAATTGACCAATAGCGAAAAATTACGGCCCACGTCAGCCTGCGCGGATTGCGCAGGCTGACCTGGGTCGATAGTTTTCGCAGATGCATTAAGCTCCTTTTTCATAGATAATGGCTGAAATGCGAGATAACGTTATTGGGTGAACTTTGCAATTATGTAGATTTAACACGAAATCACACCTTTAGATAAGCGTTTTTATTATTCTATTGTTTCATTTTCTCAAAAAGGTCAAACGCATTTAGCGTTTTTGTATAGCTTTTTACACTTTAGCTTTCACATTTAAATAGCAGACCACAATATTTTAGACTTGTCCGAATTCAGAGCATTTCCAGACGAAAAAAAAAACAACTATGCATTACTCAACTGCTGGAATTTTTCTTGGAAAAGAAAGGAAAATTATAGAACCAGCATTATCTCATTTTTCCAACATGTTTCAAAAATCCCTTTCTCCAAGTCGTTAAGGCGCGTGACTGTATGGTAAAATATTGCGGTATAAGCCCTTTGAAAACGGTAAAACAACAGGCGAATTTTTTTAAACGAGATGTTTTTCATGTTTCCCCGAGTAGCATAGATTCTATTTAATCTAAAATCATACATCCATATTTAACAATTGTTCGTTCGATTTGTAAGAAGTTCGTGTAGCAGGCGTCAACTTTGCCCGCTTCATTGGTCCACATGTTCGGGGCGAGCACTGGTGTAGTCAAACTGCCAGACCATAGCTCATGTCGTAAACTTCACTAAACTAAGTTCGTTTCTGGAAGTAATGAGTTAACCCGTAGGGTGCCAATAGAATGGAGAAGTCATTTTCTATTTTCATTCGGCAAAAAAAGACAAATGTAAATATTACAACTTGTGACTGTTTTTGACAGATTTCCACACATAAACTCGGCTAAGTATAGCCGATGTCGTCAGAACAGAAGAAATACGACTAGAGGACTCTTCCGATTTCATGCGTAATTACCCCATTATCGATTTCATGGAATGCTTAGGCTGCCGCGGTAGATTGTCTACAATTTTCCAGAACTCCTAATACAGGGAGTTATTTGATTGATTTCAAAATTGAAAATATTACATGTAAGTCTCTTCGAAATCCTATGTTATGGGTACTTATTAGAATCGTCTCGTCGAGACGATTCAAATGAGTACCCACAACATAGGGTTTGGAAGAGAAATAATGGATTTAGAATACCACCATTCCCTCTTATCTGGAGCTGTGGTTGTCAACGCAGGTCATTGATAGACTAGCTTGTCTTTCACATAGCACTGACTGACGCTTAGGCGCCTCATTAGCTTCTTGCAGACGCTGATTAATACTAAAGCCACGTGGGACAGCCAAATCTTGTCGACTTAATGTTTCAACCTTTCCAAAATAATTCTGCAGTTTAACCCATTACCACACAATCCCTAATTCTGACGCCCATGAGAAAAAAGCCTTTTGAAAACACTGTGGGAAAAGGAGAAAATGCTGGTGACCAGCATTTTCTCCTTTTCCCACAGTGTTTTCTACCCTTCCTAGAACAACTTTCAATTTTTCAGTCACCTTTATTTTGTCGTCTGCAAATGCTTTCAATTTGGACCAGTCTGAATTTTTCTTGTGTGGTAATGGGTTAACCACCCTGAAGAAGATGGCTTTTGAAAACACAATAGGTGGAAATACTCATCACAATTACACTTCGACAGGCGAATTCCAGCATTTTAGCCAGTATGGAATATGTTATTGGTTTACTTCGAAAACCTCGTTACTACAGCTTGTTACAAGCTGTAGTTACGAGGTTTTCGAAGTAAACCGACGATATCGTCTGAAGTTATATAATGAATATAATTTATCGTCTACAAATAAATTGGACCTGTCTAAAATTTCGTTCTTTGCTGAAGAGTTAAAGAATACTAGATTAATTCAGCGGACATTTGCAATTTGCGAAGAAGATTCTTAGGTATCAAATTCAAAGATGTCAGAAATCACGCTAAGCTACAATTTTTTGAAACTGAATCGCAAAACAAGCTTTGTGATTGGTTGACGTAGAAGTTGTCAGCAATCCGGTAGCTAACTCTGTAATTTCGAATCATGAAGAATGGAAACAAGTATGTTTGGTTATCTAGAGCGGACAGCTTCTCATTTTGTACACATGTTCAGTCGCGGCGATTTAGTTGCGTTGGTGTTGGAAGTTAGGATGCAACACCACCAGAACTGTTGATGACAATAAACAACTTCTGGTGCTTGATGCGAGCCCTGTGATTATAGAAGCAGTTAAAGAAAAATTGTACATAACTGTTGGCAATATGTGGTTGCAAATGTATACCTTACCGGTTTAACCTTTACCAAACAACAAAATGTTAGACTGGCCCATATTGAAAGCATTTGCAGACGACAAATTAAACGTGTCTCGAATTATGGTAAAGCCCGGAAAAGGGGCTCAATAATAAATTAGAGTGAGACAAGGTAAGATTTAGATATGCACACTCACCTAAATAGAGTTCAATCTGACGTTATTAAAAATGTTTGTTTTTATCCATTTGATTATGATAATTAATGCCAAAAATGTTTGTTTTTAAGTTGATAATTTTTGATAAACAGGAAGCATTAAAATATTATGGAGAGAGAGAGAGAGAGAGTTTGTCTTTAGATTCTTCATATTTTAATGGTTCCACACATTTTCATATTCACACACTTTTAACAGACGGTTTCTAAAATGCAAATGCGTAAATGATGTATTTTTACAGTCTGGCAGTTTCAAAGCAAAACCTGAATGGAAGAGGATAAATTTGATAACACGGGTCTAGGAGATTAATTGCAATGGCTGGTAGCAATAATACTCGCAATCATCGCAGAATGCAGACATTTTATCATTTTATTGAAGTTGACTTCAATGATAAAGATTCGTTAACCACGATTGTTTTCAATAGGTCTAGTGTTTCATCCCTTTCTCTTCAACCCAAAAAGGTTACCAAATTTAGTTGATTTTGCGGACAAAATAGGTAAAGCATGCAATGTTTAGATCTCTATGGCCCAGTATTTCGTTATAGATTTTGGACCGTGTCCACTAACAATTCATCATAATATTATTATAAGTCTAATTCTCAAGAGTTTGAGTTTTTTGTGTTTTTTTTTTCAATTTTAAAATCTCCAAGTTTCTGAATGGCAAAACCAAATGGTTTGGCTATTCAAAAACTAAAAAAAAAAAATGTCTCGATTTAGAACTAGACTAAGGATGCATAGTGGGGAGGGAGAAAAATCAGTTGTAGAATATTCTGCCCAAAACGATCTCAAGTTATTTGTGACCCAGCTGCAGTTTTAGTAGACAAAGGGCTAGAAAAGGATGATAATTTACAAACAATAGAGCAATAAAGAAAACTGCATGAAACATGATATCGTAGGGAAGATAACCTTTTAACGTAACATGGCAATAACATATGACCACTTGCAAGCGATATTTTCAGCTTGCAGCTTACCACCTTTGAGGGTTCTGAAATGGGGTAAAGTCTGTGAAAACGGGGGTTTAATCCACATGCAAAAAGTATCGACTCATGTCAGGCTGCGCGGACTGCGCAGGCTGACATGGGTCGAACAATTTCTGCGAGTGTTAAATTTTCTGTGTTTCCAAAAACCAGTCTACCTCAGGTTTCAATCAGTTATTAGATAAAAATGGATTTTATGGATCTATAATTATGGTATCATATGCTTAGTGCAATTCTTCATGGAAATGCGTTAAGCCCTTTTTTTCAAAAACGCTGTTCAAATGATATTCTTTGTGATGAGGAAAAAATGTTTCAGTTCACATCGTCTACTAGTTTGTTTTAGAAATTGTCTACTGATGGTGTTTTGGAGGAATGACTATACCCTTACAACAGACGATAAAATGTTATAGACTTGTCCAAATTCGAAATATCTGCAGACGACATATTAAATGTATGTAAAGGAATGGGACAGATCTTTAAAAGGATAGAAAACAGTGTTCTAAAGGGAGAAAATGCCGGTTACTACCATTTTATACTTTTTCAAACACTACTCTCTTGAAATAGACCGTTTGCTAAAGGCTTAAAGCAGTAGACAATTATTACGAATGCTTCTCCCCCGAGCGTTTATTGCAAGAAATCATGTTACATAATTATTTGGAAAAGCTTGAAATATTTTGATATGTCCTTGATGTACGCCCTTGACATTGGGAACGGCATGGACGCCACTTGTCTGGAACCATCCTTTCCAAAAATAGGTTTGAATTATTACTGACAATCCCAAGTCCTAGTCTATAGAAGAATAAAACAAAATATGACAATCTGTCAGAGACATAGTTTGCAAAACGTCTGTATTGCAGAACGGGAAATGGTTTCATCAACCAATATATTGTTTGGAGGCGAAATATGGTTGACTTTGAAAGCTGAGTAGTGAGAATGTATTCGTGAAAACATATAATGGAGAAATTTCGCTGAATACACATTTGGATGGTAAAACTTTCCTATATAATAAATTCGTCGTGCGGTCAAGTGGCAGGGGATTTGGAAACTTGTTCACTGCTGTGGCGAACCATGTCGCCCGAGACTTGGCGCAGGGCGACATAATTCGCCACAGCCGTGAACATGTTTCCAAGTCCACTGCCACCTGATCGTACAACCAGTAATATGATTATACCCACGCAACGACAGCATCTTTTCCCTAAACACATTATAGTTAAACGTTATGTATTAACTGCTTTTACTCATGTCGTTATAACTGAAGGCATTTAGAGGATCACTTATGGTACAAGTTTGTTAAGGTTTTCGGAACGCTCCTCCTGTAACGTAAAGTAAACGAAAGGAAACTCTGTGAAGTCAATACTGACATACTTGTATATACCAAAAATATTTCACATTGTAGAATCATAATGAGCTTACCAATGTATTTAAAAAAAAGGATACTTGAATGATATTAAGAAACGCAAGAATCAGTGATATAATATTTGAAGTGATCATATTATATTGTTTCATTATTTGCTGGTCCTAGGCCTTAAAATCTTTCTGAAGAACAATATCTTAAGAAAATACTACCGACTCCATGAAATAAATTTCGATCTTTCACCGAAAAAAAAAAAATAATATCCTCTATATATCTTCCGATGTCTTCATAGATAATCAAACCAGGTAGGTTTTAAAAGTTACAATAATTGCCGTATCTACTTGAAAATGTTCAGCGCTCTTTTGTTAACAAAACAGGATCGAGCTGTCTGTCAAACTGTTGTAGTCGAGTAGAATGTACATCTTACGTTACATCACGAAGCCCTAATTTGTCATCCTAATGGATTCAATTGACATAACAATTCTCGTGTTCTTTCCATTTCCGTAGAAATAAATAGCCAGACCGCACGGGTAGGAAATTGCCTTGAAAATATTCGGAAACTGTAATACTGGTCTAGAAAAGAGGATGTTGTCAAATTTTAGAACGTAACGATTTTCTTTTTATTTCTTTATGTAAAGGTACGAGCGTTTGGTGATCAATAAATTGTTTCAGTGAGACAATAATGATTATTGACAACAACACAGGTTTAACTTCGCCAAAGAAAAATCAAAGCGTTGAGAACGCTGAAGTGGTATTTGTCAAGGAAACCCATTGTGCGGAATTAATAGTTTGAAAGAAAAAGAGACATATTGTTCAAATATTGGCTTAAAATTCAACCCACTAAGCAAATGAATACGTTATCGGTTGAAGGGACAGTACTAATGTACCTTAAAAGTATAATTTTGAAATAAATATCTTTGACCTTTTACATTTAATTTCCAATATTCAATCAATTACTTCGATCTATAAATATTCATGAGCAATCAAATGGAGTAGCGCGCAATCATAGGACGAAAAAGCCATGGAACGAATTGGTTTAGGAACGAAAGAGCCCAGGGTTAGTTTGCAGATGTGTATCATTGCACCAATGAAAGGCTATGAGCGAGAGAAGTTATTTTCAATCAAAAATAGGTATCTCAACGATCGATTGCCCAATGTATTTTAATATGCCATTTCAAATTACATGTCTGAGTGCCACCTAAAAAACTCATTTGCCTGAGAAGATATGACTTTAACTGGATTTATTTCCTCCGGCTTTGCACAAAATAAGATACATGGTTATCAAAATTCAATCTTGAACTCACAGTGGTATTGTTTTCGACAAATACCACAAAAATCATGCCTCTTTCAGCGGAAAACACTTTTCTTACATGAACCTTAGTGACATATGTCTCCAATGAGGCTTTGTAAGTGTTACAGCTTTATATAGCTGATTACCAGCATTTTCTCCTTTTAACACAATGTTTTCTAAAGGCTTCTTTCGCAAGATCGTCAAAAATAGGGATTGTTTGGTAGTGGGTTAACCCATTACCACTCAATCCCTACATTTGACGCCCCTGAGAAAGAAGCCTTTTGAAAACACTGGGGGAAAAGGAGAAAATGCTGGCAACCAGCATTTTCTCCTTTTCCCACAGTGTTTTCTACCCTTTCCAGGACAAATTTCTATTTTTCAGTCACCTTTATTTTGTTGTCTGCAAATGCTTTCAATTTGGACCAGTCCAAAATTTTCTCGTGTGGAAATGAGTTAACTAAACATTGTCCATACTGCAGAACGTAATTTTTAAGTACATGTCAAGAAGAGATTAGACATTATTGGATAGTCAACAGAAACAATAGAATGCATGTTCTGTGCAGCTAAATCTTGATTGTATGGTCCTCAATTAAAACTTTAAACACGATAAAAGAGTTAAATTCAACAAGGTTTTAGAAAGATCACCTACAAGAGTAATCATTCACGAACATGAAAGTTTCAAAAACTTTCTCATCGGAACTGGTCTCATCATAGACATCATCGCTTTATACAGCCGTTCATGGAATAGTGATTTATTTGGGTCAAAGAAGGCTAGGATTTAGCACCAAAAATGAAATTTCAGCTTTTTGAAATAACTGAAAGAGGGCTTCCTTTTAGAGCTATATTATATGACCTGCAACAAGCGAAAAGGAGCATTTGGACAATTGCCTATTTTAAAGTGTCTCGGATCAGCATATGCAGTCTAGGCAGACTTATCCAAAACTACACTTCGCTTTTTTTAAAGTGTAGTTTCGCTCAAGTCTACAGTAGCACAGAATCTAATGAAATCATAAAGTGTTGTCTCGGATTAGACTGATCTCGGACAACACTTTACGCGAGTGTCCGAATGCCCCGTTTCGCGTGTTGCAGGCCTTATCAGACGATGATGCTGTTTTTCAAACTAGTTCTTGCATTGTAATTTTCAAACAGTTTAGTCTGGTTTTTATATCAAACAAGGATGCTCTGCTCACGTGTCTCTTCAGTACCATATCATTGTTGATCGGGGCATTCCCTGCTTCGAGAAAAGCGCATAAATGTTACGTATACTAACTTAATAAGTTGTCTGAATGTAACAGTCTCAAAGGAACATTATTTTATCCGTGCATTTGGAATGGAATGCTTTGCACATCCCATCATCTAGGCAATCTTTGTATTTACGATTGATAATTGCTAGTTGAGAGCGAACCCTTTTCACCACCAAATAGATAAATAATAAATCTGACACTCTTCCTCTGAAATTCCACTGATCATTGTGGCTCCATGTTAATATCTTCTTTTTTCAAATCGAAGTACAGAAATAATAATGGTCTGCAACAAGCAAAAAAGGGCACTCGGACATTTGCGTCAAGTGTCCTCTCAAATCAGCCTGGCAAATAGCGCAGGCGATTACGACACTTTATGACTACATTAGATTTTGTTTTGCAGTAGACTTGCGCAAAACAGAAAATTATATGAAAACGAAAAGTATCGTCTCGGATTAGCCTGCGCGGACTGCGCAGGCTGATCCGAGACGACACTTTACGCAAATGTCCGAATGCCCCTTCTTGCATGTGGAAGGCCATATCATGGTTCTATACAGTCTTCCTTATCTGCTAATTAACAATGGTTGTGACACTAATTTAACCCCAATGCTGTTGAACGTTGACTCAGTAGCTTTTGCAGACCGATAGATGAAGAATACAGAACGTGCACAGAACGTGCAGCACGATCTTGTTTCTGCACTGTCCGATACTGAAAGTTTTCCTCTGCCTAAAAGAACGTTGATACTGTTATGAAAAAAGCTGTTAAAGTCTTCTCTACAAGCGTATAACTTTGAGATCTAGGTCAAGATTGTGTTAAGGCTAGAAAAATAAAATCAGGGTCTGCATTCATCAACAATTCTTAAGAACGTTCTTTGTCTTATTCTTCAACATTTCCTGACTGTAAAAGTAACAAAATTTCTGATTGGCTAAGCCAAATGGTTTAGCCAGTCATAAGTTCTGTTAGTTTCACATTGACAAAATTTTGAAGGATAAAACTTAGAATGTTCTTAACCCTTTACTCCATGAGGCATTCCTATGGTATCTCTAATTGACCCGAAATAATAGCAAGGATGAAGCCGCTTCTTATGTGTAAATGACACCTTTTGAGAGCGTAGAAAGCATTGTGACAAAAGGTAAAATTGCTAATAACGAGCAATTTCACCTTTTGTGACAATGTTATCTAAAGGCTCCCACAAGCAATGTGTAGAAATGAGCATCTATGGAGTAAAGAGTTAATGATGGTTGGTGAATACGAACCCTTGCTACAGAGTTAAAACCTGCTATTTTAAGGACAGGTCTGATTTTCGTGTCAAGTTAAAATGTCATCAAGCTAAAAGCATAGAGCACTGGCTCTTGTTTTTGGTTGACAACATTAGATTTTAATCAAATAATCATTTTTTTCCGAGCATCATTGTATCAGCAATACACATAATTGCTTTGAAAACATAGTTGTGTTTTGTGTTCCTTGTCACAATTCCATTTTTTTTATTTGGACCTTTTTCTGAATCTTGACGAGGATGTTTGAAAAAGCCCACTGCAGTTGAAAAAAATACATTTTTACTTTTATCTTGCTTATTTTCAATTAATGGAAGTGTTGTTCAACAACATGTGTTGTATTGCAAAATAAACTTCTAAGAAAAAGCAAGTGTCAGGCAGCAAGTATGTCTACGCGTTCCTTCATTATTTCATCGATATATTAAAGACAGTTTAAATTTAGAGACTATACATTTTCCATCCATAAAAGTGTGTTCACCCCCATGTACAAGTGATTCTGGCGTACTTAGATTGAGATTTATTCAAGGCGAAGACTTGTTCGACTGTAGTTCTGCCATATTCCGGCACTACTACACCTCTAGCAGTGCTAAGTGCAGGAAAAGATGGCTGACAAAAAGCAACCTCCACCATTATCAAAACGGGTCAGTGGCAAGTCTAAAAAAGTCCGGTATGGTAATGGATTCTAGAAAATTGGTCAATGTGCGTTCCCCATAAACACTACTTATTGTCCATAATGCACTGAAATTCTTAGGACATCTCCATACATTGGTTATCGATCTGTCATTTTGCTTGAATACAATATTTACTATATTTACAAGAAATATATTTGTCATGACTGATTATCATGATGCATGCGTGGAGTTATCAATCTTGACTGACATTTCCAGCCCATTCTTCATCATCCTTCGAACACTTTTATCGACGATTATCACAGAATGGTAAACAAAAGTGGGGTTCTGGAAATAACCAAGTTTCGAAAAAATAATCATTGTGGGCTGTTTGATAGCAAGTACCTGAACTTGTCTCAACGAACAAAACAAAAATCCTGCTAAAACCTTTGAGTACTATAGCTGTTTATATAAAAGAAAATAATTTGCTAAATATTACTGATATTATTAAACTAATGTCTCCCAGTATGCTCCAATTTAATGTGTTATTGTCACGTTAGAACACTATCTAGATTTGATGATTTGACCGTTTTGCAGAAACAATTCTTCCGCTCCTTTCAGTAATCAAGAAGTAGAGATAATAAAACGAAACTCGAGGTCACTATTCACTAACTAGTGCGAGACGATTTTGTTTTTATTTCAAAGAATTTCTCCATTTCAAAGTAACAATTTTTTTATTAGTTCAACCGAATGGTTTAAACTGTTAGAAACTTCACTTTTAAAGTCGCAGTAAAGCCTAAGTGTAAAAAGACCTGCATACAACTTAAAAGTACTTTTAATTTTTACCATGTAACAAATTGGCGATTGTTTTGACTTCAACGACATGAACAGATGCAGTTCGTAAAAGTCCCAGTCAATGGCAAAAAGAAATTTTGAAACTAGAACAGATGCTGCCTTGCCTTATTTAATTATCTGTAAATTTTGTAAACATCGATGATCGCCGACGATTAGCAGACTTTTCGTCGTAAATCTCCGCAGTGACGTAAAAGTGACATATACACTATACGTGATAGTTCAAGGCCTTGGAACAAAACTTTCATTCACCTGATCGTTTTGTCCCCACTCTTGGCTTGAAAAACGTAATTTTATCGATATTGTAAACAGAAATAATAGCACAGGCGTCTGTCATCAATACAGGAAGAGTTTACTACATAAAAATAAGAAAACAAGTTTGGAATGAGCAAGCTCAGGAGGTAACAACCTACGTCATAGCATACGCCATCGGAGACTTTTTAAATCCGCCATTTTCGTTTTAAAAAGGTAAGTTTTTCAGCTTGTACATTATTGTTTTTGAAGATCTGTCCAAACAAAGCAGTGCATAAAGTACCTGACAACTTTCTTCGTTAGTATACATTAATATTTTTTTCATTAGTTTCGTTAATTTTGCAATTACCTCCGCACGATTTTCGAAGCCGGTGACACATGTGCGATTTGAAAATAGATGTCGTATACAATGCCGTTAAGAATAATTGTGTTGAAGTGTTTAGAGCTACAACATTGTTTCATGGCATTTTGATTTCACGAATAGGACAAATATATTTACCGTCGCCAAATGAAGTACGATGTAGGTATTCCAAGTAAATTTTCGATACATATATGGATTAAGATGACAAACATTTTGTACAATTATTTTTCAAGTTCGGCTATCATTTAACATGGCATTTTTCAGCGATAAACTGCATATCACCGTGACTGTTGTTCCCATTGCCTATAGATTTGAATGCGTTGTCTGCGCATGTCATATTCTTCGAAAATTCGACCTGTCTGCTATGACGAACAACCCTTCCCATATGCTAGGGAATGGTAGGACCTACATCGAAGCTTTTACTTAAACCTGTATAAGCTGCTTTAATAAATGACGAAAACAATTTAGCCTTGTCAAAATTGAAAGCATTTGCAGACGACAACTTTAATGTGGATCAAATGGTGCACTTTTTAAAACAAGTGTAAAACAAAATCGTTAATGATTCCTGTCGAAAAAAAAAAACTTGGGTCATGTCATGCATTTTTTTTCTTTATCAGTTGGATTGTTTCTAAGCCTTATGAGGAGGTACCGTAATGACACAGCCTGCAAAATAAGACAGCTAAGCTTATTCACAGACTGAATGATTACGGTATGTCTCTTCGTAAAGGTTTGATTATAAGGGCAGGATATCTCATGAAATGCGTGAGAGGTAGGTCCCCGAGGTCTGACTGCGCAAATGTTTCAAACTACTCTGGGAAAAGGGGGTTTGATGTATTTCCGTGACGCATGCTAGTAGGCAAGACGTCACATAATAATGGATCCATAATTCTGAGGTGGAGGGCTCCTTGGAAATGCAAAAAAGAATTACCATTTGCAAAAAGTTTCGACTCAGGTCAGCCTGCGCGGACTGCGCAGGCTGACCTGAGTCGAAACTTTTTGCAAATGCATCAGACTCCTTTTTCAGGGAGCATAGCTCACATACAAAACAAAATCATTTTATCGGCATGCATTTCACAAATTGCACATAAACGCGAGTTCAAAGAGTACCTTATTTGTTTAGCAACTAAAAAGACCTTGCTGTCAATGTCAAGTTCGTTGAAAGGGAGGCCATCCTTCCCTATACTCCGATCACCGTAAACCATTTTACTTACCCATCAGTTAGTATGCCTGTTATACTCGAAAAATGTAGTTTTCACAAGTTAATAGCTCCTTTTACTGTACTGGTATATACCAAAAAAAAAAAAATATGATCAAAATGGATAACCGCTGTTTAATTTTGGTAACAAACCTCAGGCACAAGAAGTTCTTTAAAAATATTAGTGTGTACACAAACAAGACATGCTAAATAGTGCTAGTTATAGAAAGGTTGAAAATGCACTGATTTGGTGAAAAAAAAAACAACTTTTAACCCTTTACTCCATAGATACTCATTTTGACACATCAACAACAGACAGCTTTTGAAAACATTGTGGGAAAAGGAGAAATTGCTCATAACGAGCAATTTCTCCTTTTCCCACAATGTTTTCCACTCAGTCAGATATTTGTATCCTCATTTATCCATATTTTTGACATCATATCTTTATTTGCTGCTGAAATGGAAGAGCCTCAAATTGGCATATCAGGTAAAGGGTTAAGTGGATAGAGTAATTACCATTTTACTTTTTCGATAAAGTAGATTTGAAAAGTCCACAAAATGAACAAACTTGAAACTTTTCGCTTTTGTAAGATTTTCTGCATGTCAAAGAAGCAGTCTATCTAATTTTTGAGTCGGTTGATGGACAAAAAAAGGATTTCGTGGATGTAAATGAACGGATTTTCTTTTCTATATATTGATTCGTTCCCAAGAAAATCTTAAACTTTCATCAGTAGAGAATAATTTTTAAACCTGCATTAGCACATTACTGTCTTGCAGAGCTCCAGATAAGAGGGAGTAATGGTATTCTAAATCCATCATTTCTCTTCCAAACCCTATGTTGTGGGTACTCATTAGAATCGTCGCGACGAGACGATTTTAATGAGTACCAACATCATAGGGTTTAGTTGAGGACTTTTTTAAAATATTTTCAATTTTGAAATCAAACTACCACTATCTTGAGCTCTGACTATTACAGGGCCCCAAGAAGAGAGAGCATGTAGAGGACCTGGATCTATACGTTTTACGGATGCATTAACCCTTTCCCAAATGAAAAATTTTAGATTGGTCCAAAGTCAAAGCAGTTGCAGATGACAAATAAATGCAAGTCAAAAATTAAAAATTGTTTCCAGAAGGGTAGAAAACATTGTGGAAAAGGGAGAAAATTCTGGTTACCCTCCCTTTTCACAGAACACGGCTCAAATATTATTACATCCAATGCTACTTTTTTAACCATCAATGGAATAAGAGGGATTACTCTTCCTAGCATCTGCTCCTTTGCCAAAGGTATTTATGGGCCATTTAAAGATATTATGAACTCCTTTTCGTCACCTTTTTTAAGTAACATTTTTTTTCTAAGATGAAGATGCACTTTAATCGGAAATGAAAGTAATTCACTGTAAAAATAAAACGTACATGAATAGAACCCATTATGGCCGATGAGGTAAACAAGCTCAAACTCTGCCTTAGGCAGGATCAGAAGATCCTGGACTATTGTACAAGTGCGAAACTCTTTGCTAACTTTATTAGGTCTATTAAACTATTAACACACAATCCCTACTTTTGACGACCCTGAGAAAGAAGCCCTTAGAAAACATTGTGGGAAAATGAGAAAATGCTGGTAAACATATTTCAAATTTTCAGTCACTTTTTTGTCGTCTGCAAATGTATTTGATTTGGACAAGCCTAAAATATTGTCTTTTGGTAATGAGCTAAGTAATTTTTTATGATGATTAGAGATTCCTTTTTGTTCCCGGCGAGCCTACAGTAGCGCATTTGGTTGTGCAGACGACTTGAGAAGTGGATGATTCGAATCTCTAGCGAGGCGAATCCCTCTCCAGAGATTGACGATAGTCATACTGACAAATTTCTCATCCCACCCCCCCCCCCCCCACCACCTCTACTGTTCATTGCGCCGACGGTTTCCTTTGTAGAAAAGCAGCCAGCGGTTTGGGGAGATATTATGCAAAGTGCAAGTGAAATAAAATACAGTAAAGCATGTATACGAACAATGGCCGCTTCGATATAACTGGTATAAAGTTGAAAACGGCGTTAAACGCCATACAATTAATCAGTCAATTAATTTTCATTTTTGGCTAGTTTTGGTGTGACTGCATTATTCTATATATAAGATTCTAACTCTTTATCACGCAATCCCGAATTTAACGACCATTAGAAAGAGGTCCTTTAAAAACATTGTAGGAAAAGGAGAAAATGCTGGTACCCAGCATTTTCTCCTTTTACCACAATGTTTTCTACCCTTCCGAAGACAAATTACAATTTTTAAGCCATACTTATGTTGTTGTCTGCAAATTCTTTGAATTTGGACTGGTCTACAATTTTGTCGTTTGGTAAAGAGTTAAAGTGAGTGCTAATATTTACTTTACCACTTCCAATCGAACTTTAAACCCAAATCAAAAAAACAAAATTTACCTGTAATGACAATTTCGGAACTAAAATTGAAACTAATCGTTACTTTGTTTTCATAAAGTATCACTAAGAAAACCGATTAGATTAAAGAGGTTTTCTCTAATATTATTCTTTCTTATTTCCTTAACCTTGTACCAGACGATAACATTCTGGTTTTGTTGTTATTTAACGCATCAAATGTGCAGACGACAAACAAAATATGGTTAAAATAACGGGGTCCGTCTTTAAAGGAATGTGCAAATTTCCAACCTCATTTTAACATTTTTATAACACAGCAAAACTTTAGACTTGTCCCAATTTAGGGCCTCTCAGACCTATCTTAATGGTGCCAAGCTTATGGGATTTTGTCTCCAACAGGTTAGATATATCGTGGAAACAAGAAGAAAGTGCTGATAGCAGCAGATCGCAGATACAATGTTCTGCGGTGTAAAAGGTATAAACTAGTCCCAGTAACATAGGGTTTCAATCCTTGTTAGTAATTCTGTATTGTCTTTTCGACTGAGCTACTAGACTGGCATTCTTCAGAATTTTGTCAATGTGAAAGTAACAGAAGTTCTGATTGGCTTAACCAAATGGTTTAGCCAATCAGAAGTTCTGTTACTTTTACAGTTGGAAAATCTTGAAGAACAAGACACAAAGAATGCTCTCATGAATGGTTGGTTAACACGGACCCAGGAGACTTTGGAGACCAATATTGAAGGATCTGAATCTTCAGATTTAACCCTTTACCACACAATCCTGAGTAGTAACTTGCATTTTCTCCTTATCTTTATCCATTCAATAGTCAAATCCAACAATTTGAACAATACTTAACTTGTCATCGGCATGTCTTGCAGACGGATATTGTCGTTTGGTAAAGAGTTCATTCATGGAATCGAGTTATGGTTACCCAAATGATACTATAAATCGCGTTTGATGATAAAAATGTATATAGTTTGTTTGGAGTAATTTCGTCCTTTGCAAAATTATTTTTAAGAGCGATCTGTCACAAGATGCACTAAGTTTTCAGGGGTAGGAACTTGGATGACGTTTTACCAAACAAACCTGGCTCATAGGCCTACAGACCATAAGAAAAATACCTTTTGGTGATATTGTGGTAACAAGTATTTTTTCTCTTTCCCTGCAATGTATTCCATCGTCTCGAAAACAAGTCAAGTCATTTTAGTTACATTTAAATTGTCGTCTGCAAATTCTTATTATTTGAGCAAGTCAAAAAATTGTCTTTTGATAAAGAGTTTAAAGACATTTAAATTACCGAACTACAGTAAGCATAAATGGTTTAGCTACACCGCCTACGTTTCAGTTCAATTTATCACGATTAAATTAATCTGGTGAATTTAAGAAATCCATTTATACATAAAAATCTGACATCTCGGACTAAAGGCAGTCAAGATATTTACGTATATTTTCTGACGCTTTAAGATGCCAGGTAGGCCACGTTTTGTTCTGCATTGCTTTTAAGTCTCAAGTATACTTTAACTTTTAACACAACTTATTGTCTCTGGCTCTTTGTCTATCTGTATTTGTTTGTGTCCGTCTGTCTCTTTTTTCCTGTTTCCTGTTTCTTTTTTTCTTTTTTGTGTCCGTCCGTCCGTCCGTCTCTGTCTCTTTCTGTCTGTCTCTCTCTCTCTGATGTTTTTCATATAAATGGGGTGGAAAATTCCTCGGTTATTTTCGGAAAAATATAATGTTTTTTGCATACGCCGTTTAAGAATTTTCGTTTGTTCTTATCTGACAAAAAACCAAACAGCTATTTCATTACATGTTTTAAAGTTAACAAAACTAATTAAAAACCGCGCTTTACATTTCAGAGTAGCCAGTCCACTCCTGAAGATGAATTTAACTTTTTACCAAACGACCAAATTTTAGACTGGTCCAAATTGAAAGCACTTGCAGACGACCAAATAAATCTAACTCAAAAATTGAAATTTGTTCCCAGCAGGCTAGAAAACATTGTGGGAAAAGGAGAAAATGTTGGTTACCAGCATTTTCTCCTTTTCCCACAATGTTTTCAAAAGGCTTTAATCTCAGGGTCGTAAAAACCAGGGATTGTGTTATAGATTTGTGGCCAGTCATAGAAGATTTTTTATCGGTTTCTGCAGAAAGAACTTGTTTCTCAATATATGTAAAATAAATATGTTTAAAACTATCACTATTCCCAAAGCCTTCTTTCTCGGGATCATTATACCTTGGGATTGTATGGTAAAGAGTAGCCTGGGTTTCTGTCCGTTCATGTTTCCTTTTCTATGATTCGGACGTTACCTTGTCACAAATGGCGGCCGTAATAATAACGGATAGCTGCTTTAGATCGACAGCAGACCGAGATTAGGACAGTGTGATACGAGGTTATTAATAAATGTGACCTATCACGCAAAAAGGGTCCATCTGGGAATTCTGTACATCAATTAGATAAAAACAGATCAACGACAACGTTTGTTATGTTCAGTTAAAGTTGATAATTCAAAAATGATTGTATACCAAGGTACAATGACCACCTTTCATACAGGAAATGTCATTAAAGCGAAAAAAGTCAACCCTGGTCAGCCTGCGCAATTCGCGCAGTCTGACCAGGGTTGACACTTTTCGCAGTTCCCAGTTCAAGGTCCCTTTTTGCTTGATGGGTCACAAATTATTATCTCTTGGACCCAGGCTAGGTAAAGAGTCAGTTCAGTGAATACATGTGAAAACATGGTGGCAAAAGCAAAGCGTGTATCTTGAAATCTGCTACATCCTTGATCGCATTGCTTTGAGAGAAATCCGTTTCTAGCTCTAGCTTGGGTTTTCACCAATGTCTAAGGGAGATAAGCACGTTTGTTACTTACTATTTCTGGATTATTTATCGAGCTTGAATAAATCTTTGTCATTTAACGGAAAAATTTGTTAGTTATGGAGAGATTACGTTATAAAGGGTAAAGTTTACTCTCAGGCTTAAACGTGAGTCTCATTGTGTTTTTCGAGGAAGGGTCGCTCTAGATCAAAGACTTCGTTACGGTGATATTAGATCAGACTGCACGTAAAATACACTCTGATCTTCGAGCTATATACACCCGGTGTAATACAGAGAAATGACTCTCCCTTGTAAAATGACCCATGGGTCATTTCAATACGTAGAGGAATAACCCAGGTCATTAATCTACGTAGAAAAATGACCCCCCTTTTTTCCCCTGTAACATTGTTGTTGCTGCTGATGCTGATACTGCTACTACTACTTCGACACCGGCTTGTTAGGTCAAGTTCGCAAGACAAAAATATATCTTCGTTCCAGTAGACTGCATTTTTATCCGTCGAGAGAGATTGACTATATATGACTTGCAGCACGCCAAAAGGGGCATTCGGACATCTGCGTAAAGTGTCGTCTCGGATCAGCCTGCGCAGTCCGCGCAGGCTGATCCGAGACGGCACTTTACGACTACATTAGATTCTGTCCTACAGTAGACTTGCATTAAAATAGAAAATCATACTCGATTGGAAAGAGTCGTCTTGCGGACTGCGAAGGTACGCAAATGTCCGAATGCCCCTTTTTGCGTGTTGTAAGCCATATACCGAGCCTTTACCTTTGGAAACGGGGTTTCATACTTCTGCAAAAAGTATCGACAAATGTCAGCCTGCGCAGTCCGCTTTCAGTCAAATTTATGTATGTCAATTGACCAGTCTAGCTTATGATTAAGTACGGCTGAGAAATTAAAGTGGCTAATAATTGTTCCAACTGGACAGGAACTATACAAGCTATAAGCTTACGTTCTAATCCTTTTCTTGTTTAAATTTATGTCAATCTAGTCTATGTAAATTATATGAATAAACTATGTTTAAACTAATAATTGTTCCATAATTATCTGATGGCTTGGTTTGTATAATGTATCTAAGAGATATATAAAGCCCTTTCTTTTTTGCCAGGACAATGTACCTATATACTTGACCCCGAATTAGTTACTGAAGACCCTTTGAACTGACAACTAATTTTTTTCTTTCAGAAAAAGGAGCAATTGCTCTTCAAATTAACACTGTGCTACAAGTATTGCTCTTTTCCTTTCTGGCCCCATTTGGTAACAATACAGTTCAAATGAAATTTATTCTACTTTTTTTCAAGCCTTTCTCCTTTGTATAAAGTTTATCAATTTCGCAAGGTTTACCGATCAACCTCTTCGGTAATGAACACAATAATTGTATAGCTGCATTGACCCTTTACGGTATTCTTCAAAAATTGCTGAGGGCCTCCGAAGTTTAATTTGATCGCTTTTAAGATAAACATTTCGCCATATTTCATTTTTCACACAGCAATAAAATATTCATTGACTGATACCAGTGTCACTGGCTTAGATGGTTTGTAACTTTGTGATAAACAGATAAATGTAGACAGTGATAATTATTATTTTCATGAGATAAAACGTTAAAATTATGGACATAGGTAAGAATACTTTTTACTTGTTTACAGGGCGTAATGGAATCGCTGGATAGCTTTTCTGATCAGATAAACTGGCTGGTTTTTACAGTAGTTTTAACAAAGAAAATACAGTGATGTGAGAAAACAATGTGGCAACAGCTCTGATTGCTCGCACGAGCAATCAGAGCTGTTGCCACAATGTTTTCGTATCTATGTTCATAAATTTGGTAAGACCTGATGACATATTAGATACCCTTATCATTTTGCTGCATTTGTAAATTTCTGAGTTGTCTATCACCTATCAATTTACTAGATAACGTTGCATTTCTGATTCGTTCAAACTATAGATGCATCGATCGACGAGTTATTTCTTTTCATTTACTTACATGTATAATAGTTACTTTTTTTTAGAAATGTGACAGTTTTTTTAGAATACATGAAAAGAGAACAGTGCAACATCCCGAAGAAGAATCTTAATTGGTGTATGAATAAATAAACTTGATAGACATAGTAGGTCAAACGCTATTAAAAGTCGCAAGAATAGAAAATATGTGAAGAAAAAGAAAATATTTTTGTGATGAGGTAGAGATCATTTTGGCAAAAGACAAAATCACCTGCGTGGGAGCTCAATTCCTTTGATGCTTTCAACAGAGGTTATCTTCGGAGGAAAATTAAACTGATGTGTTGTCTTATCTAGATGTTTGAAAAAGATCGAGATCAAAAAGTTCCTGTAAGTCTAGATTTAGGTGAAATGTTTATTAGTTTTCTCTTTCAAACTGAAGGAAATCAGTAGATTATGCTGTAAAACTTTTCTCTCTTTCTTTTTTTTCTTTCTTTCTTTCTGTCGTTCTTTCTTTCTTTCTGTCTTTCTTTCCTTCTTTCCTTCTTTCCTTCCTTCCTTCCTTCCTGTCTTTCTTTGTTTGTTTGTTTGTTTATTTGTTTGTTTGTTTGTTTCTTTCTTTCTTTCTTTCTTTTCTTCCATTTATTCTCTTTCGTTCTTTTTTTCTTTTCTTCCATTTATTCTTTTTTTCCTTTTCTTCCATTCATCCTTTTTTTCCAAGTAGTAAGCATTGTTCATTCCATTCAAAGGTTTATCGAGTTTTAATGTCAGATTCAGTACACTTTCAATCTTGAAACATTTATTTTCGATTTCAATCTTTGTCCTGTCATTTAATCATTCCCCCAAAAAAGAGACTTTTAACGAACGACCACGCTGAAGAAGTGTCTAGAAAAAAAAGGAAACAGGAGAAAATGGTTTGTTTTTTTTTTTCTTTTTTGCAGAACGTTTTCAACCATTCCAAAGACAAATCTCATCAGTTAATTTTTCGTCTGCAGATGTTTTCAATTTGGATAAGTCTAAATTTTTATGGTTAAACAAAGAGCTAAGTTTTCAGATCCGGGTTGAACAACAGTTTAAAATAGGACCATAAACATTACGCTTCGAACTGTTTTCGAGTAGACCTATAAATGGCGTGAAACAGGCGAAAAAGGGCACTCGGACAGTTGAGTAAAGTGTCGTCTCGGATCAGCCTGCGCAGTCCGCGCAGGCTAATCCGAGACGACACTTTACGACTTGATTAGATTTTATGCTACAGTAGACTTGTGCAAAAACAAAATCGCATAAAACGGAAAGTTTCGTTTCGGATTAGGTTTGGGGATCCGAGACGACAGCATACGCAAATGTTCGAATGCCCTTTTTCGCATGATGCAAAGCAAATGATGCACAAACTTTATTTAGACCGTTCACCCTTTCCCAAACAAGCCCTTGTTTTTACGTGTCTGCAGTAAAACTCTTTTGAAAACACTGTGGGAAAAGGAGAAATTGCTCGTAACGAGCAATTTCTCCTTTTCCAACGGTGTTTACTACCCATCTGGAGAGCTTTCTGCCATTTTTATCGAATTTGAAATTATCGTTTGCAAACTCTTTGAGTTTGGAAGAGTCTAAAATTTGTCGTTTGGGAAAGGGTTAACAAATGGGCCGTGATCTAGAAAATGGGCCATAATGCATCTCCCTTATACATGATACCAGGAAAGTCATCACATAATTAAGGATTCATGATGGCATCTTTTTATGTAACCGACTTAATCGTGAGGTAGACTGGTCCTTGATCCTTGGACATACAGAAAACTTCAAATAACGAAGAGTTTCGGCCAAGTCAGCGTGCGCCGACTGCTCAGGCTGACTTGGGCAGTTATATTTGGCAAGAGGCATTAAGCCCCTATTCACAGAACATAGCTCAAATTTATTTGATATTCCAATGACAATTCGAGCTTGATATATTTTAGTAGCGCCCCGAATAGACATAGGTATTTTTTCAATCCATAAATATACTACAAATAATTCCAATTTCAGTGTTGTTGTTGTCCATGATACCTTAGTAAAGCGACATGTGGAGGTCATAGATCAGGCTGCCCGTTTCGTACAATCTGATCTTGACCAATATGGTCCGCATAGGGAACCTTTGTTATCAAGGGTGCTTTTAGGTCTTTAACTATTTTCACAGCCAATTTTTATTGGTTTTGCAAGCTTTATTGTTTTCATTACATTGTGATAAAAGATTAGGTATAGTAACGTTATGTGTGGTTCAGTACACCGAGAGAGCTTTAGGGAGTTTGGCCCATTGTTACCAGAGACCACCCCTTCATGTATGGCTTCATCTCGGTTTAACGACAAAACCTTACAACTGCATTGGGGAGAATTCTCTTTGTTTGTTGGCTTTTCGTCCGCGCGTTCAGGTTCGAATCCTGTCCAGTCTCTGTATTTCTGCTATGCATTTGTTACTTTGTTACGGACTTTTATCATAAGACCATATCTTCAGTGTGTCGACCTTTCTTTGTCACACTGTGAATATTTTTCTTGACTTTTATTATCCCCTGACAAGCGATTAAAACAAGGTCAGCATTGAAATTTAAGCAGGCTAATCTTTGCCTCTCTTCCTGTATACCTGATTCTGGTTTACTATACTCATCCGTAAAAGTTATTTACCATTGTATTTTAAAAATAAGAAAATAAAATAACATGGCTTTTATCATGATTTATTCGATTGCTACAAATCGTTTTCCTATTTTTTAGTATCCAAAGGGCGATAATGGCGATAATAGTAACAAGCAGTATTTAATATGAGTATTTATTTCAATGTTTTCTGTAAATAATCTGCAAATAATGGTGAAATATGGTTTGATATTTCATGGTTACGACCAGTGAGAAATACCGACTTTTTCTAACTCTTCAATTGAAGGCAAAAACAGTAGTTCCTGCGTTCTAGTTACCCAGGTAAACAATGCGTATCACATTATCTCCCGCTAGATTGCATTCTACAAATACACATCTATATAATTTGGGCATTCTGGGTACAGAGCCGGACTACTTTTCAAAACGACAACCGTTGCTTTTAATTTCAAAATGAACTAAACGTTTATTCAATAAAACGCAACCTGGTGCGATTAATGCAGCTATGGCCAGCTATAGCATGTCACCTATACACCAGCCATTTATTTAAACAGCCCCACTACAGGCTTGGAAAATAGCTTTGGTTAAGCCCTGCTTTATTTGTAGTTGGAATGGGCGATGCGTCATCTAGCAGACAGGCCAAATCTTCGAAGAATATGACATACACAGACAACAGTGCGTACCATGGAGCAAAACGGAAATGTGACGTAATTTTCGCGGATTTACCCTGCATTTCTTGCGCTTTTACGCAGTATTGTAAAGTGTTGCCATTTGGAAGGGGGGTGGGTACGCCACAGGGAATTACCGGAAAGAACTGTGTTTGATTTTGATGAAAACCCCGCCAAACAAGGGGGTTAGTAGCAGGATATAAATAGATTTTTCCCCAATGAAAGATCGTAGTTTTTTTCATCTCATGAACATCATCGGTAATATTTTCACGAGTGGCGCAGCCACTAGTGAAAATACTACCGATGGTGTTCATTTGCTGAAATAAATTGCAATCTTTCACAGAAATAAACAACTATCCTCTACATAGCATATGGTTTATTTTCAAAACAAGAAGGCTGTAGGCCAGGGGAACCATTATTTGTTTTGTTGAATAATATCTCTTTGCCAACGAACTCTAATGAGAATAAGTTTTATATCTTTTTCATTGATTTCTTGCTAATGCAGAGCGTGATCAATGACAACGTGTAGGGATGTGACAGTGCATTATGTCATTCTCATGTTGCAAGACAATAAAACCACATGCAATATGGTTCAACAGTCGTTTTAGCCCAAAAACGATTAAGAAATAGTAGTATACAGGCTATATATCATATACATGAGATAAATCCTCTCAGCGCCAAAAGCGATATCACTAAACGTGCAGTTTGGTCTTAGACCCATAAAGTTCGCTTGCTGTTGCTTTGGCAAGCCTATATGATCTAATAATAAAACTTCTCTAGCTGGGTTGTAATTCTAGCCGTCGAAAGTTATAGCGAGAACATAATTTATTTGGTGCTGTTGGAGGTTTTAGGAAATGACTAATTTCCACTAATCTTTCAAATTTTATCTCTTTCTCTTACATGATGAATTCGAGTTAATGACATAAAATTGTCAACAGTTTTAATTGGAAATGAAAAAAAATGGCGTGTTTTCAGCCGCTGGAAGAGGCCGAGTTTGACCATTTTGCCCTGAGAGCCTCTTACCACACGATGTTTTTTTTTCAAAGCATTAATGACCTGTCGGGCCATCTGGAAACCGCGACAAGTGTCGAACCTGGTCAGTGTGAGACGTGGACATTCTACCTTACTATGCTATCATTGTTTAACTATCAACCTAAACTAACCTGCACTATCTTTGATCTTTTTTCATCTAATTAATGTGCGGAGTATCCAGTTTGCCCCTTTTCGAGTCACGGGTCGCGTTTGTGCACGACGGATTAAATGTGGCTCAAATTATTGGATTTGTTTCTGAAAGATTAGAAAACATTGTGGGAAAAGGAGAGAAAGGCTGGCTACCAGCATTGTCTCCTTTCTCAACAATGTCTTCAGAAGTTAAATTTTCGAAAGACGTTTAAACTCAGCAGTTTGATAACTGAGGTTTGAAAATATTTACCCATGGCATTATATGGGTCACACTTACGTCTTTAGGCAATTATAAAAAAAGAAACGATTTGAAAACCGAGTGATAGATGGGTGTCATAGATTTATTACATAAACGTTTTGACAATAATTCTAACGAGAGATCGTTTCATAACAGTAGCATGTACTGTTTTCAATGCAATACAACAATTACTATTTTTCTTACCTGATACAGGTTTGAGATAAGCAAATAGTGCAGTATTTCGTCAAAGCTCTATTATACTATGTATCTTTTCTAAAACATTGCTGACCCAGATTTCATTCTGGAATTAACTGTCAAAAGTGATGAATAAAGGAAAGCTGCGAAATCTTTCATCTTTAAATTCAAAATTTAATCATTATAGATCTATATTTGCCAAGTTTCTTTGGGACTATTTGTCGTGCGTGATGTATACGCTTGTCACAGAAGCGAATAGGTTTCTCGTAAATTTCAATTTACATGTACATGTAGTCTATGTAAATTGTGGCATGTAATTCTTGAGAAATAGTTATGTATTAACAGAATTTGAAAGTTTTTGTTGTTGTTTTTTTTCTTTTGGGATAAACATTTTATCAAACTCCTAAGCGACAAAAATACGATAAAGCTCACTAAAAGCTCGCCTAATAACATTTTTTCCTGCGCTCGTTTAATAAAATTTCCTAAAATGCCGACTTATGTCAGATCATTCATCTTCACCGAAATGAAAATCAAAGCTTCGTTAAGATCACAATAATAAAGGGTCCCTTTTTTATTAACCTTTTACTCCATAGATACTCATTTCTACGCATTGCTTGTAGGAGCCTGTGGAAAACATTGTGGCAAAAGATGACATTGCTCGTAACGAGCAATTTCACCTTTTGTCAAAATGTTTTCTATGCTATCAAAATGTGTCATAAAATAGAAATGCCCAATGGGGTAAAAGGTTAACTCTGTCAGTGTCAAGCACATGTACACGTGGACCATGCTCAGTAAAAAGGGAGCTCAATGCGTCTGCAACAACTATCGACTCATGTCAGCCTGCGCAGTCCACGCAGGCTGACATTGGCAGTTTTTTTCCCCATGGGTTAGTTTCCTGCAGCTCAAAGGTCTATTGTACTCGATTAATTATGAGGCCCAATATTTATGCGATGACTTGTGTGATTTGATACACCATAGAACTTCTTTAACCCATTACCTGAAAAAGAAGCCTTTAGAAAAAATTCAGCTCAAAGGTCCATTATACTCGATTAATTATGTGGCCCAATAATTATGCGATGACTTGTGTGATTTGATACACCATAGAACTTCTTTAACCCATTACCTGAAAAAGAAGCCTTTAGAAAAAATTGTGGGAAAAGGAGAAAATGCTGGTAACCAGCATTTTCTCCTTTTCCCACAATGTTTTCTACCCTTCCCAATTTTTTTTTTTTCATGTTTCATTAACATTTTTGTCGTCTGCAAATGCTTTCCATTTGGTCTGTTCCAAAATTTTGTCTTCTGGTACAGGGTTAAACCCATTACCACACAATCCCTACTTTTGACACCCCTGAGAAAGAAGCCTTTTGAAAACACTTTGGGAAAAGGAGAAAATGCTGGTAACCAGCATTTTCTCCTTTTCCCACGGTGTTTTCTACCCTTACCAGAACAAATTTCTATTTTTGAGTCACCTCTATTTTGTCGTCTGCAAATGCTTTCAATTTGGATCAGTCTAAAATTTTGTCGTGTGGTAAAGAGTTAAGGCCCTGTTTTGCAAAAGTATGACCCGTGTGTATAAAATAGACCTCTCTCCGCATCTACAAATACAATTCACTAAAACTCAATGATACTTGATTTGTAGGCTAAGGTAAGAAGCCGACGGTATTGATTGAAGATCGGAGTGCACTTTTGTTGCAGGATGCTCTTGGTCTAAACCGTCGGTTAAAGCCATAAATGTCGCTTATAGCCTTGAAAGGGTCAAAACCGTTATTAGACGACTGACAACGCCAACTGAGAGATGTGCGTCGTATTTTCATTGCATAAAGATCTCAACAAATCTCACCAACGATCGTTTTTCTGTATCAAAATGAAAATCAAAAGTATTTTAAAATACAATTATGAAGGGTCGCTTATTTCACTAATTCCCTTGCGAGTGATTTACCCCCATACGAAATCAATACAGATATGCATGCTATCGAAACACAACACTATTACTGTACAAATAGGAAATTAATGTATGATGTTGACAGCTTTAGAAGAAGACCATGGGAAATGAAGCCATTACTTATTACAAAAAAAAAATGTTGCTTTTCTCTGACTTTTTTTTTACTATTTAAACATGCTACGTTTTTTTTAATCTATAAACATCTATCTCCGTTGCTTTTTTTTTCAAAACTGTTGGTTGACAGCGAAGAAGCCTACGCAATAAAAATTAATTGTGGTGTCCGTGGTTGTGAGGTAGAATGTCGGCCTCGTAATCGTAAGGTCTCGAGTTCGATATCCGGAAGGGGATGTCAACTCTGGGATTTTTATTGGCCCATACATTTGGTGCTAGTACTGGTGTAGTTCTCGAGAAGCAGAATCGAGAAAGATTAGTATAAGTTGTAAGAACTTGTTTCTCAATCGATGTAGAATAAATATGTTTCAAATCAATTATGGTTGAGAACCGTGGATTCAGTGGGGTTTATTCCCATGGGCACAGTAACATTAATTTGGTTATGGGTGTATGCATATTTGATTCTAGGTGTACTCTACGTCATTCTATATAGAGTGACGTCATTTTGTAGGAATTAAGTAAGTTTTTCAATGGAATATAATCTGCATCATATTCAATGGAATATAATCTACATAGATCTACGTTTTTACTCAAAGTCTGTACTTGATTTCCTTTCATTTAAAGAGTTGGTCATGTGTGAAATAATCTTTCTATCGTGGTTTATCCGTTAATAAACCACGTTGTGAGTTATGAAGCGCAATGAATAATTCATTGTGCCTCATAACTTACAACCGTGGTTTAATAAACAATAAAATACGACAGAAATGAAATTACTTATTTATTCAGATGTGCAAAAGAGAGCTTAACGTGTCTTTTAAATATCCTTTTGCCAGAGCACTGCTCACTTCAATTTTAAATTCCTTAAGTCTTTGATAATGTGGCCTGCAAGACGTGAGAAGGGGCATTCCGTCATTTGCGTAAAGTGTCGTCTCGGATCAGTCTCCGCAGTCCGCGCAGCCTTATCCTAAACGACACTTTTCGTTTTTGCGTGATTTTCCGTTTTGAGCATGTCTACTTAACTAATATAGTGGTACTGTGTCGTCTCGGATAAGCATGCGCGAACAGCGCAGGCTGATCCGAGACGACACTTTACGAAAATGTACGAATGCCCCTTTTCGCGTGTTTCAAGCCATATGCTCTCCTAGCTCTAACTTTAAACAAAAAAGCAAGAGATTGAAAGACAAATTTAGGTTTGGATAATCAGCGAATATGATACTGGTATTATGTAAAGTACACTGAAAAATGTGATAGGTAAGTCGATAATTAAATCTCTTTGTTTTATGGGAAAAGGTCGTATTTTGTTCTAGTGGGTGTGCTGCTATTGCGCCTAGTTACTTGTAATGACAATATTAAGAAATGTAAGGGAAAAATACTTTTCCAAGCCCTTTGAAAAGGGGGTTTACTGCATCTGCCAAAAGTATCAACTCAGGTCAGCCTGTACAGTCCTCCTTGACCTGGATCAAAACTTGTTGCCATTGGCCAGATTTTTGCAGGTTGTGTCAGGAAATGTTGGTAACCACAACGGCATTGGTAATGCAATTCAGGAACTATACACATTCGTAGTGATGTACAATTTTCCTGTTCTAATATGTCACAACTAAAGCTCTTGTAAGATTTCTACAGCCGATATCAGTGATTCAATAAGAATACTTTTGAGAGAAGGACAATATCATTTTTGATTGATAACACACATTTCTTGTCTGAATTGTCTTAGAATAATGCCAATTTTACTTTTTGCACGATTTGTAAAGGTATTTTCTCTTGAACAACGAAATAACGAGGTATGGGGGGGGGGGGGGGGGGGGGTAATGAGTTAAAATGATGTAATCTCAAAATGATCGATGTAAAGCGGATGTGTTTGTACCATCAACTATGGCGTCACGGCAATTTAAAATTCATTTTGTACGGTCGCGACCCTCCCCTTTCATTCATATTCAAAACTAAGAATAAGATGAAACGTTGACTACAACAAATTTTTCAAGCCTTACCCTTATCCTGGTAAATAAATGAAATAAAACGATCGATGCGATATAGTAAAAAAAACCAAATATTAGTACTTTAAAGGTACATTTTGGAAAAAATATTCCCCTATCGGACAGTATAGATTCAAGATCAGACTGCAGATTCTGTGCAGTCTGATCTTGATCTACACTGTCCTGCAATGGTCACTGTGTCGCGCTTAGTAGCCTTATGGTTAATACATGCGTCCATTGATAATTTGGAGCTGCGCCTACACATATCCAACAAGAAAATGTTGATGCAAAGCATCAAAGTCGCCGCAAAAAATTTTGTTTAATGCTTCAAGAAAGCCAGGGCAAGTAAGTAAATGTTAGTTTTCATCAGCAGATTTTTTAACACATTATGAAATTATGTGAATAGTAACCTATATCAAAACTTGTCTTCTGTTACAGTATCTAATACCCTAGCACAGCGCTCTCTTAGCTCTTTTCCAAACGACAAATATCAGACTCTTCCAAATTCAAAGAGTTGGCAGATGACAATATAAAAAGCTGCAAAAATGGTGGAAAATTCGCTAGTAGTGGGGAAAAAGTATTTAATAAAGAAGAAATTGCTTATAACGAACAATTTCTCCTTATCAAACATGTTTTGACAAAAGAATTTGATAGCACACATATGATAACCCGTGTTTGTTTGGGAAAGTGGTGAAAGCAGGGCTAAGTTACTAAAATGTTGCTGTCCTAGGAAAGTATGATTCAAGAGGACGTAAGCTTGCAAGGCATGCTTTCAATTTAAACAAGTCTAAGACTATAGTGTTTGGTGAACAGTGTTCATAAAGAATCATGGTTTTGCATCGCGCTTTATCATTATGAACAACACAGCGAAAAAGTGGCCTCTCTCCAGATTTTTTCCACAAATTAAATTTATGCAGAGCTCGTTGAGAAATAAACAAAGGAGTTCTAAACTATCTTTGTTGTAAAAACTAAACTTAGAAATAAGTAACCAATAATGGTCAGATACAATCATAACCATCATACCCGTTCTTCGGCGGAATTTAGCACAATTTCAGCAATGCACAATTTTAGCAGTGGTCATTCAACAAAAAAACACACAAATAGTAGGAAAAACTATCTACAAAATAATCAAAATGATTATTAAACCTGTGTACGAAGGTTGTACGAAACGACCAACTGGGTACGAAATGACCAAAATTGAAAGTATAAGTAGGTACGAAATGACCAAAATCGTACGAAATGACCTAGAAATTAACAAGGTACGAAATGACTGGAAACCTGTACAGCCTTGACCAATGGAAACAAGGCATTTATGTGGACGAGTCCATTTCTCACGAATCGCGACAATAAAAGAAATAATTAGGCGGTTTTTTGATGTTGTAAGTATTAATAGAACAAAAATAGTATCGTATTGCAATTTCGTAGTTTAAGAATGAATTAAAAAGCCAGTTTAAGCGAAGTAACGTTAGAAAGATTCCTTGTTAACCTAACACCCCTATAAAAACGAAATTCCCACTATCCATGTCCTAACTCGAAAAACTATTAAAAATATAGTCGCGCGCTTCTGCGCGGCGACTAATAATACAAAGGCACCATTTTTGTCTAGCCAATGAGAAGTTTCGTTACTTTCGGACTGAAAAAATTGTTGAGAATCAGACGAAGAAAATATCAAGAATTGTCAGTGAATGCAGGTGCTAGACTTTATTTTCCGTCGGAAGGTCTTTTGGCCAAACACTTTAAGGCCATTGTCTAGTAATTTTCACAACCAACACTTGGAAGAATACATGAGTCACCGCCTTAATGTTATAGAAATAATGTTGAACGGCTCAAAACACCATTCAAACAAACTTCATTAGATTTCAGCTACAATAAAGTTGTTTACATCTGCTTTTTGTTCTCTTTCATGTTATTGTTAAGGTACCTTCCATTAGAGGCTAGAAAAAACACTTATTTTACATGTCGACGATTTGCTTCCAAAACCTCGTAACTACAGCTTGTAACAGCTGTAGTTACGAGGTTTTGGAAGCAAACCGAGGATATGCCTGACCTATATATTTTATTAAGAAGAATCTGAATTGTTCGATTACAGAAAAAAATACAAAAGACTCTGTGCACATCACTGAAATAATATGTATTCTGTGTGCCTAGTCTATTTATCAGTATCTTAAGAGATTCTCTAGCATCTGGTCGCTGTTCGCCCTGAACAATTTGGCAAACAAATACGGCATTGGCTGATTCAGCAAGGAATGTAGACAACAGTCCACGTAGCTAAATTTTCACAACATGAATATGTAAACCCGCTTGATCAGTTTAATAAGTGTACACATACAAATACCTAAAATACCTGTTTTCAGTCGATTGGTCTAATTGTAATTTACTAGAAACATCATTCATTTTTTGGGTATTACACACACTTCAGCTTTTCTTGCTAATACAATATGGCATGCTCTTTGCAAAAAGGGGCTTTCGGACACCTGCGTAAAGTGTTGTCTCGGGTTAGCCTGCGAAGTCCGCGCAGGCTAATTCGAAACGACACTTTCCGGTCTTATATCATTTTCTGTTTTGCACAAGTCTATTGCAGCACGGAAGGTGACCCCTCCCCCGCCACAGCATAGCTAAGATATGGCTTTCAAAGTTCACAAAGTTAAATGATAAGATAAGTGTTTGCTTTCCAATCTACATATGTAAGCTTCAGTTGAGATCTGACGAATTATTCCGGAAGCAGGTCACGGCGGTCATCCTGAGTTATTATTATACACGGTCTTATTTATATTGTTTTGGGATGGATCATGACTGTATAATAATTTCCGTTCATTGTTTCCGGTCGTGCTTTTGACGACGATACTCAGATAAACCACGCTATAATAGCATTTCTTTGGCCATTATCTGTAACTTATTCAAATTGGAAAGTCGAAGATTACTATTCTCATGGGACACATTTCTTTTGTAGGGGAACTAAGTTCCTATGCCTGTGGCCCATTGTGTATTTATCAGCCCGTTGATCAGCAGTATTTCTGCTTGTTCATATTACTAAGAGAAAGAGCGTGTGCAATCAAAAGGTCATTATTCACTGTTTATTTACTTATTTATTTTTATTCATTCTATTATCCATTCATTCATGGAAGGATGACTTACAAACAATTGATAGTATAAATCAGAGACTAGATGTTATATTTTAGGAAGAATGTGTATGATAAGTATTCTTTGAAACCAGGTTAATTTGCCGTGACACCTTAATAATTTGGCCTTAGGTAAAGCTTCAGCCAGTCTGCTACATTCGCGGATTGTGTATTAGCCCAAGCTTCTATGGGACTGCTACATCATTCACTTCAAAAATCTCGTAACTACAGCTTGTAACAAGCTGCAGTTACGAGGTTTTCGAAGTAAACTGACAATATTTTGGACTGAAGTGAGAATTTACGTCCATTGCTCGTGCTTTGAAGTACTTTGGTCCAAACCATTACTAAGGAAGCTTATTGTTACTTTATTGCAAAAATGTGAATATACGCCATGAAAACATGTAAAAAAATCGGGTGGTACTTTTTAGAAACTAAATACAATATATTTATATAAAATTATTCAGTTTGAGAAAAGGGAGACCAATGCATCAAATGTACCTTTCTTTTTTATGGAAATAATCATGTATTTATGTATGTGATTGTCTGATAAAGACAAATGTCTATTCCAGCCGGTATAGTGCTGTCTATGAATAAAAGTTGAACACAGCGGCTGTTTTTGCTCATTACTATAAAGGCTGTATTTAAACATGCCAAGAACAAATACGTACATAAAAGAGAAACGATAAAAAGGAAATTAAAATGTCTTTTTTGAGTGATACATAAAACAATGTGGGATGACATGTAATCGCTTTCTACATGCAGTTCCTCTTTTTAAAGACTAACTGATGCAAACGATACATAGGAGAGACTATTTGACAGTGTGGTTGATTGATTGATTGTATGGTGTTTAACGCCGTTTTCATTACACATTATTTCACTTCTATCGCAGCAGCCAGTTCACCTTTCATTTTTTCTTGGAGTTTCAGTCACCAATACTTCGGACAATATTCTTTCCAAAATACTAGCTGCTTTTCCATATAACTATCGTAGAAAGAATGATCCATATAACTATCGTAGAAAGAATGATCAGCGGTAAGAGAGAAATGAATCCAGTCGCAAAGACTATCAACAAGGAATGAATAATTTCTTTTTATACTGAAAACAGTTGCGAAAAGAAGCGAGCGCTTGTAACCAATGCTTCCGTAAAAGCTCTTTGCTTTCTTGTACGTTAACGTTAGTAAAGCTTGATAAAGTAATATGTTAAGGGGTTACAGACAGACTATTGTTCAGTCTTTCCCCTTGAGGAAATTGAATGTAAAGTTTGTAAATACCATAACGTATCTTCAACCTTTATCTCTCTACCAAAAATCAAAATTTTACTATTGGCCAAATTCAAAACATCACTTTCCGTTTTAATATTTGTTTTGTTTTGCGACAGTCTATTGTAGCCAAACAAGCCCTGGTTTTTACGTGTCTGCTGTAAAATTCTTTTGAAAACACTGTGGGAAAAGGAGATATTGCTCGTAACGAGCAATTTCTCCTTTTCCCACAGTGTTTTCTACTCTTCTTGAGAACTCTGTCATTTTCTCCAAATAAAAAAATGTCGTCTGCAAACTCTTTCGGTTTTGAAGGGTCCAAAATTTGTCGTTTGGGAAAGGGTTAAAATCTGATTTAGTCATTTAGTGCCGTCTTGGATTCGCTTGCACGGACCGCACAGGCTTATCCGAGCCAACACCTAACGCGAATGTCCAAAAGCCACTTTTCGCGTGTTGCAGCCCTATCATCGAGATATTACTAACATGCCTTTATGCATTGTATCTGCTGTGTGATGACCCCAAAACCAGCACCGTATTTAACAATTAATCTAGTTTAAGGCAAGTTCTGCATTTCAATACTAGATTCCTGATGGGTTAATACAGACAGTCTTTTATCATTTCTTTCAAAGATAAATGAAAGAAAGATTCTTTTTATCACATAACAATATCTCAGGATTTTATTTGCAAAAAATATACAAAACAATACATGGAATTTCTAAAACCTCACTCTCTTCATTTGAAATAGTATAAAATGACATCACATAACGGTTATCTCAAACCTTTTTAAGATTTAGGAATCTAGTAATGTTAAAGGCTGTATTATGTGCAGAGATGACAAGGTTTGTTATATGATAGGCCCTAAAGTTTTGTATTTTAGCTTTTACTGATTGCTCAGTCATTCGGTTTAATTGAGAGCGACTATAAGTCAAATTCGAAGAATTGGCAGCATATCAGTTATAGAATAGCATTAATGTAACATTGTGTTTTTGTTCCATCAAGAACAAATATCAGTCAATATCTGGCATTAGACAAGGCAATCTGATTCGACAGTATCAATATCAAAAAGGCATTAACGCCATTACAAAATCTAGGCTAATATTTGTCCATAATTCCGTATTGGTAAATTAACATACGATGTCGTGTTTCCGGTATCCATGAGACGACATGATGTTTCTTTTGTCTTTATGGACTGGCATACACGGAGATGACTTGTTTCAATACTTTTGGCGCCAATTTATTCCTATATCAGACCATAAGCGCCAATTTATTCCTTTATCAGACAAAACAAATTCAAACTTGTCCCAACTGAAAGTATTTAAATCTGACAATTTAATGATTGGGTTTGTTTGTGAAAGATTTTAAAACATTGTGTAAACGAGTGAGATACTGGTTACGAGCTTTTATTCATTTTATTTTTTTCCTCCATAATATTGGTCTGCAACGCACGAAAAAAGTGGATTCGGACATTTTCGTCTGATCAGGCTGCTCGCAGTCTGCGCAGGCTAATTCCGAAACGATACTTCCGTTTTTATGTAATTTTCTGCTTTGCACAAGTCTGCAGAAAATAAAATAATAAAAAAAAAAAACTTTTCCGTAAGGCATTGTCTCGGATCAGCCTGCGCAGTCCGCGTCACTTCCAGGTTTTAGGTAATTTTCTGTTTTGTACAGGTTTACTGTAGCACAAAATCTAATGTAGTCGTTAAGTTCCGTCTAGGATTAGCGGACCGCGTAGACGACACTTTACGCAAATGTCCGAATGCCGCTTTTCACGTGTTGCAAACCATATATTTTCAAAAAAATCTTTCTGAGGGCCAGTAAAACTAGACATGGCGTGGGAAAGGATCCAGATGTATTTTTAGGCCAATGGTATCAGTATCAGATTGCGCAGCCTATCTATGATCTAATTCTCCCTGGCTACTTCAGCTCCAAAACCTGATTCAAAGATAAAATAATCATACCTAATACTAAATAGTGATGTATCCGTCAGACTTGCTTAGTAAATCATTTGGGAATTGTGTCTAATATTTTTTATCTAATTAGTCGGTTTTGCTTCATGTTCGTGCAGTTTTACCTTGATCTACACCATCCGCACACACTCGTAACAACTCGGCCGATTCGTCCCTACATCTAACCTCGTCCGTATAACGGTCGTTTCCATTTGAACTGCGAACAACGTGATCTTATACATGGTGTGCCACTGTCAGTCTTTTAGCAACGACATAAACAACCTCGATGATGTTATTCACATCTGTTTATCTGTCGGTGAAACTTCAGTCGGAATTGATAAACCACGTTTAGTAATGAATTTACGAACTGTTTTCCAACTCTACTGAAATATATTTTAGAAAGATTTCGATAGAAAATTGAAACTAAAGTTTTCTTTTTTCAAAGGAGCCTTACAAAGTGCAGAACAGTACACCGGCGTATTTTCGGGTATGTACCGATCTGGTGCATATCAATTCACCAGATACAGCCGAGGTGTTTGATGGCTCCCATCACCCGAGCTATGCCGAATGCATCCGCACTACCAATCGAAAATGACTTTAGTAATGAAAAGGAAAAAAGACACGACTAAGGCGTTGGATAAGACTAGACCGGATTCTGTTTTACGTGGGAATATATGACCTCTGTGTATAATTATACATTATTGAAAGTGATTGTAGAAATGTTGTAATAGAAACAAGTTATAAAAAGATAAATATGTTGTATTGATAACCTCCTAACCCATGTATAAGAAGCCTTTAACCCTTTCGACTCAATGACGACTTTCGACGAACCTTGGAAAAAAGGCCTTTTGAAAACATTGTTGCTAAAGGTGAAAATGCTGGTAACCAGCATTCTCGCTTTTTCCCACAATGTTTTCTACCTGATAAATAAACAGTAATCTCAATAGTGAGACGCCCCGGTGATCTTTTTCATATTTGGACATTTACTGTACACCGTACCGTCTCAAGTCCATCGTAAATTTTAGCAAATATAGAGCGCTATACCGACTTTCGGTCCGTCCGTTTTATCTGTATTGCAGTGAAATGCAATTAAATTTTAGTACTAATCATGACCAAAAACAAATTGTTAAACCATTCATTACATAAAAAGCTTGTTGAAGTCGTTTACAACATGTTTCTCTCGGAAAAATCACGGCCGAAATTTATCGTGTGTGGCGGCCATTTTGAACGTTTTCGGGAACGTAAACAGCTCGAGTCACTGATGAAATGCACGGTATTTTCTCACGATCAGCGTTTGAATTGAAAATATTTGTATTTCAAATGAAAGAATATTGAACACGCAAGCCACGGGTATGTTTAAATCCTAGTTTTGTGCTCTATTTAGGAAATTATAAGAGTTCAAACTTGCGCACAAAATCCGTGCGGAACTTTTGAACTGACTTTGTCCGGATTGTCTCTGTACCCAGAGGCGACCAGTCGAAAAGTAACATCGCCTTTGGGGACAGTTATCTTTACTACAATAAACAGGTGCACCATTTGAGCCACATTGAAATTGACGTCTGCAAATGCTCTCAATTTGGACAGGGCTAAAATTTTGTCTTCTGGTAAAGGATTAAAGAAAAAAGACAAATCGGCAGTTTTGCCAGAAAATGCCCAATGTGCATCTGGCACAACAGAAATAAGCAGCTCTCTGGGAAGATGGGAATCCACGCACCTTTATAATGTACTAAAGTATGGATGCAGTCATACAATATGAAAACATTTTGTCTGTAGCAAAAAAAACATATGAAGCATAACATAGTATTGTCTTTTGACATGCAAAAAAATCATCAATAAGAAAAAGTTTCGATCCTTGTCAGCCTGTGCTTACAGTGCAGGCTGATTTGAAACAGATAGTTGTGCATCAAACCACCTTTTCATAGTGCATGGTTTTAAATGCACAGAACGACTGGTATAATCAAACTCGTTAAATAGAGATAAAGCCAGTGGCAGACATTAACTTTTCGGATCAACGAGGGATTTCAGAGTGATTATGCAACTATTATTACAAGTTTACTTTGTGAAATCCAGTTGGGAGACATTAATACGCCTCCAGGTCTTTTTGAAATGTTCTCCTTTTGTGTTTTGTTTCCCGTCAACTTCAATTGATGATCACCTAGGATCTAGACTCTGGAAAAAACATACAGCCATTTATCTGCATTTCACTTTCAGAGAAATAAAAAAAATAATTGTTTGTCTATATGGACTCCTATATAGCTTCCACATTCCCCAAGGCCTTCGAATGTCCACTAGCATCATAAAATAAACAGGATTCAAATTGTAGGGAGTTCTACATGTAATACAAACCATTTACCCTTACGCTGCCACACGCAACTCACTAACCATTTGCTGACAGTATGGATCAAGATCAGCAGGGTCTGTATCTATCAACCATTCTTAAGACTGTTCTTTGTCTTATTCTTCAAGATTTTCCGACTGTGAAAGTAACAAAACTTCTCATTGGCTAAAGCATTTGGTTTAGCCAATCAGAAGTTCTGTTACTTTCACAATGATGAAATTTTGAAGAATAAGACTAAGAATGTTCTTAATCCTTTCCCAAACAATCCCTGGTTTTTACGGGTCTAGAATAGTAGCCTTTTGAAAACATTGTGGAATAACGGAGAAAATGCTGGTAACCAGCATTTTCTCCTTTTCCCACAATGTTTTCTATCCTATCATAGACAGAAATCATTTTTTCAGCAACAGTTGAATTGTCATCTGCAAATGCTTTGAATTTGTCTAGTCCAAAAGTTTGTCTTTGGGAAAGGATTAAGAATGGTTGGTGAATATGGACCCAGACTGCACAGAACGTGCAGTCTGATCTTAGATCAACACTGGCCGATACTGATATATTATCTCCTAAATCACAACTTGGAAATAGCACAATTGGGTTTTTTTTATTATCGTACTGAAAGTTTTCTTTTGTATTATTTAGCAGGATAAGGGTTATAAAGCATGGATAATATAATAAGCCTGACAAGGTGTCACTGCACAGTCCAACGAAGTAAGTGCCACTGGCAGACTAATGATTTGTAAAACGAGATTTAAAGTCGCAAACTTTGTTTTTAGCTTTATGATTTGTTCTTCTGTCAGAAACTAGTGCTTTGATAGATAAAACTGTTGCACATTTTCAGTCTCATGATAATACCTATACTTTTCAATGGTATGAATTAGATTCGCCTATATACGCTTGGTTCCCTCAAATTGTATATTCTGAACACACGTTGGCCTTTAAAAAAAGCAGCGAAAAGTTATGATTTTTTTTTTTTGACTATTTTCACATATCACGCTTTAACCCTTTCCCAAATAGTCCTGGATTTTAACTGTACTGGGAAAGAAGGTTTTTGAAACACTGTAGGAAAAGGAGAAAATGCTGGAAACCAGCATTGTCTCCTTTTCTACAATGTTTTCTACCCTTTCATAGACAAGAATCATTAATTGCATTTCATTTGATCTGTCGTCTGTAAACGCGTTCAATTTGGTCTTGTCCAAAATTCTGTCCTTTGGCAAAGTGTTAAAAATATCGCTTTGTAAATGAAAAGAAAATTTCAAGCCGATACTAAAAAATGAAATTTTGCGACTTCAACCTATGACAAATGCTGTGACTTTGTTTAGAACGGCATAACTATAAGGAAATTATCCCGAAAGAGTGTGTGAACTCAGCTTGTACTAGAGAGACAAGCCTTTTTAAATCGTTGATTTTTTTTTTATACGTAAACTAATGGCATACAAATTACAGTAAAATAGAGCATTATGTCTTCCGAAATATTGTTCTATGCAGATTATCATAAACTGTATTCAGGCACTTTCCGTATCTGATCTAATTGTATTGGACAGACTATTGGCAAAGAAACCGTTCTTTGGATTGATTCAGTAATCTACTTGGAAATTTGATGCGGCAAAGGTCATCTGTTTATTGGTATAATTCCTGACCAATACGTATTTTCGAAGAGGATTAGCCTTCTTTTCTTTATAGACCAATGGTTTATACATTAAATGTTTTATATAATTATTGAGTAAAAATAAATCGCTACAAGAAATACCCAAAGGACTACATACAGTGAAGAGACGCAGAACATCATGTCCTGCGCTCTACCTAGAAAGCTATGCGGGCTGGCCCGGTTTAATTAATAAAGCGTAACATACATTATTATAGACTATCAGTTGTTGGTTTTGTTTTGTTTTGTGCGTGTGTGTGTGTGTGTGTGGGGGGGGGGGGGGGGTAACTTGCAAAAGATTACAACTGGTAAGAAGTGCCGTTATTATTGTTATTATTGCATTGTAAAGTTTCAAATGAATATTACAACACTCGATAAATTCTCACAAAGTCCTACTGGCTGACGACAAGATTGAAGAACACTCTTGTAGGCCTAAAGTATTAATTCATATTCAGTTATTCAGTTAAGCGCCAGATTACTGTCAAAATTTACATTATGGCGTCATTTGTAACGGATATGAAATCGCTCTTAGCCTTTTACTACGCAGTTCCGAGTTTTAGTGACCTTGCCAAGGAAGACTTTTGAAAACATTGTGGAAAAAAGAGAAAATGCTGGTAACCTTTTCCCCATATCGTTGTTTAACCTTCCAAAGGCTTCAATTTTAATTTCTTGGCCAATGTCATTGTTTCGTCCGCAAACGCTTTCAATTTGAATCTGCCAAAAATGTCTTTTGATAAAGAATAAACCTTCTTACCAGACGATACAACTTCACATCATCCCAAAGTTAAAAATGCTTGCAAACAAAAGTATAACAGCGACTCAACCTATGCAATTTGTCTCAGAAAGGAGAAAGAAAATTTTGTGAGAGAAGGAGAAGATGCTGGACACCAGCGTTTTCTTCTTTTCACACTTTAAGTTTTTCATTGGCTTTCCTCCAAACACGAGGTTGTTTGGCCCTTCCCAAACGATAAACTTTTGAACTAGACCAAATTGAAAGCATTTGCAGACGACAATTCAACTCTTGCTGAAAAGATGATTTCTGTCTATGATAGGGTAGAAAACATTGTGGGAAAAGGAGTAAATGCTGGTAACCAGGGATTGTTTGGGAAAGGGTTAGTAAAATATTACACCGTAGTATCGCGTGTCTAGACCGTTTATATCCTTTGCGAAAAGTGCAGACAACGGACAAAGATAAGTCTACATCCAAATTTAGTCTGATCTTGATGTGCTCTTACCGATAATGACCATGTATTTGTCTAAACATTAATCTACCCGCCTAATAAATTGATTCAGTACAATGGTTATTTCTGTTGATTATTTCAATTGAACAAAAACATAGTACACCATAGCAAACTCCCTCGAGACTCGTTTGCTGTCGTACAAGTTATGATAATACAATAAGTTTGGTTCAATGAGGCGGACGTTCAATCAAAATATTTAGCTGTACGATGCTTTAATGGGACCAGAGGGGTACTGTGTTCACTAAACTCCAGACATTAATCTATAAATATGGACCGTTTTCGGTAAATATGGCCAAAATTTCCTTTACCGGAAGAGTTTGCGTCATTCCTTTCTCTGAATTATTCAATGAACACCGGACTTTCCGGGTATAGACCAACTTGGATCCTGCCTTGGCCAACAGCGAAGCTTTTGGATTACAAACCGGGATCCGTATTCACCAACCATTCTTAAGAACATCCTTGGTCTTATTCTTCAGACTTTTGTCAGAGTGAAAGTAATAGAACTTCTGATTGGCTTTACCATATGGTTTAGCCAATCAGGAGTTCTGTTACTTTCACTGTCAGAAAATCTTGAAGAATAAGACAAAGAACGCTCTTACAAATGGTTGGTGAATACGGACCCTATAGGCTTTGGGTTATCCTCACACGAAGTGCTGGTTATTATGTGCGAGTGCCCATGAACTAGCAGATCCCCAGCCAACTGCAGGTGATACCCAAGGAATATAAAGAGAGTGAGCTATCGCCACGTTCACAGTGAAAAAGGGGGATAACACATTTCAGTCAATCGGAGTCCCAGTAGCCTAATGGTAACACGTAGTGCTTCTAATCCAGAGACTAACAGAATGAGAGCTTGGTCAAAGTTCTTGCCGAGAATGATAAATTTACCTCTCGTAGTTTGACAAGAAAATTCGAACCAAATCAAATGTCACAGATGCGATAAGCTCCCCTTTCACTTTGTCCAGATATCAAAGTTCTCCATAGGTATTTCTCGTCAATGACTAATTTTATTATGTAAATGTTTCCATCCACATCGGATAGTCGCAATTGTTGTCTTACCGCTTAACTGTAACTGCACTCTGATTATGTTACCAAGCATCTATGAGCTTAAAAAGAATGCTGTCCGTAGTTCAGAGAATTAGAAAATCGCTAATTGCACGGTCATAAGTAGTAATCGTTAACAATTCAACTTTAGGTTGTGCTTCACTTCTTTGACAATGTGATTAAGATAGAAATATTACTATGAACAGCTGGTGAAAAAAGATTCCTGGCCTGTATTTATAAAGGATTGTTCTTAATATTATCATGGGTCTAATTCATGAAAACTTTCTAAATAACGAAGTACACGTAACACAATTTCTCTGATTGACCATACCTACTGAAGTAGAAAACCAAATGGTTCAACCACTCAGAAACCACATAAAGGCTAACAGATACCCATCTACTCATTTTAAGCCAAATAATGAACAGAAATTTGTAAAATCACAAAGAAGACCCGAGAAAAGCCATTCAGAGAAAGGGAGAATTCATTAGGTTGTAGACGAAGATGTTCCAAACTCATATCTAATTACAGATAACGTGAATGTCAGTTATGGCCATGAGAGTAAAAAAAACAACATCATGATAACAATTAGAATTATCGCAATACTTTTATCGTGAAAACTTCTATTATCTAGAATATATATCTAGGAAACTTTGTTTTAGCACGATTGCTCTCTAAAATCATTGCAATAGCTATCTTGTATCTTGCGGCTGAAATATGCCACCATACAAAATAGAGTGGTTGAAGACGGACCAAAATTAACGTTTTGCCTGTTAAGCGCGACGTATGGAGTTTTTACAGACGCTATAGATTAAGTTCAGACTGCATATAGAACGTGCAGTCTGATCTTGGATCTACAATGTTCGATAAGGAGAGAGATATTTCTCCCTTCAAAATAACTTTCAAATAACATTTTAGCGAATTATGGTAAGGAGGTACATCGAGAAAGGATCTTCAATTTATCCCCTGTTGGAAATTAATCGTATAGCGTAGTCTTGTAATCTTTTGTCGACCTAGTTTCGCCAAATAATCATAAACCTTTTGTTTTTTTCTAAAGCTGGCGTATATCTGTAATGAAATCATTTTTTATGACAAGGATTTCTTTGTTTAACATTTCAAAAAGCAATGCCTTTTAGAGACTATTGGAATAAGAAAGGAAATATGTCGTCTGGTCATGGGTCCAAGTTTTCTATTTATAATATGATTAAATAATGTAGTATTGGTCGATATACAGGACAGAGATCTTCGGTCTAAGCCCGAGGCCGATGGCTCTTATCCTCGGTTAAATACCACAACTCTCGAGGCTGTAACTCGGCCAATTCGAAACAAATTGGCATCTTTACAAAAAGAAAGAAGCAAAGAGAGGTCAGCATCAATGTTTTCAAATAGTTTATTGTCTTCTAATTTCAATATATTTTGGTACATGTAAACAAACGATTGAAAAAAGCCGCTGCATAATCTCATATGCTTTTGCATGACGGTCATTTGACCTTCTTGCCACGTTTGCAAGTCGCATGGTCTTGTCCAGCGATCTTCTAATTCTTTTTTTTTTTAACTAAATTCTTCCTATTTTTACTTCAGCTTAGATTAATTCGCTCAATGAAGAATTACAATTATTTGCTTTATTTACAAAACCGGGACGAAATAGACTGTGTATCAGAACAATTTCGCTAGGAAAAAATGAATATGGGCAGCAAATTCTGTGGCAATCTGCCTTTTAAACTCACTACAGTTGGAGATGTCTAATGACCTCTCCAAATAATTGACTAATGACAATTTTAAAGAATAACTGCATGTATTTTCGTCCATTTTGGATTTGATACTTGCCAAATCATATTGGGGATTTTATACTGGCCAAATCATTGTGAACAAGCTTTTCTCGTATAGTCGATTTTTCCTGATAATGGTAGTTTTTTTTTTCTTGTATTCGTTTACACACAGACTGTTACTTTTGTCAGAACTGCAATGAAATTTTATCGAGTAGGGCTTTTCCTGGGCTGTTGTCAAGAGAGAAAAAAAACTTGATGTATTAATCATAGCCTTGCAGTTCTCTGCATCCATACAAAAACTAATATTTTCTTACATTGCCGTCTTTAGTTGAATGAGTCACACCAATCAGAGGCTATTGTTAAGCCTATGACAACTAAGGACGACTCACTGAGTTCTCAGACAGTGTAGATCAAGATCAGACTGCACAGGACGTGCAGTTTGATCTTGGATCAACACTGTCCGATACTAAGATACCTTACTCTCAAAGTACCTTTGAAATAGCAAAATTTGAATTTTCATTATCGGATTGAAAGTATCATTTACGTTATTTTTTTATTTTAGCAAGATAGTGTTAACTATCAAAAAGTGAACAAGACGGGCGGGTGTCTCTGAAACATTTTCCGAAAGTTATGTCTTTTTTAATAGCTAAGCATTTTTATAGATAAAGCAAATGCTTTAGCCAAATTACGATTCTTTCTAGAACATGTCTAAGGATGCAATTTTGACTGGTCGGTAAATACCGATCCAAATAACACTTACTGGTAAATCGATAGTCCTTTGCTATCCATCAAGTCCATCAAGTCACTTCAAAAAGCACAGGCTTTCTTGACAGTCACGATCATGCACTCAAGTCTGACAGATATGCCGGAAAAGGCATGCACGATTAATACCATAAACAAATATCTTCACACGTAATGGCACATAAATTTTCTATAACGTGCTTTATATGTTATCGTCCATTTTTCCTCTTTCTTTGATAAAACTTAATTTCTAAAATGCTTGAAGTGTTTTGCTATCGATAGATAATCTTGCTAATTCCCTGATTTATGATTTTTCTTTCCCTTTCGTCTTACCTCTATCTAAGGTTTAAGTTTCAGTTTTTATAAGGGAATTACATCGGGTTTAAGCTCACTTTTAGTAGGGTTGTTGGAAATTCAGTTCCCAACGCGACGTTGAACACATAAACAAATTGTCGGTTTACTTAAATATCCTCGTAACTACAGCTTGAAACCAGGTTTTTGAAGTAAAATATACCCTAGCCATTTCATAATTAAACTATTCTTGAATATGGCGCCAAATATCAAAATAATACCATAGTTTACTTTCATAGTGTCCTTGTAAGGGCATATGTACCACGTATCGAAATACAAATATACATTGAATGGCACATATATTGATTAAGGTACATCATGAATGAGCTACCGCATGACATTAACCACAAATAGACAAGGGTACCAGGCAAAGTAGCAGATCAGCCTGCGTACCAGCGCAGTCTAATCTGGTTTCTTGCTGTGTGCTCTACTGGTAGCTTCTTTCGTCGGACAGTGAAGCCTCACATATCAAAGTGTGGATTTCCAGGACAACATGAGTCTTCAATTAGTGTACCCAATAAAAATATAAAAATGTCCTGTCTGATGAAATGTTCACATCATATCACAGGTAATTCAAATCATGATGAAAATCAACAATGCATTGTTATGGCTATGCATGAAAGTGACTATATTAAGTAATGTGTCGAATTTTCAATTTCCAGTGTCTGGCAACTTTTACAAAGTCTATTTTCTGATTTAATGTCTAAGTTCGAACTATTTGTTTGGTTTGTAGAAATTGTGCGTAATGAACAATCTTTCCTCTTGTTAGACCATTTCCACATGTAGCTATTTTGAAACCAATGTTAAGTGTCCGTGTTATACAAAAATGTATTCATATTACTATGCTTCAAATTTGTTTCTGGGTATTAACTCTTTCACTACTGAATAAGTAAATTTAACTTTATCAAAGACTAATATCATATTTACATTTTCTCTGCAAGACCAAAAGATAGTTCGGTCATAATCTAGAATGAATGTTCTGTGTATTTCGACGTTGATCTACCCTATCCACGAAAGCTTCTTGTATTGCTTATGTTATGGAGAGAGTTTATGAAAGGAGATCATAAAACATCACCTGAAAAGAGCAGAAATCCACACTTCATTGCCGGTAACAACAGAAACATGATAGGGGGGGGGCAAAAAAAAAGGTAATCATCATCACAGCATGAGCTTTATTAGTGAGACATACTTTCCCTTCTTTTTGACTCGACAAATGAAATCTTGGACTCTATTTATTTAACCCTTTCCCAAACAACAAACTTTTGGGCAAGACCAACTTGAAAGCATTTGCAGATGGCAATTCAACTCTTGCTGAAAAGATGATTTCTCTCTATGATAGGGTAGAAAACATTGTGGGAAAAGGAGAAAATGCTGGTTACCAGCATTTTCTCCTTTTCCCACAATGTTTTCAAAAGGCTACTTTTGTAGACCCGTAAAAACCAGGTATTGTTTGGGAAAGGGTTAATGCTTTGAATGCCATATAAATTAAGTGAATAATTTAAGTTACTTCAAGGCCACGTACTGTGTTAGTTCGTGACTGTTTGGGTCAGATCATCCAAAGCAAACTACGAGCTCTAGACGTTACATCGTAAGCAATATTACACAATTAACTTTTTCAGATCTTCAGCTAACTTATTTTCAAAAACATCTACAGTTCATCTTGCCATCCTAAGCCTGCTTTTCTTCTTCCACAGCTTGCTATGTACTGAAAAGGGTTTTGAATAAAGTGTTTGGCCTTTAGCCTAGCTACTTGTATGTCTCAAAAGCTCCTATGAGGTTTAGAAAGCATCAGATATTTGTTATAAAAAAAAATTCACGAAAATTCTAGAATTATTATAATGTGTCATCGAACGGCAAGAAAATGTTAGAAGCGTATGTTATCAAACAAAACGTGCTACACCATTTGTTTTAGTTGTGACCGTATAATATTTTAATAAAACACCATCTGTTTCATTTGCACTCGTTCCCATGTATAAATTCGATATTTTTTCGTATCTTTATGGACGATATTTCAGCCTATATGAGTCTAATCAACACTTTGCGTAACGAAAAACAGAAGGCACTCGTCTGCAACCAATACATTTGCAAGAGTCAATTTCAATGTGGTGTAAATTCTGGAACCTATTGTTGAAAGGGTAGAAAACTTTATTGAAAAAGGAGAAAATGAATGCTGGTTACCAGCATTTTCTCCTTTTCACACAAGATTTTCAAAGGCCTTTTTCCTAGGTGTCCCAAGCAGCAAATTTTGGACCAGACCAAATTGAAAGTATTTTGCAAATGACAAATTAGTGAATACTAAAAAGATGATTTTTCTATATGGTAGGGTAGAAAACATTGTGGGAAAAGGAGAAAATGCTGGTTAACAGTATTTTCTCCTTTTCCCACATTGTTTTCAAAAGGCTTCTATTCCTGGCACGTAAAAACCAGGGATTGTTTGGGAAATGGTTAAAACACATGAACGTTTGATAAAAGGTTAAACATTGTATTTTGTTTCAAAGTGTGTAATAATGCTAGATCTGTGAACCAAAATGGGCGTGTCAGCCGTGCAATATCACAGTTTTACCCCTTACAGTGAAATTTATGTAGAATTTGAGTATTCAGTATATGATAAGGTCTAGAATTTCGTGCAAAATATCAGGCAGTGCCGCCATTGATTGTTCATTTAAACACAAACGCATGGCTTATACAACCTGCAAAAAGATGCATTGCTGTCCATACTATATGGGATTCCTATCTTAATTCTAAATTTAGAAAGGATCATATTTCCGACTCGACCAAACCGTTCATTTTCATCAGTCAGAAAATGTTTACTTCGAAATTGAAAAAGAATCTTGAAAATATTATTAATACATTAAGAATGGTTAGTTATTACGGGTCCTTATCACGGAATTCCTTTGAGCAACGGTAGGTATTACTTCTTAGTCCAAGAATACGACAGTATACCCAACATGTGCACTGAATTTGGACAGGACACTGAGACAGGATCCTATTACTTCGTAGTTCAAGAGTACTACGTCATCGTCCACCTAGTGCTTTGAATTTCTGCAGGTCTTGTAATATTTATAACTTCGTAGTCCAAAAAAACCATTACATCACCCTCTTTATGCACTGAATTAAGAAGCAAGCACGGAACCAATTATTACTTTGTAGCGTAAGAATACGATGGAACCGCCTACCTAGTGCACCGAATTTAGAAAGTAAAATATATAAAACCCTATTATTTCGTATTCCAGGAATACGACGATATCGCCCAAGTAGTGCTATCGGCCAAATGCATTAAAAACGCACTGAATTGAGAAAGTGCGCTGAGAAATTTTGTTCCATGGAACACAACGGTATCTCCCACCAATGCTCTGAGTAAGATAGAACACTGAGAGTTCCCTAACTTTATAGTTCAAGAATACGACGGCATCGCAAATTACATTAACGTAGCGAGGACATGTAAACATCTACATCACATAGTTCAAGAATATGACGACATCGCCTGCCAAGTACACTGAATTTAGAAAGGATTTTAATACATCTATTACCTAGTAGTCTACGAATAAGCCGAGGTCGACATTGCTCACGACGGTGCACTAAATTTAGACAGGAAACTTACACATCTACTTCTTCGTTTTCAAGAATAAGACGCTGCCCTCCTAATGCACTGAACTTTGATAGGACATGGGGACATCTATCTTTGAAATCAGAAGCATCAACCTTGCCCAAATATTCTAACATTGATTTATCAAGCTTTTACTAAACGATTCTGTGTTATAGCGACTCTGAAGAAAATACATTTTGATACATTCAAACATTGAAGAAGGAAGGAAAACCCCATTCCGGGTAACCAGTATTTACTCAAACTTGCTCATGATATTTCTAAATTCAGCTAATCAATTGAAAAAGAATTTATTTTGTCGTCAACAAGTGCTTTTAGTTTGAAGGAGTGTAAAATTCAGTTGTACACCAGGGAGTTAATCTTCTTGCATTTAATCGGCTGAAAATAAAAACAGAGTTACGATCATGGACAGTAACGATATTTTGTACATTTTCAGTGCCCGGAGCGGCCATCGTAGCAGGATCAGTCGTTGCAGCTGTATTGATAGTGATCATTCTAGTCGTAGTGTGGCGAGTTTGTGGCGTTCGGAAGAAACGCTCGTCGAGCTATGAGAAAATTGTAGCAGAACATAAACGACACTCGCAGGTTGACCTTAGTCACGTGATGGACGGGATCACGAGGTAGGTCAAACAAATTTTTATTTTATCCTCTAATTTTTAAAATACTTGCCCTGTGAAAATAAGGTTCGATGAAATTTGAAAAAAGAACTTTTTAACCCATGTCAACTGTACAGTCAAGGAAAAAATATTGCATTTCAAATATCCATTCCACCGGTCTTAGATAAGTCGATCCATATTAAGCGAAGACTTGGAAGGTATTGCAATGCTTCAAGAAGACGTACAATGAGGGCTGTTCCATAAATTTGTGGAATTTTATTGTAAAAATAAAACAAACCAGTACGAGAAAAGCAGAATTCATACCATTTCGTCAAATATTACATTTCAAAAAAAAAAATGAAAAATTACAAAATACATGAAAACGTATACTTTGCTGGGCTCTGTTTGCGAAAAGAAACTGTCAACGACAATTTCTGCATATCCCTTCGAATATCCTTAACGAGTCCTGGCATCTCACCCGAGCTCATTGTACACATTTCTAGATCTTGTCTACGATGTACTGTGGAACAAAGACACACCTGAATGCCGATATGGCTCGCACTGCATCCAAAATGGACGCCGGTACGTTAGCAGGCAGTCCTTCAGAGGGACCATTTCAAGCAACGTTCTTCCATTTTGGATTGCTCACTCTAATTGTAGAGAAATGGAATACGACAGGAGCTTTAAGTTTTGAACTCATTTATTAATTCTAGAATGTGTTTTTGTGTCGAAAACAAAACTTTATATAATTCGGTTAATTCAGCGTCAAAAGACAGGAATTGCGTTAAGAAGATACTTGGCTTTGACGAGAAAAGAAATTATCACAGTACAGGGTCCCTGTTCACCAATCATTCGAAAGAACACTCTTAGTCTTATTCTCCAAAATTTCTTGCTGTAAAAGTAAGAGAACCTCTGATTGGCTAAACCAAATGGTTTAGCCAATCAGAAGTTCTATTACTTTCACGGCCATGGTTTAGCCAAATAGAGGTTCTGTTACTTTCACAGCCAAAAGTTCTTGAAGATTTAGACATAGAACGTTCTTAAGAATGGTTTGTGAATACGGTCCCAGGAGATGAGACAGCAACGATGTTTTACGGAAATCACCTTATGATGTTATTTGACTGTCTTTACGAGCAATTTTTACACATTTCTTAATGTTTATTTTACACAAAATAACATTTTTCAAATTCGACGATGACTGGAGCCTGGCAAAGTACATTGCATGCGTTACTGTGGTTACACATTTTTCAAGTTAAAAATGTTTCAAAACCACAGAATTTTTATATCGTGTTCAAAATATGTTCATGGTATCACAGGCAAAATTTTGATGCAAAAGGTGAGAAAAAACGCACTTTTAACATACAGTTTTACGAATTTATCGAACAGCCCTCTTAAGTTTCTTTTCCCGGAGAGTCGCTCATGTATAATTTAGATATTGATAGTTCGAACACAAAAGAGACCTTTGACATTTCTCTTCAACAGACGACAAAATTTTACAACCCTAAAAAGTGAAAACATTTGCAGACGACATTGTAAATTAGACTCAAGTGATGAGAACTTTTTCTGGATGGATATTATGTTGTAAAATGCCAATTATGAGAAAAATACCGATTATGTGCCGGTGTAATGCAGAGATATGACCCTGCCTACAAAATGACCCATGGGTCATTTCACTACGAAGAGGAATGACCCAGGTCATTATTCCGCGTAGAGAAATTATCGCAGATGCTTATTTCTCTACATAGAATAATGACCCGGTCATTTCTTTACGTAGTGAAATGATCCATGAGTCATTTGTAGGGGAGGGTCATTTCTCTGCATTTCACCGGCATTTATTTTTTTTTTCCGACAAGGTTTTCTCAGGATGGATTCGTAAAGAGTTAAAAAGAACCATCAGTTCATTACATAGTTGTAGGAATCATTGAAAACGTACAAGCTAACCATCTGCAAAATACATCGATCCAGGTCAGCCTGCGCAGTCCGCGCAGGCTGACCTGGGTCGAAATATTTTCCTTTTTGTATATTTTCTGCATGTCAAAGGACCAAGCACCTCATGATTTAGCCAGTTGTTATACAAAAAAATGGATTTTATGTATCCATACTTGTATGACGCCATGCTTTGTATCATATAACGGAAATGTATTAAACCCTCTTTTGCCATAAAGTATCCTAGTCCAAGGTTTAAGAATTCAACAACCAAGTAAATTGGTAGTGTTTAAGGCTACCATGAATCAATGGAATTGCTGTTACACTTTCTACAGACAACTCCGTTACAGAAGGGAAAAGGTTGAACATTTAGTGCAGTATTCAACTCACTTCAAACTTACGGACCGATACATTCATCTCCCTGTGGACGTGTTAGTATATATATATTTATGTTAAGGGTGCTTTGTTACTTATTATACTCTGTCGAGTGCATGTTGCGCACGGGCGCGTCTCATTGTAGTATAAATAGAGAGCGCGCCTCTTTTCTGGTCATTCGACGGCTAGACTACACACGGTTTACGACTTCGTATAACCCGCCCGCCCACCCGTTTTCTTTCTTGGAGGGAATTACTTCATTATTGCATACATTTCTGTATTGCTTTATATGTTTTTCGTATATTTAAGAGGTTGATATACATGTATGTTGAAAAATTCGATTACAATGCGTAGTCTAGGCCGCTACTCCTATTTCCGACTTCTGTTGTTTATTATTCCATAATAAGTTCATGCAATGGAACATAAATGTTTTATATTTGTCTGAGTGGAACGAAAGAAAATATAATGAAAACTTTGTTTGAACAGCTCCTTCGAGTTATTACAGATTGGGTCATAGAAGAAACTATTAGATTCAGAAGACAACATCGTTTATGACTGCTATAAAAATACATTGTTGGAAAACGAGCAATGGTTTCTTGCAAGCTATAACTCCTTTCACCAAAAGTGTTTAAGTCATCACTAAACGCCAATTTTTTATTGGTCCAGATTGGAAACATTTGCAGACAAAAAATTGAATTTGGCTCATATAGCGAGATTACTCTGTGGTAACAGTATGGGATATGGAGAAAAAGGTGTTTATCAGCATTTATTGTTTTCACACATGTCTTTAGAGCCTTTTTCCACCGATGGTTGAAAGTTCTAACTGTTTGGCAAAGCGTTTAGGGCTGTCGTCTATATTTGTTTTGTAATGGTTTAACCTCTGTATAAATGACACGATCAGCAAACAATGGGTCCCTGTTCAAAGTTTTCTGTGTTAGAAATATGAGTTACTTAATACTTTTCTGTCTGAACCAAGGCCATTAAAATTTTCCCTACATGGCTCGTAGATTCTTGAATTTCAACGCTTTACATAACAAGTATGTGGTCCATCACGCAAACAGGGAATATCTGGGAATGCATCCGCGAAAAGTTCCGACTTCATGCTCAACTTGCGCAATCCACGCAGGCTGACATGGGTAGAAACCTTTTGATATTCGTGACCCATCACGCAAGAACGGGCCACCTGGAAATTCTCTACATCAATTAGATTAAAACAGATCAACGATAGTGCAGGTCAGTTTAACTCTTTACCACACAAGAAAATTTTAGACTGGTCCAAATTGTAAGCATTTGCAGATGACAAAATAAAGGTGACTGAAAAATTGAAATTTGTTCTGGGAAGGGTAGAAAACACTGTGGGAAAAGGAGAAAATGCTGGTTACCAGCATTTTCTCCTTTTCCCACAGTGTTTTCAAAAAGCTTCTTTCACAGAGGCGTCAAAAGGAGGGATTGTGTGGTAATGGGTTAAGCTGATAATTCAAAAATGATTGTATAACAAGATACAATGACCACTTTTCATACAGAAAATGTCATTAATGCGAAAAAGTGTCAGCCTGGTCAGCCTGCGCAATTCGCGCAGTCTGACCAGGGTTGACGCTTTCTGCAGTTCCCAGAAGACCACTTTTTGCGTGATCGGTCATATTTTTTTTACGATTCAAATATAGAAGTCTCTTGAAATGGAAAAAGAAATTGCTTGTAACTACCGTATTTTCCTTTCTCAATGAAGTTTTTTTAACCTGTTAATGAAAAAACCCTACCGTTTGAGACACCTGTAATTGTCACATGTAAATGTTTTCAGCATGGAAGAGTCGAAAAAATGGTACAGAGAGTGTGTTATACAGAGGAGCTAATTACATTTAGTTACACTTGCTTAAATTTGATCTGCGACTGTTGTGTTTATTTCTCGATAGAAACGTTTGCTTGCAACGAACCCCAGCCTTTCTGTGCCAAGAGCAAGTTATGTTTACTTTTGCAAAGAGCGTACATGTAGATCAAATTCAGACTGCACAGAACATTGGGCTCGGATTTCTGCTATGGATATTCTTACAAAAAATGTCGATTATTGTTATATATATTTCTTAACATACCCGTTTCAGAAAGTGTGTCTTTAACAGTTGAGAGAAATGCTCTGGGAGTTTGTCATTGGTTTAGAACTTATTTCAAGAGCTATTGAGAAAGTCTATTGTATATTCGTTCTAAAAAAATCAATGTCATTTTAAGTTTTCAACATGAGAGTACCAAACGATTGACATAATAAAAGTATGTGTCAGAATCCAGTTAAATTGGAAGAAAACTACCATGAGATTACAGTTTGTTTTTTATCCTAAAGTATAACAAAGATTTGGGAAGATGCCATGGTCTCTACGGTTAGTTGGAATATCCTTTTTTGGTAAACACTATAGCTCATAGGTGCACTGTTGGTGTCAGCCGGTTGAACTTTGTCATGAAGAAAATTTGTACCTTTTCTTTTCCAAAAAGAAAACTACGAAAGATTACTCAGTTCTTTAACGAATAGCAATGTGTTTCACAACTATGTGGAAGAAGGCATTCGAAAGTATTGTGGGAAAAAGTAAAAATTCTGGTACATACCACCAGTATTTTCTTATTTCCCCCCTTCAACCCTGTTTTCTACTCTTCCAACGACCATCTTTATCATAAGAGCTACGCTTACTTATTTGTCTGTCAAAACTTTGATTTTTATGTATAAGAATTACAGCAATCCTGGGGAAAAACTGTGAACAAATATATTGTTACTTTAACACGTTTTGTCGTTATAATGGCAGAATCAAGGACGATGACCTGAATTTGCCGATATTCTTGTAAATGAATATTTTAACCCCAACTATTCTATCTTAAATGCAATTGTGCGCACCAAGACCGGTCAATAAAGATCAGAGGGCACAGAACATGATAACTTTCCCCGTCTTCACCAGTCATTCCTAGAATAATCTCAAGAAATTTCTATACTCTGTGGTAAAGCAATTTCTGATCATTACCTCCCGCTAGATGGCATTCTAGAAATATACATCTAACTTGGGCATCCTAAGTACAGAACCGGACTACTTTTCTACGCGACAACCGTTACTTTGAGTTTCAAACTTAAATATATACTCAATAAAATACTACCTGGTGCGATTCATTCAGTTATGATCAGTAGTTCAGAGAAATGTGGAGCTAAAATAGGCCTGATTTTCCTCAAACGTATTGATAAGCTGAGCCATTTTCTCTATTGCTACTTTATAGCCAGTATTACTACAATCCTCCCAATATTGGGGGAAATGATGCGTCATATAAGACATGTCGAATTTTCGAAGAATATTACATGCGTAGACAACGAATCTCTGATCGACTATACAAAATGTCTTGTTCACCTATTCTTACTTAGCACTTTTATCGGTATTACATGTATCGCAACTTGTCCCATACTTTACGATGTTCCCATCGTGCAGTGTTGATAACGGTATTGTTTCTTTCACACAACGGTCTGTGTTCAACCATTCTATGTCAATGATATTTCGTCGGTTTACTTCGAAATCCTCGTAACTACAGCTTGTAATAAGCTGTAGTTACGAGGTTTTCGAAGTAAACCGACGATTTGTAGATGCATCAAATCATTTTACAGGTTAAGGCTCATACGAGTATAGCATAAAACCGGCTCGCTGCTTTGACATGCGTCTACGTAGAAATAGTTCAGTAGCAGCAGACATCACAATTACTGGACAGGAAAACAGTGCTTTAGGAAATGATGTCACTAATTGCGCATTGTAGCTTATGATATCTTAGATTAGACTATGTCACTAAATTGTGACCCACCAGGTAAAAAGAGACCATCTGGGAATTCTGTACATCAGTTAGATGAAAACAGATAAACAATAGTACAAGTCAGTTTAAGCTGATAATTCAAAAACGATTGTATATAACCAGGTACAATGACCACTTTTCATACAGAAAATGTCATTAAAGCGAAAAGTGTCAATCCTAGTCAGCCTGTGTACTCTGACCAGGGTTGACACTTTGCAGTTCCCAGAAGTTCCCTTTTTGCTCGACGGGTCACAATTATTTAGCTTTGAAATATTTGCCAAATTTGTTTATAGCTTTGACTGAGTCTATTTAATCGTTCAGTTTTTAACTGAATTGTTTTATTTTGGTTTCATGCTTTCTTCCTTCATATACAATTTCAGTACGCCAGTCTTCCTGGATAAGATGAAAGACTCCCAACATTCACTGTAAATAACTCGTCACTTCTAATTTACAAGGATGTCTTTTTTTAATGGCAGCGTTTATGTAACTTGTGCCTAATCTTCTCTTCTTTATCACAATACTAGCTGAAAAAAGTCATTAGTTTAAATCATCTTTTTTTTGAAAAGACATTTTGCAATTTCCCAAGATAATTGTATTTATTTTCTGTATTGACTAGATCTACTACTGTAATCCGAAGATAAATTTTGTTCCTATTTGTTAGATTAGAATTCAATAATTTCTGCTCGAGCAAATTTTTACGGTGTTCCAGAAACTAAATGGCCTGCAACACGCGAAAGAGGCATTCGGACATTTGCGTAGATTGTCGTGTAGGATAAGCCTGCACAGTCCGCGCCGGCTAATACCAAATGATGCTTTCCGTTTTTATGTAATTTTCTGTTTTGCGCAAGTCTGCTCTAGCACAAGATCTAATGTATAGTCGTTAAGTGCCGTCTCTGATTATCCTGCGCGGACTTCACGGACTAATCCTAGACGGCAAATTTACGCAAATGTACGAATACCCCTAGTGGCGTGTTGCAAGCCAAATTATAAATTACACAAGGTAGAAACTTGTACATTAAAGGTAAGGCTTTATTCCGTTTCAGTTTAGTGTAGTTTATTTATTTATTTGTACATAAAGGCCACCGGCCCATCATACACAAAACGTATATACATCAATAAATCTTGACAAAGCTGGCAATTGAAATATGTATGTAAAGATTCGTGGGAACACATATGTACAAATGCACATACAATACCAAATAGCAATGAATCTAATAAGATATAAGCAGTAGCTTATGAAATATTAAACATCTTGGCGCTACACCGTTTCACCGTTTATGCAGCATTTTATTCATCAGTATTTTGAAAAGGAAAAATTGCTTGATGGTATTTGACATATATTTTGACATATTAATATATGAAGATACTACATGAAAATGTCATTTTCTCCCTAAATCTGAAGTAAGATTGAGAATCACAAACCAGTTTAAACTGAACGCCGGGTGTCTTAAAATTCCATGACTTGCTATCTGACAGGTGGAAATATCCTATCTCAGTACAGACAGTCCATCTCCGTACATACATTCTCTATCAGTGCATACATTCTGTCTCAGTACAGACATTCTATCTTAGTGCATACAGTCTGTCTCAGTACAGACATTCTGTGTCAATACAGACATCCTTTCTCGGTGCATACATTCTCTCAGTAAAATCGTTCTCGATAAGAACAGACATCATGTCTCAGTATAGACATTCTGTCTCAAGACGAGAAATTTGTCTCAGTATGGTCATCTCGTATCAGTATGGGCCTTCACTCTCAGTACAATCAGTCTTTCTCACCACAGACATCTTATCTTAGTGCATGTACATTCTATCATCTAAGTACAGACATTTTGTCTTGGAACAAGCATTCGCTCTTATTACAGACATCCTGTCTCATTGTAGGCAGTTTCTCTCTGTACACACATTCTGCCTCAGTGAAGAAATTCTGTAAAAGTATAGTAAAGCGATCCTGTATCAAACAAACATTCTCTCTCAGTATAGACATCCTGTCTCAACACAAATATTTCTCTCTGAACAGAAATTCTTTCTCAATTCAGGCATGTCTCAATACATTCTCTCAGTACAGATACCCTGTCTCAGTACAGACATCCTGTCTAAACACAGATATTTGTCTCAACCAATCAGATTGCTATTCATGAATTTTAGAATCACACATAGAATAATAGTTTAAATGAATTTGACGAGTCTGTAGACCACAGTGCCATTTCCATTTTCTACAATATAGGATACATGGCAGTGTAGTTTCTGCAATTAGATCTAATTTGTCCTCTAAGCATAGGTTGGCGGCCTTGACCCATTACCACACAATCCCTACTTTTGACGCCCCTGAGAAAGAAGTCTTTTGAAAACACTGTAGGAAAAGGAGAAAATGCTGGTAAACAGCATTTTAACTTTTTTCTACAGTGTTTTCTACCCTTCCCAGAACAATGTTAAATTTTTCAGTCACTTTTATGTCGACGTCTGCAAATGCTTTCAATTTGAACCAGTCTAAAATTTTGTAGTGTGGTAAAGAGCTAATGGTGTATATAGACTGAGTTCTGAAAAGCGTCAAGCCTGGTCAAGTATTTCGTCAAGTACTGCGAAAAAGCACCTGAAAAATGATATGTCTTTGTTACCAAGTCACTATGTTATTGGCAAATAACGTTTCAAATACGGTCAGCATCTCCATATTGGATGTTAATCCCGTTTGCTCAACGGCCATATGAGTAGACTCACGCTATATGTAATGGTGATATATCTCTGAGATCCGAAATATCTCTCAAACGAATGGATTCATGTAAAGTGCTTTGGGCGAGATAGGAAACAAACTTGACAATTTCAAACATTTCGCACTAGGTAAAATTAGACTGGTTGGGAATTTGTAAGCATTGGAGAATGAAGGCGATATTTCGGTATGTTATTTATTAATTTATTTATTCATTCATTTATTCATTCATTCACACATTCAGATTTTATCTATTTGTATTAGTTTTGTTAACAAAATTGAGTCTTGCCTATTCGAAAAGAAGTTTAATGCGATAATATATATTCCCGAGCGTTAGTCATTGATCATATATCCTAAGGTTGTATTCAACTGATTGCCTTTTTTACCCATTACCACACAAACCCTATTTTTGACGCCCCTGAGAAAGAGGCCTTTTGAAAACACTGTTGGAAAAGGAGAAAATGCTGGTAACCAGCATTTTCTCCTTTTCCCACAGTGTTTTCTACCCTTCCCAGAACAAATTTCTATTCTTTAGTCACCTTTATTTTATCGTCTGCAAATGCTTTCAATTTGGACCAGTCTAAAATTTTCTCGTGTGGTAAAGAGTTAAGACAAAACAACACATTTTTTAAGGAATTAAATCAGTGCATTAGATACATATTCATCTTTTTCTCAGTATGCATTTGAAAAAAAATTCTACTAACAAGGCTGACAGTTGGATGCTAGCTAGATTTTGATATCAGTGGTATCTTATGCTGTACATCATTCTTATTGGCATCATGAAAAAGTAGTTTTATAACAAGACCAGCGAAGAAATTGTGGACTAACCTATTTTTTCTCTATTGAATTTTGTATCCGTTCAATTAACCCATTACCACACAATCCCGACTTTTAACAAACCTGAACTGAAAGAAAACTTTTGAACATATTGTAGAAAAAGGAGAAAATGCTGGTTACCAGCATTTTCTCCTTTTCTAACAATGTTTTCCTCCACATCAAAGACAGAAATCATCATTTTAGAAACATTCAATTTGTTGTCTTCAAAAGCTTTTGAATTTGGTCTAGTCCAAAATGTTGTAGTTTGGTAAAGAGTGAATATGAACTTTGCTCTATGAAACGGAGGTTTAATGTATTGGCAAAAAGGATCTACCATAACAGCCTGCGCTGAAATAGGTTGATACTTTTTGTCATTTGTAAATTGAATGTCTAAGAACCTTTCTACCTCATGATACAGTTGGTTGTTAGACATTATCTCCCGCTAGATGGCATTCCACAAATACACATCTATCTAATTTGGGCATCCTGGGTATAGAACCGGACTACTTTTCTACGCGTTACAACCGTTACTTTGAATTTTAAAGTAAAATAAACGTTTTGAACTCAATAAAACGCTACCTGGTGCGATTCATTTAGCTATGATTAGCAGTTTAAAGAAATCTGAAGCTAAAACAGGCCTGATCTCTCCTCAAACTTACTGATAAAAGCCATTTTCTCCGTTGCTATTTTGTAATGCGTATCACTACAATCCCCCCAACTTTGGGGAGTGTGATGTTTCTTATAAGACAAGTTAAGTCTTCGAAGAATATGACATGCGCAGACAACGGGTTGTTAGACGTTATGCATTTTATGGACCCATAATTGTGTTATAATGCATCACGTAGATGCTTTAACCCCTCTGCAAAACGGTCCCTGATTTTTACGTCCCAGAGATAAATGCCTTTTGAAAAACATTGTGGGAAAAGGAGAACATGCTGGTAACCAGCATTATCTCCTTTTACCACAATGTTTTGTACCCTGCTGGAAACCAATTCAATATTTGTGTTACCTTTATTTTGTCGTCTGCAAGTGCTTTCAATTTTGATCAGTCCAAAAATTGTGTCGTTTGGTAAAGAGTTAAACCCCGTTCGTTTAAGTGAAGTTCTATGTGCATGATTTACTCGCTTGCTTCTGCATGATCTTTTCATTAACCTTTCATCAGACATTATAATGTATTATAATTTCCATAACAAGAAAAAGAAACTAGCATTTTCTCATTCTCCCACAATGTTTTCTATCCTGCCAAAGACAAAATCTACCTTTAAGAAGCACCCATTTTTGTTTTCTGCGAGTCCTTTAGATTTGGTCCAATTTGTACAATTTTGTTGGTTGGTAAAGAGGTGAACAATATAATTTCGCTGGATCTAATAAGTGTTTGGCCAAATGAATGAATGGAGTGAGTCCATTCGAAATGACTTATATCAGTCCTCGGAAAGAAAGTGGCAGAGCTGAAAATTCGAACAAGTGACCCCCAGGCTTGAAGTCTTATACGGTACCGACTGAGCCAACAAGCTCGACGAAACAAGTAAATAAACGCGTATACAAAGTAGTTCGTCGTATATCAAAAACCCTGAGGAAGAAAGTTAATGAAAATTTTGTGAGAAAGAGAAAATGTAGTTACCCAGAACTATCTGTCTTTTTCCAAACTGTTTTCTGCCATTTTAGATACAGCATGGACATTTTAATATAATGTCTTTAATTGTTTCCGATTAGGTTTAGAGGTTTAATATTAAAGAATTAGACCCGTAACACTTCTAGTGCAACATGGAATAAAAATTCTCTATAGTTGATAAGTACAGATTTATACAGATATAATACTTTTGCACATTTTTAACCGACCAGAAATTCCTTTGATGACTATCTTAAAATTATTTGTTGGTTCTTTTGTTAGTTTCCAGAAAAAGGAGGTAATTATTATCTCCCTTTGTAATGACAATATGGTGGTTTTAGATTTATAAATGATGATTCTAAGAAAGAAAAATAGGAAAGAGTGGCTAGGTTAAAGTAGTACAATAAAACTCATTTTTATTTTCTCAATCAAAGCAGATTTTGAAGGATGATATAGTGGAAATAGCTGTGTTCTATTACTGTCTGTGTTCTATTACTAGTCCACTACCTTAAGAGTGTTTTTATGATGAATATTTAAGTTTGGTTGTGTGAATTGAAACATGGAAAGGGTTAGCTCTCACACTCCATGGAAAGAAACTTGGGTGTAATGAGTGAATGGAAGAAAATTATATAGAACATATCTTGATGGTGCCCTCATGGAATCAGTTGGCCATTAAATGTCAAAACAGAAATGGACTTTGCCTCACGGCTTGGCCAGGGACACATGTCGTCAACTGATGCCCAAAGTTTGATTTTTTTCGTGTGTACTTGAGTTATTGTTTCAATTAGTTTTGTAAGCATCTAGCCTTAAATATTTTTAACTGTTTACCAAATGACAAAATTTTAGACTGGTCCAAATCGAATGCACATGCAGACTACAAAATAAACGTTAGTCAAAAACTGAAATTTGGTTACCAGCATTTTCTCCATTTCCCACAATGTTTTCAAAGGGCTTCTGTCTCAGGGTCATAAAAACCAGGGATTGTTTGGTAAATATATAGTTAAACAAAAAATAACTATTTTCACAGATATGAAAATGGCTAGCTAATTTACCCCCTTTAACGAATGCAAATGAGACAGACTAGGCAAAATGTTTGCATGCTTGTGTGAGTATATAGCCTTCTGCAATAAAGAGAACACACAGGTCAGCCTGTACAGTCAGTGAACGAAATCCTTTTCTTCATGGTAATTTTTTTGCATGTCAAAGGAGCAGTGGTTCCCATAATTCAATCGATCTATTTATATATATAAAAAATATTCTTTTTATCTATAACTATGGAATGACTTGTTGGGTACGATTCATCAAGGGGGCGAATGAAACCCTCTTTTGTCAGAGCATGGATCATTTATTTTTGATGTCAGTAATTTTCACTCTCCCAGGAAAAAGGGTTGACGTTATTCCTGTTATTTTACTAAAACCAAGATGTCAGATTCAATCTGCCTGGATTTCTTCCGACGGACAAGATTGACTAAGCAAATCTTTACTGAATGAGGGTCATTTCTGTGTAGCCTTTTATCAGATATTCTCGAGTTTGGGCCAACAGAAGAAGTCAAAAGGCTTTTGAAAATTACCTTAGAAAACTAGAAACTGATAGTGATCGGCATTTGCTGCTTTTCTACCATGTTTTCAACTCTACCAGCACTTGAGCCATTTATTTGCCATGTTGTCAATTTAGACAAGTTTAGTAAACTGTGACCAATCACGCAAAAAGATACCATCTTGGAACTGTGAAAAGTCTCGACCCTGCGGATTGCGCAGGCTAACCAGAGTCGACAATGTTCAATTTCAGGATATTTTCTGTATGAAAAGTGGTCATTCTATACCACACTTTACAATCATTTTTGAATTATCAACTTAAATTCTCCAGCACTTGGTTTGACCTGTTTTCATCTAATTGATGTAGAATTACGATTCCTGGTACGATGTTTTCTTTGCAGGGAAATCTGCCTTATTTGGGTTTTTGCTAATGAGTGAAAATTTCTGTTTTATTCATTGAGCAGTGAAAGGCTTGAATGCTCTGGTTAAGGGTCGCTGTAGACTTTTTGTCTGATTAGCGTTACAAACAGTTTTTTTTTTTTCAACATCGAAGAGGCGTCTTATTAGTTTTGTTTTCGCGTTATAAAATCCCCGGTGTGATTCTAATTGAAACAAAATACCTAGAACACAATAATCCTTCTCACATACCGTCTACGGTATTTTATACTAAAGAACCGCAAGAAGCACGTACAGAGAAAGTCATCAAACTATTGTACAATGCCCTTAACCCTTTCCTAAACAAGCCCTGGTTTTTACGTGTCTGCAGTGCAAGCCTTTTGAAAACACTGTAGGAAAAGGAGAAATTGCTCGTAACGAGCAATTTCTCCTTTTCCCACATTGTTTTCTACCCGTTTGAAGAACTTTTTTCCATTTTTGTCAAATTTGAAATTGTCTTCTGCAAACTCTTTCAGTTTGGAAGAGTCTAAAATTTGTCGTTTAAGAAAGGGTTAAGTCACCAGTATTTTGTCACATATTTGCGCAGTCAGATCTTGATCTACCCAGTCTACGAATATAGTATAACACGTAAACACCCGAAATTACAGACCACGCACGTAGACATTTTAGCGAAAGGAGAATTTCTTGGTAACGAGTAGTTTCTCTATGAAAAAAACTGTCCTTAGGCAATGGCCATTAGTTTACGTTGTTGGATTTTTTGTCACATTTTATGAAACTCGTCAGGTCTATGGTGCCAAACGAATAAATTCTATTTTCGGCAACCAAAGAGACAATTCCTTGAAAATCAGGTTTTTTTTTTTCTTTTTAATTTAAGTGGCTTGATTAAAATAGTCTAGATTCAAGATCAGACTGCAAGTTTTGTGCAGTCTGATCTTGTATCTTTGTCGTCTGCAAAGGTCATCTCTGAACTCTTTACCAAACGACCAAATTTTAGACTGGTCGAAATTGAAAGCATTTGCAGACGACAAAATAATTGTGATTAAAGAATCGAAATTTGTTTAAGGAAGTGAACAAAACATTGTGGGAAAAGGAGAAAATGCTGGTTACCAGTATTTTCTCCTTTTCCCACAATGTTTTCAAAAGGCTTCTTTCACAGGGGTGTCAAAAGTCAGGATTGTGTGGTATATAGTTAAACCAATGGCGTTGAAAAGACTACAATCATGTCTAACGAGTTAGTTTGTGAAAATGAACATTCCCGATTCTTGCTTCATTAACTGTGACAAAAACCTGTGTTTTAACGACCCAGAGAGAAGCCTATTAAAAACATTGTAAAAAAAGAAAACAATGCGGTCACCAGAATTTTTTCCGTTTTCCACAATGTTTTTTTTTTTATGTTCCACAGACCGTGCTACATTTATATGTTGTCTCCAAATGGTTTTTAAACTCTTTACAACACAATCCCGACACCCCTGAGAAAGAAGACTTTTGAAAATATTGTGGGAAAAGGAGAAAATGCTGGTAACCAGCATTTTCTCCTTTCCCCACAATGTTTTCTACCCTTCCCAAACCAAATTTCGATTTTTAGTTACATTTATTTATCCGACAACTAGATAAATTAGAGATTTACTACAGCCCAGGTCGACACCGAAGGGAAACACGTTCTATTTTTACATGAGCAACTCGCTCATTTACATACCGGAAATATGCAGACGAAGCTTAAAACATAGCATCCGAAGTTCTAGACACTATGGAAAATAATTACATGTTTGTTGTGCTATAGAGTTTAGTAGTCATTAGTCACGTGCTAGTCACTTAACATTCCCACAATGCTCTTTTGATTTTGGCGGGAAATCTAAAAATAGCTTAAGAGGCTACGTAGCCTTTAAAGGGAATACCACCAAAAACTTTTTGTTTGTAATTTTATGATTCTTAATTACTAATGATTTGTATTGTTTTTTCATATAAATTTCATTGATATATATATTTTTCAATTTGGTGTGATTTGAAAATTCTAAATACCCACTTTTAACAAGTCGACAGAATTTTACAGTGTTGTCATCCTGTGCGGACTGCCGAAGAAAGCTGACATGGGTCGATACATTTATGCAGATACATTAAGCCCCCTTTTCACAGAGTACGCCACGTATCTTTCTCAGAGACAGAATTTTTGAATGGCACGTTTATCTGCGCACTAAGACTTCGCGATGTTCGTGTTTGCTGTGTGGTTAGATTTTCTTTTCTGTAGTTGCTCAATACATCTCAAATATTTGTGTTTTGTGTTGCCATGGATTTGTTTCATCTTGAATTTCAAAGTTACAAACATTAATGCACCCACAGGAAACAGATTTCCATTATTTTTAGAAAACAAAAAAGCGTTGTCTGCGCATGTCATATTCTTCGAAGATTCGACTGTCTTATATGACACATCAATAGCCCCGAAAGCGGGCTAACTGTAAAATTACGCTCTATAAAGTAGCAATGTTGAAAATAGATTTTTCAATACGTTTGAGGAGAAATGAGACCCGATTTAGCTCCAAATTTTTTTCTAAACTGCTGATCACAGCTGAGTGAATTGCACGAGAAAGAGTTTTATAGAGTAAACGTTTATTTTAGTTTTAAATTCAAAGTAACAGATGTCGCGTAGGAAAGTGGTTCGGTTCTGTACCCAGGATGCCCAAATTAGATAGATGAGTATTTATAGAATGCCATCTAGCGGGAGATAATGACAAAAAAGGGAAATATAGTTTTTATTATCGGTCGCTGTCCTTTCATTTGATTCTTTCCGACTTTATTTTTTGTGAACAACCGGGGCCCTCAGTTGTTAAGGTAGTACGTTTGTGATCCGAAGGTTCTTGGTTACGGGACAGCTGACCTGATGTAGATGAAAGTGTTCGTGTGAAAGTCACAGCAGAGCCCATACTGTTGAAATTGACGAAACACATGCATAATTAAGCTATCGCTGTTATAATACTGAAACACGTACAAGGTTGAAAACACTATTTTGCCATAGCTCCAGATAGAGGCAGTGCTTTTGATGTCATTACTTAAAATATCAATCATTTTCTACTAAACCCTATGTTATGGGTACTCATTAGAATCGTCTCATCGAGACGATTCTAATGAGTACCCACAACATGGGGTTTGGAAGAGAAATGACGGATTTAGAAAGCCAAGAATTCTATCACTCCCTCTTATCTGAAAGGTCTCAATTTTTGCAATTTTGGGGTTTTTTTTTTTTTCATTTTTGTCCTTGTTGTCTCCTGTTATAATAATACTTATTATGTGCTGCATTTTATGTTGTCAGTCATAGTCAGATTGATGTACGTATAGTTTGTACGACAAACCTAAAGTAAACTTTTGGGTTGAACAATTCTGCAAAAAGGTAATTCATTTAATACAGCGCCAAAACAAGTAGCGACCTTTATCAGTCAGAGCCGTACGAACAGGCTGGCTTGTGTCTAAACTTTTTGCTATTGGTAAAATTTGTGCATGTCAAATGACCGTTCTACAATATGATTCAGCCTTTTTTACAAGACAGATCCATACTATTAGACTACTTACTAGGTATTTTACATTACCAGCATCTATTAACTCTTTACCAGACATCAAATTTTTTGCCCGGTCCAAATTGAAAGCATATGCAGGCCACAATTTCAGTGTGGCTCAGATGGTGCAATTGTTTATTGATAGGTTAGAAAACATCGTTGGAAAAGGAGAAAATGCTGTTACCAGCATTTTCTCCTTTTCCCACAATGTTTTCAAACGGCTTCTTTCTCATGGTCACCAAAGACGTTATAGAGTGGTAAAGTGTATGAAACACCCTTTTTTCCCAGATTGAAATTATGAAATTCTGCCTCTGAAGATGAATAAACAATTCCCTTAAATCATAGTGAAAAAAGAATAAAAAACACAATAATTACGGCATACATTGAGACACATCTTCTCAATCTGTACTCAATCTTCTATAACGATACAATGTAACACAGGCAGGGGGATTATGATGTTTTTATGCGAATCGAAAGATTCTAAATCTGTCCGAGAAACAGCACCATTTCTTTCCCGCCCAAATTTCCCTTGTTTCCCCAAATAGAACAGAGAAGTTCATAAATAACTGTCGTCGGTCGTGGGAGGAGGGTAATTGTCGGCCCAACGTTTTCTTCGTTAATTTTTTACCACACTACAAAATTTTAGACACACCCATACTGAAAGAATAAGCAGATGATATAGCAAATTTTTGTTGAAATATTGGGTTTGTCCTTCAAAGGATGGAAAACATTGTGGGAAAATAAGAAAATGCTGGCTACCAGCATTTTCTTATTTTCCCGCAATGTTTTCAAAAGCCGCCTCATTCAGGCGCATTCAGTTTGTCTAAATCTCAGGATCGTGTCGCTCAGGGTTTTACACTTTAAGTATCAAAGAAATAACCTCGACCTCGTTCGACAGTTGAAAACATCATCAACAAAAACACAGAAAGATTTTTATCATAATTATAGGCTTGACTCAACGAGCGATCGGCACAGACTTCATACTCTGTACAGCAGTCTGATCGTGATCTTTGCCACCCACAAGAGCCCTCGTTTCCGTCTGTCGTGCTAAAAGGGAAGAGAGGAGTACCCTGAAAACAACCTCGTGAAACAGATATATTCGATACAGATTTCATTCAATTTTATTAATTAAAGGCTCAATTGTGGCCAAAAAAATCAATACAGGGGTTAAATTGTATGTTTCTTTTTTTTTTTTTAATTTAAATAATGTCATTTAAATTATGGAAAAAATTTATTATTGTCCATAATCCGTAACCTGTTTGGTCGGTCGAAGTGTTTGTCGCTGGCAGTGAAATGAGTGAATCCTAAAATCAGGCAATAAGTAATCAAAAGATAAGGTGATCAGCTACATTTTAACCTATGTTTGAAATTAATTTCTTTGCTAGCTACTAATACTATGAACAACCGTAAAATAACAGATTGTCACAATAGTTTCCATGCTTTAAATTGATATGATTTAAATCTAAATGCATTTTACACCAAATTTCTTTACTTCTGGCAGCTATTGTCACTTTGTGCTAAAAACACCTTAATTCACTAGGCAACAAGGGGAATACTATGCTCAACAAATTTATCCTTCTTTACCACATATATGTGTTCAGAAGTTGTCTGCTGCACGACGAACATAAATTTCGGTTGCAGGAGTATTGTTCTCTTTTGGCATTTTGTTTGATGGTGTAGTTTAGGAAAATTAATCACGAGACATTTTTGTTTTAATGGAAGGATGTACTCTTTGCCAAGCATTCACGTATACTTACGACCCTAAGGCAAATGATAGAAAAGTTTGGGGAAAAAAGACCAATGTAACGAGGCCTTTCTTAAAGGGGAGACGAAACTTTCTGTACGACCAGTTTTATAGACAGTAACTTCCCTTGAATTCAGTTCTGCCATGCAATATTTACAGTTCTGTACGTTTCAATTCCTTAGAAGTATAATGGTTGACTTAAAAATGAGGAGATCATATTTAAGTGCTGAATGACTTTAATATAGCCCGCAATGCGCAAAAAAGGACATTCGGGCATTTGCGTAATGTGTCGTCTCGGATCAGCATGTGTAGACCGCACAAGCTATTCCTAATCTACACTTTCCATTTTTATGTAATTTTCTGTTTTCCGCAAGTCTACTAATGCACGAAATTTAATGTAGTCGTAAATTGCCATCTTAGATTAGCCTGCGCAGAGTGCGCAGGCTAATCTGAGACGACACTTTACGCAAACGTCTAAACGCCCGTTTTCGCGGGCTGAAAGCCATATAGAAAATCTTTTCAATCTGCACACGCCCATCACTATCTAGCAGAATTCTTTGAACTCTTTCATGTCCAAATATATAAACCCGACCTCATTCGACGTCTTAAAATGCAATCCATTGAAACTCAAGATTTTTTTTGTATCTTACATACTTGACTAAACAAGCAGACGATATGGATTCAAAATTTGATTGCATGTTTCGAGAAGTCTAATCTTGATCTACGCCGTCCCCAAAAGCGTCTTTTTCGCCTATGATACTAATAGGATTTACTAGTATTACGTTTTATGGTTGTCTTGTGAAGGTATTTTATCGTATATAGTACAGGTGTCGTCTTTTTCTGCAGAATGCTATAATTTTGAATGGAAGTAAACCAGTTATTTAATAGATCTGCATCGTCTATGCTCATGCCTATGAATTGAATTAGTAAACAAAATTAAGCATTGTTTGTAATAAACGTATTTATCTTAATTTTTAGAAAGCATTTTCGTCATAGATTGTACCCTGGCACTGATATCAGCGCTTCCATTGTAAATCTCTTGTTAAAAGTTCCAGGAATTTATCCAAATTACTGCGGACATGATAATGATTGCAATAGTTACAGGATTTCTTGAAAGTACGCTTTATGCAGAGTTCATATTCAGGGCTACTTGTGATAAACTTTTCGATAACAGTACAAAGCAATTATTTAAATTGCTGTAGTTACGAATGATACCACTTCCTCTGTGGAGACGTCAGATAAATCGAGTGCAAAAAATAGCGTCTTACATGTTGTTAATATATCTTATGCTAGCGTGATTTATTTTAGAAAAAAAAGGCAAAGAATGTATCCTTGAAAATAGTACACGAAGGATAAATGGAGAGAAACTTAACTTCGCAATAAAGTACATTTATTTAATGCTTTTCGGTAGTTTATCGAAAAATAATGATTGATTATGGTTTAATATTTCATGGTAACGAACAGTGAGAAATACCGATTTTATATTTTCTAACTCTTCAATTTAAGGCGGAAACAGCAGTTCCAGCCCACTAGTTACCTAGGTAATCAGCGCGTGCAATTCAACCAGAAGTAATTTACGGATATTTGCCTGGAATTCTTGCGCCTTACGAAATATTCTAATGCGTTCTCATGTAGATAGGGTACGCCTTGGTATATTACGGGAAACTGCTGCATTAGATTTTGACGAAATCCCCCTCCCCCCCCCCCCCCCAAAAAAAAAAATTAGAGGTTAGAACCATAAAATATATATATATTGGTCAAAGGTCGAAATTCATTTCATTTCGTGAAAGTCATCGGTCATGCTTACACGAATGGCTGCACCATTCGTGAAAATATAATTAACGATGTTCACTCACGGAGATGCATGATGCCAAGAAAGTCATCACATAATTCTGTGTTCAAAGAATTCATTTTGTCAGTCCGATCGACTGAATCATGGTCCTTTGATATGGCCTGCAACACGTGAAAAAAGGGACATTCGAACATCTGCGTAAAGTGTCGTCTCGGGTCAACCTGCGCAGTCCGCGCAGGCTAATCCGAGACGGCACTTTCCGTTTTAACACAATTTTCTGTTTTGCGCATGTCTACTGTAGCACAAAATCTAATGTAGTCGTAAAGTGCCGTCTGGGATTAGCCTGCGCGGACTGCGCAGGCTAATCCGAGACGACACTTTAAGCAGATGTCCGAATGTCCCTTTTCGCGTGTTGCACACCATATTATGTAAAAAAATTGACCGATAGTAAATAGTTTTGACTCAGTTCAGCCTGCGTGGCCGATACTTTTTGCAGCTAATTTAACTCTTAAAGTGCTGAATTAATACAAGAGACATTTTTAAATAGGAAAAACATCTGAAATATTACTGTACCAAAGTTTTTTTTTGGACAGAGTATATAACAGCATGGCACATTTGCATTGGAAACCTTTTGAAAAATAATCGTGAATTCTGTTTAACGACAAAAGTTAGGGTTCGATACGTGATTACTTGTGAAATTCGTGTGACAAGGATATTACTGCATGGAGTCACCGAGAATATCAGTCTAGCAGATGGTTTAATCTATATGTCTTTCACATTCAAGAGACAAAAGGAGATTCCTGGCGACCGAGAGTATCACTCTGGATGAGTTTTCGTTTATTTATTGTCACCAGCGTTTGCTCCATGCGGGAGACATCCCCTGGAGCACTGATAGGTTTGTTACATGGGATAACGCAAGATATAGGCCGAATTCTGTATTTGATTACACCTTGTTCTTTAACCTTCACAAGGTTTAGCACCCTTCTGGAACCTAGGTTTAATGTCTCATCCAAAAGATAAAACAGTTTTGGGTGGTAAGCCACGGGAATCGAAGCCCCAGGTCAGTGGCTAATCTTTGAAAACCAAAGGGGCAAAGGGGGATTTTTTCCGAGATTATCAGTCTACAGACTAAGAATTTCAATTTAAATTTTGCATGTTTTTTTTTTTTTATTTGGAACAAGTTACGAACCTTTGCGAGATCTCGTCTGATGCAGTAAACGATAGCGCGTTGATTTATGCATGATCACGTGCTTTTCAATAAAGTGCAAATTACATAAATCGGATTACGCGTTATGAGGGCCAAGACGTTTACTATGCTTAAGGGCAACATATGAAGGGCAGACACTCTGCCCTTCGGTCGCATTTTTACACAAACTTGTGACTAAAGAAAAGCCAATTTTTTCACTGTTTGGGTTGACGTCACAAATGTCAATGATACACCAGTGATTTAACTCTGTACCAGACGACAAAAATTCAGAGCAGTCTGTGTAAATTTTGCTCAAATACTTAAGTTTCTCTTTGAAAGGTTTCTAAACGTAGTGGGAATTGTAGAAGATGCCGGTAGCCAGCCGTTGCTAATGTTGCCCTCTAAAGTTTGTTAGGTTGGAATTAACGCCAATGATGATAGAACCGTTTTGCTATTTCAAAAATGCTTTTCCAAAAGCTTTACACTCTATTTGCCCAGCATAGTATGTTTAAGTGTTGTTTCCATTTTTAGGTCGTTAATGAGTTAACTCTAAGTCTTTGGTTGATTCTAGGTAACTCAATGTCTTTGGACTCAATTCATCTTGCAGACACAGTCGTGTTTTCATACAGAATCAGACAACTTCAAGAAGATTGAAGTTACGAGATAATGAGAGAATTTCCCCTTTTTTCTGTTGTTCACATCTCAATCATAAGCGTCATTTATTAACAATATGTGTGATAAGTACATAGTAGGCTGCGACATTTCTTTTGTAACATTTGAAGGTGTGTTAAACTGGAGTGCACTGATATATCTATGATCACATGTATTTGAATAACGAAATGATAACTGTAATGACCTTTAACCTTGTCATGGACAAGATGTATTCCTGTTACAAGGTTTCCTGTCAACAGCCGGATCTATATTCACCAACTACGTGTAGTTTTATTGTAGTCTTATACTAGATTTAGAAAGTAAGACAACTTCTGATTCTTTAAAGATTTGGTCAGACGTTATGTTTCTTTCAGTTTTTGAAAATTCTTGAGAATAAGACATAGGAATACTCTAAAGAATAATGGTGACTACAAATCTATGGTGTTAAGCATCTTGCTACGTTTCAGCTGTATTTCTATAGCATTTCGAGGTGCCATTTTTTTCACAATTGATGACGAGTGAGTTTGCCAGGAACCATATACGTCAAAAAACAATGGATGTCTTTGGTGCAGTTTGTAAATGTCTTTAAATTTTCAATTGTGTCTTTTTTAAACTTTCCTTGACAATTTTAAAATTGTAGTCCACGACCAAGACGCCTGAGTAGTATTATGTTTTTTTTTATAACGACCCTTAGTAACTCAGCGTCCAGCCATGAAACCAGTACCTTAAGTAGGCACTGTTTTTCGTCAACAGACATCTTTCGTAACAGAAGCTAATTAATAGAGTAATGCCGTAATTAGTTAAGTCGGCTTAGTAATCTGTAGTTTACACATTTGTTTAGACATAAGAATGTTCTCATTTGATGAAGATGAAAACAAACCCAGGCGCATTTGTACGCGTTTGTTAAATCATTTTCGATGCAGAGAACGGCAGTCCTCCGATTTATGCACGATCACACAATTCTGAATACAGAATGATTACCTTAATCGGATTTCTTGTTATACAGGACAAGACGTGACCCTGAGACACGATTCGATGTCAACATCTGGCGGTCAGACAATTTTTGTGGTGCTTCAGCCTGACTTCTGCACCAGTTTTTGGCCTTCGGGGGTGCCAATTAAATCACTGATTACAGATGACGTCACGTGTGCGAGAATCCATCTATCAGTTAGACTGTTAATTCTTTGCCAGACGACTAAGTTTTAGACTTGTCTAATTGAAAGAATTGGCAGACGATATTTGGAATACGGCTAAAATGATGTTATTTGTTATTTGTCTTACTCGATCTGCATATTTTTTCTGACCATGACTTTTTTCACTTATCGGTAAGCATGTCTCGTGTTGTTACCGTCCTTCTGGGCTTATCAAGGTTCAAATTAAGTTTTTATACTGGCTCTGTGTTTGTTGCCTCTTTACTCTCTTAAGTAGACGTTTTTCGTCTTGCAAGTGAGCAATATGTAAATATTATGGAATAGGGCAATTTATGTCTCCATTAGCAGTTTCTTCTATGCAGCAATGTTTTCTGAGGTATTCTACATGTATCTATACATTGAGTCGTTAAATTTCTTTCGAAAACCTTTGTTTCACTAAAATATTTTTTACAGTTACTCTCTGCTCTAAACTTGCTTTAAGAATTAATGACTTCAGCTGGGACAATTTTGAAATTCTTAACAGTTTTTAGTACCGACGAACTGTATTCATTACGTATTAAGAAAGAAGCTAGAGGCGGGTAACGGGTTTATATCTTGTTTTACGCAGAAAACGGATATAAGCAACACTGGTCATGCATATTCACAAAGATATCACCGATGATTCTCTTGACAAACACATACTGTTAACCCTTTATTAGACGTCAAACTTTAAGACTCATCTAGACCAGAATAAATATAGAACAAATAATGGGATATGTCAGTGAGAAGGTACAAACATTACAGGAAGAGGAGATAATGCTGATTACCAGTATTTTCTCCTTCTCACACAAGCGTTTTCAAAAGCTTTTTTCTTCAAGGTCGTTCAAATCAGTATTGTTGAGGGGTTGATCCCTTCAACAAATTATGTATAACACCACTGTTTGACATCATACCCTACATAAGACCGTTCTCAAATGCCGTGTTTCCCTGACCGAATACGATCTTTCAGCCTAATTCAATTTGTGAATACATTTACATGCAGAATTCCGAGTTCTGACTTGAATCATCACGCAAAGATCTGCCATGCATATACATTTGAATATTTAGTCTTGACTCAAGTGAATTGATTCAACGGCGTACATGGTTCTGAGATTACTTTTAAGGGGCCGTATACACTATATATTATCCTAAATAATTGTTTGATTCTGTTTCCAAGATTTGCTATCTACGACAGCCTACAAGGATCAAAATGGAAGAATTTCTTCTTCAAAAACACTTAAAAATGTGAATTTTAAACGCGTAATAGCCCCCCCCCCCCCAAAAAAAAAAAAGGAAATCGCGAAAAATCTTGAAATTATGTATTTTAAAACATGTAATAGCGTGTCATAAGTAAAACAAAAAACATACGTATCACTACGAGTGTTCGATTCTCGTTACTACATTTAACACGGTGTAGGACCGGAAGTGTACAGTGTTTGAGATTAGGAGTCTGTACAGCGGTGAAATGTCACTTGGTCGTTGAAATTTGCTAACACACGGTAAGTCAAGCTGGTGATTTTTCATTTATTTTGATAGCTATTATAAAACCTTCATATCCAGTTGTTTGTTTGTTAATCATAGACCGTATCAAGAACACTCATATGCTCTGAAAAGCTTTCCTGGAGATATGGAGATGCCTTGATCATGTAACCATACTAAAATACAGATGATTTTGCCTAAAAACAACGGGGTATTTTGTTTGATTAATCATCCTTAAAAGCTTTTTTGCTGAACGGAAAATGTATAGACAGTTTCTTTATTCACTTTTGTTTGAAAACATGTAAAGAATTGGTAACGAAATCGACTACAATCCTCCTAATCGTTCGTTTAAAATGGCATGTCAACATAGGGAATTTGTACTGTCACTTGATAAGCTGTTGTACAGTCACTTGAGTTCTACACTATTTTATACAAGTGACCGTACAAAATTCTGTTGGTAGACATGCTGGAATTTCGTCATTTTAATCGCTTTTAAGGTCACAACTTGGAACTTGTCGATGAAAAGAGAAAGCAGACACATCGGCAGACCTTTTAATCGTACGAATCACATGTACAGTCAGTTGATTTTCTAGACTTTTGGTTTGCTGTCGTTACTGTGGTTAACCGGAAACAGATGTCGCCTCGCTGTAAAAAATACGCTTCCGCTGTCAAAAGTAAATCTACAGTACTTTTCTTTGAAAACGCAGTTCAAGACTTTTTTTTGTATCTGGGGGTCGTTTTCAACAATTCGGAACACAATTTTTATTGGGTTCACCGATTGGCCTTCATTTCCCACAGCGTGTTTGTTAAGGTTCGGCTTCTGAGAACCTTTTGAACCTTTAACAAGTAGAAATATGCACGTATCTGTGTGTTTAAAGGACATTCAGGTTAGTATGCTTTCCTTTTGTTGAAAGATTTACTCCTTTTCATATTATTTTTATGGGATTTTGTTTCCCTTTTTCTAGTAGTTATTTCTTTTTATTTTAAAAGTTCTTTTTTATTAATCTAACGTACGCCCGAACTGTTGAATATTATTCCGGCAGCAGCCAGCACTACTTATCTGGTATATCTAAAATAATCCCACAACCGTTTTGGAAAATCGTATGTTGAGGTAGTTAATTTACCTTCAAGTTGAAAAAGTAATTTTTGTGCTGGCACATGATCTCTTAGGTTACTTAGCACTGTATAAAATGCGCTATTGTAACGGTTACAGTATGTCTTGGCTATTATTCAGTTACATTTGTAAACAGCCAAAGACATAGTTATCATATAGTGCATCAAGACTAGGCAAAACTAAACATGAAACTTTACATCAAAGCACCTCTTTGTGCTATCTTCGATACCAAACTTTCAAAGCTTTGTCAAAAATCATTGTTATTCAAAGAAGTACAGATCCTCAACCAGGGTTTGTTTTGTTCATCGTTTTAATTTAGTTGAAATAAAAGGTTAACTTTATGATTGATTCTTATCGCAATAAAATTTGATTATAGTTATCATTCCTCAAAGTTTAGGTCTTTGATCCACTATATCAGATCATCAAACTTTGCTTGCACATCGAAGGCGCCCGGGCCCCAAGGGTATGGTAAAGGCAGAAAAAGCTGATATTCTAGTTTTTTTTTTTCGCTGCTTTCCCCGAACGACTGACTTCAATTGGCATATTCGGCACTAACCTCTTTATCATGTAACAAAATTCTAGACTGCTGCAAATTTAAAGGATAGGCAGGCGACAAACCATATGTATCTCAAACCAAAGAGATCTGTCTTTGAAAGGCTGAAAACGCTGTTGGAAAAGGAGCAAATGCTAGTTACTAGCATTTTCTCCTGTACCCACAATATTTTCAAAAGGTTTTTTTCTTTATGGTCCTTAAAACAAATGATTGTTTGGTAGAGGGTTAATAGGCTTAGTATGCATACTCAACGAGCACTGTTCCAGTAACACATGCCTTTTCGCACGAAATTAACTTGGTACAAGGAAACTAAGAAACGTCATCAAAATTTACTGACTAGACACGCCGCTGTTTTTCGTAGAAAGTTATCACAAGCACGCAACTCTGCGAGTTCTTTTCTGTCGATTATGTTAGAATTCCTATATAGCTATAAACGCAGATGAATTTCCCGTGTATGAGGCTTTCATTTCATATTGGCGTGACTTAGAACTCTTGACGTTCGCAAATCGTCGCCTCGACGGTTATAAAGGCAAAAGCATTTGTACAAACATCGGGTCTCAATCTTCAAAGCTTTTTAGATAAAGTTTGTGATACTGAAACAATATTTGCGCCTGTTTATAACAAAAGATAAGTCACGCTCTGTGAAAGAGTGCTTGATGAATCTGCAGAATGTATCGACTGATGTAAGCCTTCGCAGTCCGCGCCGGATTACCTTGCTCTATGTTTTTTGTTATTTGTCAATTTTCTACATGCCAAAGGATGGGTGCAATCTGTGATTTAGTCTGTTGTCAGACCGTTGTCTGCGCATGTCATATTCTTAGAAGATTCGACCTGTCCGCAATGACGCATCCCGCACCCCCCTAACCTGGGAAAAGTAGGGATTATATCAAAGCAATTAGCCTATTTCCCAAGCATGGAGGGGCTGTTTTAATAGATGACCGATGCATAGGTTACATGCTAGCCGATCATAGCTGAATGAATGGCACCAAGTAGCGTTTTACTGAGTAAACGTTTATTTCGTTTCAAGTTCAAAATAACGGTTATTGTTTTGAAAAATTACTCCCTTCTGTACCCAGAATGCCCAAATTAGATTGATGTGTGTTTGTAGGAAGTTATCTAGCGGGAGATAATGGTTTTCAGACAAAATGTGTCCGGAAAGTAAGGTAACACTTTCGTACATATATATTTTGTCTTAAAATATAAGATAAAGAGATGAAGATATATATGCATGTAAATTAAACGTGTAAGTTTTTTGTGAAGTAATTTTTAATTCAGTTTAATTCAGTTTTCATCAGATTTTGCTCTTTTTTACAGATTTCAATTCAAAAGTCCTTTTTTCAGTCATTGGCGTCATTCTACAATTAATGACGTTTTCAGTGAGACGGCAAGTTCTGCTCTTTCTTTGCTGAACATGCCCGATGAAATTGTCAATCATTTGAGCGCACATTTCAATGTCAATCTTCTTTATTTCACTGCAAGTGTGTTTAACAACACGGCTGTGCTTTTGGAGCTATGGACATTTGACCTTTTAAGCCCGGAGAAAGAAGTCGCACATGTTTAAAACAGGACAAATCCAAAGCATTTGGTTGAGACAGGAAAGTGCTACGGCACACACATAAAAAAATGTGACTAACTTTTTTACAAAATACGTTCGCTGATATGGTAATATCTAAACTGAAGCCGGAGGTAAAACATTGCTGAATATATCTTGGCCTGCACACAGTCCCAACCTCAACCTCAACGTGCACGACTTCCTCCTTTGCATTTGCAATGTGTTGAAGTCAAAGGTTTACGATCCCAACTTACACAACCCAGATATGTCGTTAAAAATCGTTGAAAGTGAAATCAGTAGGATTCATGTTTAAATACATTTTAAAGGGAGTGAAAATTGCATTGTGCGTGTTCGTAAAAGAATGAGCATGAAAGGCCGTCAAATTGAAAACGTCATTAATTACTAAAATGACGCCAATAACAAAAACGTGCTTCTGATTTGAAATCTGTATAAAAATGCATGTTTTAATGAAAAATAAATGAAATTACCACACACAAAAAAATACACATTTTATATACATGTGTCTTTATTTCTATTTCTTTGTCTGATTTTATAGATATATTACATATATACAAATGTGTTACCTTACTTTCCGGACACCCTGTACGTCGGCCAAAAGAAAGTAACGTGTTAGTACGTTGGTTACCCAAAGATGAATGACAACATTAATTACTTATATCACTTGCCTATTAATTCATGTGCAACATTGTTGTCTTATACTCGCATTTTACACGAGGGAAAATAATTTTCTCCTAATTAGTACCTTAATCGTAGAAAATTATGTTTTCCAGTGTGCCTAGTATCCTTGGACAATTATACTAAAAAGTGCTTGTTGGTAAAATACAGTGGATACACATGAAAGAATTACAAATAATCCGACTTATGGATAGTAAACGCTATGGCTTTCACGAAAGTCTGACGTTATCATCCAGACAGTTTGATTTATTCATAGCTTGACTATCTGTGGTTAGTCTATCTTTTCTGTTTCTTTTTAACCCTTAGGAATTTTACGGGCAGTGTAGATCAAGATCAGACTGCACAGAACCATTGGTTTGAAAGTTCTATTTCACTTATTTAGCATAAATTAAAAGTTATCTCATAATCTTCCTTTGCATCACGCAGCGAACAACAATTGAAACAGTCGCGACAAAAAAATCGTAACAATTTACGTAATCATTTTGCAATTCAAAACTACGTTTGATTTTAAAACCAGCACGGGATCCACCATACGTCAGTATTTGTAATCCAGAGAACCTGGGTTTTACTTCAACTATTGGATTTCAACTTGTTCCCATGCAAAAGTCCTTAAACAAGGTATTGTAGGAAAAAAAAAAACACTTGTGATAGTCAGATCTTGTTTTCACCAACCATTTTTATTACAGTCTGTTTAATTCCAAGAGTTTTCTTAATTTAAAGTAACGCAATTTCTTATTGGTTAAGAATTGAAAAAAATGAGGTTTAGAATTCATCGTGAATACAGCTGGAAACACATGAATAAATAGGATGACATATTAGTATTACTGAAATAACTATGGACAGCGATGTCAAAAACCAGTCCAATAAATACTGTAACTATGACACAGCATCAACATTGGGCCAAAGTTTTTCAATGTTATTTTTCTGTCCGTGATTGTCGCAATCGTAAGTTGTTTGTATGTATGTAAATCAAGACGTCAACCACACAAAGAGAGCCGACCACAGTACAGTCAACTTGTCTGGTTCTGACAATCGAGTAATTGCCGTTCATTTGTCGATACAAAAATCAAACACGTCCGCGAAAAATGACATTCAATACCAGATAGCTGACATTTGTCAGCAGATTTGTCTAGAATTTACAATAAGGGTGAAGTATACTACTGATTTTTGTCTGGAATCGGCTGTAACTATAGGTTCTAAGCGTCTGGGATGGCATGACTCTTTTTCGACGTCGACATGTTTCCTCTTTAAAAGTCGCCAAACATGGTCTGCAACATGCGAAAAAGTTGCTTTAGGGTATTTGCGTAAAGTTTCGTCTCGGATCAGCTAGCGCAGTCCACTTGGGCTAATCCAAGACTGCACTTTTAAATTTTGCACGACAGTAGACTTGCGTAAAACAGAAAATCTCACACGACTCGTTTCGGATCAGTCTGTTTCGGTGATTGGTCGTAATTTCTCTCACCGAGTGAAAAGGCTTTATTTTCACGAGTTGCATACAAGTGAAAAAAATATGGCATTTACTTTTCACGAGATAACAAAAATTTCAATCACCCCCACGACACAATCAGTTATCCTATTTCTTTTGTGCTCTTGTATCGGACAACGTTGACCTTGCATTGATTAAAAGGTGTATTTTATCACGAGAAGTCATTCAAAGTAGAGTTTCTACCGTTTTGTCTCTTTTCTATTGGTATTTTGAAACTGCGAGATTCTGTTCAAGTGCACAGACATACAGCGCCCACCTATGTATATGTCATCGAGAGAAGAACTTAAAATCTCTGGTTACATATAAGTGAACTGAAGATGAACTATGAAGAATACTTCAATGGTTTCGGTAAAACTCTTTGCCTGTTTCCCAAGTTAGCCATATCTCATGTCATAAATAATTACTCTTTCTTGACAGTTTCATCACTTTATTTATATTTATTTTTCCGCCGTCGAATCGAAGTGGGATTCCTTGGACGAATCAATATGCCAGCAAACCGTGATTTTTTTCGGATTCTTACTCTGATCTGAAACCTTTCTACCCCGTGTCTTTTATATCATAACGTCTGACATCCTATATGAATTTAATTGTTCTAAGTTCAGCCTCTAGCTGCATGAGGAAAAACAAGTTGTCTGCAGGTTGTAAAGTCTTAATCCTTCATCCAAAATGTTATCATCTCAAGGTATCATGGCAACAACTTGCACGGGTACATAATGGACTTGGTTATGTGGACAATTTGCTATGAACTTTTGTAATACTTTGTTCACATAAACATTCATGTACCAACTGATATCTTTTATCTTCAAATCTTCGCCCTGTTCGTTTGTGTGTGTGTGTTTTTTTTTTTTCCTTTTAAACAGTATAAGTATTTTCCTTCTCCAAGTTCTATTACATGTTGTATCCTTAGCATTTAATCATCTTCCATTTAACCAAAGTCTATAATTGATCTCTTCTTTCGCTTTCGCTTTCTTCCGTACCATCAAATTTCAGTCAAAACTAATATGGCTTTCACTTCATCAGTTACAGTTTTTTCTAACATTTTGTGATATTACGCCCCTATTCTACCTTAGGCACAAACTGTTTCATTTGCCCTTATCTATTTGTCCTTGTCCTGTTATGTTCCATAAAATGCTGTCATAATAAGTTTTATTCCAGAGATATAAATACTTTAAATCTCATATTCAAATCTCAATTACAAACTCGGCTTTCACTAGAACTAAGATTGTCTATATTTAAAAGAGATGTCTTGGATTGGTCTTTGAATTCTTCGTGCGTCACTAGTCCATTTCTCCCCCGCCTTTTCCTTCCTAGAGGATGCGCTATGTACAAGCGGTGAAGTAGACAACAAAGAGGAAGTAAGAGGAGCAATAGGTAGCTTCGGCACGAATATATGCCACTCATCTGCCTCTTCAGTGCTAATTTTAAATGCAAGGTTTCTGATTTCTCATAGAGAGGAATAAATGTACTTCTTACTCTCAAAAACTTATTTCCACAAACAAACAAAAACGTCAACGTTGAATAGGAACAGTCAGCTAGAATTGAGTTAAATTAATCAATACATGTGATATATGGAGTGCAACACACGAAAAGGTGCATTCGGACATTTGCGTAAAGTGTCGTCCCGGATTAGCCTGCGCAGTCCGCGCAGGCTAATCCGAGACGGCACTTTACGACTACAGTAGATTTTGTGCTACAGTAGACTTGCGTTAAACAGAAAATCACATAAAATCGGAAAATGTCGTTTCGGATTAGGCTGTGAAGACTGCACATGCTGATCAGAGACGACACTTTACGCAAATGTCCGAATGACCTTTTTCGCGTGTTGCACTCCAATTATAACATATCATGTTCTGTGAAATGGGTGTGATACCTTTGCAAAAGGTGTTGACACACACCAGTCTGCGCAAGATGACCTGTGTCTAAACTGTATGCTAATAATTAGCATTTTCTCCATTATCCAAATGCTTTCAGTCACACCAAAGGCGAATTATTTCCAACAGTTGATCTACATTTAAATTTTCGTCTGCAAATGCTTTTAATTTGGGTAAGTCTACACTAATTTGTCGTGAGCATATGCTTGTAATTCGGATAAGTCTGAAAATCGTCGTTTTGTACAGAGTGGAGATATATTGAACGGGACATAAATATTGACGAACCGAGTCAAAGAAGGCGCCATCCGAACGATCGTCACTGAACTTATATATCTATCGGATTTCGTCCTTTTGTCTTGAATGGGCTTATTTGGACGGAAGAATTTTATCAAGTGACATTTGATTACGTATGTTTGAGCGAGGAAAAAAGCGAGTGATTACGTAGTTTATATGGAATATTGGATTTATGGGATATATTCAATTCGGATTTTAAAGTGTTTATTTCGAAAGTTTTATTGCATTATTTTGTATTTTTTTCACTGTTGCTAGATTCACACTTTTCTTTCTTTCAAAAGGAAGATACGATTCCATGTCAAGGGACTGCGTCTACTTTGTCTCACTGACTGGTGTACTTGTAACTTGTCTATGTTTTAATTATAGCAACTTGATTAAAAGCAGTTAAGACAACCAAAGGCGCTATTTCGGGAAATGTGTAATAAGATCAGAATGCGCAGTACGGGTATTTTGGTGTCTGAATTACCATTCAGAATACATATTTCTCCGTTTGAATTTCAAGACCGTCTTAGACAACTTGTCTTGGAATTTAGATATGAGACATGCTCTCTGAAAAGGGGGCTTAATGCATCTGTCTGCCTAGTCAGCGCAGGCGGATATGGGTCGAAACTTTTGCTATTAGTAATTGAAGCATGTCTTAGGGCAATTCTACCTCCAGATCCTGTCGATTGTTTGACAAAATGGACAAAATGGATTCATGATCATGTAATGACTGGCTTAGTTTAAACATGTTTATTTTACATCGTTTGAGAAACAAGTTCTTACAACTTATACTAATCTTTCTCGATTCTGCTTCCTGGGAACTACACCAGTACTCACGCCGAATGTGTGGGCCAATGAAAAATCCCGAAGTTGACACCCGCTCCCGGGTATTGAACTCAGAACCTTTAGGTTATGATGCCGACGCTCACCCTCACGACCGCGGACTCCATAAATGACTAGCTTGGTATAATAGATCACAGAGATGCATTAAGCACCCCCCCCCCTTTTGCTAGAATGTGGCTCATAAAGAATTGAATAGAACATGTACAGTAAATGAGGCCCGGGGCCTCTATTCACCAACCATTCTTGAGAATGTTCTTAGTCTTAATCTCCAAGATTTTCTAAATTTGTAAGTAACATAACTCCTGATTGGCTAAACCGAATGGATTAGCCAATCAGAAGTTTTGCCCATTTTACCTGCAAGGCGCTTTACAGGTTATAGGACAACAAAATTTGTAGACTTTCCTATGTTCAGATTAGCTTTATTTCTTCTTTGTTTCATTGTTCTTCGGAAAGTCTCTTTTTCCCCGAACATGGAAATGTTTCTAAGTTAGAGAAGTGTAAGAGTGCAGATAGGTCTACCGTTCACAAAACATTAGGACATCAATCAGACATATGGTATCTATTAATCGAATCAATAGGTCTCGAGGCGACCCGGCATTAGGAAACTGCTAACCATCTTTTTTTGTCCTTAATCGGTTAACTCATTGTCCCAGAATACTGGATTTAAACGACCCTGAAAAAAAGGCATTTGAAAATATTGTTGCAAAAGAACACACGAAAGCAAACTTCATCATTGTAGCATGGTTTAATTTTTCGTCTGCAGCAGCTTTAATGTGGAAGAGTCCAGAATTATGACGTATAGACCAGTAAAGAGGTAACTGGGATTTTTTGGCGTGAAAATTTCGTTCCAAAATGCCTTACCAGCAGATGTTCTTTCAGAGTGGGAATCAAAGCCAGTGAGAAGTTTCGTCAATTTTTCCTAATTAAGAATGTTCCGTGAATACAGACTGAGTTCTGAAAAATTCTCTTTTGTTTTATCACTCTGGATGGTCTATGCACTATTTGAATTAGATCTATTAGCCAGTCGGTCTGCCTCGGCGCGTATGGTTCCATACAGTATCAACTGCGTAACCCGACTTTTTTCTCTGTCACGAAGCAGACTGCTTGACTGGATTTTTTGCTGCAAATTTGTATGAGTTATTACCTTCTAAGTTCACACCTATAGCATATACATAGGATGTGTAACATTTAAAATAACCAATCTTGATAATTTTATAGATTTTTGTGTAATGTTATTTGCACTAGCCTTCTTTGAACAAGGAAAAAAAAAACACCCTAACTTTTCTAGTTTTGATGCCGAGAGCGTATGTATAAATTATGATGACGGCACCGATGAAGTTACGAAAATAACACAAGACACTGACTTAACCCTTTCCCAAGCGACAAATTTTTGACTCTTCCAAACCAAAAGAGTTTGCAGATGACAATTTTAGATTTGGAGAAAATGGCAGAAAGTTCTCAAAAAGGGTGAAAAAAACAGTGTGGGAAAAGGAGAAATTGCTCGTTACGAGCAATTTCTCCTTTTCCCACAGTGTTTTCAGAAGACTTTTACTGCAGAAGACACGTAAAAACCGGGGATTGTTTGGGAAAGGGTCAATGGCCTCAAGGACGTTCAGTGAGAAAAACTTTGAATCGATCGAAAAAAAAAACATTTATAAAGGACTTTTTAAGCATAATTCGTTTCAAAAATATCTTTTGTGAAGAAAAACATTTTCTATTTTCACCAGTGGCTTGGCGACGGAAATAATACCGCAATCATACACCAAATAAATCCAGACCTAAGTAATCATCCTCTGGGTCCGTATTCACCAACCGTTCTTAAGAATCTTCTTTGTCTTATTCTTCAAGAGTATCTAATTATGAAAGAAACAGAACTTTTGAATTTTTTAAACCATTTGGTTTAGCCAATCAGAAGTTCTCTTACTTTCACATAGACGAGATGCTGAAGAATAAGACTAAGAATGTTCTTAAGAATGGTTGGTGAATACGGAGCCTGATTTGTTAACTCTTGGCACGACTGATATCGGGTAACCCATAATGAGCGAGGACAGATCGGCGTTTTGCAAAAGGCATATAGGTCTATCAATCTGCAAGTTCTGTGCAGTCTGATCTAAATCTATACCTTTCGTCTGGTGTTGTCGATTGTGAAATCTTCGTTAGTTTCAGCAGATTGTTTTTCCATGCAGAAGAAAGAGAACGAGTTTATGTACTTCGCACTGATAGATTTAACAGCGCCACATCTTCAGTATCACGTTATATTTGTTTTACAAGTAACAAATGAGCTGTATTCTATAAAAAAAAATGGAGCTTAGTGCAACTGCGAAAAGTTTCGGCCAGGTCAGCCTGCGCAGTGCGCGCAGGCTGACCTGGGCCGAAACTTTTCATTATTGGTCAATCTTCTGTATGTCAAAGGACCAGTTAACCACATTGTTCAGCAGATTGAAAGACAAAATGCAATCAATCAATGGATCCATGATCACGTGATGACTTGCTTGGGATCTTGCATCCCGGAGATACATTAAGCCCCTTTTTGTCAGGGCATGGCTCATTTTTATTTTTACATGGATTGGAAAACATCGATTAAGCTTCCTGGAAGCCACACACGGACTTGTGCCAAATGTTTGGGCAGATGAAAAGTCCAAGAATTGACATCAGCTCCCAGGAATCGAATTTGGAATCTTATGATTGCCAGACCGAAGCTCTATACCTCATGACCGCGGACACCGCAGTGCCATGTGATAGAGAGAGCAAAAAACTGTATAAATTCTCTGATCTGGAACATTTTGCAATGCCGCCTAAGTGACTGCCAGATTTCCCGTTACGTGTTTCGACACAACAGAGGATATAAAAGGCGCATTGAACCTTTTAATTCAATTAATGGGTCTCTATGCGAACAGAGATTAAGAAATTATCAGCAATGATTTCTGACGGGCACTGGTTAGCTCATTACATATGCAAGCTAGCTGTAGACCCCGAAGATAACTTTTATAGGGTGATAAAAATAAAAATTTTTAATGTTTCCTAATACGTTTGAAAAACTGTATGGATAAAGAAGGCGAGGGGGGGAAAAACTACGTCCTTGCTAAATTTTGACATACTGAAAACTACATGTGTGGCCTGTCACACTCGATAAGGGACATTTACGCAAAGTGTCGTCTTGAATCAGACGGCACTTTACGTATCCATTGGATTTTGTTCTTCAGTAGACTTTCGCAAAAACAGAAAATTAAATAAAAACGGAAAGTATCGTTACGGATTAGCGTGCACGGACTGCGTTATCGAGTCCGTAACCGCTAGATCAAGATTCCGTTAAGGTTTACTACTGAGCTACCCATTACGACTAAATGTTTCCATGGTTTAGTTAAAGTAAATCATGGTATAATTTTGATAAAAAATGTGCAATTGAAATGGATTGGAAATATCTGTCTAAAGCATTTTTAACATTATCTAACGTAACTCCCAAATCGTGTATTAAATGGTTACCAAAAGATAAGCTAGACACATTTGTTCCTTTTAAATGAATAAACTGGTCTCCAGGCAACTGTACAGTTGAAACATATTAACTCCTTAACCCATTACCACACAGTCCCTACTTTGGCGACCCTAAAAAAGAAGCCTATAGAAAGCATTGTAGGAAAAGGAGAAAATGTTGGTAAACAGCATTTTCTCCTTTTCCCACAATGCTTTCTACCCTTCACGAAAAAAAAGTCAAATTTTCAGTCACTTTTATTTTGTCGTCTGCTATTTTTTCAATGCTTTTGATTTGGATAAGCCTAAAATTTTATCGTTTGGTAATGAGTTAGCTCTTTACCAGACGACAAAATCTGAAGTCCGTCCATTTTGACGGCATTTGTATAGTCGACAAAAGTAGTGTCCCTAAAGCTGTGATATTTTCTAAAGGTCAGAAAACCTTGTAGAGAAAGGAGAAAACTCTGGTTCGTTGTCTGACAGTGCTTCAATAAGCATGAGTCTCTTTTTCGTTTTCTTTTCTTGTAAAAAGTTTCAGAAAGTTATGGACACATTTGTATCTGTGGTTGGTACCAGAACAAAAAACGTTACACGACAGATCTCCAAATGATAGAGTCAAGCTTTGAGAAAAGGGGTCCTAGGTAATGCCTGTGCAAAAAGTATCGACCCAGGTCAGCCTGCGCAATCAGCGCAGGCTGACCTAGGCCGAAACTTTTTGCTATTTGTCACATTCTTTTTTGTTTTTTCAAAGGACGAATCTACATCATGACTAGGACGGTAACTGAAAAAGGTGGCTCCTATAATGCCATAACTATGTGATGACTTTCACTAGTATCGGGTATAGCTGATATCCATTAAGCACCGTTTTGCATCAACACGGCTAAATTTATTTTCACACTGTCTGATCTTAAGTCCAGGTTCGTTCGCAAAAGCCTTTTAAGTTATGTACTATAATCATTCCTATATTCACATTTATATATATTTTCAATTATTGACAGGTTTCCACTCCCATCTCAACATTAATGTAAGCATATTGCGTCGATAGCTCATATTTTTCTGGTATATCCTGGGTTTCAGCATTACAAAGCAATGGCACTCCCACAAAAAAAAAGTGTTTTTAGCGAGGATCAAATCCGGGACCTCTAATTTATGTTGTACTCTTTACCACGGATCCACTTTTGAATTAACACACGTATTCAGTCTTTAATCTGTCATATCAAAGGAGCCGAAATAAACCTAATAATTAATGTTTGTTTGTGGAAATGTCATGTGGCAAGATTTTTACCACTATCTTTAAATTGACGTCATACATTATATGGTACACGAAAACAAAATAAAATATATGTTCTGTTTTCTGCTCTTTCTCACGGTCTAATCTTTTACCACACAATCCCGAATTTTGACGACCCTAGAGAAGAAGTTTTTGAAATACTGTTGGAAAAGGAAAAACTACTAGTAACCAGCATTTCCTCCTTTACCGGCAATATATTCAGCTTTAATATCAAAGACAAAATCCATCATTTGATCCACATTGAAGTTGTCATTCAACCTTTTACCGAACAATCCCTGGTTTTTACGGCCCTGAGAGAGACGCCTTTTGAAAACATTGTGGGAAAAGGAGAAAATGCTGGTAACCAGCATTTTCTCCTTTTCCCACAATGTTTTCTTCCCTGCTGGAAACATTTTTTTGTTGTTGTTGTTTGGGAAAGGGTTAATGTTGTCGAGTTGGACAAGTCCAAATCTTTGTTGTGTGATAAAGGGTTAAGTGAAGTCTTACTGCGATCTACACTGTTCGCAGCAACAACGTATTTTATGCTAAGGGCTTATGTATCAAGATATGGCTTGCAACACGCGAAAAGGGGCATTTGGACATTTGCGTAAAATGTCGTCTCGGATCAGCCTGTGCAGTCTGCGCAAGCTAATCCGAAATGACACTTTCCGTTTTTTATACAATTTTCTGTTTTGAGCAAATGTACTGTAGCACAAAATCTAATGTAGGCGTAAAGTGCCATCTTGTATTAGCCTGCGCGGACTGCGCAGGTTGATCCGAGACGGCACTGTATGCAAAAGTCCATATGCCCCTTTTCGCGTGTTGAAAGCCATATGGGTACATTGTCATAAAAACGAGCGTTTATAAAAGAGACTCAAACGATAAAGCAACGAGTAGATTTATTGGGAAAAAACTAACCTGATGGGTGTTTTTTTATTTGTCTCATTCATAGGATAAAAACTGACACGGCTTTATGATTTAATGCTAGGAACGAATCAAAAGCAGAAGCCTCTTACTAGAGGATAGGTCTTTTTCAATGAAAGTGTTTTCCAGGGTAACATCATATGTGGAGGAGTCGAGAATCGGATCTTACGTACTGGAGAAATTTGTGAAATTAAACTGAGAGAAAAATAGTTATTATCTCCATAAATAAATCAATTTCTTGACAGAAGACTTTTACAATATCTGTTCGAAATATAGATTATCAACATGCAATGTTTTTTTTTTTTGTGTGTGTGTGTGTGTGTATGTGTGTAAAAGCATCTGTGAAAATATTTTGATAAAAGCAAAATTTGTTTGCTTTGAGCAATGTTTGAAAACGAAAAAGGAAAAGTGGTCAGTAGAAAGTGTTGAGTGCAGAAATATTGGGGGAGGTGTAAAATGAACGTTGTGTCAGTTGCATAAATAATGGAAAAGATGTTACAGATTAATTGCAAAAAGACGATTTTTTTTAATGTAAAGTTAGTTTCATACAGAAGTCAACTTGCTTTTATATTGGTTGGCTAAATGTCTTTAAATTCATAAGGACATTCGCGTCCAATTGCGTTAAACTTACTTGAAAATACAATGTACATAAAGTGTGACATGTTTACACTTTAAACAAAAATAACTTTGTGCCACTTTAAGACGCAACCTCTCAAAAATATTGCAGATAAATGAGCAGTTGCTTATTATAGGCAATTGCTTATTCATTTATTTATTTATTTATTTATTTATTTATTTATTTACTTTTTTACAGAATTAGTTGAAAAAGAAATTAAAGTAAATATATTCGTGAGAAGATTCTCTTTTGTGTCATTTTTTTCTGAACGAGTAAAAAATAACTTGGGAAATAGAGAAAATGCCTGTTACAATAATGTTTCCAAAAGCTTTAACCCTTTCCCAAACAATCCCTGGATTTTACGGGTCAGGCATAGAAGCCTTTTGAAAACATCGTGGGAAAAGGAGAAAATGCTGGTAACCAGCATTTTCTCCTTTTCCCACAATGTTTTCTACCCTACCGTATAGAAAAATCATCTTTTTAGCAACTGTAAATTTGTCATTTGCAAAATGCTTTCAATTTGGTCTGGTCCAAAATTTGCTGTTTGGGAAAGGGTTAAGCATTATTTTTTCGGGGGTCAAGGGTCCATAATACGGTGTTCGGAGTGATTTTGAACTGTGGTCAGTGTGTACCATGTTTTTATTTTATAATTCAGTATTTGTTGATGGTGACTGTGCAAAATGTAAGTTTCAATAATAATGGAACTAAAAACATCTCGATGGAATATGTTATAAACGTGTTCTTACAAGGTATCGAAAGAACGTTTTTGACCCAAGAACAATTACAAACTTCTCCAAAAGTTTTTCGTTGTAACATGCAAAAGACATTAAAGCGTTACCATTCTTTAATCGTTCTTCCTTCCAGTATGAAGGAGATACCCTTCATGGTGCCCCAGCAATCCTGTACCACGCCCACTGCAAGTCGACACAAAAACCCAGATGAGGAAAGCTATCTTTCGGAACCCTCGTCGCCGAACGGCAAACGACCATCTGTAGAAATTCCAGGTAAGTTTGATGTCGTTGGACTTTCACTCCCTATTTTACAGCACTCGACTATAGACGTTATTTGCGAAGAGTATAAAATGAGACCTGGCCATACACACATGCTGTCTGATCTTGGTCTACAGTCTCTATTTCTGTCATGTGAATGGCGTCGGTGAATTTGCCCTTTTGAATGCGATCAGACAGGAGATGGTCAATACTTATAACAGTTAACCCATTACAACACAACCCCTACTTTTGACGACCCTGAGAAAGAAGCCTTTAGAAAACATTGTAAGAAAAGAAGAAAATGCTGGTAACCAGCATTTTCTCCTTTTCTCACAATGTTTTATACCCTTTCCAAACCAAATTTCAATTTTCCAGTCCCCTATATGTTGTCGTCTTCTGATGCTTTGAATTTAGACCGGTTTGAAGTTTTCTTGTATGAGTTTGAGTAAACGATGTTAATTAAATGGGATACGTTTTAGTATCTCGTTTTTGCTGCACCATGCGCTATACGAAACCCAAGATAGGAAACATACAAAAGTAATTTCAAAACTTTTAAAGCTTAATATATTACAGCTCCCTGCGCAACTAATAAGTGAAATGAACATCCTGTCGCTGCAGTAGCATTCACTATTTGTGACCCCTGCAACTGCAATCGACGCCCTTCGTCATGAAGAGAAATGATTCTGGCAAATGGAGAAATTTCCACTCTTGCTGACATACTTAACGTAAGATATACTTTCGACAATCCTTGTAGGTCATTGTCTTACCTCAGGGTACATGAACAAATTATGTTGACGTACTGCAGCCGTAGTTACTGGCACGATGTCATTTTCACCTGTAGACTATTTTTTTATTTGTTTGGCAGTAGACAGCTTTTGAAAACTTTGTTAGAAATGAAAAAGAAAGTTAAACGCTTGCAAAAGGTTTCTTTCCGTGTTGCCATACTTTCGATTTCTTTCGAGTCCAAAACTATAGTATACAAGCTGATTATCTCTATATCACGGGAAGTCCTTTTTGTTTGTACATAATGCTTTAAAAATGCTAACAATGTAACCTCATACGAGCTATGACACTATAATTTACGATTTACCCGTCAAACGATCCCAAGGAAAACATTGTGAATGTTGAAAGCGATAGCAAATGTACGATAACGAGAAACCCTAACTAATGTATTACATTTGCAGCGAACTTGGGAACAGGTTGGTCGGTGAGCTTAAAGGGACTTCATTACCCAATATTTGAATTTTTTGCCTCGACAGCTACGGAAAAAAATGAAATAAAATAAGAACGAGAAATATGTTTGCTTGAAAACAGTACAGAACAAGGCGAATACAATCATACAAAACAGTTTTTACATTTGCTTTTCTAGTGATTGGTGTTCACCTGTATGTAGTATAAAACGGCTTGCAAGGCCTCTTATTCCCACGTTCGCTAGACTGTCAGTACTTTCAGTACTTTGAATATAAATTGTCCTCGGTTAACGGTAGACCTTTCTGGACATTGTCCTTGTCTCTTATAGTCTCAGGCTCAAGTTATGAGAAATGCCCTTTGTGATTTAAACTTTTTAACAGATAAGCCACTGATGTGCAAAAGAAAATCTTAGATTTACTTTGACAGCTCAAGGATGGAATGGTAAACTCTATTTACGATGATAAAGTTTTATTAATAATGCAAGTCCGTCATGAGTGTACATAAACGGTTGAATAGATAATTACTCTTAGAATTGGGTTTATACCCGAATGAAAATAATCCTCCATTATTCCAATCTTTTAAATGTTTACTAATACAATTGCTCTCTCTCTCTCTCTCTCTCTCTCTCTCTCTCCCTCATGCACACCACGGCCATGTTGTATTGTCTCTCGCTCATTTGGCATAATTAGAATTTCAAACGTACTCAAATAGATACAACTTCTAGACGACTACTTAGATTTTTGCTGCATGGATGGCGTTGTTTTAGAATGAACAGACATAGAATGCAGAAATAGAACAAACTGGTGATATCTAATCTCTCCTTTTCCCATAGATTAATAGGTTTAACCCACTACCAGACAACAATATTTTAGGCTTGTTGAAATTGAAAGCATTTACAGACGACAAAATAAAAGTGACTGAAAAATTGAAATTTGTTTTGTGAAGGGTAGAAAACATTATGGGAAAAGGAGAAAATGCTGGAAATCAGTATTTTCTCCTGTTCCCACAATGTTTTCAAAAGGCTTCTTTCTCAGGGGCGTCAAAAGTAGGGATTGTGTGGTAATGGATTAACTCTTTGCCATAAGGGAAAACAGTGACTTTAGCGTATGGCATAGATCAAGACCAGACTGCACAGAACATGCAGTCTGATCTTTGATCTATCCCGCCCGCTTATTTCGTCAAGCCTTGACAGTTTAACTCTGTAAGTTGTGATGAAGAGTACTTATTACCGTTGAAAGAGATCGTATTTATTAATTTAGCCTTGAAAGAGTTAACCCTTTCCAAAGGAATCCTCGGGTTTTACGTTCCTGAGATAGAAGCCGTTTTAAAAACATTGTGGGAAAAGGAGAAAATGCTGGTAAACAGCATTTTCTCCTTTTCCTACAATGTTTTCTACCCTGCTGGAAACAAATTTTAAGTTTTTGAGTGGCATTTATTTTGTTTCTACCCTGCTGGAAACAAATTTTAAGTTTTTGAGTGGCATTTATTTGGTTGTCGGCAAGTGCTTTCAGTTTTGACCTGTCTAAAAAATGTGTTGTTTGGTAAAGAGTTAGCTATTTACAGCGCGTGTATATATGTGCAGTCTGATCTTGGATCTATGCCATCCGCTGCTGTATTCAAGCCTATAGGATAAACATCTCTCTGAGTCTCATCCGATTGTATATTCAGCCATCAAAAAAGAAGGGGGTCTATATATGTATATATTGAAATAATGTCGGAAGAGGCGTAAACGCCCAAAATCATCCAAACAAGAATATAACAATCAATACAAAGATCACCTATAACGGGCAGTTTTGAGATGTCGCTGTCGGAATTAATATATAGTAAATATTTGCATAATTTTCCGCAAGAAACCGATGCTCTCTGGAGTCTTGGACAGGCAGTCACTTCAGTCCGATAAAAGCACGTCAATATATCATCTGGTTTGGAATGTAGGAGATATCCAACAAACAGTCACAACAACACGACGTATAACATGTGTCTTACAATATAGGCTTATACCACGGGGCCGTATTGACCAACAATACTAAATTGCATCAGTGTTTTGCCAGGAATTATTCGGAGAGGTGGAACACTAGTACCATGTATGGATGCCATGTTTTGGCAAAAGATGGTATGATACATTTCCGTGGTGCATTAACCCATTACCAGACGACGAAATTTTAGGTTTGTCAAAATTGAAAGGAATTGCAGACGACAAAATAAAAGTAACTGAAAGTTTGAAATTTGTTTTGTGAAGGGTAGAAAACATTGTGGAAAAAAGAGAAAATGCTGGTTACCAGCATTTTCTCCTTTTCCCACAATGTTTTCTACAGGCTTCTTTCTCAGGGGCCTCAAAAGTAGGGATTGTGTGGTAATGGGTTATACCAAGCTGTCATAATCATGGATCCACAAAATTCATTTTGTCTAAAAACGGCTAAATTTTGAGGTAGAATAGTCCTTTGACCTACAGAAAATTAGCCAATAGCAAAAACTTTCGACTGGGCAGGCTGACCTGGGTCGATAAGTTTTTCCAGATGCAATTAAACCCCTTTTCACAGAGCTCGGCTCATTCGTAGATACAGAACACCCTTTCAAATCTATTGCGACAAAGGCACTGCAGACTAATTTTCAAATAAATTTGTAGAGAACATAGTCCCGACATTGAGCACTGTGACATGATATTTTTCCATTTCAATTTTGCAAATGTTCATGAATCTCTTTCCCCGGCAGAAAACTGCTAAATATTCCTGGTATAATACAGGATTTAGATTAGAAAATGCTTTATTTTGAAACGCAGAAAATTCTTGAGAATTGTAGACTATGAAGGACACTAAGAATTGTTTGGTAATACTGATCCTGATCATTTGTTATAATAGTATTTTTAACTTAACTAACGTACAGTTCAACGGCTATAGCAGTGGTATGTCACCATGCTATTTTCAAAGCTGTTGCACTTTACGAGTTGCACTCGTTGCACTTGCACTTGCACTCGTTGCAACTCGTTACGAGTTACGACTTGTATGTGGCTTGCGACAAGCGAAAGGGCATTCGGACATTCATCTAAAGAGTCAGCAGGGATCAGCCTGTGCAGTATGCACAGGCTTATCCAGAATGACTTTGTCACATTTTAGGTTGTCACTCAATGCAATTTTCTGTATTCCGCACGTCTACCGTAGCACATAATCTTATATATTCGTAAAGTGTCCTCTCAAATCAACCTGCGCGGACAGTGCAGGTTGATTCGAGAGGATACTGTACGCAGATGTCTGAATGCCTCTTTTCGCAAGTTTCAAGCCAATACGACAGGTGGAAAACGAAGCTTAAATAATTCTTTTAAACTTTATAATTCATAAAAAAAATCTTCATTTATATTCTCTGTTTTGTATAGAACATTCGTTTTTAAACAAGTGACTAAGCAAAATATTTTTTGTAGATAATTATGCTCTTGCAAGTTGAAAAAAAATGGCTAATTGTATAAAGGCAGTTGAAAATTACTGTGGGTATTCTTTCCTTATGTTTACAGTATGAACTATTAACCCTTATCCTGATAAAGAAGTGAAATGAAATTTTTGAGCTGATTGGAGAAAAAAAACTATTTCAAAGGTAATTGTTTGGGTAAAATATGTCCTTATTGGACAGTGTAGATCAAAGTTCAGACTGCACGTTCTGTTCAGTCTAATCTTGATTTGCACTGTCCGCAAAGCACACTGAGTCGCGCTTAGCTACCTAAGGCTTTACCCTTTACCCCATAAGGCATTTCTTTGGTATCTCTAATTGACCCTAAATAACAGTAAGGATGAAGCCGTTTCTTATGTGTATATGATACCTTTTGATAGCATAGAAAACATTGTGACAAAAGGTGAAATTGCTCGTCACGAGCAATTTCACCTTTTGCCACAATGTTTTCCAAAGGCTCCTACAAGCAATGCGTAGAAATGAGTATCTATGGAGTAAAGGCTTAACACACATTAAAACAAGGAAGGACAAAATTACCAGTAAAAAGTATCAATAGGTGTTCTGACCACTGTGCGGTACCTTTAAGGCCCAATAAAGTGACCAAAAGTAAATAAAGCTGGTGTTAAGATGCATTCAAATAATATCAACTTAGACGGTTCTAAAGCATGACAGTTATTGTGAACAGGACAGTCTGTTATTGTATGGCCTGGCCATTTGCTTGCAGTAGAATAAGTTTTAAGACCAGATCAAAGTAAACAAATATACAGAGACTTGGCAACTTTTTACTTAGTTAAAATAAAATGTTTTATCAAACGACTAATAATGGACCGGCTGTAGAATAAAACAAATTGTCTGTTTCCGGCTTTGTTTACTTTTTGCCGCTAATGGGGCTTTAAATGTTGTTTAAAACGACGCAGAATAAACACTAAAAAACACCAAGCGGCTTTAATGAAGTTATGAAGGGTGAGGCGGAAATATTTTACAGACTCTAACACAACAATACGTGATGTTTTAGAGATCGTTGTCTTTTTGCGTAACAACAGTTTCGTTTTTGCCTAATCAGCAAGATCTTCAAATAATTATCCAACGACACGAAATGCTTTGTTATCGAGAAGAATGCATTTTTTGATGAGAAAAGATAAACGAACATCAAAAACGAAAACACTGTAAACTATTTTAACTAACTACATTCCATTGTTTTAACAGGAAACACTGCGATGAGGCTTGTGCTTAAATAACTTTTTAAAACGAGAGGAAAATATGCCCCGAAAAAAGCATGACTTAATGCATATGCTAAAAGTATCGACCCAGATCAGCCTGCGCAATCTGCGCAGGCTGATCTGGGACGATACTTTTTGCCATTGGACAGTTTTCCTGTATGTTTAATGACCATTCTTCCTCATGATTCAGTCGGTTTTTAAACAAAATGGGGTTTTTAAACAAAATGGATTCTTATTTAGTTGATTACTTCCTTGGTGCGATGGAACATGGTGATCCATAAAGCCCAATTTTGCAAGAGCATACCTCATGACAACCAGCATTTTCTCCTTATCTAGCAAAGTTTTCTACCCTATCAAAGAAGAGTTTAGCCATTTGAGCTGCTATGAAATTGTTGTCTGCAAACGCTTTTAATTTGGATAGGTCTCAAATTTTGCCGTGTGGTAGCGGGTTTTGCATGATATTGTGTACGATGCTGAGCAAGGTGTAAGGAGTTGGCATTGATAGAGACAGAATAACGCCATTTCCTAGTTCTGGTGTACCGATAACACGAATGGAAAAGAGAGACGTCGCCATGATTCGATTGAGATAATGTTGAAAGCAGCGTAAAAAAGTAGTTCAGTCAATCATTCATTGGTTCACTTTTGTACATAAGTGCAGTCTTCTCTTTGATCGATGTTTCCACTTTCTCTGCACAGACATAAACAGTCGCATTTGTCTTGTAATGGGCCATATGCGTTTCTGGTAATAAACAATAGGGTGGTAATGCAGCCAGAAATTAAACTTATTGGCAATATAATTTCATCAATTTCTTTGAATCAAAGTTCAAAAGCCATGTACGTTATCAGAATATTTTAAGTTTGCCATCAACCGGTCATGTTTATATCCCACAAGAATACTTAGCAAAGTTATAATCGGTTTTGATATTTGTATGCCAAGTTATTACTGGTGACGGCTAAGGCTCTGGTCAACTGCCAATTACAAAAAAAAACCTTTGCACAATGTGATCAGTGGATCTTCCGTTTATTATACGATCAACAACGAAGTGGAGGGGGATGTAATGGAATCGCCATGTCTGTCTGTTCGTCTGTCCGTAGACAATACTACAACAGTTTTGCACGTACTGAACTCGATTTTATCTCCCCTTGAACTTTTCTCAAATCTTACTTTTGTACTAAACTATTCTGCATTCTGTGACAAAGACCTGTTCTTGTGACAAAAGGCTGGTGGGGGGTATAATCATGTTTAGTAATGGCTCTAGTTATACCCTCGCAAAACGAATGTTTCGGGGGTATGCTGAAATCAGTCTGTCTGTCCGTCCGTGTGTCTGTTTGTGTACAAAATACTAGTAATTGTCTGTTTCTGTCAAAGTGCTGTCACATTCAGTGACAGCTCTAGTTTCTATCTGCTTAGCTGTGTTTTTCAGTAGAATGCTGATTCAGTTATCTTTTATACTTACATTAGTTCATAAGAACATAATTACATTCTTTTATGGGTTTGTGTTTTCTTTTAACTCAATACATTGAGGTTTTTTGCACAGCGGGCTCTATACTAGCAAATATAGGGTTTTATTTCGAAAGTCAAAGGCATGTAAATATTAAACGTTTCGATGCGCTCTTGGTTTTTCATTTATCCGTATGTAAATTGATAAAGTATGCATGATTGGTGAGTTGGAGAAGTCGATTCCCATGCCGTTTTACGCTCGTATTACCACCCTTAAGATGCTGAGTTTGATTTAAGATACTTTAATGCTCTTTGACATATGTGTTTACCTTCTGGTCACGGCGCTTAACAAGCGCCTTGAAAATTTCATCAATTGCCTTTCCTTTCACTGACCCACAAGTATTTCAATGACTTTCCACAAGCAGAATAAGTGTAACCATATAGGTCATTATTAGACATGCAACAGACTTTCAGTTGTACAAGTGAAGTACGTCTAGACAAAGTCTTCATTGATGACAGCAGGACATTGTAAAAGCGTAAACATCCGTACATGTCTTCTAAGGAATATTTGTCAGATTTTGAAGAGGAGCTGTTGGGATAAAGCGTTAACAAAAGCACTACTAACGTTTTTATTAAAAGTTGACAAGTCATGGAAGTTTATGAGAATCTGATGCTACAAGTTTGCAATGAACCGGTTTTGGTGTACATCCCACAAGAGATCAGTACAGCTTATAATACTTGGCAAAGTTATGATCGGTTTTGATATTATTACGCCAAGTTATTACTGATGAAAGCCTATATAGGCTTAGGACAACTGCCGGTTGGATGTTGGGTTTTTACTGGTGTATACTTCTGAGCCATCTAGTGAAAACATTGAGTTTTGTTTGTTTTTTTACTTTTCAGATCAATACTTTTCTACAACACAAATTTTAGGTTGGCATGAGGGAGAACTTGTCCTAAACTCTTTACCAACAGCAAAATGTTTGAATTGTCTAAATTGAAAGCATTTGCAGATGACAAAAAACATGCCTCAAAAATTGAAACTTTACTTTAGAAGAAGAGTTGGAAACATTGTGTAAAAAGGAGAAAATGCTGGTTACCAGCATTTTCTCCTTTTCCAACGATGATTTCAGGAGGCCTCTTCCTTTGGGTCGTAAAAACCAGGAATTGGTTTGGTTAAGGGTTCAAGAGTAATGTTTCTTTTTGCCAAAGTCTTTTCACACGTGTTCTTGTTTCATATTATTGCTTAATCGTAACTTTTCGAACACATTTCCAAGATGGCCTACTGCAAACTTATTTTAAAGAGGTAACGAGTTTACAGAAGCGAGTTCAATATCCGTATAAAATAGTATTTTTATGACGCAAGACTATGGATGTTAAACCCTAAAGCTTTCAATAGATGAAGCGAAATTTCAGTAGTAAAACCCAAATATTGTGATTTCAAAGTTGATTTCACCCGGAATAAATACTGTGTCGGATGGTATAGATCCAAGATCATAATGCACTTTTTTATGCAGTCTGGTCTTGATCTACATTGTTCTCAAATACGCCCAAGTCGCGCTTTGCAGTCTGAGAGTTAAAGAGAGAAGTTACGTCACAAACAGCTGTGTGTAATAGATCATTGTAATTCATAATATAAAAACACATGTTACTACGTTACAGATGAGTTAGTGGATTATTTTCTTGACAGTTTAATGTGAGACACAATAGTTTATAACAATAGAAAATATTAGACACCGCCTTTACGTCTTTATGATATTTTCTGTAAAAAGGACAACCTGTTACATCACTTCAACTCACGTATACATTTCCAGACGAATATTGCGAACAAACTGTTACCCGAAACAGAAATGTGAACTTGTATTTTCAACTTTACACAATTTCAAAGCCAGAGGCAAATGCAAAGGCCTCTGCAGATGTTATATAGATCAAGATCAGACTGCATGATATTGGATCTGTGCCGTCCCTTGTGCAGGCACTGCTTAAGTATAACTCTCCCTGAATTTCAGTGCATGTTTTTTTTAACCGGCGTAAAAGCTCGAGCTAATATTTTATGGTGCTGAAAAATATCCAGGGCCCGTGTTCACCAACCATTCTTGAGAATATTCTTAGTCTTATTCTCCAAGGTTTTCCAAATTTGTAAGTAACACAACTTCTAATTGGCTAAACCTAATGGTTTAGCCAATTAGAAGTTGTGTTACTTACAAATGTAGAACATTCTGGAGAATAAGACCAAGAACGTTCTTAAGAAAGGTTGGTTAATACAGGCCCAGGAGCTGAAGAGAACATAGACTGGTTTAATCGTTTAGTCGATGGGAATGGTTATCTTGTCCAGAATAAAAGCATTTGCAGACGGCATAATAAACATAACTCAAAAATTGAAATTTGTTTCCAGCAGGATCGAAAACATTGTGGGATAAGGAGAAAATGCTGATTACCAGCATTTTCCCCTTTTCCCGAAATGTTTTCAAAATGCTTCTATCAAAGGGTCGTTAATACCAGGGATTATTTGGTAAAGGGTTAACCCTTTACTCGATGAGAATGGTCAACTTGTCCAGATCAAAAACATTTGCTGAAAACAAAAGCAAATCTGGCTGAATTGATGAAATTTGTCTGGGAGGTGCTTGGAATGAGGAATGAAAACGGGGTAGACTACGGATGACGAATCTTACACCTCACAACTGAGCTACACAGGATCATGACTTCATGCTGTAGGGTTTTTTTTTTAAATATTAAATAACTAGATTTGACTCTTTAAATAGTCACAGGCTTTCAGCGCATAAATGATCATGATAACCTGATTTCGACATTCACATAGCCTAGATAGTGTCACACCACCGGTTTTGGCCTTTGTGAAAATAGAGTGAATCTTTGAAGCTTCAAAGATCGCTTAATGACAGTCCTTTTGCTTTTAAGTGTTTTTGCTGTTTAACCCTTTCCCAAACGACAAAATGTTAGACTGGTTCAAATTGAAAGCACTTGCAGACGACAAAATAAAAGTAACTCAAAAATTGAAAATTGTTTCCTGTAGGATAGAAAACATTGTGGGAAAAGGAGAAAATGCTGGTTACCAGCATTTTCTCCTTTTCCCACAGTGTTTTCTAAAGGCTTCTATCTCAGGGTCGTAAAAACCAGGGATCGTATGGTAAAGGGTAAAAGTAGGTCCTCAGTCCTTCAAAAAAAGTATCAGAATCCTGTCACCAGATTGCGTTTTTTGCAAAATCCGAACAAAGATTAGCACCTAGAATTTCCCCTGACAAAAATACTTGTTCACCCGACACGAACCAATTTTTTTTCCCTCCAGTGACACAAAATAGTCCACTCGATATATAATTTTTTTTTTTAAAAATCTAAGTGGTACCCTACTGCCTAAATTTGAAACAAGTCCAAATTATACACTACTTAGCCTTCTTAGCTGCATGAAACAGTGCAACAAAAATGCTACCGCAAAATTTCGCTTTGGACTACTTTTGACTACCACGACCCGGAGGCTGTCTCGCAATGGTGCGACACTAGATACGACCGGAAACGGAAAGTAACAGAGGGTCATTTCTCTACGTAGAAAAATTACCTGGGTCTTTCCGCTACGTAGTGAAATGACTTCTGGGGTCATTTTTCTACGTAGAAAAATGACCCATGGGTCATTTTGTAGGGGAGGGTCTTTTTTCTGCATTACACCGGCAATGTCTACATCAATGAACGGTAGCCCTTAAACCGGGAAGCGTATACCTCAAGGCAGTTTAACCCTTTACTCCATAGATACCCATTTTGACACATTGCTTGTAGGAACCTTTGGAAAACATTGTGACAAAAGGTGAAATTGCTCGTGACGAGCAATTTCACCTTTTGTCACAATGTTTTCTATGCTATCAAAAGGTGTCATATACACATAAGAAACGGCTTCATCCTTGCTGTTATCTAGGGTCAATTAGAGATACCATAGACATGTCTTATGGGGTAAAGGGTTAAGAGACAGTGAAGATAAAGTTAAAACTGCATTTTCTGTGCAGCCTGCGCTTGATCTATGCTGTCCAAAAAAAGTAAAACTGTTTTCTCTCATGGCATTTAAAAGGTCACAAAATAAGTGTACATGTTAAAAATGCCTGTCTCCGGTCTCCGTGGTGAGACATGTCCTGCAGGAAATAACTTCAAATCTGAATATTTGGGGTTTTATTGTAGGCTAGAAAATTTCCTCTTGTTTTAAAATAGTCTTTGTGTTTAAAAGCTAAAAGTCGTATGTTAGAGTTTATGTTAAATGTTTTGATTTTTCTTCCATACTTTATCCATTAAATGTCAGTTGATGTTTGCAGGTATCTTTCATCTCCAAGTATAGTACTGTAAAAGTACAAATAAATGTTTTTTAAAAACCTTTTAGCACAAGCTTTTCTGACGTATAGCTTGGACGTTTTAGTTTGAAGTTTTAAGTGAAAACACATTTCCCAATGTTTCACAGTGATATTGGATTACTTAGTATATTGATTGTCTTTGTAGTTGATGGTAAATGATCAGAAATATGTCAAATTTGATACTTTTGCGCAATCCGATTATCCTTTTGGCGTCAAATGCAGTTGTTATTTTGCGGATAGCGTAGATCAGAATCACACTGAACTGAACCTGCAGTCTGATCTTAGATCTACACTTTTCGAGGTTTTCAGAGATAATTTGACAAGATGAAGCCAAATGAAAGCTAATTAGATCTTCAGGTCTTTTTTACCAAATGTATGCGATAAAACTTATCCATATATTTGTGGAACAAAGGAGACTGTTTACTACTTTCGATTAACAAAGAAAAATAAGTGTGAAAATGAAATACCTTTTAATCCCTGAGATTGCTACGCGCGACTTTTGCGGACAGTGTAGATCAAGATCAGACTGCACAGAACGTGCAGTCTTATCTTGGATCTACACTGTCCGATAGGGATATATAGTTCCCCCAAATTTAAAGGTGGCCCTTCAGATTTTGGGACGAAAATTTTACAAAAGTGCAAAAAAATCATCCTTATCCTCCCCGAAGCCTTTTAATTTTCATTCCTAAAACCCCAGTAGTCGAAAACCGTCCGACATCACGAGAAGTTAAAGATTTACTACGGCCCAGGTTGACACCAACGGGAGACATGTTCTATTTTTAGATGCTCAATTCGCTCATTTACTTACAGGAATACACAGAAGAAGCTTCAAACATAGCATCCGAAGAAGACATTATGGAAAATGATTATTACATGTTTGTTATGATAGGGAATTTAATCGTTATGAATCACGTGCCTGTCACTTGACATTCTCACAATGCTTATTGATTTTTGGCGCGAAATCTAAAAATAGCTTAAGAGGCTACGTAGCCTTTTAAGGGAATACCATCAAAAAAATTATTTTTTGTAATTTTATGAATCTTAATTATTGATGATTTGTATTATTTTTTCATATAAATTTCAGTGATATATATATATATTTTAATTTGGTGAGATGTAAAAATTCTAAATAACCACCTTTAAGTTTGAGATATCCATATTTGGGACTTTACTGTCGACTTGAAAGTTTCATTTAAATTACTTGGCAGGATAAGGATTAATGGCTCTACCGAAGTGAAATAAACGAAATAAACATTTGAGGCATGCTTTATAAAAAGGGGGCTTGATGAATCTCCGTGATGTGTCGTATAATAATTGGCTTGCAACACGCGAAAAGGGACATTCGGACATTTCCGTGAAGTGTCGTCTCTGATCAGCCTGCGCAGTCCGCGCAGGCTATTCCGAGACTGCACTTCACGTCTTCATTAGATTTTGTCCTTCAAGAGACTTCTGCAGAACAAAAAAAATTGTATAAACGGAAAGTGCCGCCTCAGATTAGCCTGTGCGGACTGCGCAGGCTAATCCGAGACGACACTTTACGCAGATGTCCGAATGTCCCTTTTCGCGTGTTGCAAGCCATAAAGTAAGTCATCCAATAGTGATAGATCCATAAAGTCCATGTTGTCAAACTGGTGTGCATTTTTGTTTTTTACACGTGAAAGAAAACCTTTAACCCTTTGCCAAACAGCATAATTTTGGACAGGTCCAAATTTAAAGCACTTGCAGATGACAAAATAAACGTAACTCAAAAATTGAAATTTGTTTCCAACAGGGTAGAAAACGTTGTGGGAAAAGGAGAAAATGCTGGTTACCAGCATTTTCTCCTTTTCCCACAATGTTTTCAAAAGGCTTTCCGTCTCAGGGACGTAAAAACCAGGGATTGTTTGGTACAGGGTTAATGGTTGTCTTTGTTGACTTTTACTAATAAGTAAGCTTTATTCATGAAGGTATTATTTTCTATCTATGTTGTGTTACTCTTTATTTCCTGCAGTAAATCTCCTATCGATTACTTTAAAGTGTTCTTCTTGAAATGCGGACAATCCTAATGAATCAGTTTTTGATACAGAATTACACATTGATACATTGGCAAGGAATTGTCCATTTCCAACAGTTTCTATTGTTACCATAGTTTTGAATATAGTGTATGTATCAAGCCGAAGAGACGTATTATCATATTGTCAAATACAATCAACCAATGGCTTTGTCGTATACTAAGCTTTACGATTTATCCCTGTTTCAACCAGACTAGCTCTAGGATAGGTCGTATCAAATCCGGTGACCCGTATCGAGAAAATGAGTGGTGAACATTTTAAACCCAGTGCAACTAGTGTCCTATAAAATTTCTACCAAAGTCAACTCGTATGTGGGACAATTCATACCAAGACGATTTGTTCCTCAGACAATTCGTGCCAAAGATATTTTGCTCCTCAGATAATGACATAGATGATCATTTAACTCCTTTGAGGGATCCTTGGTTTCAAGGCAGCAGCAGGCAGTTAGGGCGAAGACAGGCCTTACAGTTTTCAAGATGGCTAGGTTAATTCGAACCATTGCTAATATGAAGTATGAATTAGCTGCAAATTATTTTAATGGTGTAGTGCATTCGATTACGCGAGAGTTAATGACAAAAGATGTTACTGACCTAGCTGTGAAATAAGCCAACAAGGGCTAATGCTGTAAAAATATTGCTTATCATTGGACTGGACAATTAACTACTGTTCGAGAAAAATACCTTGTGTCGCGCTTGAAGCCAAAAGGTAAAGATGTTAACATTATGAGATGTATATATAACAAACATGTAAGCCGTGTTAACAACGTGAGGCTAGATTTACAAGAAAAAGTGACATTAAGAACAGACAAGTTCATAGCTTACAGTAGCTTATTTGTAACTGTATGATTGATTTTTCGCAGACAAAATATTTTCACTTGTCAATTGAAGACCCAGTTTACACTTTCAACGCTAGTTACTGTAAACTCGGCCTCTTTCAATGGTTGAAGTTACAGTACAATGGAAATTAGCCAAAGATCTAAAGTTATCGAACTTACTTGATTACACATGACATTCCTGTGAAGAGTTTGGAGTAAGCACTGTTGGCTTCTGCCTGTTACTAGCTGCACCCTCGCAGGAAGTTACCTATTTTCTATTCTAGCAAGAACATGTCGAGAATAGTGTAAGCTATTTATTCTTACGGCGGATGGCTGAAAGAAGACGGGGGTTCTATCCATAAACAGTCCTGGGCCTCTACGTTTGCCTGTTTTTCTGTTGGTCAGAGTTGATTCCCTCAGCCTTAATTACCCAAGTTGGTGATGGATTTGCAGGGTACTGGCGCGCACCCCTTAAGGTATCAGATAAACCAACAACATATTCTAAAGCATTGTGTTTCATATTTGAAACATTTGCAGATGGACTCATTACATGCTACAGATTACATGTACTTATTCTGCAGTTTATATTGATAATCAACCTGTTACTACAAAGTCTAGTCAAAGGCTGACAAGAATAATTGGCCTTATGGGTCATGCCAAACCCACTATGCTATAATGCAAAGGGCTTGAAAACAAAGGGTCGCTGGATTGAATCCTTGCTAGGTCATATGCTTTTTTCAAGGATTGGGGCCTTGAACAGAAGATTTAAAATGAATAACCTATCAGTTGAGAAACTTTCTGTCATATGGGTTAGCTACCTGCAGCCAGCAATAATTGCTAGTTTCCTGCTGTATTTTCAACACTTATGTACATCAGGTTTAAACCTATCTTTACGCAGATTTAGAAACAAGTTTTTACAATTTATACTACTCTTTCTCGATTCTGCTTCCTGGGAACTACGCTTCGTCACGCGCCGGATGTGTGGGCCTTTGCAAAATCCCAAAGTTGACAACCGCACCCGTGTCTCGAATTTTGGACCTATTGGTTATGAGGCCGACGCTCGACCTCTTTGCCACGGACACCTCGCTGATAAATGTACTTTGGATACTCAAAAATAGATTATGAAGAACAAACGGACTCACTTTATGTTCATATGATCCTTTTATTGTTGTTAAATAGACGTAGTTTCTTTTTGTATCAGGAAGTAATGACAAGATTCAGACTTCTAAAATCTTATTTAAATGTCAACCACTAAATTTTATCCCACTGCAGACTGACTTAAACATGTTAAACTTTGCAATATTTCACTATTTTGTAACAATCGAAAATGTTCTCTACCGATATTTCGCAGTCGACAAGTTAACCCTTTACAAATCGAGCATATACATGTAAATTTTGCCACTGCCCCAAGCAACTTCAATACCTTTTTCGGACAGCGTAGATCCAGGATCAGACTGCACAGAACGTGCAGTCTGATCCTAGATCAACGCTGTCCGCTATTTTGTCTAAACTCTGCTCAAAAGGTACATTAATATGGGCTGGAATTCTATAATTGTTTCACAGAAAATAAAACCTGCCTACAGAAAATGTTAGCTCTTTATCGGACGATTCGTAATTTAACCATTTCCCAAACGACAAAATTTTAGACTGGTCCGAATTGAAAGCACTTGCAGACGACAAAACACATGCTACTCAAAAATTGAAATTTGTTTCCAGCAGGGTAAAAAACATTGTGGGAAAAGGAGAAAATGCTGGTTACCAGCATTTTCTCCTTTTCCCACAGTGTTTCCAAAAGGCGTCTATCTCATGAGCCGTAAAAACCAGGGATTGTTTGGTAAAGGGTTAACCCTTTTCCTGCTAAATATCTAAAATAAAAATTTCAAGCCGATAGAAAAAACACCAGTTTTGCTATTTCAAAGGCATTTCTCGGAGGGTCAATATCTCTATTTATTTCATGCTTTCCGGTAGGATATCGAGAAACAGCAGTGAAAATATTTTTCGATCTTACACTGGTACCACCAGTGAAAATACCAATTTTCACGTTCTTGTTGCCTAGGTAAATTGCGCGTGCCTAACAACCAGAGGGGAAATATGACGTCATACACCTTACATTTCTCGCGCATGACGTAACGTTGCTATGCGGGAGGGGTACGCCAAGGGGAATAAAGGAAAAGAACGGTACTGAATTTTGATAAAGCTCCTCCCAGAAAGGATTAAAAGCATAAAATAAATAGAATATTTGTTTTTTTCGGTGAAAGATCGAAATTTATTTCATCTCATGAACACCATCGGTAATATTTTCACTCGTGGCTGCGCCACTCGTGAAAATATTACCGATGGTGTCCACTCGATGAAATAAATTTCGATCTTTCTCCGAAAAAATCAAATATCCTCTATATATCGGACTGTGGAGATCCAAGATACGACTGCAAGTTCGCAAAAGGTCAGTGAGTCGCGCATAGCAGCCAAAGGGTTAAGCTTTGTCTTAATTAAGTGATACTGATTGCAAGTGACAAATTAAACGTTGTTCAAGTTGTGAAATTCGACTTTAAACATGTCAAAAGAATGGAAAATGCTGGTAACCAGCATATTCCTCCTTCTCAGGTTTTTTTCTTCTGGAGGGTCTTTAAAACTTTTTTTTCGTTCCTGGTGTATTTGTTTAACCCATTACCACACAATCCCTACTTTTGACGCCCCTGAGAAAAGAGTTTTTAGAAAACATTGTGGGAAAAGGAGAAAAAGCTGGTAACCAGCATTTTCTCCTTTTCCCACAATGTTTTCTACCCTTCACAAAACAAATTTCAAATTTTCAGTCACTTTTATTTTGTCGTCTGCAAATGCTTTCAATTTGAACCAGTCTAAAATATTGTTGTTTGGTAATGGGTTAACCCATTACCAAACGACAATATTATAGACTTGTCCAGACAACATTTTCTCCTTTTCCCACAATGTTTTCTAAAGGCTTCTTTCTCAGGGGCGTCAAAATTAGGGATTGTGTAGTAATGGGTTAAGGGTAAAGATCTTTAAACCGTGAAAATGATACTTTTCAATAGCTTAAAAATTTCCCCAAACTTTTGATTCAAAGGCTTTTCTTTCTTGGTCAGTACCTTTCTAAGAATATTGAATAATGTAGATCTATGCACGTTCTACACGATCCTGTCTTTATCTACAATTTTTACAAAGAAAACAAAGCGCAGGGAGGGCTAAGTATATTTTCTTTAAAAATGTTGCTTTTACAAAACGACAAAGGAAGACAAAATGTCTTCGAGACTTCAAATGTATTAGATCAATCATTCAAAATTAGGACAAAATCTTTGATCGCAATTTTCTGGAAATAGTGCACACAGGAGATAACATGTTCTAAACAACTTTCAAAGAGCACCAACCCTTTGAACAAATAAAGGAAAATATAATTGAAGGCGTCACACTGAACCAGCTAATGAATGAATGAATGTTGTTTTATGGCGCATCGACAACTTTGGTCATTTAGCGCGCATATCTATGTTAAAAGATAATAAACGTGGAGTTGTTTAAACTGAATAAAGTTTGAATGACAATAAAAGAATTGAATTAAGAAAATTTAATGCATAAAGGGCATCATCGAGTTACAGGGCAATCCCTATATACTCAAATATTTTAAATGATAAGAACTGAATTAAGAAGAATGCATAAAGGGCATTATCGAGTTACAGGGCAATCCGTATATACTCAAAAGTTTTAAATGATAAGATTTAAGAATGTGATAAAAAGGTTTAAACTCAATGCTGGTTTGATAAAAAGAAGTTTTTTTTTTTTTTTTAAATGAAAAAGAAATATGTGTCATTTATAATGTGCATAAAATATGATATTGAGTGGCTGGGCATTCCCTGCCTACTCAACAGTTTTAGATTAAAAGGTAAGACTGATAATATTGTTTTTTCTTTGGAAATGAGGTTAAAATTGATAAGGATTGGAGCCTCCAATGGGATAATGCCTATTAGTTTTATCCTATATTAGACAACATCGATGACCCAACCAAAAATAAAACCTAATATATTTTTAGGCGACAAATTAAATGTGGTTCAATAGGTGGAATTTGTCATTAAAGTGTTAGAAAACATTAAAACATCAAAAGAAAACCAGAAAATGCTGGTCTCTAGCATTTTGTGCTTTTCCTTTATTGTTTTCAAAAGTCTTCTTTTGTCAACCTTGTATGAACACATGATTTTTTTAGTAAAGGATTAAAATTATTCATTTTACATGGACTGTGAAATAAGTGTTCATAGCCCATGTAAATTTCAATCGATGGTTGCTTCCTGGAAACTTTAAACAATGCTCGAGTCATGATGTTGGTAATCCAAAGGTTTAGTACGGAAAGTCCTAACTTTCTTATATGATGAAATCTTTCTATATATGGACAATATCACTGAACATAAATGTATATCAATGTTATATAATTGCATAGCCTTTCTATATAAAGACGATAAATAATTATACATAGATAAAACATGAACATGTGGATATTTAACACTGATATACATTTAAGTTTAGTGATAATGTTTTCCTCTTCAGTGAACTTAAACTTGGAATATTTGATGAAAAACGGCAAAATCTATGTGTACACACTGTTCAGCATCTAGTTTCTTTTAGTGATTTTCACCATATGTTACAGAACTAATGCTCCATTTACATAATAGGTTTGAGAAGATTTGTCACAATGCTGAGCAAGACAAGCTATTTACTAGAAACCAGTCATAATTGTTATTTATTTCATGTGTTTTCCATCTGAAATTAACCCTTATATGATTCGACATGAAAAAATGAACAGTTTAAATGACACAAATATTGCGATTTTATGACTGATATAAATCGAGTAGTGTCTATCAAATATCAAAATTCACTTTTTATTTTTACTTTTTTCAGCAATCTGATCTTGATCTTCATATCTACACCATCTACAAGAGTATCAATAGGGAAAGGGACGCCAAAGGCTGGTGTTTAATGTTATTAGTTTTGCATAAACTTTATATGACAGACACTTGGTGCCAGGGTTCTTGCTTTGTATTTGTGTTCAATAAAGAAGGATGATATAGAAAAAAGTCTCAAGACGCTGGGTCTATCGTCAGATGTCACAAAAATATGTTGCATGATTCAAGAACACGATATGGGGAATTTTAAGTCTGCCATCACACTGTCGAGAGAGAGAGAGAGAGACAGAGACAGAGACAGAGAAACAGAGAGAGAGAGAGAGAGAGAGAGAGAGAGAGAGAGAGAGAGAGAGGGGGAGTATACATGTATATGAACGATCTACCAGCATTTTCTCCTTTTCCCACAATGTTTTCTAAAGGCTTCTTTTTCAGGGGCGTCAAAAGTAGGGGTTGTGTGGTAATTGGTTAATTTGTTATATTTAATGAATGAATTAAACAAGTGATCAATAAAAATGTTATTGTTCAGCGGTCTTCGTGGTCACCGGTTTTGAGCTTGTTTATGTTTGCATCTGGCTCTTGAATTATTTTGAGCAAGATACATTACTTTGACAATTTCAAGAATGAAAGAACCTGATCCTACGTTAAAAGTTTATTTTCCCGCTTTGTTATTCGTTAGAAAGAAAACGGATACAGATGAAGTTAATATTCAACTCAGTATATTTCCATCGGATAAGACCACCTTAGAAATTACTTAATGACGTTTGGTATAAATGTTTACGTGCATCCATACTACGCAGGTGTATTTCTCACAGATAGTAAAACTATCAGCGCTATTGTGTATTTTTCGCACAAATGACAATAGTAACAGGGGACCGACGGTGCACTTTTACAAGAAGAATATTCTACGGATGGTAATAGCACGGTTGCACTAGCCATGGTATTCTATGGTTGAAATAAAAAGGGGAAGTTTTCACCAAAACGAATGCTTATTTGTCGTTGAAAAGGGAATGTTTTACGTAATGTCAGCCATCCAACGATGAAAATGATACAGCTTCTGACGTTTTCCTGAAACTGGCAGGCCAGTTGTCATGCTATCCTTTCCGGAGAAGGTGATAGCATCAAAACTGGCCTGCCAGTGTAAGGATGATATGACTGGTAAAGAATTAGCTGGAAAAAAGTCCAGTTACACAGCAAACAATGAAACAGGCAGAAAATTGAAGCTGTTGAAGTATACCTATTTCTTGAAGTATAGCCATTCCTCTTTGAAAAATACTGTGGGAAAAGGGTAAATTTCTTCCACTGAATAATTTTTCCCTTTTCCATCATGTCAGCCGAGCTATTATCCCTTTCCTTGGAAAAAATTAGTTTCAAATGTGACCTTCATCCCTTTTTCCTGGGGAAAAAAGCACGGGTAGGTGTCATTTTTATTTTTTCTTATTGTCAAGATTTATAAGTACTATGATTGTGGAAATTTTTTAAAAAATCTGTCCGTTAGAAAGTATGTTTTTATTGAAAATTAACCCTTAACCCGGTCAAATTATCTCCCCTTTTAACTCAATGGTCTATATATAAAATGCATATTGGTACATTTGCCATGCTCAGAACCAGGCTTTTATATGTTTTTTGTGCAAAACTGAATTATTTTTCTTTAAAGTGATGTATATTTGTATATTCTTCTGGCAACTTATCTGTTTAATTGACTATTCAAGGAAGGTGTGTTAAATCCAGTATATGCTGAATTTTGTAACTGTATCTACCTTTTTCAAAAGCGAATTTCTCGGAAACGAGCACGGGGACCCCCATTTTTTTTCATTGTAATCTACAAGAGACATGATGAGCTTTGTATGTGCAAAGTTTAAAAAAAATCTGTCCGTTGGAAGAATTTGTCATAAACGTCTTTAAGTTGTGAGAAAAACGGCTGCATGTAACGTAAAAACTGCAAAAAATACACTAAAAATGTATACTCATTTGGTGAATTGGTAACGGTGAAATCCTTTGTACACTGAAATGACACTTCTCTAGACGCTTTGGTGTCACGTGGAAACATACATTTTACAAAGTTGTCGAAGAAATCCCAAATTCTGTTTATCTTGTCTTTCTGCCAGAGACACAGTTCAACATAAATGCAATAAATGGGACTGTTACCAAATAATTATGATTTCGATCGATGCCATTGTTCTCTAGTTATAACCTTATTAGAGTAGCATGTGCTACAGTTGTTTTATATAGCTGGGAGCCAAGATACAAACTCAACGTCTTCCGACGCCTGAAATATAATCTCAGAAATACTTTATCATATAGCTATTTGTTACTTTATCACAAACAAGCGGACGGAATAGATGAAGATCAGACTGCACGTTCTGTGCAGTCTGATCTTCATCTATTCCGTCCGCAAAGGCACGTGTTTTCGCATATGACGCTGAATGACTTGTGTCTCTTAACCATACTCTTTTAATATCATCGGCAACACACATACAAGATGTTCTCACTGACAGTGCATATCTTGAAAGCAGAGACTGAAACTATATGACCAACCGTAATACAGTTCATTTCTAAACTCCAAACCAGTCATCTGTTTACTCAAGACAGAAACTCTCGTCAGAAGTGAGATACTTTTGGCGAAATCGCTGGTGGCTGCGACATAAGTGAAATAATCTTGCAAACGGTATTATATACAAAAACAAAGCTAAATTCTTGTTGAAGACCAAATTTGGACATTTCCAAATTGAACGCATTTGCAAGGTACAAAACAACGTGGCCCTAATGATGTGATTTGTCTTAGAATGTACAAAACATTTGAGAAAATGAGAATATGCTCAGATCGTATTTTCTCCATTTCACACATTATATCCAAAAAGAAATCCCTGTTCACAAAAATGCGGGCTTGTTTGATAGAGAGCATATATGTTTTTGATCCCGACCGATATGAAATTGACAATGCAATAAACAAAACCAGTCATTGTTACATTTTTATAGGTCTTATTGGATACCTAAAATAATTAATACCCAAGTAAATGCAGATTAAATCCACCAATTACGAAAAGTATGGATAATACAGTGTATTACAATACAATTTTCTGGCTGGAAAATTTTATTGCAAAACTGGAACAAAAGAAGCCAATATTTGTTTTAGTTTTAAAATTCATTTTCCAGCCAGCGACTAGTAGGCTGACAGACCGAACTGTATCAAATTATCAGATCCATACCTTTAACTCTGTAACAAATGACAAGATTTTAGAGTGGTCCAAATTGAAAGCACTCACAGACGACCAAGAAAACGTACCTCAATACTGTAATTGAAATTTGTTACCAGCAGGATGGAAAACCGAAGGGAAAAAGAGAAAATGCTGGTTACCAGCATTTATCTCCCATTCCCTTAATGTTTTCTTTGGGTCAAAAAACAAGGGATTGTTTGGTAAAGGGTTAAATGGAACCATTGAAATTTGTCAGTAATTTTACCCTGGTATGTTTACATTAATCGCTAGATTACCTTTAATTGAAAATGAATTAAATGAAGCGTCAACAATATGAAACAATTCCGTGTTTTACTGACCTAATACAAGAAGGCTTTTGAAAAGATTTTGGGAAAGATAACCAGCATTCCCTCCTTTCCCAAAATGCGTTCCTTCCTAAAAACGACGAATTACGTCATTGGTGGAGAGTTTAAGAGGCAGACTGCCACAGAATTTATTATCTTAATCCATTTTTCTTGCGAAATTGCTTTGATACACAGTCTGTTTCGTCAAATCACGAAACCGAAACAGGAAAAAGACTTTGTTGACGAATTTCAGAAAATATTTTTTTTTTATTGATTTGTCATGGCTGCAAATGACCTTCAGATATTTGTAATTTTCATTAAACAAATAAATCTAAGCAAAAGAAAAAAATAGATTTCGTTTAAAAAGAGAGAAAGAAGACCACTGGACAAGATCATAAAATTAAAGCCAATGAATCTTTTAAAAATATTGATGCTGACCTCTCCTGGCTTCTTTTGTAAAGAAGCCAACTTGTTATCGAAACGAAGTGCTCATGGTGAGCTTTTGTGATCGCCCAATGTCCGTCGTGCGTCGTCCGTCGTCCGTTGTCCACAATTTCTTTAAACATCTTCTCCTCCTAAACCACTAAGCCAATCTTGATGAAACTTGGCAAGAATCTTCCTTGGGTGAAGCTCTACCAAAGTTGTTCAAGAGATTGAATTCCAGCCATAATCCTGGTTGCCATGGCAACCAAAAGGAAAAAAATAGCAAAATCTTTGAAAATCTTCTTCTCTGAAACTAGGTGGACCTCTACCAAGATTGTTCATATGATGCCCCTGGGGTCAAAACTGGTCCCGCCCCGGGGGTCACAAGTTTGAAACATAGAAAAGAAAGAAGGAAAACTTTAAAATTCTTCTTTTTTTAATTTAGGCGGTGCAGAGCTTTGATATTTGGTATGTAGCATCTCCTAGTGGACCTCTACCAAGATTATTCATATGATGCCCTTTGGGTCAAAACTGGTCCTGCCCCGGGGGTCACAAGAAAAACTTTAAATTTCTTATTCTCTGAAACTAGAAGGCGTAGAGCTTTGATATTTGGTATGTAGCATCTCTTAGTGGACTTCTACAAAATTTCTTCATACTATGCCATGGGGTCAAAACTTGCCCTGCCTCAGGGGTCACAAGTTCGAACATAGGAACAAAGAAGTAAAACTTAAAAATTCTACTTCTCTGAAACTAGAAGGCGTAGATCTTTGATATTTTGTAAGTAGCATCTCCTAGTGGACCTCTACCAAGTTTTTTCTTAGGATGCTCCTGGGGTCAAAACTGGCCCTGCCCAGGGGTCACAAGTTTGATTTTACAGCTTGGTACTCAGGTGAGCGATATAGGACCATCATGGCCCTCTTGTTTGCTGTTGTTCTTATTGCTGGCAGCATATGCGAGACAAATGTAACGTATTTCTCATCTGGTTACCGGAGGTCGAAAAGTATAAATCAAGATCAGATTTCACGCACGTGCAAGCTCTTCTTGACCCACACTCTTCTCACATGATTACATTCCACTTACTTCACGACCGTTACCTTCTCGTCTTTACAAGGGTCTTTCATTTAATTGTGTCCCTACCCCATTACCATATGTATCACAAGGAAATTACAGTTCTACTGGCAACAAATTTGTTTTGATAGATTCATTCAGATTAATTCTTTCAAAAGATATTAAAAGTTACAGGAGGTGCAGTCATAGACATGTACACTGCATAATTATATTACTGAATGTATCATGAACCCAAAGACAAAGCTTGAAATAAGGGCCTCTTAAATTCGCGTTAGTCTAATTATTTCAACTTCTCAAACATTAAGTGAATTATTTCAGATACATGGAGCTTCTACGGTATTAAAATGGTCAGTTTTCATTAATCTTTATGAACAATCTAAAGATGGTAGAACTTACTGAAAAGATGACCCCTGTCCTGGTCAATCCTAAACTGTAGCTTCCAAAGAAAATGTTGTTGCTGTGGTAGATTTAATTAAGCAAGGTGCCAGGCTTACAGTGAAAGAAATAGCTAAGAGAGCATATCATCGGGGTCAGTTCATAAGATTTTGACAAAGGAGTTAAAACTTCGTAAGATTTACGTTCGATGGGTCGGCTACCTCTTGACAGATAAATAAAAGGCTACCCATGTAAAAATGGCCAAAGTTCTTTTTAAAAAATGCAAAAATTGTGACAAACGCAGACTACCAGAACTGTTCACAGGTGATGAAACCTGGATTTATTATTCGAGCCCAAGAGACGCGCCAATAATAAACAGTGGCAAAGACCAAGCTAGGCGAACCATATAAAAAAGAGCGGGAAAAATTTTATATGCCATATTTTTAATTGCTAAAATTCATGTACCGAACAATTACAGGTAAGTTTTCCGAGAACGTGGTTCCTTCAAAAAAGAAGGAACACAATAAAAAAAAACAGAAACCTAGAACTGGATTAACGGACCTTTGCCTTATTCATGACAATGCTGCTTCTCAAAAGTCTGCAACTGTTTAGAATTTCCTGGAAATGGAAAAAGTGGTACAGCTTCACCGTCCACCCTATTTTCCCGACCTGAGCCCATGTAATATTTTGCTCTGTCCATTATTCAAAAGGGAAAAAAACTCTCTCTTTATTTGGATATGGTCCTAACAGTGCCTTGGGAAGTGCCATTTTTCAGTGTCAGCTGGGTATTCCCAGAAAAGCCTATTTTGCAGCCTTTACAGACTAGATTTCCAGACTTGAAAAATAGATTTGTCCAAGGGAGAATATTTTAAAGTGATGAACTAAATACATGCATTTGATATAATGCATCTCATAGATACCTAGTGACACAATTAAATGAACGACCCTCATATACCAGACTCAGTACTAAGAATGAACACTAATTATTAATAATAGATCTTGATTGCCGAGTTCATTCAACTATGTAATTAAAAACCATCAATATTGGCATCGCATCTCACAGTAAAAGATGTTTATTGGTTTCCATGCTGTTAAACAATAGGATTTTTTCACTCCGATTTAAGCCTGCTATTGTTACGGAGCACTGCAGGAAATGCAGGTCCATTTTCTCCCAACAAAATATTTTATTTCTACAAAAAATAAACCGACGATGTTATTATGCCAATTTACTATCTACCATTAGCACTGCTACATGAAGCCAGAGTCTCGACCTATATATGGGTAAATTCAGGAAACATATAAATATACCACGATTTGACCTTAGTATTGTAGAATTTGCCAAGAAAACCAGTTCGTCGGTTTACATCGAAATCCTCGTAACTATAATAACTTGGTCCAAGCTGTACGAGCTAGTTACGAGGCTTTCCAAGTAAACCGACGAACTGTATCGTTGCTTCCCTTGCTTAATTATCAAAATATATTTTTAAATCCTTTACCCGCAATCAAGAATTTTATAAATCTGAAGAAAAATCATTTTGAAAACACAAGTTAACATGGGTTGAAACCGTTTGAAGATGCATTAAGCCCGCTTTTCACTTAACTTGGCTCTTGTAAGGTCGATCTCTTTGGCTGAAAATACAAGCAATGTATTCCTCTCTTGCAGGCATAGTCCAGTAGCGCTGTCGCTATCCTTTAGAACTTGAAAGGGGGTGGGGTCGCTAGTTCCGGCTCGGTGGAATTTTTTCCAAGGATTAATTATAGTCGACGATGGTTTTAAAAGTAGAAAGTAAAAGAAACTGTAGGAAAGAATGGATAAAAGGACTGGCCGCCCCAGTATAACTATATTAACCCATTGGCTGCTCAGCGCGACTCACTGACATTTACGGACAGTGTCGATCAAGATCAGACTGCACAGAACGTGGCTCGAAAATTTCATCTAAGTTATTTAGCAGGATTAGGATTGATATTGAAAACGTCGTTAAACACCAAACATAGATACAAACAAATCTCGCCTGCATTTTCCCAAAACTGTCAAGATAGGAAATCGCATTAGTACAATAATGGGTAGATAGATAATTGTGTTGATGATACTTCACGGCTCCGCTCTATTTGTGGCCATCCATAAACTCTACGATAATTACAGTTTTGCTTGTCTTAATGTGGAATCTAGAAGACAGAATGTCTGTGCTTTCACAAACATCCACCAAGTCATTAAAAACCATTGGAATCCGTAGCCCTTTACCAATAAAAAATCCAGTATTTTTAAAACCATGGGGGAAACCCCTTGAAAACATTGTGGGAAAAGGAGAAAATGTTGGTAACCAAGCATTTTCTCCTTTACTCCACAATATTTCCTCCCTTTCAAAGACAAATCTCATTGTGTTTGTCGTGCTGAATCTGTTGTCCGCGTATGTGGTAAAGAGTTAAAGGTACTATAAATGTTATAAAGAACATTACAGCTTCATGGTCGGGCTGCACACCTTATGAATTCAGTCAGAACATCTTGAAGACTAAGACAAAGAAAGTTCTTAAGAATGGTTGGTTAATACGTACCAAGGTCGCTTTTTTCACCAACCATACTTGAAAGTATTCTTAGTTTAAATTCTAAATAATTTGCAGAATTGTAAGTAACGTGATTTCTGATTGGTCCAATCAAGAGATTTAGCCAGTCTCAAAAGCCATTTGCCCTAGGAACCCAAAACATTAGTAAGTGTTGTTCATGACCCATGGTGGTACCCTATTTTAATTGGGTTATATTGGTCAAAGGTGAATGGCATGTTTGTTTTGAAAATCGTTTCCGTGCTGTAACTAAATAACTGTTTGAATTACGACCCTGAAACTGTATGACTGAGACTGATGTCTCAAGGGTCAAAGGTCAAGGTCACATGTGATCTTTGTTTTGAAAATCATTTCTGTCTTCTGATTTTGTTACTTAACTGACGAGTTGCTGGAGGGGCTATTTGTCTGCTTTGCGGCAGTTTTATTTCCTGTCTCTCATCATATTCTTTCCGTCTTTGTAATAACTACTAAAACTCTGCACGGTTCAATGTCTTAAAGAAAATGATGTCAGCAAAACACATAATTAAATTATCTGACATTTCAGCTAAACATTAATGAACTGGCATTGGAATCATGTTTGGATCAAAAGTTCAAGTTTCCGTGCTTTCAGAACAGTTACGAGGAAAAAAATATTCTAATGATAAAAATACTTAGTTTGTGCTTATATCAAAGAAAAACAAAGTTAATTACTTGGAAATTTGAATAATATGAAAAATAAGTTAAAGAATTGAAAAACGGAAAATTTGCAGGGGGACCAGCCAAAATATAGAGCCAAGCAGCTGTTGGCAGCCCTGAAGCAGCCACTTGTACTACATGCTGTGGACTCAGTTTTAAGTTTGATGTCTTTCGAAAGCAACTTCAAACTTAAGTGTCTGATCTTATAAATAACAATAACTTACTTCATCAAAACGAAACTATCACCAGCATTCAATAAAATTATGAGAGGCGCTTCCATATTAAAATGATTGTCTCCAGAAGGTCTATATTAGATGTTTCCTTAATGGTATATTCCTGTTTTTGAGAAAATGACAAACGAGATCTTCATACAGACATTGATGTCTACCCACCAAATAGAGGAAGAACTTATCAGTTCTGCTCAGAAATATTTAACCCATAACCCTTACGCTGCAAAACGCAACTCACTGACCTTATGCAGCAGTGAAGATAACGATCAAACTGCACAAAAAGTGCAGTCTGATCTTTGATCTACACTGTCTGATAAGGACTGATTATCCACGAACTTGATATTTAAATCACAAAATTCGGATTGTTTCTATCTGCTCAAAAAAATTATTCCACTGATATAGAGAAATAGGAATCAATGGAACTCATTCTTTATCGAAGACTGGTATCATGTATTCGTTTCAGCACTTTTTGTCATCTACAACAGAATGTGTGGGTCCCATGTTTAACATATAGGGCCGCCATCGGACTTTGTCCTTACCTACAGCTTTTACTTCTCTCCAGGATATTCTGATGTGTCGCACCTCACTACCTAGTTCCTTCTCCAAATGTTGCCTTTTTGTAAAACGTGACATAATTATCACATTGTGAGAATAAATGCAATGTATGTATAAATATACTGTACACATGATAAAGTTGAATCAATGTTTCAGGTGCCTATGCCCTTGGGTCAATAGATCCTAGCCTGTACCGTATATCGGATGAGGACGACGAGTATGAGATACCCCACGGTCATCTAGGTCGAATCTGGTTCGCTGTGGAGTACGAACGAGAAACGGAAAAACTTCTAGTAACTCTAATTAAGGCCAAGAATCTACCGAACAGGACATTTGGAGGCTCAAATGGATGCGACCCGTTTGTCCGGTAAGTGTCGTTACTATACATAGTCTATAGCTCCTCCTAGAGGTCGCTTTGTAGTTGATTATAAAGACCCTTATATATAACTTTTGATTGCCTTACAACAAGTGACCACATTGATCTTTTTTTTCTCTTGATGTTTCTCTTCATATCTGTTGGCTTCGGTTTTACTCTAACGACTTCAGAGAGGCTGTGAAAAAGAAGGCAGAAGAATCGAGATCCGGGCTGCTGGTGGGCTGCGTGAATGATGTCTGGTTCATGCAAGATGGGGCAATTTCGAACACTGCAAATGAGGTATTAGATGCAATATATGAAAAGTGTAGTGATACAGCCATTTTCAGGAAATATCCAGAGGTGAAGCACTTTGGTATAACAGGGCCCGCCTGCGCCCGAAATCTCAATTCTTTTAATTTCTTTCCCTGTAGCTATCCGTGGTCGTTCGTGTACAAACCAAAGGCAATGGATACATCTATGCACCGTAGAAATTACAAAAAAGTAGTAGGGAAGAGCATCTTTGCAAGCCAAGGATACTAACTCCACTTTGTTTGATACTACCTTAGTATCCTTGGTTTGCGAAGATGTAGGGAAGATCAGTGTGGCACTTGTTGTAGTCAACACTTTTAAAGAGCGAGGGTTGGAAAGCAGCTTCAAAAGAACAAGTTACATCTTAGAACGTCATAAACTATTGAACTGACTTCATGGACAAAACATTGTCATTTCAGTAAATTGAAATATTTCTGAAAAGTAAAGGAATCAAAACCTTATAACTGATACAGTAAAAACCTTCTGTCTGTTGTCCATACATGCCCAAAGTTTTCGTATATCTGGTATAACATAAAGATATAATAAACAGACATTAAAAATATTAACTTTCTTTTTGAACACCCTGTAGATAGCTCATATAGTCAGTAAAGGTGTTCATAAAATTCGCAACCAAAAGGTCCCAAGTGCAAGGTCACTACATTACTGAGGCGATAGTTCGATTTGAAAGTGTGATTCCCAGAATAGCTCACAATATGTTTGACAGGCGCTCTGGCAAAAGGAGGTCTAATGCATCTCCGTGATACATGGTACCAAGCAAGTCATCAATTACCCTTTTCCCAAATGGCAAATTTTTGACTAGACCAAATTGAAGCATTTTGCAGATGATAACTTATCAGTTACTAAAAAGATATTTTTTTCCATAAGATAGGGTAGAAAACATTGTTGGAAAAGGAGAAAATGCTGGTTACCAGCATTTTTTCCGTTACCCACAATGTTTTCAAAAGGTTTCTATTCCTGACCCGTTAAAACCAGGGATTGTTTGGGAAAGATTAACCATGGATCCACAACATCCATTTTCTCTGGTAACTGACTGTATCATGACATACATGTAGATTTCTCCATGGACAAACAGAAAATTGACGAAGAACAATAAGAAAATATACTCAGCGCTAATGAAAAGTCACCAGGTACTAAAGTTGAATAATTTTCACCTTTCCACAACAGAGAAATTTTCACTTACATGTACGTCATTTACCAACTTAAACTTTCGACATGAGAATGCCCCTGTGCTTTGTGCTTCGCGTTGAAACTGTAATAATGTGCTAGAAAAAATATACCTATTTCTGGAATCATGCCCTTTCATCAGTCCAGAATAAATTTTGATTGGCTACCTGGTGACTTTTCATTGACGCTGAGTATACATTATAGTTGCCAACTAAGATCCGGCTGCATTTCCTGTTTGTTCCTACACATCCTAAACACTGACTGGTGGAATGGCATTTATATAAAGCCTGAAACACTTGAAAAGGGACATTTGGACATTTGCCTGAAGTGTCGTCTCGGATCAGCCTTAGCTACCCGCGCAGTCTGATCCGAAATGAAACTTTCCGTTCTTATGTAAATTTCTGTTTTGTGCATGCCTCTTTTCGCGTGTTGAAAGCCATTTAAGATATTACCGTCGAAATGCTTTTAGATGTTGTGGTATAGGAGCCTATTTGTCCAGTGATGTACATATATAAAAGCATTATTTTTTTTAAATATGGCAAAAAACTTTACCAACGTTTTTGGCCAGAATATTAAGCGTTAAATGTTACGAGAGACTATTCCTTCATGCATAATCTTCTTCGTACCGGTTTACATACAATACCGGACCATTTTTCTTCCGCTTGCTGGATGTGCCGTCTGATCTTGATTCTACATTGTTCGATAAGTAGATGTTCTTCATACATATTACATGAATTCTTACCAGTCTAATATTTTGTCGGTCGGTAAAAGAGTTAACCCATTACCAAACGACAATATTTCAGACTGGTCCACATTGAAAGCATTTGCAGACGACAAAATAAAAGTGACTGAAAATTTGAAATTTCTTTTGTGAAGGGTAAAAAACATTGTTGGAAAAGGAGAAAATGCTGGTTACCAGCATTTTCTCCTTTTCCAACAATGTTTTCTAAAGGCTTCTTTCTCAGGGGTGTCAAAAGTAGGGATTGTGTGGTAATGGGTTAAACAAAAACTGGCGACATAATATGTTCAGCGCTGTAGTATAGGTGTAATTTCGTTGACCGCCAATTACCCGGAAAGAGATATTATTTCTCAACAAATCGCTTTATAATAGGTTTCTTGTCTCTAGAACAATTACTTGGGCTGTCCGCTATCGAAATTCTCGAGACAGTACAAGACACGATTGGTCGTTATTTCACACCGAGGCTTCGGTTCTTGTAGAATTTAACAGGATAAGACTATAGGCAATTATAATGGTTTATTAGATCATTTGCTTATTTCGAGAGGGTTCGTATTCATCAGCTATTCTTAAGACCATTAAGTCTAATTTTAAAGAATTCTCTGAATTTAAAAGTAACATAACTTCTGATCGGCTAAATCATTAGGTTTTGCAAGTCAGAAGTTGTGTTACTTTCTATATCTATAATTAGACGAAGAACTCTTTTTTAGAAAGGTTGGTGAATACGGACCAGGTGTCTGTATATTCACAAACCAGTTTAAGTCTTTACCAAATGACAAAATTTTAAACTTGTCCAAATTCAAATCTCTTGCAGACGACAAAATAAACGTGACTCGAAAATTGAAACTTGACTTTAGAAGAGAATAAAACATTTTGGGAAAAGGAATAAATGCTGGTTACCAGCATTTTCTCCTTTTTCCACAATGTTTTCAGAAGGCTTCTTCCTCTGGGTCGAAAAAAACAGGAATTGTTTGGTAAAGGCTTAAATTGAAGCCTGCACTCTTAATCCCCTAGCTGCCAAGCGCTACTCAAATACTCTTTATTATAGTTATGTCGTCTATACCCGTTAACGTCATATTGTACACAGGCTAAACTATAATCTAACTGTGAGAAAGGTGAAACTCTTGATAGATGAATCAATGCAAATTGTTCACAGGCTAAACTATAATCTAACTGCTAAAAAGGTGAACTCTTGAACGGTGAATCAGTGCATATTGTACACAGGCTAAATTATAATCTAACTGCTAGAAAGGTGAAACTCTTGAGCGGTGAATCAGTGCATATTGTACACAGGCTAAACAATAATCTAACTGCAAGAAATGTGAAACTCTTGAACGGTGAATCAAAGCATATTGTACACAGGCTAAACTATAATCTAACTGCAAGAAAGGTGAAACTCTTGAACGGTGAATCAATGCATGTTATACACAGGCTAAACTATAATCTAACTGTAAGAAAGGTGAAATCCTTTAACGGTGAATCAATGCATGTTATACACAGGCTAAACTATAATCTAACTGTAAGAAAGGTGAAATCCTTGAACGGTGAATCAAAACACATTGTACATTCACAGGCTAAACTATAATCTAACTGCAAGAAAGGTGAAAATCTTGAACGGTGAATCAATGCATGTTATACACAGGCTAAACTATAATCTAACTGTAAGAAAGGTGAAATCCTTGAACGGTGAATCAAACAATAATCTAACTGCAAGAAATGTGACACTCTTGAACGGTGAATCAAAGCATATTGTACACAGGCTAAACTATAATCTAACTGTAAGAAAGGTGAAAATCTTGAACGGTGAATCAGTGCATGTTATACACAGGCTAAACTATAATCTAACTGTAAGAAAGGTGAAATCCTTGAACGGTGAATCAAAACACATTGTACATTCACAGGCTAAACTATAATCTAACTGTTAGAAAGGTGAAACTTTCGAACGGTGAATCAATACGTATTGTACACAGGCTAAATTATAACCTAATTGTTAGAAAGGTGAAACCCTTGAACGGTGAATCAATACATATTGTACACAGGCTAAACTATAATCTAACTGTTAGAAAGGTGAAACCCTTGAACGGTGAATCAATACATATTGTACACAGGCTGAACTATACGCAGGCTAACATATAATCGAACTGTTAGAAAGGTGAAACTATTGAACGGTGAATGAATATATATTGTACACAGGCTAAATTATAATCTAACTGTAAGAAAAGTGAAATTATTGAACGGTGAATCAATACATATTGTACGTACACAGGCTAAACTATAATCTAACTGTTAGAAAGGTGAAACTCTTAAACGGTGAATCAATACGCAGGTAGATACTGCTGACTGACGAATTGTCTGCAACATACCAGCAGAAGTGTACGGATGGGGGAAGAGTCTGTGAGAGCCTAGTAGGTCGTATTCATATGTTAATTTTCCAAAACATTGCAGCAGACATGAGTCCTTGTACCCACACAAGAAAATGTTTTCTCTGGAATTCGGACTTAGTTGAAAGTTTTTGGGTTTTTCCTTGAGAACAAGGAGCCTCCTCCCCCCTTTGTGGTTGATAGCTTAGACTAAATGATCAAAAATCGTACAAGTACTGACACTAAGGTCTTGTTTGTTTCCCGTACAACAAAAACAAATTTGTTGTAACTTGTAATTGTTGGAGAACTCACCATTTCAGAGGACAGTTCTCTCTATCTAATTACGAAGAGTTCACTCTTTATATGCTGATAACATTTGCTGTCCCAAAGTGAAAGCTTTCTCTTTAACTTTGGTCACGATTTGTGTTTGAAAGGGTGGAAAACTCTGTGGGAAAAAGGGAAAAAATGCTGGTTGCCAGCATTTCTCCTATCCCCGGAAAAACATTAAAAGGTTTATTTAATAGGGTTGTTACAACTTGTTTTGTAAAGGATAATTACAAGATCCAGCAAACGACTTTAGAGGTTTACTTTTAATGTAGGAGTACATTTTTGGCGGCAATGCACCCATCATTTCTGGAAGAGCACTGTGACAAGAAAATGTGAAGATCTGGTTCAGAATTATACACGTTACGATTTAATTAACGCGGTGCATCAGAGCTACTTGTCGAGTTAATCTTTGCGCAATAATTGCGTATTTGTGTGGTTTCAGGTCTCATAATCTTGCGCGGGAAGCCTTATTGCTTACCCTAAGCTTCCTTGCGGTAAACTTGTGATTATCTTTTACTCAGTGTGGATTAAGGTCAAGGAGCACGAAACTTGCACCCTGGTCTGAAATATAAACTGACCTTCAATTAGTTGGGTATTCTGCACAAACTTGTATTTTATTCAAGTTTATAAGTTTGCCTTTTATTCAATTTTGTAAGTTTAATTTACACTATTGAGCAGTACCGGTAAATACTAGCATGAACTTCTTTGCCGTGCAAAGATGGTAAACATAGAAAATTAATACTATACAGCACTATTTTTCTTTAATTAAATGTTTAAATGACTGCATGTCCAATTATACATATATGAGAACACCATTGCATAACATGTGGTCCCTGTAAGATGCAGTTGTCTTGGAATCATGGTACCTTTTTAGTGTCATTCTTCTAGCAGGAGAAAGCTCTGAAAGTATATTAGGAAGTGATGTTTGTAAATACATGTATAGTATTTCTTAATACAAGTTTTTAGCTCACTAGAGCAAAAATTGCTTAATTCTTTATCACAGGACAGATCCTAAACTTTTTCAATTGAAAACATTAGGAAACAACAATTTAAATGGGGCTGGAAGAATGAAATTTGTCTTTGAATGAGTAGAATACATTGTGGAAAAGGGAGGAAATGATGGTTACCAGCATTTTCTCCTTTACCCACAATGTTACAAGTAGAAGTAAATGCCCTGCAAATCATATCTTGTGTAGTACATCCTGTTGCATCTGCTGTCATTTGGACAGTCATGAATTAATCTTCTGTTTTACTGGTTTGGCATTTCCAATGAGTCTAAATTGGTGATGTTTCATGTGGCACTGTACAGATGTTTTGGACAGTTATTGTGATTGTTAGGATTTCATGGCCTATTTGCCCTCCTGCAAAAAAGAACAAAACAGGCTAAAGCAATGTATTCAAAAAGACTTTCTGCAGAATATTTCATCATTAGAAACATTACACTTGTAAAGGCTACATCAAAATAGGCAAGCACAAGTACTGATTCTGAGTATTCAAATAGTCTACAATTCTTTGTTATGGCCCTCAAAGTGCCTTTGACCACTTTATTTGCTTTTGTGTTCAATGTACAATCATGACTAGACTGTAGAAAGTCTGCAGTCTGATCTCTGATCTACATTGATCGCTTTACTAAGACTGTCCAGACGAGGGCAACTTCAACATTATTCTCACGATCTTATTTATAGAATGAAACGCGTCTTTGATTTATTCCGTGCTCTTTAAAGGGTTAAGCTCATATACCTAGTTTTTAAACTAGAAATGATGAATTTAACTGAAAATAATTCCAGATAAGATGCCAAAATAGGTTTTGAAGCCAATAATTCACGACCAGTTTAGAATGGCTGTCTAAGGCAATTCAATGAATAAAATGAGGCCGAATAATTCCAACTGTCATTACCGGCAACATTCAATATGGTGCAAAGGAGACTTGGGTGCGAAACTGCACTGGTGCGAAACATATCAAAACCGCAATATGTTTCTAAACGCCCCTGAAGACGCGATATGAGTGCATTTCTAGAATGAAATGCTAAAAAAACATTATTTTATTGCCATAACTAGGTTAGTTTGACCTTCTTAGATCAGAAATTGACCGAGTACATGTCCATTGCAAGGATGTACGAAAACTGGGTTACGGATTTTCGCTGATTTCCACGGCCTGTATTTAAATCACAAAATTATTTCTAAACAATAATTTAACCCTTACCAACATCTTTCATCTCCAGTTTTTCCTCTCCAAACCCATTTTTGAGAATTTGAATAATATACACATCGGTGTTGCGTCACGAATGTCGGTACATGCATAAGCAAATATAGAGGAAAAAATCTCAATATAGCGACCAGTGATTCCGGAAGTGCATTTCATCCAAACGAGACTTACAGACCCTATTTCACACTGATTTGGAACAATAAAGATTTACCCTTAGTCAACATTACAACAGCCACAGAACATATTCAAATAATGAGGCTCCAGTTGTACGTCTTGTTCCATATGGCCTGCAACACGCGAAAAGGGATATTCGGTCATTTGTGTATATAAATACAGTGTCGTTTTGGATCATCTCGCGCATGCGTATACGATAGTGTTTGGTTACGGTCGTAAGCTATCACGTAAGTGAATGCTTTCAATTATTCCAACTTGACACTGACCTTTAGCTATAAATGGGCCTATACGAATTTGCTTTTTGAGGTACATGTATTTAGTCAACTTTTCACGATTTTAATGTACGAAGCTGTTGAAGAACTGACATATAAATATTTTTAACAAAGGCTATACATGTATACAGAGTTTTTAAAATGGGTCGAATTAAATATTCTAATGTTCTAGTTAAAAGATAGGATTCATTGTCCTCATTGTAGAATTAATGAAAGAATACATTACAACATTTCGTCAAAAGCGACTCAGCTATTTGATAATTATCTCATTGATTCCAAAATAGATCCTCGTAGCTGAACCATTAACCTACAGGGCTTGAAACTTGCGATTGATGGCTTCAGTTCCATCTTAGCTGAATTCTTTCTGAGGACTCAACTAAAGTCATCGTGATAGGATCATGTTTTCCCTCTCCCATTCCTGAATATATCTCCGACGATATTTACATGTATGTGGAAAAAAGAGCCAACGGTTTGTAAAGAATGTTTTAAGAAGTAATCGTTAAAGTAACTTCGTTGGTTAACCCTTTACCAAACGACAAAATTTTAGACTGGTCCAAATTGAAAGCACTTGCAGACGACAAAACAAACATAACTCGATAATTGAACTTTGTTTCCAGCACGGCATAAAACATTGTGGGAAAAGGAGAAAATGCTGGTTACCAGCATTTTCTCCTTTTCCCACAATGTTTTCAAAAGGCTTCTTTCTCAGGGTCGTGAAAACCAGGGATTGTATGGGAAAAGGTTAAGCAAAGTGCATTGATTGCTGTGATATAACTGAAATAAAAATGAAAAAGCCGTTGAACACTAGATAGATCTAAATAGTTTTTTTTTCTTAATAATCAGAAGATGTCGACTACAAAAAGACGTCTGTATTAGGTCAGTAGGTAACACGGAAGCTTGGGATGTTTTGTAGACTTTCTTGATTCATCACTTGGATCTGTTATAGGAAACAATCGTCCTTCCCAATAAAGCCTGAAATCAATAGAAACTGAAAGGTCGTTTAGCTGTTCATGCATAGTTTTATGTCCAAAAGGCACGAAATGGCAGCATATTAACTCTTTACCAAACGACAAAGTGTTAAACAGAATTGAACGTACTTGCACACAACAAATGAAGTGTTACTAAATTGATGATTTCTGCCTCAGATAAGGTAGTAAACACTGTGGGAAAAGGAGAAAATGCTGGTTACAAGCATTTTCTCCTTTGTCCACGCTGTTTATAAAGAGGTTTAGACCCAAAATGCAGTTAAAACTCGAGTTTGGGTAACGAAGGGTTCAGTCACTTCTGCCCGAAACATTTTCAAGTGCTACCACACAATTTCATGGCAAAAGAAATGACCTCCTAGTCACTATTCAGATCCAGAAGGCGGACGATGTGGATTAAAGATCAGACAGCACGTTCTGTGCAGTCTGATCTTGATCCACATCGTTCGCAAATGGTTCGAGATATCAGCACGACAATCAAAGAGTTAAAGGGTTGCAAAATGAGTCTTGACAAACGATTGCCGATGGGTATTAATGCACTTAACACTGCATTTCCCTCGCTTGTATTCACATCACGCGAGGTCTCTATAAATATTTGTGATTGGTTCCTCTACGAGAAAGGGAGATGTCAAAAGGCTCCAAGAAAGCGATATGCTTTAACCCTTTACTCCATAGATACTCATTTTGACGCACCGCTTCTAGGAGCCTTTGGAAAACATTGTGACAAAAGGTGAAATTGCTCGTGACGAGCAATTTCACCTATTAGCACAATGTTTTCTATGCTATCAAAAGTTGTCATATACACAAGAAACTGCTTCATCCTTGCCGTTATTTAGGGTCAATTAGAGATACCATAGAAATGCCTTATGGGGTAAAGGGTTAACTCGTTACCAAAAAGACAAAATTTAAGGACTTGCCTAAAATGAAAACACTTGCAGACGAAAATATAGATGTGAATCAAAACTTGAATCTTGCCTTATCACTAACATTTTCTTCTGCTTCCATATATGTTTTTGAAAGTCTCTTTTTTTAGGATTGTATAACTCGGAATTGTTTAGTGGAGGGTAAGACCACTTTAGGATGTGTTACAAAAACTATCAGTGTGTGTTACATTCTTTACTTTCGCTGCGTTAGGACCGTCTAGGCTTAGAAAAAGGGTGTTGAATTCTGAAATCAGGAATTCCTGATCCGATCCTTGCTAGCGATGCTAGTTACGGTGTGACCTTTAGCAAAGCACTATTTAGCAATTTCCTATAGGCAGAGGGAACCAGAAACCAACTGCTTTTATAGCCGTTTGCTTCGGCATAAGTAAAGATGAGCCTGATTTAGTTTGCATATATAAACAGACATCTTGTATGTTATCGATGACAACTTGTTCGACTTGGAATAACTTTGTCAGTAGACATAGTTGAAATTGGAAGGGTGGTGATTTTTTCAGAATATATCAACATGGTCATATTCAACTGTGACGAATTTCCAACAGAGGGCATTATTTTCAGAACGAGTTATTTTCTTTGAGACAGTCATCGGCGATTATGGTTTTTTTTTTTCCTTTGTTTACATTTGAATTTGGGTTAGTCTCATTGACAATGGACAAGCGATCCTACAATCGCGCCATGATGCAGATTGTTCTTATAGTTGACCTACTCATTTTTGTATTTCGTCTCCTGTTCAAAACTAGCCTACTAGAATGCTTGTTTAATTAGTCCACATATCACAGATTATAAAGAATTAGTTACCTAAATTCGCTAGTGCTATCTAGTACTTGAACCAAGATCGTCTCTCTACCCATAACTTTGTTCCAGACACCAGTTTTAAGCTCGTCCAAACTTGAAATTATATGGCCCGCAACACGCGAAAAGGGACATTCGGACATTTGCGTAAAGTGTCGTCTCGGATCAGCCTGCGCTGTCCGCGCAGGCTAATCCGAGACAACACTTTCCGTTTTTATGTAAGTTTCTGTTTTGCACAAGTCTTCGGTAGCACAAAATCTAATGTAGTCGTAAAGTGCCGTCTCGGATTAGTCTGCGTGGACTGCGCAGGCTGATCCGAGACGACACTTTACGCAAATGTCCGAATGCCCCTTTTCACCTGTTGAAAGCCATATGCAGATGAGCTTTTCAGTGTATCGAAAATAATGGAGTTGTCCACAAAAGGGAAGATATATTTAGAGGGAAAAAAGGAATTATGGTGACCAACATTTTCTCCCTTTTCCAACAAAGTTTCTTTAAAAGCTTTCTTCCTTTAGGTCATAGGGAAAATGGATTGTTTGTTAAAGTGCTGGATGAAATTCATGTTTTTTTCAAAATTGTTTATTGTCACAAATTTACCAAAGTGTCTCCTGGAATAAATATTGTAGCAGACGACAGTGACAGCCGTTTTAAGAAAAACACATTAAAGTTCGTTATAGATTGAAAACTGGTCTGAACGTTTCACAGACAGCACGTTATTACAGACTAATATTGTGACTGAAAACAGAGATTGGCTTTTTTTATCTTACCCTTTATTAAACTGTTTCGTGATCAGACGAATCTTAGAAAGATGGGTTTGGAAAACATTGTAGGGAAAAGGAGAAAAATGCTGGTAGCCAGCATTTTCACCTTTCCCGAAAATGTTTTCAGCCCTTTCAAGACAAATTTCAAAGTTTTAGTTACATCTAATTAGTTGTTTGCAAACGTGTAACATATCCAAAAAGACGGCTTTTATATAAAATATTAAGTGAACATATAAAATCTTATGTCCACGGCCTTACGAGTGTCTAATTTTTACTCTGTTCTTCAGTGGTATATTTGGCTCCAATTCGGAAAACCCCAGATTAACCACTGAGCTGAAGTCACTCAGCTGAATAGCGTTGTATAAAATTTAAATGCACATTTTCTTTTTCCGGAGATAAACCTCTCGACTGATCTTATAGTATTAAGAACCCACTGAAAAAATACACGAGCCACAATTTTCAGTAGTGATCATTTTAGTTGACAAACTCTTGATGTTTTCAAATTATTTCTCAATTTCAATCGAAGTTTTACTGATGAATTTATAAATGTGATAGAAGTTTTAACTGACGAATTTATAACTGTAAACAATTTAGCTGTAGGTTAACGTTTTATTTTTTTTTTCCCAGACCAAAGTCATGTTCAATATCATGTCACTGAAAAAAGTTTCAATGAAAATTCCCTTGATATGGATGAGATTAGATTTAGTGACTTAAAGTTATGTGACAAGTGGTCTTGCTCCATTTTCTTTCGAACAAGATGTTTTCTCGAGATAGAATTTAAATGCGTTCTCAACATACCCAAAAACTGGACTCTCAGTAGAAAAGAAAGAAGAGGATGGCGTAAGTCTGAATACAAATTGACCTACAGGGTTGCAGAGTAAACATGTCCATATTTTTATTTATCACTCACAAATTGATATGTATTCGTGTGAATATATCAATACCCCTCGTCTCAAATAATCCGATTCCGGAAGTACATCTAGCCTTGTCCGTATCAAGGAGTTTCCATTTTGAAATACTGCCAGTCACATGACCTTCGTAAATCGATTGGCACCGGCGACAACACGGTGATAAGCCAGCTGTCGCTAAAAAAATGCCAACGGAATCGATAGACCGAGTAAGAAATTAATTGTACAAACTGTTTGTCATCGGACACGTAATTAGAAAGATTCCCAGTTAAAATTGAGACTAGTATTTCCTTACTTTAGATGGAGTGTTACGATTTTAAGAACGGAAAAGCGATTTATTTTTAGCGAAGATATGTACCGCGTTGATGCTTATCAAGGTAAGTAGATACAACCGATGGAATCGATCACTGGACCATCCGAGGTCTGCCGAATGTATTAATATCAAGGTGTAGAAGTGCATTCAGCTACGCCGGAAAATAAACAAGAAAGCACATGGTCGGTTTACTTCAAAAACGTCGTAACTACAGCTTGAAACAGGCTGTAGTTACGACTTTTTTCAAGTAAACCGACGACATCTCAACGTAGATCTGACGTATATATCAATAAAGAAGATGGGGAGAATCAAGAATCGTTTACATGGACACACGTGATTTAAATGCGGGCAGAGTAATGAGAAATTTATACAGGGGTGTTCCAAGAGTACATTTGTTTTGTACTTGATTGATTTGCTGTCGATGATTTCCTACTGGCTAGACTATGAATTTAAGCTCAGATAGTGAAGCGTATTATTTTGCATGCAACAAGAAGATAGTTACGAATTGTTTTTTTTTCTTATTTCCGTATTTATCTACTGAACCGTTTAGCCCTTTACTAAACGATTCCGAGTTTTAATGACGCTGCTGAGGTAATTTTCTGAAAACATTGTTGGAAAACGGAAGAAAATTGTAACAGACATTTTCTCATCTTTCAGCAATCTTTTCCAAAGCCTCCTTACTCAGGGTCGTTAAAAGTCAGGAATGATTGGTGAAAGATTAATGATGTAGTATCATGTAGAAAAGACTGTATAATGTATGGTAGGGAATGAAACGAAAATTCAAGACCGACGAACAATGTAGAAAATGCTACTGTGAATGCTAGATAATTTCGTCTGTCTTGCCACGACAATTCTTACTCTTTAGCACAAGAAGTTAAAGATCCTAATGCAATAAAGCTATCAGGTCAATACAGCAATCATAATAATGGAGCCCTTATCAGCTTTAATAGGGTTGTCATTACCAATACAACAATTTTTTGCTTCCCTGCTATTGACGAGCTTTTTTAGTACATTCACGGTTTGGTAGCATTTGCTTTTTTGTAAGGAAATACTCGCTTTACTTAAACTTCCCAACAATGAAATGGATTATTCTCTGTAAAAAGGGGATTAAATGTATCTGCAAAAGTATCGACTCATTTCAGCCTGCACAGTTAGCGAAAGCTGACAGTGGTTTAAACTTTGTGCTATAATGTAAATTTTCTGCGTGTTCAAGGACCATTCTACCCGGCTCTTAGACAAGATAGTTTTTATGTATCCAAAACTAGCCTGTAACACGCGAAAAGGGGTATTCGGGCCATGAGAAAAGCCTGCTGGCCCCTGGCAAGTGGGGCTAATAAAATAAAAGAGATGTAAAATGGCCTCTACCAAGTTTCTTCAAATTACAGCCCAGGGGTTGAAATTAGCCTGTCCCCGGGGGTCAGGTGTTTTGTATGGCGGCATATAAAGGAAAAACTTTAAATATCTTTTCGTACCTAGCAATAAGGCCTATGGTTACCAAATTTTGCATGTAGCTTTATCCGGGATCAAATTTGCCCTAGTCCCGGAGTTCACAAGTTTTACATGGGTTTATATATGGAAAACGTTATAAATTTACCGAATTTCGCATTTAGCTTTACCTAGTAGTTCTCTATCAAGAGGGCTCAAACTTTAGCCCTTGAGTAAACGTTGGCCCCATCCACCGGGTCACAAGTTTTACGTGGGCTTATTTAGTGAAAACTTTAGAAATTTTCTTGTTACTGACCATAAGACCTAGGGTCACTAAATTTGCCCGATTTATGGGGTCTAGAAATTTGCAGGGTCTTGTATTGAGGGAATTCTGAACAACTTTGAGGAAACTTTACAACCACACATTTTAAACCTGTATTATTTTGTATGTGGCTTTATCTTGTGGACCCCACCAGTAATTGTAACCCTGTTGCCAAAAACAGCTTTGCCCTAGGGTAATGCTTGGTAAGCTTTTATAGCAAAAACTTGTAGTTCAAAACCAATTGGCCAAGTATTGTAATGTTTTGCACGCATTGTTTTTACTAATTAGCGAGTGGAGCGATACAGGGCCATCATGGCCCTCTTGTTTGTAGTGTACTAGAGATGACAACTTGGTTAACTATTAAGTTCTCGAGTATCTGACACAACACACACACAAAAAACGAATTACAACTTTGATACTGGAACTTTTATCATGGCCTCAGGTGTTTAGATTCTTGTAATTTCCGTTCATGACAAAATAATATTTGTATGTTGATTTTCTTTTCAGAATTTATCTAATGCCAGACGAGCGCCGATACTTACAATCTAAATTCAAGAAGAAAACTTGTAATCCGAAATTCGAAGAGAGTTATGTTTTTCAGGTATGTATTAAGCCTTCTCCTGCTGAATAAGTTGAATGCAACTTTTGAAGGTCATAGAAAAACCTAAATGGTTCCATTTCAAATGCATTCTTTGAAGAAAAATATCCCCTCAATGGACAGTATAGATTCAAGATCAGACTGCACATTCTGTGCAGTCTGATCTTAATCTACACTGTCCACATAAAGGAAGCAAGTCGCGATCAGCAGCCTAAAGGTTAAAATATCTATAACCATAGAGCTCCAGATATGGGGAGAGGTGGTATTCTAAATCCATTATTTTTCTTTCAAACTCTATGTTGTGGGCACCCATTAGAATCGTCTCATGAGACTATTCTAATAAGTGCCCATGACATAGGGTATAGTGGAGAATAATTTATATTTTTAATTTTAAAATCAAAATCACTGTCTCTATCAGGAGCTCTGTAAGTATACTTGAGCCACGCATTGTGAAAAGTGGGTTTAATGTATTTGCAAAAAGTATCGTCCCATGTCAGCCTGCGCGGAATTGCGCAGGCTTACATGGGTCGAAACTTTTTGCTTTTTTTGTAAATGTAAATTTTGGGCTTGTCAAAGAACCATTGTACCTCATGATTCAGACGAAATGTATTTTATCCATCCATAGTGACTTGGTGACTTGCATGGTATAACTAAGTCAAGCATCGCGGGTTTAACCCCCTTTTTGTCAGAGCATGGCTCATCTATATTCCTGCAGTACATTGCATCTTCAATGATAATACAGGGACATTGATCGATTGATTGATTGATTGATTGATTGATTGAATGATTGATTGGTTGATTGATTGTATGGTGTTTAACGCCGTTTTCAACATTATTTCAGTTATATCAGGGTGGCCAATGCACCTTTCCATGCTTTCCTGCACTCCGCACAATTTTCTTTCCAAGCAGCTGGCTGCTTTCCCACATAACCATCATCGAAACAATGGTCAGCGGTGGGACAGGAATGAATCCGGTCGCAATGACTATCAGTTATCCTCGGAGATACAGGGACATAATCGTATATGAGTAGAGCCTCTGCCCCTCTAACTGAAAGTTCTGTGTACAAATGATGAGTAGTATCAACGCTTGGAGCATTACCAGTTCATGGTTATATCGAAGATGATTCTCACCCTCTTTTAGACTGCAACACAGCAAACAAAGATATTCAGAATTTTCAGGGATTTTTCCAGTGAAATGCAGACTTCCTGTAGAAACAGAACAAAAAGCATAATAGAGACGTCTTTGCAATGAAAAGCCTTGAATGTATATGCTATATTATGATTTGTACGAACGGCGTTGTTACGTGTTTTCTGGGGGAAAAAATGCATGAATAAGTTCTAACAAGCTGACGGCAACAAGACTATTTCGCTTTTTTCCCCCTCATTTGTTGGTTTCCGATTACAAAACAAATTTTAGGGCATCCAAAGGCATAGAAAAGAAATTTCTCTTTGTCTATTGTAACCCTTAAACTCTTTCCCAGTAATAACAGTTCCAACTTGCCCTAGTCCAAGACATATACAAATGCCAACTTGAACTTGGCACAAATGATGGCGTTTGTCATTGAAAAAACAGAAAACATTGTGGGAAAAGGAGAAAATGCTGGTACCAGCATTTTCTCCTTTTCCTACAATGCTTTCAGGAGAGTGGTTAAAACTAGGGAATCGTTTGGCAAAGGGTCAATTCTTCTCCTTCTGAAGAAAACTGCAGCCACTATGACTTCAAAAACAGCCTTGTACAACGGAGCAATTATATCCTCTTCCTACAATGTTTTCGGAGGTGGTCTACTGCATACCAGAAAACTAGTCTGCAGAGGTAAACGTATTAAAGATCATGGCCACACCTATATGAAGTTGGTATCATTATTATGATATTTCTAAACATACTCTAAAACACAAAATGCAATTTAATCTTTTTTACAAACAAACAAGTTTTTTGCTTTCCCGGAGAAAAAGGCTTCGGAAACCGTTTTAGGTTACGACGAAAATTTTGATAACCAGCATTTTCTCCTTTTCTAACAACCTTTGCTGCCATTTTTGACGACGAATTCAAATCGTGAGCTAGACTGGTCCTTTGATAAACAGAAATACTGACCGATGGCGAAAAGGTTCGGCCCATGTCCTCGCAGGCTGACCTGGGTCGATACTTTTCGCAGGTGCATTAAGCCCCTTTTCATAGAACACGGCTCAAATGTTTTTTCTAGGGAATTGCTTACATCTTTTTATATCCCAAACGTAAGAACTGTCCACTGTAGTAACGTTAACTGGAATTTTATCACTTTTTTGATATGCAACCTGCTATCATCTGTCTTTAAAGATCAGAATTAGTTCATAACCAGTTGACTTTACCTCAACATGTGCAAACTTTGAAACTGCAACAAATAACGAAAAAAAAACAATCTTTCCAATAAAGAAAGTTAATTTCCTTTGATAACAAGGAAAATTCTGTTGGAAAAAGAGCAGTCAGGTTAGGAATTTCTATTTTTCAGGTTTCAAACAGAAGTGTGAACGATCGCGTTCTTAAACTAACAGTATACGACGTGGACAGACATAAGAAACATCAGGTGATTGGACACGCCCTCTACCCGCTCAAAGATCACGACTGTGACAGTAACGAACGTCTCGTTATATGGCGAGATTTGGAACGAGAGGTCACAGAGGTACTGTATCATGATCATAAATAACTTTATGGCACTTTTATTGTGCCATGTTTATGTCTATAATATGATAGCTTCCCATATTAATCGGTCATTTCCAGGGACGATCCTATGGTGGAAATTTAAGTACACCCTAGATGAAAATGGTCTTCGAAATATTCCCAAGAATGGTGAAGAGATAGAGAGCATCAGACAAGAGGAGAGGCGATTTTAAGTAAACTATTTGAAAACATTGATGCTGATCTCTCCTGGCTTCTTTTGTAAAGAAGCCAACTTGTATAAAGAAATGCTGAGGAAGACCGTTGAGCTGCTTTGGTGTATTGCATCAAAAATTGCCCAACATTCATTTTAAATACAAAGCCTAGTTAACTTTCTCAATAATTCATAGGTTTCTCCCATAAGCACTTAAGAATAATTATTGTTTCAAGTATAAACTAATTCCCTAAATTTCTAGAAGTACCAGAATTTGTAGTTGGTACTTTCAGTTTTCTTTCGAAGAATTATACTGCTTGTACGCGTACCTATTTGCTTTGGCTTAAACTTTTTTTTCTTGATTCCGAACATATTCTAGAATTCGAAAGCAAATGATAGACTGAACTTTTGAAATGTTCAGGATGATAATTGGCCTTCAACAGGCCAAAAGGGGCATTCGAGCCTTTTGCGGAAAATGTCGTCTCGGATCAGCCTGCTCAGTCCAGGCAGGCTGATACGAGACGGCACTTTTACGACTACACTAGGTTTTGTCCTTCAGTAGACTTCACAAAACGGAAAATTACATAAACAGGGAAAGTGTCCTTTTGGATTAGCCTGCGCGAATTTTGCAGGCTGATCCGAAACGACACTTTATTTAAATGTCCTAATGCACCTTTCTGCGTGTTGCAGGCCATTTCCAAGGCGCCTGATCTGAATCTACACTTAGCAGAGTGACCCTGTAAGAGTGCAGTATTTCTTTACGTATCTGAATTAGTAGACACCTTTGAGGGAAAAAATGGTTTGATCTTTACTTTCTGCAATGCTCTCCGGTCTTAAAGATTTGACAGTTTGCTAGTGTCTGAAACTGTTGAAACGTTTCTTTGATTGAATTGCTATTGAACAGTTTGGGACTTGTAAATCAGTTACAGCGAAAAGCATATACAGACAGACAGATAGACAGACAGATAGACTAGTTTTCGGAGGAACTTAAAGCGAGTCAGACGGGCTGAAAGGAAAAGTCAATTTATATATTTACCATAAAAATACAAAAGCAATTTCGATCACATAAGTGTATAATGCATCAACTGAATCAGATGAAGTGATATGCAAATATAGAACAGAATACAAAGTTTGAATAAATATCCCGTCTCAATCTAAATTGCTTTGACCCATTACAATACTATTATTACTTTTGACTCCCTTACAAAAATAGATTTGGGAAAAAAAGGGGGAATTTTAAAAAAAGATACTGAGTATTGACTTGTTGCAAGCATTTGTTCTTTCCTCAAAAATGTTTCCGGCATTTTTCAAAATATTACTTTCTCCCTTTCTTCTTACTTTGTGTGTGTGTCACGTTTTAGTGGCACATACTTTTAAAGAAAAAAGAAAATGAACAGTAAATGTAATTGATAATTGATGGCTAATATCATCAGGCTCCCACAGCAATCGATTTCCAAAGTCATGTATCACTTTTAAGTTGGAAAACATATGTTTACTTGAGTCACATTTCCGTCCGTCCGTCGTCCGTTCACATTTCCTTATTTACACTCTAGCATCTACAGATATCAACCAATCAGTACCAGACTTAGTTAACCTATATATGATCATAAGATCTCGGATGAGTTCGATTATGGGTCTAATCAGTCCAAAACACGTGGAGTTTTTTGACCTTGAATTTAAAAGAAATGTTATATTTCACTTTGATTACACTCTGGCATCTACAGATATCAATCAATCAGCACCAAACTTTGTCAAAATATATATGGCCCTAAGACCTCGGATGAGTTCGATTATGGGTTTAATGGAACTGGAGTTATTTGCCCTTGAATTAGAAAGTTCGTTAGAATAGTTCTTAGTCCGGAGCATAACTTTGTCATCTCAAATCCGATTGACTTGAAACTTGGCATTTGTATTTGTTGCAATAATACAGAGTGCAGTGTGAAAGAACCATAACTCTACCTCATACTGTCTGTGAGTTATTTCTTTTTGATTGTCATTTTTACTGCTTTTCTGGAATATAACTTTGTCAATTCAATTCACAATTCAAAATACTTTATTGGCTCAAATCTTCAGGAAAAGATATATGAGCAAGTTACAAATCTAATATTTCATTTGTGACAACGAGAAATGTCTTTTCTACAGTAGGGGAAGTTTAAATGTGCAGATAGAATAAAGTTCTTCTAAGAGACACTAATTTTCAAAAACATTTTAAATCTTTACTCATACCCATATTACATAGGGTGGACTAAAGGTGCAAAATGCTCTTGAGAAAGTCCCTCGTTATATGGCCTTGACATTGTCAACAGCTGATTTGTCGCTTATATCGTTTTAATAAGATGATTAGATGTCATCTACAGCCTGAACATCTCAAAATTTGATATGCATGATCGTTTAAAAATTATGGAGTGCAATGCACAAGAGCCATAACTCTTCCTGGCACAAATTTTGAGTTATTCCCCTTTTGGCCTTCATTTTTATAGCATTTCTCCCTTGTCCGAAGCAAATCTTTGTCATCTTAAGTAGAAATGACTTCATATTTGGTATTGTTATTTGTTGCAATATTTAAAAGTGCAGTGCACAGGAATTGTAACTCTGCTTTGTGCTGTCTTTGAGTTATTTCCCTAAGAATGTGATTTTTGCAGCATTTTGCACCCGTCTGGAATATAACTTTGTCATCTCAAGTCAGAACGACTGCAATTTTAGTATGCATGTTTGTTGTATTATTAAGGAGTACAGTGCGCAAGAACAATAACTCTACCTAGCTCGAATTCTGAAACATTTCACTTTGATCTTCATTTTTACAGTATTTCTTGCTTGTCCGGAATGGATCTTTAAAGCATCAATTCAAATTATGACAATTTGCTGCTTTTGTTTCAATATCATTTGGCCTTGAACCTTAATATTTCGTATTTATCTTCATTTTAGACCTTTCCTGCTTAGTACTCAGGTGAGCGATATAAGGCCATCATGGTATTCTTGTTAAAAGATTGCCGACCCAGATTTTTCGGTGAAGTTAATCGTCAAAAAAGATGAGTGTTACAAAGGTGCATGTCTCATCATCTTTAGATTCAAAACAAACTCATAACATCCAAGGTCATTCCGAGCTATCCTGATGCACACACCTATCAAAGAAACGAATAAGCTTCATACAAATTTCAACACACATACACGTACATGTCTGTTTTAACACTTCATAAACTGTAATTTTTCAGAAACAATCATGGCTTTTATGGTAAAAATGAACTTATTTTGTCGTCAAAAACGTTATTAAGATCGCTATAGTCTCATGCAATAATAAGAACATCTTATAACAAATACCATTTCATGTCAGTCTTGTCGCAAAACTCCTTTGAGAGCTTTGAAGCAAAATGAAATATAAAAAACTTTGAAGTGTTGTTTCTGTACACGTACGTTAATTTGTAGCAATGCTTTCTCTCCATTCTCTCACTACACACTTTACACCTTAGCCCTTTATCACACAATCCAGACTTTTAACTCCCCTGTGAAAGAAGTCTTTTGAAAACATTGTGGGAAAAGTAGAAAATGCTGGTAACCAGCATTTTCTCCTTTTCCCACAGTTTTTTCTACCCTCTGCAAACCGAATTTCACATTTTCAGTCACATCTATTTTGTCGTCTGCAAATGCTATCAATTTGGACTAGTCTATTATTTTGTCGTTTGGTAAAGAGTTAATTCTGTGAAAGACAAGTTATTATCGTGTGATTATTGTTGCAGACGACGGCCGATTTACGAGGCGAAGTAATGGTCTCTTTGACGTACAACAATCATTTGGAGCGAGTCACAGTCGGCATTTATGAGGGAAAGTCATTCAGTGGAGACGGTTCTCCTTTAATAGGTGATTCTGTCGTTTTCACGATTTATTTTACTAATATGTTATCATTTTCGATGCTAATGTTGTCTTTGTGCTATTATAAGGATTTATGATCCGACGTAGTCGACTGATTTATAGAATAATACGGTTCTTACTCAAAACTAGTTCTAAGTCTTGTTTTATAAAGAATCTCTATCTAGATACACCATCTAAGGCTGAGACATCATGTTCCACATTAGGAGATGGCTAGTTTTGGGATTCAGAGAATAAATTAATTCCAAAACCATTGCTGCATGCTGATCACGGAATTCCATTTGAAAAAGGATAGAATTTTGGTTCCGGTGTAATGCAGAGAAATGACCCCCATTACAAAATGACCTACGGTCATTTCTCGACGTAGAATAATGACCCATGGGTCATTTCTCTACGTCGAGAAATGACCCCCGGGTCATTTCTCGACGTAGAATAATGACCCGGGTCATTTTTCTACGTCGAAAAATGACCCATGGGTCATTCCTCTACGTCGAGAAATGACCCGGGGGTCATTTTGTAATGGGGGTCATTTCTCTGCATTACACCGGCCGTCTCGATCAAAACCATTGTTATGATGTCAATTAATCAAGGGAGGCAACTATCAATGAATCTAACTCTTCACCAGCCGATTTCGTGAGTTAATGATCTTGATGTATAACGTTTCTTGAAACATTTTGTGGAAAAGGAGAAAGTACTGGTTTATCGTTTCTCATTAGTTATTATCATTTTTTAATTTTTCTACACTCTTTTTCTATTACATGTATTTCAGAATCGAATCCCGCAACTCATTCGTCGTTTCTGAATGTTACAGTTTGGACAAGTATAAAAAAACACCGTCTAGTAGGGGTATTTTTCCGCACACGACTTGAATGTCGGTTAAAGTATACTCATCTTTTCCTTTTCCCCCGATAATTTTTAATCAAGACAAATAGTTTTAGGCACATAGGATTTGTCTTTGGCAAAATTGTCAATTTGACCAAGTGTAAAGTTATGTCAGCTGGTTGAGAGGTCATGAATTAATGAACACTTATTTAATTTCCTCGGTGTTGTTGTTGTTGGTAATGGTGTTGTTTCCTCGATTCGATTCAGTAATTTGTTCAGTGGACGTGTTTTTCTCTCCACAGATTCCTATGTGAAAGTGCAACTTATGGTCCAAAACAAGACTATCAAAACTAAAAAGACGGAGGTGGTGAAGAAGAGTGAGAACCCTGTGTTTAACGAGTCCTTCACCTTCAAACTGCCGGCTGCCTCCCTCGATACGGCTAACATTACAATCACTGCTATGCAACATCAAAGTGGATATAAAGGTACGGACTATTTTTGTCGGGACGAAATAAAAATGGATTGCTATGGTAAAATTTCATCGGCAAAGTTTCGACATTCTAGTCACATTCGTCACAACTCAGTCGAGTACGCAACTACATGACTGCTTTGTAAGTTGCATAAAAGGAACATTCGACCGTTTGCTTAACCCTTTACTCTATAGATACTCATTTCTACACATTGGTTGTAGGTGCCTTTTGAAAACATTGTGGCAAAAGGTGAAATTGCTCGTGACGAGCAATTTCACCTTTTGCCACAAGGTTTTCTACATTATCAAAAGGTGTCGAATACACTTAAGAATCGACTTCATCCTTGCTCTTATTTAGGGTCAATTAGAGATACCATAGAAGTGTCTTTTTGGGTAAAGGGTTAAAGTGTCGTCTCGGATCAGCCTGAGAAGTCCGCTCAGGCTAATCCGAGGCGGCACTTTACGACTACGTAAGACTTTGTGCTACAGTAAATCAGCCAAGATTTGCTGAATGATTCTTTGCGAATGCTTTACGGCTGATTGAGATTGACATGTGTTTTTTGTCGTTTTATGTCGTTTGATAAATAGGTAAACAATCCCGAAGATAGGGACTTTCATGTTAACCCTTTCCCAAACAATCCCTGGTTTTTACGGGTCTGGAATAGTAGCCTTTTGAAAACATTGTTGGAATAAGAGAAAATGCTGGTAATCAGCATTTTCTCCTCTTCCCGCAATGTCTTCTACCCTTCCCAAAACAAACTTGAATTTTTGGGTCACATGAAGTTTGTCGTTTGCCAGTGTTTTAAATTTGGGCGAGTAGAAAATTTTGCCGTTTTGGTAAAGCGTTTAAACCCTATTAGGTTCTCATAGATAGCATATCTAAGGACTCTTATGAAGATTTGTTATATCTGCAGATAAGATCGTTGGAAAAGTCACAATCGGATCGTTTATGTTTGCCAGAGGTAAAGAACTACAGCATTGGAACGAAATGGTATCGAACCAGAAAGAACAAGTGATGCACTGGCATACGCTCGTGTAACTGTAGGCCTTATCGAACTAGAATCAAAAACCTGAAAGTTAAAATATTAGATTTGACTGCGGGTATGGACCCTGGATTACGCCAAGATGTCGGCAGTTGTCAAGAGCTTGTTATCATCGTGCTGATTGGATGATTTAAACACGTGATTTACTGTTCATTGGAAGACTGAAGAATGTTATGCCGTATTTATGATTATTGCGTATTCAATGTCTACTTATGATGATTGCGTATTCAATAGTCTACTAGGAACTTCAAGTTATCGTCGTTAACATTTTTTATCATCATGTAGCATATTCATATGAAATAGGATGACACAAAGCTAAAAAATATCTGCTACGTTAAATACTATGTGGCGTTGTGCCCCCAATACGCTTTCCAATAATGTGTTGTCGACAATAAAAAAGACAAAAATACAGTTTTATAATGATAGTGCTAGCACTGAATGTGGATATGTAATTCAGCGAACACGTCTGTAGATATCAAGAGTTTGTTATCGTTTTGAATGATTGGATGATCAAATCACGTGATTTATGTTTCGTTGGATTATGGGAGAATCTGTGCAGTATTGATGACTATTTCATCACTAAAAGTTTACTATAAATTTTAATTTACCGTCGTTAGAATTTTAACCCTTTACCTGATATGCCAATTTGTGGCACTTCCATATCAGCAGCAAATAAAGATATGATGTCAAAAATATGGACAAATGAGGATATAAATAGCTGAATGAGTGGAAAACATTGTGGGAAAAGGAGAAATTGCTCGTTACGAGCAATTTCTCCTTTTCCCACAATGTTTTCAAAAACCGTCTGTTGTCGATACGTCAAATTGAGTATCTATGGAGTAAAGGGTTAAGGAAACATGCTTACAACTGGAAAGAAGAAAAACCCGCGTTTTATCCTAGAAAAAAAAATCTTGGATCTAAACTTTCCGATACTGCACATTTCTCCTGTGAAATCGACTTTGAAATCGTGATTTTGAGTTTTTACTACCGGGTGGAAGTTTTCGTTTCATCTAAGAGCATTAAACTTAAAAGCATGTAGAGTGATTCAGATGATATAGACATAAAGAAAATGCCAATATGTTCGGTGTAAAAGGATAGAAAACTCGAGTGATTTGTACCCATTTAAAACCGGACACGACAGCAGCAAATTGCTTTGAACGCCTATTAACCCTTTCCCAAACGGCAAATTTTGGACCAGACTAAATTGAAAGCATTTTGCAGGTGACAAATTAACAGTTGCTAAAAAGATTATTTTTTCTATATAACAAGGTAGAAAACATTGTGGGAAAAGGAGAAATGCTGGTTACCAGCATTGTCTCCTTTTCCCACTGTGTTTTCAAAAGGCTTCTATTCCTGACCCGTAAAAATCAGGGATCGTTTGGGAAAGGGTTAAACATGAAATGAATTTTCTATCCGTGGTAATCTGTGCAATCTTGCAGCCATCAGGGGCAAAAGTTGGTATGAAGACACAAAAAAATGACTATAGTTTCATAAAATAAGAATGATATAGGATTAAAACTGGCTGTAAACGAGTATAGATGTATCTTTGGGTAATTTTTAGCAAATTTATTTGACATTGATCGACATATACTTGGTTTATTAACGAGGTTGTTTTGTAATGGGTTTAGGTTTTAATTTATTGTGCAAAATCAAAACCTAAAACCAGTACAAAATAACCTCAATGGCCCTGACGATGACAATTTTTGAAAACGTTTTGGGATAAGTAGAACATTGAGGTAAGCAGTATTTAAATGCATTCAACATGGACAAGTCCCAAAAAACGTGTGACCCATCACGCAAAAAGAGACCTTCTGGGAACTGCCAAAAACTATCAAACAAGGCCATATTGCACCAGTTGCGCAGGCTTACCAGGATCGACACTTATCACTTTAATGACACTTTCTGTATGAAATGTGGTTATTGTACCTTGTTATACAATCATGTTTGAGTTATCAACTTTAACTGACCTGCATTATCGTTGATCTGTTTTTATCTAACTGGTGTACAGAGAATTCCCAGATGATCCCTTTTTGCATGATGGGTCACAGATATATCATAATGTTGCAATCAGTTATCAGAATGAACACACCAACAAAAGACATAAAAGGGCATATAACCCTTTCACAAATGACAAACTTTTGGACTAGACCAAATTGGAAGCATTTGCAGACGACAATTCAGCTCTTGCTGAAAAGATGATTTCTGTCTATGATAGGGTAGAAAACATAGTGGGAAAAGGAGAAAATGCTGGTTACCAGCATTTTCTCCTTTTTCCACAATGTTTTCAAAAGGCTACTATTCCAGACCTGTAAAATCACAATACAAATAGTGCTGGATGACACGAGAAAGTGCTCAGAATTGTCTTGACTTGCAATCATATGCCATTGTAAAAAGATTTTGCAGATGCTGTTATTATACTACATGTAATTTATATGTTCTCGATGTAAAAGCCTTTTTTGATGCCACAGAGTATTGTACTTTTTACTAACTTTAATTGTGATGAACTTTGAGTGAAAATTTGCTTGAAAATTTAAAAACCGCCAAGAAAATGTCAAAATGTAAATACCTTCCAGCATGCCTAATGATTTTGTGCAATAAATGAACTTGAAAAGGAACTATCTAGTTGGCTTGAATTACTCTTTCTACCTGTTGTATGAGTGTTTAGGTGAAAAGGTGTGCTTGGAGTAAAACTTTAGTTGCAGAAAATCACTAAATGAACTTCCTCAGTCAGAAAAATAAGCTAGAATACAGTCAAAGCTGTGTCTGACATTAAGCACATAATCCCTAGTTTAAAGACACTCAGAAAGAAGCCTTTTGAAAATATTGTCGGAAATGGAGAAAATGCTAGGAACCAGCATTTTCTCATTTTCGATCTATATTTTCTACTTTTTGAAGAGCAATATTCTTTTTTGAAACCTTAACTATTTAATTGTCTACTAAAGCTTAATTTGGGGTAAAGCGTTAAGTAAGCATGGGATGGACACTCAAAATATGCTTGCTCAACTCTTTACCACTCAATCCTGAGTTTTAACGAGCCTGAAGAAGAACATCTTTTGAAAACATTGTGGGAAAAGGAAAAAATGCTGGTAACCAGCATTTTCTCCTTTTCCCACAATGTTTCTACCCTTTCTACCCTCTCTGATGTAATTTCCCTTGTTTTTTTTTTTTTTTTTTTTTGAAGCCCAACTTAAATTGTTATCTGCAACTGCTTTCAATTTGGATCGGTCTAAAATTTCATTGTTTGGTATTGGTAAAGAGTTACAAGAGAAACTTGCTTAGTAAAGGTACATTTCAACATCTTTGCCTTCCTTAGAAACTTAACCCCTGTCCTGTTAAAGAAGTTAAATAAAACTTTCAAGCCCACTGTAAGAAAAAAAAAATTAGTAATGTTATTTCAAAGTTTATTTTTTGGAGAAGAATATCTGTTTATCGGACAGTGAAGATCTAAGATCAGACTGCAAGTTCTGTGCAGTCTGATCTTGATCTACACTGTCTGCAAAAGTGTAAGTAAGTAAGTGAGTGGGGCTAAGCAGTTTAACAGTTAATATGAGGTTGCTTAACCCTTTACCCCATAAGGCATTTCTATGATATCTCTAACTGACCCTACACTAACAGCAAGGACGAAGCCGTTTTTGATGTGTATAGGACACCTTTTAATAGCATAGAAAACATTGTGACAAAAGGTGAAATTGCTCGTCACGAGCAATTTCACCTTTTGCCACAATGTTTTCCAAAGGCCCCTACAAGCAATGTGTAGAAACGAGTATCTATGGAGTAAAGGGTTAAAGCAGTTCGCTGGTTTAAAAAAGGTGGTCATTAGGCAGGTACTAGCGCACTGCTGTCTAGGTCAGTTCCAGTGCTTTGGGGGAGGGATTAAATGTCATTTTCAACAGTTTCAGAGTTACATCACGGCAGTTATTGCATTTATTGATGTGTTGCCAGTGCCCTTTTTAATTAGCACTATATATGACATTCTTTCCATGGCACTGTATTCCCAATATAAGCAAAGCAAAAACGATGCTCAAAATGTGAGTCTCAAAGAGGAATAAATCCTCGAATCCCATTAAAGTCACCAACCCTTATAAAGAGTTTTGCAGATGTTTCATTCATATGCCAATGTTATTTTTAAAAGAATAAGTTTGAAACAACAATTTTAGGGTTTCTTACTGTCGGCTGGAAACTTTAACCTATTTAGTAGGTTAAGGGTAAAAGTAGTTATTGACTGCCCTTTACCAAACAACCTTGTCTTTACATTTCTCAGGAAGAGGCCACTGGAACTGAGACAGGTACTAGTACCTGTGCAATATCTTGAAAAACACAACAGATGAAAAGTATCACAGCTGGAAAACTTGTTATGGATAATTTATTTCCACTTTGCCATAATGTTTTCATTTTGTATTTATGTATTGAACTAAAATTCATTCTTATCGCTCTATTTCTACAAACCAGAACACTTTCAAATACAACTTTGTTCAGATAATTAATGTAACCTCCCTGCATATCTATATAGAAACCACTTAGATTTCATTTCGTTTTACCCCAGGTTGTAAAAGGTGAAAAGGGCAAACATTGACCTAAAATTTATACACAAAATCAAAATTTTTTATAGGCAGACTTTATTCCTAAAGTAATACAATAAACTAACAAAAATACATAACATCTGACATATAAAATTGCTTAGAAATAAGTGATGATATTACATAACAGCAATTCTATGCCTTTATAACAAGAAGACTATTGATAAGATGGTAGTGCGTCATTAATATTTTTTTCCATTGCTTTAATACTTATAAAAAATAATACTTCCCTCTAGTTCAGAAATTTCATATTCTGTGCATGTTCTTTCCAATATTTTTTTAAGCTTTTCGACAATTCAGCAACAGATCTATATTAATTTCATGGTACAACCATTTCACAAAATTTAATATTCTCACTCTCAGGTTTTAAAGGCCCTGTTTTAAAAAAAATGTGGAAAAAAAAAGAGAAAATGTTGGTAACAAACTATTCACCAATTTTAAAGGCCCTACAGAGGGAAGATTGCAAAATGTATTATGGGAAAATAAGAAAATGCTTTTAACCAGCACTTTCTCCATTTCCCATCGTGTTTTCTGTTCTTCAGAAGACAAACCCTATCTTTTGAGCCACATTTCATTTGTTGTCTGCCAATTCTTCCTCTATGAATCAGTCTAAAATTTTGCCACCAGGTCCAGCATTAACTATACCACAAAGAACTTTTTAAATCTTTTCCACACAATCCCGTCTTTTAAAAACCACGAGAAAGAAGCCTATAGAAAATATTGTAGGGAAAGGAGAAAATGCTGGTAACCAGCATTTTCTCCTTTTCCCACAATATGTTCTACCCTCATCCTCGGATACCCCGTGGTCTCCCTATTTGCTACGCTACATCGACCCCTGGGACAATTGATTGAATTTCCTTTGCTTTACCGCTGGCCGAATGCTGGCTTTTCATTGGTTCCATCATCATTTTATGATGGGCGAGTGTACTGTACGCTATGACGTTTCGTATCGATTTTCGGCGGCTGATTCAAAGTTTTATTAGTCAACTGTCCCAGGGGTCGATGTAGCGTAGCAAATGGGGAGACCCCGGGGTATTCGAGGATGTTCTACCCTATCAAAGTCAGAAATCATCATATGAAGAAGATTTGGCACGTTGTCTGCATATGCTTTGAATTTGGTCAAGTCCAAAAATTTTTTGTGTGGTAAAGAGTAAAACATATTTAATTATTATCAAGAATTTCCAGAAGAAAAAAATTCAAATATGGGGCAACTGAGGAAGTTTGCCCCTTTACAGATGGAAAACAAAGTGGAAAAATGTGAACAAGCTGGTTACCAGTATTTTCTCCTTTTTCCACAATGCAGTATCACACAGGACATAACTTCAGTCTTCTATTTATATCTCAATATCCACAGTTATCATAAGGTGATCTGATGGAAAATATTCTTCATCCATAATACTGTAGGTAATATCTAATGCAGGTGCAAACAGTAACTTAGCTTTAACAAATAAACAAAGAAAGCCTATAAGGCATATCAGCAGCTGGAAATATGGTGGTAATCTAAATAAAGGCCAAATTCTACAAAAACGCAGAATGTTGTATTTTCGTCTATATGACTGAAAATTACTAACAAATAATTCTTTGCTCATTAAACAACAACTAAATCCTAATATATTATATACAGCATCACCATATGAATTTGAAGCAATGATGAGAATGGCAAATACTGCATAGAATACATGAAAGACTAGTATACCAAATACAATTGTATAAATGACTAAATTTCGATACATTCTTTTATCACAGGACAAACAATGCTCCAGCAAGCACCCATTAGCTTTCCCTCCACTCACACACACGCCACATTGACATGATCCATGAGGTCCGCAATCATGCACACAGGAATATCCTTTTGTCCCAATATAAGAGGAGTAACTTGCTCTGGCTACAGTCAGGAATCTTTCAAGGATAATGGTTCTGTCATAGTGTTGTTTATAGTACTTTCCATCACCCTTCATTACTGCTGATGTGACCTTCATTGAAGGACTGACTAGAATTCTATCTGGACGGCTAACCAGACCTGGATGAGGCTGTAAAAAAAAATACATATCAGACTACATTAACTCTTTGCTAAACAGCGAAAACCTTTGACTTGTCCAAACTGAATGAATTTGCCCTAACTGTGGCATTTGTCTGCAATACAGTACAAAACATTGTAGGGATAGGAGAACAGCTCATTACCAGCTTTTTTCTCGTTATCCAATAATATTTTCAAAAGGCTTTTTAATCAGAGTTTTAAAAACAAGATTGTTTGGTAAACTGTTAGTGCATGCTTGATATTAGAAAATCTATAAAAACGTTGTGATAAATTTTTCCAAGTTTTCAAGAAAGGACATTAATGTTACTTGACAGTCTGCAGGTTAGATTATATACATGTACATGCCACTTAATACATTTATATGTATAGAGCCAAATGGAAAATCCCAACATACATGAAATCTGTTTTGTTCATACAGTACACAACTTCTAAAAACATTATGGAGAAAGGAACAATTGGTTGTAACATCAAAATGCTCATTTCTTCACATTATTTCCATGTCATTCAAAAAGGCACTTCTCCCAAGAAGAGGCCTTCTGAAAACATTGTGGGAAAAGGAGAAAATGCTGACAACCAGCATTTTCTCCTTTTCCCATAATGTTTTCTACCCTGTCCAAAACAAATTCAATTTTTGAGTCAGAATAATTTTGTCGTCTGCAAATGCTTCCAATCTGGACAAATCTAAAATTACGTCGTTTTGAAAAGTGTTAACACTTTCCCAAACAATCCCATGTTTTAACAGACCCGAGGAAGAAGGCTTCTAAAAATGGTGAAAACACTGAAGAAAATTAGAAAATGCTGGTAGCCAGCATTTTCTCCTTTTCCACAAATTACTGTATTCCTCTTTCAAGGACAAAATTAATACTGTAATTTGAGTAACTTTAACCCTTTCCCAAACGACAAATTTTAGACTCTTCAAAATCAAAACAGTCTGCGGATGACAATTTTAGATTTTGAGAAAATGGCATAAAGTTCTCAAAAAGGGTAGAAAACACTGTGGGAAAAGGAGAAATTGCTTGTTACGAGCAATTCCTCCTTTTCCCACTGTGTTTTCAAAGACACGTAAAAACCGGGGCTTGTTTGGGAAAGGGTTTAATCTGTTTGCAAAAGCATTCAGTGAAGACTTGTATAAAATCTTGTTGTCTGCATAAAAATTATGTTTTACATTTAGTCTCGTCTAAAATTTTGCCATGTGGCAAAAAGTTAAAATGTATAACTTGCCTAAGCTTGTGATATGTCTAAGTTCTTTACCACACAAATCTGTCTTTAAACATCCATGAGGAAAATACCTTTTTTAACAATGAAATAAAAGGGAGAAATTCCTGGTAAGCCAGCATGTTCTTCTTTTCCTACGTTTTCTATCCTTTCAAAAGCAAATCAATCAATTGGGCTATATCTCATTAATTTTGTGTTTTGCAACTGTTTTGAATTTGGACAAGCCCAAAACTGTGTTAGTCAAGGGTTGTACTAGCCTGTAAAGTAGTCAGATACTCAATCATGAGCCTTTCACTCACCATGTTACTAAATGTAAGTCCAGGTTTTCCAGGGTTAGCTGTCCTCCATGCATCAACAAATGGATCAAACATAGGTATGTTCCAGTTGCGCAATACATTTCTACACTGGTTTATATTCCAGTTTCTGTCTGTGAGAAGTTTTACAGGACCTTCATAGTTGTGATATATGTTCAAGTCACCAACAATGATTATATCTGTAAGCTTTTTGTCTGAAATATGAAGTTAACTCTTTATCAAACAATTCTGGGTTTTCATGACCAAGAGGAAAAAGCCATTTGAAAACATTGTGAGAAAAGGAGAAAATGCTGATTACCAGCATTTTCTCCTTTTCTCACAATCTTTTTCATCCTCTCAAACCAAAGTTCAATTTTTGAGTCACTTTTATTTTGTCGTCTGCAAATGCATTCAATTTGGATCAGTCTTAAATTTTGTCAATTGGGAAAGAGTTAAGACAGGTAACTTTGTCTGAATGCATGATGCTTCACTCTGTTTTCCCCTCTTTTCAACACCTTCCAAACTGTCCAAATTGAATGCATTTGAAGATGACAAATTAGATGTGGCTCATAGAAGGCGATTTGCCACTGAAAAGGAAGAAATAATTGTGGAAAAAGGAGCGCATCATCTCATTTTCCCTTCAGGGTCTTTTAAATATGGAAGTATTTGGTAAAAGGCTAACATGTTTTACAGGACCTTCTATTTAGAAAACTAAAATTCATTCTAGACCTGTAATATTTGGTATGGGCTTTATCTTGTGGACCAAGAACAGGGTCCAAGTAATTATCGCCAAATTTGACCCCAGGGCTATACTTTGGGCACCCTTGATAGAAACCTTCTAGATAAAGCCACATACCAAATTAAGTAGCCCTATGCTCTATGGTAAGGTACCAGAAGAATTCTGAATTTTTCTCCATATAAGCCCATATCAAACTTGTGACCCAATGGGCAGAGCCAAATTTGACCCAAGGGCTATCATTTGAAGAAACTTAGTAGAGGTCCATGACAACCACAGTTTTTGAAGAAATTCTGAAGAAAACAATCATGAATGTCAGGATAATTTCTGTGAAGTTTCATCAAAATTTGATGGGTAGTTTCGGAGAAGATGTTTGAAATAACAGTTAACGCACACACAGGCATTCAGACGCACGCTCGGAAGGAGGGATGCATGATGGCTACAAAGCCATGACATAAGCCTGCTGGCCATTGGCCAGTGTAGCAAAAAAGTGCAAGCTTAAAATGCCATTGCTTGTTTGGCTGAAAACGTTATGGGCATCAACCATGGTGGTTTTATGAAGCAGAGGCACAAGGAGGAATAGGTGCAAAGGCCATCTTTGCAAGTTTGTTTACTTTTCATCCAGTTCTAAAATCTTCTATCTGAAATGAACAACACTTCAACCGGACAGACAATAATGGATTGTTATCCTTAAAATAATTTCCGCATTTTAAAATGGTAGGATTTAAATGCTTTTTTAACAATCTCATTATTACTTTTGGCCGGGCCACTACTAAGTGTTTGATACAAGAATTTCCATTTTATATAAATAGCATAGCAAAATGCTGTCTATTACCATCTAACTTCTGCTGTCATGAAACTTTAACACATTGTTTCACTCATTTTCATCCAGTTTTATTAAGTATATGCAACTATAATCACTCTTGTATCTTCATGCTAAATATAGCCCCTGATGTTTGGAAAGTTGCAGAGATTTCAGCAGATGCAGTTCATTCTATTGCAGCTAGACACAGACATAATAACCAGTTTCCACCTTAGATAAAAGTTTCTTTACCTCATACATCTAATTGAATGTTTACTCAGATGACTAAATTATAACACTGTCAATTCATAACAGCATTTGTTTAGTGTCTTTAACTCATTACCAAACGACAACATTTTTGGCTTGTCCAAATTGAAAGCATTTGCAGACGACAAAATAAAAGCAACTGAAAATTTGAAATTTGTTCTTGGAAGGGTAGAAAACATTGTGGGAAAAGGAGAAAATGCTGGTTACCAGCATTTTCTCCTTTTCCCACAATGTTTTCCAAAGGGCTCTGTCTCAGGGTCGTCAAAAGTAGGGATTGTGTGGTAATGGGTTAATACAAGAAAAGTTTTACAGTAACCTTAATGTGCTATGTAAATAGAATAAACAATCAAGAAAGGCCTTGAACTTTCAATGCTTTTTACAGTGTGAAAACACCTTAAAAAAGTACTTGGACAGAGAAAATATTACATAAGACCACACTTCCTGTAAAGTCTCTAGCTGCTGTTTTTTGCGACAATCAATTTAAAGTGTGCTTGCTACTTTAAAATATAAGTTAATTTTTACTGAGGTTTTTCTAGCATTTAAAATCCATAGGATGGGCTTTTCAGGAAACGCCGTGGGAAACTGAGAAAATGCTGGTAACTAGGATTTTCTTCTTTTCCCATAGTGTTTTCTTCTCTCTAAAGGATGAATTTTCTGTCTTGAGTAACATTTGGCGTGTCCTTTTTCATTGCTTCAATACTGCCAATACTATACAACAAATTTTGTGATTTGGCAGGGCTGAAAAACAATGATAAAAATAGCTGGGTCCGGGACCTTTTGGCCCTTAAAACATGAGGATCCGAAGTATACTTGGGCAAGTCTGTGTGTGTTTATATTTTTTTTCTTTGTTTTGTGTGTTAGTCGGAGTTGAACGGTTGCATCGTTGAACGAAACCCACGACCAACTTTAATTTCCATGTTCAAGGAACCAACCCATTCTTTGTTTTCGTACTTTCTATCTGACTCTAACTATGAAAGATCTGTCCTATTTTCTGCCGCTGTTTTCCTTTTCATATTTCATAAAAACCTAGGTTTAAATGTATATTTTTCCGTAAATTTTTAGGGAAAAGTGCCTACAGTATATTTGTAGATTTTAACCGGCTTCACCTCATGTATCTATTACTGATGACAGGCAAACGGGGAACCAGGGAAAACTTAAATAAGTCTATGCAGCATACCGAAAAATCTTGAAGTGGTTCACTTTCACACGAAGATGGTCCTAAACAAACAGACCTTTATTTTTATTAGAATGACTATTCTAAATTCAACAATTTAAGTTATTCTAAATTTTTTTAACGGACTTTTTACTTTGAAGACTGAACAGGTCCGACCTCCATTTTGACAGGTCTATCAGACCCTAACCTTGTTTATTTTTTTCTCCCAGGTCCGATCTCCACTTCAGTAGGCCCTGGACCGCTCACCAGCGCTATTTTTCAGCCCTGTTCGGTAAACTGTCATGAAATCAATAAACCAGGTGCAGTCTGATCTTAACCTACACTCTCCTCAAAAACACCTTACACTGCCCTTTGCTTGATGAGAGTTCATACCTTCTATATATGAAATAACTTCCATAACATTCTTGCACTGCTGCTTTCTGAAATATGACAGGTGTAATACTATTATGTTGATAAACCTTCTTGATGTATCTTTTAAAACTGTATGGAGTATAATTCTTTTGTTTTTATCAGGGTCATGTCTGCCTGTTGTCAAGGCTCTCACAGATGTCCTCACAATTGGAAGACTGCTTATTAGCCCAACACCTAGAAAATGAAATATTGAAAAGAAAGTCTACAATTAAAAAAGATAAGTCACTTTAACTCTCTATCAAAAGACAAAATTTTAGACTGGTCCAAATTGAAAGCACTTGCAGACAACAAAATAAAAGCAACTCAAAAATCGAAATTTGTTCCAGCAGGGTAGGTTGTACAAACCAGGGATTGTTTGTTAAGAGGTTAACCTACTCACTACAAAACAGCAAAAAGAGAAAGATTTACAAATATATTGTAGATCAGTTTGATATTGGTTTGACTGTCTATAACACTGCTTTAACTCTTTACCAGATGACAAAATTTTGGACAAGTCAAAATTTAACACATATGCAGTCGAAAATATAAATGTGAATCAAAAATTGAAATGGATTTGGAAAGGGTATAAAACATTGTGGAAAAAGGATTAAATGCTGGTAACAAGCATTTTCTCCTTTTCCCATAATGTTTCAAAAGGTTTCTTTCTAAGATTCATTAAAAGTCTGGATTGTTTGGTAAAGTTTTAAACATTACATGTACATGATTACTACTATTCAGTGACAGTTCCTTCATTCTTGAATATCTTGGCTTTAATCAATATTAGGCCAGCACTCTGCAGCACCATGTCAAAGGAAAGTGCTCAGAGAAAAAAGTACAACCAGTAGAGATGAATGGAATAAACAACCAGGCACTACAATACAGAAGAAATTAGGTCTAAATATGTTAATAAATACCTGCAATCTGACCTTCACCCAGAATTGACAACAATCAATTGATATAACTCTTTCTTAGAGTTAGGTAATCATCACAGAAGGGAAAAAAATGTGTAATTAAGTAATTGCTTCTTTTCCCAATTCTAAACTTGGTCAACCTGGCAATTATGAAAATAATATATTGAATAGATTTAACAGTCAGTTCAGGATAGCAAAGTGTTGTTGCAGAATCCCACTTTTGGCTGTTTTAACCCATTACCAAATGACAATATTTTAGACTGGTCCAAATTGTGAGCATTTACAGACGACAAAATAAAAAATATTTGAAAATTTGAAATTTGTTTTGTGAAGGGTAGAAAACATTGTGGGAAAAGTAGAAAATGCTGGTTACCAGCATTTTCTCCTTTTTCCATAATGTTTTCTGAAGGCTTCTTTCTCAGGGATGTCAAAAGTAGGGATTGTGTGGTAATGGATTAACTCTTTATCAAACAATAAAATTTCATACTTGTCCAAATTAAAAGCACTTGCAGACCACAAATTATACGCAACTCAACAAGTGGAATTTGTTTACAGCAGCATAAAAAATATTGTTGGAATAGGAGAAAATGCAGGTTAGTAGCAAAAATGTTTTCAAAAGCCTTTTATCTCAGGGTCGTCAAAACCAGGAACTGTTCATTAAAGGGTTAAGAAAAAAAAAAAACATTTTACCTTCACAAGGGTAGTCCATTGATATACTGTCTGGTATAAAAGTCACATTATTTGCAGGTACATAAACACTCCATCTGTATCTACCTGGTAGCAGTGATCTCAAATCACTTATCTGACTAGATGAGGTTGAGTATAAACCACCTCGAACTTCTTGAAAGCCAATGACATCAATATGGTCAGACCTTATCTATATGCAGCTTAGGACAATTAGTTTTGAGTGAAATATGGCAAGTGAGATATAGAATCAATCCAAAGGTCTTAAAGTAAATAACTAAACATGCCTATTTACCTTCCAACATTCATGTACTCTAGTATCAGACATACCACTTTTCCTTTTTCTTACCCAGGTAAAATCAAAATGGATCCAATTTCGTTCAACTGATACAGTTATGAAAAAGTAGTTCACATCAGATGTTTTTTCTTTAATGTTCAGTCGCTACCTTGCTAAATAATGACTGGATTTCTACAGCATTCATTCAAAGCATGATATGTCAGATTGTAGATAGGATCATAAGCATGTGTCACTTTCAGTCTATAGGTGTCTGCTCCGATGCTATTTTTGTTACTGGTCTTCGCACACACCTTCATATCAGCCCTCATTATACACATCTGGAATAAATATGCTTTTATCCGCATCTTTGCAAACGGCTGTATGCGACTAAATTTCCAATGAAGGTGTGTGCGAAGACCAGTAACAAAAATAGAATCGGAGCAGACCCTTCAGACTGAAGGTAACCCATGTGTGTGTGTTAGTGTGTTTTTTATCATACAGCTAGTTGCACTATAAATCCATATGGAATACCAATATATGTGATGAAATGAGCTGTAATTGAAAATTTGTTTTAAAAAAAGATGTATCATGAATCTTTAAGTTGTGTTTGCTTTGCATCTATTCCATACCAGTTTATGACAGACAGAAAGGTCTATAATCAGAGTACAGAAGGGGAAATCGGACAACCTGAGGTGTAGCGGAAGAGACTTCCTCTCTTCACACAACTTACGCTGTGATGCTCTTTTTATCTGTGCAATACGCATTGATAGCTGTTCCTTCGATACTCTACAAGTATGAGCCAAATTCGTCCATGGTCAAAATTGCAGTGGGCCGAATTCCTTTAGGGACCTGATGCTCTCAATATTTGTCTTTAAAAAGGATACTTGTTCACCTATCATTAAACGTCTCACTCTCCAGTTGAACATCAAATTCCATAAGTTATATGTTGATACTCGCAATGCATTTGAAAAATACAACAGTACTATTATCAGGAGTATTTTCGCAGTAAGCATACCAAGACACTCTTTGCAGTATTAAAATTTGTTTGTTTTCATCCGGGCGTTCTAGATACGACAGGGCCTATCACATGTGTTAAGATCGATTCTATTGGATTATATATTGCAACCGAACCAATTAAAACCGAGTTTGCAGACTGCCGTTTCGGATAAATGGTAATCAAAGTAATGAAAGCACTGACAGACTAGCGAATTTGAAATAAGTGGCTATGGTAATTGTAAATCTTGGTTGACCCATTGTATACATACAAGACTGAAGAAAAGTTGTCAAATCTTGACTGAGTCAGTTCCTTCCCATTCTTTCCGTTTATTAAGTCCATTATGGTCTGTTTCAGATCCAGTTCAATCCATTGGCTTTTAAAAACCCGGCGCTCCGGACAGTGTAAATTAAGATCAGACTGCTGACTGTACAGTCTGATCTTGGATCGATACTCTCCGATAGGGGGATATTTCTCTCAAAAATATATCTTTGAAATAGCAATATTCATCAGCCAGAAAGTTTTATGTAACTTTTTTTTCTTTAGCTGACGGTTGAGAATTAAATTCGATTAGTACTAGTACACGGGTAGGAAACTTCATATTCAGAGCCAATGGCTCCGACGAGAAAATGTTGTGTTGGTCTTCCGTTTCTGAAAATGTCGGCTGAAAAACAATCCCAAAACAGGTAGGCATGTCAATATTTGTAATTATGTGTTCTTATGTCTTTGAAATTCAAAAAAAGGAGAATGTCATTCGATGCTCTGGTCTTTCAACGTGTTTTCTGCACTATGGAAAGTTGGAATAGGTGTACTATGTTGTCCGAATCATTTGTGGCGTGGACTGACCGTAGCCAAAATAATACGTCTCGGAGATAAATTCAGTCTGTTATTACCATTTAATTGGCAAGTAAGAGAGAGTCTTACTGTCTCAAAGCCATGAACTAATGTCCTGAAATGTTACATTCACTACTGGTCAAAAATTGAAAAGAAAAGCACAAGAATTGATAAAAATAAAGAAGGGCTCTGATTATGTGGACCGGCTCTGACTATGTTACCCGGCACGGATTCAAGAGGGCTCCCATTCAAAATTTTAGTTTTCTGTAAATAATTAGTCAGGACGTAAATTTTGGTTTTCCGTTAATATCTTTCTGTCCAAATGATTGCATGTATGAAAATACAAAGGACTGGTATTGCCACTTTAGAAAAATGCTGTTTAACATTAGTCTATCTAAATTTTGAAAATACTTCTGCATAGCTTTTGATTAGACCGAATGGTCCATATATAAAATTTTTCGTGCTTTTGTCGAAAATGCAGCCTACACATAAGCACAAATAATAAAAATATTTTCATTTAGAAGTACATGTACGAGAATGATAACCACAGCACGTGTTTGAATGGTCTAGATGCATGAATTTGCATTATGAAGTTTATGAATCATTATTCAGCCATCAACATAATTCTTTACATATAATTGAAACTTTGGAAACAAAATCATTGTTTTGCGAAACATTTTAAAAAGGTCACCTGTAAAAGTCATTTCGAAATCTGTCACCACCCCTACTATCATCACCACATCAATGATTTTGATGAATCAGAATGCTGCAAATAAACTTTGGATAGATCACCCAACAACGATTTCTTGCAGAAGAGCACGTGCTCAAAAGTGACTAAAATCATGAGTCTAACGAGAGAACCAAATGCAGGTTCCAACAATAAGATGTTGTTTTTCGACGGAAAAAAACCCTAGTTGCCAGGAAATTCTTTCAAAATCTTCACCTCTGAAACTGCTCGTCAGATTTTGAAATCATTTCACAGAGATGTTCCTTGGGTGACCCTTTTCAAAAATTGTAGGCGAAATTGTAACCCCGTAAGAAACATGGCTCTAGTGAATGAGGGCTACTTGCACTGAACGGAAATGAAGAAATTCTTAATTTTTTTTCTTGAAACCGCTGGTCAGATTTAAAATAATTTCACAGAAATGTTCCTTGGGTTACCCTTTTCCAAAATTGTTCACGAAATTTTGATGTCAAAAGACATGGCTCTGTTGAATGCCAATGAATTGGGGCTACTTGCACTATTCAGAAATAAAAAATCCTAAAATATCTTCTTTATTTTGATCTGTCAATAAACACTGCTCTGATGAATGGGGGCTACTTGCACTATGGCCATGAAGAAATTCTTAAAAATTCTTATTCTCAGAAACCGATGGTCAGATTTTTGAATCATGTCACAGAGATATTCCTTGGGTGACCTTTTTCAAATATTGTTCGCGAATTTTGATCCGTCAATAAATATTGCTCTGGTGAATGGGGGCTACTTGCACTATACGGAAAATTCTTCTTCGCTGAAACGGCTGGTCAGATTTTGAAAGAATTTCAGAGAGATGTTCCTTTGGTGACCCTTTTCAAAAACTGTTCGCGAAAATTGATCTGTCTAGAAACATGGCCCTGATTGGGGTGCAGGTGGCCACTTGCACTATACGGCCATGAAGAAATTATTAAAAATTCTTCTCTGGAACGGCTTGTCAGATTTTGAAATAATTTCACAGAAATGTTCCTTGGGTGACCCTTTTCGCAAAGTGTTCGAGAAATTTTGATCCATCAAGAAACATGGCTCTGATGGCTGTGGGTTATTAACACTGTATGTACATGAAGAAATTAAAAAAAAAAATCTTCTCTGGAATGGCTGGTCAGACTTTGAAATAATTTCACAGATACATGTATGTCTAAGGTGACCCTTTTCAAAAATCGTTTTGGAAATTTTTAATCCGTCGAAAAACAACATCTTATTGTTGGAACCTGCACATGGTTCTCTCGTTGGACTCATGATTTTAGTCACTTTCGAGCATGTGCTCTTCTGCAAGAAATTGTTGTTGGATGATCTATCCAAAGTTTATTTGCAGAATTACGATTCATCAAAATTATTGATGTGGTGATGATAGTAGGGGTGGTGACAGATTTCGAAATGACTTTTACAGGTGACCTTTTTAAATTGTTTCGCAAAACAATGATTTTGTTTCCAAAGTTTCAATTATATGTAAAGAATTATGTTGATGGCTGAATAATGATTCATAAACTTCATAATGCAAATTCATGCATCTAGACCATTCAAACACGTGCTGTGGTTATCATTCTCGTACATGTACTTCTAAATGAAAATATTTTTATTATTTGTGCTTACGTGTAGGCTGCATTTTCGACAAAAGCACGAAAAATTTTATATATGGACCATTTGGTCTAATCAAAAGCTATGCAGAAGTGTTTTCAAAATTTAGATAGACTAATGTTAAACAGCATTTTTCTAACGTGACAATACCAGTCTTTTATATTTTCATACATGCAATCATGTTCCATCCAACAAATGAACTAAATTTTGGACAGGAAGATATTAATGGAAAACCAAAATTTACGTCCTGACTAATTATTTACAGAAAACTAAAATTTTGAAAGGGAGCCCTCTTGAATCAGTGCCGAGTAACATAGTCAGAACCGGTCCACATAATCAGAGCCCTTCTTTATTTTTATCAATTCTTGTGCTTTTCTTTTCAATTTTTGACCAGTAGTGAATGTAACATTTCAGGACATTAGTTCATGGCTTTGAGACAGTAAGACTCTCTCTTACTTGCCAATTAAATGGTAATAACAGACTGAATTTATCTCCGAGACGTATTATTTTGGCTACGGTCAGTCCACGCCACAAATGATTCAGACAACATTGTACACCTATTCCAACTTTCCATAGTGCAGAAAACACGTTGAAAAACCAGAGCATCGAATGACATTCTCCTTTTTTTGAATTTCAAAGACATAAGAACACATAATTACAAATATTGACATGCCTACCTGTTTTGGGATTGTTTTTCAGCCGACATTTTCAGAAACGGAAGACCAACACAACATTTTCTCGTCGGAGCCATTGGCTCTGAATATGAAGTTTCCTACCCGTGAGTATATGAACTTAATTTCCAAAAGAAATGATGCATACTTTAAAATCGTATATTTTTAAAAAGGGTTCACAACGGATTAAAAGATCAAATATTGTTCTCTTCATCGTCTCGCATGGCTGCTCTTGATTTTGATTAATATCGCCTGATCCCTTTCGAAGATTCGAAGCAGAAATATTGCGGCTAAATCATTGAGAGCGATTATCGGCGTAAAAGGTGCATAAATCTAGTCAACGTCATTGTGACGTCACAGCTCATTTTGTGTGTCGTGTATACCTGTGAAACGTTATGCGGGAAGCTACAGAACGCTTGGATAATCTGCTGTTTGACTTCTCTCAGACATACCTCACTAACGTCACATGCTCAGGATGGCTGTATACGGACGTCAAATTTACGCAAACGGCTCTTGACTGTCTTACGAACAAAGTCCGTAACAAAGAAACAAATGAATAAATGCATGGCAGAAATAAGGGTCCGAGTGGGATTCGAACCCCGGCCTCCCGGACGCAAGACCAATACCTTAACCACTGAGCCAAAGAGATATCTCCCTGACACAGAAGCCAGGTATTGTATTTAAATCGGGAGAATGCCATGCAGGAAGGAGTGGTCTCCCGTAACAACTGCTTCAGCAAGAACTGTTGAGACGTGAAAGGTTATGAACAACAGAATTTGTGAAAATACATTGTGTCGGTTAATTTCGCTGAGTATGCCGTTACAGCAACACATCAGTACAACGAATTAATGTTCAAACTTTTACATTACGTTCTCGACCCTATGAAACACGGTGAGCTTGGCAACATAATCTTTAGACCCATCACTCAGTGTTATCACTCGAATTAGGTTTTCATTTGGAACGTAAGGATCAACGTGAGTTGTAGCCTGGCATTCAGGCCCTGCATTTAAGTCATTCTAATAAACAAGGTATACAACTACAGCGAAGTCACAGAAATATGTGTTGTTATTTGCCCTTCTTCTGAAATACAGCGTTAAATCAGACATTCAGAACATTGAGAACACAGAGTTTTCGTTTTGCAGTTTTACTTGATGATTTTATTTTAATGAAAAGGCTCTATTTAACAGACTGACACCAGTCTATGTCAGTTGGTTCAATATGAACTATATAAGTTTCATAAGTATAGCTCAACAGCTTTGTACCCTCAACGATTTAAGAAATTAGAAATACATGCAAGTCGATGCAGATTTTGACTTTGATGAAATTTACATGTATAGGCCTATTTACATCTTTGGCAATTTAATCTATACACAGACAGACAGACAGACAGACAGACAGACAGACAGACAGATGTCCGCTAGATTGAAACAGTTCACATCATAGGGAATTATTATCAGAAGCTACTGTTTCTATCATTTAATTAACTCCATGTAGTGTTTCATTCTTTCAGTGTTCAACTTTGTCACGATCGCGATATTTTTCTCCTTTCCAAGTATGTTCATCCAGTCAGTAACCATTTGTCCCTCCGTCATAGGCGATTTTACTTCCACCGTCGCGAAGGTCTTTACGGAGCTTATCATGACGTCATTAAATATGGCAACTGCGACAGCGTATTGGTCGACAATTTCATAGCCTTTTTTTAAACCTTTCTCAAGTGCTGGTTTGTAAAATCTGTCGATGACATTCCTTTCGATTTCAGCCAAAAATTTCCTCTTTTTTGTGTTCAGTTTATGAAATTCTACATGCCAATCCTGTTGAAAAAGTGGGTAGAATGAAACAGTTTTCTTGCCGTTCGTGACCATAGTTCTATTTTGCGGCAAGTATAAAATCTAAATTTGAAGATAATACAACTAATGAATGGCTAAATCAAATGGTTAATCAATCGTATTCACCAACCATTCTTAAGAACAGTCTCAGTCTTATTTTCCAGAATGTTCTACATCTGAAAGTAACATAACTTCTGATTGGCTAAGCCAACTGGTTTAGCCAATCAGAAGTTGTGATACTTTCAAATTTAGAAAATCTTGTAGAATAAGACAAAGAATATTCTTAAGAATGGTTGGTGAATACGAGCTCTCAGAAGTTGCGTTACTATCTAAATAGAATAAGAGTTAAGAATGGTTGGTGAATACTGACAAAGATTGCATGTTTCGTGCCGTCTAATATTGTTCAAGGCTGGCAGCAAAGAAACTGGAGCTGTGAAAGACGCCTTCTATAGGCTTTAAAATTTCCGACACATTGATGAGAATATAGGCCTAATTCTAAAGAAAACAAATTAGAATGTTCATAATATTGTAAGACAGGGCTGTGAATACGGGTCTTGAGCATTGATCTGCACTATTGGCTATCCTGCAACACTGTGGACAAAATAAACCTTAACGTTTCATTTCTTTATCTCCCCTTTCCAAATCGAAAATGTCTGTTGGATTCATTCGAAGCTTTAACTCTCTACCATACAGTCCCAACTTTTAACTACCCAGAGAAAGAAAGCCTTTGAAAGCATTGTGGGAAAGGGAGACAATGAATTTCTCCTTTTCCCACAATGTTTTCTACCCAGCTGGAAACAACTTTTTAAGTTTTGAGTTTCGTTTATTTTTGTCGTCTACAAGTGTTTTCAGTTTGGACCAGTCTAAAATTTCGTCGTTTGGTAAAGATTTAAAGGTAAATTTAACAAAACCGTACCCAAGGCAATGCGTGTTCGATGCAAGCCTCCCAGGGAATAAGGGTTATTGGTGTTTTCAGCTGGTTCAAGGTCACATAAGCTGCTTCAGGATCGCAGTAAAAGTTAAACTCTGCAGAGACGGTCGCATTGCCTTTACCTGCCAACCAGAGAAACGGGAGAGACGGAATGAAAGTAAGTAGAGAACTTATATCACATCAGGATCCGTATTTATCAAACATTCCTTAGAATTTACCTTATTTGAAAGTAACAAAACTTCCAATTGGCTAAACCATTTTGGTTAAGCCAATCAAAAGTTGTTTTACTTTCAAATTTTGAAAATCCGGAGCGAGCTATATCGTTACTCAAATCCAAACCAATCAATCTTGAGTTTAAACAACTATTAACAGGAAGGTTTTTGAATACCCTGTGGTGAAAACATTTTTTCTGTAATGTTCTCTGACGTTTCAAGAGTAAATTCAATCTTTTGAACAGCATTTTATTTGTCGCCTACAAGTCAAGTCTAAATAAATTTTTATTTAATCGTAAAGAGGTATTGAAAGAGACATTTTAAAATGTGTCTTTTCGCACACTTTTGGGAAAATTACGCGATAAAAAGATGAATATTTATATATCTATGTATGAAAACAGTCTTAAGAAGAAAGGTGAATGTACAAAAATGCACTTTGAAAGCATGACAGACAACGAACAGCTAGATCTTGGATTAACGCTGCTTGTTTCTTTGTGACATAGGCTTTTTCTGGTCATAACAGAATTTATCAAACTGTACAAATACTTTATAGCTGTTTCGATTTACAAATTGAAAAGGCCCATTTAATCCGTTAACATTCTACCGAAAAATCCCGAGTTTCCACACCCCTGAGGAAGAAGGTTTTTTGGAAACATTATGGTAAAAAGATGAAATGTTGGTAACCACCATTTTCTTATTTTTCCACAATGTTTTCTATCCTTCTATAGACAGTTAATGTAATTCTATAAATATTCAAATTGTCGGCTGCGAATGCTTTGAATTTGGACAAGTCGAAAGAAAAGAGCTTTTATAACGCGACTATGAGACCGAGGTCGTAGAAAATTAGTCCATGTCACGGCCATTAATTGGTTGATTATCATTTATTTGCCGTCGCCTTTGGTTGCCCACACTAGCTACCACCCAGGAAGGCTGTAAGTAGGCCCCTACTGTTACGTGGCATGGTGCAAGACACGGGCTAAACCCATCCTAAGTCACGCATTGTTCTTCAACGTGCTCGGTGTACAGCACCGTCACACGGCACCGAATTTTTAAAAGTCTTATCCGAACCACTATTAGTGATTTAACTCATTATTAAACAACAAAATGTTCGGTTTGGCCAAATCGAAAGCATTTGCAGACGACAAAAGAAAAGTGACTGAAAATTTGAAATTCATTTTGTGAAGGGTAGAAAACATTGTGGAAAAAAGGAGAAAATGCTGGTTACCAGCATTTTCTCCTTTTCCCACAATGTTTTTTAAAGGCTTCTTTCTCAGGGGCGTCAAAAGTAGGGATTGTGTGGTAATGGGTTAAGATGACCAGTCATTAGAATCGAGTCCACACTCTCAAGTGACCATAGGCTCGTCGATAACAAGTCTTTTACTCTACAACTTGAGCCCTACAGTTTAGTCAGTTGTCACAGCCATGCTCAGCATTAGTAGCTTTTATATTTTTGCTTTTCATCTGTTACTGTTAGTAGCTTGATAGTAACTTATGACCATTTTTTTTTTTCGCTATTTGTCGGGGGGGTATTTTTCATGTTATATCTATTTGAAGAGTTGAGGATGTCGAAACATTACCTCTAAACCATCTCCCTACCAAACGGCCCAATTTAAGCGTGGGAAAGAGCGCCTTTAAACACATTATGGGATAAAGACAGCACTATAGGAGCACAATTGTCTCGGAACACATTTATCTCTCGAGGTGTGACCGCTGTGCTCGTTAACATTCATATTAGCGACAAATTGGAAACGAGACAGGTGTGTTCGATACGCAATAGGAGCATGTTAATTTTTAGTATTCTTTCTTGTTCTTTTAATATTTTTTACATTTCAAAGAAAAACCTGCCATTCTAGTCACAAGTATCTTTAATATGTTTGTATACATGTGCAGTGCAGAAATCTTCAAACTTCTGTCATCTGAAAAAGAATAAATACCTAGATAACTTCCGCCCATCATGTAACAGTGCTTCAAGCGCTGTCCAAACCCTGGGTCCAAACGAATTGCCATGGCAACGTTTGTTAGAGGACCAACTGCAACCAGTGATACATCACCTTAAATTATGGCATTAACAATTAGTAATTACCTGCTAATAAAACTACTGACCAACTGATAATGATGGAGACGACGATGATAATGATCATGACGTTAATGATTGGAAGGACCATCTCTTTGCACACCATTATGAGCAATTAAAACTTTTTTACGGTTACTTACAGTAATTTGTGTGTATCAAAATTGTGGTACATTTCGGAGTCAAAGCTTAGTTCGTGTTTTAAAAAGTGTGGTCAAACCATAATATTTCAAAAACTTTTTTATATTTCACCCACGTTGCCTCGTATGAAGCGATATATCACAGGGAGTCTGGAAAGTAAGGTAATGGTAACAGCTTTGTACATGTATAATAAAGCTTTTGATTCCAGATCAACAGACGAAAATATGTATATAGATCTACATGTTTATAAAATGTATATTTTTTTTCTCTGTGTGTGATAACTTCATTCAACTTTCATTACATTACGCTCTTTTATACAAACTTTAAGTAAGAAGTAGAATACGTTTTCGTCTGTGGCATCTTTATGTAATTAGTAACGTTTTCAGTGTGAATCTTTTATGCTCTTCTGATGCCAAATTGGCAAATACGTACAACGAAATTGTTAATCACTTTAGCACATATTCCAATATCAATCTTCTCCATTTTACTTAATGCCCTTTAACAACATGTCTGTTCTGTCTGGTATGTGACTGCAGACCTTTGACTTCAAATAACCCGAAAAGGCGTCATCGCACGGTTTGAGGTCAGGGCAGTGACCAGGCCACAATTTCCAGAAATCGTTTACTTTTGTAAAGCGTCTTGATGTTACCCTATCACCGAAGGTAGCATTTGCAAATTCTATAACATTATTAGAAATAGAGTGCCGTAGCATTATCCTGTAAAAACCAATGTTTCGCAGTTTACTGGAATAAACAATGGCCCAGAGAACAGGAAGTGGGGGACATCAGTAATCACTGAAATGGCGCTAATGACGGAAAGGTACTCCTGATTTGCAGTGTGCATAAAAGCCCATATTGTAATGAAAATTGAATGAAATTATCACATACAAAAAAATCATATTTGATAAACATGAATATACGTCTGTCCCTTCATCTGAAAATTAAAGCTATGATTACATGTACCTTACTTTCCAGACACTCTGTATCTGTTCCTCTAGGTTTTTGGTTTAAGAAAAGAGAGAGATAAAGTAAAGTTTAATAAAAGTGAGTGACCTGCATGTTCCTCAGACATGCGTATCAGAGCTTGAACAGCGTGCTCTTCTTTTAAGTAACTATCATCTGGGGCACCGGGGTCAGGAGTATCGCCCAAACCATCGGATCCATGGTAGTCAGACCTAGGCTTTTTGTTGCCAAGCAACGGTTCATTGCATCCAACATACACTGGTATCTGCAAAGCAGCACATGTATTTATCACCACACACTAATAAAAAAAATGGGCCATACAAATAATTACAACTTGTAGCTTGATTATTGTTATCTACATTATGATAAAGGAATAAAATTTCATGCACACTTCCCTTGTGTAGGTAACTTTAAGCGAACCATAATTATTACCATTCATGGCTTTGCCTGTTTAAGGGCACACCAATTATATCCGCTCGTCCTGTTACAGTCTATACCAAATCTATAATTATATTTATTACTTTAGCAATCATTGGTCGAAAAAGCACAAGGCTACTGACCCAGAAGTTGTGGGTTGGAATCATGACTTTACAAAATTTTGTCAAAATAGGCTTTCTGATGATTGTGATTGCGACAAAAGCCATTTCTGACCCATCAATTATTGTTTTGTTTATGTATATTTATAAATGCACAAACGGTTGTCTTGAATGATTTTTGGAATTTGTCGAACGCATGAACAGCTGCAAGGGCAACTTCAATACACTAAAGTACTGGTGAAACTAGCATAAAACATCAAACAAACGAAATTATGGCTAAAATATACATGTGATAGGTAATGTCATACCTGAAGTCTTTCTGCTACTTGCAAAACTCTAAGAACATTTCGTCCAACCTGATTGGCATCTGCGTTGCCAGCCACACATGTAATACCAACTATTTCCACATCAGGCACACTGAGGGCAATGAGAATAGCTTGTGCGTCATCAAGACCTGCGTCCGTGTCTATAATCAATTTCCGGCTGGGTACCATTCTCTAAATAGAATGTTCGTTTTCATCGACCAATCTTCATACTGTTTTCATTATAAATCCGAGGAGATGGATATAGTTACCTTCCATTTGAAATAGCGTACTAATTCTGGTCTTCATAATTTGTCAATATTACAAAGGCACGCAATCTCTGACTGGCTGGTTCAGCCAATCAAAAATAGTAAAAAGTTCTAATGGTCGCTAAACACATTTAAAGAACTGGCCATACGGTTGACTGACACATTCTGTTTTTTTTTAAAAAAATCAGACAGCTAGGAGATTCAAAGAGAAATGGTTTTGGAATAGCTGCCAAATTATTGTTCCGGAATAGATCTAATATCGTTTTTGTTCCATTACAAATTCAAGGACAAGTCATGATTCGCGGAGACGTTCTGTGGTGTTCAGCCAGTCAGATGACTTTTGCCTATCGGATTCAGAGATAGAATATTATATGGGAAAACAAAACGAAAAAAAAATGCAATAATCTCTTTTTTTCTTCGTGCATTTTTAATGATACGATTATAACTTCTTTAGTTCAACTGAAAAATTAGAAGGGTTGCTATTAGACATGAGCTTTCTCATATATCGAATTATGAATTACAGTGTATTAGCATGATTTTGTTTTTGGGTTTCGTAAAAAAGTAATGACAGCATCGGACGTGTGTGTGTGTGTGTGTGGGGGGGGGGGGGGGGGGGGAGGTGTGTGTGTGTGGGGGGGGGGGGGGGGAGGTGCGTGTTTTTGGTTTTTTTTTATGAAATAACAGTCGTAGTTAAGACACAAAGCTTGTATGATCATCATCTCAGAAAATGGCATGAAATTAATCAAGGTAAGTTTACAGAAGTGCAAGCCAATCTTGCAGGGGGCTGCCCCCTCCCCCCCATTCGCCCGCCCCCTGCATGCATAGCCGTTACAGTCTACGAGTGGTGGGGGGAAGAGAGAGGGGGAGAATGAGAGAGAGAGAGAAAGAGACAGTAGGCTGATATTGACTTACCTGACTTGGTGTTTAACAGACTTTCCAAAGTACATAGGCCTTCGATCGTGTCACACTCTTGCGTATCGTGTGAATGAATAAACTTACAAATTATCATATTGTTGTGCAGTGTTGACTGATAACTTCAGGTGATTTATATAGTAGGCCTAAACAGCTAAATTTTAAGTGTGCTAAATGTTCACAGCCTCTATGTAATCACCAAATACGCACGTTCTGAACCTCACAATGGAAGCTGCCTAGAATTAAATATGCTTCATACCATATAAGAAATAACGGACTTGCTGTGGCTATTTCCGGTTGTTAAATAAGTTCAGAATTGACGGTCTCATCCTAGAATTACCTTAAATTTCACACACAAGTTGTATTTTTGAGGAACATATTTGATTGGTTGGATAATTTTCGTTTATTTACCGTCGCCACCAGTTCTATGACTGTTTTGTTACGGGGAAAAGCGCAGCATATAGAACAAAAGCTATCCTACGTTACGCCTGGTTCTTTAACGTGGTCAGTGTTGGGCACCTTACACGGGACGTAGATTTAACATTCGAAACACATGTTTTTGAAAAAAAAGGAATTTTAGGTGGCGGTTCATGTAAAACGAGTCCACAGCCCCAAGCGGGTGCTACTGAATACCACAAAGACGCCTCCAACTCACACAGACACCCCTAAAGACGCACAAAAACACACAAAGACGCGCAAACACATGGAGAAAAAATATTGTTTTGCATTATGCTAAGTAAAACAAGAGCTTCGCAAGCCGGCGTATATACCACCGAAGGGGCTTCAGTGAAATGGGTTAAAATCTAGGACGACTGCATATATCAAAATTTTAAGAGTGACATGCACAACTTCACATCATAGAGATTCAATATGGTTAGTTTGAAAACTGTTAGAGGAGTTACACACACAAGAAATTGCTAACGGACGGACGGACAGACGGAAGAAATTTGACATACACAATTCAGATACTTTACCACCTTTGCTATTGTGGCTGATTGACCGCATGTCATTTGTAGTCTGAAAATGGGTTCAGTTTGGAGTCGGGCCTGAATCTTTTTCGTCTGGTAAAGGGTTTAACCTCTTACCAAACAATTCCTGCTTTTTACGACCCAGAAGTAGAAGCCTTCTCCAAACATTGTGGGAAAAGGAGAAAATGCTGGTAACCAGCATTTTCTCCTTTTCCTAAAATGTTTTCTACTGTTCTAAAGTCAATTTCAACTTCTGAGTCACATTTACTTGTGGTCTGCAATTGCTTTCAATTTGGAAACATCTAAATTTTTTTCGTTTGGTAAAGAGTTATCATTGGAAACAGATTGAAATAAACCATTTGACACCAAAAATTTTCAGAATTGTAGTATATAAATATAATTGTACTGCGAATGCCTGACAACATAATTTATTCAAAAGAACACACATGACAGAATTAATTGCAAAATAATGAGACTAATAATAAAATACCGAAACACAAACCATCACAGCTTTCATATCACACAGACAAGAGGGCCATAATAGCCCAAATATCGCACACTTAAAACCCCCGTATCTGGCCCAGTTTTGCCCTTTTAAAACATATCAATATCAATCGTACATTTCAATTCTATAGCAGTGACTAGTGTACCTATTCATTATCTCCTAGAAATTGTTTACTAGCGATTTCTACGATATCTCTCAAAAACATTCACTACTTTTGCTTAAAAAATATCGTTGAAAAAACAAGTGAGTATTGTTGGCCCTGAAGTCGCCCACCTGAGTCTTTTGATAAAACATGACCCATGTTCAGTCTCTATGAGATATGACGAACGGTCTACCAAGCTTTCATTATCATTGGACTGAAAACTTGGCCTCAAGTATTGAACAAAAATTGTGGCCTCTAGATTTCTAAGACTTCACATGGCGACCTTGTTATATAGCCGATGTGACCCATTTTCTATTCCATCATAATGATCTTCAAGAAAAACACTCTGAATAATTTTCACAAGTATTGGAGAGCAAATAATTACTCTGGATTTACAAAAGCTATTTTAAAGTTTGATGTGACCCATTTTCTAAATCACCCAAGACATCATTATGAAAAACAGTCTGACCAACTATCTTGAATATTTGACTGAAAATGTGGCCTCTACAGTATACATAAGGTTTTTGTACGACTTAATCTAGTGACCTAGTTTATGACATGTCATGAGCCATTTTCAAAGTTGTCCAAGAAATCATCAAGTCAAACATTCTGACCAAGTTTCATGAGAAGTGCACTTGAAATGTTGCATCAAAAGTATACACAAGGTTTTTCTAAGATTTGATCTATTGACCTAGTTTTTTACCAGGCATGATCCATTTTGAAACTCATCAGAGATATCATTTAGACAAATATTCTGACTAACTTTCAAAGAGTTTTAGACAGAAAATGTGACGTCTAGGGTGCATACAAATTTTTCAAAAAATTGACCAAGTTATCAAGTTTTTGACCCAACATGTCTCATTTTCAGATTCATCTGAAATATGATCAAGACAAACAATCCAGCCAACTTTGAAGAGTTTTTGACAGGAATTGTGGACTCTAGAGTGTACACAGGGTTTTACTGAAATTTGACCTAGTTTTTTACTTCAACTGCCCAATTTTCGATAGTATCATATAATCAAGACAAACATACTGCCCAACTTTCAAGAGTTTTAAACTGAAAATGTGGCTTGTACAGCGTATACAACGTTTTTCTAAGATTTGATCAAGTGATCTAGTTTTAGACCTGACATGACCCATTTTCATACTCATCCGAGATATAATCAGAACAAACAATCTGATTAAGTTTCATGAGTATGAGACTGCAAAAGTGGTCTCTGGAACATTTACATGGTAAAAGTTGACAAGACATGACACACAATGCATGACAGACGCAGCATAATCACAAAAGCTCACCATGAACACTTTGTGTTCAGGTGAAGTAAAAATATTCAGAGGTGAAAAGGAAGCAATGATTATCAACAATCCCCTAAAAGAGTGTACTCGAGACTGGAATCGAACCAGCAACCCCAACATATCAAGCTCCCCAATGATGTAGTTAATGGCATCGTGATTCCTTGGAACGTAATCCAATAGGCAACAAGAATCAGAATATTATATCTAGTATTCTTGTTAGAAGATCCTTTAACTTATTACCAAATGACAAAATTTTACGTTTGTCCAAATCGAAAGCATTTGCACACAACATAAAAGTGACTGAAAATTTGAAATTTGTGTTATGGAGGGTAGAAAGCATTGTGGGAAAAGGAGAAAATGCATTTTCTCCTTTCCCAGCAAGGTTTTCTAAAGGCCTATTTCTCCGGTTCGTCAAAAGTAGGGATTGTGTGGTAATGGATTCAACTTTCTCCATTTATGAAATACAGAAATTACTTATCAAAAGGCACAGTATTTTCCAAAATATTCAACATCTGAAGCATACGACATCCATGTACAGTCTGGCACATTCATAGTAAAGGGCATGTGATACTGCACCCAAAATATCATAGTTTTAAGCCCTGTGCTTACAGACAGTACAACCTTCCATCAAATTTTCGCATTTGTGAAATATTTAGCCTTTTTCATCTGTGGGGTTTGTGAAATATTTAGCCATTTTTATCCTATGGGCTATACACATAAACACAATATACACAATGTCAAAACTCTGGGTCTTGCAATTATAAAACAAAACGATATTGAAGTTTTCATTACTGCATGCCTGACAGAGTGGTCAAAGATGACATTTATTAAAAAGTATAATGATGTTTGTTGTCATACGACTAGTCATCATTTGATCTTTCTAGTACTTGTGATAGCAAATTGACAGCTGATTCCATTTGAGAAATTTTACAAGGCCCGCCTAAGAATTATTTGTTAGACCATGTAATACAGGATGAGTAAATGTATAAAGGGAATGATTGCAACAAACATGGAATAGCATATGACAGACCTTGACTACTTCGGCCCCTCCCTCCCCCTACTCCCCCCATAAAGACAAAAAAGAAAATCCTATGGGCACCAATCCAGGTGATACTTAAGGTGAGCTTAGAATAATAATTATGTACTATTACTTTGTAAGAAATCAAAAGGGATCATGAATGGTTCCATGTATTCAAAAATGTAATACAGTAAGGCAAAAACTGGAGTTGCTGATCTTCACATGGTGTGCTTCAATCATTAATAATCTATTCAAATTTCAGACATTACCATAAAAACGGCAATCACCGTGTTTGCATGTAAAAACAACACAAAGTATGGTAAGAAATGAATACATTATAACAAAATATGAAAATGATATTTTACTCATAAACAACCTTAACTCTTTCCCACACATTCCCGACTATTAAAGACCCTGAGAAATTAGCCTTTAGAAAACATTGTGGGAAAAGCAGAAAATGCTGGTAACCAGCATTTTCTCCTTTTCCCACAATGTTTTTTACCCTATCAAAGTCAGAAATCATCATATTACAAAGTCTTTATTTGTTGTCTGCAGATGCTTTGAATTTGGAACAGTCTATAATTTCGTCATTTGTTAAAGAGTTTACTTAGTTCCATATGATAAATATCTAACCTTGTCCAAATTAACAGAATTAGTCCCTCAAAAAAATTAAGCATGGCCCAAATGTTGGTATTTTTATAAGACAGTGTAAAAAATAATGTGGGAAAAGGAGAAAGTGCTGGTCACCAGCATTTTCTCCTTTTCTACATTTTTAACAACAGCCTTCTATCCTGTTTGAAACTGACCTTGCCCCAATGTCTCTAGATATTACTGACTCCACAATGTGGAACGCCTTATGCCGGTATTCCTTCATATGAAAATTCAAATTTCATATATATACAAAATGAAATGGCAAGCCTGAACACTTGCATATCAACTGTTCATCATTTTAACATGTGTAGTCAAAACGTCTGTTTATATTAACCCATTATCAAACAACCCCAAGTTATGATAAACCTGCAGAAAAAACCTTTTGCAAACACTGTTGAAGATGAAGAAAATTGCTGGTAACCAGCATTTTCTAATTTCCTACAATATTTCCTACATTTTTCAACACAAATTCCATATTTCAAGTAAAATACAACTTTGTGACTGCTATTGCTATCAACTTGGAAAAGTATAAAATTTTACACTCTGGTAGTTTTAAACTATATTTCAGAGCATGCTTTTGACAAGAAAGGTGCATTTTATACGCCGCAGTATAGATCATATAAAATATGTAGTCTGTTCATTGAGAAGCCCTCTCCTATACTTCCTTGAGATATTCTGATCAAACACTCTGCGAAACTGCAAACATTTGGATACTTTAACCTAATGTACATCTAAGTTCTGGTAGCAATCACTTTTTTGTTTTGAAGCAGACAATCTTTGATAACAATATTGCAAATAGAGAAAATAAATATCCATATTGAGTTAATCAAAATCTATGTTAATAATACATATTTTACACGTATCTTTTCAAATTTGTCTGCATCAAATTAATTTCTAAAGTGATTGAGCTTCAGTTGCATTCTCATCTAAACTTTCATTATCTGTAAGTTTTCTTTGCTTCTTCTCTTGCAATCATTTCCTCCAACTCTTTGGACCTTTTCTTGTCTATAAGCTCCATTTCTCTTATTAACTGGAAGAAAAAAAATCATAAAGATATTCAAATATACTTCACCAATTACGAAAGAATCCCCTTGTTTTTGCAACACTGCTAAACAGTGATTTTAAAACCATGTCAAAGAGTAGTTTCTGATTTTTAAAAACCTTGTGGCAACAGAGGAAATTCTTTGTAACTGGCAAGTTTGCCTTTTACCACAATAAATTGAATCTATGCTCTGGCAAAAAGGGGTTTAACCCATTACCATGCAACATCTTCTTTTGACGACCCTGAGAAAAAAGCGTTTGGTAAAGATTGTGGGAAAAGGAGAAAATGCTGGTAACCAGCATTTTCTCCTTTTCCCACAATGTTTTCTACTTCACAAAGTGCAAATGCTTTTGATTTGGACAACCCTAAAATACTGTCATTTGGTAATGGGTTAAGCATCTCCGCAACACACCAAGCAAGTTATCATATAATTATGGATCTATGAAAACTAGTCTCACAGCTAACTAAATCTTTGGGTAGCTTGGTCCATGGACATGCAGAAAATTGACAAACAGCAAAATGTTTTGACCCATGATCCATTTAACTCCCTTCCCACAGAGTATTAATTGTGTCTTAACTCTTCACCAAATGACAAAATTTTAGACTGGCCCAAATTAAAAGCACATGGAGATGACAAAATAACATTTACAGTAAAATTGAAAATGTTTCAAGCAGGGTAGAAAACATTGTAGGAAAAGGAGAAAATGCTGTTTGCTCTCTCTCCTTCTCCCACAATAATTTCAAAAGGCTTTTATCTCAGGGTTGTAAAAACCAAGGACTGTTTGGTAAAGACTACAGAGTTAACTACTTGATGGCAAAATCTTCAACTCCTCTAAACTGACTGCATTTGCAGATGATAAATAAATTACAACATAAATGATGCAACTTTGCTTTGAAATATTAGAAAATATTGTGCAAAAAAAAGAAAATGGTGGTTACCAGCTTCGCAGTTTCATACAGTGTGATTAGGTGTTTTTTCTCACAGCTCCAAGACAAATTTTTTTTTCTTCATTCCTTAATAAATAAATACTTTTTCAAATTACATAGTCAGCTCCAAGGTTCCTAAAGATAAAAGCTCCTGGTTAAAATATCAATCAATCAAAATGAACTTTTTGTAAATGATATAGAGCCTTTTCTCATTTCTCCGTTCTTTCTCGCTTCTCCGTTCATGTACTAAAGCGGAAGGAATAAGCGCTCGTGACGTTTTGTTCCACCCTGGTTCTATTCTACTCTGTCAGATATTATGAATAACAACCTATCCTACATCGATACTATTTTTCTATCGAATAAGACACAAAAATGCAACAAAAGAGAGTAATTTTCACAGCTTGAATAGAAAAATTTCATTAGATACAATAAAAAGCAAATTTTCAATGTTTTTCAACATTAAATACGCCTATAAGGGTTGTGTTTACCCTTTACTATGAATAAGCTAGTCCCTCTGAACAAGAGTATAGAATATTTATCGGTCTTTAGCGACCAGCCTTGACTTTCAATCAAATGAATGGAAAAATGAGAAAGTGGCCATATTACCCAGGTTGGCGAGGTAGGTTTGAAAAAATCCTCGGATCGAACCTTTTGATGCAAGTTGTAGTGACTTTTTTTAGTAACAAGTTTGATTTAGATTTTATATTTGATCACTACACGAAAATTTTGATTCCTTGACTGAAAATGTGAATTTTGTGAGCTTATTTAGGCTTAGGTGAACGGAGAAAGGAGAACACAGTATATAATCAAGTGCCAAATGAATTGGTTTTTCTTTTTTTTTTTTTTGGACAGCTGGCTACACGGCTTTTAGCCTGCTTTGTGCACTGACTGATATACTAGAATGAATGAATTATAATTTGCAAATGGTCGAAAATAGTGACTTGTCTATTCCTAGGCCCCCTACAGGCCTAGTTGTGGGCAAGTTTATGGTAACAATATGCAAGTGTTGCTACTACTAGTAGCGTTTTGATTGAGTATTAAAAAAACTATAGGATAGCATGGAGAGGTGCACTGGCCAGTGCATCTATCTTTGCTAACCTAATGCCCTTGTATGGAAACAAAAATCCAGATGAATGAAAATCATATGTAACAGAATAATGTCCAGATTGAAAGCACCAGCAGATGACAATGAAAATGTGAACCAAATTATCAAATTTCTTAAAAAGGATAGAAAACATTATGGAAAAAGGAGAAAGTGCTAGTTAACAGCATTTTCTCCTTTTCAAGCAATGTATTCAAAAGCCTTTTTTCTAAGTATTACTAAAACAAAGAGGTATTTGGCAAAGGGTTTAAAAAAATAACACAATAAATAAAATACAAACTTCATATTGATGAGTGGAAAGTCATGAATAATGGAATTAGGAGATAATATGTACCTGAGATATCTGTGTCTCAATAACAGGTCTGTGTTTATCTGCTTGTCCTAAATTGTCCATTTCTTGTAAGAAGTTACGCCTATCCTCTATTTCCATTTGTACTGCAACACAATAACATAATTTTCATATTTCTGATAACGCAACCTTGAAATTGCCTGTTAAAATGTTAATCTATTTAGCTGTTAGTTCAATTCAACATCAGGCTGAACAGACCCAAACAGAATTATAACTTTTATCTGCACTGTTCAATATTTTGCAAAATATCCCGACAAATACAGACTTTTCATTGCAGTAATATTGGTTTTTTAACCCTTTACCAATTAATCCCTGGTTTTTTTGACTTTATGATAGAAGTCTTTTGAAAACATTATGGGAAAAGGAGAAAATGCTGGTAACCAGCATTTTCTCCTTTCTCAACAATGTTTCAACATATTTCAAATTTTGAGCTACATTTATTATGTCATCTGCAAGTGCTTTCAATTTGGACAAGTCTAAAATTTTGTCCTCTGGTAAAGAGTTAAATCAAATAAAATACCCTGTAAAGGTATTGGGGTATCATTCCATGTACATCTAATTTACATGCATTTTCAAGCATGGAATCAAGATATAATTACATCTGATTTACTAGCACTTTTAAGGATCCACTTTGGACAAATGATGTGATTTTGTGACAAACTGGCAGAGACCTATCCCCTAAGGTATGATTCCCTAGATTCATTCCCTGAGAAGTGATTTCATATTTTCACAGGCTTAGCTGACCTGGGAAATTCCTGAGATCATTTGTTCTTCTCCAAACCCTTTTGCAAATACATAATGAATTATTGTGATCCCCACCAAAGTTTTTTTTTTTTGAAAATTCAAGATACCAAAAAATGTTCCTGCAAAAATATAACTGCCTTATTTCAATCTGTTATAAAATGTTTTTTTGTCTAAATAAAACAGAGAATAAGATCCCTTTAAAAACACAGAATAAGAGAAAATGCCAGTACAACATTTTCTTCTTTTCCCCTTATGCTACCTACCCTTCAAACCAAAATCCTATCATTTGAAAAACTGTGGGAAAAAGAGAAAATACTGGTAACAAGCATTTTTTTCCTTTTCTTATGATATTTTCTACCCTTTCAAAGAAAAATTTAACAAGCTGCACAACATTTAGTTTGTTGTTATCAGTGCTTTCAATTTGGGCAAGTCTAAAATTTTGTTGGTTGGAAAAGACTTAACTAATTTCCAAAATTTAACGAGAAAATTTCAGAATAAACCAATTCGAAAGTATTTGCAGACAAAAGACGGAAAAGTAACTCATATATTTATTTCTCTCTTTGATAGGGTAAAAAACATTGTGGGCAAAGGAGGTTACCAGCATTTTCTCCTTTCCCCACTCTTCCTTAGTGTCGTTAAAGTCAGGATCATGTGGTAAAGACTTTTTAAATTAAACAGCTGTAGAATTTTGTTCTTGGACAAGGAGACAAAGGCTTGCACCATGACTACAACTAACAAAGTACTCACATTCATCAAACCTATCCACCACAGGTTCATCCTCACAGTCCATTTCCTTTGGTTTCCTTTTGATTCTCCTTGCCTCTGATGGTGGGGGTAAATCTTGTCCAAAAGCCATTACATTAGCCAGCTTCTCTTTCTCTTTTCCGGAATCTTTGAACCCTGCAAAGCAAAGTGAGTCATGCTCTGTAAAAAGGGAATTTTGATGCATTCAAGTACATTCTACAGTGACAAAATTTGAAATACATGTAGATCAAAACTGAAAGCATTCGCTGATGACTAATCAAATATGACTAATATGAAAGGATTTGTCCCTGAAAAGATAGAAAGCTCTGTTGAAAAGTAGAAAATGTTGGTTAAAGGCATTACCTCCTTTTTCCACAAAGTTTTCGAAGGCCTTCCTTCTTGTTGGTCATAAAAACACATGATTTTTCTGGTAAAAAGTAAAACAAGTAGGTCATGCTAATAATGCCATTATTGCCAGAATGTCTTCAAAGTCATCTTTAGTGAGTTTGAGGAGGTGTTTATAAATTATGATCTACATATTCCAGTATTTTTGAGATGTCATGGTGTTATTGGTACATTTGGGTGCTCTGTCAAAACCTCAGGTATTCAGGATACAAGGTGTTACCTCTATAATCTTTACCAAACAGAACTTTATACTTTTCCACACTGAAAGCTTTTTCAGATAGACACAGTAAAAATTATACAACATTACGGGAAAAGAAAAAAAAGCCTGTTATCAGCTTTCTTTTTGTTATCAAACAATACTTTCAAAATCTTTTTCCTCACACACAACAAGATTAATTCATCGCTCAAAGTTGATAATAATTTAGGCAATGTTCATGTGAAAAAACTGCCAGATACTTGACTAGATTATTTTGCAAAGTGCTGATAAAACAGACTCGGAAACATAAGTACAGGTACAATGGCCATCATATGACATGATATGACTACACTAATGTTGAAAATGATATCAAAATCTAAATAAAGCAAGCAATGTGCTCTTGGTAAACAGACAACTAACAATGTGAAGGGCCTGGTTCATACTGGGGTCTCTCATAGGCTCCAGAGTTTTCTATCACCTCCTTTGATCGAACACCATTACTGTGATAATTCCTTAAAAAAAAAAGACAAGAATCAAATAAACATTTCCCAAAATAGGAAGATGCAATATTCTAACATATCAAGTATATCTTTACATTAATATGAATTCCAAACATTTCAACATCAACTTACATTTCTTTCTTTTCCATATCATTAGTTCTCTTGGAACCTATCTGACATTAATTATGAATTAAGTTCTACAATTTTTCTCAATCTCTCTCTCAATGACTGCTTGCTGCAAGCCTACCCAATATGAATAGTTTTTCTGGTTGACCACAATCATTAACCAGTTTAAGCGTATTTTATACTACATCAACTGACATACAAGCTCTTATAACTTACGCTAGTCTCTCTCAATTCTGCTTCCTGGAAAATAAACCAGTACTTGCAACCAATATGTGGGACATTCGCTCCATTGTATCAACCACATGACCTTATGGTTACAAAACCAACACTTTTCCTCACAACCAGGGGCACCACATAATTATCAGTATTTTGGTGGGACCAATGACTGATACGGTTCCCCTACACAACAGTCTCACATGCATATTTTCATGTAGAGTGATGTAGTGCTGCATTAAAATTACCATTCTAGTGTCACTTTGTCATTGTTATATGCCTCCTATTCCTCCACCCAAATCATTTTCATTGGGGAGGCATAGTTTTAGAGTTATGAAACTTGTTTCTCATGGTGAACTGAAGATATATCTCACCAATTATTGTAGGATTTATGGCCCTTTTTCAGCTTATCAAACAACAAAACTTTAGACTTCTCCAGATTAAAAGCATTCAAAGACGACAAAATGAACATTACTCAGGAATTGAACTTTGTTTCCAGCAGGAGAGAAAACATGGCGGAAAAGGAGAAAATGTTGGTTACCAGCATTTTCTCCTTTTCAGACGTTTTCAAAAGGCTTCTATCGCAGCGTTATAAAAACCAGGGAATGTTTGGTAAAGGGTTAAAATATGCCATTTATCTGCTAACACATGAATGTACTGGACCCCACTTTTTTCTTGTATAGGTATGTAAGTATAGGTCAAGCTCAACTAGGGGTAAAATCCACCAATTATTGTAGGACTTAGTCTGTTTTTAAGCTCCATTTTTTTTTTCCCTAAATGCTAACCTACATTTGCTGTCTTTTGAAAAAATGAATAAATTAGATTCAAGTTATACATATAGGTATAAAATTATGTAATACAACTAACTTTGGATTCAGAACTTTAGGTAATCTTTTTGGTGGTGGTGGCTCCTTCTTTTTAGCACTTGATGTTGGGTGACACTGCAAAGGCAAACTTCCTCCACCTAAAATATAGTACTAGTATCAAGGGAGATGTCTAGAATAATAAAGTTCAAAAAATCTGAAAACTGTTTTGAGGCCATATGACCCTTTCACAAATGACCCCACTGTTTATCCAAAATTATTAAAAAGGTTTTCAAAAGCATGTGTGAAAAAGAGAAACCCTTGTTACATGCATTTTCTCCTTTTCTTGTTACGTTTCCAACTGTTTTAAAGATATTGCTTTGGGGGGAAAAAAACATTACTACTAACAACAATGAGTCTGTCATCTGCAAATGATTTCAGTATGGTCAACTTGAGAATTTTCTTGTCTGGTAAAGAGAAAAACTATTTTCACTAATACTTTCAGCATATTGTACTTGACAAGGTAACCACAACAACAGTTAAAGGGTGAGTAAGCCCTATGGAAAGCCTGATCATCCTCACAATCTTTTTTAACCCTTTACCAAACAACAAAATTTTAAGAATGGTCCAAACTGAAAGCTTTTGTGAACCACATAATAATTGTAACATAAAAATTAGAATTTGTTTCAAGTAGGATGTAAAACATTGTAAGAAAAGGAGAAAATGCTGGTTACCAGCATTTTCTCCATTTTCAACAATGTTTTCAAAAGGCTTTCATCTCAGTATTGTAAAATCCAGGGATTGCTAGGTAAAGGGTTAGATTATTCAAAGTGTAAAACACTATAAACAGCTTCTTTGAGCCTGTCCAGAAATATCTTGCCTATCTGGTCCCTGAAGAAAAATGATTACATTAATTTAACTTACTTCGTAGCTGATTCTGAAGCTGTCTCTGTTGAAAATTTGTAAGCTTTGATTCTTGCATCATTTCTGTAAGTAGAAAAAATGTATTGGAATAGCTGTCGGATCCCTACCCCCAATTAGGGGAACAGCTTCGGTCTTATTTTTGTGATTGTTTCTCCACTAGCCTCCAAAGCAAGCACTCTTACGGCTTATCTGGAGTGAAAAATTAAAATACATGTACCTGCATCTTTTGAAATGGCCGTATGTAAAGACATGAGTTATTTCTGATGTGACCAAAAGACGACAAGCGAACAAACAAAATTTATTAGAACAAATATTAAACATTAACCAGAAGGATAGCAGACAGTAAAAGGCAGAAAGAAAGCGCAAAGGAGTAGCAAAAAGAAAAGAACAGAGACATTGACAAACAAAACAAAACAAAAGCACAATTTAGCACAAAAGTTCCTTATCACTGCCTGTCAATGGTTCTCAAAGTCCGGTATATTCTTTTTGTCACATATGGCAAAGGAATCCGCAGAATAGCAGCTACCTTAAATGTAATTACAACCTTTCTTTTTTACACCGTATACTTCAATATTTTCATTGTCAGAGAGAAATAAAGTTCTTAATCCATAGAATAATGACAAATCTGTACAAAGACACCGAAAAAATTTATCAGCTTCAGTGTTATCAATTTGGGTATAATAAGGAAAGCTAAGAGTACTGGATGTATTTCATTTTGAGGAGTCATTTCTCCATTCATTCTCGTTTCTCCGTTCATGCACTGAAGCGGAAGGAATAAACGCCCGTGACATTTTGTTCCACCCCGATTCAATTCTACTCTGTCAGACATCATGCATAATATCCTAACCTTCATCAGTAGTATTTTTCTATCGAATAAAACACAAAAATGCAACAAAAGCATGTAATTTTCAGTTTGAAAGAAAATATTGCATTAGTTACATTACATTAAAAGGCAAATTTTCAATGTTTTTCCACATAAAATACACCTAAATGGGTTGTGTTTACCCTTCACTATGAATGGGCTGGTCTGTCTCGACTAGGAGTAGAATATTCATCAGACTTTAGCGACCGTCCCTGACAATTAATCAAATGAATGGAAACATGAGAAAGCAGCGATACCACCCGGACTGGCGAGGTAGATTTGAAAATGTCCTTGGATTGAACCTTTTGCAAGTTGTAGTGACTTTTTTCAGTTAAAAATTTGATTCAGATTTTATATTTAATCATTACAAAAAAATTTTGCTTCTTTGACCAAAAATGTGCATTTTGTGAGCTTACTTACGCTTAGATAAACAGAGAAATGAGAAAACAGTATAAACCTTAACCGTTTGCCCCATAAGGCATTTTTATGGTATCTCTAATTGACCCAAATAACCACAAAGATGAAGCTGTTTCTTTTGTGTATAATGACACCTTTTAATAGCATAGTCAACATTGTGGCAAAAGGTGAAATTCCTTGTGTCGAGCAATTTCACCTTTTGCCACAATGTTTTCCAAAGGCTCCTACAAGCAATGCGTAGAAATGAGTATCTATGAAGTAAAGGGTTAAGAAACTAGGCCTTTGTAGGAAAGGGGAAACTACCCTTTACTAGTCATATTCCAACATTAAAGACAAATTTGATCTTTCATCTGCAAATGTTTTTAAATTCTACAAGTATAACACTAAAGTCCACTAAAAAAAAATCAACAAAAGTACGCTACACAGTCTGGATCACTGCTAAAAGAGTCGATGAAAAAACTTGAGCCTTGAGGAAAACATTGTCAGGTATATATCTGTCCTTGCAAATAATGGAAATTTTTGCATGTATAACGTTATAAAGTAATACAGGTATAATACCGTAAAACGCCCCATCATAAATCTCGAAAACCAATGAAATAATAAATATGTGTCAAAAAATTGCAACTGGTTTATGCATTCATTTCGTATACATTAAATACAATATTTTCAATGGAATGAAGCTGAAAATTTCATTAATTTTCTTCTTTTAACTCAAAAAATAATGCCACACGTAAACATTGACTGTATAGCAGAGAGGCGTTTTACGGTTGTTATGCCGTAATACATTCTAAAATATGTATTTTTAATACAAAGCTTGGTTGGTAAAATATAAGGAATAACCAATGGTAAATGGAATTGTTTTGAGTAGACTAGGCCACCGCTACAGCTACAGTACGGATTTATCTTCATTCACACTTTCTCATCAACTACACTTTAAGAGAGAATATAATCATAAGCAACAGAGAATAAAACGTTGAAATTTATGTCTTTCACTTCACCTTTCAGCAGAGTGTGCGTTTGTTGGCTGTATTGCACCTTTGGTGCATTCCAGAACCCTCCAGATTCCGCATAGTTCGCCATGTTTAAACAAACTACCGAAACTATGTTGGGAGCGACTTCCGGGCAAAGTGTATTCTCCGGAGTTGCTGGAGAACTCGTACTTTGGAGAAATCGCACCCTGGAGAACTCGTACCCAAACCCAAAGGATGAAAGTTCTCCAGAGAACTCGTACCCTACAGACATTTCAAACACCCCAAAGAACTTGTATCCTCCAAATATTTTGAGGGATATTCTCCAAAAGGTCAGAACACAAGAGCAGTTTCTTGTCTTTACAGGGTTTTCAAAAGATTTATACTGCAGACACTAAAAAAAAAAAAGGGTTGTCTGGGAAAGGTTTAGATGACCAAAATAGATATGACCAAAAGGAATTGAATACTGCTCTGAAGGCACTACAGTACAAGTCTACAAACACATAAAAGAAGAAGGCTTGATGACAATGAATCGCTAGTACATTCACCTCGCCACTTCCAAGACCCTACTGAAGAAGGGCTTGCAAGTCATCATGTGAAGAAATACCTCCAAGAAGGGATGAAGCTGTTCCACTTAGCAGATGGAAACATCGGTGCATGTGGAAACAGATCGGGTATAATAAAGCCATGTTTCCTTAAATGTGTGACTGTAAGAAAACGGCCCTTCTAAGGGCCAACCAACAATGACCCTTCCAGATGTGGCAGGGTCACTTTTCATATGATTTGGGTGTAGAGCTAATCTATCTACCTGTGTCGTGGTTCAATGGTCATTTCCCGCCAAATCAATCACATGACTTTATTTTTTCACTCAGTCACTAGCCTTTGTAGAAGAAACACTGTGTGTTTTGATTTTGGAAAAAGGATTCTTAAGAAAAGAGTTTTTGAGATGTAAGTTTGTCATGAATTTAGATTTCCATTTGTTTCACTGTTTCTAGTATTTGTATAAAAAGGTTTTGATGATCTTTTCATTCCATTTGTCCTTTTAGATCTTCTTACCATTTTGTTCAGAAGTTGAGCCCAATTTCAGTTTTCTCTCCATTAAGTCCTTGAAGCTAGGATTGTCCTTCATTAACTAATTTCTGATCTTTATACTAGTCTGCACTATTCTTATATTAATATTTCAGTTGCCTAATAGTCACAGAGAAATAAGAGTATTGGCTTGATTGTGGAAGAGATCTAAAGCACTTAGTTCCTCAAATTGGTAAGCGCTTGCCTTGTTTTGTACTGTATTGAATTGTGTTGAAAATGTATTTTTCATAGCATACTGTATATATTTTGGTAGAGTTTTACAGTAGAAAGCACTGTATTTCTTAGTACTTCATATAGAGATTAATAGGATAAAGGGTTGATTAGAAAGGAAAAGGATCACATTGTATTGAAGTGATATTGTATTGAAGTGTTATTGTGTAAAGTGTTTCATAAATCTATTCATTTGTATTGTGGGAAAAGGATAATCATGTCAGCAAATGACATGATAAGCCTTTTCACAAATACATAGGAAATGCATCCGTGACAGACTAAGATCAGATATTTTATTATTAGTTGTTTGTTAAATTTAATCTATTGTCATTTGTTTTAATTTCAGAGTGTTGGTTCTCTTTAGCCCAACATTAAAGATTATAAAACCAAGAGACTTTTTCTTCCATGACTTGTCCACAGTAGAAGAACCCACTTTAATATCAGCAGAAAGTCACAGTTACTTTACTGGAGACTCTGTTATATTTTGGCGCCCAACGTGATGTTCTATCTGCAGAAACAAGGTGAAGTATAACACTCTAATTACTTCCCTTTAATTCTAGTGTGGTACTATATCACAGCTTCGTGAGAAGCAAAACCACAAATAACTTCCCTTTAATGAGGTAACACAGTATCACATGTGCAAATACTTTACTTATCACTTCCCTTTAATAACAAAGTAGCAGCCTCTCAAGTGCTATTTTTTTCTAATTACCTCCCTTTACTTAGTGTATGCCCATATCAAATATATCCTTGACAATCATTGTGGCCCTTTACTGTTGAACATTTATTTAACATAGGGAAGTGACATACCCTATAGTGTGATTATACAAGGTACCCCAGTGCAGTTACCTAGTAAAGGGAGGTAATTAGAAAAAAATAGCACTTGAGAGGCTGCTACTTTGTTATTAAAGGGAAGTGATAAGTAAAGTATTTGCACATGTGATACTGTGTTACCTCATTAAAGGGAAGTTATTTGTGGTTTTGCTTCTCACGAAGCTGTGATATAGTACCACACTAGAATTAAAGGGAAGTAATTAGAGTGTTATACTTCACCTTGTTTCTGCAGATAGAACATCTGACTTACATTTTAGGAGCCTACAGTTCCACAACATTGTGAGAGAGAGAGAAATTATTTGTTACACTTTGTAACATTTGAGACTATAGTCCTTTTGTCATAAGAGTACAAGGACTTTTTACACTTTTACCATGTCGGATACAGAGGAGAGCAAGATTGGAATGGCTGCAGGTGGATTTTCGGAAAGTGATAGGAAGCTGATTGATGCTTTTCACCAACTGCATATTACGCCAAATGTTGAGACATCTACCGACTTGCTTCAATTTCTGTCACAGTTTGGAAAACTTGTAACGGATCATGACCCATCTCCATCGACTGCGTCTCACCATTTTCCGAAACTTTCAACATTTCATGGTGATGAAAGCAAAAGTGACACATCATGGGAGACTTTTCATTTTGAGATTACGTCTTTATTGACTGAAAAAGTTTTTACCAAGGAACAGATTCTCCTAGGAATTAGAAGAGCTGTTAAAGGCACTGCAGCAGATATACTCAGGAGACTAGGACCTGGAGTAACCTTGGAAACTGTTTTACAGAAATTCCAAAGTGTCTATGGAACAATAGAGTCTAAGGAGAGTATTCTTAGAAAATTTTACTCGTGTCAACAGTTTCCTAAGGAAACAATTACACTCTATTCAACTAGACTTGAGGAGATTTATTCCCAAGCAGTCACACTTGGTGCATTGCCCCAGGACGACAAGATTTTACAAAGAGTACTGTACCATGGATTGACAACTGATATTAAACACATGGCCACTTACAAAAATGATGTCATTCAGGATTATGATAAGTTCAAGATTGAACTCAGGAAAATAGAAGCTGACTTGACATCTACCAGTCAGAAACAATGTCATGCACAAGTGAATGTAGAAAGGAAGCCATCCGAGTACGGCGAAATAAAAGAGCTGCTACAGAAGTTGAATGAGAGAATTGACAAGATTGAAAAGCAGCAAGAGGACATAAAACAAAATCAAGGACAAACAAACCAACAGAAGTTCAGGAGACCAAAACACAGAGGAAACTACCAACAGGAAAGTCACAATCAGGGCGGAGAGAGAAAGAAAAGACCGTTAGGATCTACCACGTTTATACCTACCTGTTTTGGCTGCAACGGAAAAGGACATATGATCAAAGATTGTCCGAATGCAGTAAAACGACAGTGTTACAATTGTCAACAATATGGTCATATAGCTAAAGACTGCCCAAACTAGTATGTGCCTCTGTTGGTGGGTCGCACTTAGGCACCGGAAAGAAGGACCCAAAATTAGTTGGAAATACCAATGAGGTCTCTGTTCAAATAGAGAACACTAGAGCTAATGCTTTAGTAGATACAGGTAGCTGTATCAGCACTGTATCAGAGTCTTTTTATAAAGACAATCTTTCAGGCGTGGAAATCCAGCCTTTAGATAATATTATTAAGGTTGAATGTGCTGATGGACAGCCATTACCTTACCGTGGATATATTGAAGCTGATCTTACTGTTTTAGATGGCATTCCAAACTCGTCCACTAGTTCATGTTTATTTCTGGTGACACCTGACACCAATTATTCTTCATCAACTCCAGTTATATTGGGAACTAATATTCTGGATGTTTTAATACAAGAGTGTCAACACAATTTTGGACCACAATTTTTACAGCGTGCTGCATTGCAAACACCATGGTACCTTGCCTTCAGATGTTTGGTCCTCAGAGACAGAGAATTGAGGAAGAATGGATATCAAATTGCTATCATAAGATCTGCGGAGCCGCAAAAGATCATCCTTGGACCAAATGAAACACGATCGATAAAAGGCATTACGGATAAAGAGATAGGCCATCCTAAAACAACGGCTCTCATACATGAATCGTTAGACTCTTCCTTGCCAAATTATGTTGACATTTCTCCTGAAGTAATCAATTATGTACATGGAAAGACCAAAGTTGTAAATGTAACTATTTCAAATGTTACATCAAATAGTGTTGTGATTTCTCCAAAGGCTATACTTTGTGAACTACAACCAGTCAAAGTAGAAGACATGGAGGATCACTTAGGAAACGTAGGAGAAAATGAGATTTTGAAGCAGGTCCATATAGACACAAACAAGAAATTGGACCCAGATCAGTTAGGCAACATCAACAGTCTGTTGCTGAAGCATATTGACATTTTTTCTACTGGAGAATCTGACATTGGATTTTGCGACAAGATAAAGCATCGCATTGATCTGACAGACGACACTCCCTTTAAGCAGAAGACTAGAAGAATCCCTCCAGCTATGGTGTCTGAAGTAAGACAACATATAGAACAGCTGTTGTCGACAGGGATAATACAAAAGTCTAAGTCACCCTGGTCTTCGAATGTGGTTTTGGTCAGGAAGAGAAATGGGAAGCTCCGGATGTGTGTTGATTATCGCATGTTGAATAAGAGAAGCGTAAAGGACGCATACGCTCTACCAAAGATTGAGGAAATCTTTGATGTTTTGCAAGGGAGCAAATATTTTTCTACCATTGATATGAAATCCGGGTATCATCAGGTAGAAGTTGAAGAGATACACAAGGAGAGAACAGCCTTCAGTGTCTCAAATCTTGGATTTTTTGAATACGTCAAGATGCCGTTTGGGTTGACAAATGCCCCAGCTACGTATCAACGCCTTATGGAGGAGTGTCTGGGCGATTATAATATGACTATATGTGTCATATATCTAGACGATCTGATCATTTTCTCAGATACGTTTGAAGAGCATTTACGACGTCTGGATCTTGTGCTGATAAGGTTGAAAGAGTGTAACCTTAAACTGTCTCCAGAAAAATGCTTCTTCATTCAGGACAAAGTTCCATTTTTAGGCCACATTGTAAGTGAAAATGGTGTTGAAACAGACCCCAGCAAAATAGACAAGATCAGGAACTGGCCTACTCCAACAAATGCTGACGAACTAAGGTCATTTTTGGCATTCTGTGGCTATTACAGAAGATTCATTAAGGATTTCTCCAAAATTACAAGACCCTTAGCCGATCTATTGCCACCTACAACATCCAAGAAGAATAGTGCCAAAACAAAACCCTGGACCTGGACAGAAAATGAGCACCATGTTTTTGAACAGCTAAAGGAAATACTTACTCATCCTCCAATTTTGGCGTATCCGGATTTTACAAAACCCTTCGAGCTCCACACAGATGCGTCAGGAAAAGGTCTCGGAGCAGTCCTGTACCAAAGTGATGGAAAGCTCAAGAGAGTAGTAGCCTATGCTAGTAGAGCTCTTAATAAAGCTGAAAGGAATTACAGTGCCTACAAGCTTGAGTTCCTAGCATTAAAGTGGGCTGTAACAGAGAAATTCTCTGATTATTTGGCTGTAAACCATTTTACGGTTTTAACGGATAATAACCCGTTGACTTATGTCTTAACCACAGCCAAATTAGACGCTACAGGCCAAAGATGGGCATCTGCTCTTGGAGAATTTGATTTTGACATCCAGTATAGATCTGGAATGAACAATGCTGATGCGGATGGTATGTCTAGATACCCGCATGAAAGAGTCCAAGAGTTAGAAAGCGAGATAGTGGAAATGAAAAATGATGTTGTCAAGGCCATTTGTAGCAATACAGACACAAACCCATTAATAGAGACCATCTGTAACCATATCAACATCATAGATGCAACAGATGATATGGGACAAACTATGGCTCAGATAGAGCTTAGAGAGATAAGAAAGCAACAGAGACAAGATAATGTCATAGAGAGGTGGAGGATAGCAGTAATAGATAGGAGAATCCCCACAAAGAATCTCACCAAAGAAGACATTATTATGAGAAAGCAGTTTAGGCATTTCACAATGAAGAGAGGAATACTCTATAGAATTATAAAAGACGAAGGAGAGACTGTAGAGCAACTAGTGTTGCCGAAATGCTACAGGAATGAGGTCTTGAAAGGTCTTCATAACGACATAGGTCATCCTGGACGAGACAGAACTATAAGTTTGTTAAGGGAACGATTTTTTTGGCCCGGCATGACCAAAGATGCAGAGGAATGGGTGGAAAACTGTGACCGTTGTGTCAGAAGAAAGTGTGGTGCAGACATTAGAGCGCCTTTAGTTAATGTACACACTAGCTACCCATTGGAACTAGTCTGCATGGACTATTTGACACTTGAACCATCAAAAGGAGGGATATGCAATATACTCGTTATTACAGATCACTTCACCAAGTTTGCAATGGCTATCCCTACAAAGAATCAAACGGCGAAAACAACAGCAGACGCCTTTTACAACAACTTTATCCTTCATTATGGAATCCCGACAAGAATACACTCAGATCAAGGTGCTAATTTTGAGTCAAACATATTAAAGGAACTCTGTCATCTTACAAACATGGAAAAATCAAGAACATCTATATACCATCCACAAGGAAATGCAGGACCAGAGAGGTTTAACCGAACTCTTTTAGGAATGTTAGGAACATTAGAAAATGAACAGAAAACCGACTGGAAGAAATACATCAACTCTTTAGTTTATGCTTATAACTGCACTCCACAGACTTCAACAAAGCATTCACCAATTGAAATCATGTTTGGTAGAAAGCCTAAACTCCCGATAGATTCCATTTTCGAACAAGTAACTGAAAATTCCAATCGAACAACCAAGGAATATATAGAAGATTTACAGCATCGAATGGAAACAACAAGAAAAATTGTTCTAAAACACTTGGAAGCTGCAAAAGACAAACAGAAAGCAGACTATGACAAAAAGGCAAGAGCTGCGAAATTTTCCATCGGTGAAAGAGTTCTGGTGAAAGTACTGGCCTTTGAAGGGAAACATAAGATCCAGGACAGATTTGAAGAAGAAATCTACACCGTCATAGAGCAGCCAAATGAAAGAATCCCTGTGTATCGAGTGAGATCAGAAACCTCAAACACCGTCAAAACTCTACACAGGAATCATCTGTTTCCAATAGGAGATAGAAAAATGGAGAAACCAGTTCCAAAGAAGAGACTTTCTTTGGAGAAGGGTAACAAAGAAGTGGCCACAGAAGGAGACGAAAAGGAGAGAAGGAAGAATGAGCAAAGAAATGGTTTCGAAACCAAGAAAGATGAAGATTCAAGTGATGAATCAGATGAAGAGAGAGTAGCGGTAGGACCACGATTTGTAAGAGGTACAAATCTACATGGGGACGCCCATGGGTCCATAGATTTCAGAAAGGATAGAGGTGCAGAGGATGAAGTGAGAGAAGACACTTCAGAAGAAAGACTTGGCTCAGAGAGTCATCATGTCATTGAGTTCGAGAGAGAACAGAATATAGTGGAAGAAGAGGCTGCAGAAACAGTAGATGAAGAGGAGAGGCTGATGTCAAATGAAGAAGAAGAAGAAGACCATCAAAGACAGAGAGAAATCAACCACGTTGAAGAAATAGAAGATAGACAGAATGAAGAAAGAGAAAGACAAGGGGATAGAAATCTTGTAACCAGAGAGGAAAGAAAGAATACCCCCACCCCAGTACCTAGAAGATCACAAAGAGAGAAGAGAGCACCAAAGTGGTTCGATTCTTATCAGATGAAACAGATATCCATCAGACCGCAACATGATTCGAGATTAGAAGCTCTCAGTATTCTGACGTCCTCAGGAATTTTAGACCAAATTGATAGAAATGTTGCGTACAGTATTTTAGATTCTATCATAAAGTGATTTTTTATCTTATTATCTATGCAGACATGTTTTTACCATTTGTTGACTAATCTTTTTCATATTGTAGTGCGAGGACGCAATTTTTTTCATGGAGGGGAGGAATGTTTTGAAGATTGCAGACGGAAGTGACCAGATGACAAGATTTATGCCAGCTTTTCAAAAGTTTTGTGCTTGTATATGTGTGATGTGTCGCATGGCGGCATTTAAGACATTTTAGGAGAAGTTAGAATGACGAGACGTCATTTTACAGACCAGGGAAGGATGTGGCAGGGTCACTTTTCATATGATTTGGGTGTAGAGCTAATCTATCTACCTGTGTCGTGGTTCAATGGTCATTTCCCGCCAAATCAATCACATGACTTTATTTTTTCACTCAGTCACTAGCCTTTGTAGAAGAAACACTGTGTGTTTTGATTTTGGAAAAAGGATTCTTAAGAAAAGAGTTTTTGAGATGTAAGTTTGTCATGAATTTAGATTTCCATTTGTTTCACTGTTTCTAGTATTTGTATAAAAAGGTTTTGATGATCTTTTCATTCCATTTGTCCTTTTAGATCTTCTTACCATTTTGTTCAGAAGTTGAGCCCAATTTCAGTTTTCTCTCCATTAAGTCCTTGAAGCTAGGATTGTCCTTCATTAACTAATTTCTGATCTTTATACTAGTCTGCACTATTCTTATATTAATATTTCAGTTGCCTAATAGTCACAGAGAAATAAGAGTATTGGCTTGATTGTGGAAGAGATCTAAAGCACTTAGTTCCTCAAATTGGTAAGCGCTTGCCTTGTTTTGTACTGTATTGAATTGTGTTGAAAATGTATTTTTCATAGCATACTGTATATATTTTGGTAGAGTTTTACAGTAGAAAGCACTGTATTTCTTAGTACTTCATATAGAGATTAATAGGATAAAGGGTTGATTAGAAAGGAAAAGGATCACATTGTATTGAAGTGATATTGTATTGAAGTGTTATTGTGTAAAGTGTTTCATAAATCTATTCATTTGTATTGTGGGAAAAGGATAATCATGTCAGCAAATGACATGATAAGCCTTTTCACAAATACATAGGAAATGCATCCGTGACAGACTAAGATCAGATATTTTATTATTAGTTGTTTGTTAAATTTAATCTATTGTCATTTGTTTTAATTTCAGAGTGTTGGTTCTCTTTAGCCCAACATTAAAGATTATAAAACCAAGAGACTTTTTCTTCCATGACTTGTCCACAGTAGAAGAACCCACTTTAATATCAGCAGAAAGTCACAGTTACTTTACTGGAGACTCTGTTATACAAACACCAACGGCCCTTGCTAAGGCCACCAATTTCACAGAAATCTGTATTTGCGAAAAATTGTCTTAAAAACGGCTCTTCTCATTGAAGTAAACGGGAAAAGACATTACCCTTATCATCTTGCTACGCATTGCTTGTAAGAAGCTTTGGAAAACATTGTGGTAAAATGTGAAATTGCTTGTCACGAGTAATTTCACCTTTTGCCACAATGTTTTCTATGCTATCAAAAGATGTCATATATGTATAAGAAACAGCTTCATCCTTGCTGCTTCTTAGGATCAATCAGAGATACCATAGAAAAATGCCTTATGGGCTAAAGGGTTAATCAATGACATTTTGAAACAGTAAAAAATAAGTTAACCCACTGCCACACAATCCCTACCTTTGACGTCCCTGGAAAAGAAGCCTTTAGAACACATTGTGGAAAAAGGAGAAAATGCTGGTAACTAGCATTTTCTCCTTTTCCCACAATGTTTTTTACCCTTCATAAATAAATCTTAAAGTTTCAGTCACTTTCATTTTGTCGTCTGCAAATGCTTTCGATTTGAACCAGTCTAAAATGTTGTCGTTTGGTAATGGTGTAACTGTTTTTTCAAGGATTTATTCGACACAATATTTTCCCTTCTCGAGCATGACGTAAAACTAGATCTGGATCTAGTATGATTAATGACGTCATCATTTTCTAGCACGGATTTTTGTGAACTAATATTTGTACAAAAATAGATGTTTTATATGCAGAGAGTAAGACGGAAATTACATAATCTTTACTCGACAAACTAGATGATTTTTTTTTTTTTGCAATCATGTGGTCAGTAGATGATTTGTGTCATTTTTGGCCAATGTTAGTAAAAATGCGCAAGATTGTGTGACCCTGTGCGACCAACCGGATTCAGATTTAGGCTAATACCCAAAACAAAGTCGAATTCTTATTTTCATATATCTAAAAAGGTGTTATACGATACCGCAAAAGGAGCGTTTTTAAACTCAACAATGCCTGCCTCAAACTTAATTTTCAAAGTATTGTTTCAAAGCTTAAATTAAGCAGTTTATTATATCTTTTTTGTAAATCAAAAAATAAGTTTGAAATAATGGGACCGAAATTCTATCTTTTGAACGTTTTGGAACTTTTTAGGAGAATTAATTGTCCATCTTTTACTAAATTGGATGATAATATTAAGGCGCGTAATTGGGCGTGGAATAATTCAGTAACCGCCCACTTCATGATCACGTGACTTGTATTCGGATTGCTACTTTAGATATCTAGATTTGTCAACATTAGCGACCGCGATCGAAAATTGCCGGATTTTAGCAGAAGAAAAAGATAAAAATGGAACTTTTACCGAAGAAGGAGACTGAGGCCCTTCGTAAACAATATATAGGGTAAGCATATTTCGATCTCCTTGATTTAAGAGTTGCAGCCGCATGTCAGCCTCAATTGTTAATAGCTTTTAATCTCTACTGTACATGTTCTGATAGGCTACGTTTTGGTTGCGGATGCTGTTTGTTAATAGCTTTTAATCTCTACTGTACATGTTCTGATAGGCTACGTTTTGGTTGCGGATGCTGGAAATGAACTGCGAAGAAATATTGAATGAATCATTTACTTCGATATTCAGACATCCACACACTGAACCAGTTCGTAAATAAAATGAGACGTATTTTAGGACGACATTTATACTTTTTGTTATGTAAAAGTAGGCATAGACACGACCTTGGGTTTGTAAGCAAAATAAATTATCGATACAGTATGGTAATCATGTAATCGGATACATTTTCTTTTAACGTTGTAGACCCCTAATAGAAAACAGCTATTTCACAATAATACTATCCCACAAATTTGCTATAATTAAAAAAGAGTGTTATTGAACTGCTTTAATAAAGCCACTTTTCCCTTTTTGTCTTTTCTAGAATTATCATTTATAAATCTAAAACCCCTACTTTCATTACAAAGAGAGATAGTAATTACCTCCCTTTTCTGGAAACTAACAAAAGACTTTTGAAAAGTATATCTTCAAATAATTTCAAGATAGGCATAAAGAAATTTCTGGTCCATTAAAAATGTGCAAAAGTATACCTGTAACTAGTCACAATAATGAAATGAGCGGCTACTGTGATCTTTTTCATTTTGGGACATATACTATACACCCTACCATCTCATGTCTAGTGTAAATTTTCCTGTAGCAAATATAGAGAGCTAATACTGCCTTTCTGTTTTATCAGTTTTATCTGTATTGCAGCAAAAGGCAATTGACTTTTTGTACTAAACATGACCAAAAATGAATTGTTAAACAATTAATTACATAAAGAGCTTGTAGAAGTCGTTTATAATATGTATATCTCGAAAAAATCATTGATGAAATTCATTATGCATGGCAGCCATTTTGTATGTTTTCAGGAACATAAACAACTCAAGTAACTGATGAATTGCATGGTTTTCTCTCACGTTCAGCGTTTATATTGAAAAGATTTTTATTTCAAATGAAGGATTATTGAATACACAAGCAACAGTTATGTTTAAATCCTAGTTTTGTGCTCTATTTGCGAAATTATAAGAGTTCAAACTTACGCACAAAATCTGTGCGGAGCTTTCAACTGATTTTGTCCGGATTGTCTCTGTACCCATCGGCAACCAGTCAAAAAGTAACATGGCTTTTGGGGACAGTTATCTGAACAAACCTGTTACCAGCATATTATTTTTCCTCCGAAATGCTTAGTACTTCTAGTTTGATGTTTCCAAAGGTAATTAATGGGTAATTAAATAATTAATTGATGGACAAGCTCAAACTTTGTCCCTCTGAAAAATAGAATAAACTGCCATCAATGACAAAAATATACATGTCTCAATTGCGTATTAATATTAAACTGAAAGTAGACCTCACTGAAATTGAAAGTAGACTTGAAACCTTTGAACTATTTATCTGATCTTTTTTGTCCACTGTTTTCAAAACTGTAAGCTGCAGGGATGTGTAAAGTTTTGTTTGTTTGATACTAGGACAGATTAAAAATATCATCCATCTTCTTTCTTTGTGCACAGTGGCCTTGTATAATGATAGTTAGAAGATAGATGACAATTCACTTGGACCTATAAATCCTTTACCAAATGATTCTCATTTATACAGGAGCTTATCTTTGAAAGGGTGAAAAGCATTATGGAAGAAACAAACAGAAAAATGGTGGTTAACCGTTTACAACACAATCCCAAGATGTAACAACCCTGAGAAAAAGCCTTTTTCCACAAGGATTTGTACCATATCAAAGACAGATCCATCTTTTAACCCATTACCACATGACAATATTGAAGACTGGTCCAAATTGAAAGCATTTGCAGATGACAAAATAAAAGTGACTGAAGATTTGAAATTTGTTTTGTGAAGGGTAGAAAACATTGTGGGAAAAGGAGAAAATGCTGTAATCAGCATTTTATCCTTTTCCCACAATGTTTTCTAAATGCTTCTTTCACAGGGGCGTCAAAAGTAGGGACTGTGTGGTAATGGGTTAAACCTTCACCACACAATACAGACTCTTATCACCCCTGTTAAAGAAGCCTTTTGAAAATAACGTGGGAAAAGGAGAAAATGCTGGTAGCCAGCAATTTCCCCTATTCCCACAATGTTTTCTTCCCTTCTTGAAACAAATTTATTTCTTTTGTCATATTAATTTTGTCGTCTGCAAAATTAATGCTTTCAATTTGGACTGGTCTAAAATTTTGTTGTTTGGTAAAAGAGTTAAGCCACAGTTTGATCAATTGTCATCTTGGATTTTTTTTTTTTTAACTTAACTTGTTACCACACAATCCAGACTTTTAACGACCCTTAGAAAGGAGCCTTTCGTAAACATTGTAGGAAAAGGAGAAAATGCTGGTAACCAGCATTTTCTCCTTTTCCTACAATGTCTCCTATCATTCTAAAGTCAAGATTCAATTTTTGCATCATCTTTATTTTGTTGTCTGCAAATGCTTTCAATTTGGACAAGTCTAAAACTAAGTTGTTTAGTAAAGAGTTACCGTTAAGGCAAACTCTCTATGTTTGTCTGATGGTAAAAAGCCAGACTGAACTTTGGAAGAGCCTTTCTCAATCATTGTTGCCTCTATGGCAAATTTTTATCAAAATCGGACTGCACACAGAATGCATCCTGATACTAGTATTTGATCTACATCGTCTGCTTTTCCGAAAAACTTACTCCAAGAGTTACCTTGAAATTGCAGTTATTCGGGTCTATTCTAGAGATTGAATTTGTCTGTTTAGTTCATTTAATTCTTTACCGTAAAACAAAATTTTAGACTGGTTCAAATTCGAAGCATTCATAGACAAGAAATCAATGTGACTCAAAAATTGAAATTCGTTCTGGGAAGGTAAAAACATTGTGGGTAAAGGTGAAAAAGGCTGGTTACCAGCATTTTTTCCTTTTCCATAAATGTTTTCATAAGGCATATTTTTCAGGTTCATAAAAAAACAGGGATTGATTGGGAAAAGGTTTTAAAGCTCTAGGGGTGACATCATTATCAGACCTTTCATACCAGCTCCTTTGTTTGGACCAGTTCTATTTTTTTCAGAACGACCTGTCTTAACAATAGAATGCACAAGCGCAGATCTATCTTTGCACATGCACAGGTTGCTCTGTAGATAGAAAACCTGCCCACATGCTGGAAAGACCTGCTCCCTTGCGAGAAAGACCTGTCCACATAAAATTGATGGACCTCAGGTCATGCAGGATATTGGTACTAGAAGCACATTATTGATTTTTAGAAATTTGTTTTATAACATGAAGAATCTTGCAAATATGCTTCTTTCTGTTAAGACAGATTTTAATCTGTTAGATTTTTATTGGTGACAAACTCAGCACTTCTTTAACCCATTCCCAAACAAGCCCTGGTTTTTACGTGTCTGCAGTAAAAGTCTTTTGAAAACACTGTGGGCAAAGGAGAAATTGCTCGTAACAAGCAACTTCTCCTTTTTCTCACAGTGTTTTCTACCCTTTTTGAGAACTTTCTGCCATTTTCACCTAATCCAAAATTGTCGTTTGCAAACTCTTTCGGTTGTTTGAAGGGTCCATAATTATCGTTTGGGAAAGGGTTAATAATTTCTTTCAAAGCAATCGTTAAAAAATCTATCCCTTCTTCTTTCAAAATTTGCTGTTCTAAAACGTGTCTACAATGTTGTTTTACTTTGGTTCTAATGCTCCCTATTTCCTATGAGACCGACTGTTGATATGTCCGTATTAGCACAGTTTAGCCTCAGGAAGGGAAAGGCCCTCGTCTTTTCTTCTTATTGTGAGAAAGCAAAAGTAAGGTCGGAGACCCGGTGCAGCTATCCAAGAAATCAAACGAAATGCAAATTGAGGGGCCCGATCACTCCCATGGTCGAATGATCAGAATCGCTTTGAGACCGCCTGCCCTAACCTCGATCCCAATGTTCAGGGCTTGAGCCTCACTGGAAGTATTGCCATGATATGACTGAAATAATGTTGAAAGCAGTGTAAAACACCATTCAATCAATCAGTCAATCAATCAATGATTACTGGTCTATAGCTCTAAAGAGGTGGATGAACAGATGCAAACGAGCAGACGGTAGAATTGAAAACATGATAGTGTTTTCAGCTATTAAAGCTAAACTTCATGAATACTTCTATTAATTTGAACCTATACTGAGTAATGAACTCACTCGTGCATCAATGAACCTTTCCAAATAAAAAGATCCATAGGTCGATGCTTATGAGGTCTGCTCAGTACTGATGGTGGCTTGTATGTAAGTCAGATATTGACCTCGTACATCGGTCTTCCCGTATAAGAATGACCAGGGCACAAGCTTCACAAAACACCTCGAGCGCTTCATACTCTTGGTGTTTTGTGAAGCTTGTGCCCAGGTCGTTCTTATACGGAAAGACCTCATACTCAGTAGATATCCTATACTTACTTAAGTGATGAATTTCAGAAAAACAATATTAATATGGTTTCAATATCTATTTCAGAGATAACTGCCAACTTTTCTTCTCCTCTGATCCTCTTAAGATTACCAGAGCAAGTGGGCAGTACATGTATGATGAGAGAGGAAATCAGTACCTAGATTGTATCAACAATGTGTGCCATGGTAAGAAGGTTTTTGTTCAGTGTAGTGTAGCTGGGTACAGGTATTTGGTGATTGTTGTCTGCGCATGTCATATTCTTTGAAGATTCAACTGTCTTTTATGACGCGTCACTAGCCCCGAAAGTAGGCAGACTGTAATGGTACGCTCTATAAAGTAGCAATGTAGAAAATAGCTTTTATCAATACGTTTGAGGATAAATGAGACCTGCTTTAGCTCCAGATTTCTCTAAATTGCTAATCATAGCTGAGTGAATTGTACAAGGTAGCGTTTTATTGAGTAAACATTTATTTTAGTTTGAAATTCAAAGTAACGGTTGTCGCGTATGAAAGTGGTTCGTTTCTGTACCCAGGATGCCCAAATTAGATAAATAAGTATTTATAGAATGCCACCTAGCTGGAGATATTGATTTGGTGATATATGTTGTCTGCGCATGTCATATTCTTCGAAGATTCGACTGTCTTATATGACGCATCACTAGCCCCAAAATCGGGCTGACTGTAATATTACGCTCTATAAAGTAGCAATATAGAAAATAGCTTTTATCAATACGTTTAAGGAGAAATGAGACCTGCTTTAGCTCCATATATCTCTAAACTGCTGCCAAACTCGCGTTTACAGAAAGGTCAATTACTTCTTGTTTATGCCATGGCAACCAAATAGAATTTTCTAGGAAATTCTTTAAAAATCTTCTTCGTTGAAACTGCTGGTAAGATTTTGAAATAATTTAACAGATATGTTTCCTTGGTGACCCTTTTCAAAAACTGTTGGTGAAATTTTGATCGGTCAAAAATTGTGGCTCTGGTGAATGAGGGCTACTTGCACTATATAGAAATGAGGAAATTCTTAAAAATTCTTCTTCTCTGAAATCGCTGGTCAGATTTTGAAATAATTTCACAGAAATGTTCCTTGCGTGACCCTTTTCAAAAACTGTTTGTGAAATTTTGATCTGTCAAGAAACATGGCTCTGGTGAATGGTGACTACTTGCACTGTAGGGAAATGAAGAAATTCTTAAAAATTCTTCTTCTCTCACTCTGGAACGGCTGGTCAGCTTTTGAAATAATTTCACAGAGATATCCTTGGGTGACCCTTTCAAAAAATTGTTCGTGAAATTTTGATTCGTCAAGAAACATGGCTTTAGTGAATGGGGGCTACTTGCACTATATGGAAAAGAAGAAATTCTTGAAAATTCTTGTTTTCTGAAACCTTCACAGCAATGTTCTTTGGGTGACCCTTTTCAAAATTTGTTCATGAAATTTTGATCCGTCAAGAAACATGGCTCTGGTGAATGGGGGCTACCTGCTCTACAGACATGAAAAAATTCTTGAAAATTCTTCTTCTCTGAAATGACAGATCAGATTTGAAAATAATTTCCCAGAAATGTTCCTTGAATGACCCTTTTCAAAAAGTGTTCCCAAAATTTCAATTGGTCAAGAAACATGGCTCTGGTGAATGGAGGCTACTTGCACTGTATGGAAATTAAGTAACTCCTAAAAAATCTTCTTTCCTGAAACTGCTGGTCAGATTTTGAAAGGACTTTAACAGGTGACCTTTGAAAATTGCTAGGCAAGATAATGATTTTGTTTCCAGTGTTTCAATACCTCAAAAAAAGAATGGCTATGGCCCTCTCAAAGATTCAGGTGAGCGATCCAGGGCCATCTTGGCCCTCTTTTTTGTACTGAGATAGGTTGACTATCATTATTATACCCCTGCAAAACGATTGATTTAGGGGTATACTGGAATTAGCCTGTCTGTCAGTGTGTCCATATGTTCATTTGTACGTCCTTGTGTCCGTCTGTGTACAAATAATTGCCTGTTTCTGTCAGAGCACTGGCAGGAGGATTAACTCTTTACCAAACAAAAATTCTTAGATTGGTCCAAACTGAAAGCATCTTCAGACGACACAATGAAAGTTACTGAAAATTTGAAATTTGGTTTTGGAAGGATAGAAAACATTGTTGGAAAAGGAGAAAATGCTGGTTACCAGCATTTTCTCCTTTTCCAACAATGTTTTCAAAAAGCTTCCCTCTAAGGGTCGTTGAAAGTCGGGATTGAGTAGTGAAGGGTTAAGTCACATTCAGTGACAGCTCTGGTTTGTTGGCAGTGAGAGCCCTGGTATGGATCTCATTTTGTATTTATAAATCAATATCAAATTTTGTTTACAACATGATGTATTTCATCCTCTGTGACCCTGTTTCAATTCATTCTGTAATTAAAATGCACGGAGAGTAACATAGTGATTCAAACCAGGGCTCCACGGATGAGTATTTTATAGTGTACCGAGGTCTGCAAATGCTTTCCATTTGGACATGTCTAAAATTTTGTCATTTGGTAAAGATTTAAATAAGGATGGTAAAAAATATAGAACCAGAGGTAACCAGCATGTTCTTCTTTTGCTACTATGATTTCTACCCCTCCAAAAATTCCTCAGGTATTTTGATATTGCAAATGTTTTCATATTTGGAGAAGTATAGAGAGTTGACATATGGTATAGAGTAAAGAGATACTGGTGGTTATAAAATAGATCTATTATTCAAGATCACATTTGGCTAGACAGATTAATTTTTTGTGTAAAATGTGTCAGACCTATATGTTTGAGATAATCCTTGAAACGTAAAGAACATGGAAATATTGCTCTAGCTAACAATGTAGATCAAGACCAGGCTGCATCTGACATGCAGTACGATTTAAATCTCTCTGTTTATAAGATGGGAGAGATATTTTGCACTACCTGCTCTTTAAAAACTACTTGAAAGCTTTACTCCTTTTTTTTTCGTTCCTAGGTGGTTGAAAAAAAAAGGCTTCTTTCTCAGGGTCGTCAAAAGTAAGGACTGTGTAGTAATAGGTTAAAACAGTGCAGAGAAAATGCAATATCTAGCATAATTAATTTCCTTTTCCATAATGTAAAGTAGCCTTTCAAAAGCAGTCAAATCATCTGCAAAAGTAATGCTTTGAAAGTGAATAAGTCTAAAATTTTGTCAGTTAATCCTTTCCGAAACAATCCGTGGTTTTTATGGGTCTAGAATAGTAGCCTTTTGAAAACATTGTGGGAAAAGGGGAAAATGCTGTTAACCAGCATTTTCTCCTTTTCCCCCAATGTTTTCTACCCTATCATAGACAGAAATCATCTTTTCAGCAACAGTTGAATTGTCGGCTGTGAATGCCTTGAATTTGGTCTAGTCCAAATGTTTGTCATTTAGGAAAAGGTTTATAAAGAGTTTATTCCTCAAAAATTCCCTTTGTCAATACATAACCTTGTATTCACAGTTGGACATTGCCACAAAGATGTTGTTGAAGCAGCCTACAAACAGATGCAAACTCTCAATACCAACAACCGCTTTCTCCACGACAACATTGTCAAACTTGCTGAAAGAATCTCTGCAACTCTCCCAGAGCAGTTAAATGTTGTCTATATGTGTAACTCAGGGTAATATCTCCAGATAGATGGCTTTCTTTCTCCTAATTGTTGTTTTCCTCTCCCAAAAGAATATTGTAGATATTTAAAGCTTTACCAAACAAGATGTTCCCAATTTTCAAAGAAATGTCAGACTAAAAATAAGTGTGACTTAACTCATTACCAAATGACAATATTTCAGGCTTGCCCAAATTGAAAGCATTTGCTGACAACAAAATAAAAGTGACTGAAAATTTGAAATTTGCTTTGTGAAGAGTAGAAAACATTGTGGGAAAAGGAGAAAATGCTGGTTACCAGCATTTTCTCCTTTTCCCACAATGTTTTCTAAAGGCTTCTTTCCCAGGGGTGTCAAAAATAGGGATTGTGTAGTAATGGGTTAACCCGTTACTCCATAGATACTCATTTCTACACATTGCTTGTTTGAGCCTTTAGAAAACATTGTGGCAAAAGGTGAAATTGCTCGTGACGAGCAATTTCACCTTTTATCACAATGTTTTCTATGCTATCAAAAGGTGTCATTTACACATAAGAAACAGCTTCATCCTTGCTATTATTTAGGATCAATTAAAGATACCATAGGAATGCCTTATGGAGTAAAAGGTTAAATAGTGTAAATTGTTTTTGAAAGAGAAAACACTGTGAGAAAAGAAGAAAATGGTAATGCCAGCTTTTCCCCAATTTCCCATATTGTTTTCAATGGCCCTCATTCTACAGGTTTTTAAAACATAGGATTATAAGGCCAAGGATTTAAAACAGATGAATCCGATCCCTTGTGATGGGTCTTAGTCCTTTACAACACTAGCCTGACTGTTAACAAACCTGGGGTAAGAGCGTTTTGAAAATATTGTTGGAAAACTAGAAAGTGCTGCTTACCAGCTTTTTCTGCTTTTTCAGCAACATTTTTTCTTCTTTAATGACGAATTCCATCATTTCATTGCATTCAATCAGTCATCTAGAGCAGTTTCTTTTTGGACAAGTCTGAAATTTATTGTATTGTAAAGACTTAACCCATTTATCACCAAAAAGACCTTAACCCTTTACCAAACGACAAAATTTCAGATTGGTGCAGAATCAAGGCACTTGCAGATGACAAAATAAACATAACTCAAAAATTGAAATTTGTTTCCAGCAGGATGGAAACATTGTGGGAAAAGAAGAAAATGCTGGTTACCTAAGGATTAAGCCACTATGACAAAGATTTTCAAGAAGACCAGATTTATATCTGTGTCCTAATCATGAGGAAACTTTATACTTTGATGAACAGACATAATTATGCTTTACCTCTTTACCAAACCACAAAATTTAAGACTAGTCCAAATTGAAAGCATTTGCAGACCACAAATTTAATCTGACTAAAATTCTGAAAATTGCTCTGGAAAGGGTAAAATCATTGTGGGAAAAGGAGAAAATGCTGGTTACCAGTGTTTTCTGTTTTTCCCACAGTGTTTTCATAAGGCTTCCTTTTCAGGGTCTTCAAAAGTCTGGATTGTGTAGTAAAGAGAGAACATTCATTTGGGGAGAAGACTCTTGAAAACTGTATACAAAAGGGGAGATAAACTGGTTACCCACATTTGCTCCTTTTTTCCCAATGTGCTAAGTCTGATAAGTCAGGGTGAATTATAGACAGGGTTGATTGGTAAGGGGTTAATTTAAGATTTGATTAGTTAAACCTTTACCAAATAACTAACGTTAAGACTGGACCAAATTGAAAGCATTTGCAGATGAAAAAAACTCAAAAATTGAAATTTGTTACCAGTAGGCCAGAAAACATCGGGGGAAAAGAATTACCAGCATTTTCTCCTCATCCCACAATGTTTTTAAAAGGTTTCTATCTCAGGGTTGGAAAAACCAGGGATTGTTTGGGAAAGGATTAGATAAAGATTTTTTTTTCCTTTTGTGTGATTTGCTTCATGCTGACATGCCTGAAATGGGTCAATGCATATCCGGCCTATTCAACTTTTTATTGAAATAAGCTGTGTGCTATTTTTAAGACCATTTTATATGCATTCATTGCTAACATAAATGAAACAGAAATTTTAAAAAAAAAGGTCATGCACAGATAGAATGCTGTCTGATCTTTGATTAACAGTGTTTGCAGCTGTGCATCCTAGCCATTGAAAAATTGAAACAGCTAAGTTTTGGCAGTTTTTCCTACTTTGAAAAAGTCTTTCTCAAATGCAGGGCATTGAAGGGTTAAAAAAATACCTTACTCCTGCTGTTCAAAGTTTAAATGTGACAAAGATAAATTTTGGGTGGAGTCAGTGAACTTGAGTGTTTTGCCACTTAAATAGTCAGTCAGTCAGGGCAGAGGACAGTTTAACCCTTTACCAGACAATCCTGAGTTTCAATGACCCTGAGAAAGAAGCCTTTTGAAAACATTGTGGGAAATGAAGAAAATGCTGTTAACCAGCATTTTCTTCTTTTCCCACAATGTTTTCTACCTTGTCAAAGACAAAAATCATTATACTGTAGACTCTTTTAATTATGTTGAGCCAAAAAATTATGTTGTTTGGTTAAGAGTTAAGTCTTGGCCCAGGCATTGTAAGCTTTATCTCTCTACCAAATGACAAAATTGTGGAAATGAGTGGACAAAACTCAGTGCACTATAAATTATTTTGCAGACAACAAAATGAATTTAGCTTAGAGGATGTCATCTGTCTTTGATAGGTTGGAAAACATTGTTGGAAAAGGAGAAAATACTGATTCTCCTTCTCATATAATGTTTTTGAAAGGATTCCCTTTCAGGGTGGTTTAAAGTCGGGATTTTGTGGGAAACGGTTAAGTGTAATGACATTTATAATGCAGTGATGTTGTAGGAAATGCATTACACATAGTGCCCCCCGAACTATATTAACCCTTTACATAAGAATCTCTGGTTTGTAACACCCTGAGATAGTAGCCTTTTTAAAACATTGTGGGAAAAGAGGCATTTTCTCTTTTTCCCACAATGTTTTGAACTATTGTTAAACACAGGTTTAGTTGTTAGAGGACATGGGAAAATGGGGCTTGATGTAAAGTTCCATTATCGACCAATATCTCTAACTACTGGACAAAAATGTATGAAACTTCATATTTGTTTTCCATAAGCTACAGACAATTGTTATTGTTTTTTATTTTTAATGAAATGCCATGTCATGTCATGAAAAAAGGGGCTTTACATGCATAATTTCATCATGGACCAATAACAGAAAGGCCACTTGTACATGCTAAGCAGAATACTTCATGCTAGAGTATGTTTCTATCAAAAGAAAAGGTCATTTTTAGCTGGGGATATCATTTCAACATTTTAGCTTGTTTCACTTTGTACAGTGTTATCTGTTGTTCTTGCTTTACAGTTAGTTGACTTAACTCTTTACCACACCAGAAATTTTTAGACTGGTCCAAATTGAAAGCATTTGCAGACGACAAAACAAACGTAACTCAAAAATTAAAATTTATTTCCAGCAGGATAGAAAACATTGTTGGAAAAGGAGAAAATGCTGGTTACCAGCATTTTCTCCTTTTTCCACAATGTTTTCTAAAGGCTTCTATCACAGGGTCGTAAAAACCAGGGATTGTTTGGTAAAGGGTTAACCCATTACTACACAATCCCTACTTTTGACGACCCTCAGAAAGAAGCCTTTGGAAAACACTGTGGGAAAAGGAGAAAATCCTGGTAACCAGCATTTTCTCCTATTCCCACAGTGTTTTCTACTCTTCACAAAGCAAGTTACAAATTTTCAGTCCTTTATATTTTGTCGTCTGCAAATGCTTTCGATTTGGACAAGTCTTCAATGTTGTTGTTTGGTAATCAGTTAAGGGAACAGTTTGATAATTTTATTCCGACTTTTTGTTTTTCTTACATCTACATCATAAATGAAATGCCATGCCTTTATTGTTGAGATTTTAATGGAGACAATTAAAATTAGTGAAATGGAGTGAATTGCCATTAGGCAAATTTTCCCCCCATTTTCATTTTTTCTACCTTGATGAATTGGGCTTGTCTTGTGTGTAGAGAAGAAAAGTTTTTGCAAGTACAGTAGTGAAGATTTTTGTCCTCAACATGACCCTAAACCCATTAACTCATTGCCAGATGACAAAATTATCAGCCTGTCCAAATTCAAAGAAATGTTTTATTTGATTGAATTTTTCTTTAAAAAATTTTAAAGAATTTAGTGGAAAAAGGAGAAAATGTAGATTACTTGCATTCTCTCATTTTTCCACAGTGTTTTCACAAGCTTACTCCCTCAGGATTGGTAATTGATTGGACTGTCTGGAAATGGGATCAGTGATAAGCTAAGACCAACTGAACTCTTTACCAAACAATCCAGACTTTTAACGACCCTGAGAAAGAAGCCTTTTGAAAACATAGCAGGAAGAGGAGAAAATGCTGGCAATCAGAATTTCCTACTTTTCCCACAATGTTTTCTTCCCTTCCCAAAACATTTTTCAATTTTTGAGTCACATAAATTTTGTGGTTTGTAAATGCTTCAAATTTGGACAAGTCTAAAATGATGTCGTTTGGTAGAGTTAAAGCTCATACTTGTTAGTAGGTATGCAAAGGGATAACATTTGACACAAAATGAAATGTTACAATGACTGTTCTTGTAATTAGTATGGAACTCATTTTGGAAAAAGAGTATTTTGCTTGTCTGAAAAAAATTAATTTTTAGCTCCACTGGCCAAAGGCCAGCGGGCTTATGTCATGGCCCGGTGTCCGTCGTGCGTGCGTGCGTCCGTCCGTGCGTTAACTTTTATTTCAAACATCTTCTTCTCTGAAACTACCCATCCAATTTTGATGAAACTTCACAGAAATGATCCTGTCATGGTCCTCTTCAGAATTCTTTGAAAGAATTTTATTCCTTCAAAAACTCTGGTTGCCATGGCAACAAAACTGAAAAACATTGAACATTTTTAAAAATCTTCTTCTCTGAAACCATAAGGCCTAGGGCTACCAAACTTGGCATGTAGCTTTATCTAGTGGACCTCTACCAAGTTCCTTCAAATATTAGCCCTAGGGTCAAAATTGGCCCCACCCTGGGGGTCACAAGTTTTACATGGGCTTGTATAGGGAAAACTTTAAAATCCTTCTAGTACCTAGCCATAGGGCCTAGGGCTACCAAATTTGGCATGTAGCTTTATCTAGTAGACCTTTACCCAGAGTGCCCAAATGATAGCCCAGAGGTCAAATTTGGCCCGGCCCCAGGGGTCACAAGTTTTATATGGGCTTATATAGTGAAAACTTTAAAAATCTTTTCGTACCAAGCCATAAGGCCTAGGGCTACTCAATTTTGCATCTAGCTCTATCAAGTGGTTGTCTACCAAAGGTGCCCAAATTGTAGCCCTGGGGTCAAATTTGGCCCTGTCCTGGGGGTCACAAGTTTTACATGGGCTCATATTGGGAATTTTTTAAAAATCTACTTGTACCTAGCTATAAGGCCTAGGGCTACCAAATTTTGCATTTAGCTTTATCTAGTGGGCCTCTACCAGAAGGGCCCAAATTATAGCCTTAGGGTCAAGTTTGTCCCCACACCAGGGTCACAAGTTTTACATGGGCTTTTGTGATGAAGACTTTCTAAGTCATCTTGTTACTAACCATAATAAAGACTAGGACCACTAAATTTAGCCCTGTCTCATGGATTTTATGTTTTACAGGGCCTTTTATTGAGAAAACTTTGAAAATCTTCTTGTTTATAACCACACATTCTAGACCTGTATTATTTGGTATGGGGCTTTATCTTGTAGACCTCCACCAGGATTCAAGTAATTATAGCTTTATGGTCAAAACTGGATTTGCCCAGGGGTCACAACTTTTTTGTTGTTTTTTATGGAAAAAAAATTGTATGCCCTCAAGTTTGAAACCAGTTGGCCAAATAATGTAATGTTTGGCTTGTAGTGTTTTTACGAATTAGCCAGTGGAGCGATACAGGGCCATCATGGCCCTCTTGTTCCACAATGTTTTTCCAACTACATTAATTTTAATTCGCAATTGCATGAAATCAGTATGGTAGAGAAATGGATTAATTTTGGACAAAGTCTGAAAGAGCAAGGTCAACAACCTCTAGACTGTGATACTGTAAAGCCGAAAAACAATCCTTAACCCATTACCACAGAATCCCTACTTTTGACAACCCTGAGAAAGAAGCCTTTAGAAAACATTGTGGGAAAAGGAAAAAATGCTGGTAACCAGCATTTTCTCCTTTTCCCACAATGTTTTCTACCTTTCACAACACAAATGTCAAATTTTCAGTCACTTTTATTTTGTCATTTGCAAATGCTTTCAATTAGGACCAGTCTTAAGTTTTGTCATGTGGTAATGATTAAAATAGACAGTGTAAAAGTTATAATAATGTTCCTCTTGTTTTGTAGCCTGCTCTCCAGCCTGATCATTTTTTTCTGTTATATAATGTTAGTTTTAAATTTCCACACTAATTGGACTGATTATTAGATTTGCTTCAGATTTGTGGAGACCTTAACCCTTTACCAATCTATTTCTGAATTTTATGACCCTGAGAAAGAAGCCTTTTGAAAAAGTTGTGGGAGAAGGAGAAAATGCTGGTAACCAGCATTTTCTCCTTTTCCCACAATATTTTTTACCCTGATGGAAACAAATTTCAATATTTGAGTTATATTTATTTTGTTGTCTGCAAGTGCTTTCAATTTGGACCGGTCTAAAAATTAATTTTGTCATTTGGTAAGGAGTTAATACAGAGCATACTAAAGAGTAACTAACTGTTTCCTCCTGGGCCTATGTGTATCGTACTTGTTGCCTATTTTAGTCTCTGTTTTCATACAGTCAGTCTATTTCAGCAATACAAACTAAAACCATCCTTCCATTGTCTTGGAAAGGAGTATTAGTTCATAGTATCTTATCAGTGTTACAAGAGTCATAAGTATGTCCATTATTTTTTGTTTAATTGTAGGTCAGAGGCCAATGATCTAGCTCTGAGACTTGCCAAGCATTATACAAAGGCCACAGAAAATATCACTCTAGATCAGTGAGTAACTTACATACAAATAAAAAGCAAATTTCACATTTTAATGAGCCTATTGACCCTTCAGAAAGGGGCTTTAGAGAACAGTGTGGGAAAAGAAAAAAATGCTGATAACCACCATTTTCTTTTTTTCTCAAGATCTTTTCTTCTCTTCTTGAGAAAAACACCATCAGTGGAATCAGTGTCACAAGCAGAATTCAGTGAATGACATTGAAATAAGTTTTTATTCTAGGCCAGAGCTGAAGATAAGAGGGACTGATGGTATTTTAAATCCTTTGTTTCTCTTCCAAACCCTATGTAAAACATAGTGTTTAGTGGAGAATAATTAACCCCATAAGGCATTTCTATGGTATCCCTAATTGACCCTAAATAACAGCAAGGACGAAGCCACTTCTTATGTGTATATGACACCTTTTGATACCATAGAAAACATTTTGACAAAAGGTGAAATTGCTCGTCACGAGCAATTTCATCTTTTGACACAATGTTTTCCAAAGGCTCCTACAAGCAATGCGTAGAAATGAGTATCTATGGAGTAAAGGGTTAATATTCTTAATTTAGACATCAAAATCACACCCTCTATCTGGAGCTCTGTAAGCAAAAACAAAGGTCATGCATACATTTATATTATCTACTATTCAAAGATCTGATCAGGAATAGGCTTTATTGATTGATTCTCTACTGATTCTCTAAATCAACTATCTGAGCTTAAAAAGTATCTATGATAATGTGTGCACTCACAATACTTATAGCTGAAGACATTATGAAGTAACTGCATTATCATTAGATTCATTAACCTTTGCTGAACAACCCTTGTCACAATGTCATAATAACCCAATACCATACAGCAAAATTTTAGACTCCACAAAATAAAAGGCATTTGCAGACAACAAGTTCATGGTGGCTCAAATGGCACAGTATCTTCCAAAGGGTGGAAAACTTTGTGGGAAAAGGAGAAAATGCTAGTTACCAGCATTTTCTCCTTTTCCCACAATGTTTTCAAAAACCTTCTTTTGAAGGGCGTTGAAAGTTGTCATTGTGTGGTAAAGGGTTAAAACATTATCCTAAAATGAGAAAATTTCGGTAACCAATATATTTCCTTTCTGAATAATGTCTTCTACCCTTGAAAAGGCAAATGCATGTATCACCATTTCATCCCTAGGTAGTTTTTCATCTGGAAATGGTTTCAATTTCCACAAGTCTATATTTAAGAAATAATCTTCTTTCTATCGTGGTATATCGTTCAATAAACCACAGTTGTGATTTATGAGGCACAATAAATAATCCACGAGGGCGATAGCCCGAGTGGGTTATTCATTGCACCTCATAACTCACAACGTGGTTTATTGAACGATATACCACGATAGAAAGAAGATTATTTCGATTCTAACATGGCCAATTCTTAATGAAAGGAAAACAAGTTCAAACTAAGAGTAAAAACGCGGATGAAGATTATGTTCCATTGAATAACTCACTCATTGAATGACGTCACTCGATATAGGATGACGTCACTCTACATGTATTGTCGCAGATTTTACCACGCTTTCCTTGCACTGTGTTTATAGAGCGGAATTCGCGTTTCATGTAAAGAATCATTGTTATGCTACAGAGTTAACTCAAAACAATTTCAAGTTTAGCAAACCATAGGAAGACAGCCATAGAAAACATTTTTGGTAAATGAGGAATTATTAGTTAAAAATACTAGTAGCTGATGTAATGTTTGTCCATATTCTGTCCATCTGACTGTGCATGCATTTACAGTTTTGTTCAGTTCAGGAGATCTCTATTGGTCTTAAATGTATTTGTAGTCTTACTATGTTTTATACTCAAGGCTCTGATTTTGTTTGTTTTGTTTTTGTTGTTTTAACAATAAAATGGTTGTAATTTTTTTTCCCCTCAACAGTGCATACCATGGTCATGTTATATCATGTATCGATATCAGTCCATACAAACTGAAGGTTCAGAGAGACGGTGTTCATACCTGCCCAAGTAACACATATATTGTGAGTAAATATATATTTACAGCATGTACTGTAGTAGTAATAGTGGTAGTAGTAGTAGTGGTAGTATCTGTTACCATTTCAATTAAATGCACAGAATTTTGGACATGAGTAAGCACCTTACATAAAAGTATATAATGGCATTATTCTCCTGCAGTGGGGAAGAAAACAGCATGGGGAAGGAGGAGAAAATGCTGGTTACCAGTAAAATGTATAAATAATAAAAATACATGTATTTTAAAAATAGTGCAGATATTCTGGGACACATTATAGTTTTGCTACATGAAGTTATAGGTTAGATGTACTTAAGGCTACACTGATGGTAGTTTTTTTGTTGGTAGTAAAGTAACACTTTGTCAGAAGAAAAAAGATATTTTATTGTCTCTACAAGCATCATCATAACATAGCCCATTACCAATCACAGGCCACTGAGGCTTAATTGGACTGTCAAAAAACACTTAACCCTTTACCACACAATGACGACTTTTGATGACCCTGGAGAAGAACACTATTGAAAACATTGTGGAAAAAGGAGAAAATGCAGGTAACCAGCATTTTCTCCTTTTTCCACAATGTTTTCTACCCTATCAATAAACAGTTGCACCATTTGAGCCATATCGAAATTTTTGTCTGTAAATGCTTTCAATTTGAAAAGGGCTGAACTTTTGCCCCCCTTCGTCTTGTAAAGGGTTAAGGGGCCTGTGTGACTTGATGGTAATGGGTAGGATTTGTAACTTGACCCAGATTTTCGAGCTTCATTAGAAGCACTGGGGTTTTGTGGAAATGCCTTAGGATGAATACTTGAGGTGTTCCTGTGGTATGACTGAAAAAAGTTTAGAAAGTGGCATTATACACCAACCAATCAATCAGAACACCAAAATTTAACATACAGACAATGTAACCTGTGAAAGATCCTAGAGGGTTAACTCTTTACTTCCTTAAGACAGCTCTTCAGTGCTTACAGAAGGCCTTCTTTATTGCTATACAACATCAGACAAGGTCAAAATTTTGTCATCCGGTAAACAGTGAAAATACTTTGAAAATACTTAGCCTTTAACTCTTTACCGAACGACAATATTTTAGACTGGTCCATATTGAAAACATTTGCAGACAACAAAATTAATGTGAATAAAAAATTGATATTTGATTTGAAAAGGGAAGAAAACATTGTGGGAAAGGGAGAAAATGCTGGTTACCAGTATTTTCTCCTTTTTCTACAATGTTTTCAAAGGCTTTGTTTTTAAAGAAGTACCTTTCACTACTTAACTCTTTACCAAACAACAATATTTTAGACAGATCCAAATTGAAAGCATTTGCTGATGACAAAATAAAAGTGACTGAAAATTTGAAATACATGTATGTTTTGTGAAGGAGTTACCAGCATTTTCTCCTTTTCCCACAATGTTTTCTAAAGGCTTCTTTCTCAGGGGTGTCAAAAGTAGGGATTGTGTGGTAATGGGTTAACTCTTTACCCGACAACAAAATTTTAGGCTGGTCCAGATTGAAAGCACTTGCAGACAATAAACATTACTCAAAAATAAACATTACTCAAAAGCTGAAATTTGTTTACAGCAGGCTAAAGATGAAAAGGGAGAAAATGCTGTTCACCACCATTTTCCACTTTTCCCACAATTTTTTCACAAGTCTTCTATCTTTGGGTTGTAAAAACCAGGGATATTTTGGTAAAGGGTTAAGTCTTCTTTGAGGCCAGTGTCAATCAAAATCAGACTTCACAAAACATGCTTTCAGATCTGTCTGTATTGTTGACGGATCCTTGAAAATGGTGAACTTAACATTTGCTCTGGTCATGGTTTTATTTTTAGAATGAAAATATCTTTATGGTTTATTTGGCGCTCTAAAGGTTTTACTCTTTACGACAGAATTCGACTTTAACCCTTTCCCAAACAAGTCCTGGTTTTTACGTGTCTGCAATATAAGTCTATTGAAAACACTGTGGGAAAAGTAGAAATTGCTCGTAATGAGCAATTTCTCCTTTTCCCGTACTGTTTTCTACCCTTTTGGAGAACTTTCGGTCATTTTCATCCTAACCCATTACCACACAATTCCTTCTTTTGACGCCCCTGAGAAAGAAGCCTTTAGAAAACATTATGGGAAAAGGGGAAAATGCTGGTAACCAGCATTTTCTCCTTTTTCCACAATATTTTCTTCCCTTCACAAAACAAATTTCAAATTATAAGTGACTTTTATTTTGTTGTCTGCAAATGCTTTCAGTTTGGACAAACCTAAAATATTGGCGTTTAGTAATGGGTTAAAATTGTCGTCTGCAATCACTTTCAGTTTGGAAGAGTCTAAAATTTGTTGTTTGGGAAAGAGTTAAGGACACTGAAAGGGAAGCATGTAGAAAACATTGTTGGAGAGGAAGAAAATGGTGGAAACCAGCATTTTCTCCTTTTCCCACAATATTTTCTACCCTATCAAAGTTGGACATCACCATATTAAGAAGATTTAATATGTTGTCTGCAGATGCTTTGAATTTGGTCCAGTCCAAAAATTTGCTGTTTGGTAAAGCGTTAAATGAAAATTTTAATGATGATATGTAAAATAGACATTTATTGATGTGGAAATGTTTGAAAAGATAAATTGATATATTCAAAAGCTTATGTATGCATTGGATATGCTATAAATACATGTTTTCAACATACATGTAATTATCTCTTTGTAAATGTCTTATAGCAACTGAACCCCTAACACTGTAGTTTCAACTATGGATGTTGATATAGCCTGTGTAGATCAGGATCAGACTGCATTCAATCTTAATAAAAGGATTTTGTAAAAGGTTTTTGGTAAAGGAAAAAATGCTGATAACCAACATTCTTTTCAGATGAAAAAAAAAAATCATTTGGTTGTGGTAACGTCATAAACTTTGAGCAATTTTTTTTTTAGCTCCACTGGCCGAAGGCCAGCGGGCTTATGTCATGGCCCGTTGTCCGTCCGTCCGTCTGTGCGTTAACTTTTTCTTTAAACATCTTCTTCCCTGAAACTACCCATCCAATTTTGATGAAACCTCACAGAAATGATCCTGCCATGGTCCTCTTCAGAATTTCTTGAAAGAATTTAATTCCTTCAAAAACTCTGGTTGCCATGGCAACAAAACTGAAAAATTTGGAAAATCTTTGAAAATCTTCTTGTCTGAAACCGTAAGGCCTAGAGCTACCAAATTTGGCATGTAGCTTTAACTAGTGGACCTCTACCAAGTTTCTTCAAATTATAGCCCTGGGGTCAAAATTGGCCCTGCCCCGGGGGTCACAAGTTTTACATGGGCTTATTTAGGGAGAACTTTAAAACTCCTCTTCTACCTAGGCATAGGACCTAGGGCTACCAAATTTGGGATGTTGTTTTATTTAGTGGACCTCTACCAAGAGTGTCTAAATTAAAAGCCCTGGGGTCAAAATTGGCCCCACCCCGGGGGTAACAAGTTTTACATGTGCTTATATATGGAGAATTTCAAAATTCTTCTTCCACCTAGCCATAGGGCCTAGAGCTACCAAATTTGGCATGTAGCTTTATCTAGTGGACCTCTACCAAGGGTTTCCAACTTATAGCCCAGGGGTCAAATTTGGCCCCGCCCCGGGGGGTAACAAATTTTACATGGGCTAATATAGGGAAAACTTTAAAAAATCTTGTCGCACCTAGCTATAAGGACTAGGGCTATCAAATTTTGCATGTAGCTTTATCTAGGGGGTCTCTACCAAGGGTGCCCAAAAGTATAGCCCTGGGGTCAAATTTAGCCCCGTCACAGGGGATCACAAGTTTTGCATTGGCTTATATAGGGAAACTTTAATAATCTACTTGTACATAGCCATAAGGCCTAGGGCTACCAAATTTTGCATGTAGCTTTATCTAATGGGCTTCTGCCAAGAGGGCCAAAATTTTAACTTTGGGGGTCAAGTTCGACCCCATCCCAGGGGTCACAAGTTTTACATTGGCTTTATAAACCTGTCTCATGGGTCACATATTTTACAGGGTCTTTTATTGAGCAAACTTCTTGTACAGGGCTTTTTATTGGGCAAGATTCAAAAATCTTCGTGTTTATAACCACACATTCTAGTTTCATATTGTAGGTCTGGGGTCAAAATTGGCTCCAGGGATCACAAGTTTAACATGGGCCTCAAGATATAATCACTTTAATTTATACATTAATCAAGGGAAATAACTCTTTATGAAAGATAAAGTTTGGTACTATTTACCTTCCTTGATTATCAAACTGCATTGATACATGATTGGTGCTAGACATTAAGTTTTTTGATAGAAAATATTCTGTTTTCAAGTGTTATTCATTTTTTTGATGCTAATAGTTATGCTCACATGAGGTGAATAATAAATTCAGAGTAAGGTTTCTATCATTCAGCTTTTTTTTCCAAGGATTTTACCTTTCATGCCAATTAATTAACCTGCTTGTACTGCCTGACAGCGTTCATTGTTTTTGAAGGCCCTCTTTTCCATGGTCATGAACACTTCAATTTGTGTGGTAAAGGGTTAAAAAGCCAGTGGAGCGATACAGGGCCATCATGGCCCTCTTGTTAATATTTTATTTTTGTAAAGATAATTCATCAGGATATGACTGTTTGCTCTGAGAGTAGAAGGGCACAAAGATGCCTCAGAAAAATTAAATGAGCCTTAATTGACGTAATAGGGTTTTGAAAGAGAAGGCATTTTTGGAAGGGGAGAAAATGCAGAGTACATGTACTAGCATTTTCCACTTTTCCCAAAATATTTTCAGATTTTGTCATTACGTTCATTAAAGAAAAACAGAGTATTTTGTAAATGGTTAACCCGTTACCACACAATCCCTACTTTTGACGCCCCTGAGAAAGAAGCCTTTAAAAAACATTGCAGTAAAAACCATTGCGGGAAAAGGAGAAAATGCTTGTAACCAGCATTTTCTACTTTTCCCACAATGTTTTCTACCCTTCACAGAACAAATTTCAAATTTTCAGTCACTTTTATTTTGTCATCTGCAAATGCTTTCAATTTGGACCAGTCTAAAATATTTTCGTTTGGTAATGGCTTAATGGTTATTGGAGACATCCTTACTGGATACATCACTTATCAACCATTAGTTTTCAATTAGTACTGTGTATAAAACTTTTTCCATCATACAAGCTCCTGTTAAGTCCTTGCCAGATGATAGTAAAGTTAAATCTCCATTATTAAAAGTATTTTCAGACGACAAAATAAAAGTGACCAAAAATTTGAAATTTGTTTTTGGAAAGGAAGAAAACATTGTGGGGAAAAGAGAAAATACTGCTAACTAGCATTTTCTCCTTTTCCCACAATATTTTCAGTAGGCATCTTTCTCAGGGTCATTAAAATTCGGGATTGTGTGGTAAAGAGTTAACCCCGTTCCACACAATCCCAACTTTTAACACCCTGTGAAAGAAGCCTTTTGAAAACATTGTGGGAAAAGGAGAAAATGACCAGCATTTTCTCCTTTTCCCACAATGTTTCCTCTCTTCCTAAAACAAATTTCAAATTTTTAGCCACATTCATTTTGTTGTCTGCAAATGCTTTCAATTTGGATGAGTCTAAAATTTTGTCGTTTGGTAATTAGTTAACCCATTACTCCATAGATACTCATTTCTATGCATTGCTTGTAGGAGCCTTTGGAAAACATTGTGGCAAAAGGTGAAATTGCTCGTCACAAGCAATTTCACCTTTTGCCACAATGTTTTCTATGCTATTAAAAGGTGTCATATACACATAAGAAAATGGCTTCATCCTTGCTGTTATTTAGGGTCAATTAGAAATACCATAGAAGTGCCATATGGGGTAAAGGGTTAAAGGAACAATTTAGGACATTGATGTTGGATAATAGTTTTATATGTCTTGCTCAATTACCTACCAAACAAATGTGTCTAAAAGGCTCTGTGCAGGAATATCTTTGAAAACATTTGATGAAGAAAACTAATAAGAATTTTCTAAAATGAAGAAATAAAAAATGTCTTCAAAATGAAATAGTAAGGGATACTGATCCAAAAGGAGGAAATGGTGGTAATTGGTATTTTTTTTCATTTTCAACAATTATCAAAAACCTACTTTTTTACACACAGTTGTATGGTTAAACCTTTACTTCACAGGCCTGAGTTGTAGCCACATTGACAAAGAGGGCTTAAAACATTTTGGGAAAAGGAGAAAGTACTGGTAATTCTGTTACGCCTTTTTCCCAACCATGTTTTATACCTTACAACCTTACAAAGACAAATTTCAGTTTTTGAGCCAAGTCTCATTATTATGTAGTGTACAAATGCATTCAGTTTGGACAAGTCTGGAATTTAATCATTAAGTAAAGTATGGTAAACCTTTACCACACAATTCTGACTTTTAATGACCCTAACAAGCCATGTGAAAACATTGTGAGAAAAGGAGAAGATGCTGGTAACCAGCATGTTTTCTAGCCGTCCAGAAACAAGTTGCAATTTTTCAGTCACATTTATTTTGTTGCCTGCAACTGCTTTCAATTTGGAGAAGTCTAGAATTTAGTCATTTGGTAAAGTCAATTAACACTTTACCACACAATGCTGACTTTTGATGATCCTGGAAAAGAAGCCTATGAAAATATTGTGGGAAAAGGAGAAAATACTGGTGACCAGCATTTTCTTCTTTTCCCACAATGCTTTCTACTCTATCAAAGAAAGATCACACCATTTTAGTCACTCTGAAATTGTTGTCTGCAAATGCTTTCAATTTGTACAGGGCTAAAATTTGGTCGTCCGGTAAAGCGTTAAGGGAAAAAGATGGCTCAGATAGTATAACATAGAAAATGTGATTTTTTTTTCAAGGCTCCTTGTCCAGATATTTACAGAGGTATCTATGCAGACTGTGACTATCCTAGGGAAGATCTTGGAACCAAATATGCAAATGAGGTCAAGGACATAGTGAAGGTCATCCAAAGTAAAGGGAAAAATGTCTGCTGCTTCATTGCAGAATCTATGCAGAGCTGTGGTGGGCAGATAATTTATCCAGAAGGCTATTTAAAACAAGTGTACAGGTCTGGAAAAAATAATTGTTAAAATAGAGATGTAAATAGAGAGACTTTATATTCAGAGATTGATTGATTATATGGTGTTTTATACCATTTTCAACATTATTTTAGTTTTATTGCTTTCCTGTAGTTTCTGTTATCAGTGCTCCACACCATATTCTTTCCAAGCCACTTGCTGCTTTTCCACATAATCATCATCAAATCAATGAATATATATTCTACTTTGCTCACAATGTTTTCTACATGTCTTAAGTAAAATCCAATCATTTGATATGAGCCATAATTGAATTGCTGTCTGCAAATTCATAGAATTTGGGCAAATCTTAATTTTGATGTGCAGTAAAGAGTTAAAAGGCAGATTTTCATTGAATGTTTTATTGTTGGTTCCCTTTTCAGACATGTTCATGAGGCAGGAGGTGTATGTATTGCAGATGAGGTACAAGTGGGCTTTGGACGTGTTGGTTCTCATTTCTGGGCATTTGAAACACAAGGTACCGGTATAGTTTTTGTACATCAGTTCATTTAGATACAACAGCTTTTATTTAAATGTAATTTATGCATCATTTACAAAGGGTTAACAATCTGCTTGATCATCTGCTGTGTTTATAAATATTATGTTACACTAGACCTTGTTCATGTAGTTTGAAATTTTGAGAAAGTTCAAGTATTGTCAAAGGCATGTTACTACATCAGCTTCATTGGTATGGGCTATTGCTTATTAAACTTCATTGTATTCTCTACTGAGTTTAGATTCAGTCTTCAGATTTCATGAGTACTTCTGCTACAGTAAAACAGATTGACTTCCATTTTGAAAGAAAGAAAGAGAAGTTTGAAGAGACAAAAAATTGCTCTGTGAGATGTATTGATTCAATTCTGTATGATTTCATGCTTAACCCATTACCACACAATCCCAACTTTGGATACCCCTGAGAAAGAAGCCCTTAGAAAACATTGTGGGAAAAGGAGAAAATGCTGGTAACCAGCATTATCTCCTTTTCCCACAATGTTTTCTACCCTTCACAAAACAAATTTCAAATTCTCAGTCACTTTTATTTTGTCATCTGCAAATGCTTTCAATTTGGACCAGTCTAAAATATTGTCGTTTGGTAATGGGTTAACCTTTTACCAAACAATCCCTGGTTTTTACAACCCTGAGATAGAAGCCTTTTGACAACATTGTTGGAAAAGGAGAAAATGCTGGTAACCAGCATTTTCTCCTTTTCCTACAATGTTTTCTACCCTGCTGGAAACAAATTTGAAATTTAGAGCTACGTTTATTTTGTCGTCTGCAAGTTCTTTGAATTTATACTAAAATTTTGATGTTTGGTAAAGAGTTAAATGAGTTGAGCATGTAAATAAAAAGACTAGCATGGTGTTAAAAACTGAGGTTTTGATATAACATATTAATTATTTCTGAGGACAAGTAGGGTCAATCTGGGTAAATACGGACGATTTTTACACAGCTCACTTCGCCAGTCAACTACTGTTACTATGTGAAAGACATGACCCCTATAACCTATGAGTTAACATTTTAAGACTTTCCTCTTTGATATTTTCGCTATACTGTATAGTTTACTCCGCCCGAGATATTGCGAAAATGCAGTTGAAGTTACTTAGTAGAATCCGGGTAAATACGGACATGAGGGTTAGGGTTTACGGACACTGACTGGAAAATTACGGACACCTCACTTTAAACGGGTTAAATACGGTATTGCTTGGCACAAGGTATTTCTTCTTTCCCCATTATGTTTTCAGAAGAACAATACTGCCAAAACCTAATAAAACAATGGAATGTTTGTGGCCTAAACGGTCAATAATAGCAATAAATCTAGCACAACCTGCACATTAGGCAGGACAACGGTTATAAAATGCAGTGAAATGAAAAATCATTCCGGTAGCTCATACATCTGAGGCTTAATTTTATTTAATGCGTCTAATTTCTGAAAAGTATTGGATTCTACTTGTGCGGCTCGAGCTATAAATTAACTTCTAGATATCATCCTTTTCAAATATTTGATAAACATGAATTCTGTAGACACTTTTTATAAGTGTCGGTAATTTTACAGTGTGTTCAAACGACTGGTTTAATACGGACAGTTGTCTTTTTCTTCTTTATTTCTGCTAACATGTATTTTGCCATTATTTTAATGATTTATTACTTTTCTTCAATCATTTTTCATAGTTTTTAACACTATTACGGCTTCGTGAAAGAAAATCTTTTACTTAAGAAAGCGTTCAAGTACCTGTCAGAGTTGTAGCACAAATCTTTAAATTCAAGCATAGTTGAGAAAGGGCGAATCAAGTTTGACACTAAATGTACTTGTATCATCACATAAACTTAATTGTCATCAAAAATAGCGCACTGACACAGAAATAAGATGGGAGTGCTATATTTAGATTGTGGCATGGATATTGGGAGTTGAAATATGCTCTGGTATTTTCCGAAAATATCGGCTTGTTCGTATTTATACCTCTGTCCGTATTTACCTGGATTGACCCTACTACAAACTTGGCTAGTTATTAAATATCAAGAGGGTAACCTGTACCAGACGGGCGGGTAACCTTTGAAACTGAGTAAAGCTCTGTGAAAAGGGGATCAAGAGCAGCTGCAAAAAGTATTGACCAGTGCAGAAACGTTTTGCCATTTCTAAATACTCTGCATGTCAAAGGACCATTATACCTCTGGATTAACTCAATTGTTTGAAAGAATTTCATGGATCCATTATTTCCAGTATGTGATGACTTGTTTGGTATGTAGCTCTTTACCACACAATCCCTACTTTTGACGCCCCTGAGAAAGAAGTCTTTAGAAAACATTGTGGGAAAAGGAGAAAATGCTGGTAACCAGCATTTTCTCCTTTTCCCACAATGTATTTTACCCTTCACAAACCAAATTTCAAATTTTCAGTCACTTTTAATTTGTTGTCTGCAAATGCTTTCAATTTGGACAAGCCTGAAATTTTGTGGTATGGTAATGAGTTAACTCTTTACCCACACAATCTTGACTTTGAATGACCCTGAGAAAGAAGCCTTTTGAAAATATTATTGGAAAAGGAGAAAATGCTGGTGACCAGCATTTGCTCCTTTTCCTACAATGTTTTCTATGCTACAAATCTCAAAAATTATCATATAAAAAAGATTTGAATTTGTTGTCTGCAGATGCTTTGAACTTGGTCCAGTCTAAAAACTTGTTGTTTGGTAAAGAATTAATCCGTTACCACACAATCCCTACTTTTGATGCCCCTGGGAAAGAAGCCTTTTAAAAACACCATGGGAAAAGGAGAAAATGCTTTTAACCAGCATTTTCTCCTTTTCCCACAGTGTTTTCTACCTATCCCAGAACAAATTTCTATTTTTTAATCACCTTTATTTTGTCGTCTGCAAATGTTTTCGATTTGGACCAGTCTAAAATTTTCTCATGTGGAAAAGAGTTAACCTAGCTTTTGCCATAGCATGACTTAAATATTTTTGACTTGGGTATGCCCAGTTTTCAAATTTTAAACTTCTCTGGAAAAAGAACTGCATTTGAGTGTTGGCACCTGCATGAGGTGCTGTTGTTAAACAGACTAGAATAGGATCACCCTCTCATATCTGATCTTATTTCTCTGTTGCCACTGTTATATATACGAGCATAGATCTTGAAAAGGGGGATTTAATCCATTACTACATAATCCCTACTTTTGACGACCCTGAAAAAGAAGAAGCTGGTAACCAGCATTTTCTCCTTTTCCCACAATGTTTTCTACTCTGCACAAAACAAATTTCAAATTTTCATTCACTTTTATTTTCCCACAATGTTTTCTACTCTGCACAAAACAAATTTCAAATTTTTCATTCACTTTTATTTTGTCGTCTGCAAATGCTTTGGATTTGGACAAGCCTAAAATATTGTTGTTTGGTAATGAGTTAACCCTTTCCCAAATACAAATGAAAGAGTTTGCAGACGACAATTCTAACTTTCATAACAATGTCAGAAAATTATCCAAAGGGGCAGAAAACACTATGGGACAAAAGGAGAAAGTTCTCTTTTTCCCACAGTTTTTTCAAAAGACTTGTACTATAGATGTGTAAAAACAAGGGCTTGTTTGGGAAAGGGTTAACTCTGTGATGTGTGATAACAAACAAGTCGTCACATAATTGTGGATCCATAAAGTCCATTTTGTCGGACAAGGGACTGATCCACAAAGGGGGCTTGTCCCTTGTCATACAGAAAATTGACCAAAGAGTTTTGACTCCGGTCAGCCTGCATGAACTGCACAGGCTGACCTGTGTTAACTCACTACCAAACAACAAAATTTTAGGTTTGTCCAAATCCAAAGCATTTGCAGACGAGAAAATAAAAGTGACTAAAGATTTTAAGTTTGTTTTGTGAAGTTTAGAAAACATTGTGGGAAAAGGAGAAAATGCAGGGGCGTCAAAAGTAGGATAGTGTGGAAATGGAAGTTTTTAACCCCCTTTTTGCAGAGCATGGCTAATATACTGTGGTTGTTCTGGGATGACCAATCAGACAACTACTTTGTAGAGCTTTTTGTTACTTTGCATAGTTTAATGAGATGATTGAAATACAAATAAATCTCATTATTATGTATTTTTTCCCAAAGGTGTAATACCAGATATTGTGACATTGGGAAAGCCAATGGGAAATGGACATCCTGTCTCAGCCGTGGTCACAACAAAAGCTATCTCTGCTGCATTCAAAGGAAGTGGAATGACCTACTTCAATACTGTATGTTATTTCAGTATCTAGTGATGTTTATGTACACAAAGAAAAACTTAAGATTCCTATTTTCACTGATAAAAATTTCATCCCTCTAATTAATTTAGCTTTTTATATTAGTCTCATTGACCAGTCATATCTGTTGTTTAGGATAAAGAGATTAACTTCTGAGACATGTTTGTTTTGCCTTAAGGAACTTGAAATAGCTTTTTGCATACTTCAAAATTTCAGTTAACTAAAATCTTTTTCATTCAATAACTGTACATCATATACCCTTTACCACACAATCTGGACTTTTTACGACTTTTGGTAAGTAGACTTTTGAAAACATCATGGGAAGAGAAATGTTTTCTATAGTTTCCCACAATTTTGGCTTTATTGGTTTGTCGTCTGCAACCCTTTGGATCTTGACTTGTCAAAAATTTTATCATCTGTTAAGGGGCAACAGTTTACAGTTGATATCAATCTGATTTTTTTTTTCAGTTTGGAGGTAATCCAGTCTCATGTGCCATTGCTTTGAAAGTTCTTGATGTCATAGAAAATGAACAGCTGCAGAAAAATGCCAGTGTTGTGGGAGAATACCTTATGACATGTGCAAGTAATCTGATGGAGAAGTACCCATTGGTTGGTGATGTGAGAGGGGCGGGTCTATTTGTTGGCATTGATTTCGTGAGGAACAGAAAAACCAGGGAACCAGCCACGGAGGAGGCTAAATATATTGTCAGGAAGTGAGTTAAACTTGTTGTAGATGTGGGGTATTCATTACACCCCTGCATAACAAATGTTTTCAGAGGGGTATACTGGAATTAGCCTCTGTGTCTGTCTGTGTACAAATTCTTGTAATTGCCTATTTCTGTCAAAGTACTGGTGGGGGGAAAAAGTCATATTCAGTGACAGCTCTAGTTTTGTTTGTTATTCCGACATGAAATCTGTAACATTTCTTCTGACTACTACTTTTGCCAAGTATAGTACCAGCACATTCTTGTAGGGGCTTGTTTATTTTGGTGTGCAAAGGATTAATGACAATCATATTCTTTACTTACAGACTAAAGGAGGATCACAGAATATTGCTAAGCACAGATGGGCCGTATGAAAATGTCCTCAAGTTTAAACCACCCATGTGCTTTAACAAAGGTGATGTTGATCATGTTATTGCAAAGATTGGAGAAATTTTGGCTGAGATACAGACACAAGAATTCAAACCCAGTTACAGATGGACTGTTGTAGACCCCTCTTCAAAAGGGGGCTATGAACCCAAAGGATTTCATCTGAAGTCCTCATTATAGTAAACTCAGGAAGAATTTAAGCTTTATGCCTTTACACACATGTTTATACACTTCAAACTTAAAATTGTCAAGTTTCAGAAACTTTCAGTTAATCATTTACCTTAGATTCGGAGTTCAAAAGACCTAACTTAAAAAGACTTCCGGAAGCATTTTTGAAAAGGAGAAAGTGCTGGTAACCAGATTTTCTCCTTTTCCAGCAGTGTTTTCTAATCTCTCAAGGAAAAACCTCTCTCTGAGAGAATTAAAAACGTCAGGAGAAGAGAACATGTTTTTAAAGGCAGTCTTCTAAGCTTTTTATTAAATAACTTGTGTTTTAATGACCTTAAAAAAGGAGACATAAAACATTGTGGGCAAGATTACTATGTTGGTAAGCAGTTTTTGTTTCTTTTGAACAAAATTTTATTCTCTTTCGAAGATAAATTGCATTATTTTAGCACATTTGAATTGCTTTCTGAGTCTTTTTTCAACCTTGATGAGTGTAAAATTTTGTCACTATCCATTCTTAGTTTCATGGCCTTTTTCTAGAGTTAGAAAGAAAGATTAGCTTAACAAAATTGGACTTAAACCTTTGGTCTGGCCAATCAGAAGTTGTTTCACTTTCAAATTTAGAAAAGTCATGAGAAGACTGAGACTGTTAGAAGATATATATATGTTGTTTTAACTCTGTATCAAATGACAAAATTTTAGACTTGTCCAAATTGAAAGTATTTGCAGAAGACAAAATTAATGTGACTCAAAAATTGAAATTTGTTCTGAGAAGGATTGAAAACATTGTGGGAAAATGAGAAAAAGCTGGTTACCAGCATTTTCTCCTTTTCAAACAAGGTTTTCATTAGGCTTCTTTCATAGGGCAGTGAAAATCTGAGATTGTTATGTAAAGAGTTAAAAAAGAAAATGTCACTTTTTTAAAACCTACAAGTTCACAAGGATGCTTGGTAGCATTTCGTCACCAAGACAAATCTTCTGAGTATAGTAGTTTTAGTGAGGCAATAAAGTTTCACTTTTCAAATATAGCCACGTCTGTGGACTCTTGCTCTGAATATTTTGTAATATGTCATACATGATTTTGCTGAAACACTATCACATTTTTATATGTTACATATTTTATCATTTATTTTTGAGAGAGAGAAAGAGTCAGAGAGAGATATTTACTTCTATATATATAAGATCTGAGGTAATGTGGCATTTTTTATGAAATTTATGAAGGGCATCATGGAAAGTGTTGAACAAGCCTCTTGCAAGCCTAAAACTATTAGTCAACATAGGTTTGATTAAAAGTTTATCTCCACAGCCAACTTATCGCATTTTTCTTTTATCTCATTATAATATCTCACAAATTGTAGGTCAGGATAGGCAACAAAGCATACTGGTACATGTCAGAATATCAATGATCTACAGTGGAACTCACTTCTCTGACAGTAGTATAAAGTGGCCCTACTTGTGATGAAACACAACATGTGTGAGATAAGAAATTTGGTAATAGTTGTATTACTCTGAAAAAAGGCATAAGTATGTGATAAAAGCTGTTCTTTTAAAATTATGAAACATGCATGTTACAAATATGATTATTGAAGGGTAAAATATCATATCAATTTCACCTTAGCTGTTTTCAGAGGACAACGAGATTTTTCCAACTCTAGTGTTTCCGTTTGTGTTGTGCAAACTTTAATTAATAAAGTTGATTAACTCATTACCGAATAACAACATTTTAGACTTGTCGGAATTGGAAGCATTTGCAGACGACAAAATAAAAGTGACTGAAAATTACAAATTTGTTTTGTGAAGAGTAGAAAAAATTATGGGAAAAGGAGGAAATGCTGGCTATCAGCATTTTCTCCTTTTCTCACAATGTTTTCTCAAGGCTTCTTTTTCAGGGTTGTCAAAAGTAGGGATTGTGTGGTAATGGGTTAAAGTTATAAGTATATGTTAATTTTACAACATTTTCTTTGGAGTGCGGTGTCTCTACTCTAACCATTGTAACTTCTTACTGCAGTAGGCACAAATGTTACTATTTTTAAGTTTTATGTTCACCTGAGCTTATAGTACCCAGGGTGAGCTTTTGCAATTCAACCTCATCCAACCACTCAGAAATTCTGACTTTTGTAATATTCCATTAATATTTAATACATAATTCAGTGGTTTTAAAATAAAGATCTTCAGATTATGCCCTTGAGGTAAAAAAGCTTCACACATTTTACAAACACATGGAGAAGTATGCCTTAGTGTTTTTTTTTTTTTCTATTCTTGATAAGCTTCAAAAAATGTATAGAGAAGGGTGATGTTTTTATATTTTTCATTTGTAATGTGAATTTAAATGAATGCATCATGGTTTGTTTATGAGTTGTTTTGTAAAATATATACTGCTTTCTATTATCTTATAAGCATTGTTTACATAATGGTGTGTGCTTTTCAGGTAAATGTAAATTATTTCCTGCAATCACTGGTTGCTGTTTAGATTAGGTAAACGGGTATATGTACATGCATTGTTCCAAGAACTAAAAATGTATTTATTTTTCTGCAAGATTTTGAACAATTTAATTTCAAACCCATTTCTGCATATATGAAAATTTTGAGAAAGAATGAACTTGATAATTCTATTAAAAAAAAAAACAGTTTTATAACTATTTCAGGAAAAAAAAAATTAATTCAAAAGATATTCCTAAAAGGGGCGTTCTGAGAGAAAGGAGTTTAGCAGGAGCTGTGCTTACTAAAATGGAACTAGAACTGTACACAGCTGCACCATCTTCAAAGAAAGAAAAGTAAAAGCAAAAGAGACAATTAACTCTTTACCACATGATCCCGACATTTAACAAACCTGAAAAAGAAGCCAAAATTTCAATTTTTGATTCACATTTATTTTATTGTCTGCAAATGCTTTCAATTTGGACCGGTCTAAAATTTTCTTGTGTGGTAGAAAGTTAAACTGTGTACCAGATAACAAGTTAATGGCTTGTCCATATTAAATGCTGAAATTAAAAGTGGCTAATAATTATGATGAGGAATGGTCTAGTACATTGTTGGGAAGGGAGATATTACTGGCTAACAACCTGTTATCCGTTTTCCTCAATGTTCATAAAACCATTTTTGCATAAGGATTTTTCAATCATTGTTGTTGGTGAAGGGTAAAATTTCAAACAGTGCAATATGTATTTAACTCTTTACCACACAATCCTTACTTTTAACAGCCTAGAGAAAGAAGCCTACAGAAAAAATTTTGGGAAAAGAAGAAAATGCTGGTAACCAGCATTTCTCCTTTTCCCTCCTATCAAAGTCAGTAATCATCATATTAACAAGATTTAATTTGTTGTCTGCATATGCTTTCAATTTGATCCAGTCCAAAATTTGTTGTTTGGTAAAGAGTTAATTAAGTTTTATCCGTAAATGTAAAATTATACCAATGGCATGCTGATGTTCTGTATGCATCTGCATTTGTTGGTAACATGTGATAATGACTAGTTTCTATTTTTACCCCGCAAAACGAATGTTTTCGGGGGGTATACTGGAATCAGCCTGTCCATCCTTGTGTCCCTCTGTGTGTCTGTCTGTGTACAAAATATTAGTAATTGCCTGTTTCTGTCAAAGTGCTGGCAGGGGTATTAAGTCACATTCAGTGACAGCTCTAGTTAAATCTAGATGATTGATATAACAGGTTGCTTTGTTAAAAGCATTTTTTAGTTTATATTATGAGAAAAAAGTTTTTCTTCCCTTCCTAGTTATGTAATGTCATGATATACATATATCATTCAAGATGTGACACAAATCAGGCCTGTAAAGATAAAATTACAGGATTGTTATTATTGTAATAAAAGAAAAATAAAACTTTCATTGTCTCTACTTTTTTTACAACAAAAAGAAAAAAAAAATTACATTGACAGTATCTGGGTGAGGCTCTGGAATGAGTGAGGGAACTCGCTTAACCCCTTACCACACAGTTCCGACTTATAACACCCCTGTGTTAAAAGCTGGTGGAAAACATTTTTGGAAAAGGAGAAAATGCTGGTATCCAGCATTTTCTCCTTTTCCCTTAATGTTTTCTACCTTTCCAAACCAAATTTCAATTTTTCAGTTACATTCATTTTGTTGTCTGCAAATGCTTTCAATTTGGACCAGTCTAAAATGTTCTCATGTGGTAAAGAGTTAACTGTAGTTCTGGCACATAGATAGTGTATTATTATACTGCAAAGAAATTTCTTGTGATCTGACTGGTTAACATGCCAGGAACATATATTATGTACTCTGGCAAAAAACATGTAAAGCCATTTTCCCTTTTGAGTGCCCATAAACATCACTACATGTGCAACACAACATCCAAAATGGCAGCTTTGATTGACCTCCAGACTGCATGTTTATGTACTAAACTGCACGTTTTTGTGACGTCAGTTTCCAGTGATGTCAGATTTCATTGAATTGGGGCACTCAGAAGGGAATTTCTATTTCGTCAGCATACTCAATTCATTAGATTATAGAACAGGAAAATTTCTCTTGTGGCAGGGGACTTGGAAACTTGTTCACGGCTGTGTCAAATCATGTCACCAACTTGCCTTCGGGGCGACATGATTCACCACAGCTTTGAACAAGTTACCCTGTCACCTGACCGTACAACTAATATTATATACTGCAAAGAAATTTCTCGTGATCTGATTGGTCAACATGCTGAGAACTATCATGTTCCCTGGCAAAAACTACATACAGCCAGTTTCCCTTTTGAGTACCCCGTAGACATCACTACACGTGGAACACAACATCCAGAATGGCAGGGGCGATCGATCACCAGATTGCGCATTTATGCACCAAACTGCACATTTTAGTGAGTCAGTTTCAAGTGACGTCAGTTTTCATTGAACTGGGGCACTATGAAGGGAATTTATATTTCTTCAGCATACTCGATTCGCGCGATAATAATACAGGAAAATTGCACTTAACGCGCTTTGAAAGGGTAAAATTTTGAAGTATAATAAATTTGTTGTATGTTAAGGTGGCAGGGGACTTGGAAACTTGTTCATGGCTTTGTTGAATCATTTCAACAGCTTGCCTTCGGCTCGAGGCAACATGATTCACTACAGCTGTGAACAAGTTTCCAAGTCCCCTGCCACCTGACCGTACAACTAATAAAGTATGGATAAACAGTTTGTTAACTATTCACCAAATGACAAAACTTTAGACTTCTCAAAATTGAAAGCATTTGCAGACAATAAAATAAACTTGGCTCAAAAACTGAAATTTATTTTGTGAAGGGTAGAAAACATTGTGGGAAAAGGAGAAAATGCTGGTTACCAGCATTTTCTCCTTTACCCACAATGTTTTCAAAAGGCTTCTTTATCAAGGTCATTAAAAGTCAGGATTGTGTGGTAAAGAGTTAAGGCAACATGTATTATCTCAACAAAAACCTTTGTGATTTGAGTGCTAGAGTTCATGCCATGATGCGCAGTTGTTAGCGTCCCTGCTCTCAATGTGAGAAGCTTGGGTGGCATCTTCTCGAGCCAAGGTTACAATCACTTCATTGATCTTACCATGGAGGATCGAACCCGATTTCAAGATTCCAACAATACACCTCGGGTAATTCTTCCTCGGGTTCATTTAATCCAATGAAGCGGTCCCCTAGAACATTGTAGGAATATGAGAAAAGTGTATTGGCCTTACATCATCCAGTGATGGAAACCACCATTCAACCTTTTTCTATGAACTCCGTTCAAGTTATCTTCTGCCTTTAATTTTTGCTGGGGTAAGTGTAAAATTTTGTCAACTAGTGAAGAATTCTTGGATGTGGATGTAAGCTGGGATGGATGCCCAGGTCTGTTTATAGCATTCAGCGCTTTACTCAGGTAGACCACACAATGTCATGTGCCTCTCTTTTGTCCTGCCCTTCTTGTGTCTGTTGCCCACAAGATCGGAACTTGATGCTGGTGTCCAGGTGGGATGGGAGAAAAGATCATGTCAGTGGGTTTATCTCTTTACCACACAATCCCCGACTTTTCATGACCTTGACAAAGAAAGCTTTTGAAAACATAGTGGGAAAAGGAGAAAATGCTGGTAACCAGCATTTTCTCCTTTTCCCAAAATGTTTTCTACTCTTCCCAAATCAGATTTCAATTATTGAGTCGCATCTGTTTTGTCGTCTGCATATGCTTTCAATTTGGGCTTGTCCAAAATTTTGTTGTTTGTGAAAAAGTTATACATGTACTTGCATCCTTACATTTAAATGGCCTCTTCTCATCTTGCCCTGTATCAGGAGGGACTGACATCTAAAGAAACTGTATGAATTATCCAGCCCCTATAATAATTATCAGATGACTGTTGCATGGGACAATTTTCCATCACACTTGAAGAAGTCTTGAACCTATCTAGATCTTTTACAGTTTAGGCATACTGAATGTACGGACCCCGGTAGGTGTCATGCTCTACACATTTTGTATTTCGAAATAACGAAATGCTAAATCATTAAAACAAAATACTTTTTCGAAAAAAGAAATACTAAATGGTTATAATGAAATACTATTTCGAGGAAACAAAATGCTAAATCGTTATAACGAAATACTAATCCGAGAAAAGTAAATACGAAATCATTAAAGTGAAATATTGTTTCGAGAAAACGAAATACTAAATTGTTAAAACGAAATACTGTTTCAAGAAAACGAAATACTAAATTGTTAAAACGAAATGCTATTTCGAGAAAACGAAATGGGTATGTTTGGAACACTTGGTTGTTATTGTCCGACATGGCCATGCGAGATGAGTGGCTCCAGGCTTTTTCATCTCAAAACCAGTTCATTCCTGGGCTTGTTCGTCTGCTGGACTTGTTGTCCCACACTTCCTTATTGATCTTATTTTAATAGTGCTATGTGCCTTCTAAATTGAGTTGTTATTTACATTATAAAATTCTTTAAATAAACTTTCTTTTGTTCATTTATTGAACTATCCCTATCCCAGAGCTGTTTGAAAGGAAGGGGTGGTGGTGGGGGGGGGGGGGGGGGGGGGGGGGGGGGGCTCAGCCCCTCCCCCCCCTTAACATTTTTCTAAGAAGCAAGATTAAAATGATACTTTGAGTTTGTCAAAATCATGCCTTTACATAGTGTGCAATTAAACAATTCTTTAAACATCTTCTTCTCCTCCCAAACCGGTGGGCCAAATTTGGCCAAACCTGGACGGAATGTTCTTTTGGAGGTCCTCTTTAAAAACTTTTCACAGCATTTGATTCCATCAAAAACTGTGGTTCCATGGCAACCAAATAGAATTTTCTAAGAAATTCTACATAGATCTCCTCTGAAACCACAGGTCAGGTTTTGAGATAATTTCACAGAATGCTCCTGAGATAACCCTTTTCAAAAATTATTTGTGAAGTTTTGATCCGTGGAAAAACATGGCTATGGGGGATGGACTCTTTGCATTCTTTAAATAAATGTGTACATTTCCACTTTTTACGAACCGATGAAACAAATATACCCCCTCCTTAGAAAAAGTTACCCCACTGCCAACGAAATAAAGTTAGCGCCCGCACCAGTACCCCCAATATGAAAATGCTTCCTACGGGCCTGGTACTACTCTCTCTTCTTCAAGACACACTGACACGTTTATTGCCTTTTGTTTGCAAAATAGCATTTATCATGGGTTTGTTATAACATGTTTTTCGTAAGACATACTATAAGGAATACAGAGTTTGTTTGTTAGATCATGTTGCTCAACGCCGATTTCTGCAATATTGCATTAGCCAGTACTAAACAGCATCTTTCTACGGCTAATCGTCCTACAATACTCTATAAATTGAAAATTCATGTCCATATCCATAAACATTTTTCTGTACTTTGATTTCATCTCTAAGCGTAATGATGGGGAAAACTACTTTTGCACAGATTTATATCTTATGTCGAGTAAAATGATTGGGTATTATGTGCAGTCAACATCTAACCGTCAAAATCAGTGATGTATGCAGTATTCAATTTTTGCTTGGCAGGTACTTAACTTAGGACGAACCAGCCCAGGGATGAAAAGCCTGTGATTTCATAATCTGTACACGATGACAACTAAGTGTTCCGAACAAACCTATTTCGTTTTCTTGAAATAGCATTTCGTTTCAACAATTTAGTATTTCGTTTTCTCAAATTTGCATTTTGTTTTAACGATTTAGAGTTTCATTTTAATAATTTAGTATTTCATTTTCTCGAAATAGCATTACATTTAAACAATTTGGTATTTCGTTTTCTCGAATTAGCATTTCGTTTTAATGATTTAGCATTACGCTTTCTCGAAATAGTATTTCTTTTAAACAATTTATCGTTTTGTCTTCTCAAAATACCGTAATATTTCATGGTAACGATTCAGGATTTCATTATTTCGAAATTAAAAAATGTGTAGAATATGGCACCTACCGGGCTCCATATGAATGTGACACGGACACACCAATCAACTTTAAAAGAAATAGTCAAGAAAAAATTATGCCAAGTTCTTGCATACATTTAGGATACTAAAATGTAAAATAAGGGTCAGTAACAGAGCTGGTTTAATTGTCTGTAGATGGGAGACAGGGATTGTATTAATCAGCACTAAACTTGGTCAAAGTATATATGACCATAAGATCTCAGATAACCCATAATCAAAGTCATCCGAGATCTTATGGCCATAACTATATATTTTGACTAAGTTTGCTGCTGATTGGTTGATATTTGTAGATGATAGAGAGTAAACAATGTCAGATATAGCAATTTTTCTAATTCAAGAGCAAATAATTCCAGTTGTTCTAGTCCAATTAGACCCATAATCAAACTCATCCAAGATATTATGGTCATACCGGTATATATTTTGACCAAGTTTGGTGATGATTGGTTGATATTCATAGATGGTAGAGTGTAAACAAGGAAATGTGAACAGACGGACAACAGACCGACGACAGACACTGACAGACGGTGAGTAATCCCAATAGCTTACTCTGAGCACTTTGTGCTTAGGTGAGATAAAAATGCTAGTTACAAGTGTTTTCTTCTTTCCCAACATGTTTTCCAAAACACTCAAAAGCCTTCTCTTCTCGTCATCTGCATTTTCTTCTTTTCCAAAAGTGTTTTTGAAGGCTTGCACTATTTCAGTAGCCTTCTTGGGTTTTGTTAAAACTGAACATAGTATGATAAATAGTAAAGGGAGTGACAGAATAAAATATAAAGACAAAAAGTCTTACAATAAACTTTACTTATTACTCAACACAGTTTTATGCATGTTCATACATTTATTTTAATAAAAATCTTCAAATATACAATTGCTTGAAAAAAATCATTAAAAGAAAACAAAGTCAGTAAATTCATTTTGCTGTTGAAAAGGCCATATCGGTCTTTAAATTTTTATTTTTCCTAAAGGTGAATCTAACATTTTAACTCTACCAAATGACAAAATTTTAGACTGATCCAAATTGAAAGCACTTGAAGATGACAAAATAAATGTAACTCAAAAATTGAAATTTGTTTCGAGCAGGGAAGAAAACATTGTGGGAAAAGGAGAAAATGCTGGACACCAGCATTTTCTCCTTTTTTCCACAATGTTTTCAAAAGCCTTCTATCTCAGAATTGTAACTAGAGGCGCTTGAGGGCCTGTATCGCTCCACAGGTCTGATTTTTCTGTAACAGTGAAGAGAAGTTTTTAACAATTACCATTCATTCCTGCACTTTCGGTCAATAAAGAAAAAAAGCTATGAAAAACATTGTGAGAAAAGAAGAAAATAATAGTAACCTACATTTTCTTAGTTTTACACAATAATATCTACCATACCCTGTTTGATAAAAGTTTTACTAACTTGAAGATTTATTATGTTGTCTGCAACATCTTTCAATTATGACCAATTATAAAAATTTTGTCTTCTGGTTATAGTTAGAGAGGGTCTTGTTACAAACCATTTTGGGTGGGGAAACATGAAAATACAGAAAAAAAGTATGCATTGTGGCAATTGTTTTATTGAAGTTGCAGGATCGGTTTGATTGGATAACAAAATGCCTTATCACAACAGTTAAGCCCTGTCCCTCTTTGTACTAGGTCACCAGTAGGTCAACAAACCTTTACCAGAACTAATAAAAGTCCAGAGGTTCTCTTGTTTTATATGAAAAGGATTATAGATTATGTAAAGCAACCATCTTTAATTCTTTACCAAACAACAAAATTTGGGATGTGACCAAACTGAAAGCATTTGCAGACAACAAATTAAACATTGATGAAATGATGATTTCTCTCTTTGATGAAAAAACTGAGAGAAAAGGAGAAAATGCTTATTACCAGCATTTTCTCCTTTTCCAAGAGTGTTTTCCAAAGACTTCTTCTTTAGGGATGTTAAAAGTCAGGATTGTATGGTAAAGACTTACCACCATAGGAACTAACCTGTAATACAACAATGAAATCCAAAAACGAATAGTTTGAGAGAAGAAATTTTTCCAAGATTGTACTTTATACCATAAAAGGAAAATGAGTCTCCCATAAAAGCCATGTTTTTTTACGAATCTTTTTTTTTTTTAAATTCTGTAGACCTCTACCTAAGGAACATTCCTGCAAAATAATAATGCTATCTAATTAGCGGTTTGGGAGGAGAAGACTTTTAAAGGTTTTTTACTTTGGTTGCCATGGCAACCAGAATTATTCATGGAAAACAATTATTTGAAGGAATTTGAAAGAGGACCATCTAAGGAACATTCCTGTGAAATTTGGTAAAAATCCAGTTAATAGTTTCTGAGGAGAAGTTTTTTAAAGAAAAAGTTACGGACGCACGCACAGACGTACGGACGCACGCACGACGGACACAATGCCATGACAATAGCTCGCTGGCTTTCGGCCAGTGGAGCTAAAAACCAAGGATTGTTTGGTAAAGGGTTAATTAACAAACAAAATAAACTGAAAACACTTGCAATTGACAAATATAGGTTGAGAAATGCTTACTGTTTGGAGTTGTAAAAAACACTGGGGAAAAACACAACATGTGGGTAATCAGCTATGTTCCCTTTTTCCACAACCTTTTCAAAAGATTACCAGAATTTTCTCCTTTTTCTGCAATGTCTTCAAAAGGCTTGATTGTCAGTGTCATTAAAACTAGGAACTGTGTGGTAATGGGTGAATAAACTAGTCATTTGCTTCAAATCTGTTTTGGATGGAAACAAGTGTAATGCTCCTAGGATAGTCTGTAGCATCTCTGATTCCAAATATTAAATTGACCAGACATTTCTCTAGTATTTTTTGGTTGCTTTTGAAGCTGACTTTGATAGAAAATTTCTCTCAGATACCAGATGGTACAGTTCCAAGATCAGGCTTCACAATTTGTGCAGTTTCATCTTTGATCTATGCCGTCTGAAAAACTGGTGTAAGGCACCACTGTCAGTATAAGAGTTAACCCTTTCCTAAACAATCCTTGGTTTATATGACCCCGAGACAGAAGCCTTTTTAAAGCATTGTGGGAAAAGAGGAAAATGCTGGTAATCAGCATTTCTCCCTTTTCAACAATGTCTTCTATCCTGCTTGAAACAAGTTTAAATTTTTGAGTTGTGTTTATTTGTTGTCTGCAAGTGCTTTTAATTTGGACCAACTTAAAATTCTGTCACTTGGTAAAGAGTTTAAAGAGTTATATTCTGGCAGAAACAAAGCTTTAGAAAGTATCATGTGAAAAGGAAAAAATCCTGATACAGAGTATTTCTCCAATTCTCTTGATTGAATGATTGACTGAATTCGAGTTTATTACTGATTTAACAGCTAAGGTCATATTTTAGCAGTCAAGGCGCCTATAGGCTGTACATGTGTTTCCTGGCTTTCGCACACCAGTACTGACACAACTTCCTTTCAAAGTCAGTGGCTACATTCTGATCACTGGCTACATTCTCACACCAGTACTGACACAACTTCCTTTCAAAGTCACTGGCTACATTCTAACCACTGGCTACTTTCTACCACCAGTACAGACACAAATTTCTCTCAGAGTCACTGGCTACATTCTCATCACTGGCTACATTCTAACACCAGTACAGACAAAACTTTCTTTCAGAGTCACTTTCAACATTCTTATCACTGGCTACATTCTCACATCAGTACAGACACAAGTTCTTTTCCAAGTCACTGGTTACATTCCCACACCTGTACAGACACAACTTTGTTTCAGAGTCACTGGCTACATTCTCTTCACTGGCTACATTCTCACGCAAGTACAGACACAACTTTCTTTCAGAGTGACTGGCTACATTCCTGTCTATGGCTACATTCTCACACCAGTACTGACACAAGTTTCTTTCCAAGTCACTTGTTACATTCTCACACCAATACTGACACAACTTTGTTTCAGAGTCAGTGGCTACATTCTCATCACAGGCTACATTCTCACACCTGTACAGACACAACTTTGTTTCAGAATCACTGGCTACATTCTCATCACTGGCTACATTCTCACACCTGTACAGACACAACTTTCTTTCAGAGTCACTGGCTACATTCTCATCACTGGTTACATTCCCACACCTGTACAGATACAACTTTCTTTCAGAGTCTCTGGCTACATTCTCATCACTGGCTATATTCCGACACAACTTTCTTTCAGAGTCACTGGCTACATTCTCACACCTGTACAGACACAACTTTGTTTCAGGGTCATTGGCTACATTCTTATCACTGGCTACATTCTCATCATTGGCTACATTCTCACACAAGTAAAGACACAACTTTCTTTCAGAGTCACTGGCTACATTCTTATCACTGGCTACATTCTCACACCAGTACAGACACAACTTTCTTTCAGAGTCACTGGCTACATTTTCACACCAGTACTGACACAACTTTCTTTCAGAGGGACTGGCTACATTCTCACACCTGTACAGACAAAACTTTCTTTCAGAGTCACTGGCTACATTCTCACACCAGCACTGACACAACTTTCCTTCAGAGTCACTGGCTACATTCTCACACCAGCATTGACACAACTTTCCTTAAGAGTCACTGGCTACATTCTCATCACTGGCTACATTCTCACACCAGCACTGACACAACTTTCTTTCAGAGTCACCGGCTACGTTCTCACACCAGTACAGACACAACTTTCCTTCTGAGTCACCGGCTACGTTCTCACACCAGTACTGACACAACTTCCTTTCAGAGTCACCGGCTACATTCTCACATGCATCAGAGGTAAGAGGCAAAAAACTGCAGGAAAGACAATTTGCCTCAAGTGGGTATCAAACTCACCACCACCAAGTCACAAGTCTGCTAACCACTGAGCTGCCAAGTTGAGCAGATCTCCTAGAAAAACAGAGCTATAGAAAAGACTGCAAGAAGGAGAAAATACAAATATACAACATTTGTCCTCCCACAATGTTTTTTCACTTTTGCCTGCAAATGCTTTCAGTTTCAGTCTCAAAGGTTTTTATCTGGTAAAAAGTCAACAGGAATTTGGTCGAGATAAAGTTCACACTTTACCATACGACAATATTTTAGGCTTGTCCAAATCAAAAGCATTTGCAGATGACAAACTAAAGTGACTGAAAGTATGAAATCTGTTTTGTGAAGGGTAGAAAACATTGTGGGAAAAGGAGAAAATGCTGCTTTTCCCAAAATGATTTCTAAATGCTTCTTTCTCAGGGTCATCAAAAGTAGGAATTGCGTGGTAATGGTTAAAACCGGTTAAAACTTCGGTTGGACTTGAAAAACATTTTTACATTTCTGTTTACACACTGTAATGCTATGCAGTTTCTTAAATCTGGACAGCCATCCATTAGAATTAGATAAATCCTGAATTCCCAGCTCACAGCCAAGTTTCTTTGCCTTTTTGACTAGCATATTACCAGATACAACCATGTTTCTTGAACTTAAGTCTGAGTACAAACGATAAAGTCTCTCATCTAGGTGCATATGTTTTGGTGTGCGAGTCGGAATCCTGTAATCTTCTGAACCACTGGTCCATTTCTCTTTGTTTTTCAAAAACTCACTGAGTGTGGATGGTGGAAGACGCTTGCCCCACTTTTCTGTAAAATATTTGGCAACTTCTTCCCGAAAAAAATTCGAGTTTTTCATCATATGCTCAATACTTTCTATTCTGACATGGTAAACTGGTTTCTGCGTCTTGCACCTCCCTTCCATATTTACACTACAAAGATAGAAAGAAAAGTTCATTAACCCTTGATTACCTCGAGGAAAATGTTTTTTGAAAATAATGTGGAAACAAGAAAATATGGGGAACCAGCATTTTCACCTTTTCCTAAAATGTTTCCAAAAGGCTTCTTTTTCAGGGTAATTAAACGTTGGAATTGTGTGGTAAAGGGTTAAGAATAACTCATTCATTAATCGAACATTCTTTAACTTTTCTTTTGCCATGTGGTTCAAATGGCTAACACCCACATTGGTGTTTGCTCATGTAAAAAAACTCTCACTGCCACAAAACTTTCAAAGGTTACCCCGCTGCATGACAAAAAATTCAGCAATGCTGGATGTTAAAAGGTTTCTGTAAATGACAGATTTGGTACAATGGACATACTGTATGTGGATACATTTTTTTATTTCATGCTTTTTGATAGGATATCGAGAAATAGCATTGAAGATATTTGTTGATATTCCACGGGTACGGCCATTGAAGATACTGATTCTTCTATTCTAGTTACCTAGAATTGTGTGACTAACAATCAGATGGAAATTTGACATCATTTACCTTAAATTTCTCACACTTGATGTAATATTTTATACATTGCTATGCGGGAGTACGCAAGGAGGAATAGCTGAAAATAACAGAACTGGATTTTGATAAAGCTCCTCCCAGAAAGGGTTAAAGTATGAAATAAATAGAATATTTGTTGGTTTTTTCCTTGTGAAAGATGGAAATTCATTTTATCTCATGAACACCATTGGTAATATTTTCACTTGTGGCTGTGCCACTCATGAAAATACAACCCATGATTTCCACTCTTAGTTAAATAAATTTCGATCTTTCATCGAAAAAAAACCCAACAAATATCCTCTATTTCTTGAAAGTGTCAAGGATATACATTCTCTTAACCTTTTTCTAAGGTGCTCTAGTTCTGACATTCATTACATTTTGTAGGATTTTCATTGATAACGACATATTCTGGTCGATAAAAACTTAGGTCGAACACAGTTAAAGGCAGTCAAAGGTGTGATAAGCATTATACTGCATACTGATCTCTTTCTAAAAAGGCGGAGTAGAATACAGTAACTTGTAACCAGCCAATATAGCTCAGGGGTAGAGCGTAGGACTCGTGAACACAATGTTTCGGGTCACTACAGGTTGTGGGTTCGAATCCCCAGCTGGCCAACTAAAATTGCTACTAGTCTTTTGGATGCTCAAGACAATAAATCGAGGCCCCATGTGACGGTGCTATAGCAGGTTAAAGAACCAGGCGAAGCTCTCAGTAGTTTCGACCTGTATCCTTGCAATATCCTCAAGATCTTACCATGTTTTGATCACACACCAACACGAAATGATGACAATATGACATCTTTAAAAAAAAATTGAAGTAATTTGTTTATAAAACAAGTTTAACAAGTGCTCTAAAGATATTGGGTATCGATATGACCAATTTTTACAAACATTTTTCCACCGGGGGTCGAAATGACCAAAATGTCTTGAAATGACTGGGTGTCCAAATTACCGGATGTCCAAATGAATTCATTCGATAGAAACAAGTTTTTACAACTGTATTTTACTAACCCCTCTCAATTATGTTTTTTCTTTTCAACTTACGTAAGTGAACTGCTGCACTGATTGAATATTAAATGTTTTCCCATAATTCAAACTTTTATCCGAATACATCTACAATCCGGATACTGAGCCTATGGAACTCGATCGTTCATGTTTACTGTTTTATTGACTTTGTTATGCTTCTTATGCAAATATGTAAACGATTTTTTACTTAACAAAGAAACATGCGACTAACAACCATGTTCACCCGTAGAATCATAAAGAAATCAAGAAACTAGTGTCTTGTCTCCGAGCTTATTTGCTATTTCCGGTTCGTTCCTTTTTGCATCAAATTTTGTTTATTACACCACTTTACATTTCTTTTTATCCTTAATTTGTTTACTTTGTTGCTACTGCCGCTTATTTTCGTCCATTTTAACTGCGCCTTTGCTTTGTTTTTTGTTCTGGGCTGATTTTCATTCAAAATATAAGGGTATTGCAAGAGAAAGGTGAACGCTTCATGGTCAATGGGAAACAACTCGTACAGAATTTTGTAATTAGTAACGCCAGAGTTGCCTCCCTTATTAAAGAGGAAATGGCTTATTTCTGACTGCTGCACGTCGTAAGTACACACATATACCCTTGGATGGTACGCCTACATAACAAAGACTCCGCCCAAAACCTCGCTTTGGCTACTTCCGGAGGTGCTAAATTACTGTGGCTACAGAATGTGCATAGTATGTGCATAGTATGTGCAGTAGGCGGGACATGGAACCTCCTCTTCCCGTCCCTGGTCCTTATATGTCTGTACACCTCACAAAAAATGCCAGCCACGAGTAAGCGTAAAACCAAGGACGAATAAATACGGTTACGTCTGTAGAGACGATCGGCATGACAAACGATAATTTTTCAACCAGTAGGACTTCACGAATTTGAATCAGTTCATATGGTCAAATTTTTAATTTTAACCGTTCTTAGCAAGATGCCACCAGACAGGGGAAAAAAATCAGCTAGACTTAGATCTATTATTTTTCTTAACAGGCGGTAGGTAGTCTGCCGTTTACTTCATATTAATTATAACCGCCAATATTTGAATTTGGAATTCAAAGTATGATCTAACTACGATAAAAATGCATCATTTGGTAACAGATATCATTGATGTAATATAGATACTAAGTAAATAAAATTAATCAGTAAATGATAATCACTACGATAAAGTTCAAAACGTACATTTACCAACAAAAATATGTTTTCATTTACTGACGATATCGACATACATGTATATTGCTAAATATAGAAGGTCATTTTATAGCACATAGAAAGTGTGAGAAAAGTGGACCGTGTAGATCGAAGATCAGACTTCGCGTTCTGTACAGTCTGATCATTATCCACACAGACCGCAAAGGCACTTATTATTGTATATATGGCGCTTTTAGTTTTAGTGTTTTCGTCACGCCTGAGACATCGAGCCTCTTCATTGAAACAAACAGTCTATCGGAACTACATCCATCTTGTAAAGATTTTAGCACTATCCAATAGGTGAAAGCAGAGACTTTAGCGGACGGCATAGATCAAGATCAGACTGACAAAACGTGCAGTCTGATCTTTGATCTATACCGTCCGCTTGTGTAGTCAAGCCTATACAATCAAAATCTTTGTAAGTTTCAATAGATTGTATTTAGAGCCGTCGAAAGAATTTGAGTTTAATTACAGAATTAAAGAAACAAGTAAACTGTGTAGATTCAGAATTAGATGGCACGTTCGGTGTTCAAGCGTCATTTTAAACTGTGCCGTCCCCAAAACCTTATACCTTTGCAAATGGCGATTTTCAAAGGTTCAAGCCTTTCTCGGTGATTCCATTCAAATTTCAAGAAGTAAAGCAGTCCCAGATGTTCTTATTTAAAATGTAGATTCTAGAAACGCTTTTGTATGGAAATCAATATCAGTGAAAGTCTTGAATTTTTAATTAAAAACAGACTAAAAACGTTACATGCACGTCGCTTTTCCTTGTGTTGTGTTTAGTACTTTGATCCACCATGCATCTAGGAAATATGATGCAGAAGGGGAGGAAATCATTATAAGGGAGATTACTCTTGGTTTACTCTTACTCTTAGGCAGTACGAGTTTTCTCCCCTAGACCATAAAATTGTTTAAACGGTCTCGGCCGCGATAGTTTCATAGTACGCGTCTATGAGCTTCATTTATTGGATTGATTGATAAAAGATATAATTCGATATCGTAATTAAACTGTATCTAATTCAGAAAAATGATTTTTTATTTATTTTTTTCGTCATATATTCATGAATCAAGGAAAATCATATTTTCACATATTTATGTATACTATGTACAACGTGGCTTATCTAAAACAATGAAAAAATTTGTTAAACAGTAGGCTTGTATATGACTCTTTCTTATACAATTTATCGAATAGTTCTGATGCAATTTAATCCTTTTCGAGACAGTCCCGATATTTAGGGACACTATTTAGGCTTTTGGAAAACACATTGAGAATCTTGAGGAAAACTGCTGGTTACAAACAATTTTCCTTTTGCCACAAATTCTTTCATATTCTTTGCAAAGTCCTTCTTTTAAGAAGCTTTTGATGAAACAGTATCTGAAGATGCTATTTTAATACTTAAAGAGTACAAAAGTTTATAGTGTGGTAGATTTGTTTAAGAATTTAACCCATATCATACCAAGTAATTGAGAGAAAACTTTTCAAACTGATAGTAAAAACCTAAATTTTGCTATTTCAAAGGTATTTTTGAGGATAAAATATCCCCGTATTAGGCTGTGTAGATCAAAGATCAGACTATATATTCTGTGCCATCTGATCTTGATCAACACTGTCAGCAAAAGGTCCCTGGGTTTCTCTTAGCAGCCTCAGAGTAAATACAATTCCAACATTTTCAATGGTATCACAGCTGCAGGCACCTCAACTATCCATGCTTTCCCAGCATTTCTTCTCTAATACTTCTATGGTCTTCCCAATGCATTGGCTGCTTTCCCACATAACTATCTAGGGCATCATACACAGATTATTCAGCAGCAAGATAGGAACATATCCTGTTGCAATGACATAAATTCTCTGAGAGAAAATGGCAAAGCTAGAGATTTGTACCAGCAACATGTTTGTTCAAATGTTGTTACTGGCTGAGCTACAGGGCATTTTCATTTCATTTTCTTTTCGCACAATGTTTTCAGAAACCATCTCTTTCTCAGGAGACTTCTCTTCTGGTCATGACCATTTTCTTCTTTTCCCACAATGTTTTCGAAAACCTTCATTGTTTTAACTTTTTACCAGACAACAAAATTTTGACTTTGTCCAAATTGAAAGCATTTTCAGACAACAATTTAAATTTGACTCAAATAATGAAATTTGATCCTGATAGGGTAGGAAACATTGTGGGAAAAAGTGAAAACACTGGTTACCAGTATTTCCTCTTTTTCCCACAGTACTTCCAAAAGGCTTCTTCCTCAAAGGTGTTAAAAGTTGTTATTGAGCGGTAAAGGGTTAAAAAGCCTCTTTTTTCTTCAAAGACATCCTTTCTAGTTACAATTTTGTTTTCTTTTCCTACAATGTTTTAGAAAGCCTACAGTGTTTTCAAAAGCGTTCTCTATTTGGGGGTTGTTAAAACTCAGGATTGTGTAAGGGTAATAGGGGTGACAAGATGAAATAGAAAGACAGAAATTTATAAAATAAAACTCATTTTATTTCACAAAGCACTTCTGTGCATATTATATATGTATTTTACAAAAATCTTCAGTTCTTTGTGGGCAATTGCTTAAAAATCATCATAAACCCTTTACCACGAAAAGACGACTTTTGACCCTCTTTAGAGAGAAACTTTTAGAAAAAAATCGTGGGAAAAGGAGAAATTGCTGGTAACCAGCATTTTCTTCTTTTTCCACAATATTTTCTACCCTTATCAATAAACAGTTGCACGATTTGAGCCACACTGAAATTGTTATCTGCAAATGCTTTCAATTTTAACAGGGCTAAAATTTTGTCATCTGGTAATGGATTAAAACAAAGTGAACACATTAAATTCATATTCCTTCTTAAAAAGTTGAGTCAGTAATTACATTTTCCTGAACCTGAAGCTAATACTTTAACAAACAAAATACATTGAAAGTATTTTCTTACAAACAAAATCCATAACAAAGAAACAAATGATTAATGCATGGCAGAATTAAGGAACCATGTAGGATTCAAACCCCAGAACTCCTGGATGAAAGACCAATACCTTAACCACTAAGCCAAAGAGATATCTCTCTGATGTAGTAGTGTGGTATTGTATTTGAATTGTGACAAAGTTATGCATGAAGGAGAGGTCTCTCATAACACACCCTCTCAAATGAATAAATGAATGGAGAAATCAGGGACCTGGCAGGATTCTAACCCCAGAACTCCCAGACGAAAGGCCAATAGCATAATCATTGAGCCAAAGATATATCTCTCTGGTGCAGTAGTCAGGTATTGTATTTAAATCGAGACAAAGCCATGCATGAAGGAATGATCTCCCATAAAAAATTGCAACTGACAAATATAGGTCTCAAGATGGTTATTGTTTCAAATTGTAAAAAAGACTTGGGAAAAACAACATGTAGGTTATCAACATTTTCTTCTTTTTTTGGCAACTGTGATGTGATTGAAATAATTTTGAAAGTGGCTCTAAACACCATACAATCAAATCAATCAAATGTACCAGCAGGTATTTATGAAGGCTTTTGAAATAATGAGGAGAAAGGAGAGAAATGCTGGTATTTTCTCCTTTCTCACAATTTTTTCTATCCATTCCAAGACGAATCTCAACATTTGGTTAACATTTATTTTTTTGTCTGCAAATGCTTCCAATTTGGACTGGTCTAAAATACATAGTACCTTATCCTTGAAAATGCCTCAACTTTCAACCATATTTTTAACCAGTAAAAGACAGTTTTCTCTCATTTTCCCATAATGTTTTCTATCATTTCAAATAAATCTTTTCTACTCTGTGCATCATGCAATTTGTCATCTGCAAATGCTTTCAATTTTGACCACTCTTACTTTTTTTTTTTTTCATTGTAAAAAGCTGAAAAAGACTATCAACCTCAGTGAATACCTACTCTAATACTTTTCCAGTTTTCTCTCTAGTCGTGATTTAGACCTTTTCCCAACTCAAATATTCCTTTAGCCACAAAATATTTAATATTAATTTGCAATAAATCTTAATCCATGTCAGTCATCCATAATTTAATTCTTTACCAAACAACAAAATTTTAGACTTCTCCAAACTGAAAGCATTTGCAGGCAACAAAATAAACTCAAGAGGACCATGGTGGTCCTATATCGCTCACCTTAGTACTAAACAAAAAGGTCTATGATGAAGATAAATACCAAATATTGATGTTAAAGTCCAAATGATAATGAAACAAGAGCGGCAAATCCCACCGCCAGTTGTCGAGGAGGTATAATAATTGCAAAGGGCAGGTAATGCAACAAACATGTTTATCAAGTCTCTAATCAATTTTACTTGAGACTTCGAAGTTCCATTCTGGACAAGCAAAAAGTACAGTGAAGATCAAAGGGGAATTACACAAAAAACGCCCTATGTGGAGTTACTGTTCTTGCACACAGAAGTGGGAAATATTACAACAAACATGTATACCAAGTTTGAAGTCCTTCTGACCCCAGATGACAAGGTTATATTCCGGACAAGCACTAAACACTGTGAAACTGACAATCAAAGGGAAATAATTCAAAGACAGCATGAGGTAGAGTTACAATTCTTGTGCACTGCACTTCCAAATATTGCAAGAAATAAGCATACCATATTTCAAGTCATTCCTATTTAAGATGACAGTTTTGCTCCAGACAAGCAAGGAATGCTATAACAAGAGGGCCATGATGGCCCTGTATCGCTCCACTGGCTAATAAGTAGAAACACCATGAGCCAAACATTACAATATTTGGCCAATTGGTTTCAAACTTGAGGACATACAAAATTTTTTCTACAAAATCCTACAAGAAATGTAGGACCCCCAAGCGAAACCAATTTTGACTGCAAAGCTAAAATTACTTGAATCCTGGTGGAGGTCCACAAGATAAAACCCCCATACCAAATAATACAGGTCTAGAATGTGTGGTTATAAACAAGAAGATTTTCAAAGTTTTCTCAATAAAAAGCCCTGTAAAACATAAGACCAAGGCGTAAACTTAGTAGCTTAGTATTTATTTTGGTTAGTAACAAGATGACTTATATAGTTTTCGCAACAAAAGCCCATGTAAAACTTGTGACCCCTGGTGTGGGGACAAACTTGACCCCAAGGCTATAATTTGGACCCTCCTGGTAGAGGCTCATTTGATAAAGTTACATGCAAAATTTGGTAGTCCTAGGCCTTATGGCTAGGTACAAGTAGATTTTTAAAACTTTCCCAATCAGAGCCCATGTAAAACTTGTGACCCCAAGGACGAAGCCAAATTTAATCCTAAGGCTGTAATTTGGGTAAGTTTGGTAAACAACCACTTGATAAAGCTAGATGCCAAATTAAGTAGCCCTAGGCCTTGTGGCTTGGTACAAGAAGATTGTTAAAGTTTTCCGTTATAAACCCATATAAAACTTGTGACCACCGGAGCTGGGTCATATTTGACCCCAGGGCTACAATTTGGGCACTCTTGGTAGACTATCACTTGATAAAGATCTATGCCAAATTTGGTAGCCCTAGGTCCTATGGCTAGGTACCAGAAGGATTTTAAAGTTTTCCCTATATAAGCCCATATAAAACTTGAGACTCCCAGGGCGGGGCCAAATTTGACCCCTCCGCTATTAATTGAAGGAACTTGGTAGAGGTCCACTAGATAAAGCTACATGCCAAATTTGGTAACCCTAGGCCTTATGATTTCAGAGAAAAAGATATTTAGAAATATTCAAAATTTTTCACTTTTGTTGCCATGGCAACCAGAGTTTTTGAAGGAATAAAATTCGTTCAAGGAATTCTGAAGAGGACCATAGCAGATTATTACAGTGAAGTTTCATCAAAATTGGATGGGTGGTTTCAGAGAAGAAGATGTTTGAAATAGAAATTAAATACATGTAAAAGTTAATGCAAGCACGTACGCTCAGTCGCATGGAGGACAGACACTGTGTCATGACATAAGCCCGCTGGCCTTTGGCCAGTGGAGCTAAAAAGGAAAAGGTCAAAGGGGGAATAACTCAAAATTTGAGTAAATTTTCAGGTTAGAGATGACAAAGCTATAGAAAAGACTGCAAGAAAAAGAAAATGCAAATACATGTATACAACATTTGTCCTCCCACAATGTTATTTCATCTTTGCCTGTAAATGCTCTCAGTTTCAGTCTCAAAGGTCTTTTTCTGGTAAAAAGTCAATAGGAATTTGGTCAAGATAAAGTTCACACTTTATCAAACGACAATATATTAGGCTTGTCCAAATCAAAAGCATTTGCAGATGACAAAATTAAAGTGACTGAAAATATGAAATCTGTTTTGTGAAGGGTAGAAAGCATTGTGGAAAAAGGAGAAAATGCTGGTTACCAGCATCTTCTCCTTTTCCTACAGTGTTTTCTAAAAGCTTCTTTCTTTCTCAAAAGTCAATAGTAGGAATTGTGTGGTAATGGGATAAAACCAGTTAAAACTTGGGTTGAACTTGAAAAACATTTTTACATTTCTGTTTACATACTGCTATACTATGGGAGTTTCTTAAATCTGGCCAGCCAGCCATTGGAATACGATAAATCCTGAAAATTCCCAGCTCACAGCCAAGTTTCTTCACCTTTTTGACTAGCATATTACCAGATACAACCATGTTTCTTGAACTTAAGTCTGAGTACGAACGATAAAGTGTCTCATCTTAGTGCATATGTTTTGGTGTGCGAGTCTGAATCCTGTAATCTTCCGAACCACTGGTCCATTTCTCTGTTTTTCAAAATACCACTGAGTGTGGATGGTGGAAGATGCTTGCCCCACTTTTTTTATAAAATACTTTGACAACTTCTTTCCGAAAAATTTCGGGGTTTCCGTCGCATGCACGGTGATTTCTCTCTTCTCTGACATGGTAAACTGGTGTAACGTGCAACGACCTGGTCACCCATCCAGGCACTAACCTAATGCACGTTGCTTAACTATCACGGAGAGAAATACACCAAACCGCATCGCTGTAAAAGCTAGCTCAACAGCAAGGCAGGTTTCAAGTGGTTATATATCTAATCACTCTCCGTGACATTACTCCCCCCTTTGAGAAGTCTCGACCCCGAGACCTATATACATGTATGTATACACAGAAACACCAGGGGAATATACATGGGTAAGGCAACTCCAGTCCGGCAGTTGTCATTATCCCACCTCTGCCACCAAATGTAACGTGCAACGACCTGGTCACCCATCCAGGCACTAACCTAATGCACGTTGCTTAACTATCACGGAGAGAAATACACCAAACCGCATCGCTGTAAAAGCTAGCTCAACAGCAAGGCAAGTTTCAAGTGGTTATATATCTAATCACTCTCCGTGACACTGGTTTCTGCGTCTTACACCTCCCTTTCATATTTACACTACAAAGATGGAAAGGAAAGTTTCTTAACCCTTGATTACAAATCTCATTGCTTGAACTGAATTTCAGTTGTTGTCTGCATTTCCTTTTTATTTTAGCAAGTCGAACTAGAGCTGTCACTGAATGTGACTTAACCCTTTCCCGAATGATAAATTTTACACTGTCCCAAACTCAAAGTATTTGCAGATGACAATTTTGAATTTGATGAAAATGGCAGAAAGGTTTCCGATAAGCTAGAAAACACTGTGGGAAAAGGAGAAATTGCTCATTAAGAGCAATTTCTCCTTTTCCCACAGTGTTTTCTAAAGTGTTATACTGCAGAGACATAAAAACCAAGGCTTGTTTGGGAAAGAGTTAATACCCCTCCCAGCCCTTTGACAGAAAAAGTGTCAAGTTCAAAAGCAGATAATTCCTAAACCAGGAAGAGTTGATTCTTGAAAATTGCATCTTGCAAATCTTCAATATATGATCAATATATGTGCAAAGTTTAAATACAATTAAAGGAAAACTGTAGGAGGAGTTTGCGACACAAAATAAGTAGTATTTTGTATACACAGTTGGGCACACAGACACACAGGCTGATTCCAGCATACCCCCAAAAACATTAATTATTTTGTTTTGCAGGGTGTACAAATTTCTCATTTTTTGATGTTTATGAATTATAGTACTAGTTTGTAGTTCAATAGTTTTGTAGGTAAGTACAAACGAAGAAATTTTAAATCTTGACCTTAAGCCTTACACTAATTTTCTTTCTTCAAAACAGGCCATTAATACTGCATAAATCTGCAAACATGGGGGTTTTTTTAACGACTTAATATTCTTTGCAGACAATGATAATATGTCCATTAACCCATTACCACACAATCCCTACTTTCGACGCCCCTGAGAAAAAAGCCTTTTGAAAACAATGTGGGAAAAGGAGAAAATGCTGGTAACCTTTTCCCACAATGTTTTCTACCCTTCATAAAACGAATTTCAAATTTTCAGTCACTTTTATTTTGTTATCTGCAATAATTATTGCTTTCAATTTGGACCAGTCTAAAACATTGTTCTTTGGTAATGGGTTAAATGTTGTGTTGCTAAAAAATTTTACCTCATAGAAACAATATCATTGTCCTAATTAAGAAGAACTCTATCATAAATCAAACATTCTTTAGCTTATCTTTTGCCATGTGGTCTAAATGGCTTATTAAGTCCACATTGATGTTTGCTCTTATAAAAAACTCTCACTGCCACATTTCTTTCAAAGGTTACCCTGCTGCATGACGAAAAATTCAGCTATGCTGGATGTACGAGTAAAAGGGTTTCTGGAAATGACAGATTCAGTACAATAGACGTACTGGATGTAGATACATTTTTTTTATTTCATGCTTTCTGGTAGGATACCGAGTAATAGCAGTGAAAATATTTTTCAACATTCCACAGGTACGACCATTGGAAATATTGATTTTTTTATTCTAGTTACCTAGGTAAATAGTGTGTGACTCACAATCAGATGTCATTTACTCTACATTTCTCGCGCTTAATATAATATCTTAATTTGTTGCTATGCGAGTAGGATACGCCATAGGAATTAGCTTAAAATAACAGTACTGGATTTTAATAAAGCTCTTCCCAGAAGGGATTAAAAGCATGAAATTAACAGAACATTTGGTTGGTTTTTTTTTGGTGAAAGATCGAAATGCATTTTATCTCATGAACACCATCAGTAATATTTTCACTCGTGGCTGCACCACTCATGAAAATATTACTGATGATGTTCACTCGATGAAATAAATTTCATTACATTCTCTTAACCTTTTTTCAAGGTGCTCTAGTTCTGACATTTGTTACATTTTGTAGTATATTCAATGATAATGAATTATTCTGGTCGATAAAAACTTAGGGCGAGGACAGTTAAAGACGGCAAAGGTGTGATAAGCATTATACTGCATATTAATCTCTTTTTAAAAAGGAGGAGTAGAATACAGTAAATTGTACAGACATACCTGTACTTGGAGTAATTTCCCTTGGATAAAGTAATTCAATTTTAAGTATGTTTTGATCACACACCAATACAAAATAATGATAACATGGCATCTTAAAAAAAAAAATGATTATAAAAAGTCAAGTTTAACCCTTTACCCCATAAGGCATTTCTGTGGCATCTCTAAATGACCCTAAATAATAGCAAGGATGAAGCCGTTTCTTATGTGTATATGACACCTTTTGATAGCATAGAAAACATTGTGACAAAAGGTGAAATTGCTTGTCACAAGCAATTTCACCTTTTGTCACGATGTTTTCCAATGGCTTCTACAAGCAATGCGTCGAAATGAGTATCTGTGGAGTAAAGGGTTAAAAAGTGCCCTAAAAAAGTCGGGTGTCGATAATTTGACCAAATTTTGCTAACTTTTTTTCCACCGGGGGTCGAATTGACCAAAATCTGTCGAAATGACTGGGTGTCCAAATTACCGGGTATCCAAATGAATGTCATTCAACAGAAGCAAGTTTTTACATCTGTATTTTACTAACCTCTCTCAATTATGTTATTTTCTTTACTTTCTTTTTAACTTACGTGAATGAACTGCTGCACTGATTGAATTTCAAACGTTTTTGCTGAATTCAAACTTTTATCCGAATATATCTACAATCCGGATACTGAGCATATGGAACTCATTTATTGTTTACTGTTTTATTACCTTTATTATGGTTCATATGCAAACGATTTTTTACTTAAAAAGGAACATGGAACTAACAACCATGGGCAACAGAAGAATCATAAATAAATCAAGAAAATAGTGTCTTATCTTCTCCATCGAGCTTAGTTGCTATTTCCGGTTCTTTCCTTTCGCATCAATTTTTGTTTGTGACACAAATTTACATTTCTTTTTATCCTTAAGTTGTTAATTTTGTTGCTGCAATCGCTTATTTTCGTCCATCTTATCTGTGCTTTTGCTTCGTTTTTTTGTTCTGGGCCGATATTCATTCAAAATAAAAGGGTGTTACAAAAGAAAGGTGAACGCCTAATGGTCAATGGGAAACAACTCGTACAACATTTTGTAATTAGTAACGCCAGAGTTGCCTCCCTTATTTAAAAAGGAAGAGGCTTATTTCTGACTACTTCACGTCGTACGTAAACGCACACCCTTGGAAAAAAAAAAAGACTCCGCCCAAAAACCTCAGTTGGGCTACTTCTGGTGATGCTAAATTACTACGGCTACAATGTGTGTAGGCTATGTTCTGTGCAGTAGGCGGGACATGGAACATGTTCTTCCTGTCCCTGGTCCTTATATGCCTGTACACCTCACAAGAAAATGCCAGCCATGAGTAGCGTAAAACCGAGGACGAATAAATGCGGTAACGTCTGTAGAGACGATCGGCATGACAAACGATAATTTTTCATGTAGCAGTAACGAATTTGATTCAGTTGATGTAGTCAGTTTTAATTTTAAACGCGTTCAAAAAACGACATGCCACCAGACAGAAAAAAAAAAAACTCAGTTACACTTAGGTCTATCATTTTTCTTAACAAGCGGTAGGTAGTCCGCCGTTTATTTCATGTTAATTATAACTGCCAATATTTGAATCTGGAATTCTAGGTAAGATCTCACTACAATAAAAATGCAACATTTGGTAACAGATATCATCGAGGTAATAGAAAATAAAATTAATCAGTAAATGGTAATCACTACGATATACTAAACGTACACTTACGAACAAAAATGTGTTTTCATTTACTGATGATATCGACAAAATATTATATTACTAAATATAGAAGGCCATTTTATAGCTCATCTTCAAAGTAAAAATTCTGGCTTATATTGGAAGATGATGTAGCTCTAAAATAAATCCCAATGAATATCACATCGTCCCCTTTAGAGACCCATAGAGCACCAAATAAACAAGAGATAACTTCAGTCTAAAAAAAAAAAAAATCCAAACAATTGAGGTTTTAAAGTTGCATAAAATTGTACTGAGAGTGTGAGGAAAGTGGACAGTATAGATGAAAGATAAGATTGCACGTTTTGTACAGTCTGATCATGATCTACACAGACTGCAAAGGCACTTATTATTGTATATGACGCTTTGAGGTTTTAGTTTTTTCGTCACGCAAGCCATCGAGCCTCTTTAGACGATTTGAACAAACAGTCTATCGGAACATCTATCTTGTAAAGATTTTAACACTATCCAATAGGTAGTCCTTTCGGTGCCATAGGTGAAAGCAGAGACTTTAGCAGACGGCATAGATCAAGATCAGACTACACAGAACATGCAGTCTGATCTTTGACCTATACCGCCCGCTTGTGTAGTCAAGCCTATACTATCAAAATCTTTGTAAGTTTCAATAGATTGATTTAGAGCCGTCGAGAGAATTTCAGTTTATTTACATGGCGCTGATAGAGTTAAAGAAACAAGTAAACTACTCATAGATTCAGATTCAGATGGCACGTTCCGTGCTCAAGCGTCATTTTAAACTATGTCGTCCCTAAAACCTTATACCTTTGCAAGCCTTTCTCGGTGATTCCATTCGAATTTCAAGAAGTAAAGCAGATGTTCTTATTTAAAATGTAGATTCTAGAAACGTTTTTGTATTGAAATCAATATCAGTGAAAGTCTTTTGTTAAAATGAAATAAAAACAGATTAAAAACGTTACATGCACGTCGCTTTTCCCCCGTGTTGTGTTTAGTACTTTGATCCGTCAAGCGTCTAGAAGAAATGATGCAGAGAGAAAATCATTATAAGGGAGATTACTCTTGGTTTACTCTTACTCTTAGGCAGTACGAGTTTTCTCCCCTAGACCATAATTTTTTTTAAAAAGTCTCGGCCGCGATAGTTTCATAGTATGGGTCTATGAGCTTCATTTATTGGGTTGATTGATAAAAGATATAATTCGATATCGTAATTAACCTGTATCTAATTGAGAAAAATTACTATTTATTTATTTTTTTCATCATATATGAATCGAGGAAAATCATATTTTCACATATTTATGAAGACTACAACGTAGCTTATCTAAAACAATGGAAAAAAAAATTAAATAGTATGCTTGAATATAGATCTCTTTCTTATGTATACATTATTATCAAGTAGTTCTCATGCAATTTAATCCTTTACGAGACAGTCCCGATATTTAGGGACACTATTAGCCTTTTGGAAAACACATTGAGAATCTTGAGGGAAACTGCTGGTTACAAACAATTTTCCTTTTGCCACAATAATTTCATATCCTTTGCAAAGTCCTTCTTTTAAGAAGCTTTTGATGAATCAGTATCTGCAGATGCTATTATAATACATAAAGAGTACAAAATTTTATAGTGTGGTAGATTTAAGAATTTAACCCATATCATACTAAGTAATTGAGATGAAACCTTTCAAATTGATAGTAAAAACCTAAATTTTGCTATTTCAAAAGTATTTTTGAGGATAAAATATCCCCTTATTGGACAGTGTAGGTCAAAGATCAGACTATATGTTCTGTGCAATCTGATCTTGATCAACACTGTCAGCAAAAGGTCTTTGGGTTGCTCTTAGCAGCCTAAGAGTAAATTCCAACATTTTCAATAGTATCACAGCTGCAGGCACCTCACCTATCCATGCTTTCCCAGCATTTCTTCTCCAATACTTCTATGGTCTTTCAAAGTCATTGGCTGCTTTCCCACATAACTATCTAGGGCATCATACACAGATAATTCACCAGCAAGATAGGAATATATCCTGTGACAATGACTATCATAAATTCTCTGAGAGAAATTGGCAAAGCTGGAGATTTGTACCATCAACATGCTTGTTCAAATGTTGTTACTAGCTGAGCTACAGGGCATTTTAATCTTTTCCCACCATGTCTTCAAAAACCTTCATTGTTTAAACTCTATACCATACAACAAAATTTTGACCTTGTCCAAACAGAAAGTATTTGCAGACAACAATTTAAATGCTATTCAAATAATGAAATTTGATCCTGATAGGGTAGAAAACATTGTGGGAAAAAGAGAAAACGCTGGTTACCAGCATTTTCTCCTTTTTCCCACAGTGCTTTCAAAAGGCTTCTTCCTCAAGGGTGTTAAAAGTTGTTATTGAGTGGTGAAAGCTTAAAAAGCCTTCTTTTTCTTAAATGACATCCCTTTCTAGTTACCATCTTTTTTTTCTTTTCCTACAATGTTTTAGAAAGCCTACAGTGTTTTCAAAAGCCTTCTTCATTTGGGGTTGTTAAAACTCAGGATTGTGTAAGGGTAACAAGAGTGACAAAACAAAATAAAAAGATAGAAATTTATAAAATAAACCTCATTTTATTTCACAAAGCACTTCTGTGCATATTATATATGTATTTTACAAAAATCTTCAGTTCTTTGTGTGCAATTGCTTAAAAATCATTATAAACCCTTTACCACAAAATGACAACTTTTGATGACCCTCAGAAAGAAGCCTTTAGAAAAAATCGTGGGAAAAGGAGAAAATGCTGGTAACCAGCACTTTCTCCTTTTTCCACAATGTTTTCTACCCTTAACAATAAATCAAACAGTTGCACAATTTGAGCCACATTGAAATTGTTGTCTGCAAATGCTTTCAATTTTAACAGGGCTGAAATTTTGTCATCTGGTAACAGGTTAAAATAAAAGTGAACTCAGTAAATTTATATTCCTATTTAAAAAGTTGAGTCAGTAATTGCATTTTCCTGAACCTGAAGCTAGTACTTTAACAAACAAAATACATTGAAAGCATTTTCTTACAAACAATATCCGTAACAAAGAATCAAATGATTAATGCATGGCAGAATTAAGGGACCAGGTTGGATCCAAACCCCAGAACTCCCTGACGAAAGGCAAATACCTTAACCACTTAGCCAAGAGACATCTCTCTGATGTAGTAGTGAATTTAAATCGCAACATAGCCATGCATGAAGGAGAGGTCTCCCGTAACACACCATCTCTTAAAGTCCTCATTTATTGATGACTCAAAGCCTTATTAGGAATGAAGTCTGTTTTTGGACAACAAATGGGATTAATGGCTCAATGGCCAATCCTGGACTAGCTGCCATCTTACGAACAAAGTCTGTAACGAAGAAACAAAATGAATAATTGCATGGAAAAATAAGGGACCTGGCAGGTTTCGAAACCCAGAACTCCCAGATTTAGGCTAATACCATAATCACTGAGCCAAAGAGATATCTCTCTGGTGCAGTAGTCAGATATTGTATCTAAATCGCAACAAAGCCATGCATAAAGGAGTGATCTCCCGTAAAAATTTGCAACTAACAAAATTAATATAGGTCTAGCGATGGTTATTGTTTCAAGTGGTAAAAAAAACTTGGGAAAAACAACATGTAGGTCATCAACTTTTTCCTTTTTTCCCATAATATTTTCAAAAACTTTGTATCTAAGGGAAGCCAAGCCCTGATAGCTCTTCCGGTAGCATGTAGGACTTGAGAATAAGAAGTTGCTGGTTCGATCCCTGGCTTGACCAATTTCTTTTAGAGGATTACTGATGCTTTCACAAATGGCTTTTGTCTTGACAATGATTATGTGGAAATACAGCCAGTGGTTTGGAAAGAAAATGGTGTAGAGTACTGGTAAAAGAGACCCCAGACTACAGGCGCTTCAGCGCCTGTATCGCTCCACATGCCTGATTTTTCTGTAACGGTGAAGAGAAGTTTTTAACAATTATCATTCATTCCTGCATTCTAGGTCACTAAAGATAAAAAGCTATGAAAAACATTGAGAAAAGAAGAAAATAATAGTAACCTGCATTTTCTTAGTTTTACACAATAATTTCTACCCTTTTTGATCCAAGTTTTACTAATTTGAAGATTTATCATGTTGACTGCAACATCTTTCAATTATGACCAGTTATAAAAATTTTGTCTTCTGGTTATAATTAACTCATTACCAAATGTCAACATTTTAGGGTTGTCCAAATGGAAAGCATTTGCAGATGAAAAAACAAAAGCGACTGAAAATTTGAAAGTTTTGTGAAGAGTAGATAACATTGTGGGAAAAGGAGAAAATGCTGGTTACCGGCATTTTCTCCTTTTCCCACCATGTTTTCTAAAGTCTTCTTTGTCAGGGACGTCAAAAGTAGGGACTGTGTGGTAATGGGTTAAAAAGGGTCTTGTTACAAACCATTTTGGGTGGGGAAACATCAAAATATAGAAATGTATTGTGGCAATTGTTTTTTTGAAGTTGCAGGTTCAGTTTGATTGGATAACAAAATGCCTTATCTCAACAGTACAGCCCTGTCCTCCTTGTACAAGGTCACCAGTAGGTCAACAAACCTTTACCAGAACTAATCAAAGTGCAGAGGTTCTCTTTTTTAGCTCACCTGAGCACGAAGTGCTCATGGTGAGCTATTGTGATCGTGCTGTGTCCGTCGTCCGTCGTCCGTCGTGCGTCGTGCGTCGTGCGTCGTCCGTCGTCAACTTTTTACCTTGTGTACGCTCTACAGGCCACAGTTTTGGTCGGATACTCATGAAAGTTGGTCAGGATGTTTGTCTCGATAAAATCTCGGACGAGTTCGAAAATGGGTCATGTGGGGTCAAAAACTAGGTCACTAGGTCAAATCTTAGAAAAACCTTGTGTACGCTCTAGAGGCCGCATTTTGAGTCGGATACTCATGAAAGTTGGTCAGGGTGTTTGTCTCGATGATATCTCGGACGAGTTCGAAAATGGGTCACGTGGGGTCAAAAACTAGGTCACCAGGTCAAATCTTAGAAAAACCTTGTGTACGCTCTACAGGCCGCATTTTGAGTCCGATACTCATGAAAGTTGGTCAGGATGTTTGTCTCGATGATATCTCGGACGAGTTCGAAAATGGGTCACGTGGGGTCAAAAACTAGGTCACCAGGTCAAATCTTAGAAAAACCTTGTGTACGCTCTAGAGGCCGCATTTACAGTCGGATACTCATGAAAGTTGGTCAGGATGTTTGTCTCGATGATATCTCGGACGAGTTCGAAAATGGGTCACGTGGGGTCAAAAACTAGGTCACCAGGTCAAATCTTAGAAAAACCTTGTGTACGCTCTAGAGGCCGCATTTTCAGTCGGATACTCATGAAAGTTGGTCAGGATGTTTGTCTGGATGATATCTCGGACGAGTTTGAAAATGGGTCACGTGGGGTCAAAAACTAGGTCACCAGGTCAAATCTAAGAAAAACCTTTTGTACGCTCTAGAGGCCACATTTTCAGTCGGATACTCATGAAAAATGGTCAGAATGTTTGTCTGGATGATATCTCGGACGAGTTTGAAAATGGGTCACGTGGGGTCAAAAACTAGGTCACCAGGTCAAATCTTAGAAAAACCTTTTGTACGCTCTAGAGGCCACATTTTCAGTCGGATACTCATGAAAGTTGGTCAGGATGTTTGTCTGGATGATATCTCGGACGAGTTCGAAAATGGGTCACGTGGGGTCAAAAACTAGGTCACCAAGTCAAATCTTAGAAAAACCTTTTGTACGCTCTAGAGGCCACATTTTCAGTCGGATACTCATGAAAGTTGGTCAGGATGTTTGTCTCGATGATATCTCGGACGAGTTTGAAAATGGGTCACGTGGGGTCAAAAACTAGGTCACTAGGTCAAATCGTAGAAAAACCTTTTGTACGCTCTAGAGGCCACATTTTCAGTCGGATACTCATGAAATGTGGTCAGGATGTTTGTCTCGATGATATCTCGGACGAGTTGGAAAATGGGTCACGTGGGGTCAAAAACTAGGTCACTAGGTCAAATCGTAGAAAAACCTTTTGTACGCTCTAGAGGCCACATTTTGAGTTGGATACTCATGAAAGTTGGTCAGGATGTTTGCCTGGATGATATCTCGGACAAGAACGAAAATGGGTCATGTGGGGTCAAAAACTAGGTCACTAGGTCAAATGTTAGAAAAACCTTTTGTAGGCTCTAGAGGCCACATTTTCAGTCCCATACTCTTGTAAGTTGGTCAGAATGTTTGTCTTGATGATATCTCAGACAGGTTTGAAAATGGGTCAGTGGGGGTTAAAAACTAGGTCACCAGGTCAAATCTTAGAAAAACCTTGTACATGCTCTGGATGCCACATTTTCAGTCTAACACTCTTGAAAATTAGTCAGAATGTTTGCCTTTATAATATCTTGGATGAGTTTGAAAATGGGTCATGTTGGGTCAAAAACTGGGTCAATAGGTCAAATGTTATAAACACCTTTTGTATGCTCTGGAGGACACATTTTCAGTCGGATACTCCTAAAACTTGTTCATAATATTTGTCCTGGTGATACCTTGAATGAGTTTGAAAATGGGTCATGTGGAGTCAAAAACTAGGTCAATGGGTCAAATATTAGAAAAACCTTGTGTACACTCCAGAGGCTACATTTTCTGCCTGATACTCTTCAGACTTGGTCAGAATGTTTGTTTTGGTGATGTCTCAAAAGTGTTTGATGATGGGTAATGTCTGATAAAAAACTAGGTCACTGGGAAACTAGATAGTGCATGTTTGGTCAATAAACTCAGGTGAGCGATTTCAGGGCCATCATGGCCCTCTTGTTTATATGAAAAGGATTATAGATTATGTAAAGCAACCATCTTTAACACTTTACCAAACAACAAAATTTGGAATGTGACCAAACTGAAAGCATTTGCAGACAACAAATTAAATATTGATGAAATGATGATTTCTCTCTTTGATAGAGTAGAAAACACTGAGGGAAAATGAGAAAATGCTGATTACCAGTATTTTCTCCTTTTCCAAGAGTGTTTTCCAAAGACTTCTTCTTTAGGTTCGTTAAAAGTCAGGACTGTATGGTAAAGACTTACCACCATAGGAACTAACCTGCAATACAACAATGAAATCAAAACGAATAGTTTGAGAGAATTTTTCAAAGCTTTTACTTTATACCATAAAAGAAAAATGAGTCTCCCATAAAAGCCATGTTTTTTTATGGATCTTTTTTTTTTTTAAGGAATTCTGTAGACCTCTATCTGAGGAACATTCCTGCAAAAAAATAATGCTATCCAATTAGCAGTTTGGGAGTAGAAGATTTTTAAAGGCTTTTTACTTTGGTTGCCATGGCAACCAGAATTATTAATGGAACACAATTATTTGAAGGAATTTGGAAGAAGACTACCTAAGGGAATTCTTGTGAAATTTGGTAAAAATCCAGTCAATAGTTTCTGAGGAGAAGTTTTTTAAAGAAAAAGTTTACAGACGTACGCACGGACGAACGCACGACGGACACAACGCCACGACAATAGCTCGCTGGCCTTCGGCCAGTGGAGCTAAAAAGCATATATAGGTGAACTGGTAAATGGAATGTGATTGAAATAATTTTGAAAGTGGCTCTAGACACCACACAATCAAAGCAATCAATTGTACCAGCAGGTATTTGACTTTTACCACATAACCTTCTGTTTTAGTAACCCAGAGGATGAAGGCTTTTGAAAACAAGGAAAAAGGAGAGAAATTCTGGTAATTAGCATTTTTTCCTTTCTCACAATGTTTTCTATCCATTCCAAGACACATCTCAACATTTGGTTGATATTTAATTTGTTGTCTGCATATGCTTTCAATTTGGACTGGTCTAAAATACATAGCACCTCATCCTTGAAAATACCTAAACTTTCAACAATATTTTTAACCAATAAAAGACAACTTTCTCTCATTTTCTATCATTTTATAGAAAACTTTTCTTTTGTGCATCATGCAATTTGTCATCTGCAAATGCTTTCAATTTTGCCCATTCTTTTTTTTTTCACTGTAAAGAGCTTAAAAAGACTATCAACCTCAGTGAATATCTACTCTAATACTTTTCCAGTTTTCTTTATTGTTGTGATTAGACCCTTTCCCAACTCAACTATTCCTTTAGCCACAAAATTTTTAATGTTAATTTGCTATAAATCTTAATCCATGTCAGTCATCCATAATTTAATTCTTTACCAAATGACAAAATTTTAGACTTGTCCAAGCTGAGAGCATTTGCAGACAACAAAATAAACTCAAGAGGACCATGATGGTCCTACATCGCTCGCCTTAGTTCTAAACAAAAAGGTCTACAATGAAGATAAATACCAAATATTGAGGTTAAAAGTTAAATGATAATGAAACAAGAGCGGCAAATTGTTGTCGAGAAGGTATAATAATTGCAAAGGGCAGGTAATGCAACAAACATGTTTATCAAGTCTCTAATCAGTTTGACTTGAGATTTCAAAGTTCCATTCTGTACCTGCAAAAAATAGTGTGAAAATGATGATCAAGGGGAATTACTCAAAAACCAACCTAGGTAAAGTTATTGTTGTTGTGCACAGCAGTGGGAAATATTACAACAAACATGCAGACCAAGTTTGAAGTCCTACTGACCCAAGATGACACGGTTATATTACGGACTGCTCCAGACAAGCAAGGAATACTGGCTGTATTCTCATCACTGGCTATATTCTCACATCAGTACAGACACGACTTTCTTTCAGAGCCACTGGCTACATTCTTATCACTGGCTACATTCTCACATCAGTACAGACACAACATTCTTTCAGAGCCACTGGCTACATTCTCATCACTGGCTATATTCTGACACAACTTTCCTTCAGAGTTACTGGCTACATCCTCACACTGGTACTGACACAACTTTCTTTCAGAGTCACTGGCTACACTCTCATCACTGGTTATATTCTCTCACCAGTACAGACACAACTTTTTTTCAGAGTCACTGGCTACTTTCAGAGTCACTTGCTACATTCTCATCATTGGCTACATTCTCACACCAGTACAGACAAAACTTTTTTTCAGAGTCACTGGCTACTTTCAGAGTCACTTGTTACATTCTCATCATTGGATACATTCTCACACCAGTACAGACAAAACTTTTTTTCAGAGTCACTGGCTATATTCTCATCACTGGCTTCATTCTCATCACTGGCTACATTCTCACACCACTACTGACACAACTTTCTTTCAGAGTCACTGGCTACATTCTCATCACTGGCTACATTCTCACACCACTACTGACACAACTTATTTTCAGAGTCACCGGCTACATTCTCACATGCATCAGAGGTAAGAGGCAAAAAACTGCAGGAAAGAAAATTTGCCTCAAGTGGGTATCAAACTCACCACCACCAAGTCACAAGTTTGCTAACCACTGAGCTGCCAAGTTGAGTAGATCTCCTAGAAAAACAGAGCTATAGAAAAGACTGCAAGAAGGAGAAAATGCAAATATACAACATTTGTCCTCCCACAATGTTTTTTCACTTTTGCCTGCAAATGCTTTCAGTTTCAGTCTCAAAGGTTTTCATCTGGTAAAAAGTCAATAGGAATTTGGTCGAGATAAAGTTCACACTTTACCATACGACAATATTTTAGGCTTGTCCAAATCAAAAGCATTTGCAGATGACAAACTAAAGTGACTGAAAGTATGAAATCTGTTTTGTGAAGGGTAGAAAATATTGTGGGAAAAGGAAAAAATGTTGCTTTTCCCAAAATGATTTCTAAATGCTTCTTTCTCAGGGTCATCAAAAGTAGGAATTGTGTGGTAATGGTTAAAACCCGTTAAAACTTGGGTTGGACTTGGAAAAACATTTTTACATTTCTGTTTACATATTGCAATGCTATGGGGTTTCTTAAATCTGGCCAGCTATCCATTAGAATAAGATAAATCCTGAATCCCCACCTCACAGCCAAGTTTCTTTGCCTTTTTGACAAGCATACAACCACTTACATCAATATATCTTGAACTTAAGTCTGAGTACGAACGATAAAGTGTCTCATCTTGGCGCATATGTTTTGGTGTGCGAGTCCGAATCCTGCAATCTTCTGAACCACTGGTCCATTTCTCTTTGTTTTTCAAAAACTCACTGAGTGTGGATGGTGGAAGACGCTTGCCCCACTTTTCTGTAAAATATTTGGCAACCTCTTCCCGAGAAAAATTCGAGTTTTTCATCACATGCTCACTAATTTCTCTCTATTCTGACATGGTAAACTGGTACCTGCGTCTTGCACCTCCCTTCCATATTTTCACTACAAAGATAGAAAGAGAAGTTCATTAACCCTTGATTACCTCGAGGAAAATGTTCTTTTGAAAATAATGTGGAAAGAAGAAAATATTGGAAACCAGCATTTCACCTTTTCCTAAAATGTTTCCAAAAGACTTCTTTTTGAGTGTCGTTAAACGTTGGGATTGTGTGGTAAAGGGTAAAGAAGAACTCATTCATTAATCAAACATTATTTAACTTTTCTTTTGCTATGTGGTCCAAATGGCTAAGTCCACATTGGTGTTTGCCCTTATAAAAAACTCTCAATGCCACAATACTTTCAAAGGTTACCCTGCTGCATGACAAAAAATTCAGCAATGCTGGATGTTAAAAGGTTTCTGTAAATGACATATTCAGTACAATGGGTGTACTGTCTGTAGATACATTTTCTTATTTCATCTTTCTGATAGGATATCGAGAAATAGCATTGAAGATATTTGTCGATATTCCATGGGTAAGGCCATTGAAGATACTGATTCTTATATTCTAGTTACCTAGGTAAACTGTGCGTGACTCACAATCAGATGGAAATTTGACATCATTTACCTTACATTTCTTGCGCTTGATGTAATATTTTAATGCATTGCTATGCTGGGGAGTATGCCATGGGGAATAGCTGAAAGTAACAGTACTGGATTTTGATAAAGCTCCTCCCAGAAAGGGTTGAAATAAATAGAATATTTGTTGCTTTTTTTTCGGTGAAAGATCGAAATGCATTTTATCTCATGATCACCATCAGTGATATTTTCACTTGTGGCTGTGCCACTCATGAAAATACAATGCATGATGTTCACTCAATTTTAAAAATAAATTTCGATCTTTCACTGAAAAAAAAACAACAACAAATATCCTCTATATCTTGAATGTGGCAAGGATATACATTCTCTTAACCCTTTACCAAACAATCACTGGTTTTTATGACCCAAAGGAAGAAGCCTTCTGAAAACATTGTGTGAAAAGGGGAAAATGCTGGTAACCAGCATTTTCTCCTTTTCCCACAATATTTTCTACTCTTCTAAAGTCAAAGTTCAATTTCTGAGTCATGTTTATTAGGTCACCTGCAAGTGCTTTTAATTTGGACCAGCCTAAAATGTTGTTTGGGAAAGGGTTAACCCATTACCAAATGACAATATTTCAGACTGGTCCAAATTGAAAGCATTTGCAGACGACAAAATAAAAGTGACTGAAAATTTGAAATTTGTTTTGTGTAGGGTAGAAAACATTGTGGGAAAAGGAGAGAATGCTGGTTACCATTATTTTCTCCTTTTCCCACAATGTTTTCTAAAGGCTTCTTACTCAAGGGCGTCAAAAGTAGGGACTGTGTGGTAATGGGTTAACCTTTTTCTAAGGTGCTCTAGTCCTGACCTTCATTACATTTTGTAGGATTTTCATTGATAACAATATATTCTGGTCGATAAAAACTTAGGTCAAACACAGTTAAAGACAGTCAAAGGTGTGATAAGCATTATACTGCATATTGATCTCTTTTTAAAAAGGCGGAGTAGAATACAGTAACTTGTAACCAGCCAATATAGCTCAGTAGGTTGAGTGTAGGACATGTGAACACAATGTTTCAGGTCACTACATGTTGTGGGTTGGAATCCCCAGCTGGCCAACTAAAATTACTAATAGTATTTTGGATGAGACATGAAATCGAGGCCCCGTGTGACGGTGCTATACGCCTAGTGCGTTAACTCTTTACCACACAATCCCGACTTTTAACACCCCTGTGAAAGAAGCCATTTGAAAACACTGTGGAAAAAGGAGAAAATGCTGGTAACCAGCATTTTCTCCTTTTTCCACAATGTTTTCTTCCCTTCCTAAATCAAATTCAATTTTTCAGTCCCATTTATTTTGTTGTCTGCAGATGCTTTGAATTTGAAACTAATCCGAAATTTTATTGGTTGGTAAACAGTTAAAGAACCAGGCGAAGCTCTCAGTAGTTTCGACCTTAATCCTTGCACTATCCTCGCACTATCTAACCTTGTTTTGATCACACACTAACACGAGACAATGACAATATGACATCTTTAAAAAAAAATTAAAGTAATTTGATTATAAAATGACGAGCTTTAAAAGTGCTCTAAAGAAATTTGGTGTCGATATGACCAAATATTGCAAACATTTTTCCACCGGGGGTCGAAATGACCCAAATGTCTTGAAATGACTGGGTGTCAAAATTACCGGGTGTCCAAATGAATGTCATTCGATAGAAACAAGTTTTAACAACTGTATTTTACTAACCTCCCTCAATTATGTTTTTTCTCTCGTTTAAACTGACGACAATGGACTGCTGCATTGATTGAATTTCAAACGTTTTCTCATAATTCAAACTTTTATCCGAATTTATCTACGATCCGGATACTGAGCCTACGGAACTCGTTCATGTTTACTGCTTTATTGACTTTGTTATGCTTCTTATAAACATATGTAAACGATTTTTTACTTAAAAAAAAGAAGCATACGACTGAAAACCATGCACACCCTTAGAATCATAAAGAAATCAAGAAATTAGTGTCTCGTCTCCGAGCTTATTTGCTATTTCCGGGTCGTTCCTTTCCGCAATGAATTTTGTTTGTTACACCATTTTACATACCTTTTTATCCTTAATTTGTTTACATTGTTGCTACTGCCGCTTATTTTCGTCCATTTCATCTGCACTTTTGCTTTTTTTTTTTGTTCTGGGCTGATTTTCATTCAAAATATAAGGGTATTGCAAGGGAAAGGTGAACGCTTAATGGTCAATGGGAAACAACTCGTACAAAATTTTGAAATAAGTAACGCCAGAGTTGTCTCCCTTACTCAAGAGGAAAAGGCTTATTTCTGACTGCTTCACGTCGTAAATGCATGCATACCCTTGGATGGTACGCCTACAAAACAAAGACTCCGCCCAAAACCTCGCTTTGGCTACTTCCGTTGGTGCTAAATTACTGCAGCTACAAAATGTGCATATTATGTGCATAGTATGTGCAGTAGGCGGGATATGGAACCTCCTCTTCCTGTCTCTGGTCCTTATACGTCTGTACACCTCACAAAAAAATGCCAGCCACGAGTAAGCATAAAACTAAGGACGAATAAATACGGTTACGTCTGTAGAGACGATCGGTATGACAAACAATAATTTTTCATCCAGCGGTCCAAACGAATTTGAATCAGTTCATATGGTTTTTTTTTTTTTATTTTAACCGTTCTCAACAACATGCCACCAAACAGAGGGAAAATCAGCTAGACTTAGATCTATTATTTTTCTTAACAGGCGGTAGGTAGTCTGCCGTTTACTTCATGTTAATTTTAACCGCCAATATTTGAATTTGGAATTCAAGGTAAGATCTATATAACTACAATAAAAATGCATCATTTGGTAACAGATATCACTGACGTAATAGATGTTAAGTAAATAAAATTAATCAGTAAATGATAATCACTACGTTAAAGTTCAAAACGTACATTTACCAACAAAAATTTTCATTTACTGACGATATCGACTACATGTATATTGCTAAATATAGCACTCAGAAAGTTTGAGGAAAGTGGACCATGTAGATCGAAGATTAGACTGCATGTTCTGTGCAGTCTGATCATGATCAACACAGAACGCAAAGGCACTTATTATTGAATATGACGCTTTGAGGTTTTAGTTTTTTCGTCACGCCTAGGACATAGAGCCTCTTCATTTAAACAAACAGTCCAGCGGAACTATAGGTCTATCTTATAAAGATTTTAACACTATCCAATAGGCTTAATCCTTTCGGCGCCATAGGTGAAAGCAGACACTTTAGCGGACGGCATAGATCAAGATCAGACTGCACAGAACGTGCAGTCTGATCTTTGATCTTATCTTTACCGCCCGCTTATGTAGTCAAGCCTATACAATCAAAATCTTTGTAAGTTTCAATAGATTATATTTAGAGCCGTCGAAAGAATTTAAGTTTATTTACTTGGCGCTTAAAGAATGAAAGAAACATGTAAACTGTGTAGATTCAGAATAAGATGACACGTTCCGTGTTTAAAGCGTCATTTTAAACGGGAAACCAAGGCCTACATATATTTTAAATCCAACACTGGGGTAACGAATTGTTTTAGTAATCAAATACACATTTATTCATATAATAACATACGTAATAATATTCTGATCTGCATAACGGCCAAGGTACTGTATCATTTCCAAACTGTGAGTGATCATCAATTATAAACTAAAAAGGAGGAATACTCTCAATTCTTCACAATCCTTTCACAAGTACAAGACCCCCATTTCCTTTCCTTAAAAGTTATAGATATCAATGATAAATGTCGATGAAAATCAAGTTTGCTAATAATGAATGTGTCGGGGAACTGTCTTCAAAAGTGTCGGGGAACTGTCTTCAATTTTGTCGGGGAACTGTCTCGAAAAGCCGTGTCGGGGAACTGTCTTGTCGGGGAACTGTCTTGAAACCATTTTAAACTATGCCGTCGCCAAAACCTTATACCTTTGCAAATGGCGATTTTCATAGATTCAAACCTTTCTCGGTGATTCCATTCGAATCTCAAGAAGTAAAGCAGGAGATGTTCTTATGGAAAATGTAGATTCTAACACTTTCGTATTTAAATCAGTATCAGTGACATTCTTTTGTTAAAATAAATTGAAATCTTCATAAAAAAGATTAAAAACGTTACACGCACGTCGCTTTTTCCCCGTGTTCTGTTTAGTACTTTGATCCGTCAAGCGTCTAGGAGAAATGACGAAATCATTATAAGGGAGATTACTCTTGATTTACTCTTACTCTTAGGCAGTACGAGTTTTCTCCCCTAGACCATAAAATTGTTTAAAAAGTCTTGGCCGCGATAGTTTCATTGTAAGGGTCTATGAGCTTCATTTATTGGGTTGATTGATAAAAAATATAATTCAATATCGTAATTAAACTGAATCTAATTGAGAAAAATGACTATTTATATGTATATATATTTTTTTTTTGACGTATATGAATCAAGGAAAATCATAAAGTGTCACATATTTATGTAGACTACACCGTAGCTTATTTAAAACGATGAAAAATTTTGTTAAACAGTATGCTTGTATATAACTCCTTCTTATACATTTTTATCGAATACTTCTCATGCAATATAATCTTTTAAGAGACAGTCCCGATATTTAGGGATACTATTAGGCTTTTGGAAAACACATTGAGAATCTTGAGGAAAACTGCTGGTTACAAACAATTTTCCTTTTGCCACAATCATTTTATATCCTTTTCACAGTCCTTCTTTTAAGAAGCTTTTGATGAAACAGTATCTGCAGATGCTATTATAATACATAAGGAGTACAAAATTTTATATTGTGGTAGATTTGTTTAAGAATTTAACCCATATTGTACTAAGTAATTGAGATGAAACCTTTCAAATTGATAGTAAAAACCTAAATTTTGCTATTTCAAAGGTATTTTTGAGGATAAAATATCCCCTTATTGGACAGTGTAGGTCAAAGATCAGACAATATGTTCTGTGCCATCTGATCTTGATCAACACTGACAGCAAAAGGTCCTTGGGTTGCTCTTAGCAGCCTGAGAGTAAATTCCAACATTTTCAATGGTATCACAGCTGCAGGCACCTCACCTATCCATGGTTTCCCAGCATTTCTTCTCTAATACTTCTATGGTCTTCCAAATGCATTGGCTGCTTTCCCACATAACTATCTAGGGCATCATACACAGATAATTCAGCAGCAAGATGGGAATATATCCTGCGACAATGACTATCTTAAATTCTCTGAGAGAAATTGGCAAAGCTGGAGATTTGTACCATCAACATGCTTGTTTAACTGTTGTTACTGGCTGAGCTACAGGTCATTTTCGTTTTTTCCCACAATGTTTTCAAAAACCTTCATTGTTTAAAGTCTTTACCATACAACAAAATTTTGTCTTTGTCCAAACTGAAAGCATTTGCAGACAACAATTTAAACGCTATTCAAATAATGAAATTTGATCCTGATAGGGTAGAAAACATTGTGGGAAAAAGAGAAAATGCTGGTTACCAGCATTTTCTCGTTTTTCTTACAGTGTTTTCAAAAGGCTTCTTTCTCAGGGGTGTTAAAAGTTGTTATTGAGTGGTAAAAGCTTAAAAAGCCTTCTTTTCCTTAAATGACATCCCTTCTAGTTACAAACTTTTTTTTTCTTTTCCTACAATGTTTTAGAAAGCCTACAGTGTTTTCAAAAGCCTTCTCTATTTGGGGTTGTTAAAACTCAGGATTGTGTAAGGGTAACAAGAGTGACAAAACAAAATAAAAAGATAGAAATTTATAAAATAAACCACATTTTATTTCACAAAGCACTTCTGTGCATATTATATATGTATTTTACAAAAATCTTCAGTTCTTTGTGTGCAATTGCTTAAAAATCATTATAAACCCTTTACCACGAAAAGACGACTTTTGATGACCCTCAGAAAGAAGCCTTTAGAAAAAATCATGGGAAAAGGATTTCCAGCATTTTCTTCTTTTTCCAAAATGTTTTCTATCCTTATCAATAAATTAAACATTTGCATGATTAGCCACATTGAAATTGTCTGCAAATGCTTTCAATTATAACAAGGCTAAAATCTTGTCATCTGGTAACGGGTTAAAACAAAGTGAACTCAGTAAATTTATATTCCTATTTAAAAAGTTGAGTCAGTAATTACATTTTCCTGAACCTGAATCTAATAGTTTAACAAACAAAATACATTGAAAGCATTCTCTTACAAACAATATCCATGACAAAGAAACAAATGATTAATATATGGCAGAATTAAGGGACCAGGTAGGATCCAAACCCCAGAACTCCTGGATGAAAGACCAATACCTTAACCACTAAGCCAAGAGATATCTCTCTGATGTAGTAGTGCGGTATTGTATTTGAATTACGACAAAGTTATGCATGAAGGAGAGTTCTCTCGTAACACACCCTCTCAAATAAATAAATAAATGAATGGGGAAATCAGGGACCTGGCAGGACTCGAACCCTAGAACTCCCGGATTTAGGCTAATACCATAATCACTGAGCCAAAGAGATATCTCTCTGGTGCAGTAGTCAGATATTGTATCTAAATCGGGACAAAGCCATGCATGAAGGAGTGATCTCCCGTAAAAATTTGCAACTAACAAAATTAATATAGGTCTAGCAATGGTTATTGTTTCAAGTGGTAAAAAAAAACTTGGAAAAACAACATGTAGGTCATCAACATTTTCCTCTTTTCCCATAATCTTTTCAAAAACTTTATACCTAAGGGAAGCCAAGCCCTGATAGCTCTTCCGGTAGCATGTAGGACTTGAGAATAAGAGGTTGCAGGTTCATTCCCTGGCTTGACCAATTTCTTTTACAGGATTACTGACTCTTTCACAAATGGCTATTGTCTTGACAATGATTATGTGGGAATACAGCCAGTGGTTTGGAAAGAAAATGGTGTTCAGTACTGGTAAAAGAGACCCCAAAAAAGCACAGATGGGTGAACTAGCAAATGCAATGTGATTGAAATAATTTTGAAAGTCGCTCTAAACACCATACAATCAAAGCAATCAATTGTACTGGCAGGTATTTAACTTTTACCACGTAACCCTCTGTTTTAGTAACCCAGAGGATGAAGGCTTTTGAAAACAAGGAAAAAGGAGAGAAATTCTGGTAATTAGCATTTTCTCCTTTCTCACAATGTTTTCTATCCATTCCAAGACACATCTCAACATTTGATTGACATTTAATTTGTTGTCTGCATATGCTTTCAACTGGACTGGTCTAAAATACATAGCACCTTATCCTTGAAAATGCCTCAACTTTCAACAATATTTTTTACCGATAAAAGACAGCTTTCTCTCATTTTCTCATTTTCTATCATTTCAAAGAAAACTTTTCTACTTTGTGCATCATGCAATTTGTCATCTGTAATTGCTTTCAATTTTGACCATTTTTTTTTCACTGTAAAGAGCTTAAAAAGACTATCAACCTCAGTGAATATCTACTCTAATACTTTTCCAGTTTTCTTTATAGTCGTGATTAGACCTTTTCCCAACTAAAATATTCCTATAGCCACAAAATCCATGTCAGTCAACCATAATTTAATTGTTTACCAAACGATTAAATTTTAGACTTGTCCAAACTGAAAGCATTAATTTTGCAGACAACAAAATAAACTCAAGAGGACCATGATGGTCCTACATTGCTCACCTTAGTTCTAAACAAAAAGGTCTATGATGAAGATAAATACCAAATATTGAGGTTAAAAGCCAAATGATAATGAAACAAGAGCGGCAAATTGTTGTCGAGAAGGTATAATAATTGCAAAGGGCAGGAAATGCAACAAACATGTTTATCAAGTCTCTAATCAGTTTGACTTGAGATTTCAAAGTTCCATTCTGGACCAGCAAAAAATACTGTGAAAATGAAGATCAAGGGGAATTACTCAAAACAATCCTAGGTAAAGTTATTGTTCTTGTGCATAGCAGTGGGAAATATTACAACAAACATGCAGACCAAGTTTGAAGTCCTACCGACCCAAGATGACACAGTTATATATTACGGACTGCTCCGGACAAGCAAGGAATGCTAGAACAAGAGGGCTATGATGGTCTTGTATCGCACCACTGGCTTATAAGTAGAAACACTACGAGCCAAACATTACAATGTTTGGCCAATTGGTTTCAAACTTGAGAACATACAAATTTTTTTCTATAAAATCCTACAAGAAAGTTATGACCCCCAAGCAAAACCAATTTTGACTGCAAAGCTAAAATTACTTGAATCCTGCTGGAGGTCCACAAGATAAAGCCCCATACCATATAAAACAGGTCTAGAATGTGTGGTTATAAACAAGAAGACTTTCAAAGTTTTCTCCATAAAAAGCCCTATAAAACATGAGACCAAGTGGTGCACTTAGGAGCTTAATCTTTATTATGGTTCGTAACAAGATGACTTATATAGTTTTCACAACAAAAGTCTATGTAAAACTTGGGACCCCTGGTGTGGGGACAAACTTGACCCCAAGGCTATAATTTGGATCCTCCTGTTAGAGGCCTACTAGATAAAGCTACATGCAAAATTTGGTAGTCCTAGGCCTTATGGCTAGGTACAAGTAGATTTTTCAAAATTTCCCAATTCCCCCAGGAGGAAGCCAAATTTAATCCCAGGGCTACAATTAGGGTACTTTGGTAGACAACCACTTGATAAAGCTAGATGCCAAATTAAGTAGGCCTAGGCCTTATGGCTTGGTACAAGAAGATTGTTAAAGTTTTCTGTATATAAACCCAAATAAAACTTGTGACCAACAGAGCTGGGTCAAATTTGACCCCAGGGCTACAATTTGTGCACTCTCGGTAGACTACCACTTGATAAAGATACATGCCAAATTTGGTAGCCCTAAGCCCTATGGCTAGGTACCAGAAGGATTTTAAAGTTTTCCATATATACATGTAAGCCCATATAAAACTTAAGATCCCCAGGGTGGGGCCGAATTTGTTCACACAGCTATTATTTGAAGGAACTTGGTAGAGGTCAACAAGATAAAGCTACATGCCATTTGGTAGCCCTAGGCTTTATGGTTTCAGAGAAGAAGATTAATTTTTAAAAAAATTCAATTGTTTTTCGGTTTTGTTGCCATGGCAACCAGAGTTTTTTTAAAGAAAATAAAAATTCTTTCAAGGGACTCTGAAGAGGACCATGGCAGATCATTTCGGTGAAGTTTCATCAAAATTGAATGGGTGGTTCCAGAGAAGATTTTTGAAATAAAAGTTAATGCAAGCACAGACGGACGGACGCACCATGGACACTGTGCCATGACATAAGCCCGCTGGCCTTTGGCTAATGGAGCCAAGAATAAAAGGTCAAAGGGGGAATAACTCAAAATTCATGATAGGAAGAGTTAGGGTTCTTGTGCACTGCACTCCGTAATTTTTCAATCATGCATACAAAATTTGAAGATTTTCAGGCTAGAGATGACAAAGCTACAGAAAAGACTGCAAGAAAAAGAAAATGCAAATACATGTATAGAAGATTTTGTCCTCTCACAATGTTTTTTCACCTTTACCTGCAAATGCTTTCAGTTTCTGTCTAAAAGGTTTCTTTCTGGTAAAAAGTCAACAGGAATTTGGTCAAGATAAAGTTCACACTTTACCAAACGACAATACATGTATATTAGGTTTGTCCAAATAAAAAGCATTTGCAGATGACAAATTTAAAGTGACTGAAAATATGAAATCTGTTTTGTGAAGGGTAGAAAACATTGTGGAAAAAGGAGAAAATGCTGGTTACCAGCATTATCTCCTTTTTCCTCAATGTTTTCTAAAGGCTTCTTTCTTTCTCAGGGTTGTCAAAAGTAGGAATTGTGTGGTAATGGGTTAAAACCAGTTAAAACTTTGGTTGGACTTAAAAAGACATATTTACATCTCTATTTACATACTGCAATGCTATGCGGTTTCTTAAATCTGGCCAGTCATCCATTGGAATAAGATAAATCCTGAATCCCCAGCTCACAGCCAAGTTTCTCTGCCATTTTGACAAGCATACAACCACTTACAACAATAGTTCTTGAACTTAAGTCTGAGTACAAATGATAAAGTGTCTCATCTAAGCGCATTTGTTTTGGTGTGCGAGTCCGTATCCTGTAATCTTCAGAACCACTGGTCCATCTCTCTTTGTTTTTCAGAAACCCACGTCTTACACCTCCCTTCCATATTTACACTACAAAAATTGAAAGAAAAGTTTATCAACCCTTGATTACCTCAAGGGAAATGTTTTTTTGAAAATGATGTGGAAACAAGAAAATATTGGGGACCAGCATTTTCCCCTTTTCTGACATTTTCTTTAACCCTTTCCCAAACAATCCCTGGTTTTTACGGGAAAGGAATAGAAGCCTTTTGGAAACATTGTGAGAAAAGGAGAAAATGCTGGTAACCAGCATTTTCTCCTTTTCCCACAATGTTTTCTACCCTATCATATAGAAAAATCATCTTTTAAGCAACTGTTAATTTTTCATTGGCAAAATGCTTTGAATTTAGTCTGGTCCAAAATTTGCCGTCTGGGAAAGGGGTTAATTCTGAAAAATACTAACCCCGCCCCCCCCCCCCCCCCCCCCTATGTTTTTGACTCTGTCAAAGACAAATCTCATTGCTTGAACTAGATTTCAGTTGTTGTCTGCAATCCTTTATATTTTTAGTAAGTGGAACTAGAGCTGTCACTGAATGTTACTTAACCCTTTCCCAAACAATCCCTGGTTTTTACGGGTCAAGAATAGAAGCCTTCTGAAAACATTGTGGGAAAAGGAGAAAATGCTGGTAACCAATGTTTTCTACCCTATCATATAGAAAAATCATCTTTTAAGCAATTGTTAATTTGTCATTGGCAAAATGCTTTGAATTTGGTCTGGTCCAATACAATTGAAGGAAAACTAGGAGTTTGTGACACAAAATAAGTAGTATTTTGTATACAGAAGGACACACAGACAGACAGACAGGCTGATTCTAGTAAACCCCCCAAAACATTATTTTATCTCATGAACACCATCGCTAATATTTTCACGAGTAGCACAGCCACGAGTGAAAATATTACTGATGAAGTTCACTTGATGAAATAAATTTCGATCTTTCAACGAAAAAAAACCAAATATCCTTTAATCTTGAACTTGTCAAGGATATACATTCTCTTAACAGGTGAAAACAAAGACTTTAGCGGAAGGCATAGATCAAGACCAGATTGCACAGAACGTGCATCTTTGATCTGTCCGCTTGTGTAGTCAAGCCTATTCAATCAGAATCTTTACAAGTTTCAATAGATTTTATTTAGAGCAGTCGAAAGAGTTTGAGTTTATTTATTCGGCGCTGAAAGACTTAACGAAACAAGTAAACTACGTAGATTCAGAATCAGACGGTACGTTCCGTGTTCAAGCGTCGTTTTTAACTATGCCGTCCCCAAAACCTTACATATTTGCAAATGGCGATTTTCAAAGATTCGAATCTTTCTCGGTAATTCCATTCGAATTTCAAGAAATAAAGCAGGAAATGTTCTTATTGAAAAAGTAGATTCGAACACTTTTGTATTGAAATCATTATCAGTGACACTCTTTCGTTAAAATAAATTGAAATCTTCATTAAATACGGATTAAAAACGTTACATGTACGTCACTCCCCCCCCCCTCCCCGTGTTGTGTTTAGTACTTTGATCCGTCAAGCGTCTAGGAGAATTGATGCCGGAAAGGAGGGGGGGGATCGTTATAAGGGAGATTACTCTTGCGTTACTCTTACTCTTAGACAGTACGAGTTTTCTCCCCTAGACCATAATTTTTTTTAAAAAGTCCCGGCCGCTATAATTTTGTAGTACGGGTCTATGAACTTCGTTTATTGGATTGATTGATGAAAGATATCATTCGATATCGTAATTAAACTGTATCTGATTATGAAAAATGACAATTTATCTATTTTTTCGCCATGTATGAATCAAAGAAAGTCATATTTTTACACATTTATGTAGACTACACCGTAGCTTATTTGAAACAATGAAAAAATTTGTCAAACAGTATGCTTGTATATGACTCTTATACATTTTTATCGAATAGTTCTAATGCAATTTAATCTTTTACGAGACAGTCCCGATATTTAGGGACACTTTTTAGGCATTTGAAAAACACATTAAGAATCTTGAGGAAAACTGCTAGTTACAAGCAATTTTCCTTTTGCCACAATAGTTTCATATCCTTTGCAAAGTCATTCTTTTTAAAAGAAGCTTTTGATGAAACAATATCTACAGATGCTATTATAATACACAAAGAGTACAAAATTTTATAGTGTAGTAGATTTGTTTAAGAATTTAACCCATATCGTACAAAGTAATTGAGATGAAACCTTTCAAATTGATAGTAAAAACCTAAATTTTGCTATTTCAAAGGTATTTTTGAGGATAAAATGTCCCCTTATTGGACAGTGTAGATCAAAGAACAGACTATATGTTCTGTGCAATCTGATCTTGATCAACACTGTCTGCAAAAGGTCCTTGGGTTGCACTTATCAGTCTTAGAGTAAATACAATTTTAACATTTTCAATGGTATCACAGCTGCAGGCACCTCACCCATGGGCGGATCCAGAGGGGGGGACCGGGGGTCCGGATCCCCCTTGGAATTTTGGCAAAAATGTGGTTATCAAACACTCGAAATGGTACTGGTTTGATAGTGCACAGCATTTATGTAAAAAACAGTCATAGATTTGATAAAAAAAAGGTCCTAAATGTGGAGACCTCCTCATGGTTAGAACTGGAAAAGTTGACATTTCTTGTAAAAGGCTTACATGCACTGAAAACCAGAAATCACAGTATCATATAATAAGACGAGTGCGTTTTTGATGGGATCCCCCCCCCCCCCCCCCGAGAAAAATATCTGGATCCGCGCATGTGCATGTCACCTATCCATGCTTTCCCAGCATTTCTTCTACAATACTTCTATGATCTTCCAAAGTCATTAGCTGCTTTCCCACATAACTATCTAGGGCATCATACACAGATAATTCAGCAGCAAGACAGGAATTTATCCTGTTGCAATAAATTCTCTGACAGAAATTGGCAAAGCTGGAGATTTGTACCAGCAACATGCTTGTTCGAATGTTGTTACTTGCTGAGCTACAGGGCATTTTCATCTTTTTCCACAATGTTTTCAGAAGCCATCCCTTTCGCAGAAGACGTTTCTTCTGGTCACAAGCATTTTCTTCTTTTCCAACAATGTTTTCAAAAACCTTCATTGTTTTAACTCTTTACTAGACGACAAAATTTCGACCTTGTCCAAATTGAAAGCATTTGCAGACAATTTAAATGTGACTCTGATAGTGTAGAAAACATTGTGGGAAAAAGAAATAAGAGGGCCATGATGGCCCTGTATCGCTCCACAGGCTAATATGTAAAAACACTACAAGCCAAATATTACAATATTTGGTCAATTGGTTTCAAACTTGAGGACATACACAATTTTTTCTATAAAATCCTACAAGAAAGCTGTGACCCCCAAGCAAAGCCAATTTTGACTGCAAAGCTGTAATTACTTGATGCCTGGTGGAGGTCCACAAGATAAAGCCCCATACCATATAATACAGGTCTAGAATGTGTGGTTATAAACAAGAAGATTTTCGAAGTTTCTAAATAAAAGGCCCTGTAAAACACGAAACCCACGAGACAGGACTAAATTTAGTAGTCCTAGTCCTTATCATGGTTAGTAACAAGATGACTTATGAAGTTTTCACCACAAGAGCCCATGTAAAACTTGTGACCCCTGGTGTGGGGACAAACTTGACCCCAAGGCTATAATTTGGGCCCTCTGATAGAAGCCCACTAGATAAAGCTACATGCAAAGTGTGGTAGGCCTAGGCTTTATGGCTAGGTACAAGACTTAGTAGATTTCTTGGAAAAAAATTCCAATATGAGCCTATGTAAAACTTGTGAGGCCCTGGACAGGGCCAAATTTAATCCCAGGACTATAATTTGAACATATTTGGTAGACAGCCACTTTATAAAGTTAGATGCAAAATTGAGTAGCCCTAGGCCTTATGGATTAGTAAGAGAAGATTTTTAAAGTTTTCCCAATGTAAGCCCATATAATCTTGTTACCTTTGAGGCAGGGCAAAATTTGACCCGTGGGCTATCATTTGGGCACTCTTGGTAGACCAGTTGATAAGATACATGTCAAATTCGGTAGCCATAGGCCCTATGGCTAGATACCAGAGGAATTGTAAAGTTTTCTATATATAAGCCCATATAAAACTTGTGACCCCCGGGGCAGGGCCAATTTTGATCCCAGGGCTAATACTTGATGAAACTTGGTAGAAGTCCACTAGATAAAGCTACATGCCTAATTTAGTAGCCCTGGGCCTTATGGTTTCAAAGAAGATTTTTTTTTTTAAAAATCAAAGTTTTTCACTTTTGTTGCTCCAGCAACCAGAGTTTTAGAAGGAATAAAATTCTTTCAAGGAATTCTGAAGAGAACCATGGCAGAATCATTTCTGTGAAGTTTCATCAAAATTGGATGGGTGGTTTCAGAGAAGATGTATGAAATAAAAGTAAACACACGCACACACGCATGACAGACACTGTGCCTTGACATAAGCTCACTGGTCTTTGGCCATTGGAGCTAAAAATGAAGGACAAAGGGGGAATAACTCAAAATTCATGATAGGAAGAGTTATGGTTCTTGTGCTCTGCACTCCGTAATTTTTCAATCATGCATACAAAATTTGAAGATTTTTCAGGCTAGAGAATGACTAAGTTATTTTCTTGACAAGGAGAAAATGCTGTAAAAATGATGGTCAAAGGGAAATAACTCATAGACAGTACAAGGTAAAGTTTTGTTCTTTCACACTGCACTCTGTATTATTGCAACAAGCACAAAATGCCAAGTTTTCAGTCAATCGAACTGGAGATGAAAAAGTTATGTTCCAGACAAGGAACTATTCTACAGAACTTTCTTATTCAAGGACAAATTTCTTGTTGTTCTGGTCTGATAAGACCCATAAACAAACTCATTCGAGATCTTATTGTCATATATGTTTGGTGCTGACTGGTCGATATTTATAGATACTAGAGTGTAAACAATGTCATATACAGTAATTTTTATGATTCAGTGGCAAATAACTCAAGTTTTTCTAGTTGGACTATTTCCATTATCAAACTCATCCAAGATCTTATAGTCATACATTTTTGACCAAGTTTTGTGCTGATTGGTTGATACATGTAGATGCTAGAGTGTAAACAAAGTCAAATATAGCATTTTTTCTCATTCAAGGGCAAATTCTCCATGTGAAATCCAAAACCAACAAGATTGGGTTAATTTTCATACCAGGACCATAATTTGAAGTAATTCCGTAGAGAGCCACTATATGATGCTACATGCCAAATAGGAAACTTCTAGCCCTTGCGGTTTGGGACAAGAAGATTTTAAAGATTTCCTTCTTTATGTGAAATACGGGAACTCACAATATAGGGCCATTTTCAACACTAGGGCCATAATTTGAAGTATTTTGGTAGAGGGCCACTAGATGATGCTACATGCCATATATTAAAGCTCTAGCCTTTACAGTTTGGGACGAGAAGATTTTGAAAGTCCTTTCTTTTGGTTGCCATGGCAACCAGAGTTCTTGATGGAATTCAAATTTTTGAAGTTTTCTGGAAGTGCATCACCCAAGGATCATTTCTGTGAAGTTTCATTGAAACCTGATTGGCGGTATCAGAGAAAATTTTTTAGATATTGTTTACGGAAGGACAGCCGGACATTGACCGATCACAACAGTTCACCCCGAGCTAAGCAGGTTGATAACTTTAGAGACTGACAAAAATGTAGACTTGTCCAACTCAAATCATTTGCAGAAAACTGTTCAGATGTGACTCAAATGAAGGTACTTTGTCTTTGATTGGGTAGAGAGCATTGTAGGAAAGAATAAAATGCTGGTAACTAGCTTTTTTACATGCCCGAAGGGTTGTATTATGTTACGGCCTTAGTCATCCGTCTGTCCCTTAGCAATTTCTTGTGTGCACAACTCCTCCTACAGTTTTCATAGGAACAAGTCAAACTTACCAGGATAAATCTCTATGATGTGTAGTTAACTCTTTCCCAAATGACAAATTTTTCAAACAGTTTGCAGACGACAATTTCAAATTTGATAAAAATGGCAAGAAATTTCTCCAAATGAGTAGAAAACACTGTGAGAAAGGAGAAATTGCTCGTTACGAGCAATTTCTCCTTTTCCCACATTGTTTTCAAGACTTATACTGCAGACACGTTAAAACAAGGGCTTGTCGGGAAAGGGTTAAGCATGTGACTCTTAAAATCTGGATTTCTTTAAGTATTTTCTATTTTAACCCATTTTATTGTCAATCCCCTTCAGGCATACATGTGCCGCTTTGTGAATTTCTTGTCTCTTTTTTCAACAAGGTTTTCAAAATGTTTCTTCTTCACGGTCATTAAAACTCAGCATTGTGTGGTTAAGAGATAAAAATCCCAATGGCATGTTTTTTCAGGTTCATAAAGAATAACAAGTGAAACATCTTTTTTTCAAAGTACATTTTGTTTTTATTAGATAAATAATGATGATCACATTAAAGGGGACTAAGATACAGAAATAAATGAAGATGTAATACATGAACGATCAACCTTCCATATTCTCAGATATTTTTACAAATCTAAAACAAAACTTTATTAACAACCTTTGACCAATTCTTAATGTTCTATTCTTTTCATCCAAGGAAAAGTTTTATCTTTCCCATGAAAAGATGTTTACTTTCGTATACACATGTATACAAGTATTAGTCCATTTCATGCTGTCACTTCAACTGAAAAAACTGTAGAAGACATCTCTGTGAATACATCCTGTAGATTATCCCTATTCAATTTTTTAAGTTACACTCTTTACCAAAAAACCAAAATTTTGGCCAGGCCTAAAGTGAAAGTATTGGCAGACCACAAAATAAATTTGACTTGAAAATCCAAACTTGTTTTGAGAAGGGTAGAAAAAATTGTGGGAATAGAAGAAAATGCTGTTTACCAGCATTTTCTTCTTTCTTCACTATGTTTTCAAAAGCCTTCTTTCTCAGGGAACTGTGTGTTAAAGAGTTAAGTTTAATCATGAATACATTTGGAAACATTGTGGCAACAGAAGAAACTGCACTTAACCCATTACCACACGAGAAAAATTTAGACTGGTCCAAATTGAAAGCATTTGCAGACGTCAAAATAAAAGTGACTGAAAAATTGAAATTTGCTCTGGGAAGGGTAGAAAACACTATGGGAAAAGGAGAAAATGCTGGTTACCAGCATTTTCTCCTTTTCCTATTGTGTTTTCAAAAGGCTTCTTTCTCAGGGGCGTCAAAAGTAGGGATTGTGTGGTAATGGGTTAATGGGTGGTCTCTTTTCTTACCACAATAATTTCCATACTCCATTTTAGCAAAATGCAACAAGTTGTGCACAGGAAATAATAATTCAGCTCTTGTTCAAGCAATACTTTTAAACAAATTGGAAAAACTGAGCTTTTGAAAACATCGTGTGAAAGAGAGAAATGTAAACAGCATGTTTTCCTTTATCCACCAATGTTTTCTACTTTATCAAAGGAAAATCCTATCAGTTGAACCACAAAATTTTTTGTGCACAAAATATAATGTTTTGGACTGGAACCATACTAAAATTCAGCCACTATGCCGTCAGCTAAATAATTTCTACTTTCTGATAATTACTGTTTCAAGGAAATACAACAAAATTCGTATTTGTCCATTTGTCAAAGAAATAAGTGAGATGATTAGAGTTCAGATTCTGATCTCCAAACAGTATGGAAGATTGACAAATCATTGTATCACTTCTTTCATTGCAAGACCAGTCATGCTTCCCATCACTACAGTGATTGCACAACATGACGTTATACAAAAAGAGTAGCCATTTTGGTTTCATTAAAAACATTTTTCCCTGATATACACTCCTAGTTTAAGACTCGCTCAAAAGTAAGTTGAATTAATTTCCTTTTTTTAGTACCTTCTACAGAATAAATTTCAATGTAATTTATTTTTTGTATTGTTTCTAAATCTTTTGTGCTCGGTTGACCATGTGGCAAATCTTCGACTGCAACAAATTGACAGCACTTGTTGTCAACAAACTAAATGTAGCTTGAACAGTGATTTCTGTGCCCACTAGGGTAAAAACATTATGGGAAAATGAGAAAACACTGGTTACCAGCATTTTCTCCTTTTCCTGCAATGTTTTAAATTTTTTTTTCCTCTTCCGGGATGATACAACTCGGATTAAGTGGTAAGAGTTCAATACCATTACCTGCTGAAACAAATTTGCAGCAGATGAAAATGAAAACAGCATAAAATACAGGTAGTTAACAAGAATCATGGTCCAACATACAGATGTCAAATCTTTGTGACAAATAACAAAGTGCTCCTAACAAATTTATACTTTAGCCAAAACATATCAAAAAGTGGTCTGGACCAAACAAATATTGGTTGATGACGGAAAACAGGTCACCATTTTCAGACGAGGCACCAGTCATAGGGCCAAAGCTCACCTACTTGTGGGATTCCTGGGTTTCACCAGTACTTGGCCAGAGCTTTGCAGAGACACTGCCTAGACTTACAGCAAATATAGAAGAGAAAGTATATATTTAACTCTTTACCAAATAACAAAATTTTGGACTAGTCCAAATTGAAAGCATTTGCAGATGACAAAGTAAATGTGAATCAGAAATGAATTTTGAATTGAAAAGGGTAGAATACATTGTGGGGAAAAGGAGAAAATGCTGGTTACCAGCATTTTCTCTAAAATGCTGGTTACCAGCATTTTCTCTTTTTCCCACAATGTTTTCAAAGGCTTTCTTTCTCAGGGTGGTTGAAAGTCAGGATTGTGTGGTAATGAGTTAATACAGTATCAGATTGTATTATATTTTAGGTGAATGTCTTCACACAATTATTCAAGACTAAAACTTTCTCAGTGATTTTAGTAAACTCGATCAGAGAATATAATTTTTTGTTCTTACAAACTAAAATAACAATAACAGAGAGGGTGGGGAAAGAGAGTGAGAGTTGGAAACTTGGAAAAACAAATGGAAAGATAAACAATGCATAGGAGAAAATATTGCATGGACCTACAGTTTGTAATTGCAAAGTCAAGTAAATTGCACTATAGAAAAAATAACCTTTTCTGTCATAAAAATAAATTGTTTTCTGTGATGTTTGGTAAGACAAAAAAAAGAGAGAAATGCATGCAGAAAAGAATTTAGTCATGACACTTTGAAATCAACGAAAAAGGGAAGTAAACAAATTCAGCAGATGCAAAAAAATGTTTTTTCTGGGCCTTGCCCGAGTAAAAGGAAACTAAAAACATTGTCACCAAATGGCAAAAATTATTATAAAGTAGTGCCATTGTTCCTTTTTTTTGCAGCCTTAACATTACAGTAAAATGTACATCTAGGATCTATATAAGTCTACAACTGATGCGATCAATTCTTTACCCCTTACACACACACACACACACAAAAAATCAAGACTAGCCCAAATTGACAGTATTCAAATTTGCAGATGACATATTCAAATATGGTAAAAATAGAGGGACTTGCATCAGAAAAAAAAAAAAACAGAAAATATTGTGGTAAAAGGAGAAAAAACTGGTCAGCAGGGAGGAATATCTGTTTGAAGTTGATGTGATGTCTACTTGTAAGGAATTATTACGCATGTTCATGAAAAAAAAAAAAAAAAAAACCCAATGATTCCTCAAGTTTTCTGAAAAATATCTCTCCTAATGAGCAATTCAAATTTCTGTCATTCTGAGCAAATCAACCTGATTGAAATATAAAGGTTCTTTTATCAGTAAACATGATGTGGCCAATGAAAATCTGAATTCTACATGTTTTTTTTTTCAGCATCTTAATTGGAATCATATTAATTGAAAATTTGTCAATACATAGTTAAAATTTAAGAGTGGAAGCTACCGGTAACCTGGTTTTGAAACAAAAAAATCCTGATAAGATACAGACCCTGAACTTAGAGATTTTCAAGCAGTTTTTTCTCCGTTTGGAAAGTTCCGGTTTTTGGGTCACATTTATTTTGTCATCTGCTATTGCATTAAATTTAGGCATACCTAAAGTTTTGTCTCTGGTAAAGACTTTACTAAATGACACAATTTTAAACTTGTCCACAATGAAAGCATTTGCAGATGACAAAACTAAACATGACTAAGAAAATGAAACTTGATTTTAAAAGGTAGAAAACATTTTGAGAGAAGGAGAAAATGCTGCTTACCAGCATTTTCTCCTTTTCCCAAAATGTTTTCAAAAGGCTTCTTCCTCTGGGTAAAAACCAGGGATTGTTTGGTACAGGGTTAAAATGTAGAAAGGAAACCGACAGCATAGCAATATAAAGAAATTCCAAGAACTAATTTGTAGTGTGTAACAGTGTGTCTGGTTCATTAAATTTCAGTATATTTTAGATGGGTAATAATACACTCAGGAAATAACATTAAAACTGCTGGTTCATGCCATGATATTTGATAGAAAGCGATGAAAGGTACGTTGAGGCAGCAACTGGTCAAGAAACCAGCATGCATCTTGGTTCTTGCAGCCTAACTGAAAACCAAAATTATCATTTCAAGGGGTGCACGCAAAACTGTTCCATCTGTGTTTTGGAAAATTTCACAGGTGTGAGAAAAAACTCTTAATTTCTCTGAAAAGATTTGTTAGATCATCTTTTAAGTTGTGTTGGACTGAGTTAATGAATTCAACACAACAGATCTAAAAAAAAGATGGTCTAACAATGTTTTTCAGAGAATTAGGAGTTTTTCCCTCACCTGTAAAAATTTCCAAAATGCAGATGCAATACTTTTGTATTCACACCTCGATTTATAATCTTCATATTTTTGAGAATGAGAAGAAACATAACCTATTCTGAATTCTGTAGAATTTAGAAATAAATGATATGGATAGGAGAATGGAGCACAATAGTAAGATATGTAAAAGTCAGAAGAAAGATGTCAAAAGTTTGTATGATGCAACAGAACAGAATAAATGAAGACAGAAAAAATACTAATACTTAAACATGTTGTTTTTGTCTTTAAATATGTATAATATTTACAAAACTATCTACTCACAAACACATTTAAAATACAAGGGAAAGAAAAAAAATTGTAATAATATTAACAGCATATTTGTCTTTGTACAAATAATAAAGCAACATAATCAACAACTGATAAACATGTACATGTACATACAATAGCTTGCTGAATCAGTTTGGGCTTGCTTTAACTCTAGACCAAAAAACAACAAAATTTTAGGCTAGTCCAGCTAAAGGCAACTGCAGATGACAAAATAAATGTGACTGAAAAGCTTGAAAATACAGACCATTTCTCACAATGTTTTCTTGTCTTTCTCAGACAGGTTTCTCCATTTGAACGACATTTAACCCTTTCCCAAACAAGCCCTGGTTTTTATGTGTCTGCAGTAAAAGTCTTTTTAAAACACTGTGGGAAAAGGAGAAATTGCTCGTAACGAGCAATTTCTCCTTTTCCCACAGTGTTTTCTACCCTTTTTGAGAACTTTCTGGCGTTTTCTCCAAATCTAAAACTGTCATCTGCAAACTCTTTTGGTTTGGAAGAGTCCAAAATTTGTTATTTGGGAAAGGGTTAATTTGCTGTCTGTAAAGGTTTTCAATAACTGGAATTTCAAAATTTTGACATGTGGTAGTGTTATATGCAAAATCCATCATTTTCAAAGGTTCTTCTTTTCACAACATTGCTAATTAAAAGTTTGCAGCAAACTCTCCGACTCTCTGCAACTAGATGCAATATGGTAACTTTTCCTTAACTTTTTTCATAAAGTCACAATTTCATGTATCAATTTTCTGGATACGTGAAAATAAAGACACCTCAAGCTGATAATGTTTAGAAAGATTGATGAAAGCAAAAGTTGCTCAAATGAACAATCAGTCCATCAAATCATCATGGCTACTAAACATTTTGTTTAATTCTTTTAACAGAAGAAAAAATTTAGACTGGTCCAAACTGAAAACATTTGTAGGGGACAAAATATACAGTGACTACAAATAGAAATTTGCTTCGGGATGGGCAAAAAATATTGCCAGTACTTGCATTCTCCCCCTTTTCCATGATGTTTTCAAAATGCTTCTTTCTCAGGGTCATTGAAAATCGTGATTGTGTAGCAAATAGAATTAGTTTACCTGTACTAATTTTTTTTTCTTTCTTTCATGAGCCTAGATTCATACAAGATCATTAATGCTTGGAATATGGTAAATATCTTTTGTAACTGTCTAAATTCATAATTTCAGGTTATGATATTGCAATGTATCAAAATGATTTCACATTAACGCAGAAGGAGCAATAGCTGACAAGCAATTTCTCCATTTGCCACAATTTTTACTTTACTCTCTCATCACCATATCAGAATCATCAATTAATATTCTCTTTCAGTATCTTTAAAAGTAAAGAAGCACATATTTGTCTTTACAGCTTTGTAAAAAGAGCAGAATTTGTCAATATAAACAAACATTCAAAACTGTGGTATAAATAAACATGTTAACGAGACACTGGGCTATTTGCAACCATAGCCAAAATATGTAAATATTGCTCCATTTAAAATGTACATTTTTTTCTCTCTCTCTTCTCAGTAACAACTTCGAATCTGATGTAAAAATATGAGAGAAATCCATGCTCATGTGTTGTGGCCACATTGTATTTACAATACGAGAAAGGTTATAATGACCTTTGAACTTATAATTGATATATACATCTTGGTTCTCAATAATAACAACATACAATGTTATTGTTACCTATGGGGAAAAAAAAAGAACTGTATTTAATAATTATTCTTTTACAGTTCTTATTCTATATTTAGAGACTAGCCATAGCTAACTTGTCTTTAAGGATAGAATATGAAAGATTCTTCACTCCTTACACAATAAAAACTTTAGACTTGCACAAATTGAGAGCATTTTCAGACCAAAATCTTAATGTGGCACAAATGATCAAATCTATCTCTCTTGTGGCTAGAAAACAATGACGGGAAAAGGAGAAAGTGCTGATTACCAGCATTTTTTCCTTTATTCTACAGTGTTTTTCAAAAGGCCTCTTCCATGGTTGGGGATTTTAAACTCGGGTTAATGTGGTAAAGGGTCAAGACTGATCTTGGGATGGGAATCCTTTTATCTGGATGAGAAATAACAGGTAATGACGATATGGCAATAACAAAATAAAGATTGCATCCAGCAGAGGTGTGGGTGCCATCAGTTTCTAAAACCATCACTTCTGCTCAAATGCAACATTGTAGATACTGCTTTGAAATATCCTGAAGAGACAATTCAAATTAAATAACAAATGAGCTCTTTGAAAAGCCAAGCTCACCCCCCACCCAACCCCATTCACTGTATTTTACCATATATGAAGAAATGATGCAAATTCTTTGTGAATGTAATCTCAACCTTGATGAAATGAACAATTTCTCCCAGTTGAAAAAGCCAGTCTTAACCCTTTACTCTATAGATACTCATTTGACGCATCAACAAGAGACAGCTTTTGAAAACATTGTGGGAAAAGGAGAAATTGCTCGTAATGAGCGATTTCTCCTTTTCCCACAATGTTCTCCACTCAATCAGATATTTGTATGCTCATTTATCCATATTTTTGACATTGTATCTTGATTTGCTGCTGAAATGGAAGAGCCTCAAATTGGCATATCAGGTAAAGGAGTAGCATCAATGCTAGGACATGTGCTGATTCAAGACAAGGCTACATTTTTTGTGCAGTCTGATCTTTTTCTACACTTGCCACACAAACTCAGTTGTAAGCATCCTACATGGTACAATTTTTTCATACTTTTATGCAATTTCAATACAGTATGTCTGTATTTTTGCACTTCTTATTATCACAAATTGTTGAACTTGAAATTATACTTTTATTTCATTTTGAACAGGAAAAAACAATATTGTTGAACTTTAAAGCAAACCTTCATCAAGCAACTAAATTTTAGAATTGACCAAATGAAAAACATTTGCAAATGACTGATTAGAATGTGGCTAAAACTGGGCCCGGTGAAGGGTGGGTAGTCTCCAAAAGGATAAATTGTAGCATGTTCTCCTTGTCTGCAATGTTTTAACCCTAAACCACATGACAAAATTGTGGACTGGACCAAACTGAAAGCACTCCAAGTGGACAATTCAAATGTAGCTTCTCAGAGTCGTAAAAACCACGGATTGTTTGGGAAAGGGTCAAAATGCGTCTTAATAAAGCTGTTTAACTCAAGTTTTAAATTCCCCAAGGAAATAGGTTTTCGGAAACCTTGTTGGAATATGAGAAAATGTTGGTTACATACTGTTAACCAGCATTTTCTTGTTTTTCCACAATGTTTTCTATCCTTCCACAAACAAATTTCAACTTCTGAGTCACATTTATGCAAATGCTTTCAATTTGAACTACCCCAATTTTTTTTCTGTAGTATAAATATGTTTCTACAGAAATAACAAAAACTCATTACTGTAAGAATTAATTTTTTTTACCCTCTCAAGGTTTATTACCCACAATTTTACATCCTCCTTTTTTTAAGTTCACAAACAGACTAGATCTAACTTTCAAAACTTTGGATGCAAAAGTTGAAATAGCCTTAAGTTGAAACAGCCTTCCAACAAAAAATTACCATTTATCAAATACACATTCCAACTTTTCAAAGACTTTTGAAAAGAGATAACTAAAAAGCATTGTGGGAGAAAGAGAAAATGCTGGTAACTAGCATTTTCTCCTTTTGCAACATTTCTGCTCTAAGGGAAAAAAATCCAATCATTACAGACACATTTACTTTCTCAAATGTAAATGCTTTCTTGTTTGATAAAAAAATTTGTTCAGTAAAAAAGTTTTCATCATTCAAAATCTGCAGTTGACGACTTACATGATTGTGTTTTTGCAAAATGAATATTGGTAATAATGTTATCACAAATGGAAAAATTACTTAATACAACCAATTTCTCCTTTTGCAACATTTTTGTTGAAAGTCATATGCAGGAGGCCATACATGAAATCACAGAATACAGTAACAAAATTGTCATGAATAATTGTGGATGACAATGTTTTCTCTTTCCATAATATACAATGTAGTTATATAATTATACAGTTTAGTTCTTTACCAAACAATTCTGTTTCTGAAACCCTGAAGAAAAGCATCTGAAAACATTGTGGGAAAGGGAGGAATGTAGATAACCAACATTTCTTCCTGTATTCACAATGTAACTACTCTTTCCAAAAGAGATCCTTTTATATCCATTATAACCCTTTACCACACAATCCAATTTTTTTCCACCTTGAGGAAAATAACTTTGGAAAACATTTTTGGAAAAGAAGAAAATGCTGGTAACCAACATTTTCTTCATATCCCACAATGTTTCTACCCTTTCAGAGATATGTTCCATCATCTGAGTTATATTTATCATCTGCAATTGCTTTGATCTTGGACTTTTTTATCGTTTGGTAAAGAGTTAATTTTGTTGTCTACAAACGCTTTCAATTTGGACTGGTCCAAACATTCGTCATCTGGTAAAGAAGTAAGCATCAATAAATTATGATATCAATCTACAGTAAGTAACTGAATGGTCACAAATAAACAATATGATAATTCTTTTTAAACTATTTTGCTGCCTTTTTCATCAAGAATAAAAATTTGTAACACGATTACATTGTTCTAACCCTTGGTAACACAATATAAACCAGCAAACATTTTTCGTCCATCTTTTCTTAGTTGCCCTCTATAACTCTTCACCAAACCACAAAATTCCAGACTTGTCTAAATTGAAAACATATGCAGACCACAAAATAAATGCAACTCGTAACAAGAAATATGTGACAAGTAGAAATTATAGTGGAAAAAGAAGAAAATGCTAGTTTAATGTCACTACGATCCTCTAACACTATCCTGTCCAAATCAAAATACAGTTCTACATAACAGGATATTAAACTCTATACCACACAATCCAAACACCCTGATAGTAAGGGCTATTGAAAACATTGTGGGAAGAAGAGAAAATGCTTGTAACCAGCTTAAACTCCCATTTCCCATACTGTTTCAACCCCAACAAACAAAAATCCTAGCATTTGTACTATATTTCATTTGTTTCTGCAAGTTCTTTCAATTTGCACTTGTTTAATTTTTTTTTTTGGAAACAAATTAACTGCAAATGCACAGATTGAAACTCCCTGCTCAACATTTTGGAGACAAAAACGTCTTTGAACCACACATAACAAAGTACAATGGTATATAGTGTCACAGAGAGTGATAAACTCTCATTCTCTTTGCCCAAGTTTTTATGTCAGAATACTGACAAAAATGTTTAAATAAATAAGCTGATTAAACGCTGTAAGAAATAAAGGTCACACTATCATTGTAGCAACAAGTCTGTGTTGTCAAAGATAATCAATACCACTAATTATGATCATCAACTAGCACATATGTGTATTCTCCATGCGTAAACACGGTCAATTGCCAATCTACACCTGATCCGTTTCAGCAGCTGTTGACTTTTCACCTGTGATATAATCCAGACATTTAACACCTCAAGTCCATATGAGATCAAGATTTAAATCCATGACATAAGCCCCTGTGGTTTTGCACAACAGTTCATGAATTCTACCCCTGTGGCATATATATATTTCACTGATATATTTTGAAAACCAATCCCTCTTTGCTGTAGCATAAGTTATGAATTTTTCTGATAGATGCATTTCCAGTGTTCTATGAATTTGATCCAATGTTGCATTGTTCATCACTGCGACAACTGTTACCCCACTTTTGCTTGATGTCACTTTGAAATTCTTGTACATGAGAACTCGGCCATATGTCAACATAGAAACTATGACACTGTAAGTTTCACATAAATGTAAATATAATCCTTGTCCATAATATATCAAGTACAAGTAATTCACTCATCTATTGCCATTAACCACCAAGATCACTGGACAATGACTTCACATGACCTTCAATAATGCTATAACGTTGCTTACAGTCCACTTTTAACAACAATTAGACAATACTCCCCTATATCTTATGAATATTCAAATACCACACAGCCTTAACCCCGTCTCCATATTCATCTTGGTTCTAATGTGTCAAGTCATTTCACAATAAACAAACATAAGGAAGAGAAAAAATTATCACTCAGATATAACAAGTAATCAAAGCACTATGGAGGTATGTTGTCACATGGTTCTGCCTGCCACTTCCTTTAAAGCACTAAACCTTCAATGAACCACTTCCATCATCAACAGCAAACATCACATTCACATGTCCACACAAGTCAGACTCTCTTTGCATTCACAAAAACAAGTTTCACATCATATATTGGGCATCTTCATGAGTCAAATAAGGACAAAATGTCTTCACTTGTATTTGTATTTGCAGAGTTGGTATTATGGTTGCCTGGATTGTTGGTGCTGTTCGGGGTGTTTGCGTCGGACCTTTCAGACGGACCCAGGTAGGATAAGAGTTCCAAAGGATCTCCAAGATTATCCAACTGAAAAACATAATGTTTAAACGTATGACTGAAAATATCTGGTCTACCTTTCATCATATCCTGATTTTTTGTTCTCAGGATTTTTTGTTCTATCATGTAATAGAATGGTGTCGTTTAGTGAAGCCTATTTTCTGGCAATTACTGGTACTAAAATCATAAAAAATACCACTGACAGTACTGCTCAGTTTGGAGGTGAAATACTATTGATTTAAAATATTGGTTGCAACTGTAAGAAACAAATGCAAGCTAAACATTCAATGAATACTGGCAGTTATCCGATTACCACACAATCCCTACTTTTGGCGACCCCGAGAAAGAGGCCTTTAGAAGACATTGTGGGAAAAGGAGAAAATGCTGGTAACCAGCACTTTCTCCTTTTCCCACAATGTCTTCTACCCTCCACAAAACAAATTTCAGTTTTCAGTCACACTGATTTTGTCATCTGCAAATGCTCTCGATTGGGACAAACCTAAAGGTTTGTCCTTTGGTAATGAGGAATGAAACCATCTTTTGTGAATGCATTCATCTTGCAGTAACTCTTGACTAGACAAAGTTTTGAGGGTCAAACCATGAGAATTTTTTGCCAGGGTGAATAGAATCACTATTGCGAAATAAAGGAAACACTGGTAACTAAAACTTTCTCCTTCTCCAATGTTTTTCAAAGCTTTTTTCATCAGGGTCTGTCAAACTATCTGGTCAAACTAGGTCAGTATTGATCAATTAAATTAAAAGATGAAAGTTTAACCCTTTCTCACACAATGACGACTTTTGACGTCCTTTGGAAAGAAGCCTTTTGAAAACATTGTGGCAAAAGGAGAAAATGCTGGTCACCAGCATTTTCTCCTCTTTCCACAATGTTTTCTACCCATCAATAAATAATTGCACCATTTGAGCCACAATGAAATCGTCATCTGCAAATGCTTTCAATTTGGACAGGGCTAACGTTTTGTCGCCTGCTAAAGGGTTAACAAAAAATAAGAAAACAAGAAAAGTTACCTCTAAACTTGGTGCAGGGCCATCTCCATCAATAATGGCTGTGGGATCGAAATTCAGATCATCCCCTACAGAATTCTGCTGTTGATTTGTGGGCGGAGCTTGTGGGTGGGACAATGGGTGTGTTCCATCCGGTGTGTTATGATTATTACTTGTATTACTATTCACAGGCTGTGACTGACTGGAAGGTGTGTTGTGGTTATTCATTCCTTGGTCAAGTGGTCGCATATGAGAAGATGAATTCGAGTCCGGAGTTAATGGATACTGGGTTGGCCCAGAATTATTTAATTGCTTGTTTATCATGTCATTATTGTTCATGTTCATACTGGGAGACATAGGTAACATATTTCCAGTGAAGTCCCCACTAGGTGGGCCGTTCTGCGGATAACTGCCAGGGGTCCCGGGTCCTCCTACACCTTGACCTGGGCCAGTGCCATAGTTTCCTGATGAGAATGGGGGAGCTGTAAGGTAAGAAGCACAGATTAACTCTTTACAAAAGAACAAAAGTTTGGACTGTTCTAAATTCACAGCATTTACAGATGATGAAATATGCGACTCAAACACGGAAATTTGTTTTGGAAAGTGTAGAAAACATAGTGAGAAAAGGAGAAAATGCTGGTTTCCAGCATTTTCTCCTTTTCCCACAATGTTTTCGAAAGTTTTTTTTCTTCGGGTCGTTAAAAGTTGGGATTGTGTAATTGAGGATTAAGTGTTCACAGATCCATAAAAGTGTTCAAAAGCCTTTTCCATAAAGTCTAAGACAAAAATCAGTCTTCAGAAAATGCAAAGTCTGATGTTATGTCTAAACTCTGGAATACTTTTCCAACATTTTTTTACCAAAGCAGCCTTCATAGGCAATACTCGACTCTCTTTTTGCTGATGGGAAGGTACATGTATCTAATATGTCTGCCACAGTACTCTTGTCAGTATTATGTTATTGATCTATCAGGATGCAGATTTAAAACAAGGCAAAACACACTGATCACTTTAAACCAAAATCTAATTGCTACTTTCAAAATCAACCATAAAATTTTCGACACATCTTACATTTTTGTTAGAGTTAACTGTGCTTGACCCTACCTTTAACGACACGTAATTCATAGTCATCATACAGACAGCTTATTCACCCAAATACTACCAGGATTTCACTCTTACTTAGCCGATTCCATACAGTGTTATGTCAAAAGACCAGAAACCAGCTTAACAGGTGGAGATCAGAACTTACCTGATGATGGGGGCATATTACTGTAAGGTGAATGTTGTGGACCCATGTCCCAGGAACTCATTGTGGGCAATTGCATACTTGCTGGTGACATTGCTTTCATCCAGCGTGCACATGGCTCACCTGAAATGTTTGAAAATAATTTAATACTGCTTTATCATTGCTGCATAGGAAAATTTTCCAGTGTCTTTTCTAGCATAATGCACAATCAGTTGATTGGTTGTCAAATGCAAAAGACTTCTTAATGCCTCTTAACCCATTACCACACAATCCCTACTTCTGACGCCCCTGAGAAAGGAACCTTTTGAAAACACTGTAGGAAAAGGAGAAAATGCTGGTAACCAGCATTTTCTCCTTTTCCCACAATGATTTCTACCCTTCCCAGAACAAATATCTATTTTTCAGTCTTCAGTCACCTTTGTTTTGTCGTCTGCAAATGCTTTCAATTTGGACCAGTCTAAACTTTTCTCGTGTGGTAAAGAGTTAAGTGACCACTTTATTATATATAAACCTTTAATCACACAGTGACAACTTTTGACGACTCTGAGGAAGAAGCCTTTTGAAAGCATTGTGGAACAAGAGCGGCAAATTGTCGCAAGATACGCCCGTCTTACCCCAAGTTGTAAAGCTGGGGCATGCACTGGACAAAATTCAAGTATGATTTGTTTGAATGGTGTTTTACGCCGCTTTCAACAGTATTTCAGTCATATCACGGCGACAGTTCACATATTCATGTTTCCTGGGTTTCACCAGTACTAGGCTAGGCTCTGAAGTGTCTTGCCCAAGGACACTCCTGTGAAAAAAAACCCAGTGGAGCAAGCGAGGCTCGAACCTGGGACCTCCAGGTTACGATTCCTGCACTTTACCACCGAGCCACACAGGACCCCCAAATTCAAGTATGAAAAACAAAAAAAAAAAAAAAAAAAAAAAAAAAAAGCGAGCAAGTTATGATTCCTGTGCACTGCACTCCCCCTTGATGAGATCTATCCACCTATGAAATTTCATAACCCTAGCTAGTATAGTTTTGGAGATATGCTCCGGACAAAATTCAAGTATGAAAAACGACAAAGGGCAATAACTCAAAAATTAAGCAAGCAAGAGTTATGATTCCTGTGCACTGCACTCCCCCTCGGTGAGATCTATCCACCCATGAAATTTCATAACCCTAGCTAGTATAGTTTTGGAGATATGCTCCGGACGAAATTAAATTATGAAAAACGACAAAGGGCAATAACTCAAAAATCAAGTGAGCAAGAGTTATGATTCCTGCGCACTGCACACCCCCTCAGTGCGATCTATCCACCCATGAAATTTCATAACCCTAGCTAGTATAGTTTTGGAGATATGCTCCGGACAAAATTCAAGTATGGAAAATGACAAAGGGCAATAACTCAAAAATTAAGCAAGCAAGAGTTATGATTCCTGCACACTGCACTCCCCCTCGGTGAGATCTATCCACCCATGAAATTTCATAACCCTAGCTAGTATAGTTTTGGAGATATGCTCCGGACAAAATTCAAGTATGAAAAACAACAAAGGGCAATAACTCAAAAATTAAGCAAGCATGAGTTATGATTCCTGCGCACTGCACTCCCCCTCGGTGAGATCTATCCACCCATGAAATTTCATAACCCTAGCTAGTATAGTTTTGGAGATATGCTCCGGACAAAAATGAAGTATGAAAAACAACAAAGGGCAATAACTCAAAAATTAAGCAAGATAAAGTTATGATTCCTGCGCACTGCACTCCCCCTTGATAAGATCTATCCACTCATAAAATTTCATAAGCCTAGCTAGTATACTTTTGGAGATATGCTCCGGACAAAATTCAAGTATGAAAAACAACAAAGGGCAATAACTCAAAAATTAAGCGAGCTAGAGTTATGAATCCTGCGCACTGCACTCCCCCTTGATAAGATCTATCCACCCATAAAATTTCATAACCCTAGCTAGTATAGTTTTGGAGATATGCTCCGGACAAAATTCAAGTATGAAAAACAAAAAAGGGCAATAACTCAAAAATTAAGCAAGCTAGAGTTATGGTTCCTGCGCACTGCACTCCCCCTCGATGAGATGTATCCACCCATGAAATTTCATAACCCTAGGTAGAATAGTTTTGGAGATATGCTCCGGACAAAGAACTGGACGCCGCCCACCCACCCGCCCGCCACGGGTGATCCCATAATACGTCCCGTCTTCGACGGGCGTATAAAAAGGAGAAAATACAGGTAACCAACATTTAGTCCTTATCCATTAAAGTTTTCTACTCCAACAAAGAAAATTTGTCTCATTTTCAGCCCCTTTGAAAGAGTCATCTGCATATGCTTTAAATTCAGATAGGTCTTTAAAGTTTGTCATAAGGATTAGGTGGTTAAGAGAACACTTACTATTAGCATCTTCCTCTTTGATATTCTTGAGTTGAACTGGTTTCCAGCTTGCTGTAGGATCTATGGTAACCTCCTCAAACTCCGTGGTTTGTAAGTTGGTCAATATTCCCCAGATATACTGGTCTATCTCCAGGCCTTCCAGTAATGCTGGTTTACTGTTTGATGAAAAGTAGACCCAGAGTTAACCCTTTACCACACAAGGACAACTATTGATGACCCTGATAAAGAAGCCTTTTGAAAACATTGTGGAAAAAGGAGAAATGCTGGTACCCAGCATTTTCTCCTTTCCCACAATGTTCTCTACCATATCAAAGAAATAGCATTTGATATGAGCCAGTTTAAAACTGTCATCTGCAAATGCTTTCAATTCGGACTGGTCTGAAATTTTGTTGTGTGGTAAAGGGTTATTAAGGAAATTTTATATGCATGACATTCCTTGTAAAAAAAAAGTGAAGAGTAGTCAATCAAATTATTATTACTAATGTCTCCTTATTTTCTAAATCTGTATTAGTACATCATGACCTTGCACCATATATCAACATTAAACAATTGACAATAACTAATCAAATAGTATAAATTATTTCATAAAATCATTTCCTCCCAAGACTTAAGGTAGCAAATCCTGTAAGTCATGTATCTTAAGGTCAGACGGCTATGTGCAATTCATTCCACTAAATGCATTCTTATTTTAAATCTACTCCAATACGTATGCATTTACATTTTTCTTTTCTGAAAAAAAAAAAAAAAAGGACCTTTGAACAAGCAATATTAACACTGTGAAATCTACAACTGCATGAAAATTTTCCTTTATATCAGTCTGTCGTGTATATCTATAATCCAGCACAGTAAGGGAAAACAGGGCAAATTGCAGGGAGCATAGATAAAGATCAGACTACAAAAAATATGTGTAGTTTGATCTTGCATTCTGTACCCTCCACTTGCATAGTCAATCCTAACCTAATTAAGATAGATGGTTTTAGTTTCAGAGGATTGCATTTCAGTCATGGACAGGGATAGCTTATATAATTTGCTCTGAAAGAGTTTATAGTATGAAAAAATTCACTCATATCCATTCTGAAAGCACCTGCAGAAAAGAAAATGGATGTGATTAAGATGATGGAATATGCATTTATAAGTGGAAAAACCATCGTGAGAAAAGGAGAAAATGCTGGTTATCAGCATTTTCTCCTGTTCCCCCAGTTTTTCAACTGCCCTCTTCCTTGAGGTCCCTAAAACTCGAGATTGCAAGAAGGGGTTAATGGACATGATAAATAAAGGTGCTTACTTGCAGACTGGACACCTCCACTGTCCTCTTTCACAGTTCATTTGTAGATAAGATTCTAAATCGAAGCACTGAATATGTTTGCAGTCATGGCCCCGTGCAGGCAGTGTTATTCGCCGATAAGTTATCGGACATTTTAATGAAACCCTAATTGCTGTTTGTTCCACTCCGTCATCACCATTTATTGCATTATTATTGGATGCACCATTGGTGAAGTTCCTTTTGACTGAAATATATCAAACATAATCAAAATAAAATTAACCCTTTACTCCACAGATACTCATTTCTACGCATTGCTTGTAGGAGCCTTTGGAAAACATTGTGGCAAAAGTTGAAACTGCTCGTGACGTTTTCTACACTATCAAAAGGTGTCATAAACATATAAGAAACGGCTTCATCCTTGCTGTTATTAAGGGTCAATTAGGGATACCATAGAAGTGCCTTATGGGGTAAAGAGTTAAATATACCTTGACTCGTACCAGGTTCAGTTTATCATTAATTATTTTCTTAGGCCTCTACTTTACTTTTGATCATTGTTTATAAATACTTCACATGGTAATCTGACAAAGGAGGAACAATTTAACCAAAGAAAAAACATTTGGACAGCACAGAGAAAAATGGAAAAACTGGGCACCTTCTTACATGTTGTTTACTTGTATTTTAGTTTAAAACTGTTTTATAAACTGTGGTCAGTGCATCTTTGTATGTTTCCTAGCTATCTCACACCAGCACTGACACAACTTTTCCCCCCCCCCAAATCATTGACTTCTTCAATTTCTTGTAAAAAGTTTCCAGTCAAACAACTTTTCTGGCTGAATACTCTTAGTACTGAGAAATCTAATTTTCATTAGCTGTGATATCTAATCAGCTGTCTAGCTACCTTGCCACAATTACCTAAGTCAACTACACAACAGAAATCAGGGTTTGTCAGGGTCCGTATTCAACCAATCACTCTTAGAACATTCCTAGTCTTTTCGCCTTTTTCTCCAGAATTTACAAAATTTGAAAGAAACATAACTTCTGATTGGCTAAACCATCTGGTTTAGCCAATCAGATGTCATGTTACTTTCTAATATAGAAAAATCCGGAGAATAAGACAAAGAACGTTTTTAAAGGTGGATGGTGAGTGTCAAAACTGAAAGCCTACACTAGTCTGCAGTTGCTTTTAATGATAATTCTAGGTCAAAACTGTGTCAAAACTATTTTGAACTTTTCCTGCCTCTATTGTATGCCCCCCCCCTTTTTTTTTTGATAACTGACAACTAGTCCATGTTTGAACTACACATCTTCAGCTAGGACAGAGGTATTATAAAATGTCGAAGTTTTAGAATGATGACCTAGTCAATGACACTAGGCTATAACATTACATAAACATTTGCTTCCAAACCAACTTAACAGATAGTTTTCAAACTAACTTACTTTTTGTAATACAATGGTCTGCAGGTAGGAGACGTTTGCGTAGAAGACCCTGAAGAACTGACCTCACACTGGGCCGATGAACTAGTTGCAGGACAAACAAATGAGACTGAAAAATATCACACAATAAGAATTAAATAGAGAATGGGACTCAGAAAGGGTTAGCAATAGATATAAACACCTGTAAAGCTCATATAATTTTTTTTCTATCACCAAAGTCTTCTGTATGTTCAATTGAAACCTAGTAAAGCTGGTTTAACCCTTTACCTATTGATTCTCTGTTTTAACAAACCTGTAGTGGTAGGTGAATCTAAACACTAAGGAAAAAGGGTTACAAGCATTTTCCTTTTCCATCTATGTTTTGTACCCTCTCAATGTCATTTTCAATCAAAGCGAAAACACCTTCAATTTGATGTCTGTAAATTTTTTAATTTAGGCAACACAACAAATTCATCAGTTGGTAAAAGATGAAAGGAGAAATATAGGTTCCTATGCACAAATATACTTTGTAAAATTAATGTGCTTTTGCGAACAGTGCAGATTGAGATCCAGCTGCAGAGTGTATTACATTGGATCTACATTGTTCAAAGGTTGACATTTGTTCAACATAACTGGAAATCACACCAAATACCAGCAAAAGAATTCTATTTATTTAACACTTCAAAAGTTATAAAAATATGCAATAAGCTAATGCTCCCTTTCTTCTCAATATTTCCATACATGCACAAGTGTAATACATATACATCAAGCACTTTCTCATCTTCTTTGTTTTTAATAGTCATATTCATCATTAAACCAAGATCAGAGTTTTTATAAAGGTTTCATTCTTTACTAAACAAAATAAGTTTTAACAACCCTGAAAACGAAGGCCTTTGAACACACACTGGAAAAGGGAGAAAATGCAGGTAGCCAACATTCTCTCCTTTCCCTACAATGTTTTACTACCCTATCAAAGAGCAAAATATTGTCCTTCGAGTCGCATATAATTTGTTGTCTGCAAATACTATCAATTTGGTCCAGTCCAAAATTTTGTCATTTGGTAAAGAAAGAAATATTGCATAATACCCACACAACAACAAGCAGTAACAGTGATTTGTATGGTGTTTCTGCCTGGCCGACAAACTTCTTTGAGGTATAATGGACGATGTGAAGTTTTGTTCTCCCCTCTCTCGATTTGTAATGGAGTTGCATTCACGCTAACAGTTACAGATGCTGGCCAGTTGGTGTTCATCTGTCTGTCCTCGTGGTGAAAACATTTCAGTTGTAGTTCCAAGTCAGACCTGTGCAATAGCATAAATGATAATTAAGGTACTTTTACAAAGTTACATGAAACCAGAAAGCATCATATAAACATTATTCCGCTATAACTGACAACTCTTATGAGCATTATGGAAAAAGGACCCGCTGCCAATTTCAAGCATTTGGTCCTTTTTGTACCACATTTGGCTAAATTACTAAATTTCGATTAAATGGTGGAATTTTCTTTTACCCTTTTCTCCATATATACTCATTTTAACACACAGAAGAAAAAAGCTTTCGGAAAACATTGTGGAAGCAAGAGCGGCAAATTGTCACAAGATACGCCCGTCTTACCCCAAGTTGTAAAGCTGGGGCATGCACCGGACAAAATTCAAGTATGAAAAACAACAAAGGGCAATAACTCAAAAATTAAGCAAGCAAGAGTTGTGATTCCTGTGCACTGCACTCCCCCTCAATGAGATCTATCCACCCATGAAATTTCATAACCCTAGCTAGTATAGTTTTGGAGATATGCTCCGGACAAAAATCAAGTATGAAAAACGACAAAGGGCAATAACTCAAAAATTAAGCATGCAAGAGTTATGATTCCTGAGCACTGCACTCCCCCTCGGTGATATCTATCCAGCCCATGAAATTTCATAACCCTAGCTAGTATAGTTCTGGAGATATTCAGCAGACAAAATTGAAGTATAAAAAACGGCAAAGGGCAATAACTCAAAAATTAAGCCAGCAACAGTTATGATTCTTGTGCACTGCACTCTCCCTCGATAAGATCTATCCACCCATAAAATTTCATAACCCTAGCTACTATAGTTTTGGAGATATGCTCCGGACAAAATTCAAGTATGAAAAACAACAAAGGGCAATAACTCAAAAATTAAGCAAGCAAGAGTTATGATTCCTGTGCACTGCACTCCCCCTCAATGAGATCTATCCACCCATGAAATTTCATAACCTTAGCTAGTATAGTTTTGGAGATATGCTCCAGACAAAATTCAAGTATGAAAAACAACAAAGGGCAATAACTCAAAAATTAAGCAAGCAAGAGTTATGATTCCTGTGCACTGCACTCCCCCTCGATGAGATCTATCCACCCATGAAATTTCATAATCCTAGCTAGTATAGTTTTGGAGATATGCTCCGGACAAAATTCAAGTATATCCACAATATTTTCTATGCAATCTGTATCATAAAACCCTTTGATAGCACATTTCAGTTGTTGCCTGCAGCTTCTTTGAATTTGGGACAGTCTCAAAATGGTGTATATGGGAATGGGTTAAAAGGACATAGAAATTTGTGGGAAATGGAAAATATGCTAGTTACCAGTTTAAAAACTTACCTCCACATCAGAGTCTGGTATACTGACTCCCTGAGGTGGAAGACATGATTGCTGACAGCAAGATTGTGTTCCAGTCTAAATGGAGGCAAAACCACGCCATCTCTTACAGGAAACGTCAAACGCAATTCATCGACCACTTCTGAAATACCCAAAATAAACTTATACCAAATGATCATAAAGAAATTTTCACAAACTTGCCCTTTAAAATATAAATATGTGACAAAGACTTAAGGCTAGTGATGAAAATACCTGAACGGTATAAACAAATGAATGTGGGTAGTGATTCAAAATCAATTGATCAAAAAAGAATTTGATATCATATACACATAATTCAATACGAAAAGGTGAGAATCAACTTCCTTCCAAAAAGTGATAGTGTTCAATTCAATTCTTAAAACTATTTCAGGTATTTCACAGCAGCAAGTGCACCCATCCATGTAGTTTTATGACTTTTAGACCAAGCTATGTATGGCATGCTCTCCAAGCTACTGGCCATCTTCCCATACTTAAACAAAGCCCAACAATCTTTATCGGTGAGAGATTTTGTTTATTTATTTGAATGGTGTTTTACACTGCTTTCAACATTATTTCAGTCATATTACCACAACAGCCCACATGTCCATGTTTCCCTGGGTTTCACCAGTACTAGGCTAGGCTCTGAAGTGTCTTGCAACTTACACTGTGGCTCTTATGATGTGATTTTGTCTTTGACAGGGTGTCTTTGTCAGGGTAGAAATTGTAATGGGGAAAAAGTAAAACTGCTGGTTGTCAGCATTTTTTTCATCTTCAAGACAATGTTTTAAAAGCTTTTTAAAAGCTATCTTGTTTTTTTTTTTCTTTAAATACCCTATGGTTGTTAATGGGCAAGATTGTGTGGTAAAGGAATCATACTAGCCTAGAATTTAACTAATGAGCAAGAGGAACTCAGTGAGGAAATGTAGCGAACAGTTTTAACACTTCTGAATAATGGCACACAACTTTCTTACAGTTCACTATCCTTGTCCAGAATGCTGCAAGAGGACTTACCTTTCTTTATGCTCCCAGCTAACATAGCAGGATTAGGTTTCACATCAGCTGGGTAGGGAGGTACGTTATTTGGGGTCATTGGAGGGGTGGGGTTACCAGGTAATGGTGAATGAGGGTAGTTCATGTTGGTATTTGGCTGAAAAAGAAAGGCACCAGTTTTAGAATTGTCCATCTCCTTATCCTGAACCCATTACCACACAATCCATACTTTTGACGACCCTGAGAAAGAAGCCTTTTGAAAACAATGTGGGAAAAGGAGAAAATACTGATAACCAGCATTTTCTCTTTTACCAAAAATGTTTTCTACCTTTCACAAATTTAATTTAAGTTTTCAGTCACTTTTATTTTGACATCTGCAAATGCTTTCAATTTGGACAAACCTACGATTTTGTAGTTTGGTAATGAGTTAACTCTTTATTATTCCTTTACCCCATAAAGCATTTCTATGGTATCTGTAATTGACCCTAAATAACAGCAAGGATGAAGCCGTTTTTTAAAAGGTATTAGACACTTTTTGATAGCATGGAAAACATTGTGACAAAAGGTGAAATTGCTTGTGACAAGCAATTTCACCTTTTGCCACAATGTTTTCTAAAGGCTCCTACAAGCAATGCGTAGAAACTAGTATCTATGCAGTTAAACATTGTCAACCGAAAATAAACCCGACATAGTCTTTTGAAAACTTTGATCGGAAAACGAGAAAATGCTGGTACCCAGCTTTCTCTCCTTTTCCAACATTGTTTAGTTTTGAAGGACAAATTGCATCTTCTGAGTATTATGATTCGTCTTCCACAAATTTTTAACCTTTCATTCCGTGAAGACTAAAATTTTCTCTACTGGTAAAAAGTTTAAGCATCTTTTAAAACTAATCCGTCTTTCTGGCAAGCGTAGATCAAGAACAAAGCAAACAGAATATCATGTCTTATCTTCGAAATACTTAGCCCTTTACCAAATGATAAAGTCTTAGACTGGTCCAAATTGAAAGCACTTGCAGCCAACAAATAAAAGTAACCCAAAAATTGAAATTTGTTTCCAGTACTGTAGAAAACATTGTGGGAAAAGGAGAAAATGCTGGTTACCAGCATTTTCTCCTTTTCCCACATTGTTTTCAAAAGGTTCCCTTTTAAGGGTCGTGAAAACTAGGGATTGTTTGGTAAAGGTTTAATCACATTTGCTGGTTTTCACGACCCTGGGAAAGAAGGCTTTTGAAAACATTGTGGGAAATGGAGAAAATGCTGGTAACCAGCATTTTTTTAACCGGCATTTTTACCTTTTCCCACAATGTTTTTTATACTTCCAAAGATGTTAGTAAAGTTTTAATCTTTTAGTCAAGTACATTTTGTTGTCTGCAAATGCTTTCAATTTGGACAAGCCTATCATTTTGTTGTTTGGTAAAGAGTTAATTCTGTTTGTTGGACTTCCATGGTGCTTTGGGAGATAATTGCTACAAGAAGAGGCTTCCTTTCCAACCATTCTAAAATCATGTGGTAAAACCACACATCCAAATTTTACTCTTTGTACTATTACCAAAATATCCTTTTTTTACTGCCTCGATGAAGAAGCGTTTTAAAAAGATTGTGGGAAAGGGAAAAAGTGCTGAAAACCAACATTTTCTCCATTTTCCACAATGTTTTCTACCTTATCAGAGAAAGAAATCATATCGAGAGACATTAATATGTGTATTGGTAGAGTACAAAAATATGTTGTTTGGTACAGAGGTAACAGTGTATTCCTTCTCATGATGTAAGCAGGAGTGTTCTTCCTTGCAGTCTTAAATACATGGCCTAATTTGGTAAAAGGGCTGAAAATAACATGAAAGTCAGTCTTCTTTGTATTCTGTAACTTCCTCACTTGTTTCTACTGATATTTGATCCTCAATTCATCCCTTTACGACCCTGTGCTTTTGTGATCTTGGGAAAGATGACTTTTAACAGCACTGTCGTAAGGGGAAAACGTGTAGTATCCAGCTATTTCTCCTTTTCACTGTGCAATTTTTACTCTTTTATTAGTTACAGCAAAATTTTGGACTATTCCAACTTGAAAGCATGTGCAGATTACAAAATTTATTGTGAATCAAAAAATGAAGTTTCATTTTGGAAGGAAAGAAAACATTCTCCTTCTCCCACAATATTTTCAAGAGGTTTCTTTCTCAGGTTCGTTAAAAGTCAAGACTGAGTGGAAAAGAGTTTAAAGACAAATTCTAATATTTGAATTTCATTTAACTCCTTACCATACAAGAAAATTTGAGAGCATTTGCAGACTACAAAAGAAATGTGGCTAAAAAATCAAAATTTCAAAAGGTGTCGGACATGACAGGAAAAGGAGAAAATACTAGTAATAAATATTTTCTCTTTCTTACAAGGTTTCAAAGGTCTCTTTAAAGTTGTTAAAAGTTGGGATTGTGTGGTAAATGGTTGACTGCAAATGCTTTCAATATAGAACAATCCTGCAAAAAACAATACTTGTCTTGATTAAACCGCTAATATCTGTCATTCATTTTGCTGAGGAATAAAATTTATATTTTGTTGATTTAGTAATCTCAAAAACTTGAATAACTGTCGAAATTGTATGATGTTTTATCAACTTACCTGGAAGTTGTTTTGTGTTGGACTGGAGCTAAAATGGTTATAACCCTGCCCGTTTATGGGTCTCGTGGGTGGAAACTGACCCGCGTTCATGTAAGGTGTTTGCCCATTTGGATAGGGTCCATTGGGTCTCATCCCTGGTTGGGGTATGTAGGTTGGAGACGGTAGTGGCTGCTGGCTTGGGTACTGAGGTTTATTTGGGTACTGTGAATAGTGCCCTTGTGGCCCATACTGAAGGAAAAAACATGTAAATATGCCTTCTGATTTACAAGGCACACTGCCTCTAGAAAGCAACTTCGATTAGACAACTTTGAAAACATGCATGCACATTATCTCTTTATCAGTCTAATAAATTTTAGACTTGTCCAATCTGAAGAAATTTGCAGGCAACCAATAGGGTTCATATGTGAAAAATGCCAACTTTACCAAGTATTGCATAAACTTCAACAGACAAACAATCATTTTTCAGGCTCGTTTTTACCAAACACTTTTGCAGATGATAATTGAACCTACCTCAAATGATCAAATTACCTTTGTAAGGGCAGAAATTACTGGGAAAATAGGCATGCTGGTTACCAGCTTTTTCTCCTTTTCCCAGAATGTTCTCAAGACGATTATTTCTCAAGATAATTCATCCATTACCAAACAATCCCTGGTTTTTATGACCAAAAGGAAGAAGCCTCCTGAAAAAATTGGTAACCAGCATTTTCTCCTTTTTCCACATTTTTCCCATCCTAGGATACCCCAGGGTCTCCCTATTTGCTACGCTACATCGACCCTGGGACAATTGACTAATAAAACTTTGAATCAGCCCCCGAAAATCGATACGAAACGTCATACCGTACAGTCCACTCGCCCATCACAAAGTGATGATAGAACCAATGAAAAGCCAGCATTCGGCCAGCGGTAAAGCGAGCCGCCGAAAATCGATACGAAACTTCATAGCGTACAGTACACTCGCCCATCACAAAATGATGATGGAACCAATGAAAAGCCAGCATTCGGCCAGCGGTAAAGCGAAGGAAATTCAACTAATTGTCCCAGGGGTCGATGTAGCGTAGCAAATAGGGAGACCCCGGGGTATCCGAGGATGCATCCCCCCCCCCTTACTTTTTCAAGTCAAGTTCAATTTTTGAGTCACGTTTATTTTGTCCACTGCAAATGTTTTCAATTAGGACAAGTCTAAAATTTTGTTATTTGCAAGAGCGTTTACTCTGTACCAAAGAACAAAATTTTAGACTGATTCAAATTCAAAGCATTAGCAGATGACAACTAAAGTGACTCAAAAAATGAAATTTGTTTTGGGAAAGATAGAAAACATTGTAGGAAAAGGAGAAAATGATGGTTACCTGAATTTTCTCCTTTTTTCCACAATGTTTTCAAAAGCCATCTTTCTCCGGGTCGTTAAAAGTCTGGACTGTGTGGTAGTGGGTTAAAGATTGTGTGCTTTCCTTTTAGTTCTTTACCACAAATCCTGACTTTTTGACGACCCTGAAAAGGAAGCCTTCTGAAAATACTGTAAGAAAAAGGTGAAAATGCTGGTAACCAGCATTTTCTCCTTTTCCCACAGTCCTTTACACCATTTCCAGAACCATCTTTAAAATTTGAGTTATATTAAGTTTTGTCTGCAAAGGCTTTCAGTTTGGACTAGTGCAAAATTTTGTCGTTTGGTAAAGCAATAAACAACTAACCTGGGCACCATTTGGATACTGCGCCATACTTCTTTTGGTTGCCATTCCAGCCATCATGGATGGTGGGTATGGGGCTGAGGATGCCCTCCTCTGGTACACTGCCATCATGTTGGATTTCATGGGACCTGGACCCGGCCCTGGACCCGGGCCAGGCCCTCTACCCATGCCCATTGGACCTGGGTGTCTATGTGGCATTCCTCCATAACCTTGGTTATTGTACTGTGACGCCTGTCCACCAGGACCCATCTAAAGATAGCAAAAAAAACCACATGCATTAAGGCAAGCTTTGGAGTGTAGGCAATGGTTTCAACTCCTTACCAAGCGACAATATTTTAGCCTTTGTCCAAATCGAAAGTATTTGCAGATGAGAAAATAAGTGTCTGAAAATTTAAAATTTGTTTTCTGAAGAGTAGAAAACATCATGGGAAAAAGAGAAAATGCTGGTCCCACAATGTTTTCAAAAGTCTTCTTTCTCAGGTCGTCAAAAGTAAGGATTATGTGGTAATGGGTTAAAGTTTGGTTGTTTGTCTGTTTACTAGGTAACAAAATTTTAGACTTTTCATTTGCAGGTGACTATAGGGTAATTTTCACTCACTATGATGGAATTACCAAGTTAACCCTATCCCACACAATGAAGACTTTTAACGATCCTGGGAAAGAAACCTTTTGGTTGTGGGAAAAGGAGACAATGATGGTGACCGGCATTTTCTCATTTTTCCCTCAATGTTTTCTCCCCTTCCCAAAATAAATTTTAATTTGGAGTCACTTTCATTTTGTGCTCTGCTGATGATTTGAATTTGAATCTGTCTAAAATTTTGTTGTTTGGTACAGAGTTAACTCTTTAAATCAATATCAATGGACCTTCCTTAACTCTTTACCACAACAATTCTTACTTTTTAACGCTAAGAAAGAAGCCTACATGTATATAAAACATTGTGGGAAAAGGAGAAAATGCTGGTAACCAAAATCGTCTCTTTCCTACAATATTTTCTCCCCATCAAAGGCAGAAATCATATTAACCCATTACCACACAATCCCTACTTTTGACGCCCCTGAGAAAGAGGCCTTTGGAAACCACTGTGGGAAAAGGAGAAAATGCTGGTAACCAGCATTTTCTCCTTTTCCCACAGTGTTTTCTACCCTTCCCAGAACAAATTTCTACTTTTAAGTCACATTTATTTTGTCGTCTGCATATGCTTTCAATTTGGACCAGTCCAAAATTTTCTCGTGTGGTAATGAGTTAACAAGATCTGATTAGTTGTATGCAGATGCTTTGAATTTGGTCCAGTCCAAAAATTATCTGTTTGGTGCAGAGCTAAATGCATCATACCGACTTTTAAACTGCATTCATAAACTTTGTAATCTATCACAGCATAAATATCACTTTTAAACCCCCTTGTTGACTTTTTGTGAATATTTGTGGTGAAAGGTCAAACTTTCTCGAACATGACTTGGACACATGACTGTTTAACAGGAAAGAATATTTTCCTTCCTCAATCCTTTACTTACTCAACTGCCATGACAGAGATTTATGAAAAGGAGGGAGAGCAACAAAGTGCTGGTACACAAAAATGTTCTCCATATTCAACAATATTGTTCAACAATGTTTCGTATCCTCCGAAAGCCCAATCCGTATTACTTCAGGTCAATGTTTAATTTGTCATCTACAAGACTTTGAACTTGGACCAGTCTGCAATTTCATTACCAAACGACAAAATTTTAGATTAGTCCAAATTGAAAGCATTTGCAGACAGCAATATTAATGTGGCTGAAAAATTGAAATTTGGATTGGGAAGGGTAGAAAACAATGTGGGAAAAGGAGAAAATGCTGGTTACCAGAATTTTCTCCTTTTCCCGCAATGTTTTCAAAAGGTTTCTTTCTCAGGGTCATCAAAAGTCAGGATTGTGTGGTAAAGAATTAAATTGTCATCAGTTCAAATTTATCATTTTTTTTTTACCTTTTTCCACATAAATCCTAGTATGAGCTACCCTAAGAGAGGATCCTTTAGAAAACTTTTGTATCACTGGTAACCAGTATTTTCTCCTATTTATACTGAATTTCCCATCCTTTTTGTTACAAATAACACCATTTTTGCTACATCTAATTTTTTGTCCACAAGATATATACCAGTACAGGTTCTTTTAAATTGGACCAGTCTGAAACTTTGGTCGTAATGAGTGAATGTTAAGTTGCATGAGTATACATTTTCCTTTTGAATGAAGAGGCTCATGAGCAGCATATTGCTGTACTGGGTCAAGCAATGAGTAATTCCACAACAAATACATAGGACAATCCCTTCAACTTGAGAAATCTTGTCAAAGTTAACTACTTAATGTTGTATTAACTCTTTACAAAACAATCCCTGGTTTTTACGACCCTGAATAAGAAGCCTTCTGAAAACATTGTGGGAAAAGGAGAAAATGCTGGTAGTCAAGTTTCAATTTTTCAGTCACGTTTATTTTGTTGTCTGCAAATGCTTTTGATTTGCACAACTCTTAAAATTTTGTTAACTCTTTACCAAGAAAATTTTAGACTGATCAAAATTGAAAACATCTGTAGAAGGGAAAATAAATCTGACTCAATTGTCAGGATCTTTAATGAAGTTACAAGCATTTTCTCTCATGCTAAAATGTTTTCACATCTCGAACAGAGTCACTGAAACCTGAAAGATTGTGTGGTAAAAGTCTAATTACAAAAGATTCTAAAACTGCAAGTCATCTTTGTCATGTAACCTACATAAAGCAAAAGTGATAAAAAAAAAATGCCAAATGTCAATAAGAAAATACCCTGGTAAAGCACCTTGTTGTGATTTACAAGGTTAAAGTCATGTGATAACATGGTAAAACCATTCTACTTGTCTTTTTCAGCTAAATGCCGGATTGCCCATCATATATTACTGTTTAACCCTTAAAACTATCAATCCTTGAAGATTGAATCAATCAAAAGATTATGCGAAACATTGTAGAAATAGGCAAAAATGCTTGTAACCAACACTTTTTCCCCCTTATTCTACAATTATCAATATTTTCCACCCTTCTAAAAGGTATCTGAAAATACTCACATATTCACTATAGATCAAACTTAGTCTTTGGTCATTAAGAGCTAAATATATTAGGTATTGGGAAGACAAACAAGTGAAGGAAAACTGATTTACCAACACAAATTTCCCAATTTCTGCATCATTAAACGTGCAGCTTTTTAAATTTCTTTGCAAGTATAGAAATGATAATATATGACTATAATTGGTTATGATCACTCCTGTCTGAATAGTTTCTTTTTCATTTAAATCAGGGCCCTTGCAAAACTCTTTCCCAAACAACAAATTTCAGACTCATCAGAACTAAAGGCTTTACTGATGACAAACTAACCCTTTACCACACAATTGTACAATTCTATCCGTTTCTTATGATCTTTTGATACAAACCTTTTGGTAAAGTGTAATACTATCCATCCAATCAGAGGCCTGCAAACTTAACTCATTACAACACAATCCCTACTTTTGACGCCCCTGAGAAAGAGGCCTTTAGAAAACATTGTGGGAAAAGGAGAAAATGCTGGTAACCAGCATTTTCTCCTTTTCCCACAATGTTTTCTACCCTTCAGAAAACAAATTTCAAATTTTCAGTCACTTTTATTTTGTCGTATGCAAATGCTTTCAATTTGAACCAGTCTAAAATTTTGTCGTGTGGTAAAGAGTTAAATCATGAGCTAATTAACCCTTTTCCAGACAACAAAATTTAAGCCCTGTCCAAAGTGAAAGCATATGCAGACAACAATTTCAGTGTGGCTCAAACAGTGCAATTATTTTAGATGGAGTAGGAAACATTTTTCGGAAAAGGAGAAAATGCTGGTTACCAGCATTTTCTCCTTTTCCGAAAATGTTTTCAAAAGGCTTCTTTCCCAAGGTCGTTGAATGCTTCCAAAGGCTTTCTTCCTAAAGGTTGTGGAAAATAGTGTTTTTTTTATTAAAAGGGTTAATAGAAAAAGGTTACAAAAATTAACTATTTACCAAAAAACAAAATTTTAGATTAGTCAAAATTGAAAGCATGTGCAGAGGAAAAAATTAACACGACTCAAAAATTAAAATTCATTCTGAGAAGGATGGAAAACATTGTGGGGGAAAAGGAGAAAATGCTGGTTACCAGCATTTTCTCACAATGTTTTCAAAAGGCTTCTTTCTCAGAGTCATGAAAACCAGAGCTTGTTTGGAAAAGAGTTAAAGAAAAAAAATCAATGAGAAGCAGAGTAAATTTCCAGTTACTGATAGAAATTTATTTCCTATTTCATGTTTAAGTGGTTTCCGATTTGAAACATTTTAACACTTTACGAAACACTCCAGTGTTAAATGACCCTGTTGAAGGAACCTTTTGAAAACATTGTGGGAAAACTAGAAAATTCTAGCAACCAGTATCTTCTTTTCCATGAAGTTTTCTGCTCTTTCAGAAGCAAGTCCCTACTATGAGCAACACTGAATTTGTAGCACGCAAATACTTTGAGTATGGACAATTTGGTTTGTATTATGGTGAACGGCCCTAAAGGAGACATCTGACTGTGTTGCACAATCTCCACTTCAAATGACCCTGAAAACTTGCATGTTTGAAACCATTGTGGAGAACTGAAAAATAATGGTACCCAGCATCTACTCCTTATCTTACAATGATCCTGTCAATTTCAAATCCAACTATTTGAACCACATTTTGTTTCAATGTCATTTAAATCTGTCACCTTGGATCAGCTTTTAGTTTTATTATTGGGGAAAGAGTAACAGAGAAAAAAGAAATTCTGGTACCCAGCTTTTCTCCTTTTCCCACAATTTTTCCACTTTCTAGCCAATAAATCATGTGAGCCATACTGTAGAGTGAATGAAATGTCTCCAAATGCTTTCAAATTGGACAGATCAATTTTGATGCGTGGTCAATTCCTATAGCTAGTTAAGGGAGACTATTCCTACAACATTTTTGCACCACAGCTGAAGGGAGATAATGCATCTCCGTCACATCTAGCCTATTACAATGGATCTGATAACAACAGTCAAGTGATCATTTAACCCTGAAGACGATTTTTACATTGTACCCATCTAAACCGGCATGAAATGACAGTAAACACTGCAGGAACAGTTTCTCCATCATTGGCTTAAAAGAAACATGTGAATTTATGCATGTTTTTGAACAGTCACACCTGCATAAGGTAATTTTACTGGAAGAGAACATCACACTGCCACTTAATACTCATTTTCCAGATAAAAGGGTCAGAGTCGTTCTATTGATTTCCAGCAGGCTGCTTCAGTCTTTCTCTATCCTCTACCGACTACTTCATTTACAAGTTAACCCTTAGAGTGCATGTCACAGCTTTTGTTGCTTTTGCAGTGTTGGTAAGAATGACACTGATTTTGAAACTTTACTGTCCTATAGGATTACATTCATGGCAAAATCGCCTTTACGCTTATGGTTTTAAAGAAATGAAAGACATTCTTAACTCTTTACCACACAAGAAAATCTTAGACTGGTCCAAATTGAAAGCATTTGCAGACAACAAAATAAAGGTGACTGAAAAATTGAAATTGTTCTAGGAAGGGTAGAAAATACTGTGGGAAAAGGAGAAAATGCTGGTTACCAGCATTTTCTCCTTTTCCCAGAGTGTTTTCAAAAGGCCTCTTTCTAAGGGGCGTCAAAAGTAGGGATTGTGTGGTAATGGGTTAATCAGCAGTCAACATGCAGATACAACAGTTTCAAAACTGTTTTTGTTGGGCAAAGTAATGGACAGTGTTGATCAAAGATCAGGATGCACACTCTGTGCTGCAAGTGCAGTCTGATCTAAATCAACACTATTTTTAATTTAATCAGAATTTAACACTACAACATTAAATTTTGACATCAATTAGGCTTTTATTAAACCGAATATTTATTTAGTGTTGAATTAACTTTACCAGAAGACAAAATATTGACTCTTCCATATTGATAGCATTAGAAAACATTTCAGCCTTGGTCTAAGAGATAGCATTCACCTTTGAAAGGGTACATAATTATGAATGTGCGTGAAAGAGAAAATGCTTGTTACTAGATTTTTTTCCCCCACAATGTTTCCACTAAACCTTGTAGCTCAGTTGGTAACCGACATGACTTGAGACCAGGGTCTGTATTCACCAACAATTCTTTAGAACATTCTTAATCTTATTCTTCAGAATTTTGTCAATGTGAAAGTAAAAGAACTTCTGATTGGCTAAACCATTTGGTTTAGCCAATCAGAAGTTCTATTACTTTTACAGTTCTTGAAGAAAAAGACAAAAAATACTCTTAAGAGTGGTTGAATACGGACCTAGGTTGGTGGTTGGAATCTCCAGCTAGAGCAATTTTTTTTTTCAGGATTGATAATCGTAAATACGACAGGATTTATTCCTCACTCACTGCTGATCCTTATTTCCATCATGGTTACTATGAGAAACCAGCCACTGGCTTGGAAAAAAAACTTTGCAAAGTACTGGTAAAAGAAAACTCCGGGAAAGCATTGATAGGTGCTACTGCTGCCAAGAAATAACTGAAATAACTGTTGATAACCACATCCAACACCATACAAATAAACAAACAAACCTACATAACTTTACACCTCTGGCTTCTGAAACGAAGGAATTCTGTGGCAAAGGGTGAAGTGGGGAGTAATGAAATATCTGTGATTTGAATCTTTGTTCACATCATACAAACAGCACAGACAATAATTTGCTTAGCTATTTTCTCCCCTCAGCCATGTCCAATAAGCAGTGTGTTGCCATACTGAATTGATTAAAGCCTTTTCCCGATAGAACTTATAAGGCATTGTTCTTCAACAATACCAACTGACAATTACTAGTTCAAGTGGCAAAAAGGAGATTAAATCAAATTGATGAAAAATGTCTTTTCAATGACATTGAAAAACATAAACACCGTAAAAATGGTAAAATGAAGTTGCTCACATTGTGGAATAATTTTTGGCTCTTTAAATTTGTCGGCAAAGAAGCAATTGCTGGTAACCAGCATCTTCTTTTATTTCCAATGTTTTGTACCCTATCAGACAAGCGCCTTGTTAACCCATTACCATATATACATCCGGAGTTTTAATGACGCTGTAAAAGAAAGCTTTTGAAAACTATGCGGGAAAAGGAGGAAATGCTGGTAACCTTTTCCCACAATGTTTTCCACCCTTCCCAAATCAAATTTCAATTTTTGATTCACATTTATTTTGTTGTCTGCAAATTCTTTTGATTTGGACTGGTCAAAAATTTTGTCGTTTGGTAAAGAGTTACGTCAAAATCAACATATGTATGGTAATTCTGATGAAATGACTTGACTTGAATGTTCCCAAGGAAAGGTCAGTTACTTGAGATATGACCCATAAGCAGTAAGTCTATTTCACTATGTATTCAAGCTTCTATTGTGTAATTATTTTCACTCTGACATTTGAAAAACAATCTGCTGAAGCATATTTCCATCAGTAGAGATATTTTAACCCATTACCACACAGTCCCTACTTTTGACGACCCTTAGAAAGAGGCCTTTAGAAAAAATGAAAAAGTTAAAATGCTGGTAACCAGCATTATCTCTTTTTCCCACAATGTTTTCTACCCTTCAAAAAAAAAAAAAAAAACGAATTCCGAATTTTCACTCACTTTTATTTTGTCGTCTGCAAATGCCATGGGTTTGGACAAGCCTAAAATATTGTCGTTTGGTAATGAGTTAACCAGTCTTTCACCCTGTAACCCTTTACTAAACAACAAAATTTTGGACTGGTCCAAATTGAAAGAATTTGCAAGTGACATAATAAACATACCACAAAAATTGAAATTTGTTTTCAGCAGAGTAGAAAACATAGTGGGAAAAGGAGAAGATTCTGGTTACCAGCATTTTCTCCTTTTCCCACAATGTTTTCAAAAGGGTTCTATCTCGGGGTCGTAAAAACCAGGGATTGTTTGGGAAAGGGTTAACACAACGTCCTGTGACCAGCTGATTGATAACCAGATTGACAACTGATAACCAGCATTTTCTCCTTCTTCAACAATATTTTCCACCCTTCCAGAAACAAATTCTAACTTTTGAGTCAAATTCATTGTTATATGCAAATACTTTCAGTTTGTACATATTTAAAATTTTGTCCCTAGATAAAGAGTTTAGTGATCCTGTAGTAGCTGAAAACATTGTGGATTACAAAAATATGCTGATAGCCAAGGATAAATGTTTCAAAACATTGCAACCAAAACTTCCTCCTTTGTCCTATAAGGCAGAATCATCATTTGAGCAATACTTAATTTCTCATCTGCAAATGCTTTCAATTTGGACAAGCCTAACATTTGTTGTCCACTAAAGAGTTACAGGTAATTATAATGGTACTTTTTTCACTCTAATCAACATGTTTTGTCTTTATCTTTTGCTATCTTGTCTATTACCCTTTACCAGATGATAAAATTTAAGACTAAATTAGTCCAAATTTCAGGTTTTGGAAATTATTCTCCAAATGTTGCTCTAAATTATGAAACTGGTCTTTAGACAGGGTAGAAAATGTAGAGGGAAATGGAGATAATGCTGATAACCATCATTTTCTCCTTTTCCCCAACTGTTTTCCAAAGACTCCTTTTTCTGGGTCGTTAAAACTAAGGATGAAGCAATCAATGTGGACTAGGTTGTTTACTTTTCAACAGTCAAGGTCAATGTGTCTTTGTCAACAACCAACTATATTACAAAGACAAAACCAGATACTCATGCCAATTTTCACAATGTCTCATAGGTCCATCTATGTTCTAAGTCCATTATAAGGTAAAATTTAATGGTGCCTTCCCCAATGCTGCACCAGAATCAGGCTACCGTTCTGTAATATAGTATCAGGGTATAAAATGTTAGGTACCATAATTTTCTTTTTCCATAATTTCCTCCTTTCTCCAATATATTATGTTACAAAAGGCTTTTTTCTTCACGGTGTAAAAATAGCCGGATCACTTATTTTAGGGTTTTGCAAGAACATAAATGAAATACAAACCTGCATCTGGGGGTTATATTGGTTGTTCATTCCCATCTGCATGTCTAATTGCTGATGATTCTGCTGCTCTTGTAACAATGTAGCTGTTGCTGTGGCTGTTGCTGTCGCCGTAGCAGCCGCAGCTACCAATGCTGCAGCTGAGAGGGCTCCAGGAGGGGCATGATAATCATTCTTTGAGTTCATGTTCATGGAGACGGGGGTGTTCGAACCCGGAGTGTTTGGTGTGGGAGGGTAACCACTGAAATTGGAAAAATAAAACCTGCATTGATCTAGATCAAAGCTTCCAAGGGTGCCCTTACAAAATTCATAGTGCAACTCTTGCATTCCATTAATAATTTGTGCTTTATACCTTTACCTTTTACCCTGTAGCACACGATCCTGAGTTTCAATGACCCTGGGGAAGAAATCCTTTCGAAAAATTTACAGGAACAAGAAAAAATGCAGGTAACCAGCATTTTCCCCTTCTTCTATAGTATTTTCTACTTTTTCAAAGGCAGATTTGTATCTGTGAGTCAATTTTCTTGTCTGCAAAAGAATTCAGTTTGGACAGGTCAAAAATTTTGTCAGTAAAGTCTGGATTCACATCAATGCAAGTGTCAATGTCTCCAGTATCCTAATAAGAACCTTGAAGTAACACATGCCTTGTGATCATAATGAATGGGAATGGTCAATCCAGCATGCTTGGACATGTATTTAGGGATCATAATGGAACCTAAGGGTAAATGAGAGGCCAAAGTTGATTGCTGGAATCTAATTCACAACCTCTGGAATCCAAAACTTTCATGAGCCCGGGAACCTTAAAAATATACTTCAGTCATGTGAAATGCTTATACAAATCCATTACTGGCCAGAAATTAGTTCTATACTCTTTCCAAACACCTTTCTATTGAAGTCTTTTACAATTACACCTTGCAATGGCCTGACTATCTCTGTGTCTGGAATAGCAATTAGACCATCTCCACAAAAACATTTGTTCAAATGAAAAACACATCAACACTTACACCAACTTTCAAAAGTTCACCCTTTACTCCATAGATACTCATTTCTACGCATTGCTCGTAGGAGCCTTTGGAAAACATTGTGGCAAAAGGTGAAATTGCTCGTGACGAGCAATTTCACCTTTTGACACAATGTTTTCTACACCATCAAAAGGTGTCATATACACATAAGAAATGGTTTCATCCTTGCTGTTATTTAGGGTCAATTAGAGATACCATACAAATGCCTTATGGGGTAAAGGGTTAAGCTACCCTTGTGGCCACTGTAGATAAAGATCAGGCTTCACAAAATATGCAGTGTTAAGTAAAATCAACAGTTTTGCTTTTGCAATGACATTCTTGAAAGCAATAAAAGCAATTATTTGGATCTATTTTTTCCAACAGCCTAAAATAATACTGGTTTTCAGCTAATCTGGCACTCTAAGAGTAAGCCATCCTGAACACTATACAGAGCCAAATTGAAATATGAACATACAGCCACACAACTGGAACCTTTCAAAAGCACTCAGACAGAAGCATGACAGATACCTGGCAATGTTCATCCAAATCGTAACAACTATGTTTTCTAGATCAATCCTTTGAGTGCTGAATAAACCCTACAGGCATTTTCATTATCCATAGGACAGAGACCAAAGTAAATTGCAGAGCCTATCTACACTAGGGTGCATAACTGCAAATTTCATGCCTACTTTTTTTAGATCCCAGTATAAATTCAGACCCAATGTGTAATAGTTTCCCAGAGAAGATAAACAATGAAAAAGACCCAAAACAAAGAATTTACCCTTACCTTGCCAAAAATACCACCATTTCAAATAAAGCTGTTTTGCAACATGTTATGTCCATTAGAATAACCTCCCTTGACAGGAAGTGGGTCATAACAGCCCAGTTTACCTAGTCTTAGACTTAGGTTATTGCAAAAAAAAAAAGTAATCAAAATGATTTGTATGAATGTCTTTCTCTTACCTTTTTTTGGGGGAGGAGAGAAAATGGATTTAATTTCTATAGAAGGATACTCCTGTCATTCTCTTGACATATAATCAGGTCAGTGTGTCTACTGCACAGTCTTGCACAAGAATAAATATCTACACCTGAGCCATGCTCTATGAAAATAGGGCTTAATGCATCCGAGTGCATTTGTGCAAATAGGCACATATCTTCAGGACAGAAAATACCAGTAGACTGAAATATTCAGATGGACTGGAGAGGTCAGATTGAAGGTCTATTTATGCATTAAAATGACACCATCTCTCATCTTTTCTTCATCTATCTGCATAAAATGGGCTCTTATTTAAAATCCTATACAAAACAATTAGCAACATTTGACAAGATATAATTAGGATGATTGATGATGTCTTGTGGTTGTCGCTTTACCAATTGACAAAATATTGACATCTACAAAATGGAAAGCATTATGCAGAAAACAGTTAAATAAAATGGGATACAAGTTATGAGATTTGTCTTGGACAGAAAACATTGTGGGAAAAGGAGAAAGCTGGTAAATGGCATTTTCTTCTTTTTACACAATTAGAAAAATAACTTCATTAGGGTTATTAAAGCTCAGGACTGTTTAGTAAGAGGTTGGAATCAAACAATTACATGTATCTCATAAACAACTAAACTCTCCACTTAAAGTATGAAAGTCTGGCAAAAAATATGGTATTTATGAGTTCAAAGTCTATTTCTGGTTTCAGTTGAATTTGTGTCACATCTTTGGCTTACCTTTACAAAAACAAATGCCATCATAATACTTTGCACATCGATCATGAACATGCTTTTGAGGGATCACATTGTGGAAAGAAACTCCACAACATCAAAGAATTTCATAATGGTAACAAAAGCAAGAGAAAAGAGATCATTTACTATTGCAGTTGATTATCACTTTTTGGCTACATCTTTGCAGTTTTGAGGGTTCATTTTCAAAACAATGTTTAAGCGTTTACCAAACAATCCTGTAGCCCCGAGGAAGATGCATTTTGAAAACAATGTGGGAAAGGGAGAGATTGCAACTAACCATTTTTTTTTCTACTTTTCCTACAATGTTTAGTTTTTAAAAAAGATTATGTCACTCACATTTGTTTTCTTGTTACAAATGGCTTTAACCTGGACTTATTTTAAATTTTTCATTTGATACACCAGTTAACCCTTTACCAAACACTCCCTGGTTTTTACGACCTTGAGGAAAAAGCCTTTCAAAAACATTGTAGGAAAAGGAGAAAATGCTGGTAACCAGCAGTTTCTCCTACGTCCACAATGTTCTTCTGCCATACTGGAGACAAACTTGTTTTCAAGTTAAATTTTTTTGTCGTCTGCAAGTGCTTTGAGTTTGGATCAGTCTAAAACTTTGTTTGATACTTTGTCCTTAGGTAAAGAGCTTAAAGGTCATTAAAACAAGATAGTGCTGGGAAATATGCCAATGCCTACCTGGGACAGGGGTAAGAGTTGCTACGTTGGTAGATTCCGGGGGCATTTTCATAGCCCGGCTTTTGCATCTGATTGGCCGGATATCCCTGAGGCAATTGTGTGTAACTATTATTGGACATGGTGGTGTTGGTGTTGTAGCCCGCTGGTGTGGTATGGTTGTAGGGTGTTGTCTGAGTTGTAGGTGTGACTCCCCAAACAGTTGTTACGACCGACAGTGACTGTTGGGGACCAGCCCCGCCGCCTGCGTGTTGACCTTGCCAGCCCACATTAGGGTCGCTACAAATACATAAAAAGAAGAAAGTAATTATAATTATAAGCAGTGAGCAAAGACATGACTAGCACAGTCCATAAATTGTACAAATACCTGTACATGTACTTTAACAGACAACAAATTTCATACAAGTCCATTTTTAAAAATACAGGTATGTACAGACAACAAACCAATTGGGGGCTCAAGGTTTTTACTTATTTTTTAAAATTTTTGTTTTGCAGTTAAATTATTTCATTCACATTCAGCCAGCAGGAAATGCTCTCAAAATGGAAATGACAAACAATCTGGTTGTCCGGAACAGAGTTAGCCCTTTACCAAACAATCCCAATTTGTTATAGCCTTGTACCATAACTTTTTACTACATGACAAATTTGGGGGATGGTCCAAATTCAAAGCATTTACAGATGACAAAATAAACATTGCTAAAAAATTGAAATTTGTTTTGGGAAGGATAGAAAACATTGAGGGAAAAGAAGAAAATGATGGTTAACAGCATTTTATCCTTTTCCCACAATGTTTCCACTCCTCTTCCATACAAATTTCAAATTTTCAGTCACTTTTATTTTGACATCTGCAAATGGTTTCAATTTGGACTTGTCCAAAATTTTGTCATTTGGTAAAGAGTTAAAGTATGTTGTTTGTTAGCAGGATAATTCTTTACGAAAATGTTTAAATATTAGGTTCATTGAAACTGAAAGCATTTGCAGATTACAAACTAAAATGTAATTGAAATGCTTGGCAATTGCCTGCGAAACTGTAGAAAATCTTGTTGGAAAAGGAGAAAATGCTGGTTACCATTTTCTCCATTTCTCACAAGGTTTTCAAAAGGCTAATTCCTTGCAGTCATTAAAACTCAGGCTTGTGTGTTAGCAAGTTTATACTGATGATTTCAAAGTCTACTGATGATTTCAAAGTCCTCGGCTGCAAGCTTGTTTCAGGAAGTAATGATATAACCTGCAGCCCTGTATACCATCACATGTGGCATTCTTCACCTATCATCATAAGCAGTCATATTCTGACAAATACAGCTGTTCATGAGGAACTTATCTATTAACTCTTTACCAAACAACAAAATTTTTAGACTGGTCCAAATTGAAAGCATTAACTCTTTGCAACACGATCCCAACTTTTAATGACCCTGAGAGAGAAGCCTCCTGAAAACATTGTGGAAAAAAGAGAGCATGCTGATTATCTGCATTTTCATTTCCCAAAATGTTTTCAAAAGTCTTCTTTCTGAGAGTCGTGAAAACACCGGCTTGTTTGGTAAAGATTTAACTCTTAACCAGTATGTAACCAAACAAAATTGTACACTTGTCTTAATTAAAAGCATTACGTAACTGGTAATTTCACTTGTATGTACGATACAAATGTGGCTCAACTAATGGAATCTGTCTTTGATAGGGTGAAAATCATAGTGGAAAATTAGTGTAAACCTGCTTAACAGCATTTTTTCTTTTTCTCAAATTATATATTCAAAAGGCTTCTTTCTCTGGGATGTTATTAAAACTTGGAACGGTACTGGGTTTATTAACATGTTATGTAATTATTTTCTTACACTGAATTGCATATAACACAGTCGGCATTCAACTGAAATCATGGTGAATGTGTTCACTACTTGACATGTACTGTATTTTTGAGGTGCATATTGTCATAAAGGCATCCCAATGAGACTAGCGCCACCTGCAAGCATTGAACCTGGATTGTCAGATTGATTAAAATGTCTTGACAACTGTGAAGCACACCCATTGAGTACAGAAAGTGTGACAGGTACAAAGTGCTTGCTAGGGTCACATGGTGTTTCTGTGTCGTTTTTAAGGATGTTAAGTATTGAACGGCCGATTTCAAATTTATCTGCTTATAACTACATTGTACAGCCAAGAGCAGACTGCAAAAATAAATATGCTGTCTGCTCTTGATCTACACTCTTTGAAATTACAATGTATTTTCTTTAAAAAAATCACTTAAAAAATTGCAATACATGTATCTGCATCCTTGAATCATGCAGAAAAGGCGCATTACCCTGAAATCTACCTTTCCAAAATCAAATTTCAATATTTGATTTACATTTAATTAAATGTCGTCTGCAAATGTTTTTAATTTGGACTAGTCTAAAATTATGTTGTTTGGTAAAGAGTTAATTGTACTTTGTGTCTGCAAATTGTGTTTATCGTCTGATAAATGTAGTCAAGTATTTTCTTGCATAAAGAATTAACCCTCTACCACAAAATTCCAAGTTTTAATGACCTTGAACGAGAAGGCTTTTGAAAACAAGGCTTTTACTCTTCTTTGAATATAAATTGTCATAAAATTGCTGTAAATTGCATGTGTCATTTACACATGCTTTCAATTAACTCTTTACCAAATGACAAAACTTTGGACTAGTCCAGATTGAAAGCATTGACAGACAACAAAATTAAAGTATGTCAAAAATTGAGGGTTATTCTTTAGGGAAGGGTTGAAAACATTGTGGTGAAAGGAGAAAATGCTGGTTACCAGCATTTTCTCCTTTTCCCACGATGTTTTCAGAAGGCTTCTTTCTCTGGGTCGTGAAAAACCAGGGATTGTTTGAAGAAGGGTTAAAACAAGTCTAAAATTTTGTAATATCATCAAGTGTTTCAGCTGCCTGTACTGCAAGATACCTGCACATCACTGTTACACCTAGAATGACTTTCTAAATCTGTTCTTTCCAAGCGAGGACATAGGAATTATTTGTCTATAATTGCTTGAGAAAATGGGTCATCTCAGCAAATGAAGTTATTATGTTAGCTAACATTATCTCTGTATTTTCATCATCCTGATATATGTACTTCTATTGCCCTCCAGCTATTTTTAGCACATACTTGTAACTATAATTCATACAAAATGTACATGACGACAAGACCAAGCCTACTGCAGTCATTGCCCAGTTTGCTGTTCAACTTTGACCTATTAAGTTTTTCTACCATTTTTTTTCCTGGTTTTTTTTTTATGAAAGGTACATGTATATTAATAATTTGTGCTGAAATATGATATGTAGTAACTTTTCTACACACTATGATATTCTAGGCTTGTCCAAATTAAAAGCAGTTGCAGTCAACAAATTAGACTGGTTTAACTTATTATACTAAAAAAATAAAACAGCTGATCTATGGCTTTGAATAAATCCATTAAAAACTATCCCTGGGATAATTAATGATAAGAAATAAAGTTTAAGCTAAAAATTCTAATGAAAACATTGTGCTAAGAGTAGAAACTGCCCATTTGGATACTGTTAAAAAAAAAAAAGCCTCTTCCTCAGGGTTGTGAAAAGCTGTGCTTTTTGGTTAAGAGTGATAATAGGTTAGAAGACATAAGAGGCCCAAAGTAGCCTCTACAGAAAGAGTCAACTCTTTACCAAACAATACAATTTTACTCTTTTTCCTGAATGTATTGAAAGCAATTTGCACTCAACAGATATAATTTGACCAATTTTACTTTCAAAGACAAGAACACACTGTGAGAAAAGGTCCAAAATACTGGTCGTAAGCAGATTCTTCTCCTTTTCCTATAATTATTTCATGAAAAAACCTTGATCTCTCTGTCATTTAACTCTTAACCAAACAAGCCCTGGTTTTCACAATCCTGGGAAGGAAAGCTTTTGAATACCTTGTGGGAAAAGGAGAAAATGGTGGTAACCAGCAGTTTCTCCTTTTCAAGCAAGGTTTTTTACCCTTTCACAGACAAATTTCAAGACATTTTCAATTCTGCGCATGGTTTCATAATTGACCAATCTAACTTTTCATCTAAGGGTTGTTTGGTCAACAGAGTAATTACCTAACAGCTCAATATTGAGAGCAATTTTAAGACAGCAAAAAATTAACTATCAAAATAAAGCTAAAATGATGTATTTTATTTCTGATAGTGTAGAAAAAGTTGTGGCTGAAAAAAGGGGAATACCCCGGTATGCTGGAGTGGTTACTGGTATTTTCTCCTTTTCAGACATTGTTTTCAAAAACCTTTCGTCTCAAAGGTTTGTAACTATGACAAGGGTTTAATTCTTTACCAAAAGGCAAAATTTGATACTTCTCTTATTGGAAACATTGCAGACAACTGATGCAGGTGAAAGGATGAAACTTGTCTTTAAGAGGGTAGTAAGCATTCTGGGAAAAAGAAAATGCTTGTTACCAGCATTTTCTTCTCTTCCCACAAAGTTTTCAAAAGCTTTCCTTCCTAGGGTTGATAATAGTCTAGGATTCTCTGGTTAACTCATTACCAAACAACAAAATTTTAGGTTTGTCCAAATTGAAAGTATTTGCAGACGACAAAATAAAAGTGACTGAAAATTTGAAATTCGTTTTGTGAAGGCTAGAAAGCATTTTGGGAAAAGGAGAAAATGCTGGTATCCAGCATTTTCCCCTTTTCCCACAATGTTTTCTTTCTCAAGGTTGTCAAAAGTAGGGATTGTGTGGTAATGGATTAAGGGTAAAGTAGACCAAGATCTGTATCAGTCCATATGTAGGGAAACAAATTGTGTGAATCAACTCAAGACATGCACTTTATTACTGCTCGCTTCCTGTTTACAACCTCCCTGATTGAATGTTGCACCACAATACTGTATCTGGATCACAAAACAGCAACTTAACTTTTAAAATGTGTTACTCTTTCCCCATGTTTCAACTACCCTAAGATAGAAAGTATTTTGAAAACATCATGAGTGAGGGAGAATATACCAGCATTTTCTCCCTTTCTCACTATGTTTTCTACCCTATCAATGCCAAATAAGTTCATTTAAGCTATCAATGATGTCACCAGAAAAGGCTCTAAATTTGGACCAAATATGCTTTTCTCTTTTTTTTGTTCATAATGTGCTCAAGCTTTATGCATTTGTATTATATCTGTAGTCCTTGTTCTGAACAATACCATGCTCAACTCTTTACCAAACAACATAATTTTAGACCGGTCCAACTTGGAAGCATTTGCGAACAACAACAAAAATTGGACTAAAAAAGAAGAGGATTTTTTTTTTTTTTTTTTTTTTTTTTGGGGGGGGGGGGGGGGGGGGGGGGAAAAGAAAACATTGTGGGATAAGAAGAAAATGCTGGTAACCAGCATTTTCTCCCTTTTCCACAAAAATTTCTGAAGGCTTCTTTCTCAGGGTCCTGAAAACCAGGGATTGTTTGGTTACAGGTTAAACATCCCTGAGGAATCAACCTTTAGGAAACATTTTGGGAATAGGAGAGAATGCTCCTTCTCTCACCATGTTTTCTAAACTTTCAGAAACAAATTCAATCTATCGGAGCCACATCTAATTGGTTGTCTGCAAATGCTTTCAATATATGCATGTCTGTATACATTTGAAACAAGGGGGACATGATGGCCCTGTATTGCTCCACCGGCTTTTTTAACCCTTTACCACACAAATTGAAGTGCTCATAACTCTGAAAAAGTGGGCTTTTCAAAACAATGAACAATGTCTGGCAAAACAAGTATGTTATTCATTTGCACAAAAGGTAAAGTTCTTGGAAAAAAGTCTGAATGACAGAAATCTTACTTTGAAATTAAAATTCCACTCATGTGAACATAACTATGAACATCAAAAAGAATCACTGTCTCTGAAAACAGAATATTTCTATCAAAAAAAAAAACCTTAAATATCTGGCACCAATCATGTTTACTGCAGTTTGATAATCAAGGGAGGTAAATAGTAACAAACTTTATTCTTAATAATTAATGTTACTTCCCTTGATTAATGTTTAAATTGAAGTGAATACATATGGAAGCCCATGTAAAACTTGTGATCCCTGGACTAATGCCAATTTTGACTCCAGGCCTGTAATAAGAAGAAACTTGTTAAAGGTACATTAGATAAAGCTATATACCAAATTCAGTAGCCCTGGGATTTGTGGTTTCAGAGAAGAAGATTTTTAAAAATGCTAATTCTTTTTCAGTTTTGTTGCCATAGCAACCAGAGTTTTTGAAGGAATCCAATTCTTTCAACAAATTCTGTAGAGGACCATGGCAGGATTATTTCTGTGAAGTTTCATCAAATTTGGATGGGTATTTTCAGAGGAGATGTTCGAAATAAAAGTTAGCGCACGCACAGATGGACAGATGCACAGACGGACAGTCACACGGATGCTCGCACGACGGGCACCAGGCCATGACATAAGCCAGCTGGCCTTTGGCCAGTGGAGCTAAACAGAAGAAACCATAAAAGGTAGTAGTGTTTCAGTATCCAGCTAAAAACTGTTACATCAGATTGACAAAACTGAATCATGACAAAACTGAATCATGCCATTTTTACCCAAAACACTGTGAATCATCTGTAACTCTTAATCAAACAACAAAATATAAGACATGTCCAAATTGAAAGCATTTGCAGATGACAAAAATGCTACCCAACAATATAAACTTGAATATAAAAAGTAGAATACATTGTTGGAAAAGGAGAAAAACACTGGTTTCCATAATTTTCTCCTTTTCCCACAATGTTTTCAGAATTTTTCTTCTTCTGGGTTGTAAAAACCAAGAATTGCTTGGTAAAGGGTTTTAAGCCAATTACATGCTCATAAACAAAATTAACTACAAAATCAGTCCAGAATAAAAGCATTTGCAGATGACAAATTAACTCTTTCCCAAACAAGCACTGTTTTTTACGTGTCTGCAGTACAAGTCTTTAGAAAATACTGTGGGAAAAGGAGAAATTGCTCGTAAAAAGCAATTTCTCCTTTTCCTACAGTGTTTTCTAGCCTATCAGAAAACTTTGTCATTCTCATCAAATTCAAAATTGTCATCATTCTGCAGACACTTTGAGTTTGGGACAGTCTAAAATTTGTCATTTGGGAAAGGGTAAAAGTGGCCCCAATGACAAAAATTAGGTACATGTAGTTTTTTGGAAAAGCAGAAAATGCTGTTTACCAGTATTCTCTCCTTTTCCCAAAATCCTTGCTCAAGGTTGTTAAAAATCTTGCTTGTGTGGTAAAGGGTAAACACAATGGAGAACTTAAACTCGGTGAAAGCAAATTTCAACTTTAACTGGTAAAGCGTGAAAGCTTGTGGAAAAAAAAGAGCAAACGCTTCAATACATTGCTCTTTTCTGCACACTGTTTTGAAAAGGTATATAGACTAGAGAGGCATAAAACTTGTAATTATTTTGTAATGGGTTCAAATTGGGAGTGGCAAAATAACCTCTTGAAAGAAGTGTTTAATTTCATAATGGGTTTTATCAACACTCATTTTTTATATAAAAGACAATAAAAATTTATCAAGATGATTTTGCACATCTTTTATCTACCATTCAAGTCAACTCTGAGTTGTTTAACCCATTACCACAAAATCCCTACTTTTGACGACCTTGAGAAAGAAGCCTTTAGAAAACATTGTGGGAAAAGGAGAAAATGCTGATAACCAGCATTATCTCCTTTTCCCACAATGTTTCCTACTCGCAAAACTAATTTCAAAATTTGACTCACTTTTATTTTGTTGTCTGCAAATACTTTCGATTTGGGTAAGTCTAAAACATTATCATCAGTAACAAAATTTTAGGCTTGTCCAAATTGAAAGCATCAAACTTTTTTACATACCGGTACCTCAGAATAAATGTGGTTCATATGATGAAATTTGTCTTTCATAGAATAGAAAAACTTGTGGACTAGCATTTTCTTCTATACATCTTATAATTTAACCCATAACCACACAATCCCTACTTTTGATGACCATGAGAAAGAAGCCTTTAGAAAACATTGTGGGAAAAGGAGAAAATGCTGGTAACCAGCATTTTCTCCTTTTCCCACAATGTTTTCTACCCTTCCCAAAACAAATTTCAAATTTTCAGTCACCTTTATTTTGTCGTCTGCAAATGCTTTCGATTTGGACCAGTCTAAAATATTGTTGTGTGGTAATGAGTTAACCCATAACCACACAATCCCTACTTTTGATGACCATGAGAAAGAAGCCTGCAGAAAACATTGTTTGAAAAGGAGAAAATGCTGGTTTCTACCCTTCACAAAACAAATTTCAAATTTTCAGTTACTTTTATTTTGTCGCCTGCAAATGCTTTTGACTTGGACAAAGCTAAAATTTTCCTGTTTGGTAATGAGTTCAAAAAACAATTTTCATTGTGGTTGCCGTCAAAAGACAGGATTGATTGGTAAAGGATTGAATAAGAACTGTCACAGCAATTCTGTAACCAAGCTAGGTTTGACATCCTGATTGCTGAGATTTGCGGAAACATACACTTGAGAACCCTCTAAGTACTCATATAGAGGAAAACTGATACATACTACTCACAAAAAAAAATTGTCACTTACATTTCCATGTGCTTTCAATCGTCTGTTTCAATACATGTGAGCCGTGCTCCACGGAAAAGGGGCTTGGTGCATATATCTGCATAACAATATCGATTCAGATCAGCCTGCACAGTCCATGCAGGAGGCTGACGTTGCCCGAAATGTTTTCCTATCTGTCTGTCAAAGGACCAATCTATCTCATCACTCTCATGATTGTGTTGGTTGTTGAAAAAAAGTTGGGGGTTATGGATCCAAAAGTTTGTGATGTCCGAGTATAGGACAAAAGCCCACTAGGACAAAAGCCCACCTTTGCTTATAATCATGTATTTAACCCTTTCCCTGGTTTTTAACAAGCCCTGGTTTTTACAGGTCAGGAATAGAAGCTTTTTGAAAACATTGAGGGAAAAGGAGAAAATGCTGGTAACCAGCATTTTCTCCTTTTCCCACAATGTTTTCTACCCTATCGTATAGAAAAATCATCTTTTAAGCAACTGTTAATTTGTCATCTGGAAAATGCTTTCAATTTGGTCTGGTCCAAAATTTGCCATTTGGGAAAGGGTTAATTAAAAAAAATTGTATATAATTATGATGTGACTCGTCTTTACAAGAGTGGACTTGTCATTATGTGAAAAGCAGAAAATGTTTTCTTACAAAAATAAAAAAAAAATGATTTTGTAACACTCTTTTATAACAGCAGGCTTTTGTCCTCCCTGCCAAGATAAACTTTTGTCCAATGGGCTTTTGTCCTTGTAGGCTTTTGTCCCAGAGGGTTTTTGTCCACTCCCTGTGATGCCTAATACTTGGTCCTATGGATCACAAAGATGCACCAAGCCCCCTTTTGCCACAGCATGGCTCATGCACATTGAGGTGCATTAGACTGGAATGGTTTTTCCCAACAGTTTGAAATTCTGTTTTCGACTTCTAGACAAGCTATCTCTTTGACTGAGCCTATCGAATGGTTACGGTTTGTTATTTCAAATTGCATGATTTTAACCGTATACTTAGAATGTTTGGTGAATAACTGCTCTGAAAGCCCAGCATCACAAAGTAGTTGGTAAAATGTAGATGTACCAAATACCCTGAACAGCTCCTACCCATATTTGAGTGTAGGACAAAACCCCCCTAGGATAAAACCCCCCTAGGACAAAACCCCCATAGGATAAAAGCCCCCTAGGACAAAACCCCCATCATATATAAAAAGCATATAAATTTGAGAAAACACACATAATTTGCAAATAGTTTTAAAGTATTCAAAAAAAGTCCGTTTGATTTAAGTGAAAAAAATCAAACATGAAAGGCAAAATATGATTTAGATATTATCTTATTTTAATTTGTACCTCAAGTTTGTTGATAATTTCTCTTGATATATCAACACCTATGCAGACTTGGGCAAGACAGGTGTTGAGAAGGGATTAAGACACCTGATTTGCAAGTTTTTGCCTGTCATATTCACTAATATTTAGTAGTAGATTTGAACATATAAAAGCACCAAATAAGAAAAAAAAATCCTTTGATTAAAATATAAATGATTTTTTTCCCATTGTATGATTGCATTTGTAATTTATTATGCATTTATTATGAATGTATTACGAAAAAAACAAATTTTTTGTCATAAAGCAAATTTTTAAGAAAAAAACACATTTTTGATCATAAAGCACAATTCTTTTTACAACCCCCACAAGTATTTAAAGCAGTAAATTTTATTCAACTTTACAATGATTGTACAAAAAGAATCATATTAAAACCATGGGGGTTTTGTCCACTTTTCAGTTAAGGGTATGGGGGTTTTGTCCATGGGTGTTTTGTCCTAGGGGGGTTTTGTCCATACCCCCGCCCCCCCCCCCCCCATATTTCAATCTGTACAGCACAGGGTTTCAAACCAAGGATCACTGACTTCTTCCCAGCTCTAGCAACTTAAAGATTGGTCAGGTTGTCATAATATGCCTATTAAAAATTATCAGAGTTTAGGGTTTCAGTCTGAGATGCAGTAAGATCTTTTGACCCTCCCAGAAACTTCTTGCATGGACCATCGAGTGAAATCAGATCCAACAGATTTGAGACGATTCTAACAAGAACCCATAAAATAAGGTTTGGTGGAGAATAATCAATTTTATTTTCAAATTCATAATCACTCCATCCACTTGGAGCGCTATTCAAAGCTGCTGCAGACTACAGATAAAACATTGCTAACAAATGAAATCAGCCTTGGAAAGATTTGAAAACGTACAAAAATGACAGTCCCAGGATTAATTTTCTTCCTTTCCCTAGAATGTTTTCAAAAGCCTTCCTCTTCAAGGTTGTTTAAACATAGGACTGTCTTGTATAGGGTTACAGGTCTGAGGCCAAAAAGACAAAAATTATGCATTCAGATAATCAGAGCACTAGGTAAGCAATCAATCATACTTCATATAACCTGCAAAAACCACGGTTTTACAGCCCACACTCAAGTCTTGTTTTATTAATTGCCATTATCTCTAATTAACATGTCATAAGCCAAAGTTATCACCCCAGGTCTAACAAATTGATTGATATACATTATCTGACGGGTGAAGGACAGACAATCTCGCACCAACTTGATCACCCCGTTCAGTCTTTTACCTACTGTACTGTCTTTATTAGTTTTTGTCCTTCATCATAACTTGAGCTTCTGAACCCAAACTTTAATTCATCACTAAAATCTTGCCTGGTTACCAACATTTTATCCTTTTCCTACAATATTTTCAAGAGGTGTCTTGCTCATGGTCATTAAAAGTTAGGGTTGTGTGGTATAGAGTTAAGAATGTGATCATATGGTAAACAGTTACCTGTCTACTAAACAAACAATAATATTTTTCACTAGTCAAAACTGAAAGCAATTGCAGACAGAACTTCAAGTGTTGCTCAAAAAGACGGATTTACTTTTTGAAAGAGAGGGAAACAATGTTGAAAAAGGAGGAAATGCTGATCCTCCTTTTCCCACGTTTTGAGAGTCTTCTTCCTCCATGTTGTTAAAATTCAAGATTGTGTGGTAAAGGGTGTTAAAGACTTTTAACATTTATTGAGTAACAAGCATGTAAAGGATAATTGCCAAGAGAAGCACCAGATTCTTTAAAACATTCTAAAATAATATGAAAAAGCCATTTCAAAATATTTCAAAAGGTTAAGACTACATATTTTAAAAGGTTAAGACGTCAATCAAATAAAAAGTATAGGTCACAATGTTTACCAGATCGTTGCATCAGGTCACACACTACCAAATGCAGAATTAACCAAAAGATAGAAGTGGAATTAGTGGGCACATGACTTTTTGACATTTTCAGATCATGTGACTTGAGACTGAAGATTAATGTCCTCCAGGCAACACATCAACTGTCAAAACGTGGTAACTGTCACATAGTGTTGATCCACAACCCTTATTATTTATACACCGTATGCAATTTTCTAGCAGTACATGGCTGCCTATTTCATTCATGTATGTCTACATACAAAAAGAAATTATGAATAATTTCTAGAGCATCTCCAGTTAAGTACCCTTATTCACCTGGAAGTGAATAAACATGCTTAGTTGCTTTTATTATACATGTACAAGTAATACTATTTGCCGCATCGTGGTAGTAAAATCTAAACATAGTGTAATTGTCATTCTAATAAAGGTTAACCAGTTACAAGACAGTAACAAGATTAGTCTAAATGTTGGAGATATTAGAGTATATTGTGCCATTACAATGTTTTCCTGTTTCCCACAATGATTTTTACCTTTCCAAAACAAAATACCTTATCTGAGCGCTACTTTAACTAAAATATTACCTGGAAGTGCTTTCATTTTGGACAATCCCAAAACTCTGTTCTGGTAAAGCCAATTCAAGGGAGTGAGGGTTGGTTTAAAATGCTGGAAGGGTAAAGCTTGTAAATACATCAAGTACATAAATGGTATGTTCAACACACATATTATACAAGGCTAACAACTATGATTAATTAGCTACAATTACATTGGTTAATTGATTGAAAGATAAAGTAGGCCTCTGTTCCAACGCTTTGTTAAACCTTAATGTAATAAAACACTGTCCAAAAATTTTGTGTATTGCATTCTTGAATCCTAAAAATTTACCATACAAACTTGCCCTTAATTGGACCTAAGAAGGCAACCTTCAGAAACCACTGCAGTACAGAAACAAAAAGGTGATAGTACTCACCTGAGGAAAGTCAGGAAGGATTTATAAAACTGAAGAGATCCTGCTGAGTGATGATGTTGAATATTTGACCCAAATTTGAACTTGGCGGATACATTATCAGGACAAAATCTTGATATTCTAACCAACTTTCATGACTATCAGACTGAAAATGAGGTCTTTAGTAAGCACATGCCATTTTTTTAAAGGATTTGTTCAAATGATCTTTTTGAACCAATGTGACACAAATTTGAATTAGTCTGAGATATCTTGGCAAACATTCTGACGATGCTTCATGATTATCAGACTGCTGAAATTTGGCTCAGTGACCTACTTTTTGACACAAACTTCATGTAGTGACCCAATTTCAAACTTACCATGCATTATAAAGGCAAACATTCTGACAATGTTTCACAAGTATGTTTTGTTCCCATTCAAAGCCAAATCCAATTACTTTAACTCTTTACTAAACAATCCATAGTTTTTATCAACAGGAGATAGAGGACTTGAGAAAAAATTGCGGAATAATGAGAAAATGCTGGTAAGCAGTACATGTATTATCTTCTTTTCCCTGAATTGTTTTCTACCTTGTTGGAAAGAAATTTGAATTTTTCAGTAACATTTACTTTGGCATCTGTAAGGTCTTAAGTCAATTTGGACCAGTCTAAAAATTGTCGTTTAGTAAAGATTTAAACAATATAAATCAAATTTTTCTGGTCTACAAATTCTTTACATTACCAAAGGTCAAATTAGAGCACAAACCTGTACACACATAAACACCAAGCTGAAGTTGTGGGACATGTCTTGCTCACTCTCAGCCAGCTGCCTTGAGAAAGTAAATTTGCCTAAATTCAAAGTACTTGTTTGCTGACGACTATGAAATTATGACTCCAGTTGGAAGATTTGTCTTTGCAAGAACATTATGGGACAAAGAGGAAATGCCAGTTACAATCATTTCCTCCTCTACTCAAAATGTTTTCAAAAGTCTTGCTCATCATTTGAAAAAAATAGGACAAGAAAATACTTTTCTCAGACTGTACAGGAAAAGAATCTGGTCAACTAATTGTGGAGCCATTTCTGCTGCCTTTTTCTGATTAGAAGACCAAAGGCTGTCATGCGGGAAAGACATGAGAGGTAACATGTATATAAATTGTAATGGATCACACTATGCAACTCTAAATAAAAATGTTATGTAACTTAGTACTTTGTCTGCGTTTAGTTGAATAAATAAGGATAGAATTCTGGGGCTGTTGGTTGAGACTGCAGTTATTAGATGAAATCAATTTCTGAACACTCTGTTTGCCATCAATTATTCAACAGATTTGAAGAAATTTTATGGAGAAAAAAAGACAGCTAAAATAGGAGCTGTTTCTACTCTCCAAGAATCATTGATTGGAAAATTTCTGCCTCTGTTTTTTGCTCCCCCTGATAGCGATGGTTTTCCAGTCAATGTGTTTAGATGACATAATGATCTCTGTAAATATAGGTGGGCCTGTAACTAATATGAAATTTTCTGGTTTCACTCCCTACTAAAAAGCAAAACTGTTGTTTTGAAGACCAAACTTGTCCAAACTGAAAGCATTTCCAAAAGATTTATCAAATGTAGATCAAATGATGATCCCTGTCTTTTAAAGTCTATAAAACACTGGAGGAAAAGGAAAAATAAATGCTGGATACTACAGTATTTCTCCTTTACTCAAAATATTTTCATAAGTTTTTTTTATTTAAGGATGTTGAAACTGAATTGGGACTGTGTGGTGCAAAATTATATGAAACTCCTTGTCTCCTGATCAATGTGTTTTTTTTTCCATCTTGCAACAGATCACTGTCTAAAGCACTATGACAAAACGAGAAATTATTGGATTAGGGTAAAAATCTCCTTTACCAACGGAGTTTTCATATAAATTTGTTAAATCTCAATTCATGATTATTATCCCTATTTTACAAGAAAGGCTTGGAGGTCAACTATTATGAAAGTAGTACCTGAATTATGCATATGCAGCTCCAATCATATTCTGGAGAGCACTAAAAGTTTTACAAAAATGATCCTTCTCAAAAAAGATTCTGGCAAACAAAAGCATTTTATTCCTTTACCACGATGTTTTCTAATCTTTGACAAATAAATTATAAAGCTAAAGCCATCATTTGTCGTCTGCAAAACTTACTGCTTCAAATTTCAACATGTATATAAAATTTCAAAATTTAGGAAAGAGTTAAACGTTTTCCATATAATCTTGTCTTTCGATGCCCCTGGAAAGAACAACTTTTGAAAACATTGTGGGGAAAAAAAAAATGCTGGTTACCAGCATTTTCTTCTTTTCCCACAATGATTTCTATCTATTCAAGGACAAATACTATCTTTAGCGAGAAGGCCATGATGGCCCCAAAGTTGCCATATCATTTGTCGTCTGCAAAACTTACTACTTCAAATTTTGACATGTATATAAAATTTCAAAATTTAGGAAAGAGTTAACCGTTTTCCATATAATCTCGTCTTTCGACACCCCTGGAAAAAACGACTTTTGAAAACATTGTGGGAAAAGAAAAAAAGCTGGTTAACAGCATTTTCTTCTTTTCCCACAATGATTTCTATCTATTCAAGGACAAATACTATCTTCAACAAGATGGCCATGATGGCCCCGAAGTTGCTTATCTGAGCCTTTTGACCATTAATATTGAACTTAACTCATTACCACACAAGAAAATTTTGGACTGGTCAAAATTGAAAGCATTTGTAGACGACAAAATAAAGGTGACTGAAAAATAGAAATTTGCTCTGGGAAGGGGAGAAAACACTGTGAGAAAAGGAGAAAATGCTGGTTACCAGCATTTTCTCCTATTCCCACAGTGTTTTCAAAAGGCGTCTCTCTCAGGGGTGTCAAAAGTAGGGATTGTGTGGTTATGGGTTAATTGTTGCCTCTAAAGTATCCACATGGTTTTTCTAAAAATTTGACCTTGCAACCTAGTTTTTTTATTGAAACTAACCCATTTTCAATCTGGCGTAAGATGTTATCAAGATAAACATTCTGACAACATGTCATGAGTATTGGACAAAAATTTTGTGGCCTCTCGAGCATACAAAGGGTTTTTAAAAGATTTAACCAACTAACCTACTTATTGACCCTACATGACCTATTTTCAGAATCCTATAAAATAAAATCAAGACAAATGTGAACTCTAGAGTATTCACAAGTTTTCTTGGTGACCTAGTTTTTTACCAAGTATGACCCATTTTCAAAACTTATCCAAGATATTATTAAGGTAAACATTCTGACAAAGGTTCATGAGAATTGGGCTGAAAATGTGGCCTCTTGAGCGTACACAAGGTTTTACAAGGATGTGACCTAGTTACTGACCAGACATGATCCATCTTCAAAGTTGTCCAAAATATTATCAAGACAAATATTCAGAACAACTTTCAAGAGTACTGGACTGAAAATCTGGCCTCTAGAGCATACACGAGGTTTTTCTAATATTTGACCTGTTGACCTAATTCTTTACCCTTCCCAACCGATTTTCAAACTAATCGGAGATACTATAGAGACAAACATTTTGACCAAGTTTCATGAGTAATGGACTGGAAAAAGTGGCTTCTAAAGTATACACAAGGTAAAAGCTGACAATGAAAAGCTCATCATGACCACTTAGAGCTCAGGTGAGCTAAACACATATAAATTACTGAGTGTAAACTCTTTCTATAAGAACAAACTTAAGATCTTGATGTGAGGGAAAGGGTTAAAATAAAACAATTTTATGAGGTACTGGGTTCAGCCACAGGGATAAATCAATGTGAACTCCATTTTAGTCAACAGACTGACAATGGGGCCCCAAATTTTTGTGTATGGATATCGCATTTTCATTTAATCCTTTCTTAAACTATCAAATAGCAGACTCCTCCATTTTTTGAGAGTAACTGCAGGCAACAAAATATTGGTTCAAATAAGCAGCAGATCTCTTGTATTGTAGAAAACAAGAGAAAATTTACTAGTTTGTAGTTAACAGTGTTTTCTGTTTTCAATGGCGTTCTGATAAATGGCCATTTAACTAGTGATTTCATAGTGCAGAGAATGAACCTTCACCTATGCGTCAGACAACTTTGACAAAATCCTTGAATGTATAAAACCCTGTGTCTGGGTCATCAAATAAATTCAGGTATGATATACAAAACACAACAAAAAATATCTTGGGCAAAAAGAAGACTTTTGCTTAGGCTAGCCAAAATAGTTTTTCCGCAATTATGTTTGCAAACGTCAGTTGCAAGATTTTACCTCTTCTGCATGCAGCAAATAGTTCTTTCTACTCAACTCCAATCCTTCCTTTACTCACTAACTCAACACCCCCACTTTTGACCACATTGAAAAAAGAAGCCTTTGAAAATCATAGTGGAAAAAGGAGAAAATGTTGGTAACCAGCATTTTCTCTTTTTCCGACAATGTTTTCCACCTTCAAAAAACAAATTTCAAATTTTCTGTCACTCTTATTTTGTTGTCTGCAAATGCTTTCAATTTGCACAAGCCTAAAATATTGTCTTTTGGTAATGAGTTAAGAGAGTGGGAAAATTCATCAAATGGGCAACATGATCATGGCTAGATCACACTTGTTAGATTTTTGTAGAACATTCGCTGAGCAGACAATAACTAACTCTATCTCCTCCTCAAGTCTAAATGTTGTCTGTTATAGTCACTAAGAAGTGAGGAATAAGGCCAAATCAAAATAAAAGATGTTAAGATTCACATAAAAATGAGAAGGGTTTATCAATCTCTATATAACTGTTAAAGTAAACAAAATAATGGTTTATACTGAAGTAAACAAAGTAAATCTTCACAAAAGACCAGAGGTCAACTTCATGAATTGTTAGCTTTACCCTTTCCAACACAATCACACACAATTACTATGTTTCACTCATTCTGATGTGAAAGGTTTTTAAAGAAAACCAGCATTTTCTCCTTTAATCAAACAGTTTCCTGTCCATCAATAGACAAAAAATATCAGTTTCAAAGCCAGGTATAATTTGTCAGTTGCATATGCCTTCAATTGAATTTGTCTTAGTTTTGTGCTTTGAGAAAGAGTTAACCCTTTACCCATAAGGCATCCCTATGGTATCTCTAATTGACCCTAAATAACAGCAAGGATACAGCTGTTTCCTATGTGTATATGACACCTTTTGATACCATTGAAAACATTGTGGCAAAAGGTGAAATTGCTCGTCACGAGCAATTTCACCTTTTGCCACAATGTTTTCCAAAGGCTCCTACAAGCAGTGAGTATCTATGGAGTAAATGGTTAACTGTCAGGGAGATGTGTTAGAAGTTGAGCAAATAATACCACAAAACTTAACCCCTGCGAGAAGGTTCATGAACTATTCATGAACTGTTCATGAAACGCAAATTTTGCCTTTCATGAATTTTTTGTTCATGAACCAAAGTTCATGAACTGTAAGGAAGTTCAAGAACTGTTCATGAACTGCAAAATTGTGCCTTTCATGAATTTTTTGTTCATGAACCAAAGTTCATGAACTGCAAGGAAGTTAAAGAAACTTAAATGAACCCTTTTTGTAGTTCATGAATTTGCAGTTCATGAACATTCACAGAAAGTTCATGAATATTCTGTAACTGCTACAGTGTATAAAAATTCACCTTAATATAAACCCTTAACATTGTTTATGCTGTGGATGACAACTACAACATTTAGTAGCAACCACGACCAAAACCACATGACATAAGCTCTCAGATACTTTGTACCAGTAAGCTAAAAAGCAACAAACCTAACAAACAAGAAGCTCACTATATGAAATTTATACGTTGAAATTTATAAAGTATACATATAAAACCAAATACTTGAAACACCAACTTAACCCATTACCACACAATCCCTACTTTTGACGACCTTGAGAAAGAAGCCTTTGGAAAACATTTTGGGAAAAGGAGAAAATGGTGGTTACCAGCATTTTCTCCTTTTCCCACAATGTTTTCTACCCTTCCCAAAACAAATTTCAAATTTTCAATTACTTTTATTTTGTCATCTGCAAATGCTTCGATTTGGACAAACCTAAAATTTTGTTGTTTGGTAATGAGTTAAACACATCCAGGTGACTTTTGAAAACACTTGCTAAAGGAGAAGTGTCAATTTTCTTTTCTTCATCCATGTTGATTTTCTTTTCGATGATGTCATCTACTTTCTTTCCGGTGTATAGGTATTTCTCCAAACGTTCTTCTATTTTCTTCAACTCTCTCCTCCTACATTTGGCATCATCTTCAAGTTTCCTTATTCTTCTTTAACTGAAAAAAATTCATTGTTCAGGATGAATTGATTTAACTGTAAAGAAGTATGCAATTAGTTATCACGTAACAGCATTTCACAAAATATAGATTAAATCATGAAATGATGCAAAAACATTCATAAATGAACCCCCGGTAATATCCATAACTTAAGACCCATTCACTTCTATGATGTCAAAAATGACGTCACAAAAATATTTCACTGAAAACAGAGGTTATGTGATAAACACATGTATATACCAAGTCACAAACACTCCTGTGGCTGCTGTTACCCCTTTACCAAACGACAAAATAGTAGACTGGTCCAAATTGAAAGCACTTGCAGACAACAAAATAAACGTAACTCAAAAATTGAAATTTGTTTTCAGCAGGGTAAAAAATCATTGTTGGAAAAGGAGTAAATGCTGGTTACCAGCATTTTCTCCTTTTCCCACAATGTTTTTAAAAGGCTTCTATCTCAGGTTCGTAAAATCCAGGGATTGTTTGGTAAAGGGTTAAACTGTGAATTGTTATTCATTTGTTTCTATGACTAATGTTTCAAAACGCACTCAAAGAAATGCACATCATGTTTATCATTCACAGTGCATTACATACAATTCAAATACAGTCGATCTTGTTCTAACGACCACATGTATCAAGCGACTTTTGTGCTTAACGACCATTTTAAAGTCAGCCCAAACTATTTTCCTCTATTTTTACGTTTTATTCAGCGACTGTTGTCCCACGTGCCCAACAACTGTCAATTTTGGCACAAAAATCTATCATAGATTTTGATAAGCGACCGACACTTTACCTGCACAGGTGTTAGATTTTCCTATCTGATGACTTGTTTGTAGTGTTGGGAAATTGGTTTAAAATCTCAATCGATTATCGCTTTGTAATCAGAAGAGCAAACCAACTAGCTATTGATAGGACAGTCGGTTTTGACTCGATTTAACTGAGAATGTCTTTTTGCTCAAAATACTGTGACAATATTGTAAACATGATAGTCTTCATAAATTAAATTTATACAGATGTTGTATTCTGCACTTTAATCAGTTTAGATAAATTACAATTAAGTTTTTTTGCTTTAAGTATTTTAAGCGAAAAGACATTCTCAGTTAAATGGAGTCAAAACCAATTGTACTATTGATAGCTAGTTGGTTTGCTCTTCTGATTACAAAGCGATAATTGATTGAGATTTTAAACCAATTGCCCAACACTACAGAACCTTAAAGACCCCTTTTTGCCAGTTGTGGCTCACAATTATACTACCTTTAGTTCTTCCTTGAGCTGCCAACAGGAGTGTCAGGATTCTCCATGGAGGTATTTCCTACTGTCATGACTGAAAAATATAGTAATTTCATTAAAGATAAAACAAGAGGGCCAAAATGGCCCTGGATCACTCACCTGAATTTTTGAGAGGACCATAGCTTTTTTTTTTTTTAAGGTATTGAAACACTGGAAACAATATCATCATTTTAACGAGCAATTTTTAAAAGGTCACCTGTAAAAGTCCTTTTAAAATCTGACCAGCAGTTTTAGAGAACAAGAATTTTCAAGAATTTCTTCATTTCCATGTATATGTAGTGCAAGTAGCCCCCATTCACCAGAGCAATGTTTCTGGACGAATCAAACTTTCACGAACGATTTTCGAAAAGGGTCACCCAAGGAATATCTCTGTGAAAATTTTCCAAAATCTGACAAGCCATTTCAGAGAACAAGAATTTTTAAGAATTTCTTCATTTCCATGTACATGTAGTGCAAGTAGCCCCCATTCACCAGAGCCATGTTTCTTGATGAATCAAAATTTCACGAACAAATTTTGAAAAGGGTCACCAAAGGAACATCTCTGTGAAATTATTTCAAAATCTGACCAGCCGTTCGAGAGAAAAAGAATTTTTAAGAATTTCTTCATTTCCCTATAGCGCAAGTAGCCCCCATTCCCCAGAGCCAGTTTTCTTGACCTATCAAAATTTCACGAACAATTTTTGAGAAGGGGCACCTAAGGAACATCTCTGTGAAATAATTTTAAAATCTGGCCAGCGGTTTCTGGGAAGAAGAATTTTTAAGAATTTCCTCCTTTCTGTATAGTGCAAGAAACCCCCATTCACCAGAGCCATGTTTCTTGACAGATCAAAATTTCGCAAACACATTGTGAAAAGGGTCATCCAAGGAACATCTCTGTGAAATTATTTTAAAATCTGACCAGTGGTTTCAGAGAAGAAGAATTTTTAAGAATTTTTTCATTTCTGTATAGTGCAAGAATCCCCCATTCACCAGAGCCATGTTTCTTGACGGATCAAAATTTTGCGAACACTTTTTTTTGGAAAGGGTCACCCAAGGAATATCTCTGTGAAATTATTTTAAAATCTGGCCAGCGGTTTCAGAGATGAAGAATTTTTAAGAATTTCTTCATTTCTGTATAGTGCAAGAAGCCCCCATTCACTAGAGCCATGTTTCTTGACGGATTAAAATTTCGCAAACAATTTTTGAAAAGGGTCACCCAAGGAACATCTCTGTGAAATCATTTTAAAATCTGGTCAGCGGTTTTAGAGAAGAAGATTTTTAAAGAATTTCCTAAAAAAAAAAAAAACATTTCGTTGCCATGGCAACCAGAGTTTTTGACGGAATCAAATTCTGTGAACACTTTTTAAAGAGGACCATCCAAGAAACATTCCAGCCAAGTTTGGTTCAAATTGGCCCAGCGGTTTAGGAGGAGTTGATGTTTGAAGAATTGTTGACGACACACGACGGACACCAGGTGATCCTAAAAGCTCCCCTTGAGCACATTGTGCTCAGGTGAGCTAAAAAAAAAACAAACACAAAAAGAAAATGAACATGATTAATTATTTTATGTTTATCCAGAATTAGAGATTTTATACTGCAAAACAAACATTTTATCTGTTTTATATGGGATGCCACAACTTTAGACACATAAATTTAAGTTTTAATCAGTTGTAACATATAAGACAGTTCACATATTCAGAATTCCTGGCTGTATAAATCAGTACAGTACTCAACTCAGACAGGTAATCTTCTATATAGCTCGACTAAGAGAAAGGCTGAAATATCTAGGCTTTAAGTTTTATCAAAGTATTTTTATGAGTAAAATAACATGTAATTTTAAAACGCACGTAGCAGTGTACTTTCAATAAGATCGAAAAGGAAGTGTGGGACGAGCAAGGCAGGGCAAATATGCCTAGGGACGAACTGGTTTTGGGACGAACAAGCCCGGAGCCAAATTTCATTACAACACCGAAATTTATGAATCTTCTACATTTTGCAGCAAGACTTTTTAAATCGTCCGTACGTACAGTAGACCGATAAGTGCCGATTTCCTTTTTTAACAAAAACAAACAAAATGGCGTACTGCTACGTGTCGAGTATCAAATCATTGTAAGCCTTCAAGTAACTCACTGAGAGTAGATCTAGATGTCAATACTTACTTACCATTTCCCTTGGTATTTTGTGTAGGTCCGTCATCCTGGTGAAGTATCATCTCTTAATGCTGATTCCGATCAAACAAACCAGTTGTTTTCCTCGACCCAATACACCGAGATTTTTGTGAGCGGTGAGCGGCATCCATTAGTTTGGTGTAGGTTCGTTTGGAAAATTCCGCCGAATAATTTATAAGGTCGAATTTTCGAGAGTTTTCATTGGTAACTATAAATAGCGCACCGGGCTAGAGGGCGTACTTGATCATGTGATCCATCTCGCTCTTCATGTAAGCTCTAAGATTTATCTCGTGACGAAAATGAAAAAAAATATATAACCAAGTTTAGACGCTGTAAAACCATTTTTCTGGTCAGTAAATTACACAAATAATCTGGACTCAAACACAGCTGAATTATTGCGTACAACATTTCCACGGCGGGGAACCGGTCTTTACATTTCACAGATGGAAACCAGATTGCTAACCGGATGTCTTACACAAGCAAAGGAAACTTGAAAGTTTCGTGCGCGGACAGACGATATCTAAAGGTATTTTCAATTCGACGCTTCACTTTATATGATCCCATCCTATTGTAGATTGGTTTAATTTTTTCTTGCTCTTTTATGCCGTTTTCGAAATTTACTTAGATCTAATTCAGGGTTTATGATGTGTGTAATTTAGACATTTATCCAATTCGTACCAAGAACGTTTCGTCTTTATTTCTATTTCCTTAACCCATTACCAGACAATCCATACTCTTGACGACATGAGAAAGAAACTTTAAGAAAACATTGTGGAAAAGGGAGAAAATGATGGTAATCAACATTTTCTCCTTTTCCCACACTGTTTTCTACTCTTCACAAAACACATTTTAATTTAATTTTTCAGACACTTAAATTTTCGGACACTCTTATTTTGTTGTCTGCAAATGCTTTCGATTTAGACAAGCATAAAATGTTCTTGTGTGGTAATGGGTTAAGTAATATTTCTTCAAGTATATTGCACCTAAAAAAAGACATTGTAACTAGTTTCTGCATTTTTTTCAAAATACTATGTCCCGGGTCATCCACCATTACTGGAAATATAACCATTACAGGGAACCCCATTACAGTCATACACTGTAAACTTTTGTAAATCTAAGCACCCGATCTGAGGAGAGATTTGGTTATGTGGTATGGTGGCTCAGTTGGTCTGACTGCACAGTTTTCTCAACCGCTTACATAAGCGTTTTAGTGCTTCATTCATTTGAATATGTGTTCACAAAGTCATCTGGTACACATTCATTGTTAATTCTGGAAAAGTCAATTGGCATTGTGGTTCGATACTATTGTCCCAATGTTACATGTTTCGATCATTGTCATGTTTTTGTAGCTCTCAAGAAATGTGCAATTGTTGGATTGTGTCGTGATAAAATTCATCAGTTTTATCAAAGGTTTATACATTGAAGTTATCTTCCCTAAAGATTATATTTAGAATAGCTTCGGTATTTGAATATGCAATCTGTAATTGGTATGTCAAGATTTTGTTCTTACATCGAAGAAAACTGGTAACATAGGGATATATATGTTTCATGATTCAAAATGATATTGTCATAAAAGTTTATTTTTTGTTATTTTACAGATCTGGAATCTCTGTGGAAGTTAGCAGATTTACAATGAATAAACAAAAAAAAGTTTGAATGTACACTATGCTTCAGAAGGTTCATTCAGAAATGCCATATGAAAAATCATATAGTTCAGTACCATGATAAAGGTAAGCTAAATGAAGTTCAATTGACAACATAATTTGTCAAGCCTCATTTATACAGAAACTTTAGTTTCAGACTGGCAAATTTTCTGGATCAACGAATCAAACTTAACCCATGAAGTAGTTGAACCGACTTCAGTTGTGTTTGCGGACAGCGTTGAATATGCAGTCTGATCCGCGATCTACATTGTCCATAACTTTGTCATATTTTCCAGCCAAATATATCTCAAGTAATATTTTCTGGCCATATAAAAAAAATGAGAAACTGATGGATCATGAATAAATGAACTGTTGCCATGAAATTACTGAAAAATTGTAGAAAGTGGCGTATAACACTAGAAACATGGATGGAATAGTCAAGCGCAGTGTTATCACTGGCAGGGCTTGTTGTATACAAATTCTACTAGACAATGGGTTTCACATGGTTTGCTGAATGACCCTGAATATGAAATTCAAATCTTTGCTTTGATAAATAATTATAACTTGATCCCTTTAACCTTTTACCACACATTCCCCATTTTTAATGACCCTGTGAAAGAAACCCTTGAAAATAGTATGGGAAAAGGAGAAAATGCTGGTTACCAGCATTTTCTTCTTTTCCCAGAGTGTTTTCTACTCTTTCTAAAACAATTTTTAATTGTTCAGTTACATTCATAGTGTTGTATCAACTTGTTTGCACATGCTTTCCATTTAGACAAATCTTAACTTTTGTTTTTCGGTAAAGAGTTAACCTACATACTTCATTATTTTTGTATCTGCAGCACAACAAAATACCAACCAGTTATGAAGAAGTCACCGTCAATGGGAGAAAAGTGTTCAGTTGCTCCATTTGCAGCAGATGGTTTAGGCAGAAGCAAAGTATTGTACAGCATCAGATTCGTGACCACCGTAAGTATATGTATTTGCTTTTAACTCGCCAGAGCACAAAGTGATTGTGATCACTCTGTCATTTGATGTTAATCAAGTAATGACTCAGTTTTTAGCTCTACTGGCCATTTTAAGTCTAACAAAGCATATGGGATACCACATTGTCCATGGGCGGATCCAGAGGGGGGACTGGGGATCCGGACCCCCACCCCCCCTTACTGTAATTTTGGCAAAAATGTGGTTATTGGAGTCGTGAAATGGTACTGGTTTGATATTGCTCAGCATATATGTAAAATACAGTCATAAATTTAAAAAAAAAAAAAAGGGTTCCAAATGTGGATACCTCCTCATGGTTAGAACTGGAAACATTGACTTTTCTTGTTAACGATTTACATCCACTGAAATCCGGAAATCAAAGTATAATAAAATAAGACGAGTGTGTTTTTGGAGGGACACCACCCCTGAGAAAGATATCTGGATCGGTGCATGTTGTCTGTCATGAATTTTTGTCTTTTCAGCTCACCAGAGCAAAATGTGCTCCAGGTTAGCCTTTATGATTGCCCAATGTCAGTCATCAGCCATGTGGCATCAACATCTTCTCATAAACATCTGGCCAATTTCACCTTAACCTCACATAACAATCCTTAGTTGGTCTTGAAAAGTTTTTTTAAAAGAATTTAATTCCAACTTGAACCATGGTAGTGGAAAGAAAAAAATTAAATTTCCAATCTTTATTTTTTTTGTAGTTCACACCGTTTTTCAGTAGTATTTCAGACATATCAAGGCAGCCAGTTCACCTATCCATGTGTTTCTTTCATCTCTTATACTGGTATTTAACCCATTACCACACAATCCCTACTTTTGACGCCCCTGAGAAAGAAGCCTTTAGAAAACATTGTGGGAAAAGGAGAAAATGCTGGTAACCAGCATTTTCTCCTTTTCCTACAATGTTTTCTATCCTTCACAAAACAAATTTCAAATTTTCAGTCACTTTTATTTTGTCGTCTGCAAACGCTTTCAATTTGAACCAGTCTAAAATATTGTTGTTTGGTAATGGGTTAAAGCAATAATCTTCCAAAGCAACTGGCTACTTTCCTGCATTGACTATTATGTAGCCCAGAGATGGAAGACAAATGACTTGGGTTGCACTGACCTCCATGGTAAATGTAAAAAGAGACTGTTGGCTACAATGGGATTTGAATTCTCGACCCCTGGATTACAATGTAGCCCTAATTACTGAGTTACTTGAGCTCAGCTGTCAAATTTTGGAAAAACCTTGTTTGCCACATTTTCAGTTCTGTATTCATGGGAGCTGATCAGAATGCAGGTCAGATGATAGCTTAGACAAATTTGAATAGTAGTCACCTTAGGTCAAAAAGTAGATCACAGAGCCAAAATTTAGAAATACATGTACTTTGTATTATTCAATAGGTGAGTGCAACACTATTCTAAATGTCTGTACAATGTACAGGCACTTATAAAAGTGTTGCACACACCTATCGAATATGCTGTTGAGGCCCTATTCTCTTGATTATTATGGGAAGAAAACTTTCCCCTATGAATCTCATGTTCAGAAACAAATGTAATGCAGCCTGACTTCAAGCTAAAAAAGTTGAATCTGTTTCATGGTGCACTTAATTAATTAGGACTGGACCTCTCTAGCTCTTGTACTTGTATGTATCCAGGAAACATTGGTAAGAGGACTGTTACCATATGACTAAATTATGATTAAAATGGCATTAAAATCCTTGTTTCCAATCAATCCATTTAGTTGAGACTATTGAATTTTGCTTTAATCTTTGAAAATTATACATTCTGTCTGTTAACAAGATGTATTATCCATTTCAGACATGGCTACAACTAGAGATATTCATATGCACACAGAATTTCCTGAAACAACGCAAGTTTACGTAGAAGCAGAAGATTTGCCAAGTTCCCATTCAAATTTGTCAACGTTAGAGACAATATGAATATAAACAAGGAGAATAGGTCCAGAATGTCAAATGAAACTGCAGACAGGCCAGGCATCTTGTCAAAGCTGAATGATATTGACCATGATTCAGACAGTTCTCCATCAATTTGTTCTTTGGATTGTGATGTCTCAGAATGTGACTGACTAGAATTCATTTTTTTCAGATATTTTCAATTTGGATGAGTTCAAACTTTGGACTTACACTCAAGCATCTTCGTTTCTTGAGCAATTTTCTTCAAACATTCTCACACTGTTTATAGGGCATTCTCACTGTATGACATATAGTGTAACTTCAAAAAAATCCGGTTGGATTTCACTGTTATTTGGCATGGATTTTCCTTTGCTAAGTTGCTGTTAGATATCATACTTTGAAGATATTTTGATTCATAAAGAAGTATTTTGGTTTTGGGTGATTGGTGGTAATGAGCAATTGCCATCTTCACTCAGAGTATTAACAGAATAGCCAATGGAACAATATAGGGTCATTATTGCCCTCTTGTTGTGAATTTGATATATATTAAATGTTAAGTATAGATTTATTACCATAAAGACTGTGGAAGGTGAACCTGTGACTTTAACTTAAATTTTTATGTGGAAAATGTTAAATGATAGTTTATTGACTGAAAATTTTCGGAGTTGGTAGTGTCATTAAATTTAGTTTATTAAGTCTGAATAAAACCTCATCAAAGCAGAAGTTCAAGAACTGGAAATTTGGTTCATGAACTGTTCAAGAACTTTTTAAAACATTTTGCAGAATGGTTCATGAACTTGATTAGTTCAAGAACTTGCACCGGGGTTCATGAATGGTTCTAGAACCCAGAGCAAAGTTCATGAACTTTATACACCTCAAAACAAAGTTTCATGAACTTTTTACAAGATTCATCAAATGTTCATGAACTTGGCATAAGTTCATGAACTTGGCATAAGTTCATGAAAAGTTAGTGAACTTCATGAACTGTTTCGCAGGGGTGAGCTGTACAATGATAAAGAGCCCAAGTTTTAGTACACTACATTAGTTACATAAAGAGTGGAGTCTTCCTTTACTCTTGTTTTAAGGTAGCCCTCTTTCTAACATACAAGGCATGAAACCCCCAGCAAAATTTACTGCTGGATAGAATCTCAAGCTTTCTCATATCCTACCATTCTCACATCAAAACACTTTTCTGGACAATGTTTACGGTTAAAGTAGCCAGTGGCTTGAGGAGAATACAGTATACAGCAAAATACAAGTGTGGTTGAAATCACATGATGTGTCTTCCATAGGGTTTGAAACACTGTGGAAAAAGGAGAGAATGTTACACGTACCAACATTTCTTTCTTTTTCCGCTGTGTTCTGTAAAGCTTTTTCCTCGAGATCACGACAGCATCAGATTGTGTAAGAAAAGGGTAAACAAGCGTAACATTTTTTTCTAACCCAATGCATATTACCTAAATGGTTGAGTCATGAATCAGGCTTGTGAAGTCTTCAAGTTAACCCTTTACCAAACAATCCTCGTTTTTTACGACCCCGAGATAGAAGCCTTTTGAAAACATTGTGCGAAAAGAAGAAAATGCTGTTGACCATCATTTTCTCCTTTTCCCACAATATTTTCAACCCTATCAATGTCAGAAAAAATCGTATTAACAAGATGTCATTTGTTGTCTGCAGATGCGTTGAATTTGGTCGAGTCCAAAAAAAAAATTTGTTTGGTAAAGAGTTAACTCTCTTGACATGGTATAAATTTTCATATCTATTTTGAGGTCTATAAACTTGGATTCATTCTTGTAATTTCAACAATAAATATCAGACTTTTTTGACACAAAGAAGCAGTCAAATTAATTTCAAGATCAGATTTGCTGGTAATTAGCATTTTCCCACAATGTTTTCTATTCTTCCCAAACCAAAATTTCAACTTCAGAGTCAATTAATTTTGTCCTATGCAAATGCTTCCAATATGGACCAGTCTAAACTACAGTTGTTCGGTAAAGAGTTAACCCTTTACTCCATAGATACTCATTTCTACGCATTGCTTATTGGAGCCTTTGGAAAACATTGTGGCAATAGGTGAAATTGTTTGTGATGAGCAACTTCACCTTTTGCCATAATGTTTTCTACACTATCAAAAGGTGTCACACACACATCAGAAACAGCTTCATCCTTGCTTTTATTTAGGGTCAATTAGATACCAAAGAAATGCCTTATGGGGTAAAGGGTTGAACAAATAAGCCAGCAGAAAGCCCTGCATGATAATGACAAGGGTTGATTATCTAAGTAGATGATTTCTGAGGTTAGAGAAAAATCCAGGTAAGAATTACAATCTGTAATCTCTAATGACTTAGCCTTCTTTCAACATAACAGCAATTTTTTCATGCAACACACTGCACTTACCATCAGTTTAATCCTTACCCACACAATCCTGACTTTTAACAAAAGAGTGATACAGGGATCAGCATTTTCTCCCTTTCCCACAGTGTTTTCTATCTGAAGGACCAATTTTATAATCTTGGCCACCTTTTCTTTGACCTCTGCTTTCAATTTTGACCAGTCTGAAAATTCCGCTATGATGAGGTTAATTAACCCATTACCACACAACCCCTACTTTTGACAACCTTGAGAAAGAAGCCTTAAAAAAAATTGTGGGAAAAGGAGAAAATGCTGGTAACCAGCATTTTCTCCTTTTCCCGCAATGTTTTCTACCCTTCACAAAACAATTTTCAAATTTTCAGTTACTTTTATTTTGTCGTCTGCAAATGCTTTGAATTTGGACAAGTCTAAAATATTGTTGTTTGGTAATGAGTTAAATGCTTGAAGTTACTTTTTCTGCAGCTCTGTTTAGTTGTCTATGCTGTTTCTAACCATTTTTGGTGTTATATCATTAATACTGCGGCAGCTAGGGCACCTATCTATGCTTTCTTGGTGGTTTAGCACAACAGTATTCCCAAGCCACTGGCTGACTTTCCTACAATAACATATCACCCAAACAAGATCAGTGGTGTGAGAAGACTGCATCCTGTGGCACCTACTAGCATCTATCAACAATAACAAACATTGGCACAGCTAGAGAATCAAATCAGCCTACCCATACTTTCAAGCCATGAGACCCTGCCGAGCAAAACTCTCAACATCACTAAGTAACAATTAAACAGTTATTTAAGCCTTTCCTTCAAATAAACCTTCAAGTCCTTCACTAACATAAACGGCCCTAAGACACTTCAGTGTACACTGCAACTCAAGATCAGTCTGGACAGATAATTATGCATGGTCTAATCTCTATCCAATCCATTACAGAAACCATAGTGGGACAGGTTTCATGCTCAACATGGTTTTGACCTTGTTTACGGATAGGGCACTCAAATGTAGATTCATGTAACATTGACCTTCATCAGGCCAAAAAAATATGGACTTGGCAAAGACTTTGGTAAATCACAATCAATTTCCTGCTAGATGCTGGTTCCCAACATAGATTGCAATTACTCCTGTCTCAGCCAAACCCATTATGATGAAAGGCCACACAAACTCCATTAGGGTGCCCTATCCTTAAGTGGGAAAGCAGCCAGTGGCTGGGAAAGTGAATTATGCATGATGCTTGTCACAAAGACACAGGTACACACTGAACGTAATAGAATAGCTGAAAAATTGTTGAAATTCAAAGCCAGTAAAAAGGCAACAATGTATTATCAAAATTGATGTGACTGCATTAACTAAGAAATATATGCAGTGTATAAATACTTGTCACAAAACCTGGATTATAGTACTTGAGTGGACAGTGTACATCAAGATCAGACTGTACTGATCATGATGGCTGATCTTCAATCTGCAGTGTCCACTTCTTTGAAGGATACTAACAAAAAAAGCCTTGAAACTGAATTGTCTGCATCTTAAACGTGAAAAACATCCCTATCAACTCGGATCTACTGAGGTTAACTTGGAAACTAGTATATAGACAGGCTGCATTAACTACTGGACTTTTGGGTAGTTCGGTTCGGTTGAGAAAAGGGTAGGACATGATGTTCAACAGTATTTACAGCAAGATAAATATAGCTAGAAGGCAAAACATTTATACACCTATGAAAACCCTATTGTCTGATGTAGCAAGATATTCAGAGCTGAAATCTATTGAATAGGTCAGCTTAGATATAATAGTTTATACCTATACGATCACATTTTTCCTTTACCCTTTCCCCTCTTACTTTTATTGATGATTCCATGCTTGTATAATATTGGTAGTGGAATCCTAGCTGTAAAATTCAATGCAGGAAAAGGAAACATGTGTTTCTTAATTTAAAACTAATGGGAGTTCTGGTTATTCCATTCTGAAATCCCTGTTTTTAAACATAATTGATGAACTATGGAAATATTACTGAGACACTATCAGTAGGCAATGAAAGTAGGTCTACATGTCATGAATTGGATTAAAAAAAAAATTGCAAGAGAAGGAGGAATTACCCATTGCAAACAAGTACCAGTATGTCTGATGCATTAAAGGCAAAAAAATTAAACTGTGTGGACACAATCTACGGCTTTAACTCAATATCAAACCACAAAACTTTAGACTTATACAATTTGAAAGCATTTATTGTTGCAGACAACATAATGAATGTGATCAAAGAAATGAAATTTGTTTTGGGAAGGACGAAAACATTGTGGGGAAAGGAAAAAATGCTGGTTACCAGTATTTTCTCCTTTTCCCTTAGTGTTTTTAAAATGCTTCTTTCACAGGGGTGTTATAAAGTTGGGATTGTATGGTAAAGGGTTAACCCATTACCACACAATCCCTACTTTTGACGCCCCTGAGAAAGAAGCCTTTAGAAAACATTGTTGGAAAAGGAGAAAATGCTGGTAACCAGCATTTTCTCCTTTTCCTACAATGTTTTCTACCCTTCACTAAACAAATTTCAAATTTTCAGTCACTTTTATTTTGTTGTCTGCAAATGCTTTCAATTTGGACCAGTCTAAAATATTGTAGTGTGGTAATGGGTTAAAGGCTTCCCCAGCAAGACTCTAGCAAGCATATTAGGTGTGCGGTAAAAAAGCCAGAGGTAAAAAAGCCATAGGTAAAAAGGCCATAGGTAAAAAGGCCATAGGTAAAAAAGCCAGAAGTGAAACGGTAAAAAGGCCATAGGTAATAAGGCCATAGGTAAAAAAGCCAGAGCTAATTTAGTATATATGGTTTATTAAGACAAAAAGAGCTAATTCAGTAGTATATGATGTAGAGAAAGCTTTTTGTTTCAGAAAATCTTTAGAAGTATTTTGGGAAAAAATTTCCTTTTCACACATTTCCCTATATTGATGTACTGTATACAGATTTTTTCAATATTTAACCCTTTTCTAAATTTCCAAACAACGCAATCTAAGACAGGCCTCCTTTTACTTTTCTTGCTCATAATACGAAACAATTTCTGCTTTTCCAACAATGTTTTATATCCTATCTTGATGTGTTTTATGCTTGCTCTTTCAATATGAAAGAGTCTAAAATTAGTTGTTTGATAAGTGAAACTGTTCATATCTAAAACTTTTGCAGTTGCAGGTGATGACTTTAGAAAACAGTTCGGGAAAAAGGGGAAACAGCTCAAAGGAAGCAATTTCCTACAATGTTTGCAATAATTGCATACCATTATCTTATACTTCAAAGTTTCCATGGAACAATCTTTCAATACAAGAAACAAACTAATTGCAAAAAAGTGCAAACTGTCATTTCATAAGTCCAAGTTTTAATCATAATTATGCGATTGGTCAGTAACAGTTTGAAATAATACTGTTAAATTATGTAATAGGGCATTTCCTGCACCTATTATTGGTTTCAATTAATTTATCAACAAGTACTTGTAGATAGATAAACAAATATAATTTCTATTAAATACAAATAATCTTGTTACCCATCCCTTTTGATAATATAAAAATCAATCTTTATTTACATACCATATATGCGTTACATGGTAAATTCTTTTAATTTACATAATAAATGTAAAAAATTATGCACAAATATAAATGTTAGAATTAATGCACAAATCATCACAAATCATTTTCATTAAATATTTATATATATCAATATTATATTTAAAATATTTGGTATTTTCTTAATAAACCATATATACTAAATTAGCTCTGGCTTTTTTACCTATGGCCTTATTACCTATGGCCTTTTTACCGTTTTACTTCTGGCTTTTTTACCTATGGCTTTTTTACCTATGGCCTTTTTACCTATGGCTTTATTACCTCTGGCTTTTTTACCTACATTCAGCATATTACCATTGAAAAAGAAGGAAATGCTGGTCACCAGAATTGTTTTTTCTTTACAAATATTTCATTCTCTTCCACAGGAAAATATCAGACAATATTCTAGACAAGATTTAAATTGTGGTCTGTAAATGCCTTCAATTTTGAAGAGTTTAAAATCTTGCCTTGTAAAGGAATTAACCCTTTACCACACTATCACGATGTTAACCCTTTACCACACAATGACAACTTTTTATGACCCTTGAAAAGAAGCCTTTTGAAAACATTTTGGGAAAAGGGGAAAATGCTGGGAATCAGCATTTTCCCCTTTTCCCAAAATGTTTTCTACTCCATCAATAATGATTGCACCGTTTGAGCCACTTTGAAATTGTCATCTGCAAATGATCTCAACTTTGTTAGGCCTAAAATTTTGCTGTGTGGTAATGGGTTAAACAACCTTGAAAAGGGAGGCATTTGAAAACATTGTTGGAAAAGGAGAAAATGCTAGTGAACAGCATATTATCCTTCACCCACAAAGTTTTCTACCTTTATATCAAAGAAATATATTTCCTCATCTGAGCCACAATAAAACTTTCATCTGCAAAACGCTTTCAATTTGGATAAATCTAAAAATTTGTCATGTGGTAAAGAGTTAAGCTGGAGTAAAGCATGCCTCAGGTGTAGTATTGCTCCTTAGATGTTATTGAATATTGACAGATTTGTTATTGATTCGGTCAAACTCTGGAAAAAATTAACTCAATAAATATGTAAATTTTATTCAGATTCGCTGTTTGAGAGATTTTGTTGAAATCAAGTGTGACAAAATAGAACATTGTGTAAAAAATATAAAGCTGTATATTCCTTCGTTAACCAAGATGAACTGATGTAACCGTATAACTGCATAATCATAATTAATGGATTTTTTGGCCTAATGACTTATATAACATGATCAAAGACATTAATGCATACTGTGCACTTTTCTCGTTATGCTACTGCTCTTTTCTGAAGACATCGTGGCAAAAGGTGATATTGCTCCAATCAAGCTTGTTCTACTTTTCCCACATTTCTTATAAGTCTTTTAAAACCCATACCACACAATCCCTACTTTTGTCGAACCTGAGAAAGGGGCCTTTAGAAAAAAAAGACTTAATTCTTTACCACACAATCCTGACTTTTAGCGACCCTGAGAAAGAAAGCTTTGAAAACATTGTGGGAAAAGGAGAAAATGCTGTTAACCAGCATTTTCTCCTTTTCCCACAATATTTTCTACCCTTCTCAAAATGAAGTTCAAAATTTCAGTCACTTTTTTTTGTTGTCTACAGATGCTTTGGATTTGGTCAAACCTAAAATTTGTTGTTTGGTAATGAGTTAACTCTTTTACCATACAACAAAATTGTAGGCTAGTCTAAATTGAAAGCATTTACAGACAACAAAGAAAATGGGATCGAAAATTTAAAAATTGTTTTGGGATGGGTAGAAAATATTGTGGGAAAAGGAGAAAATGCTGGTTACCAGCATTTTCTCCTTTTCCCACAATGTTTTCAAAGCTTCTTTCTCAGGGTCGCTAAAAGTTGGGAATGTGTGTAAAGAATTATGTCTTTTTTGTATAGAGAGAAGCTTTTCAGTATTACTGTGATCATAAACATCATAATATTGGTTGCTTTTGAAAGAAGCAATCAACTTTTCTTTAAGCCCACCCGGGTGCCTCATTGGTGAGCATGTAGGACTCATGACCTGGTGGTTGTGAGTTTGATACCTGGTTGAGGCGAATTTTCTTGCCAGAGTATTTTCACGTCTGCTGAAGCAATTGTGAGAAAAGTAGTCGGTGGCTTTGGAAAAAAAGTTGTGTTAGTACCAGTGTGAGAAAGCCAGGAAACACATGTGCGTCACCGACCGCCATGATATGACCTTACCTGTTAAAGTGGCATTATACCCCAATACAACCAACCAACTTTTCTTTAACCCTCTACCACATGACAAAATTTAAGATCTTTCCAAATTGAAAGCATTTGCAGACGACAATTTCACAATTGGCTTGAATTAGGCAACTTTTATTTGTAAAGGTAGAAAGCTTTGTGGACAAAGGAGAAAATGCTGGTCACCGGTATTTTCCCTTTTACTGACAATGTTTTCAAAGGCTTCTTCTTCACAGTCTTTTAACCCATTACCACACAATCCCTACTTTTGATGCCCCTAAGATAAAAGCCTTTTGAAAACATTGTGGGAAAAGGAGAAAATGCTGGTAACCAGCATTTTCTCCTTTTCCCACAGTGTTTTCTACTCTTCCTTGACCAAATTTCTATTTTTCAGTCACCTTTATTTTGTCATCTGCAAATGCTTTCAATTTGGACCAGTCTAAAATTCTCTTGTGTGGTAAAGAGTTAAACAATTTTGAGGCCCATTTTGGGCTTATACATAAGACTGTAAAGTTGTCATATAAAAGTTAAAATACTTTCTTGCAAGGCAAAATTGTTTTGTTTAACCCTTTACCACACACTCCCGACTTTTAAAACACCCCTGTGAAAGAAGCCTTTTGAAAACATTATGGGAAAAGGAGAAAATGCTGGTAACCAGCATTTTCTCCTTTTCCCACAATGCATCTTCCCTTCCAAGAACAAATTTCAATTCTTTAATCACATTTATTTTGTCGTCTGCAAATACTTTCAATTTGGACCAGTCTAAAATTTTGTCTTTGGTAAAGAGTTAATTGGAGAAGGATTTTTATACAGGTATTGTATTTATTTAAAGCTTTAATCTTGTCAACTCCCAAGTTTGTAAACTTACTTTCATTCAAATTTAGGACATTTTTACCATTGGAATTTGAACCCAACTCTAACTGATAAGTCAACTTGATATCTCTTGCAGACCTTTCTACATTGCAACAAAATAACAAAGCCAATATTGCAGGTGAAGGAATAATTCCAATAACAACAGCTTGAACAGTACTGTTTTACAAAGCTTTTAAAATTATTTTAGTCACAATCATGGCAACTGCTCAAGAACTTGTGTGCTCCTCAACATTCACAAGTGCTCAGCTCATATTCTGCACTGCTTTGGCAAAGGATACTCAAAACCATGATGATCATAGAAAGAGCTCCTGAATTAGTTATTTATTATTTCAACTCTCTACCAAACAACAAAAATTTATATTGGTCCAAATGGCGTAGAAAACAAGAAAAGGGGCATTCGGACATTTTCATAAAGTGTCGTCTTGGATCAGCCTTTCAGTCCACGCACGCTAATTCGAGACAGCACTTTATGTCAACATTAGAATTTCTACAACAGTATAGACTCTTGAAGCAGAAAAATCACACACACAGAGTCAGAAAGTTTTGTCTCGCATCAGCTTCAATTAAGCGCTGACTGCTCAGGCTGATCCGGACCGACACTTTACACAAATGTCCAAATGCCCTTTTTGTTGCAGGCGAAATTGAAAGCATTTGCAGACGACAAAATAAATGTGACTAAAGAACTGAAATTTGTTGTAGGAAGGGAAGAAAACATTGTGGGAAAAGGAGAACATGCTGGTTAACAACATTTTCTCCTTTTCTCTCAAAATTTTTTTCAACAGGCTTCTTTCTCAGGGTCCTCAAAAGTAGGGATTGTGTGTTATGAGTTAAACCACAGGTCCAGGGAGATGTCTTAAAAATTACTAGGCTACAGATTACCACACAATCTTGAGTTTTATGGCCGTGAAGAAGAAACGTTTTAAAATTATTGTAGGAAAAGAAGAAAATGCTGGCTACCAGCATTTTCTCCTTTTCCCACAATGTTTTCTTCCCTTCCTACTACAAATTTCAGTTCTTTAGTCACAATTTTTTTGTTGTCTGCAAATGCTTTCAATTTCAACAATTCAATAAGGGTAGCTAAATGTTTGGAATAAATGGTAAAGGATTATTCCTTATACTTTTCTTTCTTCCTTATGGATGATTTGCCAGCTACTAACAATCATTACTGACAGAAATGGTACAAAACATTGTTGTAAAAGGAGAAAAGGCTGGTAACCAGCAGTTAACAGCATATTCTGCTTTTCCTACAGTGTTTTCAAAAGCTTTGTTTCTCAGGGTCATTAAAACGCATGACTGCTCGATTAACCCTTTACCACACAATCCCGACATTTCACAACCCTGTGAAAGAAAGCTTTTGAAAATTTGTGAAAAGGAGAAAATGCTGGTTTCCGGCATTTCTCCCTTTTCTACCATGTTTTCTACCCACAGGCCTCAGATATATTTTGTTTTCTCTGAATGCTTTGAATTTGGACCAGTCCAAAATTTCGTTTGGTAAAGGGTTAATAAAGGTACAGGCCTCCAAAGAGCATCTTCACAGAGACGGCTAAACAATCAAGTCCACAGGTATAATATGTATATATGAACTGATAAACACAGGTACAGGTAGATAAAATGGCTTGATTTCTTATCTGGGTCCCCACATTTATTGATTGAATGTTAAGTACTTATTAAATTGTAACCATACATTCTAGACAGGACAAGTCTAAACCATCTTCCTTCTCATTCATCCATTTGTTCATTTGACGTAAAACTTCATTTAACCCATTGAAAGCATTTGCAGACGACAAAATAATAGTGATTGAAAATTTGAAATTTGTTTTGTGAAGGGTAGAAAACATTGTGGGAAAAGGAGAAAATACTGGACTAAGCCATAGGATGCTTTCCTCATGGACTTTGTCAAAGCAGAGAAAGAGAGAGACAGAGAGACAGAGAAAGATACAGAGAAAGACAGGCATGAAACCTGTTTTAGAGAATATCTTCAGATTTAGAATTCTAAAGGCAAAGAGAATATCTTCAGATTTGGAATTCTAAAGGCTAAATTAAGACCTACATTTCTTTTCAAATTGATGGCTACTTCAGGAGGATAAATTATTTCATTTGTTTTTCTTCATCACAAGTTTTTTAAAATATCCCCACTTTAAACCTTCCCCTGAATAAATTAAATGGAACTTTTCCAGCCCATAGAAACACCAAAATGGTGCTATTTCATATGCATACTTTGAGGAAAAATATCTCCTTGTCGGATAGTGTAGATCCAAGATCAGACTGCACTTTTAGTGCAGTCTGCTCTTGTTGTACACCATCCACAAGAAGTCTGCAAGACGCTATCAACAGCCTACGGTTAATACTTAATCAAAATGTAACACATGAAAAGGGCTTGCAAACAAATCAAAATGTGGTTCAAATAAATGTATTTTCTTTGGAAGGGTATAGATCATTGTGGGAAAGGGAGAAAATGCTGCCTGGTCAGAATCATTTTTCCTTTTCCCATCATTGTTTTCAAAAGCCTTCTCTGTCAGGATTGTTAAAACTAATGCTTGAGGAAACCTTTTTTTAGCCAGACAATTTTATATGATTTTATAGATTAGACAGAGCAGATCTCATTATAGCTGCTGTGCTGTCTGATCTTCATCTTTATATACATTATAATGTCTGCTGGCTCATCCTCGGTATCAATCAAAGCAAAATCTTGTGCATTTCTCCTATACTAGTTACCCAGTTCACATCAGGTTATCAACCTAAAGCCCTGCTTCTCATCCTGCAACAGTAACTTGTCTTCAATAGTCCCATTTCAATCATTACCAGCACTATTATTCTCAATTTTACCATGCCTGTAGGTAAAAAAGTCTTTTGAAAACATTGCAGGAAAAGGAAACAGTGCTGCTAAGTGGGTTTTCTATACCATCAATGAAGTCATGAATACTGTAATTAAATTATCTCTTTATCATACAACAGAATTTTAGACAAGTCCAAATTGAAAGCATTTGCAGGAGACAATTTCGGCTCAAACGATAAAATCGGTCTTTGATAACTCAATAGAAAAGATTGAAAAAAGGTTACTGGTTAGCAGCATTTTCTGCTTTTCCCACAATGTTTTCTAAAGGCTTCTCTTGCATGGTTTGGTGAAGGGTAAATGTAGTTGTTAATTTAAAGGCTAGTAAACCTGGATTTGCAAATTCAAATCCCCTCTTGGGCTGATGACAGCCATTGGTTCCCCTCTTGCTGCTGCCCCACTGAACACTCTGTTTCAGTAATTCTCTATCACAACATACCAAGCTTTTTGACCACAGCACCTTTGGAACCATGTGAAAAAATATTCAAATTAACCCAAATACCACACAATCCCAAGTTTAAACGACCCTGTAAAAGGCTTTTGAAAACATTGTGGGAAAAAGAGCATTTTCTCAATTTCCCATAATGTTTTCTACCTGATCCAAAACAAAAATCATCAATCCAGTTACATCTAATTTGTTGTGGTCATCTGGGAAAGAGTTAACCAGCTATACTTGTTGTCATTTGAGAAAGTTAACCAGCATTTTCTTCTTTCCACTGTTGTCTATCCCATTAACCCATTACAACACAATCCCTACTATTGACGACCCCGAGAAAGGAGCCTTTAGAAAACACTGTGGAAAAAGAAAATGCTGGTAACCAGCATTTTCTCCTTTTCCCACATCGTTTTCTACCCTTCACAAGACAAATTTCAAATTTTCAATCACTTTTGTTTTGTTGTCTGTAAATGCTTTTGATCTGGACAAACCTAAAATTTTGTTGTTTGGTAGAGGACTTTTTCGACCATTTGAGTAATTTATAATTGGTCATCTGCAAATGTGTTCACTTGGCAAATTCTTAAATTTTGTCATTTGGTTAATCCTTTACCAAACAATCCCTGGTTTTTACGACCCTGAGATAGAAGCCTATTGAAAACATTGTGGGAAAAGGAGAAAATGCTGGTAACCAGCATTTTCTCCTTTTCTCACAATGTTTTCTACCCTGCTGGAAACTAATATAAATTCTTTACTTACTTTTGTTTTGTTGTCTGCAAGTGCTTTCAATTTGGACCAGTCCAAAACTTTGTCATTTGGTAAAGGGTTAAGAAATGATGTTTCTGTGGAAAAGTACCCTTCAGAAGGCTACTAAGCAAAGTGGTAAAAGAAACTACAAGAATGCTTGGAAAGACCCCTTTGTCCCAATAATATGTTACAATAGAAAGAATGGAGTTAAAACTCTTTACTAAACAACAAAACTTTAGGACCAGTCCAAATTGAAAGTACATGTACTTGCAGACGACAAAATAGAGAGAATTCAAAAATTGAAATTTGTTTCCAGCAGGGTAGAAAATATTGTGGGAAATGGAGAAAATGCTGGTTACTAGCTCACTTTACTGTTCATGTAATGAATGAATCAACAGAATTGAGAGCACTTGCAGACAATATAGCAAAATTTAATGTGGTTAAATTTATGTTTTTTGTCTCTGACAGGCTAGCACATATTGTCTGATAAGGATTACCAGCATTTTTTTCTTTTGTTCTAAATGTTTTCAAAAGCCTAATTCCTCTTCTGTTTATCACATTATTCTACAGACTGGACTTTTAACTCTTTACTAAACAACAAAATTTTACACTGATCCAAATTGAAATTATTTGCCAACGACAAAATAAACATAACTCAAAAATTGAAATTTGTTTCCAGCAGGGTAGAAAACATTGTGAGAAAAAAGGGAAATGCTGGTTACCAGCATTTTCTCCTTTTCTCACAATGCTTTCTTCCAACCAAAAATCAAATGAAATTTTTTCAGTCACTTTTATTTTGCCATCTTGCTATTATTCTTTCAATATAGACTAGTCTAAAATTCGAGCATTTTGTATAGGTGTATGCTACCGAAAGCTGCAGCAAAAGGAAATTCAAGCACTGTAAACTGTATGATCTCATATTTTACCAAATAAACCTACACTTTGAATTAATCACTGACCTTACTTGACACCTGAAGTCAGAGGTACAGTACAATCCCCCCTTGTAACCCATTACCCAACAAGATCATTTTACACAAAAATTTGTCAACTTTTAACCAGACAATACTGTTTTCACTTAACTCACCTTGAAAAATGTTTCTGAAAAATTTTCTGAATTTCCAAATGTATTTATTTTTCCCCTTTTTCATTTGCACCACTCCTACTAGATGATTTGCAGGACCACCCTTAACTCTTTACCAAATGACAAAATTTTGGACTCGACAAATTTGAAAGCATTTGTAGACGTAGCTGAAATGCCATTTAATGTCTTTGATAGGGTAGAAAATGTTTTGGGAAAAGGAGAAAATGCTGGTTACCAGCATTTTCTTCTTATCCCACAATGTATTCAAAAGCCATCTCCTTCAGGGTTGTTAAAAGTCTGGGTTATGTGGTAAAGGATTAAATCTCTGGACAACATAATTATGTCAAGACTGGAAGCATTGGTAGGAAAATTAAACTCTGTTCATGTGATCTAGTAATCATTTCTAACGATAGGAGACATTGTGGAAAAATGATAAAATGCTGGTTACCAGCACTTTCTCCTTTTTCCAAAATGTTTTCAAATGTTTACTTTCGAAGTTAAACCCAAGGAATGTGTGGGAAAGGGTTAACTTTTGTTTTCCAGTATATGATAGTGAAAGAAAACTGTGAAAGGAGTGCTGAAGATATTTAAGAATGGAAGATGTATTTATTGAACATGTGAAAGACAATGTGGGAGGAGGAGCAAAATATCGTATCATTAATTATGTTTTTTTCTTCCCTTTCTTGATGTCAATTGTGTGGGCGTAAAAAGTCATCCATGTAGTTGTATTGTATGATTAGCCTTTTACCAACAATCCTAGTTTCAACATCCCTGAGAAAAAGGCCATTGAAAACTGGGGAGAGGGGTGAAAATACTGGATCAGCATTAACCCATTACCACACAATCCCTACTTCTGACAACCCTGAGAAAGGAGCCTTTAATTGACCCTTTCCCAAACAATCCCTACTTTTGACGCCCCTAAACAAGAAGCCTTTTGAAAACATTGTGGGAAAAGGAGAAAATGCTGGTAACCAGCTTTTTCTCCTTTTCCCACAATGTTTTCTAGCCTTCACAAAACAAATTTCAAATTTTCAGTACTTTTATTTTGTTGTCTGCAAATGCTTTCGATTTGGACAAGCCTATAATTTTGTTGTTTGGTAACGAGTTAAGTATTTTTCCCATAATGTTTTCTTTCGTTTCAAAACTCCAAACCTAATATTTCAGAAAAATCTTACTTGTCATCTGCAAAGGCTTTAAATTTGAACAAGTCTAAAATTTAACCATCTGGTAGAGTTAACTCTTTACTAAATGACTTAAATTTGGAATTGTCCAAAGAGCAAGTTTTTTGCAGATAGCAAAATAAATGCAACTTAAAAGATGACATTTATCTTTGAAGCATTCAAAACACTGAGCGAAAGGAGAATATGCTTGTCACCAGTATTTTCTCTTTTACCACAATGTTTTCAAAAAGCTTCTTCCTTTGGGTTGTTATAACTCGGGATTGTGTAGTAAAGGGTTAAGAATCGTGACTAAACTTTCAGGACAGTTTTGTCGCCCAGTACAAGCCCTCAGTGGGAGGGCGGAAAGGGTATATGCAAAATCTTACTGAATTTGGGGTCAGTCAACTAAGTCAGAATTGTGGAAAATAAGTTTTGGTAAATCAACCTGCTGAATAAACCCAATGATCCTAAACCGTTCCAGATTAGAGATTTTGTACAAATGTTTCAAATTCCCAATATGATATTCAATAAAAATATCACTATTTTCATTTTACTCCAAAAGTCAAAATATTAACAGAAAATTAACACTTTACCAAATAAAGCTTTAGAAAACATTGTAGGAAAAGGAGAAGTGCTTGTAACCACAATGTTTCCTTCTCTGTCCAAGACAAATCCCATTATTTGATAATCATTCATTGTCTGCATATGCTTTGAATTTAGTCAAGTCCAACATGTCCATGTACTGAATAAAGGGTAAAGAAATTGCAGGTCTTACCATATTGTCAGCATTAATTAACCCATTACCATACAATCCCTACTTTTGAAGCCCCTGAGAAAGAAGCCTTTTGAAAACACTGTAGGAAAAGGAGAAAATGCTGGTAACCAGCATTTTCTCCTTTTCCCACAGTGTTTTCTACCCTTCCCAGAACAAATTTCAATTTTTCAGTCACCTTTATTTTGTCGTCTGCAAATGCTTTCAATTTGAACCAGTCTAAAATTTTGTTGTGTGGTAAAGAGTTAATGATTGTGTATAATTATTCATGTAGTCTAGTTGTAATCCAACAGGTCATTTTTGGCATGTTAACTAATTTGTAGAAGACAACTTGGGGGATAAAAACTTTGTGGATTGTCAACATGAATAAATCTACAAAATTTATGTTTATCATTTATGAGAACAAGATAAAGAGACATCTTTTCAAGCAAGCAATTTCTCCTTTTGCCAAAATGTTTCAAGTCATCTGCTGATGGTAGACCTAGTGTGTAATCTTAGAATTCTGTAAAACAAAGTCTACCAAGCGTGGAAAAATTTAAGCATCACTTGTGCACCATTATCTACAAAATCAATGGTCAGAAGGGGGTCCGGTCAGAAGGCATCAATCACACCATCAGTAAATATCTAATTTGCTTAAAAAAGTGTCCAGAATCAAGAATGTTTCCATTCCATAATGTGATTTGTGTAAAGTGGGTAAAGGGATATAAAATACTCAGAGGAAGATCGGGTCACCAAACTATACAGTAAGAACAATACGATACCCATTTGAAATAAACAAAAGATCTGTCTAGGCTGTCACTTAAAATCTTATTATCTGGTATAAATCACAGCGGAATTTGTAGCAGTTATTTCCCCTGGACCGTAAAGCGCTACCGTAAAATCACTACACACTTGTCGGCTGCCCGGTTTATCCGAAACACTACGAACGGTACGGATGAATCAAACAGAAAGTACAAAATTTCTAAGTTTTACCTTTTAAAGTCCGTTTCAGTTTGTACAGAAATCTGAAGATCCGTGGCCAGATTTGACCAGTTTATATCCATAGGTTAAACTAGGGTACCCGTCCACTTTCAATTCTTCCTTTAATAACGTCTGTAATTGAAACAAATGATCAGCGTCCGTTTCTTTTGTGATATTTCCTTCTTAACTGTCAATTATCCAATATCTTAGACAAGTCAACAACAAAAATGTGCATCAAAATCACTCTGACACGAAAATTATTCACTGTCCAATTCGCTAGATAGGTAACAAAGTTTATTGCTATTTATCTGATTAAGCGTTTAAGTGATACCTGTTAACAAAATGACTATCAATCTAAAGCTAACAGAGAGCTATGCAGGTGTCTCAATATTAGTGTGTAAACACAGTCAGCGTTGTAAATATCCTAAAAATCCATACACTCGCTAAGTACGTTCAGTCAATATCTAGCGGCAGGCAGACAGTAACAAAGGCTGGCTACTCGCTTGAGAAGTTCAATGAAGATTATTGGGCAAAATAAACAGATGAAATGGCAAATAGAATATCAATATTAACACGGTAATCTTTGTTAAAAATGATTTGCTGACTCGATTCGGGCAGTTTGTTTAGATCAACACAATGGTATTGTAACACTGGGCCGATTTAAAATATCGGGAAAGTTTAATGTGGAGGGATATTATGAAGTAATTTCCATCTTTTTTAATTATCCTCTACCGACTAGGATTGCGCTTTGGGGAAGTTGAAAAGAATGACTTTATTCGACATTAATTGTCAAAACACTTCCCTGCATATATTTACATAAGCCTGGATCTGACAAAGAGGGGTTTAATGGATCTCCGTGATGCACTGTACCAAGCAAGTCAGTGTGGATTTACCAACTTTTTGCCAGAAGAAAAAAAAGTTGACAAGTCCAACTTAAAAGCACTTTGCAGATGACAAAATACATGTGACTGAAAAAAAAATAATAAACCTCGGTTGGGAAAGGTTGAAAACATGTGGGAAAAGGAGAAAATACTGGTTATTAGCATTTTCTCCTTTTCTCACAACGTTCTCTAAGGGCTTTTTTCTCATGGTCCTCAAAAGCAGGGATTGTGTGGTAATGGGTTAAAACCATTTTGTCTTGCAACCAAATGAATCAAATGGTAGATTGCTACTTTGACAAGAAAATTTACCAATAGCAACAAGTTAAAAGCATGGTTCACTTAGAGTCTTATTTGTACTTTTTTTCTGGGATTTCATTCATTCCGCTTGATATGGCATTCTCATCCACATCCACGAGATCTATTTATTTAACTGGTCAGATTTTTGCGACAGTCACCAAGGACATAGTCATGATAATACCAAGAAATTACAAAATAAGAGCAAGAAATTACAAAATAAGAGCAACAAATGGCTTTTTTCAGTCTCAATTCCTTTCCCAACTCTGTATCTTCAAAGATTGCTTTCTATCTTAGTTCTTTGGGTTTACATTTCTGTTTATAATGCTTGCACACGAGGGCTGCATTAACCCTTTACCAAATGAAAAATTTTTGGACTGGACCAAATTCAAAGCATCTGCAGATGACAAATTAAATTTTGGTAGAATAATGATTTCTGACTTGATAGGGAAATATATATTTTGGGAAAAGGAGAAAATGCTGGTAACCAACCTTTTCTCCTTTTCCCACAATGTTTTCTAAGCATCCAAAAACAAAACTCAATTTTTGAGTTACAACAATTTTATCGTCTGCAAATGCTTCTGATTTGGTCAAGTCTAAAATTTTGTCATTTGGTAAAGAGTTGAAGCCTTCAGACTTTATCTTCCTCAGAATCTTTGAAACTGTGGATTGTTTGGTAAAATGTTAACTCTTTATCACAAAATCCCAAGTTTTAAAAGACTGTTTGCATCTGAAAACATTTTGGAGATAGAGAAAATACTGTTAACCAGCATTTTCTCCTTTTCCCACTAGGTTTTCTTCCTTTAGCAGACAGTCTCTTTCATTTCAACCACATTTTAATTATTTAACTGCAAATGCTTTCAAATTTGTCTAGTCTTAAATTCTTTTGTGAAGTAACGGTTTAGAAAAACAAATACATTCAAGACTCGTCTTTAAATAATTCTGAAAAGGACAGTGTGCATTGTGGTGGGTCATTTTGTTTTAATAGACAATTGTTTGAAAATTTTTCAGAACAGAACACCGACATTAATGAAAACATGTCCATGTGACGAACTATTTAGAAGATTCAGAGGTCACAGTCCTGAAATCCAGAGCACTAGGATGCAGGTTCAAGAAAGTGGGACATACAAAAGGGCATAAATACAGATAGCAAAGGATTCCTGCCATGGAACATGGGGTTTCACACAAGCACCTCCTACAGATCACTTGTTGGCAAAATAGAGTTTCCTCATTGGGAAAAATGAATCAAACACAGTTTTAAAAGCCTCATTGTGATCTATAATGTCTGCATAAGAAATCTGGTCCACATTCAGGACTTTTTGGATAAAAGTGCTGTTCTGGCAATTTGTTAAGCCCTAGGCACGCAGGTCAGAAACATTTACTGGCAACTCAGAAACTTAACATGTCTTTTCTCATGAGGTTACCAGCATTTTCTCTCTTTTCAAAATGTGACTGCTTTTGTTCATTAAAACTTTTGCTTTAAATGCAATCAACCAATTTTATGACAACCCAGAGTTCGAAAAGAAAGTTTTTGAAACATTCTGCAAAAAGGCGTAAGTAATCGTAACCAGTGTTTTCTCCTTTTCACATTGTGTAATTTTCCATTCCTAGCTAGATGCCGTCTTTGTAATTCAGTCCAACTGAATTTGTTGTTTGTAAGTGCTGTTAATTTCAGATAGAAAAACCTTTTGGTCTTCAATAAAGAGTTAACTGTTTATCTCCTGCAGACAACTTCCTTCATTTTGGTGTAAGAGCGAATTCAGAGCTAATTCTTAGGAGAAAGTGGCAAATGGAGAAATTGCCAACAAGCTAGAAATACTGTATTTTCTCCTTTTGCCACAGAAAATTCACATCCTCCTTGTACCCCTGTAAGTTACACTTTACTTCTTGTTGACACTGCCATCTTTGATATTTTCAAAGTCAGCTGCCGGAAAATAAGTTTTGGAGATAAATGGCTAGATGCACACTGTACAGTCAGCTGATAAAATGGACACCAACAGTCCCTGTCTGTATCTTTAGTGAACACTGCAGGCTTCAACTTCATCACACACTTCTGTTTTTTTATAACTACCAGGGTAAATCTGATGAAATTATTGTCAGAAAATGAGAAATAGTTTTTGTTACCAGCATTTTCTCATTTTCCTCATGATATTTTTTACTTGCACACAAAATTTCTTGAAATCTGAGTAACATATAATTTATCACCAGCAAAATTAATGTTTTCATTGAAGACGAGTCCAAATGGTAAAGTGATAACTTTGCAGAAAGTGTTTAAAAAATGCAACAACCATCAAAAAGCTGTGTCTATCTATAACTGAATCAGAGAGTGTTGTAAATGCATCAAAACTGCTTGTACAATTCATCCAGGCAATATTTTTCAAGTTAGCAGGAAATAGGACAATTAACTAGATTAGCAAGACTTCTAGTTCTTCCCAAAAGTGACAAGTGTATTTCAGCTGCAATGAAGACATCAGATTAGACTGGTTCCCTCATTAACACAAAAATAAGATTAGACTGCTTCTCTCATTAACATAATAATTTTAGATAAGTAATGAGGGCCACACACACACTTACACACACACAAAGACAAAACAAATACTACCACAAACACAATTTTTCTTTCTCAGCTCAGAATAATCAAAGGACTGCAACTTTTTAAAACCAAATTTTTACAATTTCACCAATATTTTTTTCTAAAAGTTACTCATGGCAGGATAGCATAGTAAGGGTCAAATAGTTTCTATATTTCAAGATAAAGAAGTAACACAGTATCTTAACTCCTTACCAGAGGACAAAATTTTAAACATGCCCAAATTAAAAGCATTTGCAGATGCCAAATAAAATGTTGCTCAAGAGATGGAATTTGTCTCTGAAAGGTAAGAAAACATGGTGGGAAAAGGAGAAAATGCTGGCTACCAGTACAAAATACCTACAGTTATAGGGTCATAAAAACTCGGAATATTGTCTGGTAAAGTGTCAACTCCATACCAGCCAACAAAACTTAAGATGGTCACAAATCAAATGCATTTGAAAAGGACTAAATTATACGTACATAAGTCAAAAGAGGTTATCTGTAGGTGATATGGTACTTGACAAGATTATTGAAATAATGCACGAAAAAATGCAGGAACAGTCGCTTCCAATGAAAATGTATATGAATGATCATTGGATCATGCTCTATGAATATGGTTTTCATGCAACTGAAAAAGGTATCCACACATGTCAGTCAGCCTGTGCAGTTTTTACCAGATGACAACAATTCGGATTCAAACAGATTGAAAGCATTAAAATATTGCTGACCACAAAATTTATGTTGCTTATCAATATTGAAATTGTCTAGAGAAGGATAGAAGCTGTTTTTCGGAAGAGAGAATGCTGGTTACCAACATTTTCTCCTTTTCCCACAATGTGTTCAAAAGGTTTAGACAATCTCAGGGTCGTCAAAGTCAGGAATTGTCTGGTAAAGGGTTAAAAGCTGCCAAATAACCTGAAGGGTCCTATCCAAGAGGTCACTGGTTACGAACCTTGGGGAAGGGAAAAATAATTATTTTTTTTTGAAGACCTTCAAAAGTAAAACTGTACAATCACATTATTATAAGTGTTTACCATTTGCCATCTTAAAGACGGTTATGGTCTCAATAACCATTCCTATGCCAAGGTTAACATTCTTGAAGCACATAGCCAAAACTTTTCACCCGAGTTTTTATTTTTAATACATTGGCTAGAACAGAGAAAAAGAGAAGTTAGCTCTTTACCATACGACAAGATCTTAGATTTCTTCAATTTAACTCTTTACCACACAATCCCGATTTTTAACGACCTTGAAAAGAAGCCTTTTGAAAACATTGTGGGAAAAGGAGAAAATGCTGGTAATCAGCATTTTCTCCTTTTCCCACAATGTTTTCTACCCTTCTAAAGTCAAGTTTCAATTTTTGAGTCACATTAATTTTGTCGTCTGCAAATGCTTTGAATTTGGACAAGTCTAAAATTTTGTTGTTTGGTAAAGAGTTATTTTCTGATGACAAATTCAATGTGACCCAAGATCTGTTATTAATCTTTGAAAAAGCTGAAAACAATGTGTGAAATGAAGAAAATGTTTGTCACTAGCAATGTCTCCTCTTCAAATCTTTTCAATTGCCTTCTGTCTTATCCTCATTAAAATTCGTGATTCTTTAACCCTTTACCAAACGACAAAATTTTAGACTGCTCCAAATTGAAAACACTTGCAGACAACAAAATATGAAAATAGTAAACTAAAACACTAAAATTTGTCTCCAGCAGGGTAGAAAACACTGTGGAAATAGGAGACAATGCTGGTATTTTCTCCTTTTTCCACAATGTTTTCAATAGGCTTCTGAGGGCAACAAAAACGAAGGATTGTTTGGTAAAGGGTTAATAAAGTGTTAGAGCTAAATACCGCAAAACTCAAATATTTAAGTGATCATAGGTTTAAAAGACATGAAAGAAAGTGGATTCAATAAGCTTTGTTAAGTATAGAGAAAATGCTAGGAACCATCATTTTCTCGATTCCCCTCTATATTTCTAACTTTCCATGACAAATCTCACCATATGAGCCAAATTTATGCTGTCATATGAAAATTCTTTAAGATTGGACAAGTCTATTTTGTTGTCTTCAGGTTCAGGGTTATTCAACAGTAGTATTCAAAATTTAACCCTTTCCCAAACAAGCCATGGTTTTTACTTGTCTGCAGTAAAAGTCTTTTGAAAACACTGTGGAAAAAGGAGAAATTGCTCGTAACGAGCAATTTCTCCTTTTCCCACAGTGTTTCTACCCTTTCTGAGAACTTTCTGCCATTTTCTCCAAATCTAAAATTGTCGCCTGCAAACTCTTTCAGCCTGGAAGGGTCTAAAGTTTATCATTTGGGAAAGGGTTAGTGAACAATATAGAATGCATCAATTGACAAGAAACATCAAATAACTAAATATTGTATGTCTCGGCTCTTTTGTGCTCAGATTCATGCTCAGGTCAGGGCCAAAGCATAATATGCAAAAGTAACCGACCCTTGCTGAGACTGAAGGAGGCAGGACAACAACAGGAAGATAATGACAGATTTCCAGAAGAGAGGATTGTGTGGACAATCCCTGTTTTTTACGACCCTGAGATAGGAGTCTTTTGAATACATAAGGGGAAAAGGAGAAAATGCTAGTAACCAGCATTTTCTCTTTTTCCCCAAATGTATTGTACCCTGCTGGAAACAAATTTCAATTTTTGAGTTATGCTTATTTTGTAGTCTTCAAGTGCTTTCAAATTGGACTGGTCTAAAATTTTGCTGTTTGGCAAAGGATTAAAAGGTTAGACATGAATGTTTTATGTTGGAAATTTAACTCTTTACCAAATGACAAAAGTTTTAAACTGGTCCAAATTGAAAGCACTTGCAGACATCAAAATAGATGTAACCCAAAAATTAAAATTTGTTTCCAGCAGAGCAGAAAACACTTTGGGAAAAGGGGACAATGCTGGTTACTGATGGAAAAGGAGAATATAGTACTGACTCTACCCTCTGACGAACATCAGGTCCTGTTGCATGTCTCTTTCTTTACCAAACCACAAAAGTTAAGATTTGTCCAAATTCATCTATTGCAGACAGCACAATGTTAAAATATTTCTCAAAATTGATGTTTAGGGGTAAGAAACAATGCAGAAAGAGGCCAAAATAGTGGTTACCTCATTATTTTTCTTTTTTCTCCATATTGATTTGAACAGTTATCTTCTTTAGAGTAAATAGAACTTGATTGTACAATGAAGGTAAAACCATTTACAACATAATCCAAAATGTTAATGACCCTAAGAAATAAAAGCTTTTGAAACATTGTAGGAAAAGAGGAAAATGCTGGTAATCAGCATTTTCTTCTTTTCCCACAATGTTTTCTTATCTTTTACTGACAAACCTCATTGCTTGTGCAACATTTACTATGTCCTTTGCAAATGCTTCCAATTTGGATTTGTATAGGATTTTCTCATGTGGTGAACTTAAGTCAACATAAATAGAAATTAAAAAAAAAAAATACACATACAAAAAAATTGTTGTGGCAAAGGCAAACATTGCATACATGTATTTAGAGAAATTTCTTCTTTTATTTACCATGTTTTATAAAAACTGAAGTTGAAAAAAGTTGTATACTGGAAATAATATATATCAAATCTCAAGTCTAAAAACTGGTATTGATTTAGGATCAGCATTTCAATGATACTGATGACATTTGTAACCCTTTATCAAACAATCCTATGCAAAAAAAGCCTGATGAGGAAAGTTTTGATAAACATTGTGGGAAGAGGAGAAAATGCAGATAACCAGCATTTTTGCCTTCTGTCATACTGTTTCTCCCATTTCAAAAGATCAAAAATCGAATCTTTACAGCCATATTAATATTTTCCTCTGCAAAAGCTATCGAATTGGATGAGAAGAGTTTTGCCATATGGTGAAAAGTTAATTGAACAGTGGGAATACAATTTCAATTAGAAGAAATAGACAGTTCGTTTTACATTTATTTTTAACTTATAACACGAAAGGAATCAGTTCAAAGGGGAAAAAACAAAAGGAAATAAGGATGTTAGAAGCCAGAGCAACACCTTGCACAATGCAGTTAAATCTATCTATGTGTACCTGTATAATTATGTTTAACCCTGTGACAAAGTTTTCAATGTATTCAAATTGATAGTATATGCAGATAATAAATATGTCTTAGATGAAGTGATTTGTTTTTGGCAAGAATGTGGGAAAAGGAGTAAGTACTGACCAAATAGTGTTTTACTTCTTTTCCAACGATGTCTGTAAGAGCCTGTATCCGTCAAAAAATACTCATTGCTTAGTCAAGTGTTCAGAGGCATGGAAAAGGATCTTGAGGCTATTCAGTGGCAAAGTTAAGGATCTTGAGGCTATTCAGTGGCAAAGTTAAGGGAAAATACTAAATCCACAAAAGTAATAATTATGTCAAGTTAGGTATCAATTATTATAAAAACAGAACTTAAAAGATTCATTGGCAATGAGTGTTTGCCAACTCCAAATGAATTGAAATGTGGCTCATGTGAAAGAATTTATCTTGGTTATAGGCAGAAAGCATTGAGGGAAATGAAAAAAAAAATCTACTGAAGATGATTTCAACAGCACACCGAACATGAGGTTGACAGTGATGAGTTAATATCATATGGAAGAAAGCTCTAGAATGTTTTGAAAAGTGGTGGCAAAAACCACGAGGTGTACTCCCCTTCCAGTTGTCTCTGTGAAGCAACTCCAACAAATGTCACCTTTGAGATAAACTTAGGAATTATGACCATTTCCAGCAGAGAATAATCACCTTTCTTTTACACCTGATGAGAGAAAACATTAATAAGAATTCCTACAATGCTTTCTATCCTATCACATACAAAGCTCACCATCCAATCAACATGAAATTTATTGTTGCAAAATGTTTTCAATTTGGACACATCTGAAATTTTACTGTTTGCTAAAGAGTTAAATAGTAATACCCCGATTCCACTAGGCCGCAATCTACGGCGCTCTGCGCGCTCATACAGAGCGCCGTAGATCGCCTCAGACCGCTGCCGGATTGGTGATTATGAGAACACTCCCGCTCAGATAACAACCAGATGACGCTCCGCTGGCGATCAAGTAACGATCATTGAGATCCGACAGCAATTTAACTGTACATAGTCACTATCGTAGCCTCGCTAGGAGCTGCGACCTTATACGACCTGATGTCGCTCCTTTAGCGACCTGAAGCTTTGACCCCACTTTCGCTTCTTCCCCTAGGTGGCATACTGTAGTTGACTAAAACATTTATTGTACTTACACCAGGTGGTCTCCAAATGCAAAATGATATGATGACTTTGTAGGATTAAGGTCCCTCTGTGATCGAGGCATATATGGTATGGACCATTAGAGAAAAAGAATCGGGAACAAGGAAATCCGGGTACTAGCCCTGAGCTCTTCTTCGAATAGACCTCTTTGGTTCCTCAACGTGCCCAGTGTAAAGCACCGACACACGCAAGCCTACCTCTGGGTTCCAAACCAGTTCGCCTCTAGTTGAATGGGAAACACAAGGTTCTCAGAAAGGTCCTGGTTGGGCTTGGTACCGAACCTCGGGCCTCAGGATTGAAAGTCCAGCGTCTTACCACTGCACTACTGAGAGACAGACACTCTTTTATATAGTTCTCCAAAGACGCGATCGGAGCGCCATCATATCGCCACTTGATCGTAACGGAGCGCTATCACATCGCCACTTGATCGTAACGGAACGCTATCACATCGCCACCTGATCGTATCGGAACGCTATCATATCGCCACTTGATCGCAACGGAGCGCCACTAAATCTCTAAAAGTCACTATCGGATCACATAGGAGCGCAATGACCGGCATACTGGAGGAACATCTGCGCTCTTGTGCGATCCGATTGCGCTCCATTTATGATGTTTACGTTCAAGTTGCATTTCGATAGCGATTTAAGCGATTCAGTAGCAATGTGACGGCGTTCTGACCAGAGCGCCACGGATCTTTGTGCAAGGGAGTAGACTGGTGGCGATCTTGGTGATCAGCTAAAGATCTGTTAACGCTCTTGGCGTTCTTGGCGCTCTGCATGGCGATCTATGGCGCTCTGTGAGAGCGCCGTGGATCGCAGTCTAGTGGAATGGGGGTATAATAAGGCAAAAAGTGATTTGCACAGAATTAAAATTACGTCATCTTATTGTTGTATATTGAGAATGACTTCAGGCTGGGACAGGAGCCTTACCAGAAAAAAGTTTTTCCTTCTCCAAACAACAGATTTTGACACTTTGAAGGCTTCAGTAGATGACAACAGAAATTTGTAAAAATGTCCGAAAGGTCTTTTACTGGCTAACATTGCAGAAAGAAAGAAAAATGCTGGCTACCAGCATATTGCCCTTAGGCCCACAACATTTTTGAAATGTTTTCTTTAGGGTCTTTTAAACCAGAGATTATTTGAGAAAGTGTTAGAAGAGAGCCCCAGATCTCATCAATATTTCAAGGAGTAATGGCTTGCTTATTGCCAACATGTAATACATTTCAATCAGACAGGCAAAGTCATACAGTCCATCTATGGCTGGTGTCGTATGGAAAACAATTGATTTTTCACATTACTTGCTCTGAACGTCTCTTGCACTTCATTTTTGTCCCAGATTCGTGATACTGTTCCGTTACCTATTTCTAATCTTCTCTAAACACTATTATCATTTATTAACTGAATCTATCTCCTTTTACAGTTAAAGGTGGGTACTTAGAAATTTTACATTACACCAAATCAAAAAATATATATATCACTGAAATTTATATGAAAAAACATTACAAATCATCAATATTTAAGAATCATAGAATAACCCAAAATTTTTTTTTGATGGTATTCCCTTAAAAGGCTACGCAGCCTCGTAAGCTATTTTTAGATTTCGCGCCAATAATTTAAAAAAGATGCATTGTGGGAATGGTAAGTGACTGGCACTGACTAATGATGCTTAAATTCCATTACATAACAAGCATGTAACTATTTTTCATAATATCTTCTTCGGATGCTACGTTTGAAGCTTCACCTGTGTATTTCCAGTATGTAAATGAGCGAGTTGTTCATGTAAAAATAGAACGTGTTTCCCGTCGATGTCGACCTTGGCCGTAGTAAATCTCCAATTTTTCATGTTGTCAGATGGTTTTCGACAACTGGGGTTTTATGCATGACGATTATAAGGCTTTGGGAGTATAAGGATGATATTTTTGTATTTTTGTAAAATTTTCGTCCCAAATTCTGAAGGGCCACCTTTAATATATTTTAACTCTTTACCATTTGATCCTAAGATTTAATCATCCTGAGGAAGGCATTTGAAAAAATTGTGGGAGAAGATGAAACTGTTATTGACAGCATTTCCTCCCTTTCCATTAATTTCTACTAAATCTTAGACAGCATGCAGTCATCATTTGAGCTCCATCTAATTTGTGGTATGTAGATGCCTTAATTTGGTTGAGAGGAAAAATTGTTTAAACCTGAAAGTGCCAAAAAAGACTCTTATGTATATATCTAACAGTCTAAATTAACAAGAGAATCATGATGGCCCTGTATCGTTCCACTGGCTAATAAGTACAAACCGTACACACCAAACAATACAATTCTAGGAAAAAAGGTTTTGAACAAGAAGACCTTGAAATGTTTCTCCACAAAAGCCAATATGAAAGTTGTGATCCAACAGCAAGTCCATCTTTTACCTATAATTTTGGCCTATAATTATGACATTTAGTTACTTGAATCCTGGTAGACGTCAACAAAATACAGCAACACACTAAATACATGTAATACAGGTCTAGGCTGAATGGTTATAAAAAGACGTTCAAAGTTTCCTCAAACATTTATGGCAGGGCTTATTTACATTCAAAGAATTACTTGTGAAGAAGATCCACCAGGTGATGCTACATTCCAATTTTGGAAGCCCTAAACAATATGGTTTAGAACCAGAAGATTTTAAAGGTTTTCACTGTAAGAGGCTTTGGAAAACTTTGGCTAAAACTAGGCTAATTATGCCCCCAAGGGATATACTTTGAGGAATCTTAGTAGAGGCCCATCAGATATTCAAAGCTAAACACCACATTCTGTAGCCCTAGGCCTTACAGTTTCTGATAGTAAGATTTTCTAAGATGTGGAACATGTTTCAGCTTCATTGCCATGGCAACTACAGTTTATAATGAAAATCAAATATTTCAATGCATTTTGAAGTGGACTGTGCCAGGATCCATTCCATTAATAAGAAGACCATGATGGCCCTGGAGTTGCTCACCTGAGCCTCTCAACCGGATTCAATCTAGTGACCTAGTTTTCAACCTGACATGATCCATTTTCAATATCCTCCAAGATTTCATTTAGGCAAACCTTTTTACCGAATTTCATGAGTTTTCTAAGACTTGACCTATAACCTAGTTTTTAACCTGACATGCCCCTTTTTCAAACTTGGCAAATCGTTCAGCCAAGTTTCATGAGTATCGGACCAAAAATGAGGCATCTAGAGCATACACAAGGTTTTTCTAATATTTGACCTAGTGACCTACTTTTTAACTGACATGACCCAATTTTGAAATTGTCCCAAATTTCATCCAGGTAGACATTCTGACCAAGTTTCATGAGTATAAGACTGAAAATGTGGCCTCTAGCGTGTTCACAAGGTTTTTACAAGATTTAATCTAGTGACCTACCTTTTGACCCGACATGACCCAATTTCAAACTTGTCTGAGATTTCATCAAGATAAACATTCTGACCAAGTTTCATGAGTATCAGACTGAAGATATGACCTCTAGCGTGTACACAAGGTTTTTCTGAGATTTGACCTAGTGACCTACTTTTAAAATTAAAAGATTAAAAATCATCCGTGATATCATCAAGGCAAACATTCCGATCAAGTTTCATGAGTATTAGACTGAAAATGTGGCCTCATAGAGCGTTCACAAGGTTTTTCTAAGATTTGACCTACTGACCTACTTTTTGAGCTGACATGACCTATTTTTGAACTTGTCCAAGATTTCATCAAGGCAAACATTCTGACCAAGTTTCATGAGTATCGGCCTGAAAATGTGGCCTCTAGAAGGTACACAAGATTTTTCTAAGATTTGAATTAGTGACCTAGATTTTGACCCTAAATGACCCAATTTCACACTTATCCAAGATTTTATCAAGGCAAATATTCTGACCAAGTTTCATGAGTATTGGACGAAAAATGTGGCCTCTAGAGCATACACAAGGTAAAAAGTTGATGACGCACGACGGACACAGCACCATCACAATAGCTCACTCTGAGCATTTTGTGCTCAGGCGAGCTAAAAAACGTAAAAGTCAAAACAACCTTTGGACAACAACAAATTTTAAAATAACATGTCAGTGGTAAGAAAAGACCTCATCACATTGCTGTTGTGGCATGCTATGGAAGAACTGCAAAATAGAATAGCTCAAGAATATAAGTGTACACTGAATAGAAAAGCACCTTCACTCAAGCTGAGGACACTTGTTTCAACAAAATGTCTTATTCTATGATGATTCTAAAGTCAATGGGGTCTGATCTTCGTCTACACTGCATAAAGAACTAATATATTATGCAGCAAGGCTGATGCCTTGGAACCCCGGCATCTTCATCATTATCTACAACTATGCCTTTTACAAGTATGCCTTTTGGGGGAAAAAAATAAATGAAAAAGCTGAGAACAAAGTTGCTAAGGCCTTTGTCATGATTTTTGTGTTATTGCATGTAATTAATGATGGTATTATCCAATACTGAAGCCAAAAAGGTATCATGCAATATTGAAGCAAAAAATCACATCTTTTGAAAAAAGAATAAAACATCTGTCACATATATAACTATTATGTTAATGTGGAGATCCACAGGCATGTAACCCTTCACTCTAAACATCATCCGAGACAGAAGGTACACAAGGTTTCTCTAATATTTTACCTAGTGACCTAGTTTTTGACCCAACCTGGCCTGTTTTTGCAATTTTCTGAGATATCAATTGGTGAACATTTAGACCAAGTTCACAGAGTACTGGACTAAAAATGTGGCCTCTACAATGCAGAAAAGGTTTTCTAAGATTTCATCTAGTGACACGGTTTTTTACCAAACATTACCCATGTTCATTCATCTGAGTTACCATCAGGACAAACATTCTGACCAAGTTTCAAGAATGTTGGACTAAAAATGTGGCCTCTGTAGAGTACAAAAGATTTTTCTAAGATTTGACTTGGTTAACTAGTTAACTAGTTTTTCACTAGACATGATCGACCCATTTTCAACTCATACAAAACATCATCATGAAAAATATTCTGACCAAGTTTCATGCCTATCGGACAAAAATTGTGACACAAGGTAAATGTTAAAGATGCCTGTCTACAGCCGGTGAGCAGAAACGTTAAATTTCAAAAAGAAAAATAGAATTGTACAAAAATATGTCCTTTGTGTACACAAGGATAAATTACTGACATATATCGTGTAAATGAAAAAAGAAACACGGGGTGTGAAAAACCTAAAATTGGCCAAAGAAAACTGGCTGACCATCGAAGCTGTAAACAATGGCGGTGACTCACAGAAATTTATCGTTGGTTTCCGCCTAGAGTCCGATACAGTGTAACTTACATATTTAGGCTTTGATCTCTGTCTAAAAATAGAGGCTGCAACAGAGAAGCATCCATTTTCCTTTATTTACCTTTATTTACCGCATCAAGGCCAAGGTCAAATATAGGCACGTTACAGTATGCATGATCATCATACGAAACTACCCGAGTGTATAACGGATATTGAAAATCTTTGATTCAAAATTAGGAAACGACCAGTCTGTTTACATTGAAGGCCGCAAGTCCGCAAAATGCATTTTCTATCAGGCATAATCTAAGCAACCTTGCAACCGTCAGGCGCAATATTTGGCATAGATATATAAGAATGACTATATTTTGATAAAATAAAAACAAAATGAGTTAAAAACTGGCTTAAAATGAGTATTATTGCCTCTTTAAGGAAGCATGACAGACACTGCAGGATCACACAAGACTACCATGAGCACAAAGTGCCCAGGTGAGCTAAGTGGGAACTTCCAGTCAATAAAGTGCAGAAGAGAGTTGGTGAGAAAATCATTATGACATGGCATGTTCTTCAATATTCTGATCTTCATCTACACTGCAGTTGTAAAAGGCACTGCAAGGGTTTACATAGAACATGCAGTAACAACTCGTATCATGCAATCTGGTCTTTCAATGACCAAAAAAAGGAAGACTGCTGAAAACATTGTGAGAAAAGGCAAACAGCATTTCTTCCTTTTACCATAGTTTTCTACCAAGTTACACAGACAAACCATCATTTGAACCTTCTTTAATTTGTTCTGGACTGGTCTTAACCCGTTACCAAACAACAATATTTTAAACTGGTCCAAATTAAAAGCATTTGCAGACGATAGGGGTGAAACAATACGGTAAAAAGCGTATTGCAATATATTGCAATACGGCTGACCCGTATTGCAATACGCTCTATATGCTGACATTTAGCATATCTGACCACTTGTAGTCGCTGTTAGGGTTGCATATGCTAAAAAAATGACTAGTCTTTAACACAGACTAGACTGAAATGACAAAGAAATTAAGATTTATCCATAGAAACAAGTAAATGACTCGGTGACATTTCAAGTCATGTTCTTTTTCAAAAATATTAGCATGTCAACCTTGTCAGCGCCCAGAGAAGCCCTCAGTGCTGACAAAAAGTTACAAGCAATAGGCCTACTGAACACTCGCTCAGAGGGCTCACTTGTTTATGTAGAAACCAGTCAGGGCTACTATACCGAACTTTGGGAGCTCAACAGAGAAGACAGTGCAATGCACTAACTTACTCTGTTAAACACAAATACTTTGCCGCTTATCTACCGGGAGAAAAAACGCGAAATAAGTGTGAGCAATGTTATAGGAAATGAATAAACAAGAGGGCCAAGATGGCCCTGGATCGCTCACCTGAATTTTTGAGATGACCACAGTCTATTTTTTTTTTTTTGAGGTATTGAAACATTGGAACCAAATTTATAATTTTGCCAAGCAATTTTCAAAAGGTCATTTCGAAATCTGACCATCAGTTTCAAAAAGAAGAATTTTTAAGAATTCTTCATTTCTGTATAAGAGCAAGTAGCCCCCATCCACGAGAGCCATGTTTCTTGATGGATCAAAATTTACGAACAAGTTTTGACAAGGGTCACCCAAGGAACATCTCTCTGAAATTATTTCAAAATCTGACCAAGGGTTTCAGAGAAAGAGAATTTTAAAGAATTTCATCATGTCCGTATAGTGCAAGTAGCCCCAATTCACAAGAGCCATGTTTCTTGACGGATCAAAATTATATGTACAGCTTTTGGAAAGGGTCACCCAAGGAGCATCTCTGTCAGATTATTTTAAAATCTGACCACGGGTTTCAGAGAAGAAGAATTTTCAAGAATTTCTTCATTTCCATATAGTGCAAGTAGCCCCCATTCACTAGAGCCATGTTTCTTGGCCAATCAAAATTTCGCGAACAATTTTAGAAAAGGGTCACCCAAGGAACATCTCTGTGAAATTATTTCAAAATCTGTCCAGCCATTTCAGAGAAGAAGAATTTTCAAGAATTTCTTCATTTCTGTATAGTGCAAGTAGCCCCTATTCACCAGAGCCATGTTTCTTGACCAATCAAAATTTCGCGAACAATTTTTGAAAAGGGTAACCCAAGGAACAAGTCTGTGAAATTATTCCAAAATCTAACCAGCTGTTTCAGAGAAGAAGAATTTTTAAGAATTTCTTCATTTCTGTATAGTGCAAGAAGCCCCCATTCACCAGAGCCATGTTTCTTGACCAATCAAAATTTCGCGAACAATTTTTTAAAAGGGTCACCCAAGGAACAACTCTGTGAAATTATTTCAAAATCTGACCAGCAGTTTCAGAGAAGAAGAGTTTTTAAGAATTCCTTCATTTCTGTATAGCGCAAGAAGCCCCCATTCACCAGAGCCACATTTTTTGACAGATCAAAATTTCACGAACAATTTTTGAAAAGGGTCACCCAAGGAACATATCTGTGAAATTATTTCAAAATCCGACCAGTGGTTTCAGAGGAGAAGATTTTTAAAGAATTCCTCTATTTCTGTATAGTGCAAGAAGCCCCCATTCACCAGAGCCACATTTTTTGACGGATCAAAATTTCACGAACAATTTTTGAAAAGGGTCACCCTAGGAACATATCTGTGAAATTATTTCAAAATCCAACCAGCGGTTTCAGAGGAGAAGATTGTTAAAGAATTTGCTAAAAAATTCCATTTGGTTGCCATGGCAACCAGAGTTTTTGATGGAATCAAATTCTGTGAACACTTTTTAAAGAGGACCTCTCAAGGAACATTCCTGCCAAGTTTGGTCCAAATCCGCCCAGTGGTTTAGGAGGAGTTGATGTTTAAAGAATTGTTGACGACGCACGACGGACACCGGGTGATCCTAAAAGCTCCCCTTGAGCACGTTGTGCTCAGGTGAGCTAAAAACTCTGTAGGTCCAAAATCAGTAATACGGTCGCCGGTTATTTGGAGTTAGTACCCGCGGCGAATTTGAGGCGGTCATAATTTTACCTTAACACCGGTGACACCGCCTGTAGAAAAAATAAACAAATTTCGCTTTCGAGTTTCGTAAATGTTTCAGATTGTTGAAAAACGATCAATTTCTGACCAGATTTTTGGGAAAACCGGACTTTCTAATGCAATTACGAGAAGTTGACATATTGAAGAAATACCGATACGGTAAAAATCGTACCGGTTTCGGTTTTTTCTTTCAACAAACCGCGGTTAATCGGTAAACCGTTTCACCACTAGCAGACGACAAAATAAAAGTGACTGAAAATTGGAAATTTGTTTTGTGAAGGGTAGAAAACATTGTGGGAAAAGGAGAAAATGCTGGTTACCAGCATTTTCTCCTTTTCCCACGATGTTTTCTAAAGGCTTCTACCTCAAGGTCGTCAAAAGTAGGGATTGTGTGGTAAAGGGTTAAAGTTAACTCTACCACACAATCCCGATTTTTAACGACCCTGAAAAGAAGCTTTTGAAAACACTGTAGGAAAAGGAGAAAATGCTGGTAACCAGCATTTTCTCCTTTTTCCCACAATGTTTTCTACCTTTCTCAAGACAAATTTCAATTTTTGAGCTATACTTGTGTTGTCATCTGCAAATGCTTTCAATTTGGGCTGGTCTACAATTCTACTGTTTGGCAAAGAGTTAATTAGATTGAATTTTTTCAACATGAAGGTTTTCCATCATCATGTATCCGGTGGTGACAGCTTACAATAACTGTACCGCAACAATAGATATTTATGGCTTACATAGGGGAAACAAAACTTTGTCATAACTTCCTTGAACCCATTTTCTTTCAATTTCTAAATTGGTAATTATGGTGAGGAATGGGGATATTTGGGAATAAGATGCATACATGTGCACTGCTTCAATGGTAAACCTCTAAGATTGGCCTCTGTCTGGGTATTTCAAAGAAGGACCCGGGGGACGAAAAACGAAGAGAGGAGTGGGTGTTTCTAATAGCATATGATATTATGTAGATCAATGAAAAGGAGGGTTAAAAATCATGCATCACCCTTTGATGAAACCTAAAAAACAATATTTAGTGCAGTGATTTCATTCTAACACGAATGCAATTAACCCCCTATATTTTGAAGCAAGAGCTTGAGCTTGAAGTAAATAATTTAGGAGCACTGTCCAATTTTATGTTCTCTCTACCAAACAAGTTCTCTCTACCAAACAACGAAATTGTGGTGTCCGTGGCTGTGGGGTAGAGCATCGGCCTCGTAACCATAGGATCCTGAGTTCGATACCTGGGAGCGGGTGTCAACTCAGGGATTTTTCATTGGCCCACACATTACAGTACTGGTTTAGTCCCAAGGAAGCATATTGAGAGAGATTAGTACAAGTTGTAAGAACTTGTTTCTCAATCAATGTAAAATAAAATTAATATGTTTAAACTAACAAAATTTCAGACTAGCCCAAATTGAAAGCATTAGTAGACGACAAAATAGAAGTGACTGAAAAATTGGAATTTGTTATTTGGAAGAGTAAAAAACATTGTGGGAAAAAGAGAAAATGCTGGTAACCAGCATTTTCTCCTTTTCCCACAATGCTTTCAAAAGGCTTCTTTCTGACAGTCATCAAAAATCTGGATCGTTTGGTAAAGGGTTGTGCACCCTACAACATTCTTTCGGTAATATAACCACAGCAATACCTTACTTGTCAACCCTTTACCAAACAACAAAATGTTACACTTACCCAATTTTTAAGGTATTTGCAGACAAGTTGGATTTGGCTAAAATCATGAAGTTGTCCCTGATAGAAATGGTAGAAAACATTATAGGAAAAGGAGAAAATGCTGGTTAACAGGTTTATTCTTTTCCTAAAATATTTTCAGGAGCTGTCTTGCAGTGTCAAAAAAACTTGAGGTTGTGTGGTTGAGGTTTAATTTTGCCATCTAGTCAAGAGTAAATCCATAATCAAACAAGCCCAGTTTTTTTCAAAAACCCTATCAAAAACAGCTTTGTGATGATGTAAGAAGAGGAGGAGAAAATGCTGGTCCACCAATTTGTCTAACCTTTTAAAAACAAATCACATCATTTAATTATAAATTCATTAGTCGTCTGCACATATTTTCAAATTAGATACACACAAATTTGGCTGTTTGGTAAAGAGTTACAGGCCCGATACTGGTTGTTCCAGATACAAAATAATCAGAAAATGAAATTGACGCATGTTGCCGGCAAATGAAGGTAATTACCGTAATGGCAACTGAAACGATACATAAAATAGCATTTGTTTCATGCATTAAAGAAATCAATATACTAAGAAATCACCATTATTAATAAATGTTATTTAAACACTGTTGCAAATGAGTATGACATTAATCGGCTGGCTTTTGAATCAATAGACTACACATTACGATTTATAATGCTTGGTGACAGCTGGAAAAACCTGACTTCACATTGTTTTATACATGATAATGTACATTGTAAACCTTCTGGATTACAGCGACTCTTTGCCAGACAATAAAAAAATGAACTTGTTCAAGATGAAAACAGTTGCAGCCAACACAATAGAACATTTCAAGGCAACAATATGAAAATAATAAATGATATTCATACTAAATAATAATAATAATAATCTGTAGAAGACAAGTTTGAATACATTTTTATACTCTAAACCAATCAAAACTGAAAGCACTTGTAGACGACAACTCAAATGTGGCGGAAATTATGGATTTTGCAGTTGAAAGCCAGAAAACATGGCTGGAAAAGAAGAAAATGCTGGTTTCCAGCAATTTCTTTTCTAACCATGTTTTCAAAGGGCTTCTTTCTAAAGGTCATCAAAACTAAAGGGACTGAGTGGAAAAGGCTTAACCCTTATCAAACGAAAAAATTTTAGACTGGTCCAAATTGAAAGCATTTGCAGACGACAAAAACAAACGAAACTCAATAATTGAACTTTGTTTCCAGTATGTCATAAAAACATTTTTGAAAAAAACCAGCATTTTCTCCTTTTCCCACAATGTTTTCAAAAGGCTTCTTTCTCAGGGTCGTGAAAACTAGGGATTGTTTGGGAAAGGGCTAATATTATTGACAGTAAAATTGAATCAACCCTCACCAAACAACTCTGGAGTTTTAATAAGCTTATACTTAAGGAGGAAGACTTGTGTACATCATTGTGAAAAAGGAGAAAATGAACGAAACCTGCATGTTCCCTTTTCCCCACATTATTTACTACTTTATCAAATACAAACATCATCTTTTGAGCTTTAGCCTCCAAAATTGCAATTTGATGAATTCTGAATTTTTGTCTTTCATAAAGTGTTGTCAGAACTAACAATAATTAAAAGATGTCTGTCACAAATAATTATGTTTCAGGAAATCATGACCGATTTATATTTAGTTTTGGTATGAAATCTAAAAAAGATTTACGGTAACAACCCTGATGAAAAATCCTATAGAAAATAACTGTGAGCACAAGAAAAATGCATGGTTACCATCTTTTTACTTTTCCCAAAGTGTTTTTTACTCATCCTTATGCAAATCTTAAGTTATCAGTCATATTTATTTTGTCATCTGCAAAAGCTTTGCATTTAGACCAACCTAAAATAATTTCTTTGGATAAAGGGTTCAAATAATCCGGCTACAAAATAAAGACAATTCATACTTCCATACAATGCCAACTTTAAACGCCTTTTCTCCTTTTCTCACAATGTTTTTCATCCTTCCCAAAGTAAATTTCATGCGTATTTTGTCATCTGCGAATGCTTTCAATTTAGATCAGTCCAAAATTTTCTAATATTAACTATTAAATTCACTTTGCAGCTTTTGGTGTCTAATGAACTGAAAAAGTATGTAAAGTAAGGTTGAAAATATCATGGATCTGAAAAAGTGATACAGTACCAAAAGCAGAATTTCTAAAGCTTTCACACAGAAATGTCAAAGTGTTTTCAGTATCCCAAGTTGACATTTAGCCATATTTGTGTCTTGATGTACTTATTACCGAGACATTGATGAAGTCTTTGCCAGACTACAAAACTTTAGACTTGTTCAAATTGAAAGCATTTGCAGACACCAACTTAAAGAAGCAATTTTCACCAAAGTGCTATCCTCCACCTTTTTACGAAAATTTAAGCGACTGCACAACTTAAAATTGCTCCCAGTCGGCTATTTGGCCATTTGAAAAATAAATCAGTGGAGTAGGTCCTTGTACATGAGTGCAAGGTTTCGTGAGAATCTGTCCAATGGTATTAGAGATACTGTACCCGACAGACACAGATGGATAGACGGCCGTAAAGGCAGACAGTGCTAAAAGTATATCCCTCCGACTTTGGCAAGGTTAACAGATAATGGAATTAATCTCTGATGAGGTTGAGAAGATTATGGTTTATCCTAACAATACTGTTTTGAGAATCCTACTGATAAAAGGCCTCAAGTCAAATGCATTGTGGGGAAAGAAGAAAATGCAGTATCAATCATTTTATCATTTCCCACAATGTTTTCAAAAGCTTTCTTCCTTTATGTCTTCATAACACAATCAAATGAATGAAAAGTTTGTTTCAAAGCATAGAATTATTACCTAGGTCACAAATAAGAAGGGTGCGGGACACTTTCTTCCAACTTCGCCAATTCAAAGATTTTAGACATTGTCCAGGCGCTGTATGATTTTAAAACATTTTGCTCAAGCACAAATCAGACGGGCATCGGATGGCAGTTTCTTTGGAAATGCCTTGCATGCACTTTCCAGTTCAGAAAGGCACCAGGCGGCAACTGGACAGTCATCAGACGGCGACCGCACCGACACCTTTCGGACTTTGGTGCATGCTACAGAGGTATGTCATACTGTCCGAGGATGACACACCTCTGTAGCCACATTTTGACCCACAGAGTCCTCACTCTGCGGCTTCCCCAAGCACGCTCCTGATCATAAACAGCAGCAACTGCCATTACATTTATCTGCCTTCGGCGAGCAGCTTGCAATCTCTCTTGATGAAAGAAAAGATTCAACAGATTTTGTGGCTGTATAAGTGCCATTTTCACTTCAGAACTGATAAATTATAATGAGATATGAAGATATCAATATACACTTTTATAATATTGTCATCATGTCACCAAAGTATATGTTTGCCATCCTGTTGCCATATGGAAAGATTTAACAAATTCAATGCCAAACGGCGATTTGATGGTCACTAGACAGTGCCCGTACAAATAGTCATAATAGGGCAGTACCCGTCCAGACAGCATCCGGATGGAGCCCGGACGATGTGTTAAGGGGCTTTCCAATGGCTAAAAAATTGTCCGGTCACCATCCAATTATAGCTTAGTTCTAAATCTTGAACAGGTGCTGAACAGCGTCTCAAAACTGAAATGCCGCCATTCAAATTAAACTGCAAATACAAATTTGTTCCATCATTTGAGTGAATTTTATTTTGTTGTCTGCAAATACTTTCAATTTGGACATATATAAGAATAAAGACTATTTCCTGGACATGAGCAGTTTAACAGTCATTTTCGTGAAAGGACCAACTGATCATAAATAGAGGTTATTACACAGTTGATGAGGGCCGGAGAGTGATATCGGCCCACAACCTTGATATCTGCCCCGAGGGCTTCAGCCCAAGGGCAGATTTTGGTGCAGGGCCGATATCACTCTCCGGCCCTCATCAGCCGTGTAATAGACCTCTTTATTACATTCACTGGTCATTTGCTTGATTACTTCTTTTCTTACATGTTTAAATACTCAAAACAGAGAAATTCTTGTCTTTATTCAACACAATTTTTTTTTACCGGTAAACAACATGTTCATGACGTCAACCTGCATCATTCATCATCACTATAGAAGCTGCATAAACAGAATAAGGATGTTTTAAATAAACAGTTTTTCATCTTCTTTAATAGTTAAGAGAGATGGCAATATATGTGTTTTGTTGAGCCAAATAGTCAATTAAGTATGTAACGTGTTAAAGTGTTACAAATGACAAACAGGATAAATAGAACCGACAGTCTTTGCTTTGGATTGTGAAACATAATAAGGCTTGGTCTCCCCCCCCCCCCCCCCCTCGGCTCAAACAGACAGATAAAATTTGTCTACAGAAGGGCTGGTCTATAGACACCATGCCTTAATTGATAAACTTCCCTACCCAAAGCAACAACAATCTATTCTTTATTTATCGTGTCTTTGCTGGTTTTGTGATTCAAGTTGACTGTAGTTCTGAAGATTTGTCCACTGGCAACTCCGCCATTTTTTTTTTCAATGGATCGTTTAAGAACGTTACTTTACGAGCGAGTGTTCTGTAGCTACAGATATAGAACAAATCTCTGATCAATGGGCAGGATATCAGATATCAGCCCGTTGCCCCGGCATATCTGTCCTCGCGTGACACTGATATTGCACCATTTTCAATGGAGAATGTAATAATGTGTAATATCAGCTTTTGACATTCATGTTCACATGTATCAATGTAGAAAACAAAATATTAGTCTTATGCAAATACAAAGTATTTGCCAACAACAAATAAAATACGATTTAAGTGATGGACTGTACCTTGAACAGGATTCAAAATATTGTTTAATCAGCATTTTGTCTTATTCCCATATTTTCCTTAGCATATCTTTCTTTGTAAAAACTGTTGTTTGGTAAAGTGCAAGACCTTATTTTCAATACTAATGATTTTAAAACACTATTTTAAAGGGATATTTTCTGCATTAATGCAAATGTACTTTACACTAGAAAATGGTAAATGCTGATCGGCAGATACATGGTACTAAAAAAGTAACATTTACATCGACCCTTTTATAAAACAATACTCCATTTTACCACACTAGCAAAGGTTTATTGAAACATCATAAGAAAATGGGAAAACAATGCTACCCAAGACTTTCTCCATTTCCCATAATGATTTTTGACCCAGTGAAAGACATATCCTTTTATTTGAACAATATGTTAATGTGTCCAGAGCTCCAGATAGAGGGAGTGATTTAGATTTCAAAATTGAGATGATTCTAATGAGTACACACAACATTGGGTTTCTGACAGAAATAATGGAATTTATAGAATACTATCACTCCCTCCAACTGTGTCGCCTACATATACCCATTATTTAGAGCAGTCAAAAATTTTATCTTGTGGTACTGTGTCAAAGTGTTTGACCAACTTCCTTGAAAAGCATAATCCATAGTACTGTGTAGTAACAAGATGTTTTGTTCTGGATCATTATCTTCCTTATTCAGAACTACAATAAAATATTACTATTCTTGAACACTAAGTTTTGTAAGAATTACATCTTGTGAAAGAAACAACTTCCTTTTTCCAATTGTTGTGCACAAGATTTTAAGAAAACAAGAGGACCAGAACGACCCATGAGTCACTCACCCGAGTCTTTTTTATTCAACAAGACCTTATCGGATCTCTTCGAAGATCTCTCAACCAGACCTTATCGGATCTATTCGAAGATCTCAAGACAAACATTCTTACAAAATTATACAAGTATAGAACTAAAAATTATGGCCTGTAGATTGAACACAAGCTTTTCAAAGAATTTGTCTCGGTGACCTACATCTTTTGCCAACTTGACTGTTTTCCAGACTCATTGCACATAAAATCAAGCCAAACATTCTGACCAACGTTCAAAATTTTGGACTGGAAATGGAGCCTCAAGTGTTTACACAAAAAAGTTTGAGATTTTTCCCAGAGACTTACTTGTTGACCTGATGTGACCCATTTGAAGCCTGTTGACTGTCAAGACAAAATTTCGACCAGTGCAATAACAATATGAGAAAAACTGAAATGTTACTTACATGTATCTCCCTTGTTACTATGTAACTACAACTGGGTTCTTCCATTTGATTGCCTTTTTTTTCCATCCTTCTTTCACTTATGCATGTTGCAATTAGTATAATTTGGTGTGTGAAATATCTTCAGAGCTTGCATGAAATTTTCAAAGTGAAGTTCACACAATATTATCAAAACATGCTCAGAAGAGCCAACATGCGAATATGTTTTCTTGTTAGTTAATCAGCCATAGTCAACTGACAGACACATAAACAGATGACATAGCCATGACCATGCCATGAGCTTGCCGGCCTCAGGCCAATGGTAAGTGTAGGCATAAAATTTGAAAAGGATTTGTTTTGTTTTCATACCATTTACAACATCATTTCAATGGCAACATGGCAGTTTGTAATACAGTTTTCCATGCTTCCTGGACCAGTACTTTGCCAAACAATGGATCAAAATGCAGATCGCTTGGTTTCAAAACATATTCATTGACTGATTGATTGAATGATTGATTGTGGTCTGTTCTGCTTGTACCACTGTTCTAGTCATATCACAACAACAGCTCACATACTCATCCTGGGTTTCAACAATACTAGGCTGAGGCTACATACAGTCTTGCCAAAGGAAACTCCTACAAAACTTCCAGTGAGACAAGTCACTTCATTTTACCTGTATAAAATTCAGCTTCCCCAAAAGTTTTCAGTCGTGGCCATGTCTAGAATTTTTCTATTAGGTAAAGGTTGCACAAATGTTACCATTGTGATTATATTGATAGAAGTAAAGTTTGCAGGAGTAAACTCATTACCAAACAACAAATTTTTGGACTGGACCAAATTCAAAACATCTGCAGAAATCATGTTAAATCTTGTTAATATGATGATGAATTTGATAGGGTTGAAAATATTGCGGGAAAAGGAGACAATGCTGGTAAGCATCATTTTCTCCTTATCCCACAATGATTTCTATAGCCTTCTCTCAAACTGTTGTTAAAAGTCTGGATTGTCTGAGAAAATTTTAGACTGGTCCAAATTGAAAGCATTTGCAGAATGATGTCAAAATAAAGGTGACTGAAAAATTAATATTTCATTTGGGAAGAGTAGTAAAAACACTTTGGGAAAAGGAGAAAATGCTGGTTACCAGCATTTTCTCCTTTTCCCACAGTGTTTTCAAAAGGCTTCTTTCTCAGGGTCGTTAAAAGTCTGGATTGTGTGGTACAGAGTTAACTCAATACCACACACCAGAATTTCTAAATTCATTACATTTGCAGACAACAAAATGGGTCAATTGGTATAAATTGTTTTTAAGAGGGCGTAATATATTGAGGGAAAAGCAGCAAATGCTGTTCACAGCATTTTCTCCTTTTCCCACAATTTTTGAAAAGTTTTCTGCCGGAAAAGCATTACACTCTCAATTGTGTGGTAAAGGTTTAAGTTTTGTATATCAAAAGGGGGAAAAAAAGAAAAGCTTCATATTAACGACAGATAAATAGATTCTCTATCATCTGCTGTAAAACCACTTAAGTAGGACTTTATTTATGCCTTATTTATAGCGTTATTGCACTGAAGTACTCAACTGATACAGTATTACTCTCTCTGACCCAGTGTTTTATATATGTACAGTATTGTGAATAAACTTGTAAATGATATGCGTGAGCGCCCCTCAACGCTAATTTGATAAATGTAGAATTTCACTTTTATATGTTACAGGCTTAGTTTTCAATCTGTTATGCCTTGCTCCCCTTTAACTGCTCACAGGTGTGTATTTCCACTGTTAACCTCCTGATTGCACATCCTAATAAACTTACCTCAACCTTTTACTAAACAACAATTTTAGACGGGTCCAAATTGATAGCACTTGCAGACAACAAAATAAATGTAACTCAAAAACTGAAATTTGTTTCAAGCAGAGTGGAAAACATAGTGGGAAAAGGAGAAAACGCTGCTCAGCAGCATTTTCTCCTGTTCCCACGATATTTTCGGGAGGCTTTTATCTCTAAGTTATAAAGACCTGAGGTTGGTAAAGGGTTAACTTTTTACTAGAGGACAAAATTTTATGTTCCTCTAACTTGAAAGCTTTAGCAAAGGGACAAAGGCGACTCAATTTTGTTTCTTTGAAAGGATAGAAACCATTGTGAGATAAGGAGAAATGTTGGTCAATAGCATTTTTCTCCTTTTCCCATATTCTTAAAAAGTTTTCTAAAACATGAGATTGTTTAGTATAGGATTAACTCTTTACCAAACAACAAAATTTTGGACTGTTTCAAATTGAACGCACTTGCTGGCGACAAAATAAGCATACATCAAAAATTGCTAGTAGGGTAGAAAATATTGTGGGAAAAGGGGAAAATGCTGGTTACCATTTTTCAAATGGTTTCTATCTCAGGGTTGTAAAAACCAGGGACTGTTTAGTATAGGATAAACACATCAGTTATTATTATGCAGAGGACAACTGCCCTTGTTCAGCAGCATTGCACTTTTGTAAACATTGTCCAAGAGAAATTACTCCTAATGATTAATTTCAGGGTTTTTTGTTGTGTTTTCACTTGCATCCATGTTTTACAATTTATGTTATATTATTCATGCTTTATAAAAAATAGTTTTCAAAATTATCTGCAGTGGGTTTGTAACAGGATTCAATGAATACACTAATCCTTTTCCCAGGATGTACTTTACTTTTGAACTCTTCTAAGTTTAAAGTATTTGCAGATGACTACAAAATTTTAAACTGGTACAAATGAGCTTCAGATCTATGACATGACAGGAAACATTGCAGAAATAGGGGAAAAAAAACCCTTGTAACAAACGATATCCCATTTTCCCATGTTTTCAATATCCTTAACTTCTGAGTTTCAACATCTGAGAAAACATTGTGCTAATTAAAAGGAGAACAAGAGGGCCATGATGGCCATGGATCACTCACCTGAATATTTGAGAGGACCATAGCCATTATTTTTTTTGTTATTCCTAAAGTTTTTATGCAATAACTTCCATAAAAAAAAAAAAGAGCATGGAATGTGGCTGCCACTGACAGATCAAAATTTCTCATACATTTTTTTCAAAATGGGCATCTACGGACATTTCTGTGGAATCATTTCAAAATCTGATGTGTGGTTTAAGAGAATTTAGCGTTTCGAAGAACTTCTTTTAAATCCATATGCGTACAAAGAGCCTAACCCCACCACCATGGCCATGTTTTTCAACCGATAAAAAATTCATGAAACATTTCTGTGAAATTATTTGAAAATTTAACCAGCGGTTTCAGAGTAGATTTTTGAAGAATTTCTTAGAAAATTCCATTTGGTTGCAAAGGTAACCCGAGTTTTTGATAAAATCAAATTCTGAGAACAAGTTTTAAAGAGGATCTCCCAAGAAACAATTCAGCTAAGTTTGGTCCAAATTGGCCAAGCGATTTAGGACGAGGTGACGTTTAAAGAATTGTTGATGACAAATGACAGACACTGGGTGATCCTAAAAGCTCCCTCTGAGCACATTGTGCTCAGGTGAGCTAAAAAGCTGGTGACCAGCATTTTGCCTTTTTACCACAAAGTTTGATGTCCCGAGTTAATACAAGTTTTTCCTTTTGCCACAATGTGTCCAATTGTTAACATAGACAAAACCTCAATTCATGTTGACAACCGCATTCATAATTCCTAAGTGTTTAACCCTTTCCCAAACAATCCCTGGTTTTCACGACCCTGAGAAAGAAGCCTTCTGAAAACACTGTGGGAAAAGGAGAAAATGCTGGTAACCAGCATTTTCTCCTTCTCCCACAATGTTCTCTTCCCTTCTCGAAACAAATTTCAAATTTTTAGTCACATTAATTTTGTCATCTGTAAATGCTTCCAATTAGGACCAGTCTAATTTTTTTCGTTTGGTAAAGGGTTAATGAGTTTTTGTCAGCATGTAAAAACTTGTGCAATAATGGGCTAGTGGTTTATAATCATCCCCCATCAAGTGTTGAATACCTATATAGCACACAGGGAGCAAAAAATTTACTGTTACACATTTCATTCATACTTATTTATCTGTCTACATCTTCTTACCCTTCTCTTTTCTGAGGCAACCTTTTAACATATAATCACTGAGTGCAACTTACGGATCTTTTGCAGACAGTGTAGATAAAGATCAGACTAAACAGAATGTTCAGTTTGATCTTGGATCTACACTCTGATAAATAAATATTTTTCAACCCAAAAGAACTTTGAAACATCAACATTTAGGTTTTCATTTTACTGATTTATTTTGCAGGTTAAAAACCTTTAACGCTTTACCATACAATCCAGACTTTTGACAGCTCTGTGAAAGATGCCTTTTGAAAACATTGTAGGAAAAGGAGAAAATGCTGGTAACCAGCATTTTCTACTTTTCCCACAAAGTTTTCTTCCCTTCCTTAAACAAATTCTTTACTCTTTAATCGTTTAATTCTTTAGTCACATTTATTTGTCTGCAAATGCTTTAACCCATTACCACACAATCCCTACTTTTGACGCCTCTCAGAAAGAAGCCTTTTGAAAACACTGTAGGAAAAGGAGAAAATGCTGGTAACCAGCATTTTCTCCTTTTCCCACAGTGTTTTCTACCCTTCCCTGAACAAATTTCAATTTTTCAGTCACAATTATTTTGCCGTCTGCAAATGCTTTCAATTTGGACCAGTCTAAATTTTTCTCGTGTGGAAATGGATTAAGTTGGACCAATCTTAAATTTTGTTGTTTGGTACAGTGTTAAACACTAGCAAAAAGGATAAATGCTAGTTACCACTAATTTGTTAACCTGATTTTTAAAACTATATTGCAAGGCTGTGTCAGTTGGTCTGTGCACCTAGCCATAATCATATAATTTAATGTAATTTGAATATTTTTCTATACAGTTAAAAGTCACTGTTTGCTTTTGAAAATTGTCAGAAAAAAAAATTTCAAGGGTGAGAGGGAGTTGAAGCCTGTGGCAGTGCCTTCTATACATCCTTTTCCAGCAACATTTTACAGGCTTTTGTTCTCAGGATTGTTAAAACTCAGGATTTGCAGAAAAGGGTTAAATGCATGGAATCTTTTACCTCAATCCAGTGTTTTTGTTTACCAATCCACTGACACCAACAGGATTTAACGCTTTACCACATAATCCCAGCCTTTAATGACCTTGAGAAAGAAGCATAATAGAAAACCAGCATTTTCTCATTTTCCCATATTTTCTACCCTATCAAAGTCAAAAATTATATTACCAAAATTTAATTTGTTGTCTGCAGATGCTTTGACTTTGGTCCAGTCCTAAAAACTGTTGTTTGGCAATGAGTTAATCCTTTACCTGCAAGTAGATCCATTACTTTGCATGCTTCTAAAAAATCGGACTACAAAATTTCAGATTTGTCTGAATTACAAGTTTGTACAAAGTCATGATCTTGAGTTTAACTCCTTACCACATGACAAAATTTTAGACTGGTTCAAATTGAAAGCATTTGCAGACAACATAATAAAGGTGACTGAAAAATTGAAATTTGTTCTGGGAAGGGTAGAAAACACTGGGAAAAGGAGAAAATGCTGATTACCAGCATTTTCTCCTTTTCCTACAGTGTTTTCAAAAAGGCTTCTTTCTCAGGGGGCGTCAAAAGTAGGAATTGTGTGGTAATGGGTTAAACGACCCTGAAGGAATCCTGCTTTTTGAAAACATTGTGAGAAAAGGAGAAAATGGGGGCAACCATTGTACAATTTGTTACCCCTGGGGCTGACCAATGTGCTATGGTTTTAACCCTTTACTCCATAGATACTCATTTCTACGCATTGCTTGTAGGAGCCTTTTGAAAACATTGTGGCAATAGATGAAATTGCTCAATTCCATTTGAAGCTACATGCAAAATTTGGTCAAGCTTAAAAGACCTTACCAGAGGATCCAGAAGATTCTTTAAGTTTGCAGTTTATAATCCCATGTAAAAGTTATGATTCCTGGGGCAGGGCCATTGTAACCCTACATCTTATGTTTATGATAGGGGATTTCTTCCAACTTTGCAGATTCAAAGATTTGAGACATTTTACTCAAGCAGTCACAAATCAAACAGGCACCAGATGGCAGTTTCTTTGGAATTGCAGTGCATGTACTTTTCAGTTCAAAAGGCACCGGACCACCACCGATATTTGGTGGCGACTGGATGGCGACCGAATGGCGCCTGCACAGACATCTTTCTTCGTGCCACTGTCAGGCTACCATCCGGTCACTGAGCGGTCGTCTCATGATGACGGAACCCGAACGATGAGTTAACAGACTCTCCGATGGCCCAAAAGTAGTCCAGTTGCCATCCAATTGTGACTGTTTTAAACCTTGAAAAAGTGCCGGACGGTGTCTCAAAATTGAACTACCACTGTTTAAATCAAACTGCCACTGGAATGTCGCTGTCCCTGTGCGATTGTGTCAAAATCTGAAAAAACTCTCCAAGGAAGCAGTTCTATATTTGTGACTGGGGCATTAGGAACAAGGAGGTTTTTTTTTTCGTTTTCACTACGTTTTAAGGCCATTTAACTCTTTCCCAAACAGCAAATTTTGGACCAGACCAAACTGAAAGCATTTTGCAGATGACAAATTAACAGTTGCTAAAAAGATGATTTTTCTATATGATAGGGCAGAAAACATTGTGGGAAAAGGAGAAAATGCTGGTAACAGCATTTTCTCCTTTTCCCACCATGTTTTCAAAAGGTTTCTATTCCTGACCCGTAAAAACCAGGGACAGTTTGGGAAAGGGATAAAGCTTATCATCCACAGGACAGGGCTACTACAGACTTACCCCTGGGCTATGATTTGAAGGGTTTTGGTAGAGATCTGTAAGATGATGCTTCATGCCAAATTTGATAGCCCTAAATGGCTTCAATGTCTTGGACAATGAGACTTTCAAAGATTTTCAATCCAAATTTGTTGCCATGTCTTACACAATGAACTTTATTAAAGCCAGGACATTCTTCATGCTGTATTTCGGCCAGTGGAGCTACAAAATGCTAGACCTTATTAACAAGCATTTTTCTTCCTATTCCTAACTTACAGCTTTTACTTAGATACCATCCTTCATGTAAGTCATGAACTATGTTGTATGCTTTTATTTTCGATTTCAGAAAGGCTTTGTCTAGGCAAGAGTGAAGTGATAATGGCTTAGAGATATTATTTCCTTTTCTGTTAATCCTTTGCCACACAATCCCAAATTATATTGACCCCAAGAATGATCTCTTGAAATTATGGTAGGTGAAGGAGAAAATACTAGTAAACAGCATTTTCTAGTAAACAACATTTTCTCCTTTTCCCACAATGTTTTCTACCCTATCAAAGACAGAAACCATATGTTGAACTACTAAAAATCTATGTTTTTGTCTGCAATTTCCTCCAACTTGGGCATGACTAAAATTTTGTCATTTCATTTTGGTAAAGAGGTACTGTAAGTGTAGATTTGTTCAGTGATAGGATTATGGTTTCTTCATCTAAATAAGGAAGAGAACAATTACAGCTAATAGTGACAGAAGTTCAACTATTCAACTGCTGACTTTACAATACATAAAGATTTTGGACTTGTCCAAATTGGAACCCTTTGCAGAAAAGTGATAAAGTGTGGCTCAAATTATGGGATTTGCCTGTGAAACGATAGAAAAAGATTGTGGGAAAGGGAGAAAATCATTTTTTCTTTTCCCACAAATTTCTCAGAAGTTTAACCCATTACCAAACAACAATATTTTAGACTGGTCCAAATTAAAAGGAATTGCAGACGACAAAATAAAAGTGACTGAAAATTTGAAATTTGTTTTGTGAAGGGTAAGAAACATTGTTTTCAAAATTTCTAGAAGGCATCAAAAGTAGGGATTGTGTGGTAATGGGTTAAGACATCTTTCGCATGGCTGCTGGAACTTGCAATAATGAAGCAAAGGGATGAGGTAATCAGAAGCAGTTTCACAATAACACAGCTCTTTACATGTATACATCTAACAATATACATGTATATCAATGATTTAAGACTACAGTCTGCTCTTAACCTACATTCTCAAAAAAAAAAGCACTTTATGTTGCTTACAATTTGCATGCTTTGAGCTTCATACAAGTGAAAGGGCGAAAACTATAATTACACAACCCTGACAAAGAAAGCCTATTGAAAATATTGTGGGAAAAGGAAAATTTGATGGTAGCCATCATTTTCTCCTTTTCTCACAATGTATTCTACCCTTTCTGATACAAATTTCTACATTTGAGCTCAAATGAAATTGTCACCTGCCACAATGCTTTGAGTTTGGATCAGTCTAACTTTTTGTCGTTTGGTAGAGAGTTGAACTTCATACAAAAAAAAAGCGTTCTCCACACTGAATAAAGTTGCAAGCCTTAAAGTAAATGCAGCTCAAAACTTTAAATCTATTTTTCAATGTCTACAAATCAGTGTGGGAGAAGGAGGACAAAAGCATATTAACTCTTTACCGAACAACAAAATTTTAGATTGGTCCAAATTCAAAGCACTTCCAGACGACAAAATAAACACAACTCAAAAATTGAAATTTGTCTCCAGAAGGGTAGAAAACATTGTGGGAAAAGGAGGAAATGCTGGTTTGCAGCATTTTCTCCTTTTCCCACAATGCTTTCAAAAGGCGTCTATCTCAGGGCTATAAAAACCAGGGATTGTTTGGGAAAGGGTTTTAAATGCAGTTCAAAATTTTAAATCAATTTTTCAATGTCTGCAAAACAGTGTGGAAGGAGGAGGACATGGTGGTAATTAACAAGCATATTTATTTTTTCCTGCAACTATAATAGTGAAAACAAATCCCATCACTTGAGCTACATCTGTTACATGCAAATGCTTTGCAGTTGAATTTGGAATTCTATAACCCATTACCACGCAGCAAAATTTTAGACCTATCCATATTGATAGCATTTGCAGACGACAATTTCAAAGTGGCTCAAATGGTGCAATTTCGCTTTGATAAACTTTGTTAAGCTAGCATTTTCTCCTTTTCCCTCAAAGCTTTCACAAGGCTTTTTCTCTAGTGAGACTAAAAGTCATCTTTGTGTGGTGAAGGGATAATTTTGCATTCCGGTAGAAAGTTTTGAGAGAAAGAACCTTTTTTACCTGCCAAGGCAAAGTTAAGTATTTAGGGAGGGATATTATCACACTAATATCTTTTCATATGTGCCCCAATAAACTACCATAAACTGTGTCAAATCTAACTGTCACTCTAACAAATCTACATTTACTATCCATGTACCTGGACAGGGAAATTATCATTGTCTACTTCCACCCTTTACACAACGAGTCAGTAAAACAGGGCTAGAGGTCATGATTTTCTTGTTACTTTGTTTAAAGCTGTTGCTGCTTTGTTTTTCAGCATCATCACTCCACCTATCCATGCTTACCTGTTGTTTCTTTAAATATTTCCCAAGTGACAAAATTTTAGACTTGGCCAAACTGAAAAAAAATTGCAGATTACAAAACTAAAGTAACTCCAACCTTTGTTCATGGCAGGGTAGAGAAAGTCTGGTATCTCAAAGATATTAAAAATTTGGATTGAAAATGGTCAACCATTGACCATTGTTTTGACAATGGTTATGAGGGAAAACAGCCAGTGGCTTGGAAAGAAAATTGTGTGCAGAACTAGTATAAAAGATTCCAGGAAAGCATGGATAGGTGCACTGACTGCTGTAATGTAATTGAAACAATGTTGAAAAGAGCATCAAACATCATAATGATAACAATCAGTCTCAATCTGAATGATGAAATCATTGCAACAGGTGATCAAACTGCTCTACAGCATTCTGCAGGTAAATGAATAAGGGATATAACTCAGAAACAACAATAAGCTGCACTACATGAAATTCAAAGCATCTGAAGACAAAAAAAAAAACACTTTGCTCAAATGATCTTTGGTCTGCTAAAAACAATTGTGGGAAAAGGAGAAAATGCTGGTTACCAGCATTTTCTCCTTTTCCCACAATGTTTTCAAAAAGGCTTCTTCTGCAGGTTTATTGAAACTAAGGATTGTGTGGTACAGGGTTAATGCTGAATAAATTTCACTCCAGGGAAGCACACTTGAGAATGCAACTGGGAAAATGCTTCATGTTAATGAGAAAGGTGTATCTCTACATATGAACTGATAAGCTATTTCTATGAAAACCAGTATCTTCCACAAACAAAATACACTATCTTGTGTGGAGATACAAACTTTTACCCTTCTCTCCCTGTACCACACTGTCCCAACATAATTACTCTGAAGACCCTTGGAAAGACGTCTTTTGATAGCATTGTTGGAAAAGGAGAAAAATGTTTATCACCTGCAATTTCTTTTTTTCTGACTATGTTTTCTCCCTATCAAGGTCAAAGCCAAACTATCTTACTATAATTTATCACCTGCAAATGCTTCTTCTATGGATGTTTCCTAAAATTTTGTTGTCTTGTAGAGATGTATGCAGTGCCCAACAAATTAGCGAGCATTTCTTTGTGCACCATTTACCAGGCTCCAGGCTGCAGTTTGGGACAGCAATATTTTGAAGAGCTATGAAGTTCAAATAAGCCTTTTCATTCAAGCCTCTTTTACAGGAATGTACAGTCTCATCTTGAAACTTTGTGCTTGAAGTCAAGATATCTCATTCTGAATTATGGACAAAGTGTCATTATGCAGAGAAATTTTCTTGCCATCCAAAAGTAGTAAAATTTGTGTAAAGTAGTAAAATTTGTGTAGAATTGAGCATGCAACTTCTTGTTTCAGCAGGAAAACCAACATGGACAACAATCTCATTCTCAGAGTTCAAAATACAAATACTTTGCCCATGAAATCTGGACAAATGCAACCGTGAAGTTGTAGTTATTTGGATTGTTTCAAAACTGGAAATGGGTGTATTCTGGGCTTCAGTCATAAATACCAACATTCAGTCAAAAATACCCACATACCCACAGTCTTTTACCAGTATATTCTCATTTTCCCACAAAGTTCTCAAAGGTTTCTCTCTCAGGATCTTTAAAACTCTGAAAAGTTTGGTATGTGGTAAAAGGTATTAATAGGCTTTCTAGTCAACGGCAGACAAAGAATTTTGAAACTAGAACACATCCTACCATGTCATATTATCTGTTTATTTACATTGATGAATGCCAACGAATAGCTGACTTTTCGTAGTAAATCTCCACAGTGACATAATAGTGACGTAAACACCGCTTGATAATTCAATGATTCGAGACTTGACGACATAGGCTGATTGTTGCATATTCGTTTATTATCAATACAGGAAGGGATCACTACATCGAAATAAGAAAACAGTTTCAGAATGAGCATACATCTTACTCCCCTGATGACATAGTATTGAATGTGTAAACAATAGTCCTGTGTACAACGTCATAGCACTAATGACATGCAATGTTACCACATGACTTTCTCAAAGACAGAGTTCTAATATACATGAATGATAACAGAGATTGCCTCAATCAATGGCCGCCTTGAAATCGACAAGCTTCTCCATACATTTTCGCACATGTATATCATGGCAACCAATGCAGTAAATGATACATTTGGGTTTTCTCCAAACTTACAAGGTGTATTGTGATGGGTCGTCTGTTATATTTTCGAGTTATTAACAGTGAAAACTATCCACTTTTGGATTCTGCAGGGGCTTTAATGAAGCACAAAGTGCAGTTGCTACTAATACAATTTTCCTTGCTCGTTTTTTTACTCACAACATTATAATAACGACACCTTAGAGTGTTCATTCAGGAATGCCTATTAACGCTTTACTCCATAGATACTCATTTCTACGCATTGCTTGTAGGAGCCTTTTGAAAACATTGTGGCAAAAGGTGAAATTGCTCGTGACAAGCAATTTCACCTTTTGTCACAATGTTTTCTATGCTATCAAAAGGTGTCATATACACATAAAAAGCGGCTTCATCCTTGCTGTTATCTAGGGTCAATTTGAGATGCCTTAGAAATGCCTTATGGGGTAAAGGGTTAAACTTCAACAATAAAGATCCTCACTGAACTCTGCAAGGTGTGTATTTAGGCTAAGGGACTATCCCAACAGGTATTTATATTATTTGCTACACAAACAGACCTGATTTAACACTGACAGTTACTTGCCCTTTGACTAGTAAATTAATTTGTCTGCTTTATACTCCCTTCTCTATGCCAATACTAAATTCTCTTCATTCAATCAACAAATAAAATGCAGCTTGGTTGATGGATAATGTCTTAGAAGGGCTAGAAAACATGATAAGTGACAAGACAAAAGCTGTTGACAATCATTTTTTCAGTTATTGCAATGTTTTCCTCGGCTCACTAAAACTTCAGATTGACTGGAATAGTGTTAAAGTACATGGACTGTTACAAAACTTCAATGTAGAATATTTTTGATGACTCTGCTATAAATTAACTCTTTACCAAAGAAACAACCCCGGAGAAGCCTTGAGAAAACAGTATGGTAAAAGAAGACAATGCTAGTAATCAGAATTTTCTTCTTGTATAGAAATATTTTGCACTTTTTCACATTCATTTACAAATTTAATCATTTGAGCCATATTTTGTTGTTACCACACAATCCCGACTTTTAATGATCCTGGGAAAGAAAGCCTTTGCAAACATTGTGGGAAAAGGTGAAAATGCTGGTAAACAGCATTTTTGCCCTTTCCCGAAATGTTTTCTTCCCTGTCTAAATCAAATTTCAAGTTATGATTCACACTTATTATGTCGTCTGCAAATGCTTTCAATTTTTACTTATCCAACATTTGTCGTTTGGTAAACAGTTAGTCTTTCCCGACAATCCTAAATTTCAACAACACTGGGAAAGAATCCTTTTTAAAGATACTGGCCGAGCCCTGGATGAAGCACGCAACTCCTTGTTCACAAGTCTTGTATAGATCTACTATGACTGCTCTACCAAGGCTTGGCAGATTTACCAGGTCATGTGCATATGCGTTAAGATTAGGATATGTCAAAAGTTTTTGTGTGGTAAAGAGTTAAAAGCTGAGTATAAGTTGTGTGACTTTTTCTGAAAGTGCAGTTAAAGACCATTCTTCATAAAAATCTTGGTTAGATCTTTGATCTAAACTGTCAAATATTTCTTAGATAATACCAAAAGAAACATTCGGAAAAGAAATATTGGCTGTCTTTCTGTCTACTCTGAAAATGTCCTTTGCATTTATTCACCCCTGTGGGGTTTAAAAATGATATCAAGTTTATTATGTACTAGTCAACAAAGTTTTATACTTTTTCATATTGAAAGCACGATGAAATGTTGCTGAAACTACAGGATTGTTAGATAAAACAAACTGAATGCGTAACCAGCTTTTTCTCCTATTCCCACGATATTTTCGTAGGGTTTCCTAACGGTCCTTAAAGCTCATGATTTGTTCTGTTATTCAAAGCAGGAGTTACCCAACTCAAACAAGAACTTTTCAGATGCAATGTCCAGAATGGCTAAAATTTTGGGCTGGGACAAATTGCAGGCATCCAAATACAAAATGTAGGTCAAGTGATGATCTCCATCTTTGACATGGTAGAAAAACATTGTCTGAACAGGAGAAACCAGCATTTTCTCCTTTTCTGACCATACTTTTAAAAGGCTTCTTCCACTAGGGCATTAAAGCTGCAGATTGTGAGAATAAGAGTTACAGAAGAAGGTAATTTCAAAATTTTGTTGCACAATAAATATATTCGAGTATCTTACATAAATTACAACAATCATCACTGACATATCAACCTTTTGATTAATGTTTGTAGAACAAGATTTTGACAAAACTAACAGAAAAGACATACATCACAAACTAATAACCCTTTACCAAAAAATTTAGAATTTTAATTGCCTTAGGCTTTGAAAACTCAATTGGAAAAGAAAAAATAAATGCCGGTAACCAACATTTTCTACTTTTCCAACAATGTATGTTATCTTTTGCTAGAAAAATCCTGTCATTTTTGGCCATATCCAAATTGTTGTCTGCAAAAGTTTTCACTTTGTAAGTCTAAACATTTTGTCATCTGCTTAAGCCAATTAACCTGCAGTGACCTATATTTATAATTGTCAACAAAGAAGAAAATGTCAACAGTATATTGCCCTGCATTTTAGTCATTCTATTCATGTAAACATGTTTACTTCATCAGGTTCAAATTACATCCAATTTTTTTTAATCTTTCCATATTTGTCAGCGAAATTGCTTGATATTTTTTGACTCATACATTTCTACCATAATTATGTGTAACTTGTACAAACACAAAAGCTTAAACGAGTATTTTCCGCCTTTTCTAAGAATGTTTTCTACTTTTACAGACAAAAACTAGAGCTGTCACTGAATGTGACTTGATACTCCTGCCAGCGCTTTGACAGAAACAGATAATTGCTAGTATTTTGTACACAGACGGACATACACACAGACACACAGACACACAGAGACAGACAGGCTGATTCCAGTATATCCCCCAAAAACATTTGTTTTGCGGGGGTATAACAAGGGCCATAGTAGACAGATTATATTCCTCCAACAGGTCTCTTTTTCAGGAAAGTGAAGGCTGTCGGTAAATAGTTGGTGTCAAAGGAGAAATTTTCAATAAATCCCATATTTCCGTGAAACAGCGTCAAATTGGTAAAACACACTGGCGCAATACCCTAAAGAGATCAAATATAAAGTTTCATCCAATTTGGTCCAGGAGTTGTAGAGAAATTGCTTTGAATGGACAGACAGACAGGTAAAAGGACAGATGGACTGACAAAGCGGCAACTAAATGCTCGCCCTCATGGGGGAGCCTTGGGAAACTTCCATCAGAGTGATTACATGGAGTGAAGAACTTACCATGCTCCCATTGGCCCCATTTGTTTCTGGAGCTGTGGGTGCATGTCCCTGGAGTTTTTGGAGTCTACAGGATGAGTTTTCGGATGTCTCAGTAACAATTGATGACTCAGTTCTTCACACCACATAGAAAGAAGACCTGAAAAGATAAATTGAGTGTCTATAAATGTTAAATCAAATTATTAAAATAATATTTATGCCTATAAGTACCTCTATCATTAAATTTTAAACGTGTTGAAATTGAATGGAGTTGCAGATAACATAAAATATGGCTCAATATGAGGAATTTGGCTGTACAACAGTTTCTGCAGAAACACATTAATCCTTTACTCCATAGATACTCATTTTGATGCATCAACAACAGACAGCTGTTGAAAACACTGTGGGAAAAAGAGAAATTGCTTGTAACGAGCAATTTCTCCTTTTCCCACAATGTTTTCCACTCAAACAGATATTTGTATCCTCATTTGTCCATATTTTTTACATATCTTTATTTTGCTGCTGAAAAGGAAGAGCTTCAAATTGGCATATTAGGTAAAGGGTTAAGGAAAAAAAATTCTGTTTACCAGCATTTTCCTCTTTTTCCACAAATTTGTTTGCATAACCGTCTTCTTTTATTATCATTAAAACAGCATAATTTTGTAGGAATAGGGTTTTTTATCTGAGGCCTTTTGCAAGACATTCATTGGTCAGTGTGCAAGTCATAACGGTATCTTGTAATATGTTTCAGTAAAAAGCTTTAAAACTCGAGCAACATCTTCATTTTTATCTGTACACACTTTCAATGCTCACTTTTTATGAAGAATTTTGTCCTTTGCCACAGAACCCCACATTTTAACCCCCTTGAGTAAAACAGCATTTGAAAACATGGGGGAAAAGGGAAAGGCAAGGTTAGTACTTTCTCCTTTTCCCATACAGTTTTCTACTTTTTCAAAGACAAAGTCCATTTCACACTATTTATATACATTATGCAGTTGTCTGTAAAAGCTTTTATTTTCTGCAAGTAACTGTTTTGTTGTTTGATTGATTGATTGATTCATTCATTGTAATGGGGTTTAACGCCACTTTAACAGCTAAGGTCATATTCATGGCGGTCGGTGACGCACATGTGTTTCCTGGCTTTCTCACACCAGTACTTATACTACCTCCTTTCCAAAGCCATCGACTACTTTTCCCACATGCTTCAGCAGAGGTGAGAGGCGAAAATGCGCCGGAAAGAAAGTTTGCCTCAACCTGGGATCGAACTCACAACCACCAGGTCATGATTCAGACACGCTCACCACTGAGCCACCTGGGCGGATGTTTTGTTGTTTGAATTAACCCATTACCACACAGTCCCTACTTTTGACACCCCTGAAAAAGAAGCCTTTTGAAAACAATGTGGGAAAAGGAGAAAATGCTGGTACCCTGCTACCCTTCCCAAAACAAATTTCAATTTTTCAGTCACCTTTATTTTGTCGTCTGCAAATGCTTTCAATTTGGACCAGTCTAAAATTTTCTTATGTGGTAAAGAGTTAAACTAAATAGCTCAAATAGTTAAAATTTCTACATGGGGGAAAAGAGGTTTCTAATCAGGGGAAAGTACTTACAAGGTTTTCTTATCAACCAATTAAGAGGAAGTAATTCAGAAGTCAGCCAATCAGAAGGCAAGTTTTTTTGTCATCCAAACGTCCCATACAACTTCCTATTATTCAAATCACACGACGATCTACCCACCCTAAATTCAACTACTTTCATGAAACTATGCTAATTATAATCATCCAAGTAAACTTAAATCTCTGAATTATATGTAAAAACATCATGAGATAAATGAACCACAGGATAATCAAGCTTCTTTTCCCACACTGTTTTCTGAGAGCTAATGACTAAAATTTTTTAATGTGTTTGATTAAACCTTAAAATTGCGTTGCACCAAGGTAAAGGGGAGTATTTTGAATACTCAAGATAAAAGTGTGAATCACAATCAGACTAGTCATTATAAGACTTATTTTTCTTTAAACTGTGACACAATGGAGGGCCTAATTGAGATGATGACAGAGAAAATGTAAGGTTCAGTGGATCAAATAAAAGTGCAGATCGAGATCAGATTGGATGTGTAAGCTATGTATAGTCCTTTCTTTTCCTTTCTCAATGCCCTTGCATTTAATTACCAAACAACAAAATTTTAGTCTGGTTCAAATTGAAAGCAGTAGCAGACAAAAATTCATTTGCCTATAAACTTGAAAAAACTTTCAGTTAGCTTATTGATTAGGGTTATTAACCTTTTTACCACACAATCCCAACTTTTCACGACCCTGATCAAGAAGCTGATCGTAATTCTTGATAATTTTGCTCTTTAGGAGGTTCTGGTTTTGAACAGACAATATTCCAGACTTGTAAACCCTTTGCCACACAATCCTGACTTTTAACAACCCTGAGAAAGAAGCCTATAGAAAACATTGTGGGAAAAGGAGAAAATGCTAATAACCAGCATTTTCTCCTATTGCCACAATATTTTCTACCCTATTTAACCCATTACCACACATTCCCTACTTTTGACTCCCCTGAGAAAGAAGCCTTTTGAAAACACATGGAAAAAGGAGAAAATGCTGGTAACCAGCATTTTCTCCTTTTCCCATGGTGTTTTCTACCCTTCCCAGAACAAATTTCAATTTTTCAGTCACCTTTATTTTGTCGTCTGCAAATGCTTTCAATTTGGACCTGAGTCTAAAATTCTCTTGTGTGGTAAAGAGTTAAGTCAGAAAGCATCAAATTCACAAGATTTAATTAGTTGTCTGCAGATGCATTGAATTTGGGCCAGTCGAACAGTCCAAAAACTTACTGTTTGGTAAAGAATTATACTTGGGATTGTGTGGTAAAGTGTTAACCCTTTACCCCATAAGAAATTTCTATGGTATCTCTAATTGACCCTAAATAACAGCAAGGATGAAGCCGTTTCTTATGTGTATAATACACCTTTTGATAGCATAGAAAACATTGTGACAAAAGGTGAAATTGCTCGTCACAAGCAATTTCACCTTTAGCCACAACGTTTTCCAAAGGCTCCTACAAGCAATGCGTAGAAATGAGTATCTATGGAGTAAAGGGTTAAGAGAGGGAACCTTTGAAAACGGCTGAATAAGAGTGAAAAGGGAGACAACTATTGTTGGAATGGCCATCACACTATATGGATCAGAATTTCAACCGGGCCATGTGATGATAATAATTGTATGATTATCTATGAAAACATGTGTATATATATATCTACCCTTTCTCTAGGAAGAAGTCAATAGGATTTGGCAGACATCCCATCACAAATTCAGGTGCAAAAACAAGGCAGCCTAGTGTAGAGAAACAAAAAATTCCACAGATACCTAAAACCTCTGTTTTACAAAGGAGCGTCCCTTTTTACACCACATTTTCAGTTCACATAAAACACACCTTTGCCCTTAAGAAATAAACCCTTTACCACATAATTCAGAGTTTTCACCATCCTGAGAAAGAAAGCTTTTAAAACATTGCAGGAAAAGGAGAAATTGTTGGCAAACAGCATTTTATCCTTTTCCCATAATGTTTTCTACTCTGTGAAAGGCAAGTAACAACATTTAACCCTTACCACTTGCGACTTTTAACAGAAAAGAAGTCTATTGAAAAACATTGTGGAAAAAGCTGAAAATACTGGTAACCAGCATTTTCTCCTTTTTTCACAATGTTTTCTACCCTAACGAGAAAAATTTGCATCATTTGAGCCCCACTCAAATTGTCGTCTGCAAATGCTTTCAATTTGGACTAGGCTAGATTGTTTTTGCCTGGTGAAAGCCTTTGATTTTTGGTCTGTAATAGCAGTACAGTCTTAAATCAGTAAATGCAGACTGCCCGCATGGTAACTGCTAGTTTTCACTCAAAATCAGCTCCCAATGGCAGCTCAGCGGCAGGCACAATCAGCAGGCAGCATTTTAGACGCCGCTAGGACGCAGCTGAAGTTCTAAGAAAAAGTTAAAATGCCGTATTCCACCGGCCGATTTTTTCCAATTGTGCCTGTCATCAGGGCGCCAGCTGGGCGCATTTCGTAGCCGCGCGGTGGCTTTTAGGTGGCAGACGGGCTGCAGTACAATTTTTACTCAGTCGTCATGGGGTTCAAGGGCCTTCAATCTTCCGCTGGTTATTGGTAGGAACTAACTGCCTCTCTCCAGCATCCGGCCTGCTGCCATTATGCTACCAACATACCAGTGTATGATTTCAAAATATCAGCCGACTGAGAGGCGACTGCGAGGTGTTGGTATGTGGTAAGACGGCGATCTGCTGAGTGCAGACTCCTGGACCCCTAAAAATAAATCTGATGCCATCCATCATACAAAATAGTCATCATGGAGATATTAATAGCACTCAGAGACTTGGGTATTGCTGAGGCTAGGGCTCTCCTCTCTTGTGCTTCAGTGCTGGGGCCTTGTCCTTCCCTTTGCCGCCGCTGCCTTTATCGGGCAACTTGTGGATGGAAAATTTCTTAAAGATTAGATCTCTTGTGGTTGATAATAATGAACAATTTGTAGTGATACGAGAGCAATCTATATATCCCACGTAAACCAGTCTGCCGCCATCAGATTATTGGGTGGGCGCCGGTTGATGGCCGGTGTCAGGTGTAAATGGCCGTGTCCGCCAGGTCGCTGGGTGGGGGCAAGCAAAATCTGACAGCTGCCACCAGCCGACACTCCACACCCCTTGGACTTAACAAAGTGACTTGCGCCCCCCGGAACCCCTCAGGCGGCCTTTTACTGGCAGTTATTTATGACCATTTGCACCGATTTGGAAAAAAATTGGCCGGCAGCATGCAACTTTAAGAATCCAACAACGATGTCTAAAAATCCACAAGTGGCAGTTTCACAATGTCACCGTAGTGTAAATGCTCTGAATTTGGAGTCTAAAACTGTCCTCTGGTAAAAGTTGATGAAACTCACATGCTCATAGCATATTTTACTCAAGTGACTGACAGCATTTTCAGATTTACCCACAATGTTTTCTTCTCAGTTAAAGTTAAATTTCGTCATTTGATCCACCTTTGACTTTTTGTCTACAAATGCTTTGAATTGTATAGGCAAAATTTAATAAAACCTCAACAATCATATGCATGGGCGCAGACACGTGTGCGGCATTTGTACAACATGCCGCACCAATAAAATTTGGCTGATGCGGTATGATACCGCAGTAATAAAATTGGCTGATGCAGTATGATGCCACACCCCCAGCACACCATCACACCTTTGGAGCTCAATTTCGCCGCACCAATTGGAATAACATGGCTACGCCTCTGGCCATATCTATCATTTACTCTCAGGCAAAATGGTAACTGTTACAGGATTTAACATCTTTTTCAACATTCCTTAAGTTTAAATCACAGCACCCAGTATACTTATACATGTTCTCTTGGAGCTTGTTACCAGTTCTTCTTACACTGTTTTTTTCCAAACCACTACCTACTTTCCCAAATAGATATCACAGGAACAGCAGTCTAAAACTGCGTTTACAGGCAAGCGGTAGCGGTAGTAACACTTGCAGCTGATTTTTTTTTTATGTACTTTTTTCATATCAAGTGTTCACTGGCACATGGCTGCAGCAGATCCATGGAGCAGGTTTTTTTTGTCACTGCTTGGCGCTCCCCTCTTTAATGGTCCAATCCACTAACCGCATGCTGCTGCACTTAATTTTCCAACAATGAACAAAAGATCAAGAAAGTCAGTTGATGATAACGTTAGCTGATCAAATGATTACTTCCATTTTGAGCCTACAGATTTTCTCTGAATAGTCTAAGTTTTCTCTTTTTTTGTATCTCTTAAAAGTTCTATTATGTTATGGCCCCAGTTAAAATTGTCTGACTGTCTGTTTGCTTGTCCCCCCGTCCACCGACCCACTCGCTTTCCAGTTAGCAACTTCTTGTGTGTTAAAATCTGCCTACAATTTTCATTGGAATAAGTTCAAAGTTTCCAAAATTAATCTCTATGATGTGCAGTTTTGCAGGCGACTTTTCTAGAACTTGGGTATCTGCAGGTGTTCTAGATATTAAGTTATTTCACTGCCAAGCCCTCATAGGCCTGTATGCTGAGACAAGCCCTTATAAATTTGATGCTGAGAATCAAGGAAACAAAATTAATAGTAAAACAATTTGGTCTTAAATTTCTCTTTTTACCACAATGTTCAATCCTTTACGATATACTGCCATGTTTTAAAAATCCTGAGGAAGAACACTTTTCAACACATTGTAGGGAAAATAGAAAATGCACAGTGTTATCTGAACTTCCAAAGACAAATCTGATCACCTGAGACACATTTAATAGTTATGTTCTCTGCATATGTACAGAATTTGCTTCTTAATTTTTTTTAACTCTTTATCAAAGGACAAAAGACTGGTCCAAATCCAAAGCATTTGCAGACAACAAAATAAAGGTGACTGAAAAATTAAAATTTGGTTTGGAAAGGGTAAAAAACAGCCTGTGGGAAAATGAGAAAATGCTGGTTACCAGCATTTTCTCCTTTTCGAACAATTTTTTCAAAAGGCTTCTTTCACAGGGGCGTCAAAAGTATGGATTGTGTGGTAATGTGTTAAATGTTGCTGTCTGGCATAGAGTTTAAAAAAAAAAAAAGCATTTTGCAGTGGCATCAAGAGCTGGATGCTTCAGGGAACAGCTTAAATTTCTTTTTTCTTTACCAAAAAAAAAAAATGATTTTGGACTTGTCCAAATTGGGAGTATTTGCAGCAAACAAAATTAATAGAACACTGAAATTTATTATGGGAAAGGTAGAAAACATTGTGGAAAAAGGAGAAAATGCTGGTTACCAGCATTTTCTCATTTTCCCTCAATGTTTTTCGAAAGCTTCTTTCTGAGAGTCCTGAAAACCCTGGACTGTCTGGTAGAGGGTTGAATTTTAGTTTTCAAAATATAATTTTGACATAACAGGCTCATAAACTGATGGGACAAAATAGCCCAAGATTAATTGATTTTGAAAGAGTCTAAGTGAAATTATGAGCAGGTGTATAGAATTACCTGGTTCGTCAAAAAGGCCCATTAGTGCAAACAAACCACCGCTATCTGTCAGCTATCTGTCAAGTATGTATAGGTAAAATTTTGTGTATCAACTTCTCTCCCTTTCACAAAGAAGTTTAAAATCTTACATTTATACGCAGTATTAATAATAAGGTCAACATCGAAAACGCAATTCTCCATGTTCTATTAATAGATCTTATCTTTTGTTGATTTCACCTAACCCTTACAGCAAAAATTAAAACTATCGAGCATCTTAAGTCTTGAAATACTTCAAATAAATGCAGGTTTCAAGGTTACTCTTTTACAGAATAGTCTATACAACAACAACAATGTAGATGAAAGCTCTGAGTGCATATTTCATGCAGTCTGATCTCAGTCTATACTATAAACTATAGTAACAGTGTGAAAGCGGTTTTAACACTTCCACGTTTGAATAAATAAGGTAGCTTGTTACTGGAAGATGAAGCCCCACTCTGTTCATAATCTAGATTAAGGTTGGGGACAGTGTAAATAAGAGATCAGACTTCACATTCTGTGCAGTCTGATCCTGATCTACACTGTCCACAAAAGTTTTTCATGTCATCTACAGTAAGGGAAGAGTTAAGGGTTAACAGGTTTGGATTGTGTAAAAAGACTACTGAAATCTGTCGCATTTCTTGTATGTTTCATCATTAACATAATGATCTGCCCACATCCATTCCTCAATCCTTGTTTAACCTTTTACCAAACAATCCCTGGTTTTTACGACCCCGAGATATAGAAGCCACTTGAAAACATTGTAGGAAAAGGAGAAAATGCTGGTGACCAGCATTTTCTCCTTTTCCCACAATGTTTTCTTCTCTGCTGGACACAAATTCCAAATTTTAGGCTACATTTATTTTGTTGTCTGAAAGTGCTTTCAATTTAGACCAGTCTAAAATTTTGTTGCTTGGTAAAGAGATAACCTTGTACCATGTGATTGGATCATAAAAACATGAGATCATTCGGCAAAAGGACAAGCTAGTGCTCTTCTGTGCTTGTGTCCTTCAAACTGAAAATCATTGTTCTCAGTAAATTCTGGTTTGATCCCTGCTGGTGTCAGGTGCTATTGGAAATCAGAGCTCCAGATAGACGGAGTGATTTTCAAAATTTCATAATTGAAAATATTATTCTCCACTAAACCTTCTGTTATGGGTACTTGTTAGAATCGTCTCATCGAGACAATTCTAATGAGTACCCACAACATATGGTTTGGAAGACAAATAAGAGATTTAGAATACAATCACTCCCTCTTATCTGGTGCTTTGATAATGATCTTGCACAGGGCATAGCAGATCCCTAAGACTGGTTATAGTAAGATTTTAGCTGAGGGAGTTATTGCTGTGTTAAGGTGCTGTCACACTCCAGCGTAAAGAGCCAGCGTATAAGGAACATATGGACTTTTTGGGCATACGCTGACATACGCTGAAACACGCTATGGGTACGCTGGAATACGTTTCTAGTACGCCGGGGCACGTCGGTGTACGCTGATGTACGTTGACGGCCAAAAAATTTTTTGAACACGCACAAAAATTTTCAGCGTATGCCGACGTATGAATTTTACGCTCATCATACGTTCCTCATACACTGAACACGCTAGAGGTACGCTGAAGGTACGTTACTCATAAGTCGAGTACGCTTCTCATACGTTGAAATTGAATGGGTCAGGAAACCTAGCGTTAGAATGAACGTGTGTCTGACGTGTATCTAACGAATGGCTAACGTTATAATGGTAGTTTTAACGACAGTCTAACATACTCAACTTATGCCTAACGTGTTCTGAGCGTACAGCAAACTTATCCCATGTGTATTACATGCGTATTTCCAGCGTATTGGGGGGGTTGGGGTATATAAAGTCTCACATTTCCAAATCTGTATCAGTTTGTACCAGCAGTTCAGAGATGGAGGTTGCTGTGCTGCAACATCACCAAAATTTGTTACAGTTGGCAGTTGACCTCATACGCTGAAAAGTTGCGCATATAAACAATTTTTCGAAATATTTGATACGGTCCTCATGCGCTGGCTCTATACGCTAGAGTGTGACAGCACCTTTAGGACTGAAAACTATTAGCATAACACGCATAACTTATAAACTGGTCTTTGAGCAGAAAACTCTTCATCTGGCAGAGAGGAATTTTAAAGTTAGACTTGTCCAAATCAAAAGAAGCAAATAACACACTTTAGATACAGGAATAAAAACTGTAGAAAATATTGTTGGAAAAGTAGAAAATGCTAGTTACCCACTGACTATGTTTTCCAATTAAAGGCCTTGTTTTTCAATGTCCTTCAGACTGTGGATTGTTCAGTACATAATTAATACTTCACTAGAGGACAAAATTTTAGACTCCTACATTGCAAGCAATTGCAGACAAGAGAATAAATGTGGATCAAATGATTTTATTTGTCCTTGGAGGAGTGGAAAACACTGCGGAAAGTGGAGAAAATCCTGCTTACCAGCATTTTCTTGTCTACCCATGGTGTTTTAGAAAACCCTCTTTGCCAGGGTCCTTAACTGTGTGATAAAGTGTTTAACCCATTACCACACAATCCTGACTTTTGACGACCCTGAGAAAGAAACCCTTTGAAAGCATTGTGGGAAAAGGAGGAGATGCTGATAACCAGCATTTCTCCTTTTCCCACAATGTTTTCTATCCTTTCCAAATCAATTTTCAATTTTTGATTCACATTTATTTTGTTGTCTGCAAATGCTTTAAGTTGGACAAGTCCAAAATGTTGTTGTTTGGTAAAGAGTTAAAAAAAAAGAATTGTCACACATGACAGCTATATTGTGACACAAGATAATCAATTAATTATTCAGTTCTAGCTGGAGGAATATAATCTGTTTTACCTTTAGATTCTTCGTGACATATCAGTAATATTATGCAATGTATCATAATTTCATTTTTATTTTTGAAAAATTTAAAGTATTTGCAGACAGCAAAGTAAATTGACTAGACTCAAAAGAGACTTTTTTTTTGTAGGATATCTAGAGTGACTGATATTTTCTCCTTCTTCCACATTGTTTCCAATTATCTTCTTCTCTGAAGATAGTAAAACTAATAGGATTGTTTGGTTACGGGTTAAGTCTTCATAGAACTTATGATGCAATCCTGTGTTTTACAACCCTGAGAAAGAAGTGTTATGGACACATTTTTGGAAAAGGAGAAAAGGCTGGGAACTAGCATTTTCTTCGTATCTCACAATGTTTCCTATCTTTTCAAAAATAAAATGTTCATTTTAACCCTTTACCACAAAATCCCCAGTTTTAACAACCCTTGGGAGGAAGTCTTTGGAAACCATTGTAGAAAAAAGAAGTGCACTATAATGATGGGAACCAGCATTTTCTCCTTTTCCTACAATGTTTTCTACCCTTCTAACAACAAGTTATGATAATTCCGTCACATCTGTTTTGTCCTCTGCAAATCATAGCCTTCAATTTGGACCAGTCTAAAATATTGCTGTTTGGTAAAGAGTTAATTGTCCCATATATTTAGCTTCTTGTTTGCCTACGTACTTTTTGTTTCAAATTCTGAAGACACTAAAAATTGTAGTTTAGGAAAGGCAGTCGGTACACAAATCAGGTGTTAGCACTTGGATAGCAGACCAGAGCTTGTATTCACCAACCATTAGTCTCAGTTTTATTCTCCAGAATGTTCTACATTTGAAATTAACACAAACTCTGATTGGCTAAACCAAATAGTTTAGTCAATCAGAAGTTGTGTTACTTTCCAATGTAGAAAATCTTGTATAATAAGACAAAAAGTATTCTAAACCCTTTCCTAAACAATCCCTGGTTTTTACGGGTCTGGAATAGTAGCCTTTTGAAAACATTGTGGGAAAAGGAGAAAATGCTGGTAACCAGCATTCTCTCCTTTTCCCACAATGTTTTCTAAACTATCATAGACAGAAATCATCTTTTAAGCAAGACTTGAATTGTCGTCTGCAAGTGCTTTAAATTTGGTCTAGTCCAAAAGTTTGTCATTTGGGAAAGGGTTAAGAATGATTTGTCAATCCATATTCACCAAGCATTTCTTATGAACATTCTTGAGCTGATTCTCAAGAATTTTTCATATCAAATTTTGTAAGTGACACAATTTTGATTGGCTGACCCAAATGATTACTTTCTAAATCCAGAATCAGACAACAAATATTGTCAAGAATGATTGGTGAATATGAACCCAGAATATGGTCATCTGAACGATTGTGTTGGCCATAATAAATCAGCAGTATGTGCGATACAATGTATAAGATCAGACCATGTAAGTTACAAATCATTCTGCCCATGCAATCAGATCTAAATCGATAAGATCTTGAACTGTGCATAGCCCATAATGTTTTAAAATACAGTCAGCTGACAATATTATAATGACTCACTTTTATCCATTACATTATATAAATCATGAAAACATTTTTTCTTTAGTTAACCCAATGCACAATAATCTCACATAGGGTGAGTACTTGTGACAACATTGCAAACAAAAAGAAAATGCTGGTTGCAAGCCTTTACTCCTTTTCTCACAATATTTGCTTTCCTTTCCAAGAAAAAAAAATCATCACTTTCATTGCATTTGCTTTGTCATCTGCCAGTAGTTTGAATTTGGACAAGTCATAAAGTTCTGTTGTCACAAGTGGCATAGAGTTAGGTATATTAGAGCTGTTCAGTTATTCATGCTTCATGGGCAATCTAGACAACTAAACCCTGCACCATTAACTCTTTACCCAACAATAAATTTTTGGTCTGGACCAAATTCAAAGCATCTGCAGACAACAAATTTTATCAAAATCTTGGGAATATGAAGATTGTTTACTGTAATAGGGTAGAAAAAATTGTGGGTAAAGGAGAAAATGCTTGTTATCAGCATTTTTCCTTTTTCCATGTTTTCTATAGGCTTCTTTCTCAGGGCTGTTATAAATCGGGATTGTGTGGTAAAGAGTTTAACAACAAAACTTTTGACTGGTAAAACTGAAAGCCTTGGCAAATGACAATTAAACATTACAAAAATGATAGGACAAAAAACTATGTGGAAAAAGGAGAAAATGCAGGACATCAAAAATTTCACCTTTTCCAAAAATCAAATGCACTTTTCATTACAGTCCTTGAAAGTCTTCTAGAAAGTTGCATGAAACAAGAAAAATCACAAAATCACATTGCAGATACAATCTTGAATGCCCAAAGCTCATCACTTCATCCCAACACCAAATAATCATCAGTTAACCCTTTACTCCATAGATACTCATTTCTATGCATTGCTTGTAGGAGCCTTTGGAAAACATTGTGGCAAAAAGTGAAATTGCTTGTGACGAGCAATTTCACTTTTTGTCACAATGTTTTCTATGCTATCAAAACGTGTCAAATACACATAAGAAACAGCATCATCCTTGCTGTTATTTTGGGTAAATTAGGGATACCATAGAAATGCCTTATGGGGTAAAGGGTTAAAGCAACCAACAGGGAAAAAAGGTCACCAGTGTTTTCTCCTGTTCCCACAATATTTTCAAAAGCTTGTTTCAAATAGGGTTTATGTGGTAAAGGATTGAAAGCGTTATACAGCAGCAGTCCAAAAGAAATTCGACAACCAAATGTTTCTTAGTCTAGTGTTATGATCTCATACTCATCATACTTATAAATGTTCGTTATTTTATTCATTAGTGACCCTACACACCAGAAGCATAATGGAGGAAGATGAGCTGGCTTTTATAAACATTGTGGAAAAGGAAACAAGAGGGCCATGATGGCCCTGTATCGCTCCACTGCATGCCAAACTTAGCAATACTTAGCAAGTTGGTTTTGAACATGAGACTCCTGAAACAGAACTAAGCTTGGTAGGAATCAAATTCCTTCAAGGAATTCTGAAGAGGACCAATTGGCAGGATCATTTCTGTGAAGTGTCATCAAAATTGGATAGTTAGTTTCAGAGAATAAAATGTTTGAAATAAATGTTAAATTACCCACACACTACAGACGCATGTACATGTGCACTACGGATACCGAGCCATGATATGTATAAGCCCAGTGGCCTTTGGCCAGTGGAGTTAAAAATGTTAATAACCAGTATTTCTGACTAATCTTACAAGCTTTTCTACCCGTTCAAATACAAATCCAATCCTTTGAGCCATGTATTACCTAAATCATTGTCTTCAAAAACAGGTAAATCTAAAATTCTGTCCTCTGGTACATGTTAATGCTTTAAACCCCCCCCCCCCCCCCACCCCCCCCCCCCGACACACACACACACCTCTACCCAAATTTTAACCACCATGAGGAAGAGGCCTTTTTATCTCTTTCCCAATGGACACAATTTTATATTGGTCCACATTGAAAACATTTTCCCAATGGACACAATTTTATATTGGTCCACATTGAAAACTGCTGCAGACAACAAAATAAATGCAAGTCAAAAATTGAAAATTGTTTCCAACAGGGTAGAAAACATTGTTCCCAAAAGGCTTCTATCTCAGGGTCGTAAAATCCAGGGATTGTTTGGTAATGGCTTAAAACATGGGAAAAGAAGAAAATACTAGTGACAAGTGCTTCTTCTTTTTCACACAATTTTGCTACATTATCACAGACAAACCACACAATCCAGAGTTTTAATGAACCTGATAAAGAAACCTTTTGGAAGCATTGTTGGAAAATGATTTTCAGTTTCCAGTTCACTTTTTTTTTGTCCTCTGAAATGCTTTCAATTTGCGTTTGTCTGAAGTTTTGTTGTAAGGTAAAGAGTTAACCCATTACCACACAATCCCTACTTTTGACGCCCCTGAAAAAGAAATCTTTAGAAAACACTGTGGGAAAAGGAGAAAATGCTGGTAACCAGCATTTTCTCCTTTTCCCACAATGTTTTCCACCCTTCACAAAACAAATTTCAGAAGTCACTTTTATTTTGTCGTTTGCAAATGTTTTCAATTTGGACAAACCTAAAATATTGTCGCTTGGTAATGAGTTAAATTGCTTTCAAGTTAGACAAATCTATATACATATTTTCCAATGTGGTAAAGACCAGCAAGCCTGACCTTTCCCTCACCTCCTTTAACCCTTTACCCCATAAGGCATTTCTATGGTATCTCTAATTGACCCTTAATAACACCAAGGATGAAGCTGTTTTCTATGTGTTTATAACACCTTTTGATAGCATAGAAAACATTGTGACAAAAGTTGAAATTGCTCGTCACGAGCAATTTCACCTTTTGCCACATTGTTTTCCAAAGGCTCCTACAAGCAATGCGTAGAAATGAGTATATATGGAGTAAAGGATTAAGATCCCCATTAAATGACTGTAATGTGTCACAAACTTAACTTTACATAATCTGCTGATTCATCAAGAATTAAGCAAACTGACATGATCCGTATTACATTTGTTGCTTTTTTGCAAGTACCACTTATAGCCTGCCCACGGAAATATAATTGTAAAGTTTAAATCTTCACCAGCATTTTCTCCTTTTCCAACAATGTTTTCCATGACCATTTGAGGTTTTTTTAAACTTAGTACTGTGTTTTCATTAATGCAAAATGAAAAAGATTTAGTCCAGTCCAAATTCCAAACATTGGCAGATGACACTTTTGATGTTATTGAATTGATGGAATTTCTCTGTGCTCTGAAAGGGTGAAAAATATTGCATAAGAAAGGAGAAAATGCTAGGTACCAGCTCCATTTCCTGCAATGATTTCAAAAGCCCTCTTCCTTAGGTGTTTAAAATTTGGAACTGTACCGTAAAGGGTTAATTTATCAAATTCACTGCAGTCATAATTATGTGACCCAGTCAGACAAAAAGGAACAACCTGGGAATTCCAGACATGAATTAGGTGAAAACAGATCAGATAGTGCAGGTCAATTAAGTTGATAGTTCAGATTAATTGTATAGCAAGGCAGAATGACCACTAAATACAAAAACATATAAGCAAAATTTTTTGACCTCGGATCAGTCTGCGCAATCCGTGCAGTCTGACCAGGGTCAACACTTTTCAGGTGCACTGACTGCTTTGATATGACCTACGCTATTAAGATGTAATCAAACTCCGATACAAACAAATAAATTCAATCTGCTCAATTAACCCATTAGCACTCAATCCCTACTTTTGACGCCCCTGAGAAAGAAGCCTTTTGAAAACACTGTTGGAAAAGGAGAAAATGCTGGTAACCAGCATTTTCTCCTTTTCCAACAGTGTTTTCTACCCTTCCCAGAAAAAAATTATATTTTTCAGTCACCTTTATTTTGTCGTCTGCAAATGCTTTCAATTTGGACCAGTCCAAAATTTTCTCGTGTGGTAATGAGTTAGACTTCGCAACCTTCACCTTCTGAGGTTTGTTTTGACAAAGAAAATAAACGTCAAGTTCTCTTGTTTTTTTTCTTGATGAAAAGTCAAATGTCCCAGATATTTCGCAGCAGACATAATTTCTGTTATCCCATCATTCCCAGCTGTGTGACTCAATATGAATTTAATAACCCTATCAGAATCAATCAGCACTTGATCCTTTACACGGACAGTCTTCTGATGCATCTTTGTATGGGGCTCTTTAATATAATACTGCTTAACTCGTTACGAAACGACAAAATTTTAGGCTGGTCCAAATTGAAAGCACAGACGACAAAATAAACGTAACTCAAAAATTGAGATTTGTTTCATCAGGGTAGAAAACAAGTGTTTTCAATAGGCTTCTTTATCAGGGTCTTAAAAACAGGTGTCGTTTGGTAAAGGGTTAACCCTTTCCCAAACGACAAATTTTGGACTCTTCCAAACCAAAAGAGTTTGCAGACGACAATTTCAGATTTGGAGAAAATGGCAGAAAGTTCTCAAAAAGGGTAGAAAACACTGTGGGAAAAGGAGAAATTGCTCGTTACGAGCAATTTCTCCTTTTGCCACAGTGTTTTCAAAAGACTTTTAATGCAGACACGTAAAAACCAGGGCTTGTTTGGGAAAGGGTTAAGACAGGACTGACTAGACCATGATCAGACATCACGGATGTGCATCTGATCTGAAATCTACCCTGACTTCATTCTAGCCCTTTACGAAACAATTTCCAGTTTTAATTAACAGTTGCAAAAAAGAAGTCTCTTGAGAATATTTGGGGGAAAAAGGAGAACATTTCACAGTGGCTAAAATGACTCGATTTTCATTTGACAGGGTAAAAAAGTTTCCGGGAAAAGGAGAAAATGCTGGTTACCAGCATTTTCTCCTTTTCCCATAACTTTTTCAAAGGCTTCCTTCTTCAGGGTCCTTAAAGTTCTGGATTGTATGGTAAAGGTTTAACCCATTACCACATGTGTAATCCCTACTTTTAATGACCCTAAGAAAGAAGTCTTTAGGAAACATTGTGGGAAAAGGAGAAAATGCTGGTTACCAGCATTTTCTCCTTTTCCCACAATGTGTTCTACCCTTAACAAAACAATTGTCAAATTTTAAGTCACTTTCATTTTGTCGTCTGCAAATGCTTTCGATTTGGACAAGCCTAAAGTATTGTTGTTTGGTAATGTGGTTAGTGGCTTTCCCACAACATAACTGACACAACTTTCTTTCAAAGTCACTGACCACACTTTTCCCACGCGCATCAGTGGTGAAGAAGCATAAATCCCAGGTAGAAACAATTTTTACCTCAACTGGGTATCGAACCCGCAACCACCAGGTCACCAATCTTACCACTAAATACAAAAACATGTAAGCAAAATTTTTTGACCTTGGATCAATCTGCGCAATCCGTGCAGTCTGACCAGGGTCAACACTTTTCAGGTGCACTGACTGCATTTAGTATCCATTGAGCTACCTGGCAAGGCAAACACAGAATATGACAGGCATTTTCATTCACTCCAATTACTTGTTGCTTCATTGCTAATAACTGTTGCAGTTGCTTTTAATTCTAAAAAGGATATCTTTTAACTCATTACCAAATGACAATATTTTAGGCTTATCCAAATCGAAAGCATTTGTAGACCACAACAAAAAGTAAATGAAAACTTGATATTTGTTTTGTGAAAGGTAGAAAACGGCGTGGGAAAAAAAGAAAATGATGGTTACCAGCATTTTCTTCTTTTCCCACAATGTTTCAAAAGGGTTCTTTTACAGGGTCTTTAAAAGTTGGGACTGTATGGAAAAGAGTTAAGAAACAAAACCCAGTAACTCATTATTAAACAGTTCCTAGAATTCACAACTCTGATAAAGAAGGCTTTTGAAAACATCGCTGAAAAGGGAGAAAAATGCTGAATTCTCCAGCAATTTCTATCCATTTCCAAATTTTTTCTAGACTTTCAAAAGCAAACTCCTTCATCTGAATCAGTGCTTTCACTTTTAACAAAGACCACAAAGATTTTCTGTGTTCTTAAAACTTGACAAACCCAGGGGAAACGGGATGAAATGCAGTAAAAACACACAGTTTTCAAGTTGGTTCTACTTCTTTACTACACCCCTGCCAGGATGTCACTACATCCAACACGTTCCGGCTAAGTTTTGTTGCGCGCTTGATAAAGTTCTTTGCGTTTTTATTACGTTCTTTCTGAGACCGTCCAGATCGCACAACACACTTATTGCATATTTACTACGCTCTCACGGCGCACTTCACGATCTTATAAATTCAAGACCATGCACTCTACATTCTCATTTGTTCTGCATGTTTTCTTGAGTGAAAATCCTGCGTAAAATTATGCCTCCAAAAGGTCGTAGGAGAAGACACAAAGGCCAGGAAATGGGAAGCAGTTCACAGCTTTGGCCCCAGTGATGATGCTAGAGTTACTGGTGTAGCAGAACCACAAGGAGCATTACAGCCTCCTACAAAGCAACTTGAAATTACTGAAGCCTATGAGAGAGAGAGAGAGAGAGAGAGAAGTTGAAACATAAGTGAAAATGTGAGAAATTTCGTGAAGTCTTTAAACTGAATTGCTAGATGTGACATTGACACTATGAGAACTTGGTGCAAAAGTACAACGAAAGTTTTAAGCACCAAACGAATGACTGTAACAAATGTAATGTTCTTATACAATGTGGCATGCATGTACCTTTGCCTTTGCAGAAACATGGAACACAACTGTCTTGGTATGAATGCAGTAAGAACACAGTGCAATATTTCAAGTCCATACCAGATTTGTACTTCATCAATGAAGACCATATTCAGTTCATGCCACATTGGTACAGCATCAATAGTGTTGTTCCTGTATCTTATTTAGTCCTTATTGCTTCCTGACTGGATCAGGTCCTCACTATGTTTTTTATGAGCATGTTCAAAATTCACCCAAATCAGGCAAGATCATAAAGATCACATTACATCCTTATTGGTTTCTACTGTGTTCCTTCTATGAAGAACAAGTTTGTACTGTGTTGGTCCAGTTTAACGTCAATGTATGAGGAACTTGGTCTTGTGTGACTGGGGTTTTAGAGGCTTTCAACTTGGAAAAGTCTGAATTATTCTCACTTGGTAAAGAGTTGATTATGAAAAATAAATTGAAGGCTACTTTAGTGATACTTCAAAATATAACAATATCAAGCCCATTAATTCAAAGATCAGATTAAAACTGTGCAGTTTGATCTTGATATGCATCATCTTATTATTGTTCCATTTCTTTCAGAATGAAGCAGTCGAGAGAAAGATTCCAATTTTGCCTTGGTAGCAAGTAAATTTGGGAAATAATTGAGTTTCCTCGTCCAATCTGTTTTTGGATCATGCAGAGTAAATGAATTGTTTGCAGGGAACATGAATTCTCTAAATAAAAAATGCTTTTACCCTTTACCAAACAATCCAGTTTAAGCAGTAAAGAGAGAAGGCTTTTCAAAACATTGCAAGTAAAGAGAAAATGCTGCTAACCTTCATCACTTCCTTTCCCCACAACCCTTTCATAGAATATGAGCTCCAGATATTAGAGGGCATGATGGTATTCTAATCCAATTTATTTCTCTTTGAAAACTTATGTTATGGGATACTCATTAGATTGTCTCGAAGGGAACAATTGTAATGAGTACCTACAACATGGGGTTTAGTGGAGAATAATTAATGTTTTCAATTTTAAGATCAAAATCACTCCCTCTATCTGCAACTCTGATGGAATAATTCCTTTAAATTTTTTTCTGCAATCAATCTGACATCTTCAACTGCTTTGAATTTAGACAAGTCCAAAGCTATGACATCTTATCAGTAAAGAGCTTAACCCTTCACCATATCAAGTTCCAACAACCTATGTGAAGAAGAATTTTAGAACTTGAGAAACAGAAAAAGAAGCGGGTATCCACCATTTCCACCTTTTTTTCCACAATGTTTTCTAGCATATCAAAGACAAAATGCTTGGTCACAGTCACATAAATTTTAAAATGTGAACAGGCATTTAGTTCTATTTCTTTCAATATGGAACTTAAATCTGAATACAGGTTATTAGGTTTTGTACTAATCATTTCTGAAGTTCTGAAGGGAAATCTGTTTTCACATTCACAAGCAAACACACTGAAATCTACAGAAAATCATGCAAGAAAAATAAAGCACCGTAATATTTTATAATAACATTTTGACCAAGAAACCATTTCAATGTTTCCAGTTACGGTAGAAAACCATTTTGGTCTCAAGAAAGCAACTAATATCACAGACGCCATTATACCCTTTTACAGAAAAATCTTTACGTCTTTATAGCAGGTAAGTTTTTGACTATATAAGGTGGATGGAAACTGGCTATTAACAAGCAATTTCACCTATTGCTACAATGTTTGTTAATTCAATCACCCTTCAACTTCTTACCAAAAAACACCAATATTTTAAAATTACCACTTGATCAAACTTGTCTTAACTCTTTACCAAACAACAAAATTTTATACTGGTCCAAATAGAAAGCATTTGCAGACGACAAAATAAAAGTGACTGAAAATTTGAAACTTGTTTAGGAAAGGGAAGAAAACATTGTGGGAAAAGGAGAAAATGCTGGTTACCAATATTTTCTCCTTTACCCACAATGTTTTAGAAGGCCTCTTTCTCAGGGTCGTTTAAAAGTCGGGATTGTCTGGTAAAGAGTTAACATAGTAAAAAGACATTGAGAAAGGAGGACATGTTGCATACTATCTGCACTTTATTCACAAAGATTTCAAAGATAGCTGTCTCCGGGCTTTTCATTTAGAAAATGATTAGTCCTTAACTCTACCAAAGGAGAAAAAAATTGAACTTGTCATGCATCTTTATCAAATTACAAAGTTTTAGACAGGCCTACACTGGAACCACTTGAAGACGACAAAATAAACACAACTCAAAAACTGAAATGCGTTTCCAAGTAGTGTAGAAAATATTATGGAAAAAGGAGAAAATGCTAGTTACAAGTATTTTCTCCTTTTCCCACAATGTTTTCAAAAGGCTTCTATCTCAAGGTCGTAGAAACAAGGGATTTTTTGGTAAAGGGATAACTGACAGTATTTGCAGCATCCAAGATAAAATTGTGACTCAAAAATTGAAATTTGTATTTGGAGTGAAAGAAAACTTTGTGGGAAAAAGAGATTACTGGTTGGAAGCAATTGTTATCTTGTCTTCAACTGTTATCAAAAGCTTTTTTTCTCAGAGTATTTGATGGTCAGAATGTGCAGTAAAGGGTTACAGAAATTCATACTGGTAGCCCATAGCTTACAAAGATTTTTTAATAGTCATAGACGGCAGTTTTCGGAGGCGAGGAGTAAGTGCTGAGTCAAACTATTAGAATTGCAAACTCATGTTTATCTGATAATCCATGTTGGGAGACTAACATAACTTGTTAATTACGGAATATTAATAATTCTGCAGTTACTCATATTAATTATACAGCATTAATTATCGCTCTGTCAATTACTTGATTCCTACTGAAAGAAATAAGACTTAGTGGACCACTTTGACAGCTGCCTTGTTAAAGTATGGTTACTCAGCATGAACTTCGAATAACTTCTTCAACACAACATAATTTCAGACTTGTCCAAATTAACTCTTGACCACACAGCAAAATTAAGACGTCCAAACTGAAAGCATTTGCAGATGTAAATAACTCTTTACCACAAATCCCGACTTTTATTGACCCTGAGATAGACAGTTTTAGAAAACATAGTAGGAAAAGGAGAAAATGCTGGCAACCAGCATTTTCTCTTATTCTCACAATGTTTTCTATCCTTCCCAAATCGAATTTCAATTTTCGATTCACATTCATTTTGTTATCTGCAAAAGCTTTTAATTTGGACAAGTCAAAAATTTTGTCATTTTGTAAAGAGTTATAATTTGGCTGATATGATGGAATATGTCTTTGATAGGGTAGAAAACATTTTGGGAAAAAGAGAAAATGCTGGTTACCAGCATTGTCTCCTTTTCTCACAATGTTTTCAAAAGGCTTCCTCATCAGGGTTGTTAAAACTTGGGATCGTGTGGTAAAGAGTTGAAAGCTTCTCTGGACATCATAATCATGAAATATGGTGGCTCAGATGATGGGAATTATTTTTTGACAGGGTCGAAAGGTAGGAAAAAAGAGATGCTGCATACCACAATATTTTTACAAAGATTTGCTCTCCAAGTTTAATTAACTCTTTACCACACAATCCTGACTTTTGACAACCCTGAGAAAGAAAGCCTTTGAAAACATTGCTGGTAATCAGCATTTTCTCCTTTTCCAACAATGTTTTCTATCCTTTCCAAATCAATTTTCCATTTTTGATTCACAGTTATTTTGTTGTCTGAAAATGCTTTCAATTTAGACAAGTCCAACATTTTGTCATTTGTTAAAGAGTTAAAGGAAGACATTACTGGTAAATGACTAATGTGTGAAAAGAAAACATTGACAAGTTCAATGAGCAGGCTATGATGACAGCGGAGCACAACAAGAAATGCATTGGCATGCTATGCAAGATCAATATTAAGTTCAGACTGTTAACAGTGTGCAGTCTGATCTCATCTCAATGCATTCAACATTTCGTGGGATATTCTGACCAATAAAAATACACACCCTGCTTTGAAAATAAAATACAATAGCCTTTTTGCCTGACTGAAAATATCCATTTTATTTCCATGGCACCGAAAGGATAATCTTTATCGACAGACAAAATTATAGACTAGACTATCTTTAAAAGTGTTTGTTAATGTAAAATGCAATGTTCATCAAATAAATGAACTTGTCAGTGAATCAGTGGAAAATATTGTTGGAAAAGGAGATGGTGGCAATTACTAGAAATTTTTCCTTTTCCAACAATGTTTTCAAAACGTTTCCCTGGCTCTCAGTCATTTAAGTCTGTGACCATAATCATGGTAAAGGGACAGATCTGTTCCTAATACAGAGAATGGTTTAGCAACTGTCTCCAATGACAGAAACTGACACACAATCCGGACTGACCCCCTTTTTTACGGATATCACAGCACGCATATGTGAGCTTGTTTCGGTCTCCAATATTAGAAGATTAGTCAGTGTTTTAGCACCGAGAGAAAAATGAATTCAATTGATTTTTCTGAGCTAGCAGAAATGTCTTCAAGCATTATCCATCAATTTGAGTGGGGACAATGAATGTGATCTGACAGTAAACATCCCACAGGCTTCAAGCTGATAGTGTTATTGGTCAAGGGAAGCAACTCAATTCAAGCAGGTTGTATAACCCATTACCAAACGACAATATTTTAGACTGGTCCAAATTGAAAGCATTTGCAGACGACAAAATAAAAGTGACTGAAAATTTGAAATTTGTTTTGTGAACGGTAGAAAACGTTGTGGGAAAAGGAGAAAATGCTGGTTACCAGCATTTTCTCCTTTTCCCACAATGTTTTCTAAAGGCTTCTTTCTCAGGGGCGTCAAAAGTAGGGATTGTGTGGTAATGGGATAATTAGTTTATATGCGTAGGGAAGGTAACCTACTGACTTCTTGTCAATATAACTAGTAAATATACGATTTTAGACTTCTCCATATTGAAAGCTCAAAACAACAGAAAATTTAAAGGTGGCTCACATAATGATTCTTGTCTTGGTAAGTATAGAAAACAAAGTAACTACCATTTCATTTTCTCATTTTTTCTGTCCCTTATGGCTGTCATTAATTTTATACCTTCAACCCTTTACCAAACGACAGAATTTTAGACTGGTCCAAATTGAAAGCACTTGCAGAGTAACTCATAACTCAAAAATTGAAACTTGTTTCCAGCAGGATAGAAAAAAATTTGGGAAAAGGAGAAAATGCTGGTATGCCATGTAACCCTTTATCACACAATGCAGACTTTTCACAACCCCAATGGAGGAAGCCTATGGAAAACATTGTGGAAAAAGGAGAAAATGCTGGTAACCAGCATTTTGTCCTTCTCCTACAATGTTTCCTCCCCTATCAAATACAAATTGCATCATTTGAGCCACACTGAAATTGTTGTCTGCAAATGTTTGAATTTGGGCAAGGCTAAAATTTTTTCATCTGGTAAAAAGTACAAACATTACATATGACACAATACTGTATTTTAACTCATTACCACACAATCCCTACTTTTGACGCCCCTGGGAAAGAAGCCTTTTGAAAACACTGTGGGAAAAGGAGAAAATGCTGGTAACCAGCATTTTCTCCTTTTCCCACAGTGTTTTCTACCCTTCCCAGCACAAATTTCAAATTTTCAGTCACCTTTATTTTGTCGTCTGCAAATGCTTTCAATTTGGACCAGTCTAAAATTTTCTCGTGTGGTAAAGAGTTAACATGCTTGAGGAAAATTTCTGTGGAAAATAAGAAATTCTGATAGCATATTCCCCTTTATCTCACAATGTTTTCTACCCTTCAACCTTTTCCTGCACAAGAACATCTTAGGCTTATCAAAACTCAAAGGATTTGCACAACACTAGGTTTGATTTCCATTTGAAAGACTGGAAAACACTGTGGGAAATGGGGAAAAAAATCTAGTAACCAGCATTTTCTCCTTTTCCACAAATGTTGCCCAAAGTCAATAAAACTTAAGAATGTAATTGGGCTAGATTTGGAAAGACAGGTTTCATCATTTGTACCATTTTAGATTTTTTTTTCTTAAAATGTATTCTCTGTTGAAAAAGTGAAGTGCTGCTGCTTGCTTGTCCATCTAGCAGTTAAATTATCTGCTTTCCATAAATTAACCCTCAGTGCATTGAACAAACCCAACCTACATTTTCAGTATGGGGAAAACACCAACATAATTACTACTTTGGGGTTATATTTTCATAGAATGTCTCAGCAAAGAGGACAGTGTAGGACAATGATCAAACTGCCCATCTGTGTGGTCTGATCTTGATATGCACTGAAAAAAAAAAAAAAAAAACTACAGCTGTGATCTGGGCTGCAAGGACTATTATTATAAGGATGGGGGAAAAAGACATTATATATGACAAATTTGTAACCATGTTGAGGTTACTCCCAGCTTTATGATGCTTCATTTCACCATCTACCCAAGATGACTACAGAAAACATGGTGGCAGATAGAGGAATTGTTAGGAAAATTTATGTCTTATGTCTTTGCCACACTATTTTAGTGATTACCTAAAGGCAATAGGGCCATTGGCAATAAATTGTTTACCTGAGTAAAGTCATGTAGGATTGATAAAGCTGAAGAGATCACCTACCATTCTTAAGTACATTCTTTGTCTTTCTTTTCAAGATTTTCTGAATGTGAAAGTAACAGAACTTCTGATTGGCTAAACCATTTGGTTTAGCCAATCAGAAGTTCTGTTACTTTCACATTGACAAATCTGAAGAATAAGACTAAGAATGTTCTTAAAAATGGTTGGTGAATACTGACCCTATTGGTTGTGATGATGTAAGATACACGAGTTCTAGTGACCTACCTTTTGTTGCATATATCAAGAAATACATTCAAACAAAGTTTAGGAGAACAAGACTGAAAATTTGGCCTTAAGACTGTACAATAAGTTTTTTTAAAATTTCATCCAGTAAACAACTTTTTGACCATGTCCCAATGTTACACTTGTCCCATGTATCATCAAGACAAACATTCTCAGCAACTTTTAACAAGTATCAGACTGAAAATATGGCCTCTAGAATGCAGACATGGTTTTTGTATGACTTTTTCTAGTGACCTACTTTTTTACCAAATCTGACCTAATTTCAAAATTGTCCATACTATTGACATGATAAATATTCTGAACAAGTTTCAAGAGTATCATGCTAATAATAAGGCCTCTAGAAGGCACACAAGGACTTTCTATGATTTGATCCAGTGACCTCCTTTTAGGCCCATTAAGACCAAGTACAAACTTGTCTGAAATATCGTCAAGACAAATATTCTGCCCATGTTTCATAAATATTGGGCAGAAAAAATGTAGCATAACAAAGGTACACTAGGTTTTTCTAAGATCCCCAGAGACCTACATTTTGACCTGATGTGACCCGATTTCAAACTTCCTAAGTTTCATGACTATCAGGCTGAAAATAATAGCTTCTCCAGATTACACACTGACAGGGTATATGTAATTCTTGACACCTGGATAAAGCATGATAGATACAGCACTAGCGAGAAAGCTAACCTTGAGTGCCTTTTGCTCAGATGAGCTAAGAATGCTAATAACCGACATTTCTTCTTTTCTCCCAAATCTTTTTTAGCTATTTCCCACTCCACAAAATTTTGGACTTGTCAAAATTGAAAGGATTTGCAAAATATAAACTAAATGAAGGTAAACCAACATACATTTTCAAAAAATAAGACTTGAGTAACTGCCATTTCATTGTTGATTCAGTGCAGAATATTTCGGCACAGTCCACAGACAGTTTTAGGAAGACAGATTTTGGAAAAAGTCACCTCTATTGCAAGTTTATCACTTTTGTTTACATTGGGAGATTCATAAGCAATAACACTGCATTCCAGTCTGATGGATGTCAGTAATAATAAAGATGACAGTAAACCGATATTGAAACTCTTCACTGCCACAGATATAAGTCGGTAAACTGTTATTGAAACTGTTCACTGCCACCAATGTAACTATTGATACCTAAGGAATCAATCAATTTCCCTCATATATTAAGACTTATCACTGTACAGGAAAATACAATCGAGACAGTTTGGGTTCTAAGAGCAATTGAACCTTTTAGCATAGAATCCTTAGCTTTATAGGATTATCTTATCTTTATCTAAGGGATAACACTATTGAAAGCACTCTAGGAAAAGGACAAAATGCCAATCTTACGAACGAAGTCCGTAACAAAGAAACAAATGAATAAATGCATGGCAGAAATAAGGGTCGGAGCGGGATTCGAACTCCGGAACTCCCGGACACAAGACCAATACCCTAACCACTGAGCCAAAGAGATATCTCCCTAACGCAGTAGCCAGGTATTGTATTTAAATCGGGAGTATGCCATGCAGGAAGGAGTGGTCTCCCATAACAGCCAATTATGAACATTTTCCTTTTTTTTCCCACCAATCCTCTCTTCCTTTTCAGAGAGCTTGAGCTTGTTTCTACCAACTTCAAATTTGTTGTCTTTAAATGATTTATCTGTTCAGTCCACAAATACCGGTACATCATTTAGGGAAACAGTTGAATAACTTTATGTAAATTAGGGTAAGACTGCATAAAAATTAAAGGCCTATCCTGGATCCATACTGTCCTGTATTTGGTGAGATTTTCTCACAAAACTGTCTTTAACTCTGTACCACATAATCACCGCTTTAAAAAAAAAAACTTAAGACAGACAGCTTCTGAAAACATTGTGGGAAAAGGAGAAAATGGTAGCAGCATTTTCTCCTTTTTCTACAATGTTTTCTACTGGACCAAAGACAAATACCAATATTTGAGCCATATTTAATTTTTGTGGTATTTGTGGAAGATAATACTACTATGAGTTCAAGATTGAATTTTGATAACCATGTATCTTATTTTGTGCAAAGCCAAAGGAAATAAACCCAGTTAAACTCATTTTTTCTCAGGCAAATGAGTTTTTCTGTAGCACTCAGATATGTAATTTGAAATGGCATATTAAAATACATTAGGCGAGACCATCAAGCATTGAAAATAGCTTCTATCGCTCATAGCCTTTTATTAGCGCAATGATACAAATTTGTCTACTTTTTTGTTCCAAACCAATTTGTTCCATGGCATGTTCGTCCTATGATTGTGCACTTCTCCATGTGATTGCTCATGAATATTTATAAAGCGAAGTAATTGATTGTAATGTTGGAAATTAAATGTAAAAGGCTGAAGATATTTCAAAATTATAGTTTTAAGGTACATGAGCACTCTCCCTTAAACCGAAAAGGTATTCATTTGCTTAGTGGGTTGACTTTTAAGCCAATATTTGAACAATATGTCTCTTTCTCTTTTTCTTTCAAACTACTACTTCCACACAATGGACAAAATGCACAAAATACCACTTCAGCCTTCTCATTGCTTTGATTATCATCTGAAAATGGTTTCAATTTAGACAACAGTCAAAGATTTGTTTGATTGGTAAAGAGTTAACACTAAAGTGCCTTTCACAACTTAAACTGTCTTTGGAGACAGTGGAAATCAAGATTGGGCAGCACTAAATCTTTGAACAACACTGACCTAATTGCAGCAAAACTGTATACAAAAGGAACTATGAATCTGCATTTTTTTTGGTTGTATTTTTACAATGAAAATGTCTGACAGATTTATTTGGCGCTTCAAGGGTTAAGAGAAAGGAATTTGGTGGTATGGTGATTAACGCTTCTCTCATTATTATTTCACTTACATCAAGGCAGCCAGTGCAATTATCTATGCTTTCCTGGAGTCTTTTTTATCAGTACTCTGCACAATTTTCTTTCCAAGCCACTGACTGCTTTCCCATTCAACCATCCTCAAGACAAAGGTCAGCCATGGGAGAGAAATGAATCCTGTTACAATGACTTATCAATTCTCAGAAACAAGAGGACCATGATGGTCCTATATCGCTCACCTGAGTACTAAGCTGTAAAATCGAACTTGTGACCCCTGGGCAGGGCCAATTTTGACCCCAGGGGCATCATAAGAAAAAAAACTTGCTAGAGGTACACTAGGAGATGCTACTTACAAAATATCAAAGCTCTATACCTTCTAGTTTCAGAGAAGTAGAATTTTAAAGTTTTCCTTCTTTGTTCATATGTTTCGAACTTGTGACCCCTGGGCAGGGCAAGTTTAGACCCCAGGGGCATCGTATGAAGAAACTTTGGAGAAGCCCACTAAAAGATGCTACATACCAAATATCAAAGCTCTATGCCTTCTAGTTTCAGAGAAGAATAATATTTACATTTTCCTTCTTTGTTCCTATGTTTCGAACTTGTGACCCATGGGGCAGGGCAAGTTTTGAGCCAGGGGCATTATATGAACAAACATTGTAGAAGTCCACTAGGAGATTCTACTTACCAAATATAAAAGCTCTACATATTCTAGTTTCAGAGAAGAAAAATTTTCAATTTTTCCTTCTTTATTTCTATGTATTAAACTTGTGACCCCCGGGGTGGGGCCAGTTTTGACCCAAGGGACATCATATGAACAATCTTGGTAGAGGTCCACTAGGAGATGCTACATACCAAATATCGAAGTCCTGAACCTTCTAGTTTCAGAGAAGTATAATTTTAAAGTTTTCCTTCTTTGTTCCTATGTTTCAAAATTGTGAACCCCGAGACAGGGCCACTTTTGACCCAAGGGACATCATATGATTAATCTTGGTAAAAGTCCACTAGGAGATGCTATATACCAAATATCAAAGCTCTGCACCATCTAGTTTCAGAGAAGAAGAATTTTAAAGTTTTCCTTCTTTGTTCCTATGTTTCAAAATTGTGACCCCCGGGGCGGGGCCAGTTTTGACCCCAGGGACATCATATGAACAATCTTGGTAGAGGTCCACTAGGAGATGCTACATACCAAATATCAAAGCTCTACATATTCTAGTTTCAGAGAAGAAGAATTTCAAAGTTTTCCTTCTGTGTTCCTATGTTTCAAAATTGTGACTCCCGGGGCAGGGCCAGTTTTGACCCCAGGGACATCATATGAACAATCTTTGTAGAGGTCCACTAGGAGATGCTACATACCAAATATCAAAGCTCTGCACCATCTAGTTTCAGAGAAGAAGAATTTTAAAGTTTTCCTACTTTGTTCCTATGTTTCAAAATTGTGACCCCCGGGGCGGGGCCAGTTTTGACCCAAGGGACATCATATGAACAATCTTGGTAGAGGTCCACTAGGAGATGCTACATACCAAATATCAAAGCTCTACATATTCTAGTTTCAGAGAAGAAGAATTTTTAAGTTTTCCTTCTGTGTTCCTATGTTTCAAACTTGTGACCCCTGGGGCGGGGCCAGTTTTGACCCCAGGGACATCATATGAACAACCTTGGTAGAGGTCCACTAGGAGATGCTACATACCAAATATGAAAGCTCTACGCCTTCTAGTTTCAGAGAAGAAGATTTTCAAAGATTTTGCTATTTTTTCCTTTCGGTTGCCATGGCAACCAGAATTATGGGTGGAATTCAATCTCTTGAACAACTTTGGTAGAGCTTCACCCAAGAAACATCCCTGCCAAGTTTCATTAAGATTGGCCCAGGGGTTTAGGAGGAGAAGATGTTTAAAGAAATTGTGGACGACGGACGACGCACGACGGACGACGGACGACGCACGACGGACGACGGACGCCGGACATTGGGCGATCACAAAAGCTCACCATGAGCACTTCGTGCTCAGGTGAGCTAAAAAATTGGCCAACCCGAGGATCGAACCCACAACCCCTTCAGGTTCCAAGTCCTGCATGCTACAGACTGAGCGACAGACTGACTTGCATTGAGTTAAAAAGGAATTTCAGTCAAAGGTTTGTTTTATTAATAATGCACAGAAGGAATTAACTAACTCTCTTTAGATCAAACAATCATCAGAAAGAAAGCTTTTGAAAACAGTGCTTGTAAATGATTTTTGAAAACAGACTGAAACACTGCAGGAAAAGGGAAATGGAGATGAGCAGCATTTTCTCCTTTTTTCACAATAGTTTCCCTCACAAGATGAGTTCCGAAATTTAAGCATTATTTGCTTTATTACCTGCAGATTTATTAACTCCCAAAGGTTCAAAATTTAATCATCTACTGAAGAGTTCACTCTTTACCACAAAATTTTGACTTTTAACATCATTGAGAAAGAATTATTAATCCTTTTGAAAACATTGTGGGAAAAAAACACAAAATGCCTGTAACCAGCATTTTCTGCTTTTCCCACAATGTTTTCTACTCTATCAAAGTCAACTGCCAAAGTTTCAGTAATAGTTGTCTTCTACAAATGCTTCGGAGTTGGAGATGTATCAAATTTTATAGTCTAGTGAACTAACAGTATGTTCATTAACAATCCACTGCCAGATATAATAATATTGACTCAAATATTCTTGAGATTTCGGGCAAAGGGAAATACGCAGGAAACCAGCCAATTTTCTTCTGTAAGATTTTCTACTCTTTACCCTTTAAAACATCATCCCCGAGTTTTGCTTGCACAATCCTGGGGAGGAACCCTAGGACATTTTGGGAAATAAAACAAAAGAAAAACCCTGGACACTATCTTTTCTGTCTTTTCCCATAATGTTTGCATAAAAGCTTTCCAGGTCAGGGTTGTAAAAGCTACGGACTGTTTTGGTAAAAGAATAAGACACATTTATCTTGGTTCCATAGGCCTTGCGTATCACAAAATAGTGCTTATTGCAGGTTCAAGATCAGACTGCATATTCTGTATGATATTCTGTACATTCTGATCTGACAAGTTAGGTTCATTTTGTATTAAGCCTTATTTAGGTTAGTTGAAATTTATAACAAACAGCTACAACCACCTTTTACCTGACATGCCTATTCAGAAACTAAATGCAGCTTTATGAAGTAAATTGAAAATGGTGCCACTTTTGATGTTCAACTGACCCCTAACTAGCCCCTGTCTGGCCCCTGCCATAGCTCTTTAGCTTACATAATTCAGGAAGCAAGGCTGATAAAGTGTCATAATGATGCTTTCCGCTTAGCTCCCTGGGGTCTTTGCATGCCCCTGATCAACCCTTAGCCCTTTACCATACATCACAACTTTTAGCACCACTGTATAAGAATCCTTTCGAAAACCTTGTTGGAAAAGGAGAAAATGCTGGTAACCAGCATTTTCTCCTTTTCCCATAATGTTTTCTTCCCCATCCGACACAAAAATCGTTATTTCAGTCACATTTAATTTGTCCTCTTCAAATCCTTTCAGTTTTGACAAGTCTAATTTTGCTGTTTGGTAAAGAGTTAACCAAACAATCCTGTATTTTACAGAGCCTGGGATACAAAGCTTTAGAAAAATGTTTGTAGAGAATGGATCAAGTGCTTCTGACCAGTATTTTCTCTCTTTCCCACAATGTTTTCAACACCTTCCAAAGTCACATCCTATCAAAACCATTATTTGATATGTATTCTGTAGATGCTTTCAAATACAACTCAATGGTGTGAATTGATAGTTAACCCCTACAGCAGTAAATAAACCTTACAGACATTTTCTACTTAGAATGAGACTCTAAACTGAGAATAAATAGCTGTCTTTACTGTTGATTGCACAAGAAGCTTTTATCCCTGGATAGTGCAGATTAAGATTAGACTGCACAGAATGTGGCTAAATCAACTGGTTTTGCCAACAAAAAGTTATGCTAGATTTTGAAACTGGCAAATTTTGAAAATCTTGGAGAGAATGTTCTTAACCCTTCACAAAACAATCTGGGTTTTTCATGACCCTGAGAAAGAAGCCTTCGAAAAACACTGACCAGCATTTTTCCCCTCTTCCCTGAATGTTTTCTACCCTTGCCAAAACAAATCTTATCAGATCTGCTTTTACACTAGCTCAAAGGGCAACTATGGTTGTGGAAGGCACATGAATGGTTATGCTTACATTATTTACAGGATTTAGGAGCTGCTGAGAACATTTGACATTCAGAATGTTATTGAAGTTGCCTGCTGCAAAATTGTTTGAAATTGACCCTTCACCACACAATCCACAGTTTTACCAGCCTGACAGAGAAGCCTTTTAAAAACTTTATGAAAAAGTAAGTGCTTTCAAAACAGATTTGCTCAAAATGTTGTACTTTGTAGCTTTTACCCTTTACTAAGCAATCCTTGTTCTGACAACAATAGGAAAGAAGCCTCTGGAAGTTATTGTGGGAAAAGAAGAATATGCCGGTCTGCAGAATTTTCTGCTTTTCCAAGAATGTTTTTCATTATGCCATATACAAATCCAAACATTCGAGGCTCATTCAATTTTGTCAGCTTTTGAAAAGATTAAGGAAATAAGGTAAAATGCTTTTCCCACTATAATGCTTATAACCCTGTGATAGACAAATTTTATTGTTGACTTGCCTTTAACCCTTGACTACACAATTCTGACTTTTTAATGACCCTGAAAAATAAGCTTGTTGAAAACATTGTAGAAAAAGGAGAAAATGCTGGTAACCAGCATTTTCTCCTTTTCCTATCATGTTTTCTACAAAAAACATTCTGATCTTACCGTCATGTTTAATTTGTCATCTGTAAATGCTTTCAATTTGGACAAGTTTTAAATTTTGTCAATTGGTACAGAGTTAATTTGTCATCAGCAAATGCCTTCAATTTGGTCAAGGCTCAAAGTTTATTGCTTGGCAAAGAGATAAACTTGTCAACCTTGACTTACAAACCCTGAAGAAAACATGTTTTAAAAACATTGTGGTTACAGAAGAAAATGCAGATCTCCTTTATCCACAATATGCATTGCCATTCAATACCAGAAATAACCCTTTGAGTGACAATGATAATAATTATGATTGTATGGTGTTTAACACTGTTTTGTAACATTGTTTCAGTTTTTCATCATGGCACCCAATGCACTTATCCATGCTCTCCAGGAGTCTCTTTTACCAATACTCCGCACAATTTTTCCAAGCCACTGGCTGCTTTCCCACATAACCATTGTCCAGATGATGGTCAGCAGTGGGAGAAGAGTGAGTCCTGTAAGGCTGACGATCAAAACTCAGAAAAGAAATTGGCCAAGCTGGGGACCAATATACCACAACCCCCAATGCTCAAATTCCCACTGTACCAACTGAGCTACCATTACTTGGCGAGCGTCGATGAATTTGTCAACTGCAGGAGGCTTTAAATGTTGACGTTAGTCTCAACTTTTGTCATTTTGTAAAGGGTGTAAGATTTGCAACTTATGTACCGGTACTTCAGTTTGTCCTTCTCACAAAATAAGTTTCCTGTACTTAGATATCCAAGGTTAACCCTTTGCTCAATAGATACTCATTTCTACACATTGCTTGTAGGAGCCTTTGGAAAACATTGTGGCAAAAGGTGAAATTGCTCCTGACGGGCAATTTCACCTTTTGTCACAATGTTTTCTATGCTATCAAAAGGTGCCATATACACGTAAGAAATGGCTTCAACCTTGCTGTTATTTAGGGTCAATTAGAGATACCAAAGAAATGCCTTATGGGGTAAAGGGTAAACACGCTAAATGTAAATGAGCCATGCTCTGGCAAAAGGAGATTTAATGTCTCTCTGCAATGCATTTCATCAGACAAGTTGTTGCTTAATTATCAATCCATGGGTTCCATTTTGTCTGACTACCAAGTGACCTTTGGCATGCAGAAAATTTATCAAAGCAAAGAGTTTTAATCTAGGTCAGCCTGCATGATCTGAGCAGGATGACCAATGACGAAACAATGAAACACTGCCAGATGCATTAACACACTATCACAGCTTTTAATGACCCTGAAGAAGAAGACTTTTGAAAACATTGTGAGAAAAGGAAGAAATTCTGGTTACCAGCATTTTTTCTCCTTTTCCACCAAGGTTTTCCATCCTTCCAAAAATAAATTTCAAGTTTTTTGTCATGTCTATTTTGTTATCTGCAATTACTTTCGATTTTGCCAAGTCTAAAATTTTGTCACATGGTTAAGACTAAGATGTTAGGCCCCCTTTTCACATTAAACATGGCTCAGTTATGATATAACGTAATAATCATGACACTTAATGATGTGCGTTTCATACGACTAAAAGTTCATAACTATATAATTACCATCTGCATACAAAAAATGTGTATTTTTTCTTTACTAAATGATCCCTGGTTTTCATGATTCTAAAAAACATTGCAGGAAAAGGAGAAAATGCTGGTCACCAACTTTTCTCTTTTTCCCACAAAGTCTCTACCATTCCAGCACAAAGTTCAATTTTTGAGTCATATGTTAATCTTGTTGTCTACAAATGTTTTTAATTTGCACCAGTCTAAAATTTTGTCGTTTGGTAAAGAGTTAAATGGCTGCCATATAATCTGAGTTTTAATGATCCTGAAGGAAAGGGATTTTGAAAGCATTCCAGGAAAGAGAGAAAATGCTAGTAACCAGCATTTTATCCTTTTCTCACAATGTTTTATTATTTTTCCAAACAATCCCAGGTATTTACGCCTGAAAAAGAAACCTTTTGAAAAAATTGTGGTAAAAGGAGAAAATGCAAATAACTAGTAATTTTGCTGCAGATAACTACATCTACCCATCCTTTCCTCAAGCTCCTTTGACCAGTATACCATGAACAATTTTTTTTTCATGCTACTGGCTGCTTTCCCTAATAAATATTGTAGAAACAGCCTTTAGGAGCACAAGAGGAATGATCCCTGTCTTCACTAGCAGTTTCTTAATTTCCAGCAGCGTCACAAATTCCATGGTCGTTAGAAGTACCTTAAACATGGGATTGACTAGGGGTTTAGTGTAGGTTATGTGAAAAAAAAAAACTTATGGCAAAAGAGAAAATAACTCACTGGAACAATTTCTCCCTTTGCCACAATATTTTCAAGTCACACATGAGGGAGACACAACAATATTTCTGCAGTAACCTCTAAGGATGGATGACCTCTGACAAGGACACTTGATTTCTGCTACAGTTCACTCACTTTCAAATCAGGCAAATAAGTTTCCAGGGATTACCTGCTCGATTCCAGGAGTTGGTTCCAATACTCTATTAAGCTCACTAATTGAGCAGATTGCAAAGAATACTAACTAAACTGTAATGATCGGGTTTTCAAGTTAATTATGCCTGCTCAGTGACAACATTATCAATCTTGGGGAAACATTTATACAGATCACATCAACAACGGGCTCTGTATAAAACAATAATCAATAGATTTCTTCTCAAAATAACATTTCGCCTACACTGGAACAACAGTTCCAACGTTGATTGGATAATCGAGAAATCTGATAATTTAATGACAGAGGTCTCGGGAACCAGTCTTTTCCCAGAAGATTGCTTTATAATACTTCAGGACTACTCGATTGCTAATTTCTGCCACCAGGATTGCCATATTTCTCTAGCTGTCCTCCTTTCTCCAAACTCATTGTCGAATCTTTGCCATGTTCCTAATACTGTCTGTGAAATGTTGTCATGTGTCGATGGCTAAATTTCCCTTCTAAAACTTCATTGTGTAAGTCCATAGATTAATTCTTCACCACTTGATCTAAACTTTTAACCTAATTTCATTAACAAACAACCATGTCCTTTGAATAAAAGATGCTTTTGAATGGGAAAGTTCTGTCAATGTTTAACAAATTCCTATGTTAGAGCAACATTTAACTCTTTTACCACACAATTCCTGGTTTTAACAACCTGGAATAGAAGCCTTTTGAAAACATTGTAGGAAAAGGAGAAAATGCTGGTAACCAGCATTTTCTCTTATTCCCCAATGTTTTCTACCCTGCTGGAAACAAATTTCAGGTTCTTGAGATGCCTTTATTTTGTCACCTGCAATTTGGATCAGTCTAAAATTTTGTTGTTTCGTAAAGGGTAAAGTTTTTCTCTGGAAATGCCTTCAATATAGGCAAAATTTTGTAATTTGGAAAAGGGTTAAACAACAAAATATTTAAAGAAGATAAAATGTTTGGGTGTGGCTTTTAGATTTTAGGTATTAAGGAAACAGGTATCTATATCACTGGAAAATCATGTAAATATTTATCGGGTGGAGTTAATTTTTTAACAAAAAACAGCTATGCATGTACGTATTATACAAGTCTTTGAAGTTGAACTTCCATGGTTTAACTAAACTCATTACCAAATGACAAAATTTTTGTCTTGTCTAAATCAAAAACATATGCAGAAGATAGAATAAAAGTGACTGAAAATTGGAAACTTGCTTTGTGAAGAGAAGAAAACATTGTGGATAAAGGAGAAAATACTGGTTACCAGCATTTTCTCCTTTTCCAACAATGTTTTTTAACCCATTACCACACAATCCCTACTTTTGACACCTCTGAGAAAGAAGCCTTTTGAAAACACTGTGAGAAAAGGAGAAAATGCTGGTAACCAGCATTTTCTCCTTTTCCCACAGTGTTTTCTACCCTTCCCAGAACAAATTTTAAATTTTCAGTCACCTTTATTTTGTCCTCTGCAAAATGCTTTCAATTTGGACCAGTCTAAATTTTTTTCGTGTGGTAAAGAGTTAACAGGCTTCTTTCTCAGGGTTGTCAAAAGTAGGAACTGTGGTTTAGGAATGCCCATTTCATACATATAAGTGAGCTCTGGCAAAAAGATGGATAAAAGCAGCTTAGTAATGCATCATAACATGCATGTCAGCAGGTAATTATGAATCCACAACATCCATATCATCTATAAATGGACTGAATCATGCTGTAGAATGATCATTGGCTATGCAGAAATTTACAATTGGCAACAAGTTTTGACCCATGTCAGCCTGCACAGATTGCAGTGAAGGTTGTCCAAATGGTGGACTTGTGTCCAAAAGGGTTTAACCCATTACCACACAATCCCTACTTTTGACGGCCCTGATAAAGAAGCCCTTAGAAAACATTGTGGGAAAAGGAGAAAATGCCTGTACCCAGCATTTTCTCCTTTTCCCACAATGTTTTCTACCCTTCACAAAACAAATTTCAAATTTTCAGTCACTTTTATTTTGTCGTCTGCAAATGCTTTAAATTTGAACCAGTCTGAAATATTGTCCTTTAGTAATGGGTTAAGGGAGTGATTACGATTTCAAAATTGACAATATTAATTATTCTTCACTAAACCCTATATTGTTGGTACTCATTAGGATCATCTCATTGAAACAATTCCAATGAGTATTTGGAATACCATCACTCTGTCTTATCTTCAGGTCTGAGGATGCATACCCTTTCCTTGTGAATTCCTAAAAAACTTCGCTAATGTTACAGTGATGTTGGAAACTCTCCTTTTTCATTTCTATCACTATTTCATTGTCGACTGCAAAATTTAATGCTTTCAATTTTGACGGGTCAAAAATTTGGTCATTTGGTAGAAAGTTATTGAATAAGTCTATAAATGGATTGCAACAAGAAGTTACTCCTTTAAATTTTTCAGGTATTTCATCTAAACATTTATTCCTTTCCTTCTAATGTTTTCCTATGTGTCATTTATGCAAGTATTAATCCATCTAAAAATAACCTTCACAGTAATTGGTTAAAACAGATACTATTCTCTTTGCTCTGACAGCTACATATTGTTTGTCAACACACGACCATGCGATTAACTATGCTATCCTAACAATCTTAACCCTTCACTCTATAGATACTCATTTCTAAGCATTGTTTGTAGGAGCCTTTGGAAAACATTGTGGCAAAAGGTGAAATTGCTCGTGACGAGCAATTTCACCTTTTGTCACAATGTTTTCTATGCTATCAAAAGGTGTCATATACACATAAGAAACAGCTTCATCCTTGCTGTTATTTAGGATCAATTAGAGATACCATAGAAATGCCTTATGGAGTAAAGAGTTAAAGCACTTGATTCATCCTGCACACTATTCTAGCCCTTTGCTAAACAAATACCCTGACAAGGAAAGTTTTTGCATAGCAGACTCTATACTACAAACTGAAAATGACGGGTGGGGGCGAGGATGTTTCTTTTTTTTTTTCCTCCCACAATTTTTTCAGTACATTTCCATGATCATTAAGTCTGTAATACTTTGAATAAATTTTGAACAAGTTTAGAATGTTATTGTATGGTAAGAGTTAACGCTTTACCAAGCGCATGTGCAGGCAACAAACTAAATGTAGTAAATTGGTGATTTCTATCTTAGATTGGGTAGAAAACATTGTGGGAAAAGTAGAAAATAATGGTTACCAGCATTTTCTCAGTATTTTCTTCTTTTTCCTGAATTATTTCAAGAGGCTTTTCTTTCACAGTCCTGAACTCTACCAAATGACAAATCTTTGACTTGTCCATGCAAATCCAGAGCATTTTGCAGACGATAAAAAGTAACAAAAAAATTTAAATTTGTTTAGTGAAGGGTAGAAAACATTGTGAGAAAAGGAGAAAATGCTGGTTACCATCATGTTCTCCTAGCTTTAATCAGAATGTTTTCTATGGGCTTCTGTCTCAGGGTCATCAAAAGTAGGGATTGTGTGGTAATAGGTTAACCCTTTACCACACAGTGACATCTTTTGACGACCCTGAGGAAAAAGCCTTTTGAAAACATTGTGGAAAAAGGAGAAAATGCTGGTAACCAGCATTTTCTCCTTTTCCCACCATGTTTTCTGCCTTATCAAAGCAAAATTGCACCATTTGAGCCACTTTAAAATTGTGTTCTGCAAATGCTTTCAATTTGGGTAGGTCTAAAATTTTGCCATGCGGTAAAGGGTTAAAAGTTGAGATGGTGTGGTAAAGAATTAATCTAGGCCCACATCTCTCAGATAATAGGGTATTTTGTGTCAATGTTGTTCAGAATGAGTGACTAATACTGACAGCTGGAAATTAATATACTGGGTAATGGTTAATTTTGATTAACCCTTTACCACACAATGCCGACTTTTGACAACCCTGTGAAAGAAGAATTTTGAAAACTGTCGGAGAAGGAGAAAATGCTGGTAACCAGCATTTTCTCCTTTTCCCACAATGTTTTATCTCCTCTTCTATAGATTAAATTTCAGTCAATTTTATTTTATCGTCTGCAAATGCTTTCGATCTGGACTAGTCTAAAATTTTGTTATTTGGTAAGCCTTTTTCAAACAATCCAATAATTTAACCATCTTTTGGAATATGGATCCAGGATATAAAGAAAAGGAGCAAGACCATCATTTCTCCTCCTTTCCAAGCAACATTTTCTACTCTTTCCACACACTCATCCAGTGGCAGACAGTGTATATCAAATATCAATGAACAGTCTGATCCTACCAGGGCACATATTCACCAACCATTCTTTAGAATATTCTTAGTCCTATTCTCCAAGGTTTTCTAAATTTGTAAGTAACACAACTTCTGATTGGCTAAACCAAATGGTTTAGCCAATCAGAAGTTGTGTTACCTACAAATGTAGAAAATTCTTAAGAATGGTTCTGAAGAATGGTTGGTTACAGGCCCTAAGTGGTGTAATAACAGAAGTCCCCAAAAGTAATCTAAGGCAAAATTGGCTGTAAAAGAAATAAAATAATGTAAATAAGCATAGATATGAAAGCACTGCTAATCTAATGAGTACTTTGAGAAATGAATGAAGAGGATAATGTATTTTAGGAAATAGTTCCTGCTGTTTTATAACAAGTTCTCACTGATGGTACACCTGAGTTTCCATGTTCACCCATCCCTCACATAATATTTGACTGGTTCTACCAAGACTGCTTCCTGATACTACATGCTATCTCAACATATAAATAGAACCAATTTAGCATCGAAATACACTGCTCAAAATAAATTAAGGCATGTCAAGGACCTACATGACTGTATGAGCTGTCCCAGTTATATGACTGAAAAAAAAAATTTAGAACCAGAATAAAAACAAAATTCAAACAATCCATTAATTATTTAACTTTTTATAACAAGGCAGAAATTTAAACTCAATCCAGTTGCAAATAACAATTTAACCCTTTAACAAGCAACAGAATTTTAGACTTGTCCATGTTGAAGTCACCAATGTTACAGAGTGCCATATTGTTCTTTTCTGGATGTGTCTTGTAGTCTTTTGCAAACCCTTTCCAAAACAACCCCTTGTTTTTACATGTCTGCAGTACTAGTCTTTTGAAAACACTGTGGAAAAAGGAGAAATTGCTCGTAACGAGCAATTTCTCCTTTTCCCACAGTGTTTTCTACCTATTTGAAGAACTTTCTGCCATTTTTATCAAATTTGAAATTGTCGTCTGCAGCAAACTCTTTGAGTTTGGAAGAGTCTAAAATTTGTCATTTGGGAAAGGGTTAAGCAGGATTCTTAGCATACAGAATCCTCTTGTGAACAAAGAGTTTTAACGTTACATGATGTTACATGGACGACAACACATGAAAAGGGGCATTCGGATATTTGCGTAAAGAATCTTTTCAAATCAGCCGGGGCAGTCCTAACAGGCTAGTCCAAGACAGCACTTTACAACAACAATACATTTTGTGCTGCAATAGACTTGCGCAAAGCAGAAAATTACATAAGAACAGAAAATGTCATTTCAGACAAGCCCGTCTCAATGCTCCTTTTCGTAAGTTGAATGTTTATGCAAGTGTCTGAATGCCCCTTTTCGCATGTTGCAGGCTACATGTGATTCCTTGATGAAATGATTCATAACAGGTACATTAACTTGTGCTTTTTTGTCCTTTGCTCATAAATCCATCCAACTTTGTCACAGTCATGTCAATTTTTAAGGTTATTAAATTCATTTTAATCCTTGACATTTTTTGTGTCTCAAACACATGCAGTTTCAAAGCTGTCAATTGAATGGTCATGTACATAATACAAGTTTTGAGTAAATTGGATTACCAAGTTTTCTACTAGTTGAAACATACATGATGAAAAAATAAAACAATTCAATGCTTGTCAGCTCTAAATTGTCAGCTCTAAACAAATATCCAGAGGTAATTGCGTATTATTTCCTGTCAATAAAACAACGTTCTTCTGCTATGGTTTCCAGCAGCTTCTCTATAGTCCATTTTCATTAAACAGTCTGTTTATAGGCTCTGATAAGACTGCTTTTGATGAAATTTAACTCTACCAAATGACAAAATTTAAGACTAGTCCAAATTGAAAGATTTTGCAGACGACAAATTGAATGTGACTTAAATGATGAAATTTGTATGTGACAGGGTAGAAAACATTGTTGGAAAAGGAGAAAATGCTGGTTACCAGCATTTTCTCCTTTTCCAACAATGTTTTCTAAACCTCTGTAATCGAGGGTCGTTGAAAGTCGGGATTGTGTGGGAAAGAGTTAAGAAAAGAACAAATGAAATGCCATTAATCATCTCCTTTTCGTTTTAACTAAATGATTCCTCCCTTTCCAAAGGTAAAATCCAGTATTCAAACTACCTTTCTAATCTTTCATTAACAAAACCCATCATTTGAGTGACTTAAATCAACTTGTGGTCTGCAAATTTTATGCCTTCAATTTAACACTGTAGTATAAAATTTTAAACTGGTCAAAACTAAAAATGTTTGCTGACAACATGAATTAGACATTGATGTAACGATTAGTCTCAAAAAGTATTAGAGCCCTGTGGGAGGAAGTAAATGCTGGGTACAAGGACTTTCTTCTTTTCCCATAATGTTTTCATCCTCATTTCCATCATTAAACTTCTTTGGGGAAGGGTTAAACTCAATAAGGTCTAAAATTTTGTTGTCTAGTAAAGAGCTCAGGTTTAAAAAAGTAATTCTATAGATATCGGGCCAATAGAGAAACTGCTCATGAAGAATATTCCCTCTGCCACAATGTTTATAAAAAGTGAGCTACTGCAACACTCAAGCGTCTGTTAGTGGTAATCGCTGTTAAACACTTCTATCAACTTGAACTCCATGTTTGTGTGTTGGAGCTTAATAAATACATCACTGCCGGGATGTGTTAAGCTAATAGGCAAACAGCCACAGTATTTGATACAAATAATTTACGGTTTTTATTGCCCCCCTCATTGTTCGAAGAGGGGAGATTATTTGCTCAAATATTTGTCAATTATGCTCACTCCAGGGCCTAACCAGCTTGTAAACAGTTTGGGGTACAACCACAGGTGAAAGGTCAAAATGGCAATATTTTGGAGGTGAACTAAAGACTATCTCAATAGAAATTTTTACCCAGTCCCTCATGGGCTCTCTAAAACATTATCAAGTGATGGACAGGACCAAATTCAGGGAATCTGCAGAAGACTATCTTAATGTTATGAAAATGATAATATCTATTCTAGTACAATTTATCAATAATTACAAGAAATTTTTATAGCGCAATTTCTAGCATTTTCCCTTTCTTCCACTGTATTTTTCTATCCTATCAAAGACATAATCTTATGATATGAACAATTTTTAATTTGTGGTCTGCAGATAGCCTTCAACATGGACAAGTCAAAAAAATCTGTCCTCTAGAAACAAATTAACCATTAAAATGCCTTTCACGGCTAAAGTTACCTTTGCCATCAGTATAGATCAAGATCAGGCTCCACAAAATCTGCAGCCTGATCTTTGACCTACTCTGTCAACTCTGCTGATTCACAGAAGAGAAAAGCAACCAGGAGATTGCAATTACTTGCAGCACATTTCTAGGTCGAAAGTGTCTGAGTTTTATTTGGCACTTGATCTATAGGTTAAAGCTGGGTATTCAGATTTTTCACATCTCACCAAATTAAAAAAAAATATATGTATCGCTGAAATTTACATGATAAAAAACATACAAATCATCAATAATTATGAATCATAATACTACACAAAAATTTTTTTGATGTTATTCCCTTGAAAGGCTACGCTGCCTCTTAAGGTATTTGTAGATTTCGCCCCAGAAATAAAAAAAGCATTGTGGGAATGTCAAATGATTGTCATGTGACTAGTGACACTTAAATTCCATTACATAACAAACATGTGATTATTTTACATAATGTATTCTTTGGGTGCTATGTTTGGAGCTTCAGCTCAGTATTTCTGGAGTGTACACTTCTGAAGCGAGTTGCTCATGTAAAAATAGACCGTATTTTCATTCAGTGTCAACTTGGGCCAAAGTAAATCTCTAAGTTCTCTTGTTGCCAAATGGCTTTCAACTAATGGGGTTTTATGAACGAAAATTATAAAGCTTTGGGTGTACAAGGATGATTTTTTTCATTTTCGTAAAATTTTCATCCCAAAATCTGAAGGACCACCTTTAAAAAAATCTCGATATGACAGGTGGATCACCCAAGGAGTGGGTGAAATATTACACAAGAACCACTACAGCTTGTCTGCCCAAATATTATACAAGAAGCAAATAGCTTATCTGCAGTAAATATAGTGTATACACTTACATTGTTGATAGAGACTTGAAATTTCAGCAGAGATGCCAAACTGTGAAGAAGTACATAATTATTACAAGTTACCATCAAAACTGATATGTGACAGCTGCTTCTGTTTAGGCTAAGACTCCAGTGTTCGCATTCACATAACGTTTTGAAGAACATTCTTTAGTCTTATTTTCAAAGATTTTCTAAATTTGAAAGTGCACAACTTCTTATTGGCTAAACCATCTGCCAACAAGAGCTTCGCAAAGCAGTTCGCATACCTTGGCTTGTCTGTGAAATGGGTTAAAATGTAGAATGCCTGCAGAGATCCACATTTTAAGTCACAAGCACAACATTATGATTTATAAAAATTCATTGTGGTAAGTTTCAAATTATTCTGATAGAAAATGTAGGAGGGGTTGCACACACAAGAAACTGGTAAAATACGGATGGAAAGACAGATAGATGACATGGCCATAACGTAATACAACCCTTCAGGAGTATAAAAACACAACCCAAATAATACAAAGCCCGGAAGAATGCTTTTGAAAGCATCATGAGAAAAGAACAAAATACTGATAACCAGCATTTTCTTCTTTTCGCCAAATGTTTGCTATCCTTCAAAATACAAATTTCATGTTTTAGGTAATATTACATTAATTTTGTCAACTGCATATGCTTTGAGTTTGAACAAGTCCAATTTTCTTTCACATGGTAAAAGGTTAAAGAAATACAAAAAGCACAATTCTAAACTTCAGTCTTAATGAAATGACCTCTATTTGTAATCAAAAATCTGGATTGATTGCTAATAAAGCCTATAAAAAATTCAACACAGACAAAGCGGTGATTTTCCAGAGGAATTCTGGTGATTAACCCTTCATCAAACAATTCTGCATTGCAATGACCCCGAGACAAGAGACTTATGAAAACAGTGTGGAAAAGGAGAAAATGCTGGTAACCAGCATTAATTCTCCCTTTTCCACAATGTTTATTTCATTGAAAATCCCATTGATCATTTGAAACATGTCCTGTTTGTCGTCCCCAAACGCTTCTAACTAAGACAAGTCTAAAGTTTTATAATTGTCCTGTAAAGAGTTCAGAATTGAAAAAGAGAGAATCTCCCACTCTCCCCAACACTCTATCTAATTAATAATGCATACTAACCAAACATTCAGCCATTACTACATTATTCACTGGTATTTGAACTCTTGTCCAATAAATGTTACCCAAATCTCTCGAAATATAGTTAATATTCATTTGAAATATTACTCATTATGAGGTGTCTGTTGCTTTTTGCCACCATATTTTAACATGACTTTATGTACTGAATCTTTGTTCTTCATGATCCACACTATTTTACAAGATTGTTAATAAAGTATGTTGCTTCATGAGGTTATATTTAAATGAAATAACAGTGCTGAAAAAAGAAGCAATAGTGAGAGAAATGCTGATGAAACTAAAGTCATCCATCATCAACCATAGTCTTCACAAGAAATTTATTACAATTTGTAATACAGGGAGGTAATTCTTGGAAATTGGATAACAGAAATTATCTTCAATATAACTGATTTTTAACAGCTTATAATATCTTTTTTTCTTCATCTTGCCGCAGACTATTTTTAAAATATTGCAATCAAGAAATTAAATTTTCATCTTTGAGTAATTTCCAAAAATGCCACAATCTTTTCAAATGTATCTACGTATCAGACCTTTATCATTAATAACTTGTATCACTAGCTGATATTGCTCAGTAGGTATAGCGTAGGACTCGTGAACACAATGTTTCGAGTCACTACAGGTTGTGGGTTCAAATCCCCTGCTAGCCAACTAAAATTACTAAGTCTTTCGGATGAGACATTAAACCAAGGTCCTGTGTGATGGTGCTATTGTAACACTGAGCATGTTTAATATAAAGAACGAAGCGAAGCTCTCAGTAGTTTCGACCTGTATACTTGCACTATCCCTTGTAACAAATCACCGTCTTCTGGGGGCGTGACTTAGATGGGCAACCGGTAGCAAAAATAAATAAACAGAACTAACTGACACCAATAACTTGTATCACAGTCATATACACTTCAAAGACATTTGCAGTAATAGTAAGCTAGAATAGCCAGCATGATAAATGCAAGCTCTTGTGGCACTAACATGTGTGGGTTTGATTCTAATGTTAGCCCACTAAAAGGGAATCTTAAAATAGATTGTTTGGACCAGATGTTACAGCAAGGGTCAATGTTACCTTGCTACTCACAATCCGAGGATGAATATCATCCTGTATCTTGCACTATCCCCAGCAACATAACAATTTTCTGGGGTTGACTCATTACCATACGACAATTTTTTGGCTTGTTCAAATCGAAAGCATTTGCAGGCGACAAAATAAAAGTGACTGAAAATTTGAAATTTGTTCAGTGAAGGGTATAAAACATTGGCTGAAAAGTATAAAATGCTGCTTACCAGCATTTTCGCCTTTTCCCACAATGTTTTCTAAAGGCTTCTTTCTCAAGGTTGTCAAAAGAAAGGACTGTGTGGTAATGGGTTAAAGCTCATTAAGAGAATGTGGTTCAGATGTTAAGTAAACAAAAATCAATCTGTAAACAAAAATCAATCAATCAGTAGTAACTTTTACCAGGAGAAATCAGTAAACTATTTACAAAACAACAATATCTTGACTCAGTTTAACTGTTTACCAAACAACAAAATTCTGGACTGGTCCAAGTTGAAGGCATTTGCAGACGACAAGATAAATGCGACTTTAAAATTAAAATGTGATTTAGGAGGGGTAGAAAACATTGTGGGAAAAGGAGAAAATGCTGGCTACCTGCATGTTTTCCTTTTCCAACAATGTTTTCTAAAGGCTTCTTTCTGAGGGTTGTTAAAAGTCGGCTATGTGTGGTAAGGGGTTAATACATGACAAAATTATCGACAGATTCTATTTGGAAGCATTTCCAAAGGACATAGTAAATGATTGGTACAAATAAAGGGATTCGGAAAAGATTTAACCCATTACCACACAATCCCTACTTTTGATGCCCCTGAGAAAGAGGCCTTTTAAAAAAAATTGTGGGAAAAGGAGAAAATGCTGGTAACCAGCATTTTCTCCTTTTCCCACAATATTTTCTACCCTTCACAAAACAGATTTCAAATTTTCAGTCACTTTTATTTCGTCGTCTGCAAATGCTTTCAATTTGGACCTGTCTAAAATATTGTCGTTTGGTAATGAGTGAACTCTTTACCACACAACAAAATTTTATTAGGTCAAAATTGAAAGCATTTGCAGACAACGAAATAAAGGTGACTAAAAAATAGAAATTTGTTCTGGGAAGGCTAGAAAACACTGGGGGAAAAGGAGAAAATGCTGGTTTCCAGCATTTTCTCCTTTTCCCATAGTGTTTTCAAAAGGCCTTTTTCTCAGGGTCGTTAAAAGTCGGGACTGTGTGGTAAAGGGTTAAAGAAAAGACAGTGGTAAAAGAAGAAAATGCTGGTTACAATAGCAGCATTTTTTCTCCCGTAATGGTTTCAAAACCTTTCATTCTCAGGGTCGTTAAAACTCATGCCATCCTGAATTTTTCGCATGCAAATGCTCTGGAAATGGACCAGTCTAAAATTTTGCTTTCTGGGAAAGAGTTTTTAATCCTGTCGAAGATGGCATAACCTTAGAATTGTCCAAATAGGACGAAAAATTCATTGTGACTTAACTGGTTATATTTATCTTCAAAAGGCTTAAAAACAGAGTAGGGATAACGGAAAATGCTGTTTATCAGCATTGTTTCCTTTTCACACAATATTTTAAGGTTTCCTTCTGTCTAAGAGTAACTACAGGATGGGCTTGTCTGTTAAAGGGTTAAGAGAAGGAAAGCGAGAAGACAGGATTTATAGTTCATTTGCTACATGTCATTGATTATTTCAAACAGTAGATTGTTTTCTGACTGGGGAGGAAAATGAAGATATCTATAAGTATGGCAGTACTGTCATTTCTGAGCGACGGCTGGAGGACTGTGGGTAAGTAATTTATCAATAAGTACACAGATGATTCCATTACAGGCTGAATAATCATCGTGTACAATTTATTTGTTTTTTTTTTCATCTTGTTTTTGTTTCTTTTGTAGCCTTCTTTTTTGACCCTGCAAGGGGATAAAACTTTTTACAGGTCAAAATTGAAAACCAAAAGAAAAGACCCTTAACAAGAAATGTTTTAGAAATATAGTTGAAAGGCAGAAACTGCTGAAAACAGCATTTTCTCCTTTTTTCAGAGTGGTTTAAACTCTTTAAAAAAAAAAAGCAACCCTCACCATTTCAGCAACATTTAATTTGATCTACAATTGCTTATAACTTCATACGGAAAAAAAAAATCGGACTTATCTGAGCTGAAAGCATTAATTTTGAAGATGGCAAAATGAATATGACTTAAAAACTGAAAGTTGTTTTTGAAAGGGCAGAAAGCATTGTAGGACAAGGAGAAAATGCTGGTTAACAGCATTTTCTCCTTTTCCAGCAATGGTTTCAAAAGTCTCTTTCCTAGGGTTGTTGTGACATTCTAAGACCACTATGAGTTCAATATTGAATTTTGAAGACCATGTTTCATATTTTATACAAAACCGAAGGAAATAGACCCAATCAAACCCAATTTTTTCATGCAAATGAGTCTTTCGGTAGCACTTACACATGTAGTTTGAAATGGCATATTAAAATACACTGGGTAAGGCCATTGATTGTGGAAATACTAACTTTTGATAGAAAATAGCTTCACTTGCTCATAGCCTTCTATTGGTGCAATGATACAAAATTTGTCTACTGATCGTTTTGTCCTTGGTTTTTTCATTCTGAAACCAGTTTGTCCCATGGCTTGTTCATCCCATGATTGCGCTCTACTATATTTGATTGGGCATGAATATTTATAGATCGAAATACTTGGTTGAAATATTACGAATTAGCTCTTTATCACACAATCCCGACTTTTAACGACCCTAAGAAGGAAAGTTTTTGAAAACATTGTGGGAAAAGGAGAAAATGCTTGTAACCAAAATTTTCTCCTTTTCCCACATTGCTTTCTACCCTCCCACAATCAGAATTCAATTTTTGATTCACATTTGTTTTGTAGTCTGCAAATGCTTTCAATTTGGACCAGTCTAAACTTTTGTTGTTTGGTAAAGAGTTAAATGTTAAAGATCAAAGGTCAGAGATATTTCAAAATCATACTTTTCAGTTACAAACTTAATTTTATGTATATGTTCACATGGTTTTCTCTCTACCCATGATGGATCCTGTAGACAAGGGATGTTAGTCCTGACTCCTCCTAATGATCAAAGGGAGACCACCAATACACAAATAAATCTAACTGTGATGAATACTCTCCCTTCAACCAAAAAGATATTCATTTGCTTAGTAGGTTGAGTTTCAAGCCAATATTCAAATACTGTTTCTCCTTCTTTTTTAAATAATTAATTACACAATATGTCTTTGACAAATACCACTTCAGCATTCTCAATCCTTTGATTTACACTTGTGATTGTAGAACAATGATGAATTAAAGCATTGCCTTCAGCTAGAGTTGAGGATAATAAATAAAAGAGTATTTTACTAACAACATTAGCTCAAAACAGTTCTTAGATGCATGCTTTATGTCATTGGAATGCAGATAAATGCATACTTAACTCTTTACCAGGCGACAAAATTTGGACTGAACCAAATCGAAAGCATTTGTAGATGACAATTAAAATGTTGCTATGATGATGATTTCTGTCTTTTACGGGGTGAAAATATTGTGGGAAGAGGAGAAAATGCAGGTAACCAGCATTCTCTCCTGTTCCCACATTGTTTTCTAGCATTTTATAGAAAAATCTAGTTACTCGAGCATCATCTCATTTGTCATTTGCAAATGCTTTCAATTTGGGTAAGTCGAAATTCATATTAAATTCAAAAGTCATAATTTGTCGTCTGGTACAGAGCTGAAAAAAAAAAAGAAATTTTTCTCCTTAGTGTTATCAATGGTTCAACTTTTCCAACAGCAGTCAGTAAATATTCTTTTGTGTTTACTACCTTGAAAACTTAAATGAAAATATTGAGGGGGTGGGGGGGGGGGGGGGAGGGAAATACTGCTAACCGTCATAGTTTCCATTTCAAACAATGTTTCAAAGATACATTTGAGAAACATTTCATTTATTTAGATCTCAGAATGGGTAAGTCTGATGATTTTGTTGTCAATTGAAAAATGTATAATTTATTATAAAACAACAGAATTTTAGACTTGTCCAAATTCAGAACATTTGCAGACAACAAATAAAATGGGGTGGTAGTTATGAATTTCTTCTGCAAGAGGTAGGAAAATATTGTGTGAAAAGAAGGAAATGCTGGTTGCTACCATTTTCTCCATTCACAATACTGTTATCAAAGAAGCCTCTTTCTCAGCGATTGTGTAGAGGTTGTGAGGTAAAGGGGTAACTACCTACAAACTGGGTGGAACACTTTTGATACTTGATACCTTTTTCACCAAATAAACTTTTTCCTTAACCCTTTCCCAAACAACAAATTTTGGGCTCTTCCAAAGAGTTTGCAGACAACAATTTTTTATTTTGAGAAAATGGTAGAGTGTTCTCGAAAAGGGTAGAAAACACTGTGGGAAAAGGAGAAATTGCTCGTTATGAGCAATATCTCCTTTTCCCACAGTGTTTTCAAGAGTTTTACTGCAGACATGTAAAAACCAGGGCTTGTTTGGGAAAGGGTTAATTTATCTTTCTTTTCATAATGGTCAACTCTTTGACCCATATTAAATTTTAGTACTTTGACATACCAAAATATTTAGAACCTAGTAATCCTATCCTAGACTACAAATTTTCAGAATTCTTCAAACTGAAAGCATTTGCAGGCAACAAATTAAATGTGGCTAAAATTAAGATATCAATAACAACAAATTTTAGATTTTTCCAAATTGAAAGCAAATGCATATGACAAAAAACAATGAGTTTTAAAAATTGAAACCTTTACATATGGTGCAAATCATAATAATTGCCATATTTTTACATGGTAAAAATGAAAGTTACTTTTCTAAACAGGTTTCTTATGCAGTAAGACTTTACCGAGACTTTAAGTTTCAATTTTTGAGTCGCATTTGTTTTGTTGTCTACAAATGCTTTCAATTTGGACAAGTCTAAAATTTTGTCATTTGGTAAAGAGTTAATTGTAATTGTCTGTCAACTATACAGTAAACTAAAACTCCCTGCACAAAATGGTTCCACCCTCTATCTTTATTATAGTTAATTCACAGCTTCCAGTGCACCTATTCTAAAGTTTATTTTCCAAGTACGTTGCAATATATTGTTTCCGTACCACTGGCTGCTTTTCCACATAAACTTTGTCAGAAAAATATTTAACAGAGAGAGAAAAGCATTAAACCTGTTGCAATGACTATCCAGAGCTCCAGGTAAGCCGAAGCGATGGTCTTCCAACTTTTATCATTTCACTTCCAAACCCAATGTTGTGAATACTACTTAGAATCGTCTCAATGAGACGATTCGAATGAGTACCCATAACATAGGGTTTAATTCTTCACCACACAACGGATTTATAGACTGGTCCAAATTGAAAGTATTTGCAGATGACAATATAAATGTGAATGAAGAATCATAATTTAATTTGGAAAAGGTAGAGAACATTGTGGAAAAAGGAGAAAATGCTGGTTACCAGCATTTTCTCCTTTTCCCACAATGTTTTCTAAAGGCTTCTTTCTCAGGGTCTTCAAAAGTCGGGGATTGTGTGGTAATGGATTAATGGAGAATGAATAATATTTTCAGTTTTGAAATGGAAATCACCCCCTCTATCTTCAGCTCTGACTATCAACAAGCTACCTTGGTTAGGCTACAATTTGGCTATAGGCTGATGTATCAAACTGGCCATCCCATTAGGTTTAACCCATTACCACGCAATCCCCGATTTTTGATGCCCCTGAGAAAGAAGCTTTTAGAAAACATTGTGGCAAAAGGAGAAAATGCTGGTAACCAGCATTTTCTCCTTTTCCCACAATGTTTTCTACCCTTCACAAAACAAATTTCAAATTTTCAGTCACTTTTATTTTGTCGTCTGCAAAATGCTTTCAATTTGGACAAGCCTAAAATATTGTCATTTGGTAATGAGTTAGAAGCCAGTTTGTCACTGACTGAACCACCTAGTAAAGCAGAAAGGTTACCTGAAGATGGAAAAGGATTACAAATAATCATCATCTCTATGATTTTGGTGAAAAGCTTTGTTATCATTATACAGGTAGGTGTTCCAAAAACTCTTTACCGCACAATGCAGAATTTTAACTACTCTAAGATAGAAAACTTTTGAAAACATTGTGGGAAACGGAGAAAATGCTGGTAACCAACATTTTCTCCCTTTCCCACGATATTTTCAACCCTTCCCCTAGCAAATTTCAGCTTTTCTGAGTCACCTTAAATTTGTCGACTGCAAAAGCTTTGAATTTGGACAAGTCTGGATTTTTTTTTGTACAGAGATGAACTCTTTGCAACACCACAATGTTAGATTTGTCCAAATTTAAGCAATAACAGATAACCAATTTAATGTGGCTTGATTGATAGAATTTCTCTCAAAATGTAGAAAATATTGTGGGAGAAAGGAGAAAATGCTAATAACCAGCATTTTCTCATTTTACTACAATGCTTTCAAGAGCCTTTATTTGTCAGGGTTGTTGAAATACAGGATTGTTTGCTAAAGGGTTTACCAACTTCTTCCCACTTGAGATAACCTTGCAGAAGACTCATCTATAAACATCTATTTAAACTGAGGAAAATTAACATGGTTTAGGTCTGGTACATGAATTAAAGATAAAATATTGTGACAACAGAAAAAATTGCAAAGCCAGCAAATTCTTTTTTAATCATCCCATGTTACAATCCTTATACAATCAATCAATAACAAGTGTTAAGTATGACACAGAGAAAGCTTTTGAAACAACTTTGGCAAAGGAGAAATGCTAGTAAACAGCATTTTACCACTTTTCCCTCAATGTACAATGTTCTCTACCTGTTTGAAGACATATCCCAGTATTTGGCAACATGTAATTTTATGACTGTAAATTCTTTTCATTTGCCAAGGTCTAAATTCTGTCATTGGTTAAGAAGTTACACTTGAATCACTGCTTGACAAAAAGTTGTCCACAGGTGGTTAGGAGATAACATGAAGGTGACTAAGGCGATATCTTTGTATTTCTGTCATTCTCTGCTGGAAATAGATAAACTACTGTCCCATAATCCTGAGTTTTAAAGACCCTTAGAATGAAGCCTTTTGAACACATTGCATTTTCTTCTTTACTCACAATGTTTTCTTCTCTTCCAAAGATCTCCCATTTAATTGTACCACTTTCATATGTGTCATCTGTTTGATACATGTAATTTCAATTTTGAAGAGTCTATGATGATTTCTTTGGAAAAGGTCTATACTGATCTTCCTATTTCAACTAGTATTTATAACAAATTAATTATTATGATTTTTACTTGGGTCAAAAAAGCCTTGATATCACACTATTTTACTCTGACTGACAACAAAATTGTAGACTTAACCAAATCGATTGCATTTGCAGGCAACAATTCAAATCAACCTATAACTAATAAGGCTCCCCCCTGTTACTGGTCATGACATGTATTTAATACTCACTTTCGAAACAATCCTACTTTTTACAACCCTGTGGAAAAAGGCTTTTGAAAACTTCTTGGGAAAAAAATTCTTGAGACGGCATTATTCTCCATATCGTACAATGTTTTCTATTCTGTCTTCAGATTCATTCTGGCAAAATCATATCTCAGATCACCAGTTACTTCCCTTACTCCATTAGCTAATAAAACCAAGCAACCTCATCAGGGTTACGATCAATTGATTATTTTTATGAATACTGTTTGAGAAAGAATTGACAAAAAAAAAACTTAAAAAAAAATCTACTCAGCCCTAAGATCAACCCCCATACTACTGTTTCTACTACCAGATAATTGTCTTTGTGCCACAGCAGTGAACAATATGAGGACCTCTTCAATATGTAAACTCTTTCATAATCACAAGACAAAATTAGAACTGCACATCTCCAATTGCAAGTAAATATTGCTCAAAGAATTGGATCAGAAAGGTTGAACATAATGTCAGTTACAGCATTTTCTCCTTTTGAAATTGTTTTCAAAAATCTTCTTCTGTTAAGTCGTTAAGCCCAGGATTCACTGACAACTTTAAGCTATTCTTTGCCAAACAATTTCTTCTTTTTTTGACCCTGGTAAAAAAAAAAAAACTTTGAAAACTTGGTAGCAGCATTTTCTCCTTTTCCCACAATGTTTTCTACCCTATCATAGAGTTCATTTGCAACAAGTTTGAATCTATTATTTGCAGGTCTGTTTCGGAAATAGAGTCTAAAATTTGACGTTTGGGAAAACTTTAAAACACTAGATTACGTTGTAAAGGGTTTATAACATCACACAAACCTACCTTGCCCTTTTGAATAGAATGAATTCAGACAATAAAAGCAACTTCTGGAAGAATTTTGTAAAAAGTTTGGATAATCGATATAAAACAGAATTAATTGCATGAATAAATGCGATACAGATAAAAGCTAAAGGAGCAATTTCTCCTTCAGCTTATATGTTTCAAAAGTTAAATCAGCTGCAAACATGGAAAAAAAAGTTCAGTCTGCTGAGGAAATGTGTTAAGTGGTTATATCTATATTGATGTAGCTCCCTGGGTTTTCTGATATCTTTACAGGCAGAAACACAGATAAACTCACTTTATCTGCATGTTTAATCCGGAGGAAAAAAGAAAACAAGTTTAACACAATGCCACAGCCCGCAAGAGATCTTGATAAGTGTATAACGCCCAGCTTGAATAACTTCTTCTGGGGCAGTTGGGTATTAACCAGACATCAAAACTTTTAAACTTGTCTTAATTCAAGGCATTTGCAGACAACAAATTAAATGTTATTCAAAACATAAAATTTGTCTTTGAAAGGTTAAAAAACATTGTCGGATAATTAAAAAATGCTGGTTGGCAGTATTTTCTTTTCCAACAATGTTTTTAAATGCCTGATTCCTTAGGGTTGTCAAAACTCTGGATATTTTGGTTAACCCATTATCAAGCAACAATATTTTAGACTGGTCCAAATGGAAAGCATTTGCAGACAACAAAATAAAAGTGACTGAAAATTTGAAATTTGTCTTGTGAAGGGTAGAAAACATTGTGACAAAAGGAGAAAATGCTGGTTACCAGCATTTTCTCCTTTTCCCACAATGTTTTCTAAAAACTTTTTTCTCAGGGGGCGTCAAAAGTAGGGATTGTGTGGTAATGGGTAAAAGTTTCAGTGCTAACCAGATGACAAAATGTTAGACTGGTCCAAATTAATTGAAACAGCAGATGACCCATCTAATATGGGCAGTGGAGCTAAATATCAATGTTGGGCAAGGCACACTTAATATTAGATTGATCCCTTTACCCCACAATGCCATCTTTAAACAATCCTGAAAAAAGAATGCTTTTAAAACAGTGACAGAAAGACAGGTATTACGATTTGAGCTGCATATGCATTTTTAGACCGGCAGTCCATTTTGTTGAAAGCACTTGCAGACGTCAAATTCAATGCGGCCAAAGTGTTGTAATATTGTCAAAGAAAGGACTGAAAACATCATGGGGAAAAAGGAGAAAATGCTGGTTACAATTTGTCAAAGGAAGATTTAAAAACATCATGAAAAAACGAAAAAAAAAAAGCTGCTTACCTGCACTTTCTTCTTTTTCCATGATGTTTTCAATCCTTTCTTTGACAAGTTGCAAGATATTCAATTACAGTACCTTCTTTTAACCCATTACCACACAATCCTTACTTTTGACGCCCCTGACGAAGAAGCCTTTTGAAAACAATGTGGGAAAAGGAGAAAATGCTGGTAACCAGCATTTTCTCCTTTTCCCACAGTGTTTTCTACCCTTTCCAGAACAAATTTCAATTTTTCAGTCACGTTTATTTTGTCATCTGCAAATGCTTTCAATTTGGACCAGTCTAAAATTTTCTCGAGTGGTAAAGAGTTAACTCGAATTGTATGGTTAACTCTTTACCAAACAACAAAATGTTAGACTGGTCCAAATTGAAAGAAAGTATTTGCAGATGACAAAATAGATGTAACTCTAAAATTTATTTCCAAGAGGGCAGAAAACATTGTGGAAAAAGGAGAAAATGCTGGTTACAGCATTTTCACCTTTTCTTACAATGTTTTCAAAATCTTGGGGTCGTAAAAACCAGGGATTGTTTGGGAAAGGGTTGAGGGCCGCTAGAAAAATGGCCTCAAATCTTTACTTCAGGTAATTATAAATGTAGCGCTACAAATCAAATAAAGTTTTAGCAGCGTAAAACTATTGGAAGAAAGAATAACAGTTTAAAAATCTCGATAACCAAAGAATGCGTCAATTCATTTGAAAAATTCAATAGCCCCAAAACTGGGTACTTAGACCTCTATTTTGTAATGTTAACTCCGATAATTGTTATAAATCTAGCAAAGTGAAATTATTCACCCTTTCAGTTTACAAAATTAATAAACTTTCAATTCAGCGTGTTACTTAATGAAGCAACATATACAGGACGATTTTAACCCTTTACAAAACAATCCTGTGGCCTTATGACCCTTAGAAAAATAGGCTTTTGAAAACATTGTAGAAAAAGGAGAAAATGCTGGTTACCAGCATTTTCTCCTTTTACTACAATGTTTTTTTTTTATCCACTCCCTGACAAATCTTATAATATGTGCTACATATAATTTCTTGTCTGCAAATGCTGTTGATATCAAGACAAGTCTAGAATTTTGTCATGTGAGAGTTAAATATATTTCTGTAAACAATGGATCCTCGAGAAGAATTAACAGTAAAAAGTCTCAGGACAAGGTCTTTGTCAGAATTTTGATGCAACTTTTACAATTAAAAAAAAAATTTACGTATCAAAATTTAATACCATATAATGTGAAGAGCGTTCCTTTTTGTTTTTAAAAAGACAAAATATTGTTGTGGTAAAATGTCATACAGGATGCATTTTTGTACAAATCAGCTCACTTTCTGTCCATGGCTCAGTAAGGGAAATGTCTTGGATCTTACTTCAATACACCAGGTATTTGTCACAAAATGCAGAATGGTTTAGTACAAAAGTATGAATTGAAAATAGTTCAAAGGAAATAATTCCACAAGAAATCAAAGCGGAGTTATGGAAATTGCACTTGCACAAGTTCATTATAGTCATATAAGAACACTGTGCGTAAATTTGAGTTCAGTACATGAAAAACTGTCAAGAGTATTTTGCCGGACAAATTTTGTGTCTATGGACAGACAGACAGATGGACAGACAGCCATTGCAATCCCAGTGTACCCCCTCCAGTTTGTTATGGGGTGGGGTGGGGGGGGTATTATTGAAATGCCTTATCCTCTAAAAATATATCGTCTGAAAGAAAATAAACTCACATAAACTGTTGCATTAATAAATGTTTACAATTATATCAAAACACAACTGAAATCTTACACTGGCAGTCTGCCAAGCTCTCACAAAATGTATTTATATATTTTTTCAGACAAAAAAATATATATAATCACAGCCAATCTGTATTACCTGAATTAATAAACAACCTACTTAAGAAGAGGCTCAACTTTGAGATTTTACTGGATTAGGGATCATAAAAACACATGCTCCTTATTGGAATACAGTACTGATGCAGCCAAAAAGTCCACATTGATAAAAATTAATGCTTTTACTGAGAGTGTGGATCAAGATCTGCACATTTCTTGCAGTCTATGTCCTCAAAAACTGAGATAGAGTTAAAAAAAAAAAGAGGTTAAAAAAAGGGGTACAAGATAGCCCTATATCGCTCCAATTATTATGAATTAATGCTTCTTGTGCTTATCTGGCAGACACAGAGACATAAATCATAAGAAGAATGGAAGAAGGTATGACAATGAAGTTTCATAGAGAAAATAGCCTAGATACCCCCCCCCCCCTCCATTCCCTTAAAAAGTAAGGGTGTATTTTTTTTCAGATGCAAAGATATAGAGGATATTTGTTTTGAGCCACGAGTGAAACTATTACCGATGGTGTTCACAAGATGAAATAAATTTCGATCTTTCACCGAAAGAACGAATATTCTATTTATTTCATGCTTTTAACCCTTTCTGGGAGGAGCTTTATCAAAATTCAGTACAGTTCTTTTCCGTTATTCCCCGTGGCGTACCCCTACCGCATAGCAACGTTACGTCAAGCGCAAGAAATGTAAGGTATATGACGTCATATTTCCCATCTGGTTGTTAGGCACGCGCAATTTACCTAGGCGACAAGAATGTGAAAACCGGCATTTTCACTGGTGGTACCAGTGTAAGATCGAAAATTATTTTCACTGCTATTTCTCGATACCCTACCGGAAAGCATGAAATAAGACGTCAAGAAACACGAGAAATACCTCTGAAAAAGACAAAGGGCATTAATTTGCCAGCAAATAGGCAGGGACCTTAACACTATACCAGACAACAAAATATTGGACTAGACCAAACTGAAAGCATTTGCAGACAACAACATGAATGTTAGTCAACAACTGAAATTTGTTTCGGGAAGGGTAGAAATCATAGTGGGAAAAGGAGAAAATGCTGGTTACAAGCATATAAATGTTTTCATAAACATCTCCTTTCAAGGTCGTTAAAAGTCGGGATAGTGTGGTAAAGAGTAAAACATTAAAATAAATATGTCCTCATTTTTCACCAATCACAAATCTCTGTTCATTCATTTGTAATCAACACTAAAATGTAGGTCACAAGTTACCATATTCAGCTATGCTAAACAAGCAGGTCTAATGAAGTACTGTTCATACTAAATATTATAGATTGCTTTGACGACAAGATTTCCAAAACTTAAATGGCATGTTACATTTTTCTGAAGGTACAAAATGGGACAGGTAAATTACATTTGAGTTTTGTACAAGGATAAGGTTTAGTATAATGCAAGCATACATGTGGCTCATTATTACAAGTAGAAAAACAATAAATTGATTGTTACATGCAATTTCTCTTGGTGCTACACATTTTAAAAATGGTGTTCTGTCAGACAAAAATGCTTATTGCCTAGGAACACCAAATATGTTTTTTCCTTCACCAGAAACCAAAATTAAGACTAATCCTTGCTTATCCCTTTACCTGATATGCCAATTTGAGGCTCTTCCATTTCAGCAGCAAATAAAGATATGATGTCAAAAATATGGACAAATGAGGATACAGATATCTGATTGAGTGGAAAACATTGTGGGAAAGAAGAAATTGCTCGTTACGAGCAATTTCTCCTTTTCCCACAATGTTTTCAAAAACTGTCTGTTGTTGATGTGTCAAAATGAGTATCTGTGGAGTAAAGGGTTAACTCTTTACCAAACCACCAAATTTCAGATTTGTCCACATTGAAAGCATTTGCAGACAACAAAATAAATGTGGCTCAAAGAAAGAAATTTGATTTGAGAAGGGGAGAAAACATTGTTGGAATAGAAGAAAATGCTGGTTGCCAGCATTTTCTCCTTTTCCTACAAAATTTACAAAACACCTTCTAAGGTTTGTTAAAACTTGGGATTGTGTGGTAAAGGGCTAAAGTATGCATACCACAAATCAAGTGTTACAGGAATGAAGAAATTTTCTTTTCAAAGACAAGAAAACATTGAGAGAAAAGATTAGGGTTTATCCTTTTCTCACTGTGTTTTCAAATGGCCTCTTCTCCAGCCTCACTCGTTAAATCTGAAGATTGTAAGGTACAGGGTGAAGAGGGCAATAAAGGTGTTCCATTGGCAAGGTGTATGATTATAATACAGCATAGCAAGCAGCTTATATTAGCTTCTGTTGATCTTCACTTACAACATACCTGTCTGATGAGCCAAACCCTTTACAAAATCACCAACAGGAAGCAGTCTTTGAAAAGTTTGTAGTAGCAAGAGATTTACACAGCTTTTAAGCAGCAATATCCCCGTCTTTTCCAACAATGTTTTCAACTAATCAGCATTTGACTCATGTTTAACAAACAAAAAAATTATAGACTGGTCTAAACTGAAAGCATTTGCAGATGACAAGAGAAATATGACTGAAAAATTGGAATTTGGTTTGAGAAGGGTAGAAAACTTGTTAGAAAAGGAGAACTTGCTGTTTACCAGCAGTTTCTCCTTTTCCAACAATTTTTTCAAAAGGCTTCTGTCTCACAGTCATTGACAGTCAGGATTGTGTGGTAAAGATTTAATTTGCTTTCATTTGGACTACTGGTAATCTGAAATTTTGCAATCTTCTACAGAGATGACACTTTACCACAAAATTCCAACATCTTAAAAACATTGTGGGAAAGAAGAAAATTCTGGTAACCAGTCTCCTTTTCCCATAATTTGCAAAACCCTGCCAAACACAAGTTCCATATCACTTGAATTGCATATAAATTTTTGTCCCATTTATACAATTTGTCTATTGGTAGAGTTAACCCTTTACCACACAATCCTCACCTTTAAAGACCCTGTGAAAGAAGCCTTTTGAAAACATTGTAGGAAAAGGAGAAAAGATAAACATGTGTTTGTTTTTATGTTCTTTAACGCTACCACATGATCCCCACTTTTAATGGCACTAGGGAAGAAGCTTTTTGAAAACATAGTTGGCAAAGAATAAATTGCTGGTCACCTGCATTTTCTCCTTTTCTCAACATTGCTTTTTAACAATTCAATGACTGAAATTATCTTTTAAGTAAAATTTGCCATCTGCATTATTTTGGATTTGGAAGTCTGCACACTTTTATTGTCATGTGAAAGAGTTAATGCCATTATTAAAACTATTTCAGTTGCATGACAGGAGCCAGAGCACCTATCCATGCTTTCTTCAAGTTTCCTTTACTTGTACTTTGCACAATATTCTTCCCAAGCCACTAGCTTTTCCACATAACTATATGGTCAAAAGACTGATCTGAGAGCAGTTAGATAGGAATGAAGCCTGTTACACTGACTATCAATTCTTAAAAATAAATTAGCCAAGCTGGGCAAACATAGTTTTGTGGAAAAAGGAGAGTCTTTTTTTTTTTCAAAAGCTCACAAGATGGCATTATGTAACAAGAGGGCCATGATGGCCCTGTATCGCTCCACTGGCTAGTAAGTAATAACACTACAAGCAAAACATTGCGATACTTGGCCAATTTGTTTCAAACAAACTTGAAAACATACTAAATTTTTTCTGTAAAATCCAAGAAAGTTATGATCCCCGGGCAAAGCCATTTTTCTCCAAAAAAACCTATAATTACTTGAATCCTGGTGGAGATCCACAGGATAAAGCCCCATACCAAATAATGCAAGTCTAGAATGTGTGGTTATAAACAAGAAGATTTTCAAAGTTTCCTCAATAAAAGGCCCTGTTAAACATCAGACCCATGAGATAGAGCTTAGAATTTAGTAGCTGTAAGTCTTATTATGGTTACTAAGCCTTATGGCTAGGCACAAATAGATTCTTTAAGTTTTCCAAATATAAGCTCATGTAAAACTTGTGACCCCATGAGAAGGGGCCAAATGCGGGCACCCTTTGTAGAAAGCCATTAGATAAAGCCACATACCAAATTTGGTAGCTTTAGGCCTCATTGCTAGGTAATAGAAGATTTTTAAAGTTTTCCCTATATCAGCCCATATAAAACTTGTGACCACCGGGGCCAGGCTAAATTTGATCCCAAGCATTGTTTCTGCATTGTTGGTAGACACCCACTTGATAAAGATACATGCCAAATTTTGTAGCCCTAGGCCCTATGGCTAGGTACCGAAGGGACTTTAAAGTTTTCCCTATATAATAAGCCCATATAAAACTTTTGACCGCAGGGGCGGGGCCAATTTTGACCCAGGGCTATTATTTGAAGGAACTTGGTAGAGGTTCACTAGATAAAGCTACATGCAAATTTTGGTAGCCCTAGGCCTTATCGTTTCAGATAAGAAGATTTTTAAAGATTTTCAATATTTTTCACTTTTGTTGCCATGGCAACCAGACTTTTTGATGGAATCAAATTCTTTCAAGGAATTTTAAAGAGGACCATGGCAGGATCATTTCAGTGAAGTTCTAACAAAATTGAATGGGCAGTTTCAGAGAAGAAGATGTTTGAAATAAAAAACACAGACGGACGCACGACAGACACCGGGCCAGGACATATCAAGCCCACAGGCCTTCAGCCAGTGGAGCTAAAAATGGGTAGAGAACATTTTGGGAGAAAGATATGAAACAACATGTCCTAGAGGGTTTGTTAAAGCACTATGATTTCTGGGTAAATGGTTTATAAAATGAAAAGGTCAATCATACCCATAAGGAGACATGAATATTGATAGAGTTACATTCAGCAAACCTTATTTGACCTTTTGGGTATAAGTAACTCTTACAGTGAAATATAATAATATTTTCAGCTATCAAAAAATGTTCCAAAATACTATAGTGTAAAAGATTTTTTTTGGTACAGAATATTGCATGTTTGATAGTGCATATCTAGGGTCAGACTACCTATTCGATGCAGTCTGATCTTGACATCATTGTCTGCTAAAACAACAGTTACTGTTATTACTATAAGATATCTGAGGGGCTCATCTTTTTAAATTTTAAATGTCCACCCTGAGTATGCTTAAAGAAGGACTGAACTCTTGGCTTCACTTATTTACATCTGATACACAGCACAATAGAATTATAGCCTGTTCAAATGATTCTTTTCATCCATCTTCAGATGTATCGCAACAACATGTTACTTATTCATGTGTTTCACAATTTGTTTTAGACAAGGTTCTTCTAGTCACATCAATGCGGTGAAGGCACCAGCTGCCAGGATACTTAGGGCAAACAGAGATCTCAGTGAGGCATCTTACATTTTCAACAGCAATGCTTTAGCCCCCAGCTGATATACCTACACCTCCAACCAAACACTTTGCCTGGCCTATCTCATTTGCGCTTTCATTAAAGGGAGGTAATTATGCTTACCATATTGCATTTAAGTAATATGTTTGCCATAACAAAGGCTTTTGGGTGAAGATCTTATATCATGTTAGCCTTTAAAAGCATAATCTTAAGTACATGTATGTGGGTTCAAGCCCCTTGATCCCTGGCCAACTAAAATTTACTTTCATTGCAAGACACTTAAAAGCCCAGGAAATACATGGGGTTATAAGCTGTTACCATGACATGGCTGAAATGATGTTGAAAGAAACGTAAAACACCATTCAATCAATCAATCAATCAAAATTTGTAACTTTTTTACCATAGGACAAAATTTTAGGCTTGTCCAAATTGAATGTATCAAATCATGATAAAATCAAATGATGATTTCTATACCAGTATTTGAAAACAGAAAACAATGTGTTAGCAGCTTTTCTCCATTTCCCATAATGTTTTCATATCCTTTTTCCATGGGAGCTTTTCAATCAGGAGATTGCTCTGTAAGAGGATAAATATGATAACAATTCCTTGAAATCTGTAGCTCTGACTGATAGTCATCTGCAACAATTCCTGTTAAAAAGCCATGAAACAGCATGGAGCCCAAATTGAAATTTTGATTAACTCTTCACCAGACATCAACATTTTGGACTTGTCATAATTGAAAGCATTTGCAGACGACAAAATAAGGTGGTTCAAATGGTAGAATTTGTCCTTGATAGAGTAGAAAACTTTGTGGGAAAAGGAGCAAATGCTGGTTACCAGCATTTCCTGCTTATCCCTCAATGGCTTTGAAAGGCTTCGTTCACATGTTCCTTAAAACCCAGGATTGTTTGGTAAAGGGTTAACAAAGAGCAAAACCTGAAAATCTGGGAAATATGTTGCAACAGATTTTTTTGTTTATTTTCAACATTTATCATTTTGTTGTGTGCTACTAATTTTTTTGTATCCAAACTGAAATGGAAACTGTAGCCCAGTACAAATAAAAAAAAGACACTTTTGATCCATGAAAAAAGCTATTGATTGATCGTCTTTTCCACTGTACAGAATTTTAGACTTTCCCGAACTGAAAGCATCTGCAGACAACAAAACATGCTTCACCTCTTTACTACACAGTCCTCACTTTTAACAACCCTGAGAAAGAAGCCTATGGAAAATATTTTGCGAAAAGGAGAAAATGCTGCTAACCAGCATTTTCTCCTTTTTCCCACAATATTTCTCACAGTCACTGAGCATCATATTCACAAGATTTAATTTGTTGTCTGCATATGCTTTGAATTTAGTCCAGCCCAAAAATTTGTTGTTTTGTCTAAAAAAGTGCAAAAAATGTTGGAGGGAAAGGAGAAATAGCTGTTAACCAGCATTTTCTCCTTATTTCCAGAATATTTTCAACAGGCTATTTCTTCAAGGTTTTGCAACAAAGGATTGTGTGGAAAAGTGTTAAATGCTGCTTTACGCCGTTTTCAAAAGTTATTCTTTGAAGTCGTGGCATTATCTCCCGCTAGATGGCATTCTATAAATACTCATCTATAAATACTCATGTATCTAATTTGGGCATCCATGGTACAGAACCGAACCACTTTCCTACGCGACAACGGTTACTTTGAATTTAAAACTAAAATAAAGGTTTACTCAATAAAACACTACCTTGTGCAATTCACTCAGCTATGATCAGCAGTTTAAGAGATATTTCTCCTCAAACATACTGATAAAAGCTTCAACATTGCTACTTTATAGATTGTAATATAACAGTCTGCCCGCTTTTCCCACAGAGTTTTCAAAAGACTTCTTCCTAATGGGCATTAAAAGTTGGGCTTATGTGGTAAAGAGTTAAGTAAGAGTTCAGTAAGCCTTGCAAAGTACTGGCAATTGAAACTCCAGGAATAAATAGATATTATTACTTGATAGTAGATATTTGCTACCTGATATAATCAAAATAATGGTGAAAGCTCCATTAAATACTAAATACTCAATCACCATTGATCCATTCAGAATCAAAAACAAAGAAGTAAAGTTAAGGCCAAATTTGGTAAGAAAAGCTGACAATGACTACCAGTATGTCACAAGCATTTAACTGCTTCTTTTCATGCTTACTACCGTATTTCATTCAATTTAATGACGTTTTCCTTTCCTGCAATTTTGTCCTCTTTAGTCACTTTTACTTGCTGAACTCTTTACTACATGATAAAATCTTAGAGTTAATGGGATTTCAAAGGGGCTTATTCAGTTCAGTGATAAGTTTTCTGAAATTTTAAGAATCTGAATAGCTGCCTTTTCAACAGAACCTACAGATAGCGATGGCAAGATACTTGAAAGCAAAGCAGTAAGAAGTAAGGAAAATACCTTATTACAACAGTATGGCAAATGTATCTCATTATAACAGTATATAATATTACAACAGAATTGCAAATACTGTGTGAAAACAAGCAAAAGCTTCTGAAAATCATTTGTTCCTGTCTCAACAATGTTTCCGAAAGCAATCACTGCAGCTGATTAAACAATGACTCACAGATATTAAATTTTGTATGTTTTGCAATGTGGGACAAAATAACCAGACAAACAATGGGGACCCTACCCCTTTCCCAAACAATCCCTGGTTTTTACGGGTCTGGAATAGTAGCCTTTTGAAAACATTATGGGAAAAGGAGAAAATGCTGGTAACCAGCATTTTCTCCTTTTCCCACAATGTTTTCTACCCTATCATTGACAGAAATCATCTTTTCAGCAAGAGTTGAATTGTTGTCTGCAAATGCTTTCAATTTGGTCTAGTCCAAAAGTTTGTCATTTGGGAAAGGGCTACTGTTACAGAAATGCATCATCATTAGACTATATATTATTTATCAAATCATGAAAGTGACAGCTTTGTTATGTGTGGTTTAAAGCTAAGAGTCCTCATATTTATATATCATCTGACATATATAACATGATACTGTTAAGCTGACCTACATTCTGTTTTCTTCAAATCAACAGAGAAATATCTTTAATCTGTCATGACTTGTACACTTTTGCTGGCATAGCAACATTTCGGGATGTGACATGATAAAACGTAACCAAACCATATTATAATCAAATTGGTTCATGAGTTTTATCAATTTATACTCTATTCAGTGGACTATTTTTGTAAATCTCACACTTGTACGCTTACCCCCTAGAGCATGTAAAAACTCTCACCTTTTTAGTCTTAAACTAGAACCATGATAAGTGCTAGCTTTTTTTTTTACCCTTTTCACAATGTTTTCAAAAGCTTTATTTCTCAGAATCATTAAAACCTAGGGTTGCTAGGGGTAAAGGGTTAACAGCATTTTGTTACAAAGAAAATGCACATAGTGTGTTGTTTTCATAAAAATCCTCCATCTGATGCAATTTATTTTTAAATGCTATTCTTTCCATGATGAATCGCATCATTTGAGCCACATTTAATTAGATGTCCACCAAATTCTTTCCAGTTTAGCCTCATATGAAATTCTGACATCTGGTAAAGGGTCAATTTACAGGAAGTGTACTCTGGAAGTTTTGTGAGTTTTCAAGACTTCTCCCTTTACTTCAACATCTTCTTGAAAACTATAAATCTTAATGCATGTGAAATTGTTACTTAATATGATGTTTAGATATACTATCCCACCATACAAATTTAGCTACCGGTAGTTTACAGTGACAAAGGCATAAAAGATAGGTTTAACTGAGGAATACAGTATCAAACAAGATTCACATACAAAAAAAATGGCTTAACTCTTTACTAGAGGGCAAAATCTTAGATTTGTCTACATTTAAACCATTTCCAGATGACACATGAATCACTTGTCAACACACAATCCCAATTTTCAACGACTTTGAATTGAAAGCCTTTGAAAATGTTTTTGGAAAAGGAGAAAACGCTTTCTACCCTATCAAAGACTAAAACCTTTATTTTTGCTTCATCTAATTTGTCATTTGCAAAGGGAATTTAGCTTAACCCTTTCCAAAACGACAAACTTTTGGACCAGACCAAATTGAAAGCATTTGCAGACGAAAATTCAACTCTTGCTGCTGAAAAGATGATTTCTGTCTATGATAGGGCAGAAAACATTGTAAGAAAAGGAGAAAATGCTGGTTACCAGCATTTTCTCCTTTTCCCACAAGGTTTTCAAAAAGCTACTATTCCAGACCCGTAAAAACCAGGGATTGTTTGGGAAAGCATTAATCTAAAATTTAGTCAAGTTCAATGTATCGAAATAAACATGGCTTGAATGATGACCTTTTTTCCAGAAAGAACTAGAGCTGTCAATGAAAGTGACTTATACCCCCTTCCCAGCACTTTGACAGAAAAAAGTGTCAAGTTCAAGGGGAGATCATTCCTCAACCAGGAAAAGTTGACACTTGAAAATTGCGTCTTGCAAATCTTCAAAATATGATCAGTATATGTGCAAAGCTTCAATACAGTTGAAGGAAAACTGTAGGAGTTTGCGACACAAAATTACTAATATTTTGTATACAGACGGACACACAGACAGACAGGCCGATTCCAGTATATAAAACCCCCGAAAACATTCGTTTTGCGGGGGCATAAATAGTGCAATGACAAATGGAGAAGCAGGAAATCATTTCTTTCCCAACAGTGTTTTCAAAAACCTTCTTTACTTACAGTAATTATAACTCAGAATTGTTTGGTAAATGGTTAAATCCTTTGCAGGTGCGAAAATAAATCTGGCCAAAAAATAAAAGTCTGACTTGAGAAGGGGAGAAAACATTGTGGGAAAAGGAAAAAATGCTGGTTACCAGCATTTTCTCCTTTTCCCACAATGTTTTCAAAAGGTTTCTTTCACAGAGTCGAGAAAACTACGGTTTGTTTGGTAAAGAGTTAAATAAAGTCAAGGAGCCAGTAAGAGAGAGTTTATCTCCTTTTATGTGCCTAACAACCCTAGTTAGCTTTATCAAATAGCCTCTTTCTATTTCTCTTGTATTGATTGGTAATAAAACTCAAGGTATTTTGTCACAGGTATATTGTAATCAATTTTTCATGCAATGTCATCCTGATTGCTTCGACTCTTACCCAGAATGAAAACTTTTACATTTAACCACAAATTGAAATGTGCCTGCATTAAAGGAACATGCTTTTGCAAGCCTATTGACCCTTTACCATACAATCCCGACTTATAGCGACTCTGAGAAACAGGCCATTTGAAAACATTGTGGGAAAAGGAGAAAATGCTGGTAACCAGCATTTTCTCCTTTTCCCACAATGTTTTCTGCTCTTCCCTGCTCTTCCTAAAACATGAATATTAAAGTACTAGTCACTTATATATTGCCTGCAAATGCTTTCACTTTGGGCTAGTCTAAACGTTGGTTATTTGGTAGAGAGTTACGCATTGAGAAGAAAGGACGGAAATGCTGGTTACAAGCATTTTCTCCTGTTAAGTTTCCAGGGAGAGGGGAATTTAAACTTAAGATTGTATGGCAGGGGGTTTACTCTTCACTAAATGAGACTTAAGATTTGTCAAAATTAAAAGATGTGTTGACTGATTAACTGTGTGATGTTAACACCATTTTCAACATTATTTCAGTTATATCGCAGTGGTGGCAGAGGCACCTATTCACGCTGTCCTGGACTTTCTGTTACCAGTGCTCTGAATAATATTCCTTCCAAGCCACTGCATTACTTTCCCACATAACCATCGAAACAACGATCAGCAGTGAGGCAGGAATCAAACCAGCGAGCCTCTGTTCTCAAGTCCTGTATGCAACTGACTGCAAAACCAGGGCTCGGTAAAAGCATTTGCAGACAAAAAATAATATGCTGTTCAACTGATGGGGTAGGTCTATAAACTGAGAGAAAACACTATCAAGATAGGTGAATTGTGCTTGTTACCAGCAATTTCTCCTTGTCCTACATCGTATTAAAGCTGGCCCTTCAGATTTTGAGACTAAAATTTTACAAAAAGTAAAAAAAAGTATCTTTGTACTCCTAAAGTCTTACTATTTTCATCCATAAAACCCCAGTAGTCGAAACCCATCCAACAACAACAGAAATTAGAGGTTTACCACGGCCCAGGTCGACACCAACTGGAAACACGGTCTATTTTTAGATGAGCAACTTGCTCATTTACATATTGGAAATACACATGCAAAGCTTCAAACATAGCGTCCAAAGAAGATATTACAAAAAATAATTACATGTTTGTTATGTTTTGGAATTTAAGCGTCATTAGTCACAATGCTTCTTTTTATTTTTGGCCCAAAATCTAAAAATAGCTTAAGAGGCTACATAGCCTTTTAAGGGAATACCATCAAAAATTTTTTTTTGTGTAATTTTAGATTCTTAATTATTGATGATTTGTATTGTTTTGTCATATAAATTTCAATGATACATATATATTTTTTCAATTTGGTGTGATGTGAAAATTCTAAATACCCACCTTTAAGAAATGTTCACCGTCAACTTTTTTCCCCATTTCTTTTGAAAAGCCTTCTTTAAGGTTGCAAAGATAAAATTTTTCAGCAGACAGACAGACAAATGTTTATTCACCAGACTTGTACAGTGTACATCGTCATATTAAGAATCATTTTCTCCTTAAACCTTTCCCAAACGACAAACTTTTGGACTAGACCAAATTGAAAGCATTTGCTGACGACAATTCAACTCTTGCTGAAAAGATGATTTCTATCTATGACAGGTTAAAAAACATTGTGGGAAAAGGAGAAAAATGCTGATTACCAGCATTTTCTCCTTTTCCCACAATGTTTTCAAAAGGCTTCTATTCCTGACCCGTGCAAACCAGGGATTGTTTGGAACAGGGTTAAGCATTATTTTCTGAAGCCTTCTAGGGTCTGTATGGCTCGATGGTAAAGTGTGGATCTCATAACCTGGAGGTCCCGGGTTCTAGCACATCTACTGGGCTTTTCGTAGCAGTGTCCCTGGGCAAGACACTTCACAATACCCACCCCTAGCCTAGTACTGGAAAGGCCCAGGAAATACATTAACATATGAGCTGTCCCTGTGATATGCTTGAAATAATGTCGAAAGCAGCATAAAACACCATCCAAACAATCAATCTTAGGCCTTCTTTCTTCAACCATTGCAACACAATCCTGACTTGTAATGACCCTGAGAAAGAAAGCTTTTGAAAACATTGTGGCAAAAGGAGAAAATGCTGGCAACCTGCATTTTCTCCTTTTCCTTCAATGTTTTCTACCCTATAAGAGAACTTTAGGTTTTGTAGAACCAATCTTCAATTTTTTATCTGTTTTGAATTTGGACTACTCCAAAGTTTGTTGTGTAGGAAAGGGTAAGGTTGATAAACATCTGAATCATTAGGTACAGAGTTACCAATTCACCACACAATCCTGGGTGTGATGTTTAAAGGTGGGTATTTAGAATTTTTTCATCTCACCAAATTAAAAAATATATATATCACTGAAATTCATATGAAAAAATAATACAAATCATCAATAATTAAGATTCCTAAAATTCCAAAAAAAATTATTTTTTGATGGTGTTCCCTTAAAAGGCTATGTAGCCTCTTAAGATATATTTAGATTTCGCACCAAAAATCAATAAAGCATTATTGGAATGTCAAGTGACTGGCATGTGACTCATACTGATTAAATTCCATTACATAACAAACATGTAGTAATTATTTTCCATAATGTCTTCTTCGGACGCTATATTTGAAACGTCGTCACTGTATTCCTGTATGTAAATGAGCAAACTGATAATCTAAAAATAGAATGTGTCTCCCATTGGCGTCAACCTGGGCTGTAGTAAATCTCTTATTTCTCGTATTGTCGGACGGTTTTCGACTACTGGGATTTTATGAATGAAAATTTAAAGGCTTTAGAGTACAAGGATGATTTTTTTGCATTTTTGTAAAATTTTCATCCCAAAATCTGAAGAGCCACCTTTAAGGCAATTTTCAACATTTCTTTTTATTTACCTAGCCATTGCAGCTATTCATGCTCTCCTAGAGTCTTTTACTATTAACCGAATTTGCACAGTATTTGTCTGAGCCCATTACCACACAATCTCTATTTTGATGATCCTGAGAAAGAAGCCTTTAAAAACATTGTGGAAAAAGGAGAAAATGTTGGTAACCAGCATTTTCTCCTTTTCCCACAATGTTTTCTACCCTTCACAAAACAATTTTTAAAGTTTTATTCACTTATTCTGTGTCTGCTAATGCTTTCGTTTTGGACAAACCTAAAATTTTGTCATTTGGTAATGAGTTAAACCTGGGCACTAGCTGCTTTCCCAAATAAAGATCATCAAAGAATGACTAACGGCAAGGGAGGACTGAATCCTGTTGCAGTAACTGTCATCAGTCCTGGGTAGTCTCAATAATGAGATGCTACCGTGATCTTTTCATATTCGGACATTAACTGTACACCGTAGGTGTCTAGTTGAAAAGTAACATCCCCTTTGGGTACAGTTGTCTGTACTACAGTCCTGGGAAGGAAGTTTGATCCAGTGACCACCTGATCTCAAATCCTAAATGCTACCAACTGAGCCATCTGGTACAGATAACTGTCCCCAAAGGTGATTTTAATTTTTGAGCGTCCATGCTGAGACGGACAATACAGACCACAATAAATATTCAAATATGAAAAAAAAAAACAACACTGTGGTGTCTCATAATTAATTAGTCTATTGTGCCATCATGCTGGGCAAACAGAATTTTCTACTTTTGCCACTATGTTTTCAACAGTCAAATATATGAAAAACAAATCCTGTCATTTCAGCCATCAGTTATCTATTGCCTGCAAATGTTTTGAATTTGGGCCGGTCTAAAATCATGTAGATCTACTATCTTTTTTTTTTGTTTTGTTTTCAAAAGGCATTTTTTCTCAAAGTTGTTTAAACTAAAAATAATGAGGTAAAGGGTTAAGTAAACAAAACCTAGCAATCAATGTCACAAATAAAGCGAAAATTAGCAAAGAATACGTAAGATATTTTCGTCTGCTATCTTGCGCTAAAGAGCAGACGAAAACTTGATCCCGATTTGAAATACCCGCCCCATGTGTACACAATGGTATCATGAAGTGCTAATAACACAAATATTGTACCTGGGTGTTTTATCAATGATCCTTACTATCAACATCAAATAGCAGATTACCGATACCATAATCCTGCAAAAAAGTAACATGCAAATTTAAATACACTTACCTTTAGGCCCAGCCCATTAAAGTCGACCGGTCCGTAAAATTTGCTTACCACAAACGTCTTTACTCAGATTGATGAGATGAATCTTCATTAAATATCTTGAACAAAGATCATAACATGTCTTTTGCCACTTAACGCTTTATAACCGTTTACAAATCACTTGATACACACAGACCCAACACAAAAGCGTAGCTCATTCAGTGATGAATATTCATTTTCACTGCGGCCCTGTAAACAGCATAATTGAATGTTTGTTAAACGCGGCGTTCTTTGTAGCAGACGACACGAGAGTGATTTGATGACCCGATTAACTACCGAAGACGCTTAATTGATTTAAAAGATGACGTTGGCCATTTTAACAATTTTCATATAAATTATGCGTGCATAATGCTGATATAGTCACGAATACTTAAACGGAAATCCCAAAATAAATGGCCTAACAAACGGTAGTAAACAATACCTCCCCCGACAAAAATCTTCTGCACTAATTACCTGCTGTTCGCAATATGTACAGAACACAAAAACAGCAAGTAACTTGTCAAGAATGTGGCTTAGTGTGTATTTAGGGATGAAACCAGGGAAAATGAAACTATTTAATTGCAAGCTGCCTCTGCAGTGATAGAGATATTTTTGTAACACTTTACAGACTGCTTGTTTTATGGTAGCATCGTTCTGTAGGTTATAGAGCATTATTTTCTTACCTAGTACATGTATTGTTTACATCGAACACGTGTTAAACTAAGTATTTTATACTCGCGCTAGATATTGTGACACAACACAAATCGTTCTTTCAATGGATTACTTATGTCTTGAAATACTTTATTCTTACACTAGATTAAGAAAGTAATTCTGATATGCGGGTTGACCAATGACAGTTTTTGTTAAATCTGTTCAACGTCCGAATTACAAAATATTTGTTGACAATTACTTATTAGATCGCTTCACCAAGATACGTGTAACCCTGGAATTCAATTTGAAGCATCATAACGAGTAAAGTAATGGTAGATCTGTAAAACTCGTCCCCACTGCCACCAAGAACTTTGACTCTTTTGTCTCCCTCTCGGATACCATGACGCTTCCAAACAATTACATGTACTTTGAATGTTGCAAGGCATGGCATTTCTAGGAATACCCAAATCGATAAAAAGGGTTTCAAGATATCAAATATTGCACAAAGGCGCAGGTGGAATTAATGTTTGATAGCATTAGATCTCAGGCTAGGTATGAGAGGGTGAAGGCACGGACTTGATCTTACATACGGAACTGGAAGTAACATCAGTGAAAGGTCAGCCAATCGTTGTGCTAACAATCTTTCTGCGAAGAAAGCAGCGGTAAATAGATGAAGTGCGTTAAACAAGAAGACGGAATCGATTAATTATACGAGTGGTATTGTTGGCTGTTAGAGGATTTCCAAGCGAACAAGATAATCAATAATAATTGTTCTCCACTACAAAATACTAGCAAGAGTTACATGTGACACGACTCTATCAGTTTTATTAGCGATTGTAGCGCTCTGAATCTGGGCCAGTCTCATCGCGTTGATTATTTGTCTTTTAGCTTTTGTATGTTTAGCCCTTTTCAAGGTGATTCAAAGCTTAAACGTGCACTCGCGCAAGCTCTGCTAAGCTGACTTGGTAAGTGCACGATACCTGCCAATAATCGTCTGATTCAGAAGTCAGAATTAACTGACCTGTGCCATGCCCTGTGGGCTTTATGCATGTATAAATAGTATAGAATCGGGTCAGTATACGCGATCAGCAGGACCCGTACTCATCAACCATTCTTGAGAAATTTCTTAGCCTTATTTTCCAAGGTTTTCTAAATTTGTAAGTAACACAACTTCTGATTGGCTAAACCGAATGGTTTAGCCAATCAGAAGTCGTGTTACTTACAAATGTAGAAAATTCTGGAGAATAAAACAAAGAACGTTTTTAAGAATCGTTGGTGAATACGGGCCAGACTTTGCAGACTGATCTGAGTGGAAACTTTGCTTTTGGCAAATTTGATAAGTTTTCTGCATACACCTCTGTTTCTAGTCGAATGTTTATGGTAACTCGCCTTGAATAATGCATGTAGGCGATGCAATTAATCCCCATTTACCAGAGCATGGCTCAATTATTTCATAGTCCTTCATTGTCCATGCTCGGTGGTTCAATGAGACGGACTTGTGACCCAAAGGTTACGGATTCATTTCGACTGGTGGCACCAGTTGCGTAGGTTTGTCCGAGGGCAGTGCACTCTGGATAGATTCTTGGTATAGTCAAAAAGAAACCAAAAGAAATACGGTGAGCGAGCTTTGTCGAACGGTTCTGATCAACGGACTGCTCGGAAAGTGAAGTCTCATCTTTAAATCTAAACCGCCCGCTTTTATAGCCAGGCCTTCGTGATTTTAATCTTTCGAACTGCATTTTTGAACGTAGGAAATCTTCGAGAGGATAATATTTAAACTCTTGAGCAAACTGGTCGCCAAACAACAATTTACAATGAGAGTTTGATGTACAGGCCAAACACCGCTAGCAAAGCTGTCAAAAAGCGGTTGCTGATGGTTAGCATTGACTCTTCACCCACTTCTGTTAATTTTATTCTTGTCACCAATTCCTGTACAAGTTAGTCTTGCGCAAATGGCTTGCAACACACAAAAAGAGCATTCGTACATTTGCGTAAAGTGTTGTATCGGATCAGCCTGCCCAATCCGCGCAGGCTGTTCCAAGATGGCACTTTACGACCACATTAGATTTTGTACTACTGCAGACTTGCGCATAACAGAAAATTACTTAAACACAGAAACTGTCAAACATTACGGATTAGCCTGCGCGGAATGCGCAGAATAATCCGAGACGACACTTTACGCAAATGCCTGTGAGCCCCTTTTCGCGTGTTGAAGGATAAATGACGCGAGTCGTGCTCTGAAAAAAAAAGGTCGACTCAGTTCAGTCTGCATCTTGAATATTGCATCGAAACTTTTTGCTGTCCGTATTTTTCTTGTGTGCGTGTGTGTTTCGATGGACTATTTTACCTCAAGATTCACCTGGTTGCAAGATGAGAAGAAACTTAAGGATCCATAAATATGTGACGACTTGTTTCATACTGTGCACCAGAGATACATTAAACCCCCTTTCTACCAGAGCATAACACAGATGATCTATAAATTTTCCAGTAAATACTTGTAATATTAAAATGAGTCCCAGATGGCTCAACTTCAATGGTCTTCATCGGAACATCTCGGAAATATTCAACAACGTTTACAATTAAAAGATAAGACTACATGATTATGGAATCTGATCTTGATCCTCACTATCCTGAAAAGCCACTTAGTTCTTTATCTGACAAGCATTCATCTACGTGAAATTATCTGGAACTTATATAGAGGTAGGGAATGAAAATGGCTTCTTAAACGAACACAAGATTATGTAAAGTTTTGTCTCAGTGACCAATTTTGTGACCTGACATGACCCACCTTTTAGTTATCCCAGAATTTACCAAGACAAACATCATGAAAATTTTCTTGAATACTTGACTGAAAATATAGCTGGATTGCATGCAAGGATCTATTTTTTTAAATTTTGTCCTAGTGACTTAAGTTTTGACCTGACGTGATTTATATCGAAGACATCCCAGATATCAGCAAGAGATACATTATGACCATATTTCACGGGTACCGGACTGGAACAGTGCACACAATGTTATTCTACAACTGGTCCCAGGTACTTACTTTTTCGGATGATGTGACTAAGTTTCATATTCCTCAAAAGTATTTCCAAGACAAACATTTTTGCCTACTCTTCGACATGATGATACTACTGAATCCTGATGGAGCCACCCAAATCAGGATTCCGTATGATCCACCTATCCAAGGGTTTGAAGAGAAAGAAGGTTCTCCCAATGCTCATGAGTGTTGGACTGAAATTGTGGCCTCTAGAGTGCATATTTGAGTTGTTCTAACATTTGTCCCAAAAACCTACTTTTTGACCCCATGTGACCCAATTTCGAAGTCGTCCTAGATATCATCAAAATGAACATTCTCAGTAACTTTCTTAGGTACTTGACTGAAAATATAGCCGCTACAATCTGATAAACAATGTAGTTCCTAACGCCCTGAAGACGGATAAAGCACAATCACAAACACTGAACTTGAGCACTTTGTGTTCAGGTGAGCTAAAAAGATATATGTTCGGGGTCTTTGAGTTTTGTTGTAATTGGTGATATCTTTGGTCACAGTTTAGCACAGATAATGGACGGAGTAGGCCTAAATCCAAGGTAGGTATGCAAGTTATGTAGTCTGAATTGACGTAATCTGCTCGCGAAGAGCTGTCAATATCATCATTATCAATGAAATAGCTAGGTTTCGCTTCACACTACATAGGGTGAATATTCAGAACAAGTCTTTATAAGGCAATGTGTTAACTCTTTACTAAATGAAAAATTCTCGGACTGCACCAAAATCAAATCATCTGCAGACAACAAATTTAATCTTGGTAATATGATTTCTGACGTTGATAGAGTAGAAAATATCGGGAGAAAAGGGAGAAAATGCTGGTTACCAGCATTTTCTCATTTTCCCACAATGTTTTCTAAAGGCTTTTTCACAGGATCGTTAAAAGGCGGGAATGAGTGGTAAAGATTTAAGTGGTTTAAATATCAGATGGTAAAGGCTTTGTTAGTAACCCACCTGCGAAACAATCGATCCCGAGTCCTGGTGTTGGATTCAACCCTTTATCAAACTACCAAAATTCGGCTTCGTCCAATTTCAATGAATTTGCAGACGACATATTAAATGTAACTAAAAACATAATATTTGTGTTCGAAACAGTGGAAAATATAATGGGAAAAGAAAACAATGCTTGTGAACTACATCATCTCCTTTACCCGTTCAATGTTGCATAAAGCCTTATTCTATAGGATCATTTTCAGTAGGGATATAGTCAGCAAAAGGGTTTTAGCTGGCGCTGTATCAGGTTTCACAGTTAATAATTTAATCATTCGTAGTACAGGCAAACCAAGGTTTAAGAAAATGTGGATCAAGATCCGACAGAGAACAGCTAGTCTGATCTGGAAAATACATATCCATCTTTCGCTGAGCCCGACTTTTAACCTCGACTTAAAAAACTTTAAATTACTATATAACTTCCTTAATCCTTGACACGATTGCAAGTTTTAACGACTTAAAGGAGAGGGCTTGTGAAAAAAATGCTGAGAAAAGAAATATCCCGATAACGAGCTTTTATCCACTTCCCACAATATTTCATACCCTTTAAAAGAAGTTTATTCTACTAGAAAAGTGTGATTTGTCATTTGCAAGCGAGTCTTGTCCGATTCGGAAATGGATGGCAAGGTTTGTAGCCAGCCAAACGAAAGCCTGAATAGAACATTGTATTTCAGACGACTGCAAAGCAGGCGCAGAACCTCGTGTCCAAGATGTATATCTGATATTGTCTGAGATAATTTGGTTAAAATTGTCTATGAATAACACTAGAAGGGTCTTTTATTTGTTGTTACTGTACTACTTTCACAATTTCTTAACCTTTATATGCTGGTAACCAGCATTTTCTCCTTTTCCTACAATGTTTTCCACATTTTCTACCCTTTCCAAATCAATTTTCAATTTTTGATTCAAATTTATTTTGTCGTCTGCAAATGCTTTTAATTTGGACAAGTCCAAAATTTTGTTGTTTGCTAAAAAGTTAAGTAAATTTTCTACATGCCCAAGGACCATTCAAACTGATCATCCTGCCGATTGCGAGACAACATGGAGTTTATAGATTCACAATGACTTGCTTAGAACAGTGAAACGCCGTGATGCATTAAACCCCCTTTTGCAAGAGCATGCCTCATTCATTTTACGAATCGCAAAGCAGATTGGTGCGTCAGCGTTTTTTTTTCTTCTAAATGTACCATTAATATCTTCGAACTGATAAAGCAACGCCCCTTATGTTCTTCACTAATATTTTTTTGTTGGCATTCATTGTGTTTGTTGTCATGTAACATTTCGAAAGCATCTAAAACATAGACGGTAGCGAAGCAATGATATCGTTTTCGATATTTCCCGTTTGGATTTGAATAGAGTAAAACCTGCATTGGAAAGGCGTTTAACATAGTAGACCCCATGATAGAAAACAGCTACTTCCACAATATTGTTATCCTACAAAATTTGCTCTGATTAAAAAACAGGGTTATTGTACTGCTTCAACCATGCCACTTTCCCTTTTTGTCTTTTCTAGAATTATCATATATGAATCTAAAATTACTATATTTTCATTACTCTATTTTCTGAAAACTAACAAAAGTATCCACAAATAATTTCAAGATAGACATAAAGAAATTTCTGGTCCGTTAAAAATGTGCAACAGTATTATTCCTGTTTAAATCCGTATTTATCAACCATCAAGAAAATTTATGCAATTCAGCACTAGAGGTATTAGGGGTCTATCACCTTAACCCTTTCACAAACAATCCCTGGTTTTTACGGGTCTGGAATAGAAGCCTTTTGAAAACATTGTGAGAAAAGGAGAAAATGCTGGTAACCAGCATTTTCTCCTTTTCCCACAATGTTTTATACACTATCATATAGAAAAATAATCTTTTTAGCAACTGTTAATTTGTCATCTGCAATATGCTTTGAATTTGGTCTGGTCCGAAATTTGCCATTTGGGATTGGATTTGCTAGAACTGAACCATTGGACACCAAGGACAGGTTGGTTACTCAATGAAGATGACTACGAAATCAAATTTGACTTTACCCCCCTCCACTTAAACCAAACCACCGGTGTCTTCGAATGTAGATGATGTTAGCTTTTATCCAGAGTGAAAGGTCAATGATCGGGGCAACTGTAAAGTAATGTAATCATATTGCCAATTTTACTTGGCTCGACCGCTTTGTTGATAGTCCTCATATATAGGATCTTACGAACGAAGTCCGCAACAAAGAAACAAATGAATAAATGCATGGCAGAAATAAGGATCGGAGCGGGATTCGAACTCCGAACTCCCGGACGCAAAGCCAATACCCTAACCACTGAGCCAAAGAGATATCTCCCTGACGCAGTAGCCAGGTATTGTATTTAAATCAGGAGTATGCCATGCAGGAAGGAGTGGTCTCCCGTAACACACCCCCTCTTAAAGTCATCATTTATTGATGACTCAAAGCCTTATTAGGCAGGAAGTCCAATTTTTGGACAACAAATGGGATTAATGGCTCAATGGCCAATCCCGGACGAGCCCCCATCTTACGAACGAAGTCCGTAACAAAGAAACAAATGAATAAATGCATGGCAGAAATAAGGATCGGAGCGGGATTCAAACTCCGAACTCCCGGACGCAAAGCCAATACCCTAACCACTGAGCCAAAGAGATATCTCCCTGACGCAGTAGCCAGGTTTTGTATTTAAATCAGGAGTATGCCATGCAGGAAGGAGTGGTCTCCCGTAACAAGGACCATTGATTCTTGGGGTTTACTGGTTTCGAGGCTAGTGCCATGACCTTGGCCATGATTTCTTTGGTATTTTACCTCGTTTTATCAGCCATTCAGTTACATTATGGCACACATTCGATCTACAAGAACTCTTTGACGTCTGAAGTCAGAGTTTGAAAAGTTAGAAAAGATTTGCGCCATGCTCCGGCAAAAGGGGGCTTAATGCGTCACCATGATACATGATACCAGGCCCCTTTTCACAGATCACGGCTCAAATGTTAGATTGTACTCTGTTCCTACAGACTTATTTTTGTCTTGATTCACACGCTTCAACGTCTGGTGAACTGTTTTTTAACCCTTTCCCAAACAATCCCTGGTTTTTACGGGTCTAGAATAGTAGCCTTTTGAAAACATTGTGGAAAAAGGAGAAAATGCTGGTAACCGCCATTTTCTCCTTTTCCCAAAATGTTTTCTACCCTATTATAGACTGAAATCATCTTTTCAGCAAGAGTTAAATTGTCGTCTGCAAATGCTTTCAATTTGGTCTAGTCCAAAAGTTTGTCGTTTGGGAAAGGGTTATATGAGTTACTTTACGTACATGTATGTAGAGTCAACAGGGTATTTTGTCCCCTTACTTATTTTCATACAGTCTTGCAAAGGAGATATTGTCTGTGGAGTTCTGGAAAATATCTCCAGGTATGCTCAAACACAGCCTTAAATGTATTAACCCATTACCACTCAATCCCTACTTTTGACGCCCCTGAGAAAGAAGCCTTTTGAAAACACTGTAGGAAAAGGAGAAAATGCTGGTAACCAGCATTTTCTCCATTTCCCACAGTGTTTTCTACCCTTTCCAGAACAAATTTCAATTTTTCAGTCACCTTTATTTTGTCGTCTGCAAATGCTTTCAATTTGGACCAGTCTAAAATTTTCTCGTGTGGTAATGGGTTAAGGGCTTTAACCCTTTAACAAACGATTCCGAGGATGAATCCCAATCAATATACAGGGGAAAAGGCACAAAATGCTGGTAACCAACTCTGCTTTTTTTTTTTTCGTATCAATTTTGTCGCTTACACTTATGACCTAACTCTTCTACAGTAACTATTCTGTAAACAGTCTTACATTTTTCTTTTTTCTCTCTAAAACAAATAACTTCTTTTCTGTCATTCTTTTAGGATAATGATAATTTCGTATGTAAGTAACAGGTAAATATGAAAGAAAATGTTGTCGAGTTTTATCTTAAAACAGTTTCATGTATCATAGTGCCTTCTGGAGTATCTAATGTCTAATAACAACCTTCTTCGCGCAGATGTATCATAAAAACCACAACAATTTCTACTTCAATCAAAACTCTATTTGTACAGTGAAGGTGAAATGAACGTTCTAATAGCAACATTATAACTACCGGTTTCTGGAAAAATCCGAACTAATAATAAAGTGGCAAATAACGAACAACTGTAACTCATGTTCGATCTCATATCAAGATACAGCTTTCTAGCATGGAATTTTATATCTGCCAGGATCAGCATACAAACAGGCGGTTAACAACACTTAATGACCGCGAACTCTATCACAAGTTGGTTCGCTGACCAGTAACCATTCAGCTATCTGGACAATATCCCTGAATTCACGTCTAATACGATGATTGACATTTAGTTCTGAGGGCTAAAACGTTAATGATCTATTACTGTATAAACCTAGCGTGCTTATAAAACCCGCTAAATTGAAAACTCCTGAGTAGTGGCCTTTGTTCCGATTTTCACTAGAAAGACAAAAACAAGATAAACCCTATATCACACAATCTCGAGTTTTGGCGATCTTGAGGAAGAATAAAAACATTCAGGGAAAAGGAGAGAATGGGAGTAATTAGCGTGTTCTTCGTTTATCACAATATTTTGTACCCATTCCAGAAACAAACTTCACGGTTTGAGTCATATTTATTTAGTCTTCTGCAAATACTTTCAATTTGGGTAAGACTAAAATGTCGTTTGGGAGAGAGTTAAATCCTTTCCGTGTCTTTGTTATGTATACAGTCTGCTTCAGGAACATGAGTCTAGGCAATGGCAAGTAACTGCTGCAAGTAAGCAAGGGATTTCTCGTATCTTTTCAAATTATCCTACAGTGAAACAAATTCGATTTGCTTTTTCCTCAAACAAACGACAACTCTTTTCTTGGCTCCTATTGCCTTAGATGAAGTCGAAATTCCTCTTCATTTGGTCGTTTACAAATATGATAGCATCCTTGAAGAGTTCATGTGACATGCAAATCTCGTCTATGCAATGTATACCACATACGGGTAATTTAGCAATAGGTATCGTGTACTTTATTTCATAAATCGTTATGTACAGTGACAGAGACTCAAAAGAGTCGTATGATATGCAAAGTCAACTGTAAAACTTGATACCTTGTACATCTCTCAGACTATCTGCCCCAAACGTACAGTACACAAGAACTACTAATAGTGGCTAGTGAATTGCAAACTATTTTAACCCTCTCCCATACAATACCTGGTTTTTACGACCCTGAGATAGAAGCCTTTTGAAAACATTGTGGCAAAAGGAGGAAATGCTGGTAACCAGCATTTCCTCCTTTTCCCACAATGGTTTATACTCCGCTGGGAAACAAATTTCAACTTTTGACTTGCGTTTATGGTGTCGTCTGCAAGTGCTTTCAATTTGGACCAGTCTGAAATTTTGTCGTTTGGTAAAGAGTTAATTCGGTATATCTTGTCGTCTGGTGTAGTAAGAAAACTTGACAAAATAAGTAATAATCATATTTTTCTATGGCAAGAAACTTTTAATAGTATTAATCTATTTAATAAAAGCCTATATTATTATAAATTACCGGAGTGTCCAAGACAGTTTCTGACCTGTTTGTGACCTTTGCATAGAATATCATGCTTGTTTTGTTAAATTCGTAAAAAAGGTTTTAAATGTGGAGATTGAAATAACTGACACCCAGATAAGGCCTAAGCTTGAAGCCGAAACTCGTGCAAAAAGTAGTTATTTTCCATACAAACAACTACTTCAGTACAATATGAGCTCCAGATAAGAGGGAGTGACGGTATTCTATAATTTCTTTTCCAAAGCTTATGTTGTGGGTACTCATTAAAATCGTCTTCATGAGACGATTCTAATGAGTACCCATAACAAAGGATTTATTGGAAGATTATTAATATTTTAATTTCTTTTGAAGCAAAATCACTCCCTCTATCTGGAACTCTGGACTGCAATAAATTGGTATATCGTAGAATAAACACTGTATTATAGAAAAGACAAGGGCACCCATCATGGTCGTTGAAAATTATATCAACACCATTAGGTTCTAGTCAGAGTTAATGAAGGGATGGCGTTTAACGTATGCACTGAACAGCGAAGCCAAGCATTTCCCTATTGGTGTCAATATTGAACATTGAATACCCTTCTCCGTGTAGACGGTTATTGCTCTATAGCTCTATATACACTTCTCTGCAAATATTGTGGGGGGAAAATGAATATTTTCGAAATGCGTGATTTTTTTTTTAAACAAAGTATTTTTGTTTTAGTCATGACGTTAAGTTTCTTAATCAAGATGCAGTTTTCTAGAGATGTTTTAACAGTGGTATCTACTGATTTTGTAGTTTCATCTGAAGATGCTGCTGTACATAATTCTCAACACCATTTAAAGACACGCAGATAAGTAATCAAAGGAACCTCTTAAAACTTTGGTAGAAATGAAGAAAAAGCTCGCAGTGGTCAAATACTCCATTTGCTACTAAGTGTCAAAGCTTGGATCCGTGTTCATTTTGCACCAACAGTTACAACCTTCATCCCTAGCACAGTATAAAATTGCTTGAGCTGGTTCCTGTACATGCATGAACCTGCAGTCAAGGGTAAGAAGCAAGACGTCAATTGTAGAGCAGCCAAGCACGTCAAATAAGCTCCTCAATGACACTACACATTTTGGTACAAAAACATTGTTCAGTGGTCACTGGATGGACACTGGACACCTCCCTATTATTGTCCCCGTGATAAAGCGGAGATTAACAATTGATTTTGTCGGATCTTTGGTCACTCTATGCGTCCATTAGCCCGACAGCAATAAAAATGTGGCCATTTAATGGGCTTTCAAAACTTCTACACATCAGTGACACACGAAGGCTTGTTTTGAGTCAAGCGTGAACTGACCTTGTCGGTCCAGTCAATATTTTATTTCACGCAAGTGGAAACGCCTATTTTCAGACGGTGCAATAACATGAAAAGGGATCTTTAAAAAAATGCAAAAAGTATCGACATACCGCGTAAGCTGACCTAAGTCGGTACTTCTTGCTATTAATAAATTTTCTGAATGTCCAACGACAAGAGTTCGTATTAATCAACCATTCCTAAGAACATTCTTGGTCCTAGTCTCCAAGATTTTCTGTATCCAAGATTTTTTGAATTTAAAAATTACACAATTTCTGATTGGTTAAACAATTTCATTTAGCCAGTCAAAAGTTGTGTTATTTTCAAATTTAGAATATTCTAGATCTATACTAAAGCCAAGAACGTTCTTAATTCATTACCAAACGACTACATTTTAGGCTTGTCCAAATCGGAAGCATTAACAGATGACAAAAGAAAAGTAACTGAAAATTTGAAATTTGTTTCGTGAGTGGTAGAAAACATTGTGGGAAAAGCAGAAAATGCTGGTTACCAGCATTTTCTCCTTTTCCCACAATGTTTTCGAAAGACTTCTTTCTCAGAGTCGTCAAAAGTAGGGATGTGTGGTAATGGGTTAAGAATGGTTGGTGAATTCTGAACCACTTTACCAAATGATTCAAATGGTTTTTCGTCAATATTGACATCAAGCATCCACGAACACGTGGTGTCTTCTTTCCTATAATGCATCACGGAAATAAGCTTTAAGCCCTTTTTTGTTAGAGAATGGCTCACGTATACATATATACAAGAACGGTGTTGCAGGACAAGGAGAATGTCAAAGAGCAGGGTTTGGTATTCGAACTAAGTCAAGGTTCGAAATGCATGCACATGGAATCGGCACCAGTATTTTCTGTTTATCGAAGTTCTCTATTCAGTATCCTGGGTTCCCAATGACAATATTCTGGGTCCGCAATGACAATATCCTGGGTCCGCAATGACAAACATTCTAGGTTCACCCTTAGACTACTAAGCAGGACTGAAGCAAATTTGGCAGACAATGTAGATCAAGATCAGACTGCACAGAACGTACATTCTGATCTTGGATCTACACTATCCGATAAGGACATACTTTTGTAACCAGAAATTTTTGAAAAATCAGAGCATGTTCTTTTATTTTGCGTTGAAAGATTGTTTTCTCATTAGCTACTGAAGATGACTTTTTGTCCTGATCTTAAGGATTTGTCAAACAGATTTTGAAACGAGCAAATATCCTTTTCACTAGAATGATTTAAATCACTTGCACTTGAAAATCCATGCAGACCTGACGTCGTTTTACATTTGTATGTGTGTTCAATGCGTTACAGAATTGACCCAGTGTTAACACGAAACATATCTGCGAAGGTAAGGTTGTTGCTGTAGGAGGGAAATCGCTGGTTCCATGACACCCCCGGTGAATTATAGACAAGAGAATGCAAGAAAAACTACTTGGGATGAGCTTATACCGCTTGCAGAAATATATATATACATTAATTACATTACATAGATCTCTTTGGCCTGACACATAAAAAAGGGTATTTGGACACACACGTACGCACGCACAATTTCGACAACTCCAACGCCAATTCTTGCATTTAATTATTTTTTTCTTTAATTATGCTTGTTTGTTTGCACTGTAATGATCTATTGTGTTTATTGTATAACTCTTCATAATTGGAGGAAATAAAAAAAAAAAAACGACAGAAAAATCTTAGAATAGGTTTCTCTTATTTTTCGCAGTTAGGAAAGCTAGGCTAGGGCTCACCAAGAAGCCCCTGCCTTGATTATATAGTGGCCCAGAGTTCTCTAAGGTGAACGTCTGCAGGAGGCCAATAAACGGCTTCAGTTCGTGAAGTCTGTTAACCCTTTACCATAAAAATCAATATTTAAGAAGGCTTTAGAAGACACTGTTGGGAAAGGATAATATTCCAGCTACCAGCATTTTGTCCTTTTCCCACACTGTCTTTAATCCTATCACAAACACATTCAATTACTTGAAACACATTTAGATTGTCGTCTAGAAATTCTTTCAAAGTTAACAAGAAAAAAAATACGCGTCGTGTGTTAAAGCGCTAGGAGGCAAGCCCTCCCGCAAATTGGGTCAAGACCTCCAGCGTTCAAGCCAATTTCTTAGGAGAAAGTGCAGGGTGTGCAATGTGATTTGGAACAGAATTGTACTTACAATGAACTTCCTTCTGTAAAGCTTGTGTTTACAACGACAATGTTGCTCTGGATCTAACATTTTATTTACAAGTTTGTCACTACAGTAAGCAAGGCAATCTAAACAGCTTACGACATACTGAAGCCAAGCCTGATAGCGCCATCAGTAGCGTACAGGACTTGACACCAGGGTTCACTGATGCAAATCCCCAGTTCGGCCAATTTACGAGGAATGATGGTAGTTAATATGACAGGATTCATCCCTCTCTTACCGCAGAACATTTCTTCGACGATGTCTACGTGGGAAATCAGTCAGAGGCTTTGGAGAAATTCCAGGAACCTATGTATTGGTGCACTGGCAGACGTGGTATAATTAAAACTATATTTAAACTGGTATCTAACATAAAAACCCAAAACAAATGACTCACTGGAACAACTTGCAGTTGGAGACCGGCAGAAGCCTGACAGAGTAAAATGAAGATTATCAGGATCAAGTAAGTAAACAAGAGGGCCACTGGCATAAAGCTCTCTCCTGAGTAAAGTCGTCAATGGCTGATAAAGGTATTCTGATTTTAATGATGTAAAACAAACGGGTGTTTACAAGTGGCCAACTTTTTGACTTGACAGGACCCAAATTCGAACTTGTCCGATATATATCGACAAGACAAACATTCTAAGCTTCGAGAGTAACAAGCTAAAAATGTGGCTTCCAGACTACTTACAAGTTTTTTTTTCAAAATATGGCAAAGTGACCTACTTTTTGACCTGACAAGACCCAATTACAAATTTGTCATCAATATCTTCAAAAAAAAACACACTACGCTATAGTTTCATGAGCACCAGGCTTTGAATGTGGTGCCTTTAGTGCAAATAGGGTTTTTCTGTAATTTGACCCAGCGACCTAGTCTTTGACCCGGCGTAACCAAATTTCGAACTTGTCCCATATATCATCACGACAAACACTACGGCTCATGAGTACACCTGGCTGAAAATGTGGTTGCTAAAGAGCACAAAAAGTTTTTAATTTCAAAGATACGGTCCAGTGACCTTCGTGACCAAACATGTCCAAATTTCAATCTTGTCCAAGATTTTATCGAGACATGCATTTTGACCAAGTTGCAATAATACCCGGCTTTTTCTCTCGACTGGCACTGCGAATACATTTTTAACCATGTTTTATTAACAAGTCTCTGACTTAAAATGTGCTCTATATAGTGCACACAACGTTAAGATTGACGAACACTCGACGGACGATGACGACGGTCTTCGGACACAATACGATCACGAAAGCTCTCTCAGCTCCGATGAGCTAAAACAGATAAAAAGATTTTGACAAAAGGAGAACTGGTCGCTGTTGGTGCAATATTTCACCACAATTCTTTTAAAACAGATTTCAAAAAAAAAAAAAACCCAATCAATCTGCAGTAAGTAACGAGTACTGGTGGTAAATTGTGGTTAGGCCTATTGTACGAATCAAACGGTTAACCAAAATAGAGATCTAGATTCTGCTGCACTGTGGTAATACCGATCTTATTTTATCTTTTCCTCAACCGAGTAATACACTGGAAAAGGCATTAACGCTTTACTCCATCGATACTAATTTCTACGCATTGCTTGTAGGAGCCTTTGGAAAACAATGTGGCAAAAGGTGAAATTGCTCGTGACGAGCAATTTCACCTTTTGTCACAATGTTTTCTATGCTATCAAAAGGTATTATATACCCAGAAAAAAACGGCTTCACCCTTTCTGTTATTTAGGGTCAATTAGAGATACCACAGAAATGCCCTATGGGGTAAAGGGTGAATGCATCACCACTACTTATTGTACCAAGCCAGTCATCACATAATGTGAGATCCATAAAATCTGTTTTGTCAAACAACCCACTGAATTTCGAGGTAGAGTGATCCTTTAACATGAAGAAAATTTACTAACATAGCAAAAAAGTTTCGTCTCATGTCAGCCTGCCCGGATCGACTTTGTGCAGGTGAAGTAAACCCCCATATTACAGAGCACAACTGAAATCTAATGGTGCGTATGGCAGGAAAACATTGACAAGGAAGCGTGAAATCATACAGGTCAGCTTTTTGTCCCAGGCTTCTCTAAATGACGTAGCATTAGGAAGAGTTGCTTCCCTTGGATTACTTACCAGCTTCATGTGAAAACCGGCTAACATAATTTTCATCTAATGTTTTGAAAAAGACTTGGAAAGGCTACTAACATTTTTTCCTTTCTCCATAACCTTCTCAAAGGTCTTAGAACTTCCTAGATGTTGTTCAAACTTGGAATTATTTGGTAAAGAGACCTGTCTTTATTTGACGGCATTATTTTATAGACTCAGCCGATACTAAAAGCAAATGCAGACGACGCACTAAATGTCTTTTTAATAATTGCCTATAATTGCAAGGATAGAAAAGAAATAAAAGCTGCATTGTTACTAAGATTTTCTCTTCTTTTCTGCTTTGCTGCATATGTTCTCTACCCAGAGGTTGTAGAAAAAAAACAACAATCTGAAACAAATTCGCATAATCCAACAGCACTTCTTACATTAAGGAAGAAAATCACCATGATTGATGGTTTAACCCGTTACCACACAATTCCGACTCTTAACATTCCAGGGAAAGAGGACGTATGAAAGCACTGTGAGAGAATCAGAAAATGCTGGTAATCAGCATTTTCTGTTTTTCCAAAATGCTTTCTAACATTTTAAAGACAAATCCAATAATTTCAGCCACAATATTAAATTAATATTGTGGTGTGCAAAAGCCTACAATTTCGAGAAGTATTAGTTTTTTCTCCTTTGGTATAGGGTTAGTCACTTCATAGAGCTGACAATGAATGAATGAATGAATGAATGAATGAATGAGCGACTGCATGCAAGGACCATTTTTTGTTTTTGTCTGATTTGATCACAAAAAAGTCGTCTGCAGGTTGATAACTCTTAACCTGACGACAAAATTAAAGACCGGTACAAATTCAGAATATGTACAGACAAATGCCAAAATGAAAAAAAGCTCAAATGAGAAACTGGTCTATTAAAAACGTACAAACGTTCTTGGAAAAGGGAGGAAATGCTGTTTTGAAAAAGCCTTCTCTGTCATGGTCGTTGAACTTCGGGACTGTTTTGTACAGGGTTTCATCAATTGATTGATTGTTTGATCTCTAACCCCGTTTTTACCATTGTTATACCTATATCGTGGCGGCCAGTGCACCTACACATACTTTCCCGGAGTTTCATTACTAGTTCTCCGAACAGTATTATTTAAAAGCCACTGGCTGCCTTCCCACATAACCATCGTCGAAAAGATTGTCAGCGGTAAGAGAGGAGTGAATCCTGTCGCAATGACTATCATCAATCCTCGGGTTAGAAATCTGCCGAACCGGGAATCGAACCAGCGACCTCTCATTTTCAAGTCCTGCACGCTACCGACAGAGCTACCGGGGCTCTGTGTAAAGGGTTGCAGGTTAAAGATCCGTGTAGAGTCGATGTTATCGGCTATAACCGCAATGAAATATTCATGTCTTTTTGTCTGAGGTGGCGAATAACCGGTAAGACAAAACATTATTCAACTCGTCGCCTCTCTGAAACAAAGTTATGACAAGCGGCTTTGTAAACAGCATTGTAAATAAGACTTTGGCTATGCTCTGTGAAACTGTGACTTAATGCATGTGCGAGAGGTATCGACTCAGGTCAGCCTGCGCAGTCTAACCTGGACCGAAACATTTCGCTACTGGTCAATATTCCATATATGGAGTGCAACACGCGAAAAGGTGCATTCGGACATTTGCGTAAAGTGTCGTCCCGGATTAGCCTGCGCAGTCCGCGCAGGCTAATCCGAGACGGCACTTTACGACTACATTAGATTTTGTGCTACAGTAGTCTTGCGTAAAACAGAAAATCACATAAAATTGGAAAATGTCGTTTCGGATTAGCCTCTGCGGACTGCGCAGGCGGATCCGAGACGACACTTTACGCAAATGTCCGAATGCACCTTTTCGCATGTTGCACTCCATATATCCAAGGACCAGTGTTTTTTTTTTTTAATTAAATCGGTTGTTTAAAAAAATGTGGCTATTATGAATCCACAACTATTTGTGGTGTCCCTGGTCGTGAGGTAGAGCGTCGGCCTCATAACCTAAAGATCCTGAGTTCGATACCCGGGAGTGGGTGTCAACTTTGGGATTTCTCATTGGCCCACACATTCGGCGCGAGTACTGGTGTAGTTCCCAGGAAGCAGAATCGAGAGAGATTAGTATAAGTTGTACGAACTTGTTTCTCAATCGATGTAAAATAAACATGTTCACACTAACTTTGTGACTTGCTTGGAATGATGTATCACTGAGATGTATTAAGCCACCGTTTGCTAGAGGGTGGCTCATTTATTAGGGTGAATAAAAGGCCCACATGCAGCAACAAGAAAACGATTCCGAGGTCAAAATTCAGGCACATTTTCTTAATCCAATTTGAAAGTACGGATATTATTATGAGTCAAGAAATATATTGCTTACACCAAGCGAAAAGGGTCATTCGGATATTTGCGAAAAGTGTCGTCTCGGATCAGCCTGTGCAGTCCGCGCATTTAACCGAAACAACACTTTCCTTTTTCATGTAATTTTCTGTTTTGCACAAGTCCACTGTTGCACAAAATCTAATGTAATCGTAAAGTGTCGTCTCGGATCAGCCTGTGCAGTCCGCCGGCTAATCCGAAACAACACGTTCCGTTTTCATGTAATTTTCTGTTTTGCATAAATCTACTGTTGCATAAAATCTAATGTAATCCTAAAGTGTCGTCTCGGATTAGCCTGCGCGGAATGCGCAGGCTAATCCGAGACGACGCTTTACGCAAATGTCCGAATGCGCCTTTTCGCGTGTTGCAAGCCTGTCATAACTTTGGAGTCTGCCAACGTTGCAAATACAGGTAAAAATTGAACTGCAAAACTAGACTGAAAAGTACGAACGTTTATTCTAGTTTTACAATTTATTTTTCTAGCAGCGATGTGAACTTTAACAGATTGCATTGTAGTACACTGTAAGACTCAAACTGATACCCACAAATTCAAATGGTATGAATTAAATTCGCCAGCAATTTTCCCTCGAATTGTTTTCTTGTTACCTCTAATGGGCCTTTAATCCTTACCTTGCTCAATTACCAACGAGAAACTTTCCAGCCAATACTAAAAACCCGCATTTTGCTATTCCAAAAGATATTTTTGGGTAACAAATATCTCCTTACCGGACAGTGTAGATCGAAGATCAGGCTGTACGTTCTGCGCAGTCTGATCTTAATCTATTCTATCCGCAAAGGCAGTGAGTCGCGTTTAGCAGCCTATAAGGGTGAATCTATAATCCCTTTCAAAATGTCACGTGTTTTCATGACGTTAAGGCAATGTCGCTAATGAAATCATTGTTAGAAAAGAGAATCATGGTAGTTGTCCTTCATTTTCTGTCTTTTCTATTATATTTTCTAGCTTTAATCTGTCAAGGTAGGTTCCATCAATCAACATTTAATTTTCCGCCTGCTTCTTTCAATTTAAACAAGTGTATCATTTTGTCGTCTCGTAACGTTAAAATGTGGAAAATGGGCTGACAAATTCACTGAACTGTGTTCCAGATCTATCTCAACATTAAGCTTTAAATATCAAGGCGGATTCGTCTAATTAATCAGTTTTCTTGATTTTACGAATTCTAGGCTAGAGCTACATAACCAAAGTACCTTTCTACAGGATCGGTCGGTGTATCCAGTGCCGCGGCTGGGATCGAACCGCAGCCAGTTAACCCTTTACCCCATAAGGCATTTCTAATTGGCCCTAAATAACAGCAAGGATGAAGTTGTTTCTCATGTGTATATGACACCTTTTGATAGCATAGAAAACATTGTGGCAAAAAGTGAAATTGCTCGTCACGAGCAATTTCACCTTTTGCCACAATGTTTTCCAAAGGCTCCTAAAAGCAATGTGTAGAAATGAGTATCTATGGAGTAAAGGGTTAAGCCAGTTAGATGTCCTGCAGCAAGTTGGCCTATGAGAGCCACAACTTTTTTCAGGAGACATAATTATGTTACAAGATTAAAAAAAAAGGTCTGCAGGAGGGTAAATAAGTTCAGTCACAAACTAGATCTACTGACAAATCGATGAAAACGGAAATAAGCGAACAAAACAATATATGTAACTCTTTCAGCACCAAATATATATACTCGACCCCTATAAACCACTGAGAATACCATAAAATTATCCTTCTTAATTCTTTTATCATATTGTTTTGATTGAAAAAGCGGACGGTATAGATCTAAGATCAGGCTGCACGTTCTGTGCAGTCTGATCTTGATCTGTATCGTCCACAATAGTACCTGTTTTCGCCTCCTGGTGCCGAAAGAGTTAAGCTGACAAGTTCATCCTTACAGCAGCCCTGTCGTAGCGAGGAGAATAATGTGTTTTTTATTAGAGAGATCATCAGTTTATTGATCAACAGTCAACTTGCTATCGATGCCATTCTGGTAATTAACTTTTATATTATTATTACATACAATGACAATCCAAGTCCGCTTTCGCTCCATGTACTTTTAAAACAGAAATTGCGTGTTGTATCAGACTGGAAAGGGGGGGGGGTTTATTGTCACGTGCTATAGTGCAGTTTTATGGTCCTTTTTAACCATTTTGCATTGTCAACATTGTTGTGTAGGAATGGGATGTTGAAAGTGACGCTGGAAGTCAGAGAGCATTTTTTTATCGTCACAGGGAACTGTTTTCCTAAACTTACTGTCAAAGAGTTATTATTTTTTCACTACCATCTTTCAAGCGACATTCTTTGCACCTTTTTTTAAAAACGAGTCCTCGTGAAATTTTGCTAATCAGCATGAACCGAAGTGTAATGTTAAAAAACAGAGTCTGTGGTTAATGGAGACAGTGTTTGTAATGATCAGTATCACCTTCTTCCACAATGTTTTCAGAAATGGTCTCCTGCATGACTTAATCAAAATCGTGCGCATGAGGTAGTGAGCCAATGTACTTTTGGCACGAGTTATGAACAAATGTACTTGTTACTAAACGACAAAACTTTTGACTTGTCCTAATAACAAGCAGTTACAGACTACAAATCAAATGTAACTGGAATACTTGCCACATGTGTCTTTCATAGTGAAGAAAAAATAATGGAAAAAGGAGAAAATGCTGGTTAACAGCATTTTCTCCTTTTCCCATTATGTTTTCTGAAACCAAAGCTTCTTTTTCTCGGGTTGCTAAAACGCAGGATTGGTAAAGGGTTAACGCATCACGACATGATAGAGAAAACGATATCCATCACACGACCGAACGTTATTCTAGTTTCTGTCATACGACCTATTTGTCTTACATAAAATATTTAATCAGAATTAATGATACTTACTGTGTCACTTTTAACAGGCCTGAGGCAAATCAAAGCTGGTTTCCATATATAACCCACTTGAAAAATGCAGTACAACATTCCACGATTTTCATAATATCTGTATCATTCAAAACAGTTACACAGGAGTTGATTAAATAAGCCTAAGGGAGCCTGCTGAATGAAGGTGTCAGCATCTTGTGCCATTCGTAAACTTCTGTAATTTGATTCATTTCCGATTCGACATAAGCCGGTGTAATGCAGACTAACGGCCCTCCCCTACAAAATTTTCTCTTCGTAGAGAAATGACCCGGGTCATTATTCTACGTAGAGAAATGACCCCAGAAATGACCCGGGTCATTCCTCTATGTAGTGAAATGGCTTCTGAGGTCATTTCTCTACGTCGAATAATGACCCGGGTAATTTTGTAGGGGAGGGTCATTTCTCTCGATTACATCGGCATTTGAGAGAAAACGATGAAAAAAGTCCCGAGTTCGCATTAACCAACCATTCTTAAGAAAGTTCTTTGTCTTATTAAATTTTTCTACACTTTTAAGTAACACAACTTCTGATTGGCTATTTAAACCATTCGGTTTAGCCAACCAGAAGTTGTGTTACTTACACATACATAAATAGGAAATCTTAGAGACTAAGGATATTCTCAAGAATGGTTGTTGAATACAGGTCCAGGAAAACATTATTAAGAGAGCCGCTGGCAAGCTTTACTAACATCTTTGTTTTTGACGACTTAGATAAAATGTTACTTGTACATCGTAAGTCAATTTATGCCAGATTTTTCTTTTTCAAATCACATAACGATATTTCACGAACTATCGTTAAGACTATGCAAAACCGTACATGCACACGCGGTGATTTCCATGGATAAAACTCACTTCAATTCTCTGAACGGAGTATGAAATAACATCATATATTTGGTGTCACACTTTGCTTAACTCGCATATATCTAAGGTAAGAACATTCGTGGTAAATATGTTCCATTACGAAGAAGGAGTCTATGTGATAAAGTTATTTTGTTGATGGCAGTCGAAAAGAAACAATAAACGTGTTTTTAACCTGGGACAAAAAAAAAGAAGGTAAAATGCGCAAAATTTTGCTTAATCTAAAAGTTATGTAAACATGTGAACGCAGATAACAACACTGACAATATTTTTCCTTCAACGACTCGGTAAACATTATTGTACAATGTGTTTTTGTAAGAATGCAGTGTGATCTTGTAAGGTCATTAATAGCACTTAAGGCTCATTCTTTGATATCTAGGAGAAAAGATTCGTGCAATTTCATATTCCTATCAACTCTTCTTTAATGAAAAAACGTAGATCTATCCCAATTGAAAGCATCTGTTGATGAAAAAATGAATCAATAATGGAATTTGACCTAAATCGGTAAGACCTTGTGGGAAATGAAGAAAAAGCTGGTTACCAGCATTTCTTCCTGTTCCGACAATGTTTTCAAACTTCACCTTCCGTTCTTTTAAACGGACTCACACTTGTAAGAGTAAACATGTAACCTTTCTAGTAAGAATTGGTGGTGCATGTGTCACGATGAGTTTACCAGCATTTTCTCTTTTTACCAAAAATATTTTCAAAGATCACGATATTTAAAGCTGTTTCAAAAGGGGGCAATTTTAAGCGAACGGTTAATAATCCAAAATGCTTGTATCATGTTTCGAGGTATATCTTTACAAGGTAGATTAATTTCACATATTTTTTTTCTATTATGTGAGAAGTAGCAATTCAACGACAATGCTTCATAATGGGTTGTATGGTCATTCCGCTCGGGGTGACATAATTAGTCACAGCCGTGTACAAGTTTGCATGTCCTCTGCCACCGTACAACGAACTTATTATAGATCTTCTACAAAGTTTTACCGTTCCAGTTTAAATATAGTGAAATTTCTTCGTTTTATGTTCTCACAAATTGAGTACGTTGACGACACAGAATTCCCTGTCTGAGGACCCCAATTCAATTAAAACAGACGACACTGAAAAATGACGTCACTGAAAGCTTGGTAAAACGTGTAGTATGATGCACAGGGATTTGTAGCGTTTTTAGCGTTTTTTCATGTTTTACATGTATATATAATGTACAAGTGATGCAACTGACATTATCGGCAAAGTGTACTTGTCATCACAAAAACACAAGTTACTTCGTCAATTTTACAGATAATCACACAAGGTCTACTTTATCTAGCTCATTACACATTTTTCTAGCTAACAGTAACGTGGTTTTATGACTAAACGTTCAATGATTTGTGCTACAGAAGCCGGTTTCTTGACAAATAGGTCCAAATTGTTTGGTCCGACACGGATTCGTTCAGTGCGCTTGTCAGATTAAATCTACTATTCTGTACAAGATCATGGCCAAAATACTTATCGGTTTGATAAATCAAGTAAATACCTTTAACCAACCTTTGTTGTTTAATAATAACACGAAGAATATATCTCCAAATCGTCCGATGTTTGATCGATTCACTCAAATTTCAAGGAAGGAGCCATCATTGTCACATGATCAAAATGTATCGAGGCATTTTACTGGTCGGATTTTGGTTCCTGTCTTCGTGTTGGTCAAATATTTGTCATGTATTATCACCATGTGGACATCTACGAAGTATCTTCAAGTGATGCCCTTGGCGTAAAAAATTAATCCGCTGCAATGTGCTCTACTTGAGAAGCAACTGATTTGCGGCGCCGTTCATGTTAAGCATCAATATTCTATTGTTTATAACTTGTATTTCCTTGAGTCATGGTCTGTCAGGGACTAAATTACACAGGTCTGCACAAAAACTCATACCTGTCTTGAAGTTGTCAAATGACTAATCTGTAAATTGTGACTATCAGCGTTCAACACGTATTGTTTGAAATTCTGTTCAAACAGCCTTAAAAAAACACGTTGAATGTTAGAAGTTCATTATTTTTGCCTAAATCCACTCATGTTTGTAACCAGGAGCACTGCATACAGGTACCAGCGTTCGGCTGCAATTTTTGAAAGCTCGCCGAATGTTTTTTCAGGGAAAACTTTAAGGCGAAAAAGGGGCACAGCTGGGCTTAGAGTCACATGGTCTTCTGGTATGTTTTTTTTTCTTGATAGTTAACAATACTAAAGATTGAGTCATTTATCTATTTAAATGGCATGAGGTTACGCCAAAGATTTTGCATCATGGCGACGAGGCAGATGCAACAATAATTGTGGCAAAACCACGGGAAAATGTGGCCAAAGGAGCACTTTCTTTTTCAGAAGCAATTATCTTCAAACTCGTGCCTTTGCTACATGAAAAAGTCGTCTGCAAGTTGCAATGGTTGTGATATAGCAGATCGATTGATATCACGTTATCTTTCGTTTACCTGGCTTTCGTCTAACACATCCTCTCATTTACATTGATCCTTTAACTCTTTCCCGATTGCAACGTAAATGGCTTTAGCAGTGTCTGCAGATAAAGGTCAGACTTAAGAGAGCGTGCAGTCGGATCTTTGATCTACAATATCTGATGCTAAACTTCCATCAAAAGCAAATTCAATTGTATCACAAATCTACTCTTAGAACCTAGAAAGGGTAGAACCTCTTTAGTTTGCAGCGAAAGAGTTATACTGATGTAGTTTCTGCGAACATTTCCAATAAATTTTCCACAAAAATCCGTGAGAAGATAAACAAGATTTCAGAAACAATTAACGTTCAATTATCAAGTCTAGTTTGCAGAAGCTCCTAATACTGATTCTTTTAAAAACTTCGAGATAAGTGTGAGAAGGAAGCTTTAATGCTTTACGAAACGACAAAAAGCTTGTGAATGAAAATTCAGTTATTTGACTCTCAAAAATACTCCAGCATGTCTTTCACTAGATAATCCTATTCAAGACGGTAAGTTTGAGCCATGGATAGGACAAGATCAAATCATGACTGTCTTATCGATAGCCTTCAGTTCCACCCAAATATGCCAAGTTGTTTCGAAATCAGTCCATAAATGTAGAAGGATCGGCAAAATTCAGACGGATTCGCACACTTTGAGCACAAAGGAAACCAAGTACTTGCGTTGACTTAACACATAACGCTAAATAAAGACAACGAAAGTTTTCGAGCCAATAGTAAAACCCCAACAGCTAATATTTTAAATGCATTTTTTAAAGAAAAATATCTCCCTATCGGACAGCGTAGATCTAGGATCAGACAGCACGTTCTGTGCAGTCTGGTCTTAATCTACGCTGTCCGCACAAGGTCAGCAAGTCGCAATAAGCAGCCTAAGGGTTAAGGCAAAATTGTGTCTTGCTTACCGCATGCGGATTCTTCAGAGAGCCAAGAGTAGCAATCCCTGTTTACAAGTAACCTGATATATTTCTCTATTAACATTGTTTAGAAGATCATCGATCTGTATCAGATATTGCCCTTCCCCTGAACTTTGTTTTTCCAATCATGAATTGTTTGTTTTAGTGTTTAACGCCTTTTCTCAACAAAACAACAACATCATATCACGGAAGCAAGTGCATCTTCACATTTATTCTAACGGTTGCTTTAATGGGGACACGGACTGTTCAACAACATTTCAGAACTTGATTCTATTTAAATGTATCATACCCGACTCTTTGATCAATACGTAACCCTAAATATAAGTGTTTTAATATGTTAATATTGGCCTACATCATACTGGACAACCGTTGGGAACAGGAAATCGGTAATTACATGAAATCTTTCCTTTTCCCACGATGTTTTCAGTCCTCACAAAGAGGTCTACGGTATCGATAAGAAAAATTATGTCTGAACAACTGGATTTGCTTAAGAGTTTTTTTTCATAAACCACAAACATGTCCAACAGTCTCGGTAAAACTAATAGCCCAACTAACAAATACATGTATTTTGTATTGTCTGACAAATATTGCGTATTATGTACTATCCTGCGACAATCCCTTAGATGTCGCAAACTGTTTACACAAACAACAATTCAGAGGACGAATAGAAGCAGGAAAATTCGAGCACAGGAGATACTAAGAGTCTGGAGAAAACGACCTAGAGCAATTTGTCCTTTTGCCATTTGTTTTAAAAGATGAGGTTATATTTTGATCTGAGTGCTCAACCTCTATAGTTTGCAGTTTGACATTAACTCATAGGTAGTCTTAACCACGTAAAGAAATATTAGACTATCTAGATTGAAAACACTGGCGGGACAACAATCAAAATGAGATTCAAATGATGGGATTTATCCACAAAAGTTTGGGAAACTTTATGGGGAAATGAAGAAAATGCTGTTTACCAGCATTTTCTTCTATTCCCAACAAGGTTTTCAAAATATCTTTCCTCGGGGTCGTCGGAGCACGGATCGGTTACGTAAAGGGTAAAAAAGTACAACTGAACTGAAAGAAGAACATGAGATGAAAAACAGATATACTAAATAAATAAAGATCAAAAGATTGCCAGAATTTCACACTAAAAAAGACAACAGTTTGAGTATTGTATATGCTGAAGAGAAGAATTTGTTCCATAATTTATGTACATCCGCAAGATAGTAGATTTAATGTACATTTACCGGAAGTTGAGTTCACGTAAACGGTGCAGTATTCTCATGACCCAGCGAAACTGATGCTGCTTTGATCCTTTTATTTTATTTCTCTAGTTTTTTTTTTCTAGAAATGATAGAAGGTCCTTTCCCTGATTTATCGGATTTTCTATAAATTGTCAAATCTTCGTGCAGTGGAAAGAGAAGCCGATCCGCTAAATGGAGTCGTGGAAGAGAATGATTTATATACATCTGTGGAACGTTCAGACAGAGTTCCTAACAGTTAATCAATATTTACCACAAATAGATGGCACCAAAAGCTATATTAGATTTGATTTTTCTCCCTCTCATAATGATGTTCATCCGATTCTCGTCCGCCGTCTTTTCTGCGAGACCTTGCAAAATGGCGCGAGACCTCTCGAGACTTCGTTAAAGTGATTACCATGAAAACGCTGATTGTTATTTATTTGCTTATTTGCTGTCGTCTTTTTCTCTGTCATTTCTCTCCGCAAACTATTCATAATGTTGATTGACCTGCATGAGTTTACTGAAATGCCTTCGTGAGGTTTATGAGACGAAAACCGATAACAGGCAAGCTCAGAATATTGGCAAAGACCGGACTGCATATAAGACCAGTCTGATCTTTGTTAACTGTCTTCTGAAAATTACACCAGTATTTTGGTATTTCAGAACACAGATTGAGAGACACAGGAAAGTCCCAGTACCTGATGTTGACGAATTTTCTAAAGCTTGACGCACGTAAGAAAAAAGTAAAATCGGGGCAGTTTGTAATTTAAAAGTTTCTCAATGTATTTAACTTCATATCATTCCACATGTAGACAGCTCCCTCTACAATGGGAGACACGATTCTAACCTTTAAAAGGTGAGAATATCTCACAACAATTAATTTACATCAAACTAAAATTATTATCATCAGATCAGACACTAGTCACAGTTTACAACATGAAATAGTAATCACGATGACTGCTTCCTAATATCTGAACCAGTTCATGCTACATGAAAATAGTACATTCAAAGATTGACCTAGCCTATGATATTGATTAAAGGTATGAAATGACGTTCTTCTCACGGTAAATGTCCTGCAATTGCAAAATGGTTGCATAATTACACTCAATGTATTAACGTCATCAATGGATTTCAGAAGAGTTGATCTGGTGCATCGTCAAACGATGACGTTCTGACAAGCCTCCAAAAACAAGAACTGATAAAAATTTAAAACAAACATAAAATGGGTAGATCACCTGACGAGGAACACAGTACGTTCTGTGCAGTCTGATCTTAATCTACGCTGTCCGCATAAGGTCAATGAGTCACGATCAGCACCCAAAGAGCTAAATGTGACACAAATGACAAACTTTTGACGCATATTAAGTTAGGAAAGAGAAGAAAACACTTTGCATAAAAATGAAAATACTGCTTACATCCATTTTCTCTCTATCCAACCATGCTTTTCAAGCCCCTTTTTCATGTGTAGATTTTTTTCAGAATAGATCAAGTCTTGAAAAACATGATGGGACAGAGTTTGATGTCTCAGCAACACTGTACGCTACATTATTCTTTTTAGGACTACTTTTCCTTTAATCGAACTGTTTCTTCATCTTGTACTGGAATTTTACTAGTTGCAACCATAAAAATCAAGACTACCAATTAACATTGCATCAAACGACATATCGGTATTTAAAAAAAAAGTTTAGTTCTCAATTTTCACTGACCTTGACCTTCAAATAATCCATGGACCATAAACCGTATTTTGTTAGACCATATTCAGTGTGAGATATTGCATATTGAACTTTGTCTGGAACTTCTCAGACAACAAGGGTAAGAAGCACATTCAATATGTTTTTCTCTATCAAATCTTAACCAAACAAATATAAAAATCATTGTTGAAAAAGCACGAACTGCTTATTACCACATCACTCAAAAGACACGTCCCATTACTTGGGGAAAATTAAATAAATCGTCTGCAAACAATTTCAATGTGGAAAAATCTAAAAAATTGTCACACGGAAAAGTGTTTATTAAACAATTCTTAATAAACAAAATAATTTTCCATGGCTAAATATACAGATCCTCTGCAGTCCGGCCATAATCTGGAACAAAACACTGAACATTGTAGATAGGAGATCAGGCTGCACGTCCTCTCCTGTTTAATCTTGATCTACAGTATCCACAAAAGATATATTGTCGTCTATGCTAAGGAAAGAGTTAAGAAAAAGTTTTCTAGAACTCTGTAAGAAATAGCTTCAACCCAGACATCACTGAATGATGGATACACAATGGATTCTCAAGCTGACCTTCTTGTAGCTATTTCAACTTTAAGACACATAACACATTGTTTAGAATTCTAACCCTTTGTCCCATTTGATCGGAAAACTTTTTGAATCATTTTGTTGCAAACATGAAAAGTTCATTTTTCAGCGTTTTCTTTTTTTGTAACTAGCATTTCAGAACACTACTTAGTGCCGGTAAAAAAAAGTCAGTTGGAATTAAATTCCTAAATGGTTAAAAATTTTAGGGCAAAATCGACCTGCTGAAATATATTTCGAAGAATTCAAGATGAAAGGAAGTCAGACAAAGACCTGCACGCGGCACTGTTAAGGAATAATTACAAGCTCAGATGTGCAATTATTTGATGGGGTTCCATGGCTGTCGCCCGTCCCCATTGTCCCGTTCACACCATCTGGTTAACTGTTTTTGGAACGGTTATTTATGGGAAAAGGGAACCAGTTCTATTGTTTGACTAGAGTATCTGATTGACCACTGATTTTAAGTCACTATGTGCTGCTATAATGACCTTGTTTTAAATTGGTTTCATGACAGATACATCATTTTGCTTCTCGTCGTGAGTTTATTGGTTTTTCCGGTGAATTTGATTTGATGACAGACGGAGTGAATGTGATTCCTTTGACCTAACCTTATTTAGAGACAAAAACCCGTCTTAACTGACATTTTGGGAAATCGAGAATAAAACAAAATGTCAATTTTGAAAACGTGAACAGATATAACTTGAGAAAATATTAATGAGGTCCTAATTAGGAATAAACTGTGTTAATTATAATTGACACCAAAATGTTCTATTTTCTCCTTGACTTTTTAAAATCTCATTATAGTACATGTTATGGTAAAGATGGTGTAAAATGCCCTGGAAAACGTAAAAATATTGTTCGAATAGGAGGAAATGATGATTTAGCAACTTCTCCTTTTTCGATATTTTTTTTAACTTCAAATCCTTCCTTTTCTTCTGGGTCCTGAAGACAAGAAGTAGTAACAAAGAGTTAACATGTAATATTTGTTCCAACACCTTATAAACCCATTGCCATTATGAATACCACTAAATTTATACCAGTTGACGCTTTTAAAGACCTTGTGCGACAGTGAAACATTACTTTATCAAGGAAGATGCTGTTTTCTTAAATAACAGATGTCATATCAATAAAAGTTATTCACCTTTATTTTTCATTCATCTTCACCAACAAGTCGATTGTCTGAAACTAGCGGTAACAGTTTCGATTCGATATGATATGGAGATGATAGAGAAAGCCTGGTTTGTTCTGATTTGTAAATAGTCAACTCAAGCTTCTTTGCACAGCAAACGCAAGTTCCCTACCGGGTTGCTGCTACAATTAGAAAAGGTTCTTGCAGTTTCAAGTTATTAAGTGCTGGTTTTACAATAACAGAGACATTTAAAGGTGTCCAAAATTGGCATATTATAATTTATTCTGGAAAGAAGTTTCGGTAATTTAGCATTATTATTTTCTCAGCACAGATTCCACTTTTTCCATATAGGGATACGTGTTTATTGAAGAACAAGTGGACATGCAAAATGTCCATGTTCAAATGCATTTTCAATTAGTGCAGGTTATATTTAGTTTTAGTAAAAAAATACCACTCATCATGATCCACGGTTAACGTAGGGCGAAGGTCATGATCCTCCAAGATGTAATAGGTATGGAAGTCAGGAACGCTCTTGTACAGCTAAATGAGGTGATAACAAATTCGGTATTTAACAATCCGTTAGGTTTATTTACTCCTATGTAAGGACCCGAACAACAATCGGTAGATAACATTAAGATGAAGTCGGTCATTGTGTAATTAGCCAACATTTGAGAGACCAATTTGGCCGCCATTATATATCTTTTTCGCATTCAAACAGCAACTCGTTTGTTAAACCTTTTTTTTTCTTTCGACAGTCAATGAACAATTATGTCCCTTGCTCACGAACTGAGTTCGGATTTGACTAAACAATGCTAGTCTCCTGTTGCCACAGTGTTTGAAACAGTTGCAATATTCCTTTTTGGTTCGAGGTCGGATTCCTTTCAACATTTTACAACATGGTCGTTCAATTCTCTCTTAGGCAGCGATGTACGGGAACAAATGAATCTAGCCCTTATCGAGAACCTTTACTGGAGGATCCTGCGGTTTCAAAAGCCTGAGGAAGAACCCCTTTCTAGTGTTTTCTGCCGCTTGAAAGCAGAAAGAGAAAAAAAAAGAATTGATTTGTCATGCATGAAAACTGTGAGGTTAGACGAGTCCGACATTTTACCGCTACAGCAATGATGTGTTTCAAACAGACTAGTTTATAGTGAAAACTATTCCCTGTGAATCTAAAGGTAATATAATATCAAAAATGTTATATGATAAAAAAAAATATGTTGATAGCAAGACTTGTCATGGATTTCAATTTTAATTGTGTAGAATTAGATCTACTAAATCAAGGAAGTTTCGTTGCCTATGATGGTATTTTAATTTGCTATCTTTATTATTCTTTTCTCTACGTCTCAAAAAACTAAATTAATTTCATTAAGTTTCGTAAAGTCGTAATTTATAACTTGTCACCCGCTGTCTATGTGTAAAACACTTAAAACGCCACAAAATATATATTGCGGTATATTTCGATCTCCAGACTAAGACGTCCGGCTCGAAATTGTGTTCTAAGTATTTTCCAAGTCATGGCAAATTATATTATAATTGTCAAGTTTATATATTGCGGACTGACAAAGCCATCTTTGCAGGGCTTAACCCTTTCAAAGCAATCCCGAGTTTGATCGACCCTGGAATATTAAGATTTCGGAAACATTGCAGAAATAAGGCAACACCAATGGGGGTTTATCTTCTTTTCTACAACTTTTTCTATGATCAAATACAAATGAAATCCCATCATCAGAGCATTTTATAATATGGAGTGCAACACACGAAAAGGGCCATTCGGACATCTGCGTAAAGTGTCGTCTCGGATCAGCCTGCGCAGTCCGCGCAGGCTAATCCGAGACGGCACTTTACGACTACATTAGATTTTGTCCTTCAGTAGACATGTGCAAAACAGAAAATTGCATCAAAACGGAAAGTGTTGTCTCGGATTAGCCTGCGCGGACTGCGCAGGCTGATCCGAGACGACACTTTACGCAAATGTCCGAATGCCCCTTTTCATGTGTTGCAAGCCATATTATTGTTGTTTGCAAATTCTTTCGTTTTTGTTCATCGTCACTGTGAAGACTTACTAGTAAGTAAAAGAGGTATTTTCAGTCGGTAAGGGAACATCTACTGTGATATCAAGGCATTTTTAACAGTATTATCTAACACATTTCTGGGTAAAGGGGTAGGTAGATCCAATATCCGACAGCAAGTTCTTGTTTATACCGATCCCAATAGCAAAATAACGGCAAGTTGCACTTGAAGCGCTTTGCAGGTCAATTCTGATATCTAATTATGGAATAATTGCATCAACTTGCTGTCATACCTCGTCAAAACACGACCACCTGCACACGACGTGTTTGCCTTATACCTGGTCGCTTTTTAAATTAGTGTTGTCTAGGAAAAAAGTTCCCGTAAGCAACTTTTCCTCTTATTATGTCACTGTTTTTCCACAAAGCCTGTTCATAAGTCATGTCAATTGTACCTATAGGCCTAGAACAAGGATATTTCATAAATTTTCTTATAGGTGAAGAGTAACAGAATTTGATTCCCGTTATCATTTCTTGAAATGCGTCGGCAAACTTTGCCTGTTCTGCGGCACAATGTTGATGTAGTCCAAAACACATAAAAACGTGTGTGCAAGTGGCATGAGCCATCTGGTCTAGTATATCGTCGGTTTACTTTGATAACCTCGTACCTACAGCTTGTAACAAGCTGTAGGTACAAGGTTTTCGAAGTAAACCGAAAATATACGGAATATTATATTGCAAGTACCTCTATTTGATTCCAGTGTGTCAGAAAATTCAATTCGCACGAGACTGAAGGTCGAGCTAGACGTCTAACTTTTTTTTTTACCCAGGGAGAGAAGTTGTGTTCTTTTCAGACCTGGAAAATCTAGATAGGAAATATGACGAAGAATGTTTTTAGGTATGGTTGGTAAATACCGACAGCGATCAACCCTTGTTGACTGCTGTTCCATTCTTGGATGAGCATTGGCCAAATCTAGAGTTTGGACTTGTCTAAACTTTTGTCGTCTGGTAAAAGAATTAAGTAATATCGCAGTGGACGACTTTGAATACTATGCACCGGACATATAATAGCCATTTCCTCAAATGTGATATATACCTGATCGACAATTCTTCAAAGAAAAGAAATATCCGATAAAAAATGAGCAACTCATTGGGGAACAGCGTTTATGTAAATAACTTCATTGTGAAAATAGTTCACTTCCAGCGGAGAAAAAAAAACTTGTAAACAAGTCAGTGACGTCATGTTGGCTAGGAACATTAACCCTTTACTCCATAGATACTCATTTCTACGCATTGCTTGTAGGAGCCTTTGGAAAACATTGTGGCAAAAGGTGAAATTGCTCGTGACGAACAATTTCACCTTTAGCCACAATGTTTTCTATGCTATCAAAAGGTGTCATATAAACATAAGAAACAGCTTCATCCTTGCTGTTATTTAGGGTCAATTAGAGATGCCATAGAAATGCCTTATGGGGTAAAGGGTTAAGGCAATGGCGAGGAAGCTATCTTTTATTAGACATGTCTTGATTCTTTAACCCTTAGCGTGGTCATGACAATAAAATATTTGCAATGAAGATACATAACTATATCAGATGCTGTAAGAATTGACCTGACTGTGAGAATGGACCTGGCTAACTATCTGCAAGAGTTGACCGCTGTATTCTTCATTTAAGTGACCTCGAACTAGCTCTGAATTGCTGGCTCTAAATTGTTGTAAACACATGCATCATCATCCTAATCTATTGATCCTTTGCTTTATGGACACATGAAGTGCACAATCTTTTACAGTCAGAATACATTGTGAAAAAAAGGTGCAATATTTTTTATATAGTTCAATTCTCGCGTTCTTTACCTTTGTCACGCATTCCAAATGGCTACTTGTAAACGCCGATTTCGAATTACCAATTTTACCTCAATTTAAAATGCAGTGAGCTGCAACAAAGCCTCGCTCCGCAAGATCAATATTCTTATTGCCTATATTTACTATGTACCCTATCCTTGCATCTACAGTGACCGATACCATGTCCCTGATCTAATGAACGGCCTAAACAAGAGTTAACCCTTCACCAGTGACAAAATAAATATACGCCGATCCAAATGTAAAGCAGTCACGACAAATTATATGTCCATCCAGTAGAATTTATGTTTAAAACAAAAAAAATGTTGATCTTTAGACGGGAAGAATACCTTGTGGGAAAAAGGAGAAAAATAATGGTAATCAACATTTTCTCCTTTTTCTACAGAGTTTGAAATAAAGGTGTAAACAGTTCTGACTTTTCCGATATTAAAGTATCCCCTACGAAGCGGAAAACAAGTTTCTCTTTTTTATAACCCCAAACTACGTGGCATATTTTGGAATTTGTTTTTGTATGGTTAAAAAGACCAGTATGCTGGCGTTTCACCTTTTCCTACACTTTCTTCCCTCCAAAGTGCCTTTACAACTATAGATGCATTTGCTGCCAATGTAGATCAAGATTAGACTGCACAAAACGTGCAGTCTGATCTTATCTGCATTGTCCGCTTTACTGAAACACCATAAACCAACGGATCTTTGAAACTGAATTTAATCCTGCGTTATTTCTGGACTGAAAATGGCTATTTGGCATTCTATGGGTTAAAAATACCTATCGCTTTGTAACTCATGACGTTTAAACAAATCACAACAGACAACCAATTTAATAAAAATTGCCTTCTCCTGAAACTGGGATAATCCTAATGAATTAATCAATGTCTAATAATACTTGCAGTGTGAGAGAAAATTGTGGCAACAGAAGAAAATGCTCGTTTCGAGACAAAGGGGGCGCTTCGAGACGAAGAGGGGCAGCAGTAACATACATAAACAACAACCACAACCGAATCTTCATTATCGCACATAATTATCAAAGTTTGTTAAATCTAATCCTTTACCAACATATATTGCCTCTAAAAAGGGAATCTTAAACTTTTAAAACATCGTGGGAAAAAGCTAAAATGTTGATACTCTCGGAGTTTTGCCAGTGGTGGTAACGGTTAGAACAACCTATGGCAAAGCAGAACTCCAAACTTGGTATTGGTAAAATCTCAGAGAGACGAAATATAGAAATTCTTACATTAAGTTTAATATGGTATAGAAACAAATATCCAAATCTTTATTTGCCCATGGGACAAAATGAATTAAATATGATCGTTTTTTAGACGCGGACGTGTCCATTGTTAACGCAGTTTAAGGAATATATGACATGGAAAGATGCGAATTACGACATAGGCCACACCTTTCCTATTCATGACAACAAGATAATTGACGTCATTTTGTGGGTGGTATCATCCAGTTGTCAAGCTCTTCTAATCTAAAACTGTTTTCCTCCTTCTCTACTCTTTTCATGACATTTTCTATCAGAATAAAGATGGTTAGTTTTTTCGCGTGTTTTCTTTCTTTTTTCACCTTGCCTCCAATTCGATTTTTTGTCGTCCTTCCAAACAATCTCACTTTTCAGTTTTCGCCATTGGCCTTCAAAACGGGAAAAGCTGGGGAAAACGGGAATATTTCCCATCTTGAACACTTATCCATTTTCAATTTCTCATTGTTTAGCATTAACCCTTTACCAAACAATCTCTGGTTCTTGTGACCCTGTGGAAGAAGCCTATTGAAAACATCGTCGGAAAAGAAGAAAATGCTGGTAACCAGCATTTTTTCCTTTTCCCACAATGTTTTCCACACTACCCTATGCAAACCTCATTTTTTTATTTACATCAACTTTGTGGTCTGCAAATGCTTTCAATTCGGACGAGTTAAGAACTTTGGCGTTTGGTAAAGAATTAAAGACATGTACGATGTTCATGTGTCTGATTTCTTCTTACCTTGCCCGAAGATTTCGAGATGCTCAATGCGTCCACGTAAGTTTTATATAGCCCTTTAACAAAAATCACGTGTGCTCAGGAACCTTAGCAATAATGCCTTTGAAAACAAGGTGGAAAAATGCCAGATAGCATTATTATCCTTTTTCCATTGTCAATCTATCCGAAGACAGTTACCGTCCATTGAGCCCTTTTTGCTTCTCGTCTGCAAATGCTATCAATCCGGACAAAATGTAAAGTTTTGTCGTATTTATGGTAGGGATTAAGAATACTTGATCTACGTATTGAGCTTGATGGAAATATTGCAGCCAGCAAAAACAGAAGTGCGCCGCAATATCATAATTGATAACATCGATAATGTAACAAAGAATCGCCTACAGGTGGTCTGTTACGACATTTATCGATGACGAAGCAAACTCGTCTTCCTTTTCATAGATTCTTCGGAAAAAAAAAACATAGGAGATTTGCTTTACCATTCTCTTTATCTTACCACAAAATTGTACTCTTGTTCTAATTGAAAGTGCATGTTTTTGCATACTGCAAAGAAAAGTTACGTCCTCAATGATTATATATATCTTTGGCAGAACAGAAAACATTGTGGGATATGGAGATTCTGATTACTATTAATTTCTCCTTTCTGATTACTATTATTTTCTCCTTTCAAACTTGGTTTTTAAGCTATTCCTTTTTTGGGGGATCGCTAAATCTCTCGGGGCTGTCTGATAAAAGCTTAAGGTTAGAAAGGGAGAATATCTGGATTGTCTTGCCCTTATTTATGAATAGTAACTAGTATCATGACATAAGCATTAAAATATATCTTATATAGAATAGGGCCGACCAGGAGCTCTGATCTTTGAACTCAATCTGACGAATTTGTTATATCTGCATGTCTAAGAAGACGACTAAAATTAAATTGGACCAAAATTTGAACTCTACCAAGACTACCATATTGAAAGCAGTTGTATACGACATACTAAATGTGGATAAATAACAAAATTTGTCCTTGTTATACTAGATGACACCCATGTAAGATTTCTCCGATTTCAAGGCATTTAAAGACAACGACTTAAAGGCGGCTAAGATCATGAAGTCTGTCTTCTGGGGTTGGCATATTGTGGGTTGCAAGCACTTTCTCCTTTATATAACAGCTTGTAAAAGCGTTTTTCCTGGGTCACTAAAACATGGAATTGCGTAATAAGCGGACCAAAGAGTATAGAAAGTTTTGGTCATTTCAAGCCACGCTAAAAAAACGAAATTGACTGTATACTTGAAATGAACTTATGAATCAGCTGAGCCATAATTAACCTTTGTTAGGCCTAACAAAAAGTACCTAGGCTATGTTTCGGTTTTTGGGTCCCAGAATTGTAGGTAGGGTATAGATAGGGATTTTCCCCCAAAAACGTTTTACATGGATCATGTACCGAAATCACACTAAGCAGATATTTTTCCCAATCGTAGCATAAAACGTTTAGGATCACCAGCATATTCTATGTAGGGTAGGGAAACCCTAAACATATATTTTTTAGGCCTTAGGACAAAAGGGGCATTCAGACGATTGCGTAAAGTGTCGTCTTGGATCAGCATGCGCAGTCCTTGCAGGCTAATTCCTGACGGCACTTCACGACTAAAATAGATTTTGTGCTACAGTAGACTTGCAGAAAACAGAAAATTACATAAAAATGGAAAGTATCGTTTCGGATTAGCCTCGCAGACTGCGCAGGCTGAACCGGGTTCACACTCCAAGCAAAAGTCCAAATGCCCCTTTTCGCGTCTTGCAGGCCATATTATCTATACGTTTTTCGTTATCAGCAGGGCTTGAATGGCAAAAAGATTTACATCTAAGAAAATTTTCAGATTACCTTACACAGTGTTCTCAAAAGCCGTCTTCCTAAAGGTTATGAAAAGACAGGTTATGTCGTGAAGTGTCAGCTTCTGAGTGAGACAAACATGATACTAAGTAAGCTCACAAGATCAATATGTTATTAGTCAAATATTTTTTTGGTCCGACTATCTAAAATACCATTAAAACAAATGCAAGATCAGATTAAACACTACATCTAGACTGATCTTGAAATACAGTATCGGCAATATCACCTAAATCCGCGTTTTGCGCGGAAAGGATTACAATAGCTAGAAATGTAATAAAACTCCGCTCTCAGAAAAGTTCAGTTGTTTCCATTAGCTAAATTTTCTCGATATTGTAATCAATGAGCTCTGTAAACCGATATTCCAGCCTGCCTGCAGAAGGTCGCCATCAACAAATGGTATTAAAAACTCTAAAATCATGCATAAAACATGAGCACAACGGATGGAAATTTAGACACTGTCTTCTCACAAAAAATAACCAGGCCCATTCGGATATCAATCTCAAAGTTTCAATTAATAATCACATAATAGAAGTGGCCTGCTGCAGGAAACAAAAATGTCTCTAGGAGGCAATGCATCACAAGATAGGAACAATCAAATAGGACAACATAGCAATTAATTTTTTCATGGAGTTTTACTTCAAAATTTCGGCAAGAACCGTACTTTGCCCACAATACAGCAAAATTCAAGGACAGTGTTGTAAGCAACACTGTCCAACAAAACCCTTTATATCGGTGAAAATTTGAATTCTGTATCATTGGACACACTATGTTGACACAATACATTTTCCTGGCGTGCGGCACCACCGGTTTTACATTTGAGGGCGTTCACTGTAAAATATGAGTACAATGCGTCGGTGAAAGGTTAAGTTATGTTATGCTAAAGTTGATTCCGAGATTCGTGCACTGATGCTAGGATATAATCAAAGAGTTGAGAACGCTGAGGTGGTATATGTCAAGGAACCCATTGCGTGGAATTAATAATTTAAAAGAAAAAAAAGGCATAGTCATCGTTCAAATATTGGCTTAAAAGACTATCTACTAAGCAAATGAAGGTAGAGTACTTATAACAAATATTGTATTATTTGTGTATAAGTAGTCTTCCTTTGATCATTAGGAGGAGTCAGGAGTGACGTCCCTTGATAGTAGGATGCATGATAGATAGAGAGAAACAAGAGGGCCAAGATGGCCCTGGATCGCTCACCTGAATTTTTGAGATGACCATAGCCTACTTTTTTTGAGGTACTAAAACATTGGAACCAAATTTATAATTTTGCTAAGCAATTTTCAAAAGGTCACCTGTGAAATTCATTTCAAAATCTCACCATCAGTTTTAAAAAAAAAGAATTTTTAAGAATTCTTCATTTCTGTATGAGAGCAAGTATCCCCAATCCATGAGAGCCGTGTTTCTTGATGGATCAAAATTTACAAACAAGTTTTGAAAAGGGTCATCCAAGGAACATTTCGGAAAATTTCTTTTAAAATCTGACCAGGGGTTTCAGAGAAAGAGAATTTTCAAGAATTTCATCATGTCCATATAGTGCAAGTAGCCCCCATTTACAAGAGCAAGGATCACCCAAGGAACATCTCTGTCAAATTATCTTAAAATCTGACTAGGGGTTTCAGAGAAGAAGAATTTTCAAGAATTTCTTCATTTCCATATAGTGCAAGGAGCCCCCATTCACCAGAGCCATGTTTCTTGACCAATCAAAATTTCGTGAACACTTTTTGAAAAGGGTCACCCAAGGAACATCCCTGAGAAATTATTTCAAAATCTGACGAACTGTTTTAGAGAAAAACATTTTTTAAGAATTTCTTCATTTCCCTATAGTGCAAGTAGCCCCCATTCACCAGAGCCATGTTTCTTGACCGATCAAAATTTCGCGAACACTTTTTGAAAAGGGTCACCCAAGGAACATCTCTGTGAAATCATTTCAAAATCTGTCCAGCCATTTCAGAGAAGAAGAATTTTTAAGAATTTCTTCATTTCCCTATAGTGCAAGTAGCCCCCATTCACCAGAGCCATGTTTCTTGACCAATCAAAATTTCGTGAACACTTTTTGAAAAGGGTCACCCAAGGAACATCCCTGAGAAATTATTTCAAAATCTGACCAACTGTTTTAGAGAAGAACATTTTTTAAGAATTTCTTCATTTCCCTATAGTGCAAGTAGCCCCCATTCACCAGAGCCATGTTTCTTGACCGATCAAAATTTCGCGAACAGTTTTTGAAAAGGGTCACCCAAGGGACAACTCTGTGAAATTATTTCAAAATCTGACCAGCCGTTTCAGAGAAGAAGATTTTTTAAGAATTCCTTCATTTCTGTATAGTGCAAGTAGCCCCCATTGACCAGAGCCACATTTTTTGACGGATCAAAATTTCACGAACAGTTTTTGAAAAGGGTCACCCAAGGAACATATCTGTGAAATTATTTAAAAATCCGACCAGCGGTTTCAGAGGAGAAGATTTTTAAAGAATTCCTTGATTTCTGTATAGTGCAAGTAGCCCCCATTCACCAGAGCCACAATTTTTGACAGATCAAAATTTCACGAACAATTTTTGAAAAGGGTTACCCAAGGAACATATCTGTGAAATAATTTCAAAATCCGACCAGCGGTTTCAGAGGAGAAGATTTTTAAAGAATTTACTAAACAATTCCATTTGGTTGCCATGGCAACCAGAGTTTTTGACGGAATCAAATTCTGTGAACACTTTTTAAAGAGGACCTCGCAAGGAACATTCCTGCCAAGTTTGGTCCAAATTGGCCCCACGGTTTAGGAGGAGTTGATGTTTAAAGAATTGTTGACGACGCACGACGGACGACGGACACCCAGTGACCCTAATAGCTCCCCTTGAGCACGTTGTGCTCAGGTGAGCTAAAACACGTGAATATATTGAATCAAATTAAATTTGTATCTGAAAACAATGATTTTGATGTATCTTCAACTTTTAACATTTAATTCACAATTTCAGAATCAATTATTTCGATCTATAAATAGTCATGCACAATCAAATGGTTGCAATCTTAGGATGAACAAGCCATGGGACGAACTAGTTTTGGAACGAAAATGCCTAGGACCAAGCGATTGATAGATGAATTTTGTATCATTGAGCCAACAGAAGGATATGAGCGATTGAATCTACTTTGAATTAGATTTACTATATTTATTTCCTTCGGCTTTGCACAAAGTGTGATACATAGTCTTCAAAATTCAATATCGAACTCATAGTGGTATTGTCTTCGACAAATACAACAAAAACGTTAGTTATGTATTAATCTATGATAGTGTATTTCGTGTACTTTTCTACACTAGATTAGATAAACATATTTATTTCACATCGATTGAGAAACAAGTTCTAACAACTTATACATATCAATCTCTCTCTATTCTGCTTCCTTGGAACTACACCAGTACTCGCTCCGAATGTAAGGGCCAATGAAAAATCCAAAAGTTGCCACCCGCTCCCGGGTATCGAACTCACGACCTTATGGTTACGAGGCCGACGCTTTTCCTCAAGACATGTTACTATACGGTGTATAAATGTCATTTGAAATATTCTACAATAAAACTGCATCTAACAATACCGCAGTCTAATAATACCTAGAGCACCCTAACCCGCAACTAATGACGTCGTTACAAAATCAAAGATTTAATCATACTGTTCATTCTCCCTAAAATTGGTGACAGTTTTTGTGTAAAAAATTATAATGTTAATCACTGTACCGGCTACGACAGTTTGACGATTCAAACGATTTCTGCACAAAAGCAAAAATAACTAGTGTCCTAAAAGTGTACACCTCTTAGCGCTGCTTTGATCTCGGATAAAACTCTGAAGCCCACCTCGATTGTCGTCCTCAACAGACCGTCTTCATTCACGAATTCGATGATGCCACCAAAAAATAAGCGCCCTTCTGCATTTCTTCACTTTGCAACGACTTTTCATTATCAGTAGGCGCTCTTGTCAAATACCACGACAATATACCAGTATACGTTAAGATTTCATTAATTTTCGGTGGCAAGCTTGTAAGAAAGGTTTTATCTTATACTAATGTACATATTATACGATCAACTTACAAATTCCCTAAAAAAATCTCATAATGCATTACAAAATACATACATACCAGTTACATTTTGTGGCTTCTTGCTTTAATACCTGCTCTGCTTTGCTTAGAAAAAACGTTTACAATACTATGCAAGGAAAGTCTATTGAAAATAGTAAGGGAAAAAAAAAGAAGGCCAAGATGGCCCTGGACTACATGTTCAACGGTGTAAAGCACCAGTGTCTATCACGAAACTTTGCATGCAGTAAAAAAGCCTCAAGTCAGAAAACAAGTTGCACTGAACTGTATGACTACGATTTTGAGTGAATAAAATTATATGCGTAAATTTGGGCCAGCTCATACCTTGGGTGAAGCTGGGATAGTATATTTGTACATGTATCAAGAATCCAACATCATTTTCGTAAATCTACACAGTTTTAGTAATTGGTAGTTCGGGCTCCTTTACAGGGGTCACTTTTACCTGTTACACAGTCGTTGAAAAAAAAATAAAAGATTCAAGGAGGTCTGAAAGGTGACGCCACTTGGCCTGCAACGCGCTGACTGCGCAGGCTGATCCAAGACGACACTTTACGCAAATATCCGAATGTCTCTCTTGGTGTGTTGCAGGCCACATACTTCGCTTGATCATGGAAAAAAAAATCAAACTTTGCCTCATTTTACCCCAGATAGTTTCCGAAAACTCTCCTATATTTCAAAATTTTCATATTTCCCACAGTTGATAGAAGCAGCTTTCAAATGGTCATATCACCAAGACCTTTTGGACAAATTTCATTGTCATCTACGTGTATATTAGGTAGTCTACACTTAAAATTTGACTTGGGTTGGTATGCCGGAGTTTCTTGCAAAACTTTTGTTACACTACACACAATCCCGTGTTTTAGCAACGCTGACAAACAAGACTGTTGTAAGCATTGTAGGAAAAGGAAAAGGTCGTGGAATTACGAATCCTAGAATTTGAACTTCATTTAAAATGTCGTCTGTACATGTTTTCCATTTAGGGAGGTCTAAAATTGAATGATTATGCAAGACTTACTCTAGTAGAAGTAAGGCGAAGGTTGATCATAATTTCATCCAACATAAAACTCCCTCAGGACTCACGTGTAGATTATGACAAAGTCAGCAATCCAGGTGTTCATATTTTAGTGTACTTATGGCGCAGAAGTTGCGTAATTTTGTAAGGAATCTAGAAGGGAGGCTGAGAATGGGCGTGCGAGCCCTAAGGGAGTTCTGTTTCGGATGAAATTATGATCAACCTCCGCCTTACTTCAACGAAGGTAAGTCTAGCTTAATCATTCAACACATTAGCTCCCTTATGGGCCCCAAAGATTCTTTAATTGGTCTAGTAAAGCATAGAGAGAGATGCTGACTTTCATTGTCAGCCAACTGTTATTCCAAAACCAGTTTGCGTGTCATACCTGCACTGCTGTGAAGTGTAGTATTAGCAGGCGTTTGAGCATTAATCCGGTTAGAATAATTAGAATAATCATTTCCTGTGAAATATGTTCGTTCCCTGGTCGCTATTACTTCGTTATGACCACCTGCATTGCTGACGCTGCGTCATAATCTGTGGGACCCTTAAAAGAGTTTATGTGTTGGATGAAATGTCGTCGCATAAAGAGTTAAAGTCATAGTTGTCAGTATAGCGAGAGGTGTCCAGGAACATAGTAGATGTACGCCGGACAATGGACGATCAGAACAGCTCATCATAGCACGTTGTGCTGAGGTGAGCTTAAAAAAGAAAAAAAAAATTCAGGTAGGAAATAAGCAAGAAAAGTATTTACGTTCATTTATCAAATGAGCCATGCTCTGTGAAAGAAAATTTGATGCATCTGCAAAAAGTATCGACTCAGGTCAGCCTGTCCAGTCCGGGCTGGCTGGCCTGTTTCGAAACCTTTTCATTTTCTGCATGTCCAGGCGCAGTCTTCTTCACAGTTCCGCTGACTGGTAGACAAAATGGATTTTATGAATCCACAATATTATGATGGCTTACATAGTATGATGTATCATGGAGATGCATTAACACCCCCCTCCTTTTTTTTACGCCAGAGCAAGGCTAAAACCATCTTCGCAAGCCAAGGCCGACGACCTTGGAGGATCGAGCTTGATTTTTATGTTCACCCGATACGCTTTTTCATTGGATACAGCCAGCTCTAGCTGCAACGAATGAAATCGCTCGTAGCATTTCATCTTTGATAAAAATAGAACAAGGTCTCTACCTTTCGAATAAAAGGTAAAACATGGAAACCCACGTGGATGTCTGCTTATCGCTTCATGTGTATTCGTAAGCGGTTTGTAAAACGATATTTCTTTTGCTTTTAGAAACATGATGTAAAGGTGAGTAATAACCAGCATCCAATAGAGGGCGCATCGCAGGAATCTCGAAATTGGGCTCAATCAGCAAAGGTAAGATCCACGTTGTGATCGTTAACTTGGCTCGCGAAGATGGGCTAAAACCAGTAAGTCTACCATAAAGTACCAGCTAAATAGTTTAAAGATGCACCCTTTCACAAAGAGACTAAACAAACGCTGTTAATACTTTACAGTGTGTAGAATGTAGATAGCCGTGTAAACATACAAGAAAAATCGAAATAGCTTTCAACTGGAAACTGTGGTTGTAATATCCATGGCTAGCCGCAATTGATTGAAATGCATTTTCTATCCGTCGTTATATATGCAACCTTGCAACCGTCAGGGGCAACATTTAGCAAGAAGGAACAAGAATGATTGCAATTTCATAAAATAAACTTGGTAACAAAACTGGATGAAAACGACAAAATAGAGGATATTTTTTTTTCTGGTGAAAGGTTAAGTGAACACCATTTGTAATATTACCGATGATGTTCACTCGATGAAATAAATTTCGATCTTTTACCGAAACACCCCCCCTTCCCAAATATTATATTTATTTCATGCTTTTAACCCTTTCTGGGAGGATCTTTATCAAAATCCAGTACAGCTCTTTTCCGTTATTCCTCGTGGCGTACCCCTCCCGCACGGCAACACATTACAATATCACGTCAAGCGCGAGAAATGTAAGGCAAATGACGTCATATTTCCCATCTAGTTGTGAGGCACGCACAATTTACCTAGGCAACAACAACGTGAAAATCGGTATTTTCACTGGTGGTACCAGTTAAAGATCCAAAAATATTTTCACTGCTATTTCTCGACATCCTACCAGAAACTATGAAATATAGATACATCTTTAAGGTGCATGTGTTTTATACTATTTCCTACCGTCAGACGACAAACGTGACTCACCTGAAGATTTGGGTGAGAACTTCTCTCTGTGTGCCGAGCATACCGCCAACAACCTGTACCCAAGGTCAAGGTCATAACCTGGTTGAGCTGCTACACGACGAACAACCTGCGGGTGAAAAGATATTGCTTATTAACCCTTTACCAGACGACAAAATTTCGGCCAAATTGAAAGCATTTGCAGACAGAGCTGTGTGTCGCTTAAATGGTGTAATATTACTTTGATAGGGTAGAACAGAAAACATTGTGGGAAAAGGAGAGAATGCTGTTTAGCAGCTTTTCCTTCTTTTCACATAATGTTTTCAAAAAGCTTCTTTCTCAGGGTCGTTAAAAGCTAGGACTGTGTGGTTATGGGTTAATTGGCAAATTACGATCTACTAATCCAAGCATTTGAACAGCTAAAAAAAATCATGCTATATATAGTTAAGTGTTCAAAACGCAAATTTTTTTCTTTCATTATTCAAGCAATGCGTCATTTCACGATTGAAATATTTGATATAAAGCGACAAAACTTGAGTGAGTCTGTTATATAACTGGGTGTTGATGTCGCAAGATGCCAAAACTTTCGTAAACAATTCCAACTCTGGCAATGGATCAAACGGGTCCTTATTTACGACTCGGCGTTTCCTTTCGTGCCCTGTGATACGTTAAATATCTGACATTTAACTACTCTATGAAAAGTCAATTGTATTAATTTAAGATTCTATTTTATCTAAATGTATAGCGTCGTTCGCTACACTTTATTCTAAGCGTTCATGTGCTCTTGCATGAAAATTTAAGCTTTACTAGTTGCCGATAAATATAAAGCAGCCAATTAGAAAAATTCTTTATTGAAGAAACTTTGTTGAAAAACTCCTACGTAGTTTAGGGACAGTCCACGTGGGAGGCCACTGCAATCGAATACGCAGGATCTTTCATTTCGCAAGTGAATAGCCATTGTTCGACTGTGCATGCTTGTTTAAACAGTTATAAATCATAATGTAGTTGCAATTCTTTGATCACAACTTCTGCTTTCCTTTCATCTTGAGAGATATGATGACAAGGCGAAATTAAATCTGCATACCAACATTTAAAACTGGCTTACCGATTATGATTAATAATTATGGTGCAAAACATGACACAAAACTGAGCAATCTCTATCACTACCTCATGAAGCATGGTTCCCTTTAACCCGTAGAACAAACTGATTTCTTGCCACTCGATTAAAAGAAAAGCACCGCAGGGTCCGGATTCACCAACCATTCTTGAGAACATTCTTGGTCTTATCCTGCTGAATTTTGTAAATGTAAACATAACACTACCTTTGATTGGCTAAACTATTTGGTTTAACCAACCAGAAGTTGTGTTACTATCACATTTAGAAAATCTTGGAGAATGAGACTAAGAGTATTCTTTAGAATGGTTGGTGGATATGGACCCTAAGGATCATAACTCCTGTTATAACCGACCAATCACAACGAAATTTTCCAGATGCACAAGTTCCTGTGGTAGAAAGGCTTCAACTAAAATGTCAATTAAATTGCTCAAATCAGAGACCGCAAAAGTGCGTCTCTAAGTATATTCCCCAACGTCTTTCTGGGTGCAGTTTTGTATATCAAGCTAAATCAAACCATAAAAGATGACATGCAGGAAACCAGCTGTATATAGTTACGGGAGACCAATTTAAATACAATACCTAATAACAGACTGAGTTAGGGAGATGTCTGTTTGGCTCAGTGGTTAAGGTGTAGGCCTTCCGTCCGGGCGTTCTAGGGTTCGAATCCTGCCCGGTCCCTGTATTTCTGTCATGCAACTGTGCATTTGTTTTTTACGGGTTTCCTTCGTAAGAATGCATCACTGACTGTGCCAGCTTTGTAGTACCATAGCAAAAGGACCGTGTTTTCCGACTTTCTTTATTCTGCAAATTTCGCACCAATGCCAGAATTATCTGTTTTAAAAGAAAATCTAATTTTTGATTCTTTAAATCGACCTGCACTATCATCAATCGCGAAATGGTCGTAGAAGCCTGCCAAATTGCCATTATGATGAAATCTCCTAGCGATTTTACAAGATCACGTGACTTTTTTTCACCCTGGCAGTCCCCAAGGATCAGCGAAATCTTTTCCTCAAATCAATAATTATCAGGATTCATTATGTTATGAGATTTTCTGTCAATCTCAATTAGCCAATATCCGTAATCGCTACAATAAAGGTCACACATCCTTTTGTCTAAAAATGCCTCAATACGCAAAGACTCTTCTGAAGTCCCTAACATTAGGTTATATCAATAAAGCACTGTCCTTAACATTTCAATAATAAGCTAACAATATTTACACCTAAGCTGGAAAGTGCGACCCGCGGACCATTATCGGATAATGTATATTAAGATCAGACTGCACTAGAATGTCCGAAAAAAGGATATCTTTCCTACATAAAAATACCCTTAACCCATTACCACACGAGAAAAATTTAGACTGGTCCAAATTGAAAGCGTTTGCAGACGACAAAATAAAAGTGACTGAAAAATTGAAATTTGTTCTGGGAAGGGTAGAAAACACTGTGGGAAAAGGAGAAAATGCTGGTTACCAGCATTTTCTCCTTTTCCCACAGGGTTTTCAAAAGGCTTCTTTCTCAGGGGCGTCAAAAGTAGTGATTGAGTGGTAATGGGTTAAAGTGGCAAAAAATTGGATTCTTACTATCGGCTTGAAAGTTTCATTACTTATTTATCCTTTACTAAAAGACAAAATGTTAGACTTGTTCAAATTGAATGCACGTGCAGACGACAAACGTGACGTTACTCAAAAATTGAAAATTGTTTCCAGCAGGGCAGAAACCATTATAGGAAAAGGAGAAAATGCTGATTACCAGCATTTTCTCTTCTTTCCACAATGTTTTCAAAAGGTTTCTTCTTAAGGGTCATGACAACCAGGGATTGTTTGCTAACGGGTTATGCAGGATTAGAATGAACTCTTTCAGCGCCAAGTCGACCCCTTTCGACGACTGAAAGTGCAACCCTCTAAACTCAGAAAGTGACAAAACAAACTAGCGAAATAAATACCAGTTCAGACTGCACGTTCTGTGCAGTTTGATCTTGATATATGCCACCCGCAAAAGCTTCCGCTTTCGTCCATGGCACTGTCAGAGTTCAATTGTCAGAAGAAAACAAGAAGTTATCCATCTCTACTGGTTAAATGTATTTTCTTGGCCAGTTATGTTAGTTTCTTCCGTGTGCATGTAGGCCTAACATAAAGTGACCAGTGTGCTTGCAGAGATTATCATATCATTATCAATTTTGAATGTCATACATTAGATAAACGTGGCCTTTCAAACTAAAAATAACTCTGAAACAATCTACAGTACATGCATTTTTGAAAATGCAAATGCCAACGAGACAGAAAAAAGTCTCATCAAACGCAGTGAAAATACCAATCAATTACTCGCAATCGGCCTCATAAATAAAACGAACAGCCTCTCCATAAGAGGTAATTCGAGATTACAATGTTGTTACACAGCAAGTGTCAATATTGGAAAGGTCTATCTTTCAAAAGCTATGCAGCAGTATATATCAAACACAGCAATGTCCAATTCACTTAAAGGCCGTCTCAGGAGAGAAATAAACCATTTCTACAGAAATACAGAGATGGCAGACCTTCCCAAATCATCAATTTCCCAGATATCAATTCGGTGTATGACTACAGCATCTGTGAAATTAGCCAATCAAATGAACATCGGATGGTTCCCGAAGTTTACAATGTGTCAATAACTGTCACTGGGTTCAATATTCAGGCGATAACTAAAGTTACGTATTTTTTCATTGTTTCTTATGCCACGGTTTTGATAAATGGAAAAGAGCACACTAACCTGGTTTTGTTGAAACAAAATAATAACCTTTTCCCCCTAAAAAATTGTAATCTTTCTCCTGGTACGGTTATTTTAGTCCCAAGGTTTTGTATGCATCATAATATTATACAAATAACCAGCTGAGTACCAAACGTATTTGGTTGACCGACTCGTCCAAGAAGATATAAGCCAACTGTGGGTCTTTGCAGCAATGGTTCAAGGAAAGCTGTTACAGTGTTTAGTTCATACAAGCCGTTTGGCTGGCTGAGCAGGTGGAGATGCTTCCTGTCCACCCTTTACAAAATTTAAGACTGGTTAAGATGGAAAGCATTTGCAACAGACAGAACAAACGTGTCTTAAAATTGAAATTCGTTTCAAAAAGCATTTTGAAAACATTTTGAGAAAAGGAGAAAATGCTATTAGCTGCATTTTCTCCTTTCCCAAAATGTTTACAAAATGCTTTTTCTTCAATGACGTAAACTCTCTTGACTGTTTAGTAAAGAGTTAAAAAACCGCTCAGAAGAAAGCAAAGAGCAATGTATACTTTTGTCAGATTTCAATATCATGCACTTAGTTCGTCTACACTGCAAAATTAATGTATTAAATGAAAGAAATTGGCTAGGGAGTTAATAAGTTAAACGGCGGGTCATGTCCTTAAAAATGACAGTCATGTGACCTTTAATCAACAATATTCTGCGGGTCTGATAAAGAACTGTCTGTTGCTATGTTTACACGGAAAAATGTTCAATAATTCCGGAGAGGAAGTTTCAGCTCTTGTTCCATACTGTCATTAATTGAACAATCATTGTCCACTGTGAGTTATATCTCAGCCAATCTCCATGGTTATTGATTGAAATCACATCTTTTACAAAACTCAATTATGGAGCTAGTCTGCTTTTTACAGATTTCCTGAATTAAGCCAGTTACAGATATTTGAGGACGAGACCGCTGGGATTGGATAAATGCACTTTTCCTTACAAGTTTAGACTTGAATTTTTCTTAATATCCCATCCTGCTTTATCGCTTCCTTTACATATGAGCAATACTCTAATAAAAGGGTGTTTCAGGCAACTTTTGTGTTCCATTATTCCAGGCAGTAATCACATACCTAAGGTCAATTTTATTTAACAATCAGCAGAATCAGGTAGTAGACCAGTCATTTGACATGCAAAAAAACCCCAAACAGATAGCAAAACATTTAGGCCCATGTCATCCTGCGCGTGATGACACGAGTCGACATTTTGAGCAGATGCATGCTTAACTCTTTACCAAACCAAACGACAAAATTTTGGACTGGTCCAAATTGAAAACAATTGCAGACGACAAATTAATCGTAACTCAAAAATTGAAATTTGTTTCCAGCAGGTTAGAAAACATTGTGGGAAAAGGAGAAAATGCTGGTTACCAGCAATTTCTCAGTTTCCCACAATGTTTTCAACAGATTTTTATCTCAGGGTCGTTTCCTCTTTTTACAGGACATAGCTCAAGTATCATTTCTTTAAAGGCTTTTCTTATTACCTGTAGAGTTGCTATTAAGCCCAGGACCTACGTTTTTTCATTCTGGCCCGAAAAAAAACCCTGAGTTTTTATGAAAGTAACTACGACAAGATTCACTCCTTTTCCATGATTTCGACTTTACTTTGTGGTGGCTAGTGGTTGGGGCAGGGTTTTGAGCTAAGTACAGGTAACGATCACAGAGGCACGCATAGATATGGACAACGCTAGAAATAATACAAGTGGCTTTCTTGTAAGAACGGGCTCAATACGTTTAACCAAGCAGGTCGTCCAATAATGATGGAATTATAAAATCCATTTTCTTTCGCAATCGACTGAATCATGGGGTAGAATGGTCCTGTGATATACAGAAAATATATCAATAGCAAAAATCTTAGACCCATGTCAGCCTTTGTAGACTGTGCAGGTTGATAATGGGTTGAAGCTTTTTGTGGCTGCTATAAACCACCCTTTTTGAGAACGTGAATCACATTTAATGAATAATTATGTTTCTAATTTGTGACCCATCACGCAAAAGGGACCTTCTGGGAACTGCCAAAAGTGTCAACCCTGGTCAGACTACGCGAATTGCGCAGGCTGACCAGGGTTGACACTTTTCGCTTTCATGACTTTTTCTGTATAAAAAGTGGTCATAGTACCTTGTTTTATAATCATTTTTGAATTATCAACTTAAATTGACTTGCACTATCGTTGATCTGTTTTTATCTAATTGATACAGAATTCCCAGATGGTACCTTTTTGCGTGATGGGTCACATTTGGAAATTGAATATAATTCAACAAAGGATTACGACAAAAACTGACCAAAAGTCATTATAGGTGGCGATCTGCGGCGTTGATCCAATAGAACGTTTAACCCTTAACCACATGGCAAAATTTTAGACCTGTCCAAATTAAAAGCGTTTGCAGATAACAATTTCACAGTGAATGAAATGACGCAATTTTTCTTCGATAGGGTAGAAAACTGTGGGAAAAGGAGAAAATGCTGGTTACCAGCATTTTCTCCTTTTCCCACAATGTTTTCAAAAGGCCTATTCCTTAGGGTCGTTAAAAGGCGTCACTGTGTGGTAAAGGGTTAATATGGGCATCGTCATCTTCATCTCGAATGACAGCATTCTTCCATTTCATGACGTTTTTCGCTTTCAAGCAAGTTGAAAATAGAATAGCCTGTTTCTTGATAGAGTGAAAATTACACTTTTTCCACATCAAATGACAAATTATTCTGTAATGTTCCTTTAACCCATTACCAAACGACAATATTTCAGACTGGTTCAAATTGAAAGCAGTTGCAGACGACAAAATAAAAGTGACTGAAAATTTGAAATTTGTTTTGTGAAGGGTAGAAAACATTGTGGGAAAAGGAGAAAATGCTGGTTACCAGCATTTTCTCCTTTTCCCACAATGTTTTCTAAAGGTTTTTTTCTCAGGGGCGTCAAAAGTAGGGATTGTGTGGTAATGGGTTAATAACTTAAATAACTTTACTTGCTTTTGCGGCCAACGTAGATCAAGATCAGACTGCAGTCTGATCTTTGGTCTACACTGTCCGCTTACCCAACACAAAATAGAGTAAATGCAATCATCGACATGCATTTCGCTGTGTCAAATACTTCTGAACTGAGATGGGATTTGTCTTGCTGATTGTTATGAAAACCAAAGGAAAAATGGAAGGGAAACAACTCTTACAAGCACTTTCCCATTGCCTTTCTCCTCGGAATCATTGAAAAAGTCCACGTGATCATTGAGATAAAGGTCTTAAAGGTTTGCAACTCTGTAGTAAAGTGCTACCATCCCTTTGATCTGCGATACTTAACAAAGCGTCTTGTCTCAGTACTGACTGTCCAACCTACTTTCCACCTAATCTTTGTACATAGCTTTGTTATGTATTGCAGGTAAAGTTCGTTCGTTTGGGTGCCGAGAGGCCATTTAAAATGCACCCAGACTAGAATAGGATACAATTTCTCAAGATACAATAAAGCACAATATGAAATTCATTTTGGTCCCTCATCGGGCAGACGTCCAACATCCCCGCCGCCGTATCTCGCTGTGTACCTCGAGCCAACTATTTAGTAAATAATGTCAATAATTTATACAAGTCGAATTATCTATCGTCTGCTGAAGTCTGGTTTATACCGTAGGTATCGCAAAACAACCAGACAATCTTGCAACCTCCTTAATTGCGAATTTCGATATAGGAATTCATTGAATGGCTCCCATTAGTGCCATAAACCACCATCCTCTGGATGAAATAAGGCCCATATCATCGGTTTACTTAAAAAAAATTCGTAACTACAGCTTGTTTCAAGTTGTAGTTACAACGTTTTTGGAGTAAACCGACCATATTAGACGCCTAGCAGCCAATGAACTGAGAAAAAAATGTTTCCTACATTTTTCAACGTTCAACGACGAGCCTGTTATTCAGTTGACTTCTATATTGTACGTACCTCGTTATGTTGAAACTCGCAGAAAAACATTCATTACACAAGGAATCATTAATTAATCATTCAAGAGATGCCACCCATTAAGAACGTGACCGAGGGTCCCATTTTACTAAATATCTTACAGAAGTTCAATCTGACTGAAAATGCCATGACAAAACCAGTTGGTGAAATACGATGAAGCTTTTGGGCTATAGGCCTAACAGCTGAAATCTAGAGGTTTACGCTAAAGTTTCGCGTTGTATCTAACCATCAGTTTCAACAGTATTTTGGCCATATAAAGTCAACAGCTCCATAAATGGTGTTTTGAGTCGGTTTTACCAAGACTTGACTTGAGCGCAAGGATATCATGTACACAACACACAAGACCCACAGCACCACCAGCTGGCGTCGAACCGGCATTTCCGGAATACAGGTCATTTTGCATCTATAACATTATATACAAAATCTCTCGGACTTACAGCGGATTGTATTTTCATCCTTCGAAAGAGGTTTCTTCGCGTTGTACTTTAAAAATACTTAAAAGCAGTCGCACAAATACATCTTCGCAAGCAAGGCTGACGATTCACTACGTTACTCTACCCTCGGCGGATTGAGCTTGATTTTTACATTCCCCCGATACGCCTTTTCATTGGATGCAGCAGCTCTAACTGCTACGAATAAAATCTCACGTAGCATTTCATCTTTGATAAAAATAGAACAAGGTCGCTACCTTTTGAATGAAGGTAAACATGGAAACCCACGTGGATGTCTGTTTATCGCTTCATGTGTATTCGTAAGCGGTTTGTAAAAAGGTATTTCATTGGCTTTTAGAAATATTATGTAAAAGGGGAAATTACAAGCGTCCAATAGAGGGCGCATTGCAGGAATCTCGAAATCGGGCTCAATCAGCCAAGGTATGATCCACGTAGTGATCGTAAACTTGGCTCGCGAAGATGACAAATACGGTGGTACACATTTTTTGGACCGAATTGTACTCCGTATAGTATTGAGTTACAAAATAAACATAAAACAATAATCATCTTGACAAGTTTTATTTCAGGGAAAAGAACATTAAATTAAATGTTATGTAACAAGGTTACCTGGCAATAAAAATAATGCACGATGTAAATTTCGCTTCATTTTGCGATTATCAAGTTTTTTTTTGTTTAACGACGTTTCAACATATTTTTCTTATAGCGCAGCGACCAGAGCACCAACAGTTCTTTCAAATTCGAGCCGCTGGCAAAGCACGAAATCTTAAAACTAAAAGTAGCCTAGAAGTTCAATTATAGGTTTATATTTCATTTTTTTCCTCAGAGATTGGAACTTCGACAGGCGGTTCTTTTACTCAAAGTCGAATTGTCGATTCATAATTATAGCCTGCAAAGCGCGAAAAGGGGCATTCGCGCAGGTTAATCCGAAACGATACTTTCCGTTTACATGTAATTTTCTGCTTTGCACGAGTCTACTGTAGCAAAAAATAAATCTATTGTAGTCGTAGAGTGCAGTCTCGGACAAGCCTTCGTGAATAGCGGAATCTGATCCGTGACACTTCACGCAAATGTCCGAGTGTTCCTTTATCCGTGATACAAGTCATATAATTCATAGTTTGAAATGGTATGAATTAAATTTACCACTTGGCAAATTGCCTCCGACTTGTTTAGTTTTTGGGCGCTGGCGAGCTTTCAATATTAGTAACATTAGAATACACGTAATATGAAGATATCTAGGTTAAATGTTGTCACAGTTCATACAAATAATCCGCATGAACCGATGTTGAACTATGAAAAACGCAAATCTGATGAAAAACCAATGAAGAGACCAATAGAATACCTATAGCCTATTACATTATTGTCTTAACTATTAATAAACTTGTAACCATACGGCCGTCGCAGTTAACTAATTTAACGAAACATGATTTCGATCTATGAGGTGTAATACTGGCGCTAGCTCACATTTTTCTTGCTTCATGTATTTTCAAATCTATGAGCTATACTCTGTGAAATGGGAATGTAATGCAACTGCAAAAACTATCGACCCATGTCAGCCCGCGATGTCCACACAGGCTGACATAGGTCTAAACGTTTTGCTATTTGGAACTGCGAAAAGTGTCAACCCTGGTCAGACTGCGCGAACTGCGCAGGCTGACCAGGGTTAACGCTTTTCGCTTTAATGACGTTTTCGGTATGAAAAGTGGTCATTGTATCTTGTTATACAATCATTTTTGATTTATTAACTGAAATTGACCTGCACTATCGTTGATCTGGTTTCATCTAATTGATGTGCAGAATTCCAAGATGGTCCCTTTTTGCGTGATGGGTGACATAATCATTATGTCTAAGGTCTGGGCCATTTAGCCATACCTTTCAAATTGATCAACATGGTAAATTGACCAAAAATGCACAGATAAAAAAATTTATAATAACAAAAGCGTTGGACAAAATTTAAAAAATATACTTAATTGGCAATAAAACTTCGGGCAAAAGAAAGGAGATGGGGGTGGGGGCGAAAAGAGAGAAAGCTTAGACATCATGCTGCGCTCACTGCACGTCTCAGATTCATTGATCACTTTCTAAAACGTGTATACTACAAGAAAGTATAGATTCCTTTAAGGCGATATATAAAGAAAGCTGTGACATTGTTGACGTACATTTTATTGTTCTCGGTCGTCAAATGAACGAATTAACCCTTAGCCTGCTGAGCGGGACTCACCGACCTATTGCGGACAGCGTAGATCAAGATCAGACTGCACAGAACGAGCAGTCTGATCTTGGATCTACACTGTCCGATAAGGAGATATTATTCCCCAAAACATAACATTGAAAAAGCAATTTTCGCTATTTAACGAGCAAATTGAAAAATTAATTTCAGTTATTTAGCGGAATAGGGGTTAACAATCTTTATCGACTGACAAGAGCGATTCACCAGCTTTCCTCCCACCATTCTTCATGTAAAAGGTAGCTTACCGGTAAGTAACTGAAACTTCATATCCCTAGGGAGTTTTGGCCAGAATATCCAAGTAATCAAATAGCTTTTCAGAGCTGATTTTGAGGACACTGTAGGTCAAGATCAGGCTGCACAAAACGTGCAGCCGAATCTTGGATTTACACTGCCCTCTTAAGTTCATCTAATTCAGTCAAAAGCTGCCTTGCAATTGCAATGTATGCATTTTTGGTGTCTGAAAATTTTATTTTTTGTCCGTTCGGCGCTCTAAGGGGCAACAGCTTGCAGTTGAGATTGTAGCTAATGATGCTTATTGTGCGAAATCAGGGCCCGAATTCACCAACCATTCTTAAGAACATTCTTTGTTTTAGTATTCAAGATCTTCTGACCAAACCGGTTAAGCCAATCAGAAGTTCTGTTACTTTCACAATGACAATATTTTGAAGAACACGACTAAGAATATTCTTAAGAAAGGTAGATGAATATGAACCCAGGCAGGGGTTCACACACAAACAAAAAATCGATATGTAACGTTTTTAATTTATTTTCGTAATGTAACACACTTTACGACTGGATAAACCATTTGTTTTAGCCAATCACAAATCCATTTTCTGGTATTTGGCAGGTTACTAAGAATCAGAATTGAAAAAACAATGTTTCGTGTATACCGCCCGGATTTGTCAAGACCCGGTACAGCAGACGGTAGCATTTAGGACTTGAGAACAGAGGGAGTCCCTGGTTCGAACTCACTTGGCAGATATCTTTCCGAAGATTGATGAAAGTAAATGCAATAGGATTCAATAGGATTCATTAATAGGTGCTTGTTATACCAGAAATGGTGCTGAAAACGACGTTAAACCAAATACAATCGCACGGCCTGTATTTACCGATAATGCCCAGAAAAGATGGCGATCGGGTTTTGTACAGAGGTTCAACGTCCAAAATCAGTTAAGTTGCGCCATGTACACTGTAATTTCGGCCATAATATTTGGAACACAAAATTTAATTCAACCTCGTTTTTTGTATGCTTTCAACCTTTTGATATACAGATTCGATACTTAAAGTGTTTGCATTGGATTTTTTAAGCACAAAAATCAGACCCTATAGAAGTGGGTCAAAAACAGCCGTGAATTACGTTACAAAACCGCGACTTGATAAAATGAATATCTACTATGAACATTATACGATATATTGCTTTTATGTGTAAATCTGAACACTGCATATGTGTCTTTAAAGTGAACAAGCGTCAAATTTTGGTCATATATTGCATAATGAGAAGGCAGTATCTCTTTGATTTGAACATTTGATGAAATTTTCGGTTGCAAATCTTAATCGCATCGAATTCTAAGAAATAAAGTAATTGTCGTGGATCTGTGTGAAAGAAATTGACAATCATTTATAGCTTATTAGGAAGCTATGTTATCCTGCATTATATGAATGCTTAGTTTGTATGGATGAAAGCAACTATTTTACTGTGGTCGGCTTGTACTATGGAGTGGTAACTTGCAACGTAATTCACATATAGAAGAAAATTAAAATGAACTAATATTTAAGAAATGTACTTCCTTTTATTAAATTAAAAAAATCAAATCCTGTAAGAATATTGTAGCAAACTGAAAATAAATGGACCTTTAAAACTGTAAGAAATTAATAATAACACTTTTGAGATTCAACAGCAGCAATTTGCGTCAGTTTTAAATACAACTTTACAAACACTACTAATGTACTATGTGCAGGGCATAAAAAGCGAATAAAATGCAAAAGTCTACTATTTCCTAATAGGCTATAGAATGTTCCAGTCATAAATAATAACCAAACATGAGCACAGACTGTTCACTATATGATGAAAATTTTGAAATGTAATTCAAGTCAAAGCTATAACGTAATTCACTTGTACTTCAGTGACTTTATTTATATGAAAATAAATCAAATTACTTTTAACCCTTTCCAAAAGGACAAATTTTAGACTCCTCCAAGTTGAAAGCGTTTGCAGACGATAATTTCAAATTTGATAAAAATGGCAGAATTTTCTATAAAAGGGTAGAAAACACTACGGGAGAAGGAGAAATTGCTTGTTACGAGCAATTTCTCCTTTTCCAACAATGTTTTCAAAATACTTGTACTGCAGACATGTAAAAACCAGGGCTTGTTTGGGAAAGGGTTAACTCTTTACCAAACAACAAAATTTAAGACCAGTCCAATTTGAAAGATTTTGCAGACGACAAAATGAATCTGACTTATAAAATGAATTTGGTTATGGGAACAGTAAAAAACAGTGTGGGAAAAGGAGAAAATGCTGGTTACCAGCATTTTCTCCTTTTCCCGGACTGTGTTCAAAGAGCCTCTTTGTCAGGGTCGTTAAAAGTCGGGATTGTGTGGTAAAGAATTAAAGACTCTGTGTAACACAAACTGTCTCTCGTCAATTATTGTTTACTTTTTATAGGCCAAACAACTGCTCAATGGTGTTAATTTCTTCCTGTAGGAATTTGAATATGTTTCTTGTTTTTCTAATGCGAATTGGTTAGTTTACAGCCATTAATATAGCGTCGGCTGTTATCCAGACTGTGTCTTGCTTACCGGGCCACTTGAAGGATTTTTTTTGCATCAACCATGGACAATACAAAGTATTCTTGGTCACAAGGGTCATAGTGAAAGAAAGTGAATTACGTTACAGTTTTTGTGAATTACGTTATCATATAATTCATACATCACATTCAAATATATCTCTTTAATTTCTTTAATTCAGACAAGATAGAAGAATACAAATGTCAATCTTAAAAATCGAACATCACACATGTTATGAGCAGGGATACACACTAATTAAATGATATAAACCAATAATCCTTACTGTGCAATAAAGTATTCACATCCACCAAGGTCAAAAAAAGATAAACAGCACCAGTAAATAACGTTTACATATGATGTAACTATGAGGTCAGCTTTTACACCGAAATTAACTCGTGTATTTGAACAGTTTGGTGTTTCGTTCAGGTAATCCTACATTCAGTGTATCGTAATTCACTGTAACGTAATTCACCCCAGCGTCTAAAATGCAATTTGAATCCTTATTACTTAACACAGATAAATTATATCTTGACATATCAGAGAGGCGGACATGGTCTACCCATATTGGTATTTAATTTCCTTTCCCATGTTTAGTATCTTAGAAAACATGTGTAACGTAATTCACAAAAAATGTGAAAAATAGAAAATTCCAATTTGAATAAAGTGTGGTTTATTTTTCTTTACGGTAAACCAGAAACATTATTCTAGCTGTTAAATATGATGCTTATAGAAAGAGAAAACATAAGTTTTGTGCTCTACCTTTCGTATTTCATTTTAATGCAGTGGTGCTACTTTGTATAACGTAATTCACTATGATTTAAGGGACAGTAAACCGACAAAAATATAAAAAGAACTAACAAATTACAAGCTTTATTTCGACTTTTTGCCTCAATGTTTGGCATTTACGAATAAAATGAACTGTACCTTATTCATACTATGTGGTTTATGTTTGTGCAATATTTTCCGTTAATATAACCTTTTGTTTGTGACATGGCTTTTTGTTAGTATATGTCTACAATCAGCTTCAAATTTTCAAATTCAAAGTGTTCAGATCTTGGAGTTGTACATTTATATTTTTGGCAATATCATTTGGACTATGTGTAACATACAAAAGTAGACTGAAGGGCCTAAATTATCTTTTCATTTTGCTGTGACTGGAAATTATGTCATTGGCGCAACTTAACTGATTTTGGACGTCAAGTGTTAGTCGATGGCAGAAAAATGAATTTTAACCCTTTACTCCATAGATACTCATTTTTAGGCATTGCTTGTAGGAGCCCTTGGAAAACATTGTGGCAAAAGGTGAAACTGCTCGTGACGAGCAATTTCACCTTTTGCCACAATGTTTTCTATGCTATGAGAAGGTGTCATATACACATAAGAAACTGTTTCATCTTTGCTGTTATTCAGGTTCAATTAGAGATACCATAGAAATGCCTTTTGGGGTAAAAGGTTAAAGTTAGATCAAAAGTTGCCAAGTCGCTCGTATACTTAAAACTGGATTTTTCAAATACTGTTTCCTACCTGCAATTGACGCTTTGACCGACCGTACAATTAAAGACTCTAATCTTTACACTAATTGCAATAAAGTCTTTAATTTTACACAATATGAATGAAAGTCGGACGGTTTTTTTTTGCCGCTGTTGTGACTTTTTTAAGTTCTACAGATCAAAATGATTGAATGAGACAATACATCAATAAGATACCAACCCGTAGTCTTGGAACTTGAACAAAATTTAAAGCTGTTGCAGAATCCAGAATCTGTATTTGATTTAAATTGTCTGTATGTCTCTTAACGTTGTCAATAACGAGTCATCCATTATATCAACTACGGTGCAAATTAAATGCCAAGAAATAGAGCAATAATAGAATGATCTACTTCTTGGCATTTGTCTGAAAGGGAAAAGTGAAACGTTTAATTTTATTGTTCTGGCACGATTTTCTTTGTTCACGTGTGTTCTTATAGGCTAAAAATGTCATGGCATATTCACGTTTTGTGATATCAGAATGGTCACGGTTACGTAACATTAAATTGCACGACACCAGGGCTCACCGACAATCCGAAATTGCATTCTTAGTCTGATTCTTTCTATTGCCCAACTCATTCCGCTTAATCAATTAGAACTCATGTTATTTTGATAATTAAAATGAGGGGGCCATGATGGGCATGGAAGCGCTCACCTAAGCCTTTTGGTCAAATATGACCCATTTTTACTTCTTCCGAGATGTAATGATACAGCACTTAGAGTGTCCACAAGCTCTTTTTTCTGGAATTTGTCTTTTTATTCCATTTTCATTCTATTGGAGGCGCCAATTAATAATCTAGGGCTATAATTTGAAGAATCTTGATAGAGGTCCGTTAGAAAATTGGACATACGGAATTTAGTAGCCCCAAGTCTCATGATTAGGTATGAGAAGATCTTTTAAGTTTTCATCCTATAAGCCATGTTAAATTTGTGATCCCAAGGGTGGAGCAAAATCTGATTCCGGGGCTAAAGTTTGGCCAGTATATATAGTAGTAGATACTAACCAGACAAAGCTGTATGCAATATCTGGTAGCCCTAGGTCTTCTAGAGACGATAAGATCTTAAAGTTTTCTCTGCCTAAGCCTGTTGTCCATTTGCTTCAAAAACCTCGTAACTACAGCTTGAAACAAGCTGTAGTTACGAAGTTTTGAAGCAAGTCGACGCTGTGTAAATCCCCCAGGCGGGGCCAGCTTTCCTTGTAGAGGCCTACCAGGTTTAGCTGCATGCAAAATTTGGTAGCCTTATGGCTACGAAACAGGAAAGTATGTAAAGTTTGTACTCTACATAAACCCATGTAAAACTTGTGACCCCGCGAGGCTAATTTCGACCTCAGCGCTATCATCTTAAGAAACCTGGTGGAGTTCCATTAGCTAGCAATACATGCAAAATTTGGCAGCACCTGTTATTTCTGTTTCGGAAAATATTTTCAAAGGTTTTCGATATTTTTCAGTTTAGTTGTCATGCCGACCTGAGCTCTCACTGGAATCAAAATCTTTCAAGTTATTCTAAAAAGGACCATAGCAGGATCATTTCTATGAAGTTTTGTCAGAATCGGAAGGATAGTTTCAAAGAAGAAAATATTTGAAACAAAAGTTAACGTACGGACGGACGCACGCATGCACACAGTGCCATGACATAAAAGCTCGTTGGCTTTTGGGAAGTGGGGCTAACAATGCGTTAAAATATCGTTTATATAAAAAAATAAGACAAATGCCAACCGATTTGCATAGAATTCCTTGCTGCGGTTTTGGAGAAGAATTTCTTAAAATAATGTTATTTTTTTTTTCTTTTGCAAGTTTGTTTTTGTCATGACAATCTGTGTTTAAAATAGTATCAAAATCTGTGTACCAATTTCAAAAAGGAATTTGGTAGGATTAATTCTATTTAGTTAGGTAAAGCCCACATGACAGTTTCAGACACAGAGGACGTTTGAAAAGTAAACCCACCTAAAGATGCATGCATGACGGACACAGGGTCGCGATTTAGCCAAGCTAGCCTTTTGCCAATATAAATTATAGAGCAAAAAATGCAATTATTCTTTAAGAAAATACCCCCACCCCGCAATAAAAGAATTGTTCTAATATTTAATGATTGATATAAATGTTTAAACCATACGATTCGTGGATATATTCTTGAAGATCATATTGAAACTGATATTTTTCTATGTCAATGACTATAAAAACGTGCTGATGTGATATTTAATTAAGTCTTCATAGTATATCATTTGCATTAATCTTTCCACTAATTAGCACTATCGCGTAACACATCGCGACGTTTATCCCTATACCAAACTTTTATCGACCATTAGAAAATGGCTTTACAAAACATTCACGGTGGGAAAAGGAGAAAATGCTGGCGACCAGCATTTTCTTCTTTTACGACAATGCTTTCTTTTCTTTCAAGGACGAATCCCATTATTCAAGCTGCATTTGATTTGTCGTCTGCAAATGGTTGAGTTTGGAAAATGTTAACCCATTACCAAACGACAAAATTTCAGGTTTGTCAAAATAAAAAGGAGTTGCAGATGACAAAATAAGAGTGACTGAAAATTTGAAATTTGTTTTTTGAAAGGTAGAAAACTTTGTAGGAAAAGGAGAAAATGCTGGCTACCATCATTTTCTCCTTTTCCCACAATGTTTTCTAAAGGCTTCTTTCTCAGGGGGCGTCAAAAGTAGGGATTGTGTGGTAATGGGTTAAAAATGTTCTCTAGTAAAGAAATATTAGCTAAGAGCACGGTACATGAATGTCATACGGTCAACGGTCTTCTACTTGACATTTAAACAAGGTGTCTTTCTGACGTGCTCTCAATTAAGTACAAAACAGGAATCATTTATTCAATCTTTCAAAGCCAAATATATATACAGTTGAGCTCTGCCGACAGCTGTACATAAAATTCGCCGCGATTGAACAATATTTTTCTTGAAATATTAACTATGGAAGCGGACAGTGTAGAGCCAAGGTCAGACTGTGCGTCCAGTGTGGTCTAACATCAATTAATGAAGTCTAAAAAAGCCTCGTTTTTGTCAATGGTAATGAAAGGATGAACTCTTCAGCATATTGAATTCCCATCATGCCAGTGGTATTCTGTTAACCCTTAGGCTGCTAAGCGCGACTCACTGGCCTTTAGCGGACAGTGTAGATTAAGACCAGGCTGCACAGAACAATCCGACAACGTCTTAAAAGAGATACCTACACGAAAGAAATAGCCCCCCCCACCCCTTAAGTATCGTTTTATTTTTTTTTTGTAACTCAAAACCCCATTTTTCTTTTACATACGGCAGTATGACAACAAGCTTGACACCATTCTTGAAACATTGCCACACCACGCAAAAGATCTCATTCAATAAAACGTCGTTTAATAATGCTTTATTGGTATCAATCATTTTAAGGTATTACATATATTTAATGTAATACCTAAATATGACAGATATCAATAAAGGCCACCTATGACTTTCCGTTTGTGTTTTTTTCTGGAAGTAAAAAGAGTTTTATCAAAGATAAACAGCATGCTAGAAAATCAAGAAATAAAGAAAGGGAACGTAACCACAAAGCTTGGCATTTTATGTAATAAACTTTATTCAACAGTTTATTGAGACATATAAACTACAACTTTATATTTCATGCATTTCTGAAGCAGGTGCCTTTCGAATTACACAAAATACGACGTTATCACCCTATTAACCCTTTCCTAAACAACAAAATTTTAGACTAAACCAAATTGAGAAGGTCTGCAGAACAGAAATGTACCACTCATGATTTCTGTTTTTGATAGGGTAGAAAACATAGTGGGAAAAGAGAAAAAAAAACTTTTCTCCTTTTCCTACCATGTTTTCAAAAGGACTCTTCTCCTACATAGTAAAAATCAGGGATTGTTTGGGAAAGGGTTAAAGTCGATTCGTTTTATACCTCCTCTGCTAACCCTTGACCAGATGACAAAATTCTAGACCTGTCAAAATTAAGAGCATTTGCAGACGACAAAATGACGGAGTTAGATACAGACACAGTAGAAATTAAAGGGGATTTCTTTTTTCGTAATGTCTTCAAAAGCGTTCTACGATAGGATCGTTAAACTCCGGATTATTTAATGCATAAGCGGGCAGAAGAAACTGCCCTGAGCATTTCGCAGACTCTTTGTCTCGCTGTCTCTCAGACAGTATGTCATATTACTTCCATATTATCAAAATTATGTTTTTTTCTAGAGGTGTTTCAAATACGGTGTCAAGAGACTTGCGTAAATGAGGAAATGGGGATAGGTATAGATCTAGTAGGTAGAAGGAAGGGGAAATGAGGGCGGGAGAATTCTATTTCCTGACATTTAAATTGTTTTTTTTCCTCGTATGTCCACCTACATAAGATTGCGATCTATCCTTCATCAACTAAATGCAAAGCTGTAACATGTTTGCAGAGGACGCCCTCGTAAACCTGTTCGTCGCCCTTTGCACAAAGCATCAGTCATGGAACACCGACGTTATTTATTTCGTTGTCTGTGTATGTCATATTCTTCGAAGATTCGACCTGTCTTATATGACGCATCACTCTCCCCGATATTTGGGAGATTGTAGTAATACGCGCTATAAAGTAGGAGTGGAGAAAATGGCTTTTATCAATACGTTTGAGGAAAGATCATGCCTGTTTTAAATAGCTCCAGATTTCTCTAAACTGCTGATCATACCTGAATGAGTCGCACCAGGTTGAGGTAGCGTTTTATTAAGTAAATGTTTATTTCAGTTTGAAATTCAAAGTAACGGTTGACGCGTTGGAAATAAGTCCGGTTCTGTACCCAGGATGCCCAAATTAGATAGAATAATATTTGTAGAATGCCATCTATGGAGAGATAATGTATTTACTTAGGTCAAGGACAACAAGGTGTCTCGGGTCGTCTGTGAGAAAAGGAGTAAATACCAAGATCCAGCTTATATTCCTATCTGTTCCACAATGTTTTCCACCATTTCAAACACAACGCCATCATCATGTAAGCCAGCAAATGCTTTCGTTATGGGCGAGTCTAAATTTTGTCGTTAGATACAGAGTTAAAGGATTCAGCGTAACTCATCCGGTCTGTTAGTTCAAGTCATTTCCAATGATATTTGTTGGACTGGGTCGGGCTCTGTGTTAAATGCCGCTTTTAAGATTCGGCCAACAGGGAAAAGAATCGAGAAATGTTGAAGAAACGTTTTAAATCATATTTCATTATCTAAGAAGTTAAAGAAGATGCAATGATGCCATTTATTGCAACAAATACGTATTATAAATGCCATTTTCCCTTTCATAAATTTAAGTACATAGTGCTTAAAATAATAGTGGGCCATTCTCTGTGAAAATGGAGCTTATGCATCTACAAAAAGTATCGACTCCGGTCAATTTGCGCAGTCTGTGCAGGCTGACCTGGGCCGAAACTTTTCGCTATTCGTCGATTTTCTGTAACATACGACACCAACTTTTCCCGGCCTGGGAGAAGACACGGTCCTGAGCTTTTGAAAACATTGTGGAAAAAGGAGGAAATCCAGTGTCCCCGCAATGCTTCCTACCATTCCGATAACACATTTCTCTGCTTCATTTATTTGTCGTCTGCAAATGCTAAATCAATTTGGACAAGTTTGAAACATGGTCTTTTCGAAGGGGGTGTGACGTCTCCATACCGTAACAACTACAGACAACAAATCAAATATGGCTAAAATCACGTGGGAGCTTGTCTTTTATATAGTAAGACACTGTGGGAACAGGAGAAATCTATCTGGTTGTTAATTTTTTTGTCGTCCATTCCCACAATGTTTTTAAAAGGCGCCTTTCTTGTCTTAGTTGACAGTTTAGTAAAAGTAGCCGATTGAAGCAGGTACAAAAGGGGCAGGTAACTGTTCTACCTCTTGGATGATGTTCGACTCACTCCGAAAAATGTGTTCGCACATTTCTTGCAAACAATAAAGATAATTGCCGAATTTCTCGGAATTAGCATATTATTATATTTGATTACGTAATTAACAAGGAATTGTATTTCCAGATGAATTAATTCAAGCATAAATCAACACCGTTTCATCATAAAACAAGTTAGATATATATGTATATCCTCCACAGAACCTTTAACGCTGCGCGTGCACACTGTCAGACCTATCAGTTTAACCCTTTCCCAAACGACAAACTTTTGAACTAGACCAAATTGAAAGCATTTGCAGACGACAATTCAACTCTTGGTGAAAAGGTGATTTCTGTCTATGATAGGGTAGAAAACATTGTGTGAGAAGGAGAAAATGCTGGTCACCAACATTTTCTCCTTTTCCCACAATGTTTTCAAATGGGTAATATTTTCGACCCGTAAAAACCAGGGATTGTTTTGGAAAGGGTTAAGCCTTTACCACACAATGCCTAGTTAAAAACAAAAAAACGCCCCTACGACAGATGCCTTTAAAAAAAATGCGGAAAAAGAGAAAATGTTGGTTTCTAGCAATTTCTCCTTTTTCCCACAATGTTTTCTATCCTTCCCAAAACAAATTTCAATCTTTAAGTTGTATCTATTTTGTTGTTAGGAACTGCATTCAATTCGGACCAGTTGTAAACTTTGTCATCTGATCAAGGGTTAAACATTTGATGTCAGCTGGAAAATTGCCTCTATTTCTAATAAGGCTTTGAGAATGACTTTTTAACTCTAATTTTGTGGTTCAGGACGTTTCCCATCAAAACTTACGTTTTAAAAGCTTATTTACGTTTACCTTCAAGTATACCTTTATCCTTGAACCAGTATTGAAGCAGTCGTTGTCGATCAAATGATTTGTTCCGTCCATCGCTGCCATATAAATAGTAGCAGTGTAGCGATGAAACACCAAAAGGCTTCCAAGTCGATGGAGGCAGCACTAGAGTGGGCGTTCCCTTCTCGAAAACCGAAGTTCAAGGGACTTTCTCGATTTTCAGCTGCTTTTTCTAATTTTGATGTTACTGTGGCGGTCTCTACATTGTGTGCAGCAGTTATGCATTCGAGAAATATTATACGCTAAAGATTTTATAAACTTCGAGCGCATCTTTTTCTCAAGTGCAAAATGAGTGCGCCATCTGTATAATAGTATCATAATTAGAATATACAATTGAGTGGTGGTCTAGGATACGGAGCGCAATGCATCTCCGAAATGCATTTTAACCAAAGTGGAAGTAGTTGCAAAATGTAGATTTTGTTTTTCTCATACCTGGCTCAATCAGGGGGTAGACTGTCCGTTTGATATGCAGAAAACTTATCAAAAGCAAAAAGTTTCGACTCGGATCAGCCTGCGCGAACTGCGCAAGCTGACCCGAGTCGAAACTTTTTTGTAGATGCATAAAACAATTTTTCCACAGAGCAGGACACTAGTAAAATGTTCTACGTTTAACCCATTACCAAATGACAAGATTTTAGGTTTGTCCAAATCGAAAGTATTTGCAGATAAAATTAAAGTGACTGAAAATTTGAAATTTGTTTTGTAAAGGCTAGAAATCATTGTGGGAAAAGGAGAAAATGCTGGTTACCATCATTTTCTCCTTTTCCTACAATGTTTTCAAAAGGCTTCTTTCTCAGGGGTGTCAAAAGTAGGGATTGTGTGGTAATGGGTTAAAGCAGATCTACAAGACATAAAGGTACATACTGTTAAGCATGAAATTAGCGGTTGTTCAAAAGGTCCCTGGAAAGCTCTAACGTCGGAACACCACTCGAGAAGCTCACGTGCGGCACTTTGAAAAGCTCCGGGTGTATGCAAGTGCTGAAAAGAAAAAAGGAGAAAACTTGTTTTTAAAAACTGCTTTTATACATATATTACAGACATCCAGGTCAGTGCTCACCTTTATCACAATTCTGTCTTCACCAGACAACAAAATTTCAAACTTGTACAAACTGAAAGTATTTGCAGACGACAAATAAAATGTAACTGGCATGATGGTGTTTGAATTTAAAATACTAGATAGAATTTTGGGAAAATGAGAATCATTTGGTAAACATTAAATTTATCGTATGCAAATGCTTTTTTTTTTTGGGGGGGGGGGGGGGACAGATCTAAAGTGTTGTCGTCTTGTATAGAGTTAAGCTACAAGTTATAAATCATTCTGAACTTCACCGTGTTGTATTTTCAGCCGTCGATAAAGAAATGTAGGATCTGACTGGAGTTGGCTTTTGAGATAAAACTTTATTAGAGTCCAGGGAAAATGTTATTAAGCGAGCCTTTGGCGAGCTCAGTAACATTTTCTTGACGAGTTTGATAAAATTTCATCTTAAATGCCAAGGAATCTCAGATTCTTTTTAATAATATCGCATAACGTTGTTTCACAAATTATAGAACAGAAGATGCAAAAACATCTATAGATCACCCGCAGTGATATTAGTAAAACACCGTAACTTCGATGAATGCGTTCAAAATGTCAAAATTGGCGTCACATAATTTTGGTGTATAAGATAAGGAAATTCGTTATGGGTATATTACACTGAAAACAAGGGAGGTTATGTGATAAAGACCTATAAGCTTGATGCAGATACAGTTTAGAAAAAAATATGAATTTAATTTTTTTTCCTTGATCTGTATATCCAAAGACAATTTGAAAAAAAAATAAAAGCAGGAAATTTAAACTTTTAAATAAAGGATAGACGGCGTAAATTCGGTCCTTACAATAAACATGTCCATAGTTCCCACCAGTCATAAATTTCTGTTTTTTTTTTCATTTGAACAAACCAAACAAGAAAGTGGGTAATAAGCAAGCACATACAGGCACGCCGAAAAAAAAAAACATTTAGAAAGAAGATGGACAATGATAAAATATAGTAAGGACCAATTGAGATCTATTTTTACCACTAAACTCTTGAAACACATTACAGTTTATTGAGATTGTAATTTCCTTCCAGTTCAGCATGCTAGCACAGTTGATAGTGATGTTACGATGCAAACACCAACAATCCTTATTAGACAAACGGCGTAAATTTTCCAGCAAATAGGCAAGGGCACAGGTGTATGAATGAACATACCTATATTTTTCCAAAACACGTATTTTCATTAACCCTTTGGCTGCTAAGCGCGACTAGCTGACCTTTAGCGGACAATGTAGATTAAGATCAGACTGCACAGAACGTGCAGTCTGATCTTAGATCTACTCTTTCCTTTAAGGGAGATATTATTCCCAAAACCATATCTTCGAAACTCCAATATTGAAGTTATTGATATCGAACTGATGATTCAATTTTAGTTACGTAGCACGATAAAGGTTAATTTGCAATCAGTATCAAAAAGTAATCAAAAGGTAGCGCTTTAACTCTTTACCAAACAACACCATTTAACACTGGTCCAAATTGAAAGCACTTGCAGACAAGAAAATGATTGTGACTAAAGAATCTAAATTTGTTTTAGGAAGATAAGAAAATATTGTAGGAAAAGCAACGTTTTCAAAAGGCTTCTTAAAAGTCGGGATAGTCTGGTAAAGAGTTAAGCTACGCCGAAAAAAGAAAAGGGTGTAATATTTTATTTGAAAATCGAAAAACATAAAACGTTGATTGCACATTTAACAGATTCCTTTTCCTTTCAACTTGAATTAATATAGAATGCTAGCAGCGTGTATGGGTGGGCTATAACGCCTATAAAATGGTGCAGATAAAACTCTTAACTTCAATACATTTTTTCACTATTTGCCAGTAAAACCAACAACTAAGCGTACTGATCCCTTTATTTCACAATCTCGCATTGACGAATAACGTTTTCTATTCTTTTACAGACATTATTTCATGGAAAACGTGTTGTCTGATCTGTGAGCTACATTATGCAAGGAAACTTTGGCTAAAACCAATAGTGAATTTTGTTCTGTATGTTGGTGTAAGTGCTGGGTAAACATGCTCACTTCTTTGATATACTAACTGAAACGAGTTGAATTGACTCATGTCCCATATACGCACAGATTAGAAGCAGAAAAGACGGGCTCAAGTTATAGTGAAACTAACTTCAGTTTCTTGATGTTACCTATACAATGCAATGTTAGTGAGGGAAGTTTTGCAAGGCCATTGCCGGTGTAATACAGAGAAATGACCCTCCCCTACAAATGACACATATGTCATTTCTCTACGTAGCGGAATGACCCGGGACATTATTCTACGTACAGAAATAATCCTCTGTGGTCATTTCTCTATGTAGAATGACCCTAGGCCTTTGGCATTTTTTAACTTAAACACTGTGGACACTTTTCAAAGAGCCAAGGAGCCTCTATCTTCGTCCATGATCGCTTATGTCTTCCGTTACCTATCTGCATACGAGGGACAGTTGCGAAAAGTCGAGCATCGACCTGTCAAACTGAAAGTTCCAGGTATGAATCCCCTGATGAGCGGGGTCAACAAACAGCACGGTGCTAGTTCTGGCTCAGGTGTACCGAGAAGCAATCACTGAACGGTTGATATAAATTGACAGAACTTGTGTGACAATTAATTTAACCCATTACCACACATGCCTACTTTTGAGGACCCTGAAAAAGAAGCCTTTAGAAAACATTCTGGGAAAAGGAGAAAATGCTGGTAACCAGTATTTTCTCCATTTCCCACAATGTTTCTGCTCTTCACAAAACAAATTCCAAATTTTTATTTCATCGTCTGCAAATGCTTTCGATTTGGACAAACCTAAGATTTTGTCGTGTGGTAATGAGTTAAAATAGATATGTCACGCCTTCTGAAAAAGGGGCTTGATTCATCTGCAAAAGTTATCGACCCTGGTTGACCTGCTCAGTCCGCGCGAGCTGACGCGAGTCGATATCTATTTGCTACTGTTTAATTTTCAAACGGCGTTTCTACATCACTATTTGTTCGGATATTAGACATACTGGATTTATGGATGCATAATTATGAAACGATTTGCATGGAATAATTAATCAAGGAGACGCCTTTTTCCGAAGCACGACTCATAGCTTTATGCTTAAAACTCAAATCCATCTATATACGGAAAAGGTGGCACGTGGTCGCTCCAGTTAACTACCAGAGGTCCTCAAATAGAGCGTTGTGTTATTTTGAGGTAATTGAAATTTTGATGAGGCCGATAATGTAATTATAATAAAAAATTTACATGCTATGTCATCTTTTTAGTTCTTTATGATGTAAAATGTCAAGATTTCTAATTGTTAACCACCAGAAACTAGGGACCTTTTTAAACTCTATATCAAAGGAGGCGAAGGAAGAATCTTTATAGAACAAATTGTGAGAAAAGGAGAAAATGCTGGCAACCAGCAATTTCTCTTTTTTTTTCACACAGTTTTCTGAATGTTCACAGATTAATGCCATCAATTTCTCCACACCAGATTTGTCAACTGTAGATGCCCTCGATTAAAGCAGGCCAAAATTTGTTGTTTTGGTAGGGGGTGACCCTGATATTACTTGCTGAAGACATCTTGTGTCTTAAAGCAGATCGCATTTGAAATCGATCAAAGGAAAGGAAGGAAATGATAATCGCAGCTTTATAAATGGCCGTTGAAAGCTGCGCTGTTAAAGCCACAATAAAAAAAAACAACAAAAGCAATTGGCCGAGGTGGGATTATTCGAACCTGCGCCCTCCTAGTTTCAGGCACTGTACATTATCGACTGAGGAACCGGCCTCGTCCGATTGAAAGGCCTTCAGAGCTACACAATATACATCCTTTTATGGCTGGGTACGAGAGGATTTTTCAAGTTTTCGCGGTACAAGCCCATGTGAAATTTGTGACCTATGGCGGCCATTGGTTTAAGTACGAGAAGATTTTTAAGTTTTTTTTTCCCAATACAAAACCATGTGAAATTTATGACCCCCGAGGTGGGGCCAAACTTGACCCCAGGGATATAATTTGGGCACTCTTCGTAGACGCCCAGATGATAAAGCTACATACAAAATTTGGTAGGTCTGGGCCTTTTGGTTAGGTATGAAAATACTTTTAAAGTTTATCATAATATTATATAAGCCCATATAAAACTTGTGACCCCCGGGGTAGGGTCAAATTGACCCCAGGGCTATAATTTGAAGGAACTTTGAATAGGCCCACCAAGTAAAGCTACTTGCCAAACTGGGTTGCCATAAGCCTTATGCTTTCCGATGAGACGATTTTAATGATTTTTTTTTATATTTTATAATTTTGTTGCCATGACAACCAGTTTGTGAAGGAATCAAATTCTTTCAAGAAATTTTAAAGAGGACTACAGCATGATCATTTGTGTGAAGTTTCGTCAGAAATGGATGGGTGGTTTCAAAGGTGGAGATATTTGAAATAAGATATCGCACTGACAAACGGACGGACACACGACGGACACCGGGCCAGTGTAGCTAAAATTGGCCATCTCTTCTATAATCACAGCGAAAGCCCCCTTATACGTGTCTTTCTTGAATTCACCAGTAAAAGGGGCTCTGAAGTGCTTATCCACAGGTACCCCCACATGACAATAGGTGCAGCTGGATATTGAACCTGGAATCTAACGCCTTAACCCATTACAACACTTTGGCCCCTTGTAAAGACACTGGGAAAAATCCTTTTGAAAATATTGTGCAAAAAGTAGAAAATTCCGGTTACCAGCATTTTCTCTTTTTCCCATTTTTTCCTGTCGTATCAAAGGGAAACTCCACCATTAGAGCCACAACGAAACTGTCGTCTGCAAATGCTTTCAGCTTGGTTTAGGTCAATGATTTTGTCGTCTGGGAAAAGGGTTAACCATACTTAGTCACCGAGAACCTCTCAAATCTTTCACATATTGTTTATTATTAGATTTTACTAGGCTATCTGTGTCGATACGTTTACCACAAGTAAAGAAATAATACTTTGATATTTAACCCTATACTAGACGAAAACATTTACCCTTGTCCAAATTGAAACTATTTGCAGACGACAGTTTCAATGTGTCTCAAACGGTGCTTTTTTTTTGATAGGATAGAAAACATTGTGGAAAAAGGAGAAAATGCTGGTTACCAGCATTTTCTCCTTTTCCCACAATGTTTTCAAAAGGCTTCTTTCCCAGGGACGTTAAAAGTCGTGAATGTGTGATAAAGGGTTAATAAACTTTTCGTACTTTCCTTACCAAGCGATAGTAATTTAGACTTGTCAAAATTTTAAAAAATTGCTGATGAGGTACAGTAAATGTGGTTCAAATGATGGGATTTTACTGCTGAACGGTAGAAAACTTCGTGGGGATAAGGAAAAACGCCGGTTACCAGCATTTTCTCCTTTTCCCCACACGTTTCCGCAAGAATTTTCCCTTCAAGCTCGTTCAAACTTGGGACTGCACGAGAAAGGGTTAACTATGTATTCGTAGTAAACACCTTTTATCAACAATATACGTGTTGAAAATTTTTGATATGCTAAAGAAAATAATTATCTTTCTACGAATTATTTTGTCATTACTTGCACCTAAAAAAAAGCTGTACAACTCTGAAAAGCAAAGGATTGTAGCCTACATTTACCTGAGTATAAAATTCATTACAAGGTTTTACCTGTAATTTATGATGTTATCAGCTAATTAAACATTTTGTCTTACATAAATACCAGTTGACATATTTGTAGATTAATGTTTCGAAAATAGATTTTTGACAAATCGTGAGCAAAGAAAACTCCCAAATATTATGGCAATATATGCACAAATTTGACACGACATTTTGATGAGTTTTACTGCACGAGTGTATCATTAATCAATTTCCCCCCTTTGATGTCTGCCGACAGATCAGTTAACTCATTACCAAATGACAATATTTCAGACTTGTCCAAATCGAAAGCATTTGCAGACAACAAAATAAAAGTGACTGAAAATTTGATTTTTTTTCTGTGAAGGGTAGAAAACATTGTTGGAAAAGGGGAAAATACTGGTAACCAGCATTTTCTTCTTTTCCCACAATGTTTTCTAAAGGCTTCTTTCTCAAAATTGTCAAAAGTAGGGATTGTGTGGTAATGGGTTAAAATTAACTCATTACCAGATGACAAAATTTTTGGCTTGTCAAAATCGAAAGCATTTGCAGACGAAAAAATAAAATTGACTGAAAATTTGAAAATTGTTTTGTGAAGGGTAGAAAATTTTGTGGGAAAAGGAGGAAATGCTGGTTACCAGCATTTTCTCCTTTTCCCACAATGTTTTCTAAAGGCTTCTTTTTCTGGGTCGATAACTTTGTTAGCTGTCCTCCTGATTCTGACAAAAAGTATTTCTTTTGTTAGTTTTTTTTGTCTTGAAAATGTCGACCATTGGTAGGAAATGGGGCACCATAGATTTTCCAAAGAAGGTCCAAAGTCCATCTATATGCAAGATTGTCTTCAAAATCTTTCGGAGGAATGGGCTATAACATCGCACCCGGCATCAACATTCGTCCCAAGTACACTAGAGGGCTAGTTCCATCAGCGAAAGATCCTCTTGAACAGAAGCTCCGAACCGTTGAGATACCAGAAGAGCCTTGCAAATGCAATACGTGGGACGTTTAACCCTCTACCAGGCGACAAAAGAACAGTGGACATATCAAAATTGAAAGCATGTACAGACGACAAATTAGCTGCGACGCAAATGATGATTTTTTTTGTTGGAAAGGTAGGAAAATATTTTGTTAAAAAAGGAAAATGCTGATGACTAACATTTTTTCCTATCTCCAAAATGTTTTCTAAAGCTTTCTTTTTCTGGGTCTTTAAAAGTCGGGAGTGTGAAGGAAGGGTTAATCGATCTAAAAACATTTGTTCGGGAGCGTTCAGCGACCTTCTATGATGAACAGGATGTAATAAATAAAACCAATGATTTAAGAAATTGTTCAATAAGGCAACAAAAAAAAAAACATCTGAATAATGTTCAGATAAATTGCAAGCGACATTTCTATATCTGTCGTAAACTGAGACGGCATTCTTTTTTTTTTAAATGAAATCTTGCAGTGTCGATGGCGAGAAACTTGGTCACCAGCATTTTCTCCTTTTTCCACAATGTTTTCACAAGCCGTCTTCCTAAAGGTCATTACGATTCGGGATGGTTTGGCAAAGGGTTTGATGCCTATGCAAGAGGTGATTGCATTCGAGGTAGCGACAGTAAGACTAATAGATTGATATAGTGCATAGTCTGCACAATCGGATATTTGAATATATAATGTTTACAAATTAATATTATATGTATCTACCACTTGCTCCTAAAACACAAGTTTTTCAGAGCTCACATCGCAATCTTGCTTACATCGAACTTCTCCTTCAATCAAATTTCAGTCTTGGCAAAGGCATGTCAAAATTGAAACGAGAAAACCTTTAATTTTTACAAGAGACGATGTAAACGTATCAAACCGATATCCCCATACGTTATCAAAGCTTTGACACAATTTTCTATGTAACCTATGGCAGGGGCGAAGCTGTCTGCGCGCAAAAAAGCAGTTGCATACACTTTTCAAATAACTTTTTTGAAATTCTAAGCCTCGCTTTACCAAAACTTTGAAAATTGAACAACAACAACAAAAAGTATCCGGAAGCCACCAGATAGCTTCTAAAATTTAACAAGTTTTCAAAGAGAGAGAGGGGTCCTCAGTGCCCTCTGGGAAATCCTCCCCCCACCCCCAACTAGGTGGTTTTCGCCTTGGGTTATACCTTCGGTAAGACGTTCGCGTATATGCTTTGTCTTGTGATAGCTACGCCTTGTGAACAAAGAGGTGTTCATGAATTCGTTTAGATTGGGAAAGGGTCGATCTCTGCTGTCATTTACAGACAAATTATTGAATAACATATCCACTTGAGCAGCATTGTAAGGGAGGCAAATCTTACCAAACAGTACCATGCAGAGTGACATATCCTTATCTCTAACAGACTATTGGCAAAAAACTTGACATATTTTATCACATCTGATGCAAGCAAAACAGATTATTAGCTTTACGAACCTGACCCTTTTTCTTTTTACCACCCTTTTCTTATTTACAGTACAGTTGGTATTTTCTAGTTGAGAAGAATGTTCTGAATAGCTTTTGATTCAACAGGAAAAGGACGTCTTGTTTTTAACGAGTAGTTAGTCTCTTCAACCCTTTGCCAAACGACAGAATTTTAGACTGGTTCAAATTCAAAGCACTTGCAGACGGCAAAATAAACAGAAGTCAAAAATTCAAATTTGTTTCCAGTCGGGTAGAAAAAAATGTGGGAAAAGGAGAAAATGCTGGTTACCAACATTTTCTCCGTTTCCCACAATGTTTTCCAGAGGCTTCTATCTCAGGGTAAAAAAAAACAGGAATTGTTTGGTAAAGGGTTAAATGTTTTAAATATTCTAAAAATGATACTTTCTTTCAATAAAATGTTTGTTCTTTAAGTAGCTTTCTAAAATTATTTCGTTGGTCTGAACAGAGCTAAATAGACTCTACGATTCTTGGCCAAGGGTGTGGAAAGTAATGCGTAAAACCAACCGATTTTAAGGTATTTTCAGATCATCGATAAAATCACAAAATAAAATTGTCAATGTGTCGCTGTTGTCATTAGGTCGCTGCACACCTCCCTTTAGGTTGTTTGCTGTCATAAAAAGTTTCACGAATGGTGAAAATAGGAAAATAGTGCAGCAGTACTGCAATACACCCAAAGACACATATCAAGGCCTATTACGCACAAGTACTGATCTGTTGCGTAATCTTGACATGCAGACTTGATCGATAAATGATTTCTGTCACTTCAGAGCATAATTAACACTGTTCTCATCATTAAACATTTGAGCTGTAATCACAACTTTGTATTTTTAAAGACATGTAATCAAGGTCAGACCGCCATAATACGGACGTCCAATCTGGAATCTGCTCCGCACGCTACTTCGTCGAATATTCTGGAAACATAAATTGTACTGTCTTTTTTTTTCTCTAATTGGGGAAGTCCATCTGTTTATCATGCACTTAAGAGCTATATAATTATAAGTGTTCTTGATCTGAGATGCACAATGATTCTACATCAAATTATACTGTAGTGACGAAACATAATTCATGAACGAACTCTTGAAAAGACGAAAACCTTGTGGCGGAGCATTTTCTTCTTGCAAACTTTTGTCCTTGATGCTTTTGAAGAGCGTCCACTTCAGGGATGTTGATGATAAATTTATAGAGAAATAGGCTGTTATCACCATCTCTTCTTTTTCCCACCATGTTGGCCTACCAATTTCTTGAGAAATTCTACTATCGTGCCAAATCTTCTGTGTCGTTAAACATCATTATCTCCCGCTACATGACATTCCACAAATACACATCTATCTAATTTGTGCATTCTGGGTACAGAACCGGACTACTTTTCTACGCGTCAACCATTACTTTGAATTTCAAATGAAAATAAACGTTTGTATTCAATAAAACGCTACCTGGTGCGATTCATTCAGCTATGATCAGCAGTTTAGGGAAATCTGGAACTAAAACAGGCCTAAATTCACCTCAAACGTAGTGATAAAAGCCAATTTCTCCACTGAATAGCGCATATTACTACACCCCTCACCCCATTTTGGGGAGAGTGATGCGTCATATCAGACAAGTCGAATCTTCGGAGAATATGACATGCGCAGAAACGCGTTAAACATTTGACATGTGCTGAAACGAGTTTTAATTGGGATCTATACTTAGAGCATATATATAGATTACAAAGAAATAGATACTGACAGGAAATTTCTAATTGTTAATGATGTCCTCAAATAGATACATTACATAAATCTACAAATCACTTGATACATTAACCCAGTTCGCCTTGCAAAGAATTTGATTAAGCTACTTGGCTTCATTTCCTTTGAATGCATACGAGTATATAATTATATATTACATAAGTGCAATTGTAATTTATCTCAGTTGTCGAATGTCCGTAAATAGATAAACTTGGCGTATTATTGAACATTTCCGTGTTTTATCGACCCTAAGGAAGACGGCTTTTTGACAATACTGTGTAAAAAATATAAAATGCTATAACCAGCATTTCCCCCCTTTTCCAATAGTGGTTTCGACCCCCTCTAAGAAAATTCTCCTCATTTTAGCCATATTTTTTATCAACTCCTGTCAATTTGGACATGTATAAAATTTTGGCGTCTCGTCATGAGTTGATACGTACCATATAGCTTGCAACCCGCAAAAAGGGGCATTCGGACATTTACGTAAAGTGTCGTCTTGGATCAGTCTGCGCAGTCTGTCCAGGCACTTAACGACTTCACAAGATTTTGTACTACAGTAAACTTGCATAAAACAGAAAATTACATAAAAACCGGACTGCACAGGCTGATCTGAGACGAAACTTTACACAAATGTACGAATGCTCCTTTTCGCTTGTTGCAAGCCATATCTAATTCAGGTATACTCAGAAACACATCAACCATATTCAAACTTAGGTTCATTGAAATATTTTAAAAGGATTCCAATGGACTGACCCGAACCTCTATTTCTATTCAAGCTTTGTGTGTGGCTTTTATCAAGACAATATGGGGAGTTTCTGACAACACTAAAAATAATTGTAGCGACTCACACAGCAGACAGATGATAATAGGGACTAATCTAGTACCCATTATAGTTACCCACATGGTAGGGTCTAGTCGCAGGCTGACGTTTAATGAAGGACAGAACTGTACTGAACTGCAGGCCAAGAGTGGTACCTCAGATTGTAATGCACAGAGCTTGAAACCTGTAGGTTGCTTGGAGTCTCGTGTCCAAAGCTTGGTCGAGTTCTCTCCGAGGACAGTGATCTGATCTAGTCATCGCTCCAGGATTCCTTACTCTCTAGCCACTGATCATCGTCCGATGATATTTATGTGGAAAAAAAATCTGGTGGCTCGAGAAAAATATTTTGCCAAGTGCTTGTTCGAGAGAATGAAGAACAAGAGGACCATGATGGTCCTATATCGCTCACCTGAGTACTAAGCAGCAAAGGTCTACAACAAAGACTATAATTACCAAATACTGAGGTTCAAGGGCTAATGATGATGAAAAAAGAGCGGCAAATTGTCGAAAGATATGCAATCCCACCACCAGTTGTATAGGAGGTATAATAGTTGCAAAGGGCTGGCAATGCAACAGACAATTTGACTTGAGACTTCAAAATTCCACTCTGGACAAGCAAACAATACTATTAAACAAAAGATCAAAGTGGAATTTCTCAAAATCCACGCTAGGTAGAGTTATTGTTCTTGAACCGAGTACTCAGTAATATCACAACAAACATGCATACCAATTTTGAATTCGTTCCGACTTGAGATGACAAAGTTATATTCCAAACAAGCATTCAATGCAGACTCATGTGAGATTTTATTGAGAAAAACATTCTAACCAATTTTCAATTCAGCTTAGCAAGAAATGTGGTCTCAAGAGTGCTCACAAGAACACTTTTAAACATTTCCCTCTTTATCTCTATGTGAAATCTGAGACCAACAACATAGGGCTAACTTTCACACCAGGACCATAATTTGAAGTATTTTAGTAGAGGGCCACTAGATGATGCTACATGCCAAATATGAAAGCTCTAGCCCTTATGGTTTGGGAGAAGAAGATTTTCTAAGATTTCCTCCTTTATCGCGATGTGAAATCCGGGAACCTACAACATAGGGCCATAATTCGAGGTATGTTGATAGAAAGCCACTAGATGATGCTATATGCCAAATATGAAAGCTCTAGTCCTTATGGTTTGGGAGAAGAAGATTTTCTAAGATTTCCTTCTTTAACGCTATGTGAAATCCGGGAACCTACAACATAGGGCCATAATTTGAGGTATGTTGATAGAAAGCCACTAGTTGATGCTATATGCCAAATATGAAAGCTCTGGCCATTACGGTTTGGTACAAGAAAATTTTCTAAGATTTCCTTCTTTATCGCTATGTGAAATCCGAGACCCACAACATAGGGCAAATTCTTTACATCAGGGACATAATTTGACGAAAATTGGTAGAGGGCTACTAGCTGATGCTACATGCCAAATATGAAAGCTCTGGCCTTTACCATTTGCACAAGAAGGTTTTTAAAGATTTCCTTCCTTGTCTTCATGTGAAATCCAAGACCAACAACATAGGTTTAATTTCACACCAGGGCCTTTATTTGAAGTATTTTGGTAGAGGGTCACTAGATGATGCTGCATGCCAAATATGAAAGCTCTAGCCCTTACGGTTTGGGACAAGAACATTTTCTGAGATTTCCTTCTTTATTTCTTTGTGAAATCCGAGACCCCACAACATAGGACCAATTTCCACACTAAGGTGATAATTTGAAGTATTTCAGTAGAGGGTCACTAGATGATGCTACATGCAAATTATGAGAGCTCTAACCCTTACGGTTTGGGAGAAGGAGATTATCTAATATTTCCTTCTTTATCTCTATGTGAAATCTGAGAACCCACAGCATAGGGCCAATTTCAAGACTAGAGCCACAATTTGAAGTATTTTGGTAGAGGGCCATTAGATGATGCTACATGCCAAATATGAAAGCTCTAGCCCTTACAGTTTTTGACGAGAAGATTTTTAAAGTTTTTTCACTGTTGCCATAGCAACCAGAGTTCTACATGGAATTCAAATCTTTGAAGTATTTTGAAAGTGCATCATCTAGGGATCATTTCTGTGAAGTTTGACTGAAATCTGATTGTTAGTTTAGGAGGAGAAGATTTTTTTGTAATTGTGAACAGACGGACAGACAGACGGACGAACGACGGACATTGATCGATCACAATAGCTCACCTTGAGCACTTCGTGCTCAGGTGAGCTAAAAATTAAGGAAGCAGGAGTTATGATTCCTGTGCACTGCACTCCCCCTTGATGAGATTTATCCACCCATGAAATTTCATAACCCTAGCTAGTATAGTTAAAGATTTCCTTCTTTATCTCTATGTGAAATCCGAGAACCCACAACATAGGGCTATTTTCAAACTAGGGCCATAATTTGAAGTATTTTGGTAGAGGGCCACTAGATGATGCTACATGCCAAATATGAAAGCTCTAGCCCTTAAGGTTTGGGACAAGAAGATTTTTGAAGATTTCCTTCTTTATCTCTATGTGAAATCCGAGAACCCACAACATAGGGCCAATTTCCATACTAGGGCCATTATTTGAAGTATTTTAATAGGGGGCCACTAGATGATACTACATGCCATATATGAGAGCTCTAGCCTTTATGGTTTGGGACAAGAAGATTTTTAAAGATTTCCTTCTTTATCTCTATGTGAAATCCAAGAACCCACAACATAGGGCCATTTTCAACACTAGGGCCATAATTTGAAGTATTTTGGTAGAGGGCCACTAGATGATGCTGCATGCCAAATATGAAAGCTCTGGCCCTTAAGGTTTGGGATATAAAGTTTTTTACAGATTTCCTTCTTTATCTCTATGTGGAATCGGAGAACCCACAACATAGGGCCAATTTCCACACTAGGGCCATTATTTGAAGTATTTTGGTAGAGGGCCACTAGATGATACTACATGCCATATATGAGAGCTCTAGCCCTTATGGTTTGGGACAAGAAGATTTTTAAAGATTTCCTTCTTTATCTCTATGTGAAATCCGAGAACCCACAACATAGGGCTATTTTCAAACTAGGGCCATAATTTGAAATATTTTGGTAGAGGGTCACTAGATGATGCTACATGCCAAATATGAAAGCTCTAGCCCTTACGGTTTGGGACAAGAAGATTTTTAAAGATTTCCTTCTTTATCTCTATGTGAAATCCGAGAACCCACAACATAGGGCCAATTTCTACACTAGGGCCATTATTTGAAGTATTTTAATAGAGGGCCACTAGATGATACTACATGCCATATATGAGAGCTCTAGCCTTTATGGTTTGCAACAAGAAAATTTTTAAAGATTTCCTTCTTTATCTCCATGTGAAATCCAAGAACCCACAACATAGGGCCATTTTCAACACTAGGGCCATAATTTGAAGTATTTTGGTAGAGGGTCACTAGATGATGCTACATGCAAAATATGAGAGCTCTAGCCCTTACGGTTTGGGACAAGAAGATTTTTAAAGTTTTTTCTCTCGGTTGCCATGGCAACCAGAGTTCTCCATGGAATTCAAATCTTTGAAGTATTTTGAAAGTGCATCACCTAAGGATCATTTCTGTGAAGTTTCACTGAAATCTGTTGGGCGGTTTCAGAGGAGAAGAATTTTTAAGTAATTGTTCACGGACGGACGGACGGACGCCGGACAACGATCGATCACAATAGCTCACCCTGAGCACTATGTGCTCAGGTGAGCTAAAAAGCGTGGATAGGTGCAAAGGTCGTCGCGATATACTAGTAATTGAAATAATGTTTAACCGACGTTAAACACCATTTCGTCAAAGCATTGAAACCTGACAGACGATCAATAGAAAAACAAGGAAGAAACACATGAAGGAAGGGGGGAAAAACATCAGAATCGAATGGCATGGCATACACTGACGAAGAAGAAACGACTGCTTAGAACTTACAAGCAAACAAGTTTCTTTTCAATACGTGTTTCGAAGTTTTCGTTAAAGACACAAAGTTATGGTACTGTTTCGGCATTTTCTCTCTTTCTGCCGAATATTTATAAATAGCTTGGGTGGCAGTAATTTAACAGCGGAAATGGGAGGGAGGACAAGATCGGCATGAGATAACACAAGCTTTTTAAAAACCTAGATGCATCCGGAAGATATTTTACCCTTAGGCTAGTAAGCACGACTCATAGACCTTTTGTGGACATTGTCGACCAGGAGCAGACTGTACAGAATGTGCAGTCTGATCTTGGAATTATACCGTCCCTTAGGGTGATATGTTTGCCTCCAAAATAACTTCAACCCTTTCCCAAACACTCCCTGGTTTTTACGACCCTGAGATAGAAGCTTTTTGAAAACATCGTGGGAAAAGGAGAAAATGCTGGTAGCCAGCATTTTCTCCTTTTCCCACAATGTTTTCTACCCTGCTGCAAACATATCACAATTTTTGAGTTATGCTTATTTTGTTGTCTGCAAGTGCTTTCAGTTAGGACCAGTCTAAAATTTTGTCGTTTGGTAAACGGTTAAAAACATTCGACTTTCTCGGATTGAACATTTCATTCAATTTATTTAGCTGGTTAAAGGGAAACACTTTATCAACCAATCTCGTGTTTTTACGACTAGACAGATTCTGAAAACATTGTGGAGAGGAGAAAATACTGCAAACCATACCTTTTATGAGTTCAGAGATAAATGTCATTATTTGATCCACATTTAATTTGTAGACTGCAACTACTTTGATTTTGGAGAACTCTACCTCTTTGTGAACTGTTGAAGAGTTAACGCTTTATGTGTTAAAAAAATCAAATGAAACTTTCGAGCGGATTGGAAAAACCCAAAATTTGTTAATGTATTTTTTGGGTGGTAACAAATCTCCTCCTGTGATGATCAATGATCAGACTGAACGCTCTGTTCTGATCTTTGATCTACACTGTCCGCAAAGATCCTTGTGTCCCGCTTATCAGCTTCAGGGTCAACTTGGCTGTCAAAAACTGAGTATGGCTGGATAGATACTGTTACGATACTTAAATCTGTTGTGTAAACATTCATGAAATGATCACCTAAATCTGACATGCTCAATTTGATATGAGAACTTCAAAACGCTCGTTTTCAAAGATTTCCCCTCATTAAATCTGATTGTCGTATTGATGCACTTTCAATTATCCACTTTCTCTACAGCAGATGACACGATTTTGGACTTGTCTGAATTTAAGCCTTATCCTCCTAAATAAATAAAATGAAGTTTTCATTTCGACAGCAAAACCAAAAATACTGCCATTTCAAAGTTGTGATTTTGGGTATAGTATCTCCTTATCGGACAGTGTAGATCCAAGATCAGACTGCACGTTCTGTGCAGTCTGATCTTGAATCTACACTGTCCGCAAAAGGTCAGTGAGTTGCGCTTAGCATCCTAAGGGTTGTTAATGCATTTGCAGATTACAAAATATGGGCCTCTCAAATAACAAATATGTTTATATAAAGGTGTAAAAGACTTTGTGAGGAAAGTAAAAAATGCTACTTTTCTTTCTTTTCCCATATGTTTTCAGGGACCATTGTTCTAAGGATCGTTTAAAACATAATTGTATAGAAAAGATTAAAAAATGGCATTGAAAATCTCCAAGATAAATAGGCTAGTTTTTTCGACATTAGAATTTCTGTCACAGTTGTTTTTCAACCTACATCATCCAAATCTGACTAACCATTTCTGTGTAATTTTCTTCCAGCCACTCAAAGGCGAAAGAGAAAATGTTGTTAACCAGCCTAGGGCATCTTTCACTAGGCTGAAAATATGAATTTACAACTTGCGTGCATATGCAGTATCCCTGAATTGGGTTAATTCGGACAAAAGAAGCGTTTTCTTTCGCAAGTACGTTAATTGATGATGCTGCAAATCAAAATATTTTTTCCTTCTAACTTGAATGTTTCTACACAACCCGATTGTTTCACCTTACATGATCAAAGGTAGATGAACGTTTTTGTAACCGAATGTTTTGAAAGGTATTCAGTCTCGTGTGGTGTTTAACAACAGTTATCCAACAAAATGTCACAACATTTTCTCAACTGATAAATAGCACTAAATTACTGAGTACCCTAACGATTTATGAGTCAAAATTCCAGTCGATAAAAAAAAAAACATGTGTACTATCAACAAGGTATAATAATTAATAGAGACAACATTATTTTGTTGTTTGTTTGTTTTTTTTTAAACAATCCCTTAGCCTACAAGGGTCAACAACTTGGTGCTTTTTGCAGACATTTTTAACAATGACACGGAAGTTCAATATAGCTATCAATAGTGCTTTTTGTGTACATGTTTTGACAATTTAACTTTGGTGGTCTAGGACAAACCGTATTTTATGTGAATACGTTACTGACAATAGCGCACTTTGTAATAAAATAATAACTCTTAGCAACCAGGGCCATCATGGATGTATTTGGTGACATTTTGGAAAATGATACAGAGAGTGAGCTGTCTAATCTTAAGATTTACATTGTATATTTTTGGGTCGTAAATTTTGTCTTAATCAGATTCAACAATTTCTTTATGTAAACTGTCCCAAATCTATCTTTATCCAACTAGCATTTACAGAAAATGGTTTTTTTTTTCTTTTCTAAATTTTCACCTGCTAATCCACGTAAGGCATCAATAAGTTGGAATATCAGTATGTGTCTGTAAAACCATACTTGTATCAGCTGTGGAGATCACGTAAAAGTATATTTTTACTTTTATATAATTTTCTCCATAAGCAACGTATGTCAAGTGAACAGACTTCATGGTTACACATGTAGGTAAATTGACGTGTCTTTATTATTTGGATGAGGTGGAAATCCATCAGTAATGTAATTTCCATTATTCTAAGAAAATATGTGTCAATTGAGAAAGATTTTGCCACTAAATAGTGGAGACAAAGCTGTATGCTAAAAAAAACAAACTGATGAAGACTGATTTATTGCGCAATTACTAATGAAAAGCATGGACAGGTGCACTGGCCCCTGTGATATAATTGAAACAATGTTGGAAAAAAAGGTTAGAAACAGCACTGTTCTCCAATACTGCTTTTACCATTTTTCTTTGCAGCCCTAATTATGTGAAGTGGACAAAGTTTTGCACATGACATGTTAGTTATCACAAAACTAGATAAATATCGGATAGACTAAGATACCGAAAACATTTTTTTTTAAGATCAAAATTTGTGTTCGCTTCTGTTCCTAAAACAGTCAACTTAGAAACTTAATTTGTTTATCATGTGTCAAGCAGCTTATGTACCTTATGTCAAGCATGACCAATAAAGGTGGCACGAAACAAATATACTTTTACTTATCCAGATTATCCAAGAAATATGTAGTAACTTACCCAAGTAAATAAAATTATGCACTTGACATAAAAAATGAATTTAATTATGCTTCTAAATCGATCTATCTTTACTTACATGAATACATGTGTATGTGAATGGTATGTAAGAAAATGCCTTTGTAAAAAAAAAAAAATCAAAATTAAATCAAAATATGCTTTATTTGCGAAAGTGTATTAGAAGACATTGTTTTACCCTACTTAAATAAAAAACAAGATGAAATAAAATCTCATTCTCAGAAGTAGCAGCATGGGGTCATTATAGAGTACATACGGAAAAAGAAAGGACCCCAAAAAACTTACATTCCTAACTTCACAAGATATCGGCATCAAAAATAATTTCTGTTTGAGTGAGATATCAAAGACAAAAAAAGATGGAAATTCTGACGATATGCTCAGTTAAATACAAATCTTTTTCCTGCTTTTACGCTTCACCTTGTTCGAAAAACAAATTTCAAGCAGAAAACTTCAAAAGACACGTGGCTAATCACCATAACCTGAGGTGCAACACAAAAACATGTGTGGACATAATGGCAAAAAGAGAAATTGCTTATTACAAGCAATTTCTCAATTTGCCGCAATATTTTCAGAAGTACACTACAAGCAAACAAAAAAGCCAATTGCAGGAGGTTAAGTGTTAACCCTTTGAACAATTGATAATTGAAATATGGACGTTCTTCATTATAAAATCTAAATCCTACAAAGCTCAATTTCAACATTCCTTTAAGCACAATATCTCATAAAACACAGGCCAGTGTAGATCCAAGAAAATACTGCATGTTTTGTGCAGTCTGATCTCGACCTTTGCATGGGGATATTTATAAAAGCAACCACAAATGTTTTCAGCACTTTTTGCAGGAAACTTTGACATAAAGCTGAGCTTTGAAACATCGGGGGTTCTATATAAAACATGTGCGATTAATTACGAGATATGAGGTCTGAATAAAAAATCATTTATTACAGGCTAAAAGAATACAAAAGACGCTAAAAACACACTGATACAGGCTGGTGTTGAAAAAACAAATCAGTTAATCTGAATCTACTTACTGATGTTAAGTTTTTTTCTATCTTTTCCATTAACTGCATAGTTCATTATATAGAACAATTTGGCCCTTTAATCCAGAACAAAATAACAAACTAGTGCCAGTATTTTCTCTTTTTCCTACCATGTATTTTCTCCTTTTTCAACCATGTCTTGAAAGGGACATTTCCTGAAAGTTGTTAAACTAAGGATTATGTGGTAGAGGGTTTAGCCTATGCAGTTAATTACAATTACAAAGAAATTAGGGAAAGGAGTAAATGCCTCATAACCCTTGGCTGAACAAAAAAATTTACATTTGTCCAACATGAAAGTATTTTCTTATGAACATGAAAGTTCGAAAATACAAACTGCATCTGACGGGATTCAAACCAATGGCAGATAAATATCCTTGTTTTTCGAGGTCAAAAAGACCAATACCATAACCCTAACGCAGTTGTACGGTATTGTATTTAACTATTTACCAAAAGACAAAAATTTAGACTTGTACAAATTCAAAGCACTTGCTGACGACAAAATAAATCTGGATCAAAAATTTAAATTGGTTTTTGGACGGATAGAAAACATTATGGGAAAAGAAGAAAATGCTGGTTACCAGCATTTTCTTCTTTTCCCATAATGTTTTCAAAAGGCCTTTCTCTCAGGGTCGTTAAAAGTCGGGATTGTGTGGTATAGGGTTAAATTGGGACGAAGCCATGCATGCGTGAAGAATTGTTTTCCCACAACAATTTGCAGACGACAAATCAAACATTGAAGGAAATGATTACCAGCGTTTTCTCCTTTTTCCACAATGTTTTCTACCGTTCTAAAAAACAAATTTCCGTTTTTGAGTAAACCTATTTTGTCATCTGCAGATGCTTTGAACTAATTGAAACTGTCTATTTCTTTATTTGGTAGAGTTAAAACCATTTTTTTTTCTATATCTAGAGCGTCTTTAATTTTTAATATTTTTTTTTTTTATTAAAGTTTTTATCCTGGAAACCTCGAGACTGATTTCTTTTGGCAGTGCTCTTCATAGTCTCTCATTTTTACTGGCCAAGGGAATATAACATTTTAGTGATCTTAAAACCCTTGGCTAGCTAGCATATGTTCCTTGTCAAGGAGCCCACCCGGGTGGCTCAGTGGTGAGCGTGTCGGACTCATGACCTGGTGGTTGTGAGTTCCACACCCGGTTGAGGCGAACTTTCTTTCCGGCATATTTTTGCCTCTCACCTCTGCTGAAGCATGTGAGAAAAGTAGTTGGTGGCTTTAGAAAGAAAGTTGAGTTAGTACCGATGTGAGAAAGCCAGGAAACACGTGCATCACCGACCGCCATGACAATGACCTTAGCTGTTAAAGTGGCGTTAAACCCCAATTCAACCAACCAATCCTTGTCAAGGCCCATAGAGTCTAAGCCTAGTCCTGCTGAAACCCAGGTATAACAAATAAATGAATAATAAGTACATATACAAATCAGACAAATTTACCAGCGCCAACATGTCACCAAGTGCATTTATATCTGACATTGGTGCATGAATCATATCATTGAAGCATAATTTATTTTGTATATACCTCCCTCTTTATAGTAAGAAAATATTTGGCCTACATTCAAAAACTATTAATTATAGCATGATCTCAATATCACGTACATTTTATTTTCACAATTTTTAGATTCAGAAACACTTATAAAGGTTCATCAGTTGTGTTTTTTGTAGACCAATAAAAACATGCCTTTAGTTCTTTTTTCTTGAGAAAAAATAGACCATCAGAAAATATTACACAGATTATTATTGTGATACCTGCTTACAATACAGTCTTACAGTAGTATGTAAAAGCGGTAAATACCGCCCCAGTTGATAAATTTTGGACTTTTCTAAATAAAATCATCTGCAGACTACCAGAAAAAATGTAGTTGATTTACACATGAAAATATCTTTTCTGATTGGGTGGAAAACATCATGGACTAAAGAAGAAAATGCTACACAGATTGCTTTTAAAGGTATACATAAAGCCACGCAGGGCTAATTAATACTAGCCCCCTCACCCCCCCCCCCCCCCCCCCCCCCCAAAAAAAAAAATATGGTGAATCATATGACTTGATTGCCGAGTCGTAATTAAAAGCACTCAGATTTTTCAGAAGACAAAAACAAAAGTAGCCATGATTAGAATGACCATTTAATTGTTGTGAATCAGATGGTTTATTTCAGAAATTTGCGGTAAGTCTTGATTGGCCGAGATACTAAGTTCTTTCCAATCACAATACAAAAAGTTGAATGTTGAATGGTTAACTTCTTTGCAACCCTTGAAACAAGTTTACACGAGATATTTTAGGAAAAAATCATTCTAAATTATTTATAAATCAGGATAAAATTTTTAATGGTGTTCTATATTTTAAACATAATGGTAAAGGACAAAATATTTGCCGTTAATGTGTTTATTCATATATTTGGCTTGCTGCTCACTATCAATGATGTAACAATTTGCAGAGAAAGGGGGGGTCTCACCCTATATGAAATTTACATAGGGACCTGCCCACGCCCAGAATTTTATGAAAATTTATGTGAAGGTAGTGTATTACATGAGGATTATATTACTAAAAAGAAATTTCTTCCATCTACCACAGTTTTTGATTTTTTGAATTTTTTAGAATTTTTGATAAAAAATGGGTGTGCCTCAATTAAAGGAGCCCACAGTCCTTCTGATTTTTGATTTGCTGACCAAATTTGTTCCTAAAATAATGCTTATTAATCTCCAATCATGTATGAACCTTTAGTTTATATTGTTATATTGAACAAAATTGACCATATCAATTTTTGATTGAAGTGACCCCCAAATTTCACATTTGTAAAAATATTTTGAACAAATTGAATTGTTATTTTCACCATGTTACAGTTCTTGTCAACCTATGAAATTGATATTGAATTTGACCACAAATATGCTTGTTCTTATCCTAAAATATCAAGAAAAAATAAAACCGGTAACATAGTCTTTTTTTAATTTTAGTCTTAATGGTCAAATTTTCTCAAAATGTAAAATTCACATTTTTTTTTAGTTTTGTTTTAGGGTTTTTATTATTGTTTATTTACGCATGTTTATGATTTGTGCGATGTTCTGGTATAAGAAACTTCGCATACAATCAAAAGATAATGCTTTATTTACCAAAAAGAGTTTTTGCAGAAATAATAGCACCTTGTTGAACACCATAAAGAAAATCAAAAATAGCAATATTAAAACTCAATTGAAAGTCTGATAATGAAAATAGATCAGATGTTATCTATTAAAACTGCTCCTATGCGGACTTCTGAGGAGTTTACTATTACTCAGTGCAAACAGATAATTTAACACTACTTATTAATGATTTTTATTTTGTTTCACTCTCATTAAGCCAATTCTATACATCTTTTCCATATGATACCACAGAGGCCTTGAATCTTTTTGCATGTGGTAGTGCCTCTAATGATGGTTCATAAGCCATGCAACAACTACAAAAGCTAGTATCAAATATGACAAAACATAGACTAAAATACATGTAATAAGTAAACTACTCTCTTAGCTGATGAAGTGCAACAAGGCAGAATGAAATGTTTCAATTAGAAAGTAGTTTAGGCATGAGTGTTACACTAGCGTTTAAAATGTGACTTTTGGAGTTACAGAAGAAAGCAGTTTCAATGAAATACCAGTATGAGTACATGTACTTTTTGAAAAGCTATACAGTCAGACTTTGTTCAAAGAAATGAATTGTGTATGACTGCAGAAAACGGTTAAGAAATATAGGAGTATTGTATAATGATATAGAAGTGTTTTCTTGTTCTTTTCTGTTTAGTGGAAAGTGAATGTAATTGATAATCACTTTTAGTCTTTGTAGCCAGTATCAACCTCAAGGAAAAACAATTTGTTGATATCACGATGACTCTTGTTAAAACCATTCATATGTATAAAGAAAATCATCATTAAGGATGTTCAAATATATAAACAAATATAAAATATGTTTTCAGACACAAGTATGTTTTGCTGACAGTTTTTTAATTCCAACTTCAAAGTTGTTGATATAGGTAACCTTACTAATTGCCAGGTACTGCCAGACCATTAACGTATGCACGAGTTGCATCTAGATGGTGTTAACAATATTGCTATTAGTATAATAATTAATTTACTGGTTGTCATCTGAATGTCTTTGTTAAGACATGCATATATCTATGGTAAAAGTGGAGCACCCTGTCTAATACTCTTTTAATGATAAGCCACTTTCTTCAGATGATTGTCCTATTGAAAATTAGAAGTGTAGAATATATTTTGGGATGAAAGGAATATTTATTAAATAAAAATAATTTGTGAATTGGTGTTTTTTGGGGTTTATTTTCATACATGCTACTTTCTTAGGAAAATATCTGTATAATTACTGCTATACCTTTACAGAAGTCTGTTTCTGTATGTGAATCTTTCATTTATCATAGTTAGTTATGCAAAAATATCGATATTATTGCATTAGAAAGTGTTTTGGTAACCATAACACATTTTAGATGGACATTAGATTTTTGTCCAAAACACCACCTTTGCTCATATCATGCATAATATGAGATTGTTACCGGTTTTCAAATTTTATAAAATTTTGTGTGTATTATGTAGACATACAGGGCCTACTTTCCTAGCAATTTCATAGGTTGACAAAGACTAGAACTACCATAAATGTTTTGTTGAACTTTGTATTTGGAAAATTTCAGTGTCAATTTTATCCATACTTTTTACATTCAAGTTTTTAAAAAACAGTCAAGTCAATACCTATAATAGCACAATTTGTATCTAATATCTCTATAAGGTGTACCTTTACTATTCATGTTAAAGTTTTAGGAAAATAATGAATTTCGATAACTTTGGACTTAGTTTTTTCAAGGCAGGTACCAGCCAAAACTAGGAGTACCCCAAGGTGCCCTCCTGAGACCTACATGTCTTATTTGAAGTAGATAAATACATTTTTGCAGTTCATAGGCCAAAGGCAATTCGCTTGCAAAGTATCAAGAAAATCCATGCGTGGGCGCAAATGAGACCCCCCCTTTTTAAATATTCGAACATGCACCTAGCTATCACTTAGAGTGCCAAATAATTGACATTTTCCATATGTAAAAAGATATTACAAGCTTAGGGATGCTTTTGTTGAGCTATTTTCGTCAATTTTACAAAATTTCGATAATCAAGCAGTTTGGATCAGATATCAGATTAAACAGAATGATGATCCATCTTCACTCAAAATCCCTATAAACAGGCAAGTAAAATTCCAATGCATTCTAAAGGGCAGTTATGCTGGGCAAATTGTCAAGAGGAAAGTTGGGTATGTCACATTTCATTGGTTCTTGAGAAACAATCATCCTCGAGTGATAAAAGAGGTAATTCTTCATCTTTAACTATCCATACAAACCAGTTATCCTCCAATACCATTACAAGAGCACTCTGATGGCATGATATGCTTTACACCCAGTAGCAATATCATTCAGAAGTAGGCAATCTTACGACTTTTCTTGGCTTACCTGCACACATGATGAGGAATAAACTGATCCTTGATTTATATTACACCAATCCGGATCAGAAAGTTCAAATCTAGAAAAAAATTGGCTCTCTTACTACCCCTAAAATTCATTAAGTCATATCCATTTGTACAAGACTGTTTGTAGCATCAAGTGATGCAGAAATTCACTGTTAATAACATGAAAGTAAATAGATAAATTGATTGTTACACTTAATTTATTTGAATTTCATTATATACATGATTGTATTCCTACGTAAATCATACGGTTTCACATCCATCCAGGAAAAAACTCCTTGCCAAACAACAAACTTTAAACATGGCCGAATTAAAAGCATTTACAGATGACAAAATACATGTTCCTATAAAATTGAAACTTGGGTAAAGGTTAGACAACATTATGGGAAAAGAAGAAATCGCTAGTTTTCCAGTATTTTCTCCTTTTTCCAAAATATTTTAAATGCTTTGTTATTTAGGTCATTAAAATTGGGACAATAAGGAAACAGGTCAAATCTTGATTCATGAAGATTTTCTACATTTATCTACATATATGTATATCCTTTGTTTTCTTCTACAATTTGTACCAAGGGGTGATGACTAAAAGAAGGTCTAACTATTTAGAAAGCAGGAAAATGATTATAAACTGATACAAATAATATGTAACAAAGTTGATTACAAACCATTTCTCATTTTACTGATACATTTATGTATTTGGAAAATCAGTTGCCATATAAACATAAAGAATGTTTGTATATAACAAAGGAACACATTTTTTATCTTTCAATTAGGCTTTTCGTTCACTTCTGACACCAGTTGACAGTCTGACCATAGGTATGTCCTGCTTTGCAAGGGCATACAGTACAGTAAAATGAAGAGTGCTTTCTTTTACAGACCAGTCAGTCTGCATGTGATTGTTACATGTACATTGAAGCTAAGTAATTATATTATTAACCTTATCCTAAAATTCTGATATTTGATTGGAACTATATTGTAATTTTTCATTTCTCCGACTTTGAAAAAAGCATTATGATGGAGATGGATCAAGAAAACAAACATCATTGCGTCACCCCTTACATCACTTATTACATCCTTGCATTCTTGTGGAAAACGTAGAGTACCATGATTGGCAGATAACTATCCCTTTACTCCACAGATACTCATTTCTACGCATTGCTTGTAGGAGCCTTTGGAAAACATTGTGGCAAAAGGTGAAATTGCTCGTCACGAGCAATTTCATCTTTTGCCACAATGTTTACTACACTATCAAAAGGTGTCATATACACATAGGAAAAGGCTTCATTCTTGCTGTTATTTAGGGTCAATTAGAGATACCACAGAAATGCTTTATGGGGTAAAGGGTTAAATCATGCAGTCAGAGCTGGATAAAAACCTTAATAAACAAACAAATAGAGGATATTTATTTTATTTTATGCTTCTTCTCCTTTTTTTGTTGTGTCTTCAGTAATTCACTGTGAAGTACCCCCTCCACATAGCAACGCATTACAATATTAAGTAACACGCAAGAAATCATTCAGCATACCTTGGGTGATGGGAGCCATCAAATCCATTGGCTGTGGATTACTATCTGGTGGATTTACATAGGTAATTAGTTCAGAGGAACTACTGTTGCTGCCTTCAATTGAAGAGTCAGATAATAAAACCAGTAATTTTTACTGGTTGTAACTACAAAATACCGAAAAAAAAAATTAACTGTTATTTCTTGATAAAATACCGGAAAGTATGAAATAAATGTAATTACTGCCTAGATATTGAAAGGTCCTGTTCCATTTTACTACATGTCCATTTCATTCCTTTGGCATTTAGCTTAAAATATTACAATGCTAGAAGTGTATATTTTAAGAAGAAACAAAGGTGCATTAAGGAATACATTCCAAAAAATGTTGCTGCAAAAACCATCCATAACTTTGACATCCAATAAATTCATGATTGCAAAACCAGATCTATGAAAGTAACTATGAGTGTCTATGAAGAGTGCTTAGCGTATGTTAAATCCATTTTGTTCAAGTTTAAAACCATTCTCTTGGCAAACATCTTTCTTATCCTTTCTCTTTTACTTGGAAATCTGCACCATAAAACTGTGCACCAGACTATTAAACTAGGGGAAAAAAAACAATATCTCTTGCAACCCATTTCAACCTAACAGTATGTTTTTTTTTTTTCTTACCAAATCTGTTAATAGAAGTATTGAAAACAAAATGTCTTGCTTTATATGTTAACTCTGTAACTTGTTTATACTTCAAGTTACTATGCTTCAAAAAGCATTTTAGAAATCCTGCTGAAAAGTGAAGGTTAAAAAAATTTCTGGAAAAATATTTTTGGCACCTCTGGAGCTGGTTACCTGTGAAATGCCTGGTGAAAGATAAGATAGTTTGCATTATATTTGGACCCTTATCCCTATTCAGATTTACAAGATAAAATATTGCATAGTATAACATCCTATTTAAGTTAAGAGAAAATATTTACTTAATGAGCATTCTGGTTGGCTTAGACATTCTGTTTTTAGCCATCTGAAAAACCAGCATATGATTCAAATATTGAACTTTTGCGGTCAAACCTTCAGGAGACCTTTAGAGTTGGAGAAAATGTGCCCTTCCAAGCACCTTGAAATTAGTCTATTATCTATGTTTCATGCCAACAGATTGGTTGCTTGTAATTTGTTTATCAAAGATTTGTCAGGTTTTACACTTTTGTTTCTTTGTGGGAGACAGGGAAACCAGTCTGGCATGCTAGCCTAGGATAGCAAATGTTTGCGACTTGAGTATCTCAGTGGTATGAAGGATCAACCCTTAGATATGACTACAAAGTACAACATTACAATTTTGGTCTCTATAGCCCTCACACATTCCAAAGTATCATTAACCCTGAAGAAAAAGATGAAAACATTGTTGGAAAGCTGGTAACCATCATTTTCTCCTTTACCCAAAATGCATTCTACCTTATTAAACATACATGTACATCTTTACCCATTTTCATCCAAGCCAGTTTTTTTTTTATTATCTTTTTTTTTAATGAAACTATAATCACTCTTGTATCTTCACGCCAAATATTGAGCCTGATGGTTGCAAGGTTAAACAGATTACGGCAGATAGAAACTAGAACTTGTCACAGGATGTAACTTTATACACAGTAAGAGCTGTAAATGACCAAATTTTTCCTTGATATTGTAATGTTTGAGACCCTAAAATAAGAAAAAAAGGTAAGTCCAATGGGAGATAATTCCTCAGTCAGAAGGACATTTGAAATTTGCTTCTTGAAAACCTTCAATATAGGATCAATGTACGTGCAAAATTTCAATATGAATATCCATGCACACAATATCATCCTCGACTTTGTAATGTTTGAGGGACCCTAAAACAAAATACATTTCAGTCACAGGGGAGATAATTCTTCAACCATGAGGAGTTGAGACTTGAAAATTGCATCTTGCAAACCTTCAATATATGATGATTGTATGCACAAAGTTTCACTCCATTCATTATTATTATGCCCTATCTTGTGTCGTATATGTAATCCAACTGATGCTCGATTGTGTTCATAATGGGCAGGCCATGGTAATGTTTCAAACTGTTCGAGGCTAAGTGTTGCATCAGCCTAACAGCATTGGGACAAGAGTTGTCCAGTTGTAAAACACTACCTGGATAGGCAGCAATAAATGGTAACACAATCGGCTGCAAAACTTGAAAAATGTAATGCTGCACAGAACGACCGCGACCACGTCCTTGCCCAAAGTCAAGGAACACGATTTGAGTTTTATGATGGCAGGTAAACCCTTCCTGTACCATGATGCTTGATCCACCCCAATGGTCAATCTCGATAACACATGGGTCTGTAAACCTCTCTCCAGTGTGGCGAAGTTCGTTTTCTGTGCATGTCATATTCTTTAAAGATTCCACCTGTCTGCTATGACGCATCACCCATCCCACCAATACTTGGGAACAGTAGGCCCTATACCAAGGCTATTAGCCTATTACCCTAGCATGTTGGGGTTGTTTTAATAAATGGCTGATGCTTAGGTTACACGCTACCAACCATAGTTGAACATTCAATTGCACCAGGTAGCATTTTATTGAGTAATCGTTTATTTCATTTTGAAATTCAAATAAGATAGATGCGTAATTGTAGATTGCTAGAAACAACACTTCTACACCAAGAACGCCCAAATAAGATAGATGCGTAATTGTAGATTTCTAGAAACAACACTGAATCTACACTCCTTGATGAACTGTTTGCCATTGCTTTGACTGCCATCTACCGTGATGAAGAGCCCTGCCTTCTGACAAAGAAGTATAGTTCTTGCACTAATGATCATGAAACTTGATCAACTGGTTTAAAAAGAATGCAATATATAGTAGGCAAAATTTCAAGGCCATTGCTGAACAGAATCTAAACAAGACATTTTGTCCCTATGTACATGTATAGTCATTCTTGCTGGTACTGCATCATATATGAGTACCTAATTTGCATACGTAGTGCTACCTAACCACTGTTTACTCTATCAAATCGAAAGCAGAAGTGTTTTTGTATGGCAACAGTTAAAAATAATGGATATATCTTCATTAATGATGAGTTGCTTTCAATATTCACAAATTGCAATGATAACGCACACTTTTCCTCCATGTTTTGAAATTAATTACCTCTCTCTCTTCATAAAACCGACAATTCATTTTTGACAAATAAAGGTCATCTGCTGTGGCATCATAGTCCTTGCTGCAAATAAAAATTACAATACTTACATCATTTTTTTGAATATAAATGTCATATTTGTATGATTTTCAAAGTTTCAAAGTGTTAACAGGGTACCACAGCGGACTCCCTTCAGAGCACCTTTAGTCAGAATGTTAGCGTGACCTAGACATTTTTGTCTGAAAAACATGTCTTAAGCTTCGATGGTGCATATTTATTGTAACTTACATGCAACAGTTTATCACAGTATTAGAAAATAATACATGTGAGTTTCCTCTCATAATATAGTAAATTTTTGGCGAAACTGAGGACAGTGGTACCATCAAGGACCATCCTTTATATAAAATACAGACTGAAATGCTGGTACCTGCACCACCCCTCCCCCACCTCTAAGATCTGGGAGGTCTTTTCTTCACCAAATCAGTCTAGATTTTGCCAAATTAACTGGCAATTTAATCATATAATAGGGTCCAGCGAGGCTCAGTTATAAAGTATAGGACTAGAAAAATAGAAGCCAAGCCATTTTTATGAAATGATATCCCCTGCTGAAAAAAACCTTTTTCAATACAAACATATTAGAGGTATTGTGTGTTGCATGTACATGTGGCTTTTTTGTAAAATGGTCCATGATAAATTACACATTAAGTCCACATTTTACATGGCACAACATTTCATCAAATAAAAATATATAAGCTGTCCATAATGAGATTATAAGTAGTCCATAATGAGATTATACATGAAGTGTCTTTTTATTATAACATGGCATTTCATTAAATGAAAACAAACAATGGATATATAAATTAAGCCTCGTTTTTCTAAGACAAATCATTATATAGAAGAAGATTGTACCAAGGAACTATCCTAAGGAATACATGCATGAAGTTTCATTAATGTTTGTCAAGGAACGTTTAGAAAATATCTGTCCAGGTGGATGGATGGGCAAACTGACTACATGTATTATTGGTCCATAATGAAATTATACATTAGCCCCCTTTTTTCATGACATGGCATTTCATTTAAATAAAAATAAATAACAATTGTCTGTGGCTTCATAAAGTTTAATGACATTTTGTCTTGTAGTCAGATATATTGGTCCATGATGAAGACATACCTCAAGCTCCCTTTTCCATGACACAACATTTGATAAAAAATAGTAAAATAATGATATTGGCGGACTATCATATTTAGGAACATAATTAAGTAGTTTCATCAATCTTTGTCAAGGATATTCAGTTAAAGAGATATTGATCCATAATGGAAAATATACATGAATCCCCCTTTTTCTGTGACATCATATTGAATATAAAAAAAAGCAAAAAAACCCCAATATCTGACTCCATCATAAGGAACATAATGATTGTATGAATTTCCATTTTTTTTTCATCAAGGACCTAGAAGATATCTGTCAGGAACACAAAGAGATGGCCATTGGTCCATGATGAAATTATACATTTAGCCCCATTTTTTCATACTGTGGCATTTTATGAAATAGAAACAAATAAATCTTGTCTGTGACTTGTAATAAACAAATCTCTGTGGCTTGTGATAAACAATGCAAAAGTGATGTTTTATAACATTTTTCCTGTAGTTATAGAGATCCTGGTCTATGAAGAAAAATGCATCAAGCCCCCTTTTTCCACGACACAGAATGAAAAAGCGCATTGAACTGTAGTTTTGCATGGTCAATCTGGGTCAAAGTTTTTGTCCTGCATTTGCAGTGTTGAGAGATGTGACAAGTTTGATGTAAAAACCCTGGATAGTTTTCAGGATAAAACTGAAAATATAAAAAAGTTTACTCAACCATGTAATTTAAATTCATTCCCAGATGACCATTTTGCATCGGATAAGAGAAAGTGTCTCAGCGGAATGGGTTATTGTACATGCATATTCACAAAATTCTATCCAAATTCTTTCCACCGAAAACGCACTTGTCTTATTATACGATACTATGAATTCCGGATTTCAGTGGATGTAAGCCATTTACAAGAAAAGTCAACGTTTCCAGTTCTCCACATTTAGAACGTTTCCAGTTCTCCACATTTAGAACCTTTTTTTTTTAATTTATGACTATATTTTACATAAATGCTGTGCAATATCAAACCAGTACCATTTCACGAATCCGATAACCACATTCTTGCCAAAATTCCAGGGGGGGTCCAGACCCCCTGTCCCCTCCCTCTAAATCCGCCCATGCGCCCATGTGGACAGACAACACTTGAATTATATCCTCCCACCTTTTCCAAGGAATAATAAGGTTGAAAAAGACATGCAACACTATTCAATCCATCAATTGCTTATCATGCCACATTGTTATTACAAAGAGAGTAACTTTTGTCATGTGATAATAGCAGCACAAAATTTTACTGTAACATTTTCATCATAACACAATTAGGTTTTGACTTGTCTACAAATCTTTATTTTCTGTAATGCACCATACAGGATTCATTATCTGTCCATCAGGTCTGATATGTTTTTGATATGTGCACAAGTCAATAGGCAAATGTCTACCTGCTTTTCAGCCAAAAACAGGATATTGGCTATCACCTTTTGCTAAGTGGAAAATACTCATGACATTTCAGTGACTAAAATTGACTCAAAATATATTAGAATTGCTTAACAAGGCATCTTGAATTCAAACATTTTCTCTGGAGAAATCGCCAAACCTGTGCTACTAGCGTGCCAAATGGCACTAAAGGGGAACACAAGTAAGTGCTATAGTAGTGCTACTTTTCAAAAGTCACTGTTGTTTAATCTATAGCAAGTCTAGTACCTCAAACTTTTATGACATTTTGTAGCATTAAGAGTATAATAAGAATACTTTGCACATGCAACAAGTACATTTTAAGTTAAAATGAAAAACATAATCAAGGTAAAGGGTAAATGGAAATTTGTTTAAACCAATAAATATCAGTCTAGTAAAATATTGTCTTTGCATTTTCTGGCGTGATTCATAACAGAATCTGTTTTCTATCAAAAATCTTCATTGAATTGACAGAATTTCGACAGGAACGTCTATCTTCATCCTCCACAGCACCCTTTCCAATAAAGAACGGTATTTCTATTGAAAATGTGTGACTTTTTTGCAATCTAACTCAAAGCCAGTGTACTAAATGCAAAATAAAAATATTACCATGCTATATACAACATATTAATGACACACTGCCTTATACTGATAATTGGAGAGGTCATCACAGTGGTGAATTTAATAGGCAGACTGCCACAGAATTTGCTGTCTAATTCTATTTCTTCTAGCATAAATGTTCTGATACACAGTCTGTTCTGTCAAGGTTTTGTAAATAAAGCGAAATAACAAAAATGAAACAGGAAATAGACATTTTCAGGTGTATTCATGTATAAGCTCTTCCTGTTGTTGAACACTCTTTTCAAAAAAGATTTTGGAAAAAGCCAAGACTTGTTTCAAATTTGTTTTACTGTGTGATGAGTTAAGATGCTTTTGCAGTAAGCTTTAAAAGATCATTCTTGAAAATGACCATTTCACTGATTGACCTGTAGTTGTAATCTGATCATTGACATATTTCAGATATGCTAAGCAAAACAACCTTGGAAAAGCAAAATCTTGGTTTTTGCTTTATACTGAAAGTTTTTCATTAGTTAGAGGACATTTTGTTCCCTTTTTTATTGTAAAAGCTCCATACATATATATAACTTGCTCGAAACTTTAACTAGACCTATCACTAAAGGTCATGAATACCACCCACCAGCTCCATGTCAAGAAATAACTCGCAGAAATGCACAGTGCCTTAGTCCAAATTGTTAAGAGACTATTCACACTTTTCCTCCATGTATTACACAGCTAATTATAGCTAATAAATATTGAAACAAAATAAAGAAACTTTGAAAAGAAACCTGAAATGGGCTCCTCTTCTATTCCCGTCATGACAAATTGCACCCTGCTCACCAACATTTCTGTTGAATTCTATGCATAACTGCTTAAATCTTTTAAAAAGGTATTACTTTACAAGCTTAGGGGTATAAATACTGAGCAACAGTCAACAATAAACTCAATCAATGAGCCACAACTCATTGGAAAATCACACAACAAGCACATCTTGCTTTATATTAAAACTTCCTACCAAGCCTAATTGAAATCCATCATGTAGTTACTGAGAAATAGAGTTGACATGAAAATTCATAACTCCTTTAAAAACCATTCAATCATAATACAATTATACTATGCACATCTTGGCTTCATATTAAAGCTTTTTATGGTATTTGACTGAAATCAATCCAAAAGTTATTGAGAAATAGAGAGTAAAAAGTATGTATGAAAGGGCCATAACATCATTCAGCTGTAACAAAAACTTGTAACATGCACATCTTGGCTTCATGCTGAAACTTCCTATAAAGTTTAACTGAAATCAGTCCAATAGTTAATGAGAAATAGAGCGGACAAATAATTCATGAAAGGCCGTAACTCCTTCAGAAATCATTCAACCGTAACCAAATTATAATACGCACATCCTCACTTCATATTCAAAATTCCAATGAGGTTTGACTGAAATCTGTCCTGTAAGTTATTGAGAAATAAAGAGGACAAATAAAAGCTACAGACAGACCGACAGACTTACCAACCAACACAGTGACTCCATTATACCCCTCCAACCCCCAAATAAAGTTTGCTGGGGGTATAATTATTATTATATATTATTACTATCAATTATAATTATTTTCAACCTTTTATTACTTTACAATCCTGTATTGGAACATTCCCATGAAAAAAACCTTTTGAGAACATTGCAGAAGAGAAGGACAATGTTTTCCACCCTTTTAAAGACAGGTATCAAAATTTAAGCCATATTTGAATTTTCATCTGCATGATAATTATGCTCTGAATCTGTACATGGCAAAAACTTATCATTTTGTAAAATGTGTACGGTGATATACCTTTAGCAAGTGATCTATAACAAATTACTTTCTGACTGTGGCAAGTGATTACAAATACAATAAGGTTTTCACATTGGTAGGGAACAGGGATGTTGGGGTAGAGCAAAGGCCTCTCACATTCAAAGGTTCTGGGCTCAAATCCAATGAGAAGCAGAAACAGCATTTGGTAGTCCTCAAAACAGCTTGCAAAAGCCGGTTTAGGATTCCTGGAAGCACCTATTGAACATCCACATTAGTGTAAAATACATAACAAATGTAAGACAGAGGAGAGCAATTAACATGTTAAGAGTGATTCCCCTTACCTTCCATAACTATTCATGAGAAAAGAAAACATCATTTGCTGAATTGCTATTGATTTGAAAATAGACAATAGAAAATGTCTTAAATGCTCAAGGGACATTTACAATAGGGAAGGAGGACATTTTCAGTATACAATGGTTGATTTTATAGGGCTCACTCGCTCTCTCACTGTGCCATTTCAATTACAAAGATCAGATATTGATTGTCACAAAAAACCAGACATTCACCATGTCTTGTCTATGCAAATTAGAAATACATCTATATCTACATATCTGCATAGCATAAACTTGATACCTTTCCCTAGTAGATTGTGGCTCAAAGTACAAGGTTTATTTTTGAAATAAGAAAACTTGTTGAATACCAAACATGTAGTTTGATCTTGAACTTGTGTACAGCTTACCATTAAAACATTATTTCAAGTTTGTAACAGTGACAAATCAGTCACATATTTCCCTAAATTTCAAAAGCAACTCGAATGAGGGTGTGATACACCTTGCCAAAAGGGATTCTGAGTAAACTGTAATTACCAAATAGGGAGACCCTATTTTGTGTAGTATATTGTATAGTATAAATAAGAGTGGTTATCTGTTATTAATTTGGTGGCAACATGAAAGTTGGACTGTGAACAATTGGAAGTTTGGTTTTTGTATAGGTATTTCAAACATTTTGTGGATATAATTTGAAAACATTCTTGACATTATTTTGACAAAGGGCCTTAGATTGTCTATGGAATCAAATGAAAGCTTTGGATCATTCTTATTTATTAAAAGAAAAACCTTGCTGCTTTCCAAACTTCCATGCTTTTCATACCTGTACATGTCTGACTTTCTGGCATACTGGCACATCCAGGCAACTGCTGTTCGAGCAGTATAAAATAATTTTGCACTTCATACATGCGAGTGATAGATCAACAATGGGAAAAATTGGGTTAAATGCATTATCACAATGTATTGATCAACAATGGGAAAAAAGTGGGTTAACCCTTTACCAAACAATCCCTGGTTTTTACGACCCTGAGATAGAGGCCTTTTGAAAACATTGTGGGAAAAGGAGAAAATGCTGGTAACCAGCATTTTCTCCTTTTCCCACAATGTTTTCTAGCCTATGGGAAACAAACTTCAAGTTTTGAGTTACTCTTACTTTGTCATCTGCAAGTGCTTTCAATTTGGACCAGTCTAAAATTTTGTTGTTTGGTAAAGAGTTAAATGCATTATCACAACGTATTTTACCATGTAAGTGGTTGCATGTGGTTCTGTTGTCTAAAGACAAGCTGTACCACAAGTGTATGGGACTGGTACTTGAATATACAGAAATTTACAAACAACAAAAATTTCAACATAACAAAGTGTCAGCCTACTCACGTTGATAAAAATCCATCTCTATTCAGATGGATTGAAGCCCCTCTTTACAGAGCATGGCTCATTCATTTTGTCATTTCTTTTGTCATTTTAGGTAAGTTTGAACTACAAAGCTTCTTACTAAATAAAGGTCCATGTTCCTGCAGACATACTGAACCATGAAAATTTTGCAAATAAATGCACATTCAAAATTTTAAGACACAAAGATAGAGTACCCCTTTCTTTTTTTCAATGCTTTTGACAAAAAGCCAATATGTCTTCTTCAAATTCCTTAGCTGTGGTTAGTGTGTTTGTGTTTAAAGTGATTAACCCTTTACCACACAATGACGACTTTTAACACCCCCAACAGAGATGGCTTTTGAAAACATTGTTGGAAAAGGAGAAAATGCTGGTACCAGCATTTTCTCCTTTTCCCATAATGTTTTCTACCCTATCAAAGAAAACTTGTTTCATATGTACAATATTGAAACTGTAATCAGTAAATGTTTTCAATTGGGACAGGTCTAAAATCTTGTCATGCAGTAAAGGGTTAAAGTCTATGCCAGCTGACCTCTCTTTATAAAACTGCCCTCAGACATGACAAAATGCAAAAAAAAAGATTACACGATATCACACCATTTTCAACAGATGATACCATACCTTGACAACAATTTAAGTATTTGTCAGTTTACCTAAAATCAGCATTTAACCTTTATCCTGCCGTACGTGACCATGCATGGATGACTTTTGTGGAGAATGTACAGCAAGATCAGCCTGCACATACGTGCAGCCTGATCTTGCTCTTCATCCTCCACTGTTTTATTAGTAGTTTGGGTTTCATTAGTCCAGCCATATGCCCAGGACATTTAGCAAAATGTGTTTGTTTGGTGGTCAACCATTTTTTTTTTCAGCAGGATATGGGGTTAAGATACAGCAGAAAATACTGACCTGCCTAATACATTGAAGTCTATCATTTGTCTGTTGAATGTGCCTCTCCAGATCGGTCATGACTCTTTCATGGTGGACAAGCACAACATCCGACTGTACAGAGGCTACTTGATTCGTTACCAAACATCAGAACTAGCAGGAAGTTGGATCTGAAGTAATAGACAATTGTCTTTTCATCCTGAACTCTTTACCAAATGACCAAATTCTTGACTAGAGAAAATTCAAAGCATTAGCAGATGACATATTGAATGTTGCTAAAATAAGATCCCTGTAAGTGATAGGATAGAGAACATTGTGGGGTAAGGAGAAAATACTGGTTACCTGCATTTTCTCCTTTTCCTACTTTGTTTTCAAGAGACTTCTTCCTCAATGATCATTAAAACTTGGAATTGTGTGGTAAAGAATTAACCCTTTCCAAAACGACAGCATTTTAGACTGGTCTATATTGAAGCACTTTCATAAGAGATAAGAAACATAAATCAAAACTTGAAATTTGTTTCCAGCAGGGTAGAAAACATTGTGGGAAAAGGCGAAAATGCTGGTTACTAGCATTTTCTCCTTTTTCTACAATGTTTTCAACAGGCTTCTATTTCAGGGTCGTAAAAACCAGGGATTGTTTGGTAAAGGGTTAAGCTGTATTTCAAGGCTAAATTCAAGGCTAAACATTTTTCAACTTGACCCTTTACCACACAATTCTCTGAAATTTTTGAAATTCTCTGAACTTTTGAAATTTAAAATTGTCATATGCAAACTCTTTCAATTTCAAAGGGCCTAAAATGTGTCCTTTGGGAAAAAGTATTGCAGGGTCTTCGTCAAACTTCCAAAACATTATAATTTTGTATCCGAAAATTAAGAGACAGATATTTGACTAAGTGTCTGAAATTAGGGACAAAAAATAAATCATTTTAGCTAATAATTAATGCTATCTGAAAATTTTAAGTGTAAGCCTTGTATCATATTTCTTATTTTCATCCTGAATCTTGTGGCAGCAAATTTTGTCCATAATAAATTTCTCTGAAAAGAACGATGACATGCGCTTTCTGCCATTACTAAATGAGAGGAACATTCACAATATTACTCATATCTCAAATATTTCCCATTATTGGATCAAATTTCTGGTGACAAGACTTCCATTTTACCATGTTTTTGCAAGGTCAATAAAATCATATCTTTTACCGAGGAGAACATTTTTGAGGACATTAAAGAAAATGCAGATAACCTGCATTTTCTTTTTTTCTCAGAATGTTTTCTTTCCTTCCAAAGACAAACTCCATAATTTTGGTCTGGTTAAGGTATTGTCTGCAAATGTTCTGAATTTGGATACATCTACACTGTTACCATCTGCTAAAGTGTAAACCACATGATATAGTTATGTCTGCATTCAGATGTGATGTATCATAAAGGCAGTGCAATTGTGTAATTCCTTTCTTTATACGGATATACTTGTACACCATGATCATATGTCAAACTTGAATCAATGGGCTGCCTGTCAAACATCCCTGCAAAATACATTTATCTTGTGACCTCTTCTGACTAGTTTATTTGACAGTGCAAAATGAAGAGGTTACCACACAGATAGATTTTCTGTATTTATAATGAACAGCTTTAAAAAATATCATAGAAAAATAAGCAGTACCTTTTCGATACCTACTTCATGGTCAACATTTTTTTTACTTTTACCCATGATATTATTTACTACCCTTTCTAAGAAACCCTATAAGGGTCAACATGAACAATATGAAAAAAAAAACCGCAAAAAATTCCCACTTACGCACAAATTCTTGTTATAACTTGAATATTAAACACGTTGTAGCATGAAAAAAGTCGCACTAACACGAAAATTGTAATAATGTGAATATGAAACAGGTTATAATGTGAAAATTCTCGTAGTAACGTGAAAAAGCACGTACTAACGTGAATTCAAAACACCTTATAATGCAAAAAAGTCGCACTAATGCAAAAATTCTAGTAACAACACGAAAAATTGCATAATAATGTAAATTAAGAAAAAACAAACATTATAGCACTAAAAAAAGTCACACTACCACAAAAAAGTTGCATTATCACGAAAATTCTCCTTAAAACATGAATATAAAACACGTTATATTGCGAAAAAAAGTCGGTAGTTTAACGGTTAGTATATCTGACTCATGACCTGAAGTTTGTGGATTCATACCCGGTTGCAGCAAACTTTTTTTCCCCGCGATTTTCTGGCTCTCACCTCTGATGCATGTGAGAAAGTAGTAAGTGGCTAGGGGAAAAAAAGTTGTGTCAATGCTGGTAGGAGAAAACAAATACATGCGTCAGTGCATTGGGCACCATGATGTGACCTAAGCTGGGTAAATGTCCTTTAACTCCAACACAAATGAACACAGAGGGGGCTTATTACATCCCCGTAATGCATGATACCAAGTTAGTTATCACATAATTAAAGGTCTTATGAGAATATTACATGTTTTAAAACATGTTAATACGAGAATTTTCGTAAGTGCTACTTTTTTTGTGTTATTACGTGTTTTAAAACATGTTATTATGTGGATTTTTGCACTAGTGCAACTTTTTTTTGCGTAATAATGTGTTTTAAAACACATCATTACGCGCGTAATAATGTGTTTTAAAACACATCATTACACAAATTTTTTAATTAGTGCAAATTCTTGCATTACTACATGTTTTAAAACACTTTATTATGAGATTGTTCGCTGTGGTGCAACCTTAATTTTTTTCATTATCAAATGTTTTAAAACACGTTATTAAGAGATTGTTTGCAATAGTGCGATTTCTTTTGGGCGTTATTACATGTTTTAAAACACGCTATTATGTGATTGTTCGCATTAGTGTGACTTTTTTAGTTTTACATGTTTTTTAAACACATTATTACGAGATTTTTCACATCAGTTTGACTTTTTTTTCGTTAATACGTTACTTTTCAAAGGTACATTCTATGGATATTTTGAGCCACATTTTATTCATCTAAACCTATTTATTTTACATTAGTAGTGATACAAGTTCTCACAATTCATATTAATTCTTTTCCAAATGACAATATTTTAACCGGTCTATATTTAAAGCATTTGCAGAAAACAAATTTAAAAGTGTCTCATTTATGAAATTTGACTGAAAGAGCAGAAAACCTTGTGGGAAAAGGAGAAAATGCTGGTTACCATGATTTTCTCCTTTTCCCATAAAGTTTTCAAATGCTTTCTTTTCAAGGGTCATAAATACCAGGTCTTGTTTGGTAAAGGGTTAATCACTCCATAAACCTGCCTCCTTAAACCCTTAACCCATTACCACTCAATCCCTACTTTTGACGCCCCTGAGAAAGAAGCCTTTTGAAAACACTATGGGAAAAGGAGAAAATGCTGGTAACCAGCATTTTCTCCTTTTCCCACAGTGTTTTCTATCCTTCCCAGAACAAATTTCAATTTTTCAGTCACCTTTATTTTATTGACTGCAAATGCTTTCAATTTAGACGAGTCTACAATTTTCTCGTGTGGTAAAGAGTTAAACTCTTTACCACACTTCAAAACAGTAGAATAATCTAAATCCAATGCACAGACACATGCGACAATATAAATGTGTCTCAAATACTGACACTTACATGTATCTCTGACAGGGTAGAAAACATTGTGTGAATAGGAGAAAATGCTGGTTACTGGCTGGGCAAATTGACCTGGAAGGACGGAGCTATACTACAGTTTTGTTCATTGCATTTCAGATTGTGGTAAAATAAGTTGATCAGCAATCATTGTGAGTGATCACATAAAATGCAATATAAAGAATGCAAATATTGAAGAGTCTGAATAAGATACACCTCTTTCATAATGTTTTCATACGGTAAGAGAGTATGCACTTCATTTTGTCAATGAAGCAAAGGATCAATAAAGTCCTGAAACGATGCATCTTTGTGTTGATTCAACTCTTTACCACACGACAAAATTATAGACTGGTTCAAATTGAAAGCATTTGCAGACGACAAAATAAAGGTGACTGAAAAATTGAAATTTGTTCTGGGAAGGGTAGAAAACACTGTGGGAAAAGGAGAAAATGCTGGTTAATGCTGTTTGGGACAGTGTTTTCAAAAGGCTTCTTTCTCAAGGGCATCAAAAGTAGGGATTGTGTGGTAATGGGTTAAAAGGAACAATTCCAAACTGGCTTGTGGCCTCTGAAATGAGAAATAAACTGGTAGATTTATCACAAGATTTAATGTTAGCCATCTCCTGCCAGGTCAATTTTTACAGCCTTCACCAGCACTGTTTCCAAAAGCCTTCTTTCTCAAGGAACTTAAAACTTGGTATTGCGTGGTAAAGGGTTCAACAGTTATCACCGTTAGATGCAGTAGTGCCACAGGTTGACCTCAACCATCACTGGGTTTGACCTCGAATCCACTGACGTGACACTGTCACTCTATTAAAGGTGGCCCTTCAGAGTTTGAATCAAAAATTTTATAGAAACGCAAAAAAATCATCCTTATACTCCTAAAGCCTTTTAATGAGCTTTCATAAAACCCCAGTGGTCAAAAACCATCCGAGAACACAAGAAATTAGGGATTTACTTCAGCCCAGGTTAACACCAACAGGAGACAAGTTCTATTTTTAGATAATCATTTTGCTCATTTATATACATGAATACACAGACAAAGTTAAAAACATAATGTCAGAAGAAGACATTATGCAAAATAATTATTACATGTTTGATATGTACGGGAATTTAAGCATTATTAGTCACATTCCCACAATGCTTTATTGATTTTTGGTGTGAAATCTAAAAATACCTTAAGAGGCTACATAGCCTATTAACCCTTTACCAAACAATCCCTGTTTTTTACGACCCCGAGGAAGAAGTTTTCTGAAAACATTGTGAGAAAAGGAGAAAATGCTGGTAACCAGCATTTTCTCCTTTTCTCACAATGCTTTCTACTCTTCAAAAGTTAAGTTTCAATTTTTGAGGCACTTTCATTTTGTCGTCTGCAAATGCTTTCAATTTGGATCGGTCTAAAATTTTGTCGTTTGGTAAAGAGTTAAGGGAGCGCCATCAAAAAAATGTTTTTAGCAATTTTATGAATCGTAATTATTGATGATTTGTATTATTTTTTCATATAAATTTCAGTGATATACATATTTCTTAATTTGGTGAGATGTAAAAATTCTAAATACCCACCTTTAATTTGTTGTTGGCAAATGATTTCAGTTTGGACAACAACAAAATTTTGTCATTTGGTCATGAGAATGTTTGATTGATTGGTGTTAATCATTGTTTTCAACAATATTTATACTATAGCACTGGGCAGTGCACTTATCCATGCTTCCCTGGAATTTCTTTCACCAGCACACAGCACAATATTCTTTCCAAATCACTGGCTGCTCTTCCACATAAGCATTGTCAAAACAATGGTCAGCAGTGAGAGAGGAATGAATCCTCTGGTACTGACTTTTCTTGTTTCTTGGAAAGAAATTGGCCATGCTGGGGATCAAACCATATTCTTAAGTCCTGTACGCTACATGCTTAGCAACTAGGATTTTCAGTTAATTCAAAAGCTATTTTCGTTTAGGATGCAACCCTCACTCCCCCTCCTTTTCATGGTGAGCAAAGGAGAAAGTGCTGGTGACCAGCACTGAAAACTGTGGTAGAAGGGTTAATGTGTTAATGGCAGGTTATTGAAGCAGTAAAGGACTTATTTTTTTTGTGCTATCGATTAAACTGTACTTAATCACACCATCAAGATCAGAAAACCGAAAATACACCAAAACCACAACATTCTTTTCTTTTGACCTAACACAGTATGATAATGTACTTATTTTATATTGTATAACTTTTTAGGAAACGATGAAACTTTAGGTATATGGAAACTGGATACATGTGTAGAAAACAAATCAAGTGTGATTCAAAGGATGATATATGGCTATAAAAGAGTAGAAAACATTGTTGGAAAAGAAGAAAGTATTTTGTCATCATTCCTACAAGTGTGTCATCTTCGCGAGCCAAGGTTACGATCACTACCTGGATCTTACCTTGGCTGATTGAGCCTGATTTCGAGATTCCTGCGATGCACCCTCTATTGGATGCTGGTTATTACCCCCTTTGTAATATGTTTCTGAAGCCAATGAAATATCGTTTTACAAACCGCTTTAGAATACAATTATTCAACATGAAGCGATAAGCAGACATCCACATAGGTTTCCATGTTTACCTTCTATTCGAAAGGTCGCGATCTTATTCTATTTTTATCAAAGATGAAATGCTACGTGCAATTTCATTCATTGCAGTTAGAGCTGGCTGAATCCAATGAAAAAGTGTATAGGGGGAATGTAAAAGTCAAGCTTGATCCGCCAAGGGTAGAGTAGGGTAGTTGGCTTCGGAAGATGTACAAATGTTTACATGTCCTTTTCCTTCATCTTCATAAAAACACAAGATTGTTTGAAGGTGTTAAACGTTTGACAGAGGTTTGTAAATTGAAAATCATTTCTTTCTTTGAATTCATCTTTTGTTGACTCATTTACCTGCAGAACAAATTGCAGCAGAATACTGAAAACATCTTTGTAATGTAATGTTCGACGGGCTTCTCCATACATTTTCAAACATGTATATCATGGCAACCAGTGCAGTAACTGACATGTTCGGGTTTTCTCCGATCTTATACATGTGTGCTATGATGGGTTATCCGATATATTTTTGAATTATAAAAGGTGAAGATTACTTATTTTTGGCTGTACTGTGGCTTTAAGTTTACTCTTTACTATCACTTAAGTAATTAGCACAATATTCTTTCCAAGCCACCGGCTGACTTCCTGCTTATTCACTGTTTTAACCCATTACCACACAATCCCTACTTTTGACGCCCCTAAGAACAAAGCCTTCTGAAAACACCATGGGAAAAGGAGAAAATGCTGGTAACCAGCATTTTCTCCTTTTCCCACAGTGTTTTCTACCCATCCCAGAACAAATTTCTATTTTTTAGTCACCTTTATGTTGTCGTCTGCAGATGTTTTCAATTTGGACCAGTCTAAAATTTTCTCATGTGGTAAAGAGTTAAACAACAATAAGCCATAAGAAAGGATAGAATCCTGTCACAATAGCAGTTACTGTGATCAAACCTCATAAAGGTAAGGCCATGCATTGAATTTGTCATTCTGCAAATTTTGGCTAGCACCTTAACCAACTGGACAATGTAGATACAAGATTGATCTTTCTGCTCTTTGCAATCTGATCTTAATTTAGAGAGTCCACAAAAACCACTCTTTCTTACTATCATTTATCACAGACAGATTTATCACAGACATTTGGGCCTTGTCTTATCACTTTCTGTCAGACCAATAGGATATAGTGGATAAAAAAAAGATATCAAGATCTTTACCTCACAATCCTAAATTCTAACAACTTTGAGAAAGAAGGCTTTGAAAAATAAATGCTGGTGACCAGTATAATTTTTGGCCATTTCCCAAAATGTTCTCTACCCTTTTATAACAACTTCCCTCATTTGAGCAACCTTTAAATTGTCGTCTGAAAAACAATATTTCGGTAACTTGGTCCAAAATTTTGGTAAAGTCAGTTATCCCTTTACCGTGTTTTGGTGCGTATAACACGCACATTTTTTCAGCTCTGAATAATTTCAAACTAGGGACTGCGTGTTATACACTACAATAGGCAAAACCATGTTTTTTTCCTCCTTGAAAGTCGGTCGTATACCTGTTCAAGTGGGTGGGTGGGGGACAAAACGGCAAAGTTCTCTCGCCACAGCCTTAACTTTCGTCATCATCCCATTTCAACTTTTACTGATTTGAAAATAACATTCTGTTTTAATTTTGTTAAAATGTACTTGTACATTCTTAATTTGTGGATTAGGATTCGTAATTTCCCGATTCTGTCAGCCATTTTGGCTATGGCGAACGTACCCCGGAATGATAAATATTGATTTACTTTTACTGTCTGGTTCGTCTCATATTTTTTTTATTCTTTGTTAATAGCTAAAATTGAACAATTACACAAGAGTAAAAATTAATGATGATTCAGAAAGAAATGAATGATTTAAAAATATATATATTTATCGCTACTTTTTACAAAAACCGTGATTTACATCATATAGTCTAGATCTATGTTTATTTCACACCTGTCACATTTGTCGATGGAGGTGAGAAAATAGGAGATTAACTACGATATGGTCGTCAGTTCAATGTGTGAATTTGCAACATGTCATAAGCTGGCATGTTTTTATACCCCCCCCCAGAGTACACATCGAATCATTACCATTTCCACTTTGATTAAAAATGGTTATTTCCCTTTGATAAAGTATCGCCATTTACAATTTTCAAGATAGCGTCGTAAGCTTCAGATGTTACGATATTTTGGTCAATTTTTGATGCGTGTTGTACATCCGAACAACCTTTTTTCCTCGGATCTGATGCTGAAAAAGGCCTGCGTGTTATACATGCCTGCGTGGTATACACAGCGGTTTACGGTATTTACTAAGTGACAGAAGTGTTTTAGACGGTTCAAATTAAAAGCATTAAATTTTGTAGAAGAAGTCAAATGTGACTCAAATGCGATTTTTTATGCAGGAAAAACAGAGGGAAAAGAAAAAGGAAAGGTAGAAAGTGCTGGTTAACAGCACTTACTTTTTTTCTAGCAATCTTTTCAAGAGAGTTAAATAGAGGACATTAATTTTGTTTTTTCAGTGAAAGAACAAAATTCATTTCATTGAGTGGACACCATTGGTAATATTTTCACGAGTGGCACAGCTACAAGTGAAAATATTACCGATGGTGTTCACGAGATGAAATAAATTTTGATCTATCAATGAAAAAAGAAATTTTCTATTTATTACCTGCTTTTAACCCTTTCTGGGAGGAGCTTAATCAAAATCCAGTATAGTTCTTTTCTGTTATTCCTTTTCTGCATACCCCTCCTGCATAGCAACCCATTAACCCTTTCCCAAACAAGCCCTTGTTTTTACGTGTCTGCAGTACAAGTCTTTTGCAAACAATGTGGGAAAAGTAGAAATTGTTCGTAACGAGCAATTTCTCCTTTTCCCACAGTGTTTTCTGCCCGTTCAGATAATTTTCTGCCATTGTTATGAAAGTTGAAATTGTCTTCTGAAAACTCTTTCAGTTTGGAAGAGTCTGAAATTTGTCGTTTGGGAAAGGGTTAAAGTATTACGTCAAACGCAAGAAATGTAAGGTAACTGATGTCATATTTTCATCTGGTTGTGAGGCACACGCAATTAACCTAGGCAACAAGAACATGAAAATCAGTATTTTCACGGGTGGTACCAGTGTAAGATTGAAAAATATTTTCACTGCTAGTTCTCAATATCCTAGCGGAAAGCATGAAATAATGTGCAATATTTCATTCTGATTCAGACCACTGTACCCAAGTAATTAAGGATGTGAAAACACATAACTGACCATTTAGGAAATAGAAGATATAAATGTATAAATGAATCACCTTTAATTGACAGCAATGGAAGTACTTCATTTTATTTGTGTCAGTGTGGCATTTATACTTTCCTTATTTATCGACCCTTCACCACACAATCCCAACTTTTAACCACCTCAAGGAAGATTAAGCTTTTGCAGATATTGTTGAAAAAGAAAAAAAATGCTGCTTTTCCCCTTTTCACAATGTTTTCTACCCTTTCAGAAATAACTCCACAACTTGAAACATATTTGATAATTATGTGCTCTGCAATTTTTTTGATCAGTCAAAAATTGACTTGTGTGTTGAAGAGTTCATCCATTTAACCTTTTACCACACAATCCCTAGTTTAACCTTTGACGCCATAAGGCGTTTCTAGGGTATCTCAAATTGACCCTAAAAAACAGCAAGGATGAAGCCGTTTCTTATGTGTATATGAGACCTTTTGATAGAATAGATAACATTGTGACAAAAGGTGAAATTGCTCGAGACAAGCAATTTCACCTTTTGTCACAATGTTTTCAAAAGGCTCCTACAAGCAATGCGTAGAAATGAGTATCTATGGAGTAAAGGGTTAACAACCCGAAAGAACAAGGCTTTGGAAAACATTGTGAGAAAAGGAGAAAATGCTGGTAACCAGCATTTTCTCCTTTTCCCACAATTCTTTCTACTCTTCTAAAGTCATTTTAATTTTTGAGTCACATTGAGTTTGTTGTCTGCAAATTCAGTTCGGACAAGTCTAAAATTCTGTCCTTTGGTAAAGAGTTAAACCCCAAGGTTGCAGCAAAAACATTCTTGAAGTTCTCAGCCACAAAAATGCTAGTTTCCATTTCGCCTTTATCAGAGCATATCTCACAGTTTAGTCCAAGATCAGAGAGCATCTTTTTTTTTTTCCAGTCTGATCTCGATTTATTGTGGCAGCAAAAACAACTACAGTTGTGAAAGACTCTTGGAGAGTTTAACAGTTACTCTTCATCACACTATTTTTCATCACACTATTTTAGACCAGTCTAAATCAAAAAGATTGCAGAGGACACAATAAATGTGACTGATAAATTGAAATTTGGTTTCTGAAGGGTAGAAAACATTACAGGAAAAAGAGAAAATGCTGGTAACCAAAAACTATTCCCCTTTAAAATTTCAGCCTTACTTCATCACACTATTTTAGACCAGTCTAAATCAAAAACATTGCAGAGGACACAATAAATGTGACTGATAAATTGAAATTTGGTTTCTGAAGGGTAGAAAACATTACAGGAAAAAGAGAAAATGCTGGTTACCAAAAACTATTCCCCTTTAAAGTTTCAGCCTTAAGTCTTTACCACACAATCTCAACTTTTTACAACCCTGATAAAGAAAGCCTTTGAAAACATGGCGGGAAAAGGAGAAAATGCTGGTAACCAGCATTTTCTCCTTTTCCCGCAGTGTTTTCTACCCTTTCCAATTCAAATTTTAAGTTTTCCCACAATGTTTTCAAAAGACTTCTTTCTCAGGGTCACTAAAAGTCGGGATTGTGTGGTAAAAAGTAATATATAACTCAAAATGCACTTTCATTCCGGTAAGTCTTTTTAGAGCCAATTAATCAAAGCAAATTGACTAAGGGAGATAAGTCAGACTCAGAGTAATACAAACATGCACCATTATGCAGCACTTCTTCTTTTCCAACAATGTTTTCAAACATTGTTTGAATCAGGGTTGTTAAAACTGCAAGCTATTATAAGCTTGACTGATATTAATAACTGAATTTACTAAAAGAAGTGGATGAAGATCACACTTCACAGAACCATCTGATCTTGGTTACTAATCTTGAACTTTTATTGAATAAACTGACTTGAGTAGCCCTGGATGTTTTTGTCACAGATGACAGTTTGTCTGATCCATTTGAAACACTATAGGCCATATCAAACATAGCCAAAATGGGGAAAAAACAAACCAGCCAGCTTTAACCTCTGTAGAACAATCCAGATGTCTATATACAGTCCAGGAAAGAAGGCACTCGACTCTTTACAAAGCAACACAAATTTAGACCTGTCCAAATGAACTCTTTGAGCACCAAATAAATAGACTCAACCTCTTTCCTCTGCTCTAAATAAAATCCATTGAAACTAACATAGATTTTGACTGTTTCGGCTTGACTACACCAGCAGATGGCACAGATCATGCAATGATCTGACTGCACTTTTCAGGGTTAAAAGCATTTTTGCAGGTGACAAATTAAACAGGATTCATAATAACAGAATTTGCCTTTGAAATGGTAGAAAAAGGGAAATAATTATGTTGGTTGCCAGTATTTTCTCCTTTGCCTGCAATGTTTTCAACATCTTTCTCATCAGGATCCTCAGAAAACTTCAAGATTTCTGGTGAAAGTTAAGAAGAAGTCCAAAGAGAAGAAAAGCAAGTTATCCCTTCCATATCAAATCTCACTAATTAACCTTTTTAAAAACTATTCCTCTTTTAAATTACAGCCTTAAGTAATACCCCCATTCCACAAGGCCGCGATCTGCGGCGCTATGTGCGCTGAAACAGAGCGCTGTAGATCACCTCAGATTGCTGCCATATTGGTGATTACGAGGAAACTTCCGCTCAGATAACAACTACATGACGCTCCGGATGTAGGATTAAGGTCCCTCTGTGATCGAGGCATATATGGTATGGACCATTAGAGGAAAAGAATCGGATACAAGGAAAGCTGGGTACAAGCCTCGAACTCTTCTTCGAATACACCTTCTTGGTTCCTTAACGTGCCCGGTGTAAAGCATCAACACATGCAAGGCTACCTCTGGGTTCCAAAGCAGTTCACCTCTGAGTGGGAAAGTCTCAGAAAGGTCCTGGTTGGGCCAAGTATGGAAGCTCGGGCCTCAGGATTGAGAGTCTGGCATTTTATCACTGCACTACACTTTTTTATGTAGTCCTCGAAAAGTGCGATCAGAACACCATCATATTGCCACTTGATTATAACAGAGCACTATCCTATTGCCACTTGATCATAACAGGGCGCTATCATAGCTGCCTGATCCTATGGTAGCTCAATCATATCACCACTTGATTGCAACGAAGTGCTGCTGCATTTCTAATGGTTGCTATCGGATCACACAGGAGCGCATTGACCGGCATACCCTTGAGCGATCCGATATCACTCCATTTACCATGTTTACGTTCAAGTTGCCTTTCGATAGCGATTACATAATGATGTGATGGCATTCTGAACAGAGCGCCACGGATCTTTGTGCAAGGGAGTAGACTGGTGGCAATCTTGGCGATCCGCTAAAGATCTGTTAGCGTTCTTGGCGCCCTGCATGGCGATCTGCGGAGTTCCTTGAGAGAGCGGTGGATCACGGCCTAGTGGAATGGGGGTATAAGATGCTTTTTGAAAACAAGGGGTATAAGCTTGTAACTGCAATAACTGATATTCCTAACTAATTCTTTTCTTCCTAAAACAAGTCCCTTCCTTTAAAATTCTGTCATCAACAAATTTTTTACTGCTTTCCATCTAGTCAAGCCTTTATAACTGTCAACTGATATTGAGTAGCATTAACTGTACACCTAACAATCCCGAAATTAAACGACACTGTGAAACAAGCTTTTTAAAAACACTGTAGGGAAAGAAGAAAATGCTGGTAACCAGCATTTTCTCCTTTTGTCACAATGTATTCTACCCTATCACAGACAGGAATTATCATTTCAGCTATTAATTTGTTGTCTACAAACTTTTTCACTTTTGTTAAGTCAGAAATTTTACCATTTGATAAAGACTATAAGTTTTGTTGTTGTCTGCAAAATGCTTACAGTAAGGGCAGTCAAAAATTTTGGCATCTTGTGCAAAGACCTCGAGACTACCAAACAAGACATGTTTGTAAAACATGTATGTCCCCCCCCAATGGCATCCTATTCTAAATATAACGCGATTATAAACTGTTAAGTTCAAAGTGTAAAAACGAACAAAGAGTAATTACTCAAAAATTATTGATGAAAAATTAACAATTCTTGGGCACTGCACTTCCCATTTATGTGAACTACCAACTTTTAAAATTTCATGATTTTACCTCACATACTTTTTGAGTTATGCTCCGGACAAAAATTAAGTATGAAATTCAACAAAGGGCAATAACTGCAAAAATATAATGGGCAGAGTTATGGTTCTAATGTGCAATGCACTTCTCCTGAATAAGATCTATCCACAATCTTTTGAGTTATGCTCCGGACAAAAATTAAGTATGAAAATCAACAAAGGGCAAAGCACTGCACTTCTCCTTAATAAGATTAATCCACCTATGAGGTTTCAAAGTGATACCTGAAATACTTTTTGAATTATGCTCAGAACAAAAATTAAGTATGAAAATCAACAAAGGGCAATAACTCCAAAATATGATGGGCAGAGTTATGGTACTTGAGCACTGCACTTCTCCTTAATGAGATCTATCCACCTATGAGGTTTCAAGATGATACCTGAAATACTTTCAGAGTTATGCTCCAGACAAAAATTAAGTATGAAAATCAACAAAGGGCAATAACTCAAATAAATATGATGGGCAGAGTTATGATTCTTGTGCAGTGCACTTCTCCTTAATAAGATCTATCCACCTATAAGGTTTCAAAGTGATACCTGAAATACTTTTTGAGTTATACTCCGAACAAAAATTAAGTATGAAAATCAGCAAAGGGCAATAACTCCAAAAATATGATGGGCAGAGTTATGGTACTTGTGCACTGCACTTCTCCTTAACCCTTTACTCCATAGATACTCATTTCTACGCATTGCTTGTAGGAGCTTTTAGAAAGCACTGCGTCAAAAGGTGAAATTGCTCGTGATGAGCAATTTAACCTTTCGCCACAACATTTTCTATGGTATCAAAAGGTGTCATATACATATAAGAAACAGCTTCATCCTTCCTGTTATTTAGGGTCAATTAGAGATACCATAGAAATGCCTTATGGGGTAAAGGGTTAATGAGATCTATCCACCTATGAGTTTTCAAGATGATTCCTGAAATACTTTTAGAGTTATGCTCTGGACAAAAGTTTAGTATGAAAATCAACAAAGGGCAATAACGCCATAAATATGATGGGCAGAGTTATGGTACTTGTGCACTGCACTTCTCCTTAATGAGATCTATCCACCTATGTAGTTTCAAGATGATACCTGAGATACTTTTTGAGTTATGATCTGTTCAAAAATGTGGTCTATGGACCGACAGACAGACAAGTGCAAAGCAATCAAAGGGGGGCATAATAATGGTGTGTTGTAATGACCCAATGGAAGAAGTCTTTCTAAAACATTGTTGGAAAAGTAGAAAATGCTGGTAACCTTACATTGATTTGTCTTGCAACAGCTTTGAGTAAAAAAAATTCTAAAATTTGTTGTAGGGCAAAGAGTATGATATCAAACCCCAACTATATCACCTATTGTACAGGCTCTCACATGAAAGTTGTTTTAAATTTAGGATGTGTATTTGTAACCAGAGAATTAACCCTTATTAAACAATCACAGGTTTTGATGATCCTATGGAGGAGGGCCTTTAAAAAAAACACCTGGGAAAAGGAGGAAATGCTGGTAACCAGCATTTACTCCTTTTCTGACATTGTTTTCTACCATTTCAAAGACAGATTTTGTCATCTAAGCTTTGTTTAAATTTGTAGTTTGCTCAAGGCCACAATAAAGACAGATCTAATATTTTGTTGCCAGATAAACATGAACACTTTACCACATAATCCGGAGGTTTTTTTTTCAAACCCTGCAGGTCAGAAAGCTTTTGAAAATGTTGTTTGGTAATAGAGAAAATGTTGGTGGAGAGCAATTTCTCCTTTTTTCTACAGGATTTTTTCCCTTTCAAAGACATAAATCATCATTTGAGATAAACTCAATAAGTTGTCTGCAAAAGCTTCAATTTAGCAGTTTACTAAATTTTGTTGTGTGGTTTAACCCTTTATCACACAAAAAAATTTTGGATTGGACCAAATTCTGAACACATTGAATGTTACCAAAATGAGGATAGGATAGAAAACTTGGGTAAGGAGAAAATTCTGATAATCATTATTTTCTCCTATTCCTGCAATGATTTCAAATGCCATCTCTTTCAGTGTTTTTCAAACTTGGGATTGTGAGGTAAAGAATTAAAGATGACTTGTGTATTTTTACAAGGAGAACAATGGGTAGGAGTTTCAAACAGTTAAATGTCTGAAATCTGAGAACCGAAAAAATTCACCCTTTGGTGTGTTTGCCAAGCTAAACTTTCCTTATTCTCCTTGGTCTGTATTCACCTGCCATTCTTAAGAATATTCTAAGTCCTGTCCTATTCTTCAAAATTTTGTCAATGTGAAAGTAAATAAAATTCTGATTGGCTAAACAATTTCGCTTAGCCAATCAGAGAAGTAATCTATTACTTTCACAGTCAGGAAATCTTGAAGAACAGGACAAAGAACGTTCTTAAGAATGGTTTGTGAATATGCATCCTGCTGCAGCTGGACAAATCAGACCAAGATCAAACTGTTCATGAAATTCATATGGATCTCAGATCTACTTTGTCAAACAGTGCAATTTCATGAACTTTCTCAGTGAAAGTGCCTTTTGCTACTATATTAACCCTTTACCTAACAATCCCTTGTTTTCACTACTATGGGAAAGAAGCCTTTTGAAAACATTTTGGGAAAAGGAGAAAAATGCTGAAATTCTGTTGTTTGGTAAAGAGTTAATTTTGCATTTTGTCGCCCATCTACATAAAGACCAGACAGCACCAAACTTGCAGGCTGATACATCATCTAGACTGTCCTCTATATGACAAAATGGAATCATGCTTTGGAAAAGAAGGTTTCACCCTTTACCACATGATCCCTGAGAAAGATACCTTTTGAATAATTGTGGGAATAAGAATAAATGCCCAGGTAACAAACATACCCTTTCTCCACAACGCTTTCTGCCCTTCTCAAAACTGTCCCATATTCTGTGGACAGGGGTTGTTTTAACCTGTTACCATACAAATCCTTCTTATAACAACTGTAAGAAAGAAAGAAGTTTTTTTTTGAAAATTGTATGAAAAGTCTTATGAACCTGACAGTTTGCAATAATTGCATAGCTGAAACATAAATCACATCTGATGGAATTCAAACCAATGATGGGCAAATACCCTAGTTTTTTCGAGGTTTAAAAGACCAATGCCATAACCACTGAATTAAAGTAGTAGACCCCTAATCATCTTCGTGAGCCAAGTTTACGATCACTACGTGGATCTTACCTTGGCCGATTGAGCCAGATTTCGAGATTCCTGTGATGCACCGACCCTCTATTGGATGCTGGTTATTACTCCCTTTTACATCATGTTTCGAAAAGCAAATGAAATATCATTTTACAAACCGCTTATGAATACACATGAAGCGATAAGCTGACATCCACACGGGTTTCCATGTTTTACCTTTTATTCGAAAGGTAGAGACCTTGTTCTATTTTTATCAAAAATGAAATGCAACCAGCGATTTCATTTGTTGCAGCTAGAGCTGGCTGCATCCAATGAAAAAGCGTATTGGGTGAACGTAAAAAACAAGCTCGATCCGCCAAGGGTAGAGTATCGTAGTGAATCGTCGGCCTTGGCTTACTAATAGAAAACAGCTATTTCCACAACAATATTATCCTACAAAATTTGCTATGATTAAAAAAGTGTTATTGTACTGCTTTAAACAAGCCACTTTTCCCTTTTTGTCTTTTCTTGAATTATCATTTATGAATCTAAAACCACTATATTTTCATTACAAAGAGAGATAGTGATTACCTCCCTTTTCTGAAAACTAACAAAAGTATCCACAAATAATTTCAAGATAGGCATAAAGAAATTTCTGCTCCGTTAAACATGTGCAAAAGTATTATTCCTGTATAAATCCGTATTTATCAACTATCAACAAAACTTTATGCAATTTAGCACAAGAGGTATTAGGGGTCTACTACCTTAAAAGAGACATCTAGCTCCCTAACGCAGTTCTTAGGTAGCATATTTAAATTGGGGCAAAGAAATGCATGAAGGAGTGGTCTCCTGTAACAAAAGGCGAAACTGATTTGAACTCTATTAAAGTTTGGCCCTGTGGCAGACTTAATACATTTAAAAAACAAGAGCGGCAAATTGTCGCAAGATACGCCCGTCTTACCCCAAGTTGTAAAGGTGGGGCATGCACCAGACAAAATTCAAGTATGAAAAACAACAAAGGGCAATAACTCAAAAATAAAGCAAGCAAGAGTTGTGATTCCTGTGCACTGCACTCCCCATGGATGAGATCTATCCACCCATCAAATTTCATAACCCTAGCTACTATAGTTTTGGAGATATGCTCCGTACAAAAATCAAGTATGAAAAACGACAAAGGGCAATAACTCAAAAATTAAGCAAGCAAGAGTTATGATTCTTATGCACTGCACATACCCTCGGTAAGATCTATCCAGCCATGAAATTTCATAAGCCTAGCTAGTATAGTTTTGGAGATATGCTCCGGACATAATTCAAGTATGAAAAACAACAATGGGCAATAACTCAAAAATAAGCGAGCAAGAGTTATGATTCCTGTGACTGCACTCCCCGTCAATGAGATCTATCCACCCATAAAATTTCATAACCCTAGCTAGTATAGTTTTGGAGATATGCTCCGGACAAAATTCAAGTATGAAAAACAACAAAGGGCAATAACTCAAAAATTAAGCAAGCAAGAGTTATGATTCCTGTGCGCTGCACTCCCCCTCAGTGAGATCTATCCACCCATGAAATTTCATAACCCTAGCTAGTATAGTTTTGAAGATATGCTCCGGACAAAATTCAAGTATGAAAAAGGACAAAGGGCAATAACTCAAAAATTAAGCAAGCAAGAGTTATAATTCCTGTGCACTGCACTCCCCGTCAATGAGATCTATCCACCCATGAAATTTCATAACCCTAGCTAGTATAGTTTTGGAGATATGCTCCGGACAAAATTCAAGTATGAAAAAGGACAAAGGGCAATAACTCAAAAATTAACCAAGCAAGAGTTATGATTCCTGTGCACTGCACTCCCCCCCGGTGAGATCTATCCACCCATGAAATTTCATAACCCTAGCTACTATAGTTTTGAAGATATGCTCCGGACAAAATTCAAGTATGAAAAATGACAAAGGGCAATAACTCAAAAATTAAGCGAGCAGGAGTTATGATTCCTGTGCACTGCACTCCCCGTCAATGAGATCTATCCACCCATGAAATTTCATAACCCTAGCTAGTATAGTTTTGGAGATATGCTCCGGACAAAATTCAAGTATGAAAAACAACAAAGGGCAATAACTCAAAAATTAACCGAGCAAGAGTTATGATTCCTGTGCACTGCACTCCCCCCCCGGTGAGATCTATCCACCCATGAAATTTCATAAACCTAGCTAGTATAGTTTTGGAGATATGCTCCGGACAAAATTCAAGTATGAAAAACAACAAAGGGCAATAACTCAAAAATTAAGCGAGCAAGAGTTATGATTCTTGTGCACTGCACTCCCCCTTGATGAGATCTATCCACCCATGAAATTTCATAACCCTAGCTAGTATAGTTTTGGAGATATGCTCCGGACAAAATTCAAGTATGAAAAACAACAAAGGGCAATAACTCAAAAATTAAGCAAGCAAGAGTTATGATTCTTGTGCACTGCACTCCCCCTCGATGAGATGTATCCACCCATGAAATTTCATAACCCTAGCTAGTATAGTTTTGGAGATATGCTCCGGACAAAGAACTGGACGCCGCCCGCCCGCCCGGACGCCCGCCCGCCCGGCACGGGTGATCCCATAATACGTCCCATCTTCGACGGGCGTATAAAAAGAATCTGCTCAGGGCAGCCCCTCTTCAACTTACTGTGTCAAAATTATTTTTCAAATTTCTGCATGACCTCAAGAATAAGTTTGTTCTTGAACAAATAGATCTTCTGGATCCATAACTACTTTTGATGCCCCTGAGAAAGAAGCCTTTAGAAAACATTGTGGGAAAAGGAGAAAATGCTGGTAACCAGCATTTTCTCCTTTTCCCACAATGTTTTCTACCCTTCACAAAACAAATTTCAAATTTTCAGTCACTTTTATTTTGTCGTCTGCAAATGCTTTCGATTTGAACAAACCTAAAATTTTGTCATTTGGGAATGAGTTAAAAACCCGTTGGCCAGAGCATGACTTTTATATTTGTCCCATTTCTAGACTGAAATTGGGTGTATTCAGCACCTTACCTCTTCACCAGTCTTTTAATGACCATGAAAGTGAAGGCTTTTTAAAACATTACAGGTGGGGAAATGCAGATTATAAATCAGCATTTTCTCATTTTCCCACAATGCTTTCTACCTTTTCATAGACCAATCAAAATTAATTTAGGTCACATTATCATCTGCAAATGCTCTCAATTTGAACAAGTCTCATATTCTGTCGTGTAAGGGTTAAGAGTAAGCTAGTCTTCAAGTCAAGTGTAAAGATCAACAAATGATGACTTTCTTACCCAATAATCTAGACAGCGCAAAAGTGATAGTTTTATAACCAGTTGAAACATACATATCCATAAATAAAATAACCTCAAAGTAATAGTCTAGACATTTTTTCAGCGTTTTATTTTTTTTTAAGACATATTTTTATCATTTAAACTCTTACACCAAAGAAAGAAATGTGAGACTCGTCCAAAGTGAAAGCAATGAATTCTCTACAGCAAATTAAATCTACCAGAAATCTGATTTGATATCAAATTTGATTCTCCTTTGAATGGGTAGAAAGCATCTTCTCATTTTTTCCCCAATGTTTTAACAGACCCCTCTCCTCATGGCCTTTACAATTAGGGATTGGTTGGTAAAGGCTTAACCCTTCTGCAGACGACAAAATTTTCAGCTTGTCCAATTTGAGAGCATTTGCAGACGACAAATTCATTGTGACTCAAATGGTGTAATTATTCGTTGATAGGGTATAAAACTCTGTGGGAGAAGGAGAAAATGCTGGTGATCAGCATTTTCTCCTTTTCCCACAATGTTTTCAAAACACTTCTTTCCCTGGGACATCAAAAGTCATCACTGTGTAGTAGAGGTTAACATGGTCAATCATTTTGTCATAAAAAGGATGGAAGATATGCCATTGACATCATGATGACAAATTGAGCAAGAACTAATCCTGAGCAATTTATCATTTTCCCACAATAATTTCTTTCTTACAGAAATATTATAACATTTAATGTTGACTGCAAATTAATGCTTTTGACCCCCTACCACACTATATGACTCTTAACTTCTCTGAATCCTCTTGAAAAAAATGGGAAAAAAAGAAAATACTAGCAACCAACATTTTTTCGTCATTTTCCAGCATTGTTTTCTATCCTTTCCAAAACATTTTTAGTCATGTAAAATTTTCTGGTTTGCAGATGCTTTCAAATTCAACCAGTCTAAAACTTTGTTGTACAGTGAACACTTGAAATAAGGACAACTGGAAGCTTTTAGTTGTCTGGTAAAAAGTTAATTCAAGGAGACAAGTGTTGTGCGCCTTACAGGAAGAAGGGCAGTAACGGTCTACTATATTGGTGCAGAACCATAACACAGGATCTGTGTTCCAAGGAATGCTAGTAATGAATATTTATGTGTTCCCAGCTATCAGGAAATGATAAAAATATGTTAACTGTTTTGTTTCAATATAGTAACACAAGACCTGAGCAAATATCAGACTGATTCTACCTGATCACCTATTTAGAGTGATTTATGTTCACTCTGTGTATATTTTAGGCCAAAGTCTTATTAATGTGTGTTTCAGGGTAAACATGATCATTTCAGTTCATTTCCTGTCTTGAAATGAAGTTGTTTACCTCAATGCAATTTCTTTTGTAAGAATCCTTTTGTTGAAATGATCCCCGCCCCCCCCACAACTGCCAAAAACTTTACTTGACCCCAGAAGTTTAAATTGCTCCCAGTAGGCCATTTCTTCAAATCAAAAAATAAAAGAAAAGTGGAATATTTTTTACACAGGTATAAAGTTTCACAATATTCCATCTAATGATATTTGAAATATTCTACCGGAAAACTGACAGATGGACAGACCAACAGAAAGAAGGACGCATGGACAACTCTTAAAACTCTGCCTTTGGTGGGGGATAAAAATGATGATTGGATACTGCAGAAATATAAATATTTGTAGTTAAATATGTAGGATTTAGTGATAAGAAATTTGAACTTACGGTGGAACCCCATTAGAACGAAGTGCGCTGTAGCACTGATTCCATTATAACGCAGGTGTCCTTTGGCTCCCAAAATTTCGGGGGTTGACTATTTTCGAGTCTGATCTGAATCCACCGTTGCTCTCATAAAAATCTTCGATGTAAAAAAAAAAAACCTCTCAGTCAAATAAAAAATCGATACCGTGCACATAATGTGACAATTTTTCGCACCTTTACCTTGTTGATTACATTTATCACCTATGGCTTTGCAAAATTACTTTGAGAAATACACGCACAGTAGGTAACCAAAAGGACTTCGTCCCATAATTGTCTTTGCACACAATCTTGCATTATACAAACTTTACGTCAATATGTCTGTGTATACATAGATCGTAATGGTGACATCGAATGTTCCGCAACTCGCCAGTGCATTCCCCATGATTTAAAAAATACAGCATTATTGAATACAAAACCTTGTTTTTCTTCTTCATTTATCAGCAACTAATCCGCATCAAATCTCGTATTTTTTTTATCTCGGTCACAACAAAATTTTCAGAAAATAGCCGAATGACTCTCTTTCTACCGACTACACAACATACACATGACACGACTGGGGTACTCTTGCAATAATCATTACGATACGCAGAAGGGTTGTATCAGAAAATATAAAGCAACAGAGATACTGGCTTATTGCATGATCGCTTAGTTTTGAATGGAGGTCAGCCCATAGCCAGGTGTAAATTCTTTGGGCGAAATGGTTTAAGTGTGTACGACAAACACTTGCACTTACAACCCTCTCGCTTTGCATTGTTGGTGTGTAACGTCATACATGTACCACTAATGCAAACTTTACTGCAAAGATTGGGTGGATATACGACTGATGTGATTTCTTTACGGATATTAGGTTAAATTCCCCTATGACTTTCATCATGTACGGGGGTCTTATCTCGTTTGATTATTAAAGAGATTCCTTTCTTCATTGCCGATTAGGGTTCGTTATCAACTTATGCAATTGTCAGTATGATTGAAAAAATATGGCGGCGGCACCGTCTGCAATCCAACACGATACCGTTTAATTTAATTTCGGAATGAATTTTGCTGTAATTTAGCATAACAGTGGATGAATATTTTCTAACTGAAACGTTCCTCAAGACAAAATAAGCTCTTTTACCTAGTTGTAACGTTATTTGATGACCAGATTCGCTGATAGAAACTAATTGGGAATAGTGCAGGCGTTACGTACAAAAGAATCTAAATTGTTCAATGTCCTATAAATAAATGTTTAAACGTAAATAAGCATGTCTTAGTTTTAGTATTTGGAACATTGCTATTTCATTTTTGTAAGAATGAATTTGCAAAAACTATAATTAATAAGCCATAGTTCTGGCTGCGGGTAGTGTGGCGGGGGGGAATCAGCGTTATAAACTTAGCCCCGGATATAACGCTGTTGACGATCGTGGCTCCCATCGACGGGGCTCCACTGTATTTACAAATTGACAGGAAATTGCTATACTTAATAATTACTTCAGAAATCTGTATTCTTCATTACACCAGTCTGTTCAAATCTAAACTTCTCTCATAAGTTGTCAACCATATTGAAATGGAATATCTTGTGATTTAATTTCAGCCGCTGATTTGTATAATATGTGAATTAGTTGTAACAACAGCTCATTTCTTTGAACCAGGCATTTTTCAGAAGAGCAAAACACCCGAGCCCTTTTCACTTGCAGTGTTTCATGAAGCTCCTGCCTAAGTCTTTCTGGTATGGAAAGAGCTTATACTCTGTTGATACCCTATACATACCGACTATTCCATGATTTCAGGTTGCAAATTCTCAAAACATCACATCCTCCATTTAACCCTTCATCAAACATTTCAGAGTTTTAATGACCCTGAGAAAGAGACCTTTTGAATAGGAAGAGGGAGAAAATGGAAAATGCTGGTAATAAGCATTACCTCATTTTATCATGATAATTTTTAGTGAGATTCTGTTCGATCAGCATCAGTTGAGCACTATGCTACAGCTTGTTGACATATCAGCATGAGCAGAATTACCGTATTTTGTGTATGTTTTGAGAAAATGTGCTTATATATCTATATATACTGGTTATGATCGGAAAGAAATTTAAAGTGTTGTTTTGATGCAACATTAAAGCGTGGTGGATGGCAGTCAGTCTTGCATATTAATCCCTTCTAACATATAACTTGATCAGTGTATTTTGATTTAATTTGCAGCATGTATCAAACATAAATGGTATGTCAAAGAATTTGAATTTTGAATTTAAACCGTCATGAATTGTCAAGTCATGAGAAAAGGTTACAGACTTGTGGGACAACCCTCCTATCTAAAAGATGGAGTCATCACAATCGCGCTTAATTAGAGGCTGGTGCAATGTTCTGTGGACTACCCTGATGACATTTACACATGATACAAACAAACAATTATGCCAAAAAACTCTGGCTTTCTCACCTACCCCATTTCACATGTAAAGATTTGTTTTAGCAATCAAATAAAGCAAACCCCCAAAATGCCGCTCAGACTGTCTGGAATTTCACTTATGTTTCCTTTCACCATCTTTCATCCTTCCTGATACATTTGTACAAATCAATCCTTTACTGAACAATCCAATGTTTTTAAGACCCATGGGATGAAGAAAGGAGAACAAGACAGCTATCAGCATTTTCTGACAACGTTTTTCTTCCATTTAACCAATTGATGAAATTTTGAATTTGACCAAATTAAAAATATTTGCAGAAGACAAATTAAACATTGCTTGAATTAAGATTTCTGTCTTTGATAAGAGTAGGAAAAATTGTGAGAAAATAAGAAAATGCTGGTTACCAGCATCTACTACTTTACCCACAATGATGAATTTTTATCAACCCTGGGAAAGAAGCCTTTTGAAAACATTATAAGTAAAGGAGAGAATGCTGGTAAATGGCATTTTGTCCTTTTTCCACCATGTTTTCTACCCTATCAAAGAATATTTGCACCATTTGAGCAACAGTGAGACTGCGTCTGCAAATGCTTTCAATTTAGACAAGACTAAAATTTTGACTGGTAACCCTTCACCACACATTGACAACTTTTAATGATCCCGACGAAGAAGCCTTTTGAAAACATTGTGAGAAAAAGAGAAAATGTAAATAACCCGGATTTCTTCCTTTTCCCACAAAAGTTTTTACCCTATCAATGAAATTTTCAGTCATTTGAGCCATTATGAAATTGTCGTCTGCAAATGCTTTCAATTTGTAAATGTCTAAAATCTTGCCATGTGGTTATAGGTTAAACAACTATGCACGATACTTTTGTTAGTTGTCTTCAAAATGATTGCTGTCAGGCAGTGGAAAGTAAAGAGCAGATTGAAATTAAACAACAAAAGCCATTGCCTCCCCAGGCAACATACAGCAGGCTGTAACTTACCAACAGACAAAAATTTGGACTTGACCAAATTGAAAGCACTTCCAAACATAATTAATGTAATTGCAGTGTGAACAGGTTGTCATTTGTGAGGGTCGTGGGTTTAAGTCCCACGTCTGGGGGCCAATGTAACAGTTCTCACAAAGAGCCATCACTGGCAGCATTTTCTCCTTTTGCCACAATGTTTTCTACCCTATCAAAGAAAATAATCACCATTTGAGCCACCTTGAATTTGTCGTCTGACAAATGCTTTCGAATTGGATTAGACTAAAATTTTTTTTGTCTGGTAAAGGGTTAAACAGTGGGTAGAAATGAATCTAGAGCCAACACAAGATTCATGTAAGATTTGATTCAGTCATGTATGTTTTGATTCCAAGGTGACCAATATCAAATATGATATCATCAAGACATTAATGCTTTAAAAAAGTTTCAAGTTTGTGGAGCACAAAATCTAGCCTATAAGGACTTCTCTGTGACCTACAATGCAACCTGATGCACCAATAATAAAACATCTCTGAAACATTGTGATAAACAATGAGAATCTATTAAGATCAGATAAAAACTATGTCCTCTGGGGTGTTCTAAAGCTAAAATGGCCACCAGACTATTGCAGAAGCTGAAACTTTAAACAATTCATTTTTACGCAAAAAGTCAAAGCAGGAGATTTTGAAAATGACTCGGATCCTGATCAGGCCAAACAGAATGTGCAGTCTCAATTTAGAATGATACCATTTTAAGGTTGTTTAGTCAAACCTATTAGACAAAAATCTTTCTGAGTTTTTTTTTCAACCATAGACAGAAGGGCAACATCTTGCAATTATGGCATGGAAAGTCATTTCAACTGAACCCAGATCAGCAAAAAATAGCCTTCAAATTTCAATTCCTGTGAAGAGAAAAAGTCCATGTCATTTATTTAGCAGTGTATAGGTTAATATTGGATTCACTTCCTTGGCTGTTAGCATAACCTCTTAGAGAGACACTTTCACACAATATTGGGGATCATTGGGGAATCAGGCAATGACTAATGCCATTAAATGATCTATGTACAAACATGATCAATAATCAAATAGATATAACAAAGAGCTTGCCTTTCCTATGTAATTCAGTCCCCTTCCTCAGAAAATGTTTGTGTCTCAGACAGATGACATTTTTTTTCTAGTGCAAATTGAAAGCATTTTCAGATGATAAAGTACAAGTGTTATAAATGACATGGTTTTTCTTTGAAAGGTTAAAAAAATTTGTTGGATAAGGGGCAATGCTACCAAAGATAACAGACTGAATGCATAAAACCATCCAAATGACCAGAAATCTTTTGATTACAAAACAAACAAACAAGAGATGTTTGTAAAACATGTATGCCCCCTAATGGTTTCCAATTCTAAATATAACATGTGTTTATAAACTGTTAAGTTCAAAGTGTAAAAACAAACAAAGGGTAATTACTCAAAAATTATAAATGATAAATTAACAATTCTTGGGAACTGCACTTCCCATTTATGTGAGCTATCCACTTATAAGGTTTCAAGATTTTTTCTCACATACTTTTTGAGTTATGCTCCGGAAAAAAATTAAGAACGAAAATCAACAAAGGGCAATAACTGCAAAAATATAATGGGTAGAGTTATGGTTCTTGTGCACTGCATTTCTCCTGAAAAAGATTAATCCACCTATGAGGTTTCAAGGTGATACCGGAAATACTTTTTGAGTTATGCTCCGGACAAAAATTAAGTATGAAAATCAACAAAGGGCAATAACTCTAAAACTATGATGGGCAGAGTTATGGTACTTGTGCATTGCAGTTCTCCTTAATGAGAATTATCCACCTATGAGGTTTCAAGATGATACCTTAAATACTTTTAGAGTTATGCTCCGGACAAAAATTAAGTATGAAAATCAACAAAGGGCAATAACTCCATAAATATGATGGGCAGAGTAATGATTCTAGTGCACTGCACTTCTCCTTAATGAGATCTATCAGCCTATGTAGATGATACCTGAAATATTTTTAGAGATATGCTCTGGACAAAAATGTGGTCTATGGACAGACCAACCGACCAACAAGTGCAAAGCAATATACCCCCGCTTCTTGGAAGGGGGGCATAATTAATATAAAAATGTAATACAATCAAAGATGAATAAACCAAACACCAAATGGACAGTCAAAATGTGCTTGCTAATTATGGGACCTAGTATACTTCAACATACTTTGCACTTCTAAGTTCTAAATGTGAGATAAGAGGGACAAGATGGCCCTGTATCGCTCAGCTGAATTTTTGAAAGGACCATAGCCAAATTTTTTTTTTTGAGGTATTGAAACATTGGAAACAAAGTTATCATTTTGCCAAGCAATTTTTCAAAAGGTCACCTGTAAAAGTAATTTCAAAATCTGACCACGGTTTCAAAAAACAAGAATTTTTAAGAATTTCCTCATTTCTGCATAGTGCAAGTAGCCCCCATTCACTGGAGCCATGTTTCTAGATGGATCACAATGTAGCGAACATTTTTTGAAAAGGGTCACCAAAGGAACATCTCTGTGAAATTATTTCAAAACGTGGCCAGCGGTTTCAGAAGAATTTTCAATAATTTCTTCATGTCTGTATAGTGCGAGTAGCACCCTTTCACCAGAGCCATGTTTCTTGACAGATCAAAATTTCGCTAACACTTTTTGAAAAGGGTCACCCAAGGAACATTGCAGTGAAATTATTCTAAAACCTGACCAGCGGTTTCAGAGAAGAAGAATTTTCAAGAATTTCTTCATTTCCATATAGTGCAACTAGCCCCCATTCACCAGAGCCATGTTTCTTAATGGATCAAAATTTCACGAACACTTTTTGAAAAGGGTCACGCAAGGAACATCTCTATTAAATCATTTTAAAATCTGACCTGCCGTTTCAGAGAAGAATTTTTAAGAATTTCTTCATTTCTGTATAGTGCAAGTAGCCTCCATTCACCACAGCCATGTTTCTTGACTGATCAAAATTTGCGATCAATTTTTGAAAAGGGTAACCAAAGGAACATCCCTGTGAAATCATTTTGAAATCCGACCAGCGGTTTCAGAGAAGATTTTTAAAGAATTTCTTTGAAAATTCCATTAGGTTGCCATGGCAATAATAGACGAAATCCCAAGCAACAATCCAGCCAAGTTTGGTCCAAATTGGCCCAGTGGTTTAGGAGGAGTTGATGTTTAAAGAATTGTTGATGACGGACGATGCATGACGGACACCAGGTGATCCTAAAAGCTCCCCTTGATCAAGTTGTGCTTAGGTGAGCTAAAAAAATAAAAAAAATTGAGAAGTCATGGCAAGCTGGGCAGAACATTACTTACAATAGTTTGTGCAAAAATCGATACACTGTCATAGATTCCATGGGCGGATCCAGAGCGGGGGAATGGGGTTCCGGACTCCCCCTGGAATTTTGGCAAAAATGTGGTTATCGGATTCATGAAATGGCACTGGTTTGATATTGCACAGCATTTATGTAAAATACAGTCATAAATTTAAAAAAAAAAAAAAGGTTCTGAATGTGGAGATCTCCTCATGGTTAGAACTGGAAACATTGACTTTTCTTGTAAACGGCTTACATCCACTGAAATCCGGAAATCAAAGTACCATATAATAAGACGAGTGCGTTTTTGGTGGGATCCCCCCTGAGAAATAAAACTGGATCCACACATGGATTCTGAAACCAATATAACTTACATAATGATAATGGAGACAGCACTTGTGCCATGGAGATAAGATGAAAACTGTAGCCAACACCCAAGAAACTCAATAACTCTTACTAAATTGAAGAATTTTAGATCTACCCTAACTGACCATAATGTAGATAGTAAATGAAATGTGGCTCAAAAGATCAGAATTTTTCCTGGAAGGCGTTGAAAGATTACTTGTGAAAAGGAGAAAATTCTGGTTACCAAAATATGCATTCTGATATAATTATACGATCTTTTATATAACTGTCAAGTACTTTTTGAGTCGCCTGTTTGCGTAGCAAACAGGCTCTCATTGTTATCGTCTTGATCTATGGGGTGACGTAAGCATACCTCCGGCCTTGTACTGCTTCCTGTCCCAAGTTCCGGTTTACGAGATAAAACAGTTTTCTAATAATTCGGTGAACAACTCATTTTTTTTCTGTTTTACATAATTTACAATTGTGCCTTTGTGATAATGAATATATCTATAAAGACTGAGCTGTTTAACGGTTCAACCCTTTGAAACAATCATTTCGTCCGCAAGGGTACACATTAGCCTGATGTCTCCTGTAAGACATCATCTCTAAAAATAGCGCATTACGTATATATAAAAATACCTGCCGCGAACTAAACAAGTCTGCGGACACGCTGAGAAATCTTCAACTACAAGCATCTTTTCTGCTTCTATTTGCAGACAATTCTCAGTGAAAATTGTTTGATAATTACCCATTAGGAGTACACTCTAACTTTTACAATCTTACAATCCTAACTGCAAAGCCTTATTTCAATTCAACGCTCAACCTATGATCGGACAGAGAAAGGTGATGCCGATTCAAAATATTGCTTTTTTTCCTCAACGGTAGGCTACTTTTTTTAACTAATTTATAACGACATGGAATGATTGCATTGCCTTCTTAGACATTCTTATAATACGCGTTGCTTCTTCCCAGCTTTTTAATCTAGACTTTAGATACTTTGCACACCCATATTCTAGGTGCACCAGAGATCGTACATAGCGTATGCAATGTACACGGTTCTAGGCTGTACCAAGTTATCGCTTTGCAGGTGTTTCCTGGAATGTAGCTCTGCGACAAATATAGATCTTGTAATCACGTGACGTACAAACGTCATTTGCACCACGGAAATCTTTATAAATTTACATATTTATGAATCAGTCGCTGAACCGGCTTTTACTTTCAGCGTACACTTACCTACATGTATGTAGAGAGAGTGCTTTGAAGTTTACTATATTTAATTGGTTTTCGTTCATAAAGACGGGCAAATTTGTTAAAGTCTGCTGGTTTTTTTTTGTCAATGAGCGATTAACTTAGATATAGTATATATTATACAACAGTTTATTAGTGCGGGTGTTCGAACGCAAGGTGCTTTTGTAACTGCCAAAATCTGAATTTACACTACGCAGTTCTTACAACCAGCAATCTGAGAAATTGACTTTTTACTCTGCTATAATTCAAATATAATAGAATAGACCAGTGTTTACCCGCTCGAACAACACGTTCTTTATTGGAGTGTTTGTAATCTTGTGAAAGGTTTTTGTAAAGGGTAATAAAGCGAATCGCAAACATTTAATTTACACTAAAGCAATATACATGTAAACAATTTTCGATTGGTGTGGAAGCACTATAATCCCTGGGACGTTATAAAACGCAGACAAATATTAAAGGCTGATGATCATGCTGTTGGGTTATAGATTTTATTGAGTTGTAGCAGCCACATTCATAGAGTCCATTGCTGGTCAAAACCTCAACCTGGACAACAACATAAACAAATTATTTCCAAAGGACAGGTAGATCACTGAGTCAAATATTTGTTTGTGCTCCAAAGGCTACAGTTCAGTCCAATGATCATGAAATTACCCGACTGTTTGTCTCAATAATTTCTTTGACAAAACTGACTATAGGTCACCTGGGGATAAATGAAGAAGTCTAGAGGTTGTCATTAGGTCAAATCAGACGAAACCGTAATAGAGCTGTAGAATCCATTTATGTTCAGTGTAATACTTATGAAACTTTGTCAGACTGCTAAGATTAGATATGAGCGAGTTGCAAAAGGGCATTTTTTGTCTGAAAGTATGTCACTAGATCCTATACCAGAAGATAATCTGGTCTTCATTTGTAAAGGGTTGTTGTCTGTGAGTAAAAAACGTTGAACTTATTAAAGCTGGTCCTGGTGCCTAAATTTTAATTTCCACCACATTTTTAAATGTAAATTTAATACGGATATTTTGAATTTTAGGATGACAACTCAGAAATATGCTTGCATATAATACTGTCTTGTGGTTAAGTTATTTTGTATCTTGAATGCTTTTAATAGATTTCAACAAAAAAGGCTGAAAACTTCTAACCCATTACCCTACAGGCGACTCTCAGGACTATCAGTCCTTTGATTGATATATACTGATCAAATCAACTTTCAGCTTGCAATAGATGACCTTGAACTCATAATTAAATGGTGCCACAATAAGATTTAAACTCATCCAATTATGAAAACATTTCAAAGATGGTATGAAACAATTCAGTTCCTTATTACAGTCCAGCTTGCAATTAGCAAGCACCTACTGGACAGCAAATAATGCTTTTGCTTAAGACAGGTCCTTGTGCAGAAACACCTCCCCTGGACACTCACAAAAATACTGAAATTAAATTTTGATACCTATTTTGTTCACTTAATAGAGGTGCTAATTGGAAATGAAGCTGGGGCATAATTGAATTTACAACAAGAGGGCCATGATGGCCCTGAAATCGCTCACCTGAGTTTATTGACCAAACATGCACCATCTAGTTTCCCAGTGACCTAGTTTTTTATCAGACATTACCCATCATCAAACACTTTTGAGATATCAATAAGACAAACATTCTGGCCAAGTTTCATGAGTATTGGACTGAAAATGTGGCCTCTACAGTGTACAAAAGGTTTTTCTAAGATTTCATCAAGTGACCTAGTTTTGGACCCGACAATTACCCATTATCAAACTCTTTTGAGACATCACCAAAACAAACATTCTGACCAAGTCTGAAGAATATCAGGCAGAAAATGTAGCCTCTAGAGTGTACACAAGGTTTTTCTAATATTTGACCCATTGACCTAGTTTTTGACTCCACATGACCCATTTTCAATCTCATTCAAGGTATCACCAGGACAAATATTATGAACAAGTTTTAGGAGTATCAGACTGAAAATGTGTCCTCCAGAGCATACAAAAGGTGTTTATAACATTTGACCTATTGACCCAGTTTTTGACCCAACATGACCCATTTTCAAACTCATCCAAGATATTATAAAGGCAAACATTCTGACTAATTTTCAAGAGTGTTGGACTGAAAATGTGGCATCCAGAGCATATACAAGGTTTTTCTAAGATTTGACCTGGTGACCTAGTTTTTAACCCCCAATGACCCATTTTCAAACCTGTCTGAGATATCATCAAGACAAACATTCTGACCAACTTACAAGAGTTTCGGACTGAAAATGTGGCCTTTAGAGCCTACAAAAGGTTTTTCTAACATTTGACCTAGTGACCTAGTTTTTGACCCCACATGACCCATTTTCGATCTTGTCCGAGATATCATCCAGACAAATATCCTGACCAACTTTCATGAGTATCCAACTGGAAATGTGGCCTCTAGAGCGTACAAAAGGTTTTTCTAAGATTTGACCTAGTGACCTAGTTTTTGACCCCACGTGACCCATTTTCGAACTCGTCCGAGATATCATCCAGACAAACATCCTGACCAACTTTCATGAGTATCCATCTGGAAATGTGGCCTCTAGAGCGTACAAAAGGTTTTTCTAAGATTTGACCTGGTGACCTAGTTTTTGACCCCACGTGACCCATTTTCAAACTCGTCCGAGATATCATCCAGACAAACATCCTGACCAACTTTCATGAGTATCCGACTGAAAATGTGGCCTCTAGAGCGTACACAAGGTTTTTCTAAGATTTGACCTGGTGACCTAGTTTTTGACCCCACGTGACCCATTTTCGAACTCGTCCGAGATATCATCCAGACAAACATCCTGACCAACTTTCATGAGTATCCGACTGAAAATGTGGCCTCTAGAGCGTACACAAGGTTTTTCTAAGATTTGACCTGGTGACCTAGTTTTTGACCCCACGTGACCCATTTTCGAACTCGTCCGAGATATCATCCAGACAAACATCCTGACCAACTTTCATGTGTATCCGACTGAAAATGTGGCCTCTAGAGCGTACACAAGGTTTTTCTAAGATTTGACCTGGTGACCTAGTTTTTGACCCCACGTGACCCATTTTCAAACTCGTCCGAGATATCATCGAGACAAACATCCTGACCATCTTTCATGAGTATCCGACTGAAAATGTGGCCTCTAGAGCGTACACAAGGTTTTTCTAAGATTTGACCTAGTGACCTAGTTTTTGACCCCACATGACCCATTTTCGAACTCGTCCGAGATTTCATCGAGACAAACATCCTGACCAATTTTCATGAGTATCCGACTAAAACTGTGGCCTCTAGAGCGTACACAAGGTAAAAAGTTGACGACGGACGACGCACGACGCACGCCGCACGACGCACGACGGACGACGGACGACGGACGCCGGACACAGCACGATCACAATAGCTCACCATGAGCACTTCGTGCTCAGGTGAGCTAAAAATGTGGAGCTGGATTGGTGTTTTTCCAACTCCAGTTCAGGGAGTGAGGAAAATGAAAATTTGAAGGCTCTCTTGAACTTCAAAAAACATCTATGTGGGTACATTACTTTAATCTTTGACACAAGAAAGTCTGCATAATTTCTAATCTTAACTCTGTACCAAACAACATAATTTTTTACCTATCCAAATTGAAAGCATGTGCAGACGACTAAATCAATGTGACTCAAATATTTGAACTGGATTTGGGACGGGTAGAAAACATTGTGGGAAAAGTAGAAAATGCTGGTTATCAGCATTTTCTCCTTTACCAACAATTTTTTCAAATGTTTTCTTTCTCAGGGTCATTAAAAGTCGGGATTGTGTGGTAAAGAGTTAATACAAATCATGCACAGAAATTTTGATGTTACCCATTTAAATACATTTTTCATGCTTGGCTATGCCACTAGCTTTATTTGAAGTTTAAGGTAATTTTCAAGTGTGTATGGAATCATCACTGAAAGGATTGAAAAATTAGTAGGAACAAAGAGAAAATGCTGGGAACAACCAGCTTTTTCATCACCTGTTCAACAGTTAACAAACAGTATTACTTTCTTTTATCTGGCACTGTAAGTATGACTGACAATCTGTAAAGCATCAATGTCCCCAAGGACCTGAGGGAGATGTTAGTGAAACAAAGGCCATCACAGCATACACAGCTTTATGTGGTACATTACAGGAGGTTCTAATGGATCCAGGATTTTATGACAGATTAGGAAAAAGATATCTCTATCAACTATTGTAACCAATAAGTGATCCTGATTTATCCTTTACTAAACAATCAGAAGAGTTAATGACCCTGAAAAGGAAGGCTCTTGAAAAAATTTTTGGAAAATGAGAAAAAGCTAGTAACCTGCACATTTTCAGTTCCAAACAAATCTTTTCTCCCCTTTAACGAGTTAAATTTATTTTGTCATCTATAGAAATTTTAATGCTTTCAATTTGGACCAGTCTAAAATTTTGTCAATTTGTAAAGAGTTAAGGACAAACCTAGCTTAGCACCAACTTAAGGTTTATATGCACAGGGGTGGATACATTTACTAGTAACCAGCATTTTTTCATGCAATGCTTTTGAAAGCCCCTATCTTTCCTGTTGTAAAAACACATCATTATTGGGTTCTCTCCCTTTCCTACAATTTTTTTGAAGAGCATTTGTTTTCAGTGACAATAAAGTCAGGCTTTGTTTGGTAAAAGGTTAGAACAAAAGTAGATGATCAATATATACTGCAGACTGTCAATTATAAAGGCTTCGGGTCAGACCAGCTAACAGATATGTAAAATTTTGGAAAATGGACAAACATATAGAGAAATTGGTTATCCAGTGACAAAATTCATCTCTGCCGCTTGAGGCTGATAGGATCCATGTGTATAGTCAAGAAGCCAAACAATGACCGCATGATTACTGCACATGTGACAGAAACAAAGCCAGATATTGAACTGTCTATTAACAGACATCACTGTACAACTAACAGACTTGTTGTACCAGATAAAATGGAGGTGCAATACTTGAGACAAACAAACCATTCTTCAAACTTACGATGAACAGAAATGTACCAAACACCAACATATGAGGAAGATACCAGTTACAAGACATGCTGAGGGTATTAATAGTCAGATGCATCCCTTTTAGTCTGTCATTTGCATGTCTCTGTCAAGTGGAAATTTTCGAACATACTCAAAACTTTCCATCGGACAGACCAGACATCACCAGACCTCGCCTGACAAGTTACCAGCACATATACTGGATAAGAAATGGATATAAAATGGATATGAATGGACACAAAAGGATAAAATCATTTTTAGCCATTACTTGTCCATAAGCAAAACCTTAAGTCTTTACAAAACAACAGTTTGGAGTAGCTCAAATTGATAGCTTGAGCAGATGACAATATACAGGTAGCTATAAGACTTAAAATGTGTCCTTGAATAGGAAGAAAACCTTTCATTTGAAATTGGTATTGTTTAGTGATGGTTGAAATTAATTGTTAAAGAACCTTTGGCTGAAAGTTTAGTCAGAGAATTAGTCAAAGCAACTCTATACTTCTTTTAGGAGATTTAATACTGTGGAACTTTTATATTTCTTATTATTCTTTTCCAGACAAACCTGACTTTTAACGACCCTGAGAAAGAAAGCTTTTGAAAACATTGTGGGAAAAAGAGAAAATGCTGCTAACCAGCATTTTCTCCTTCACCCACAATGTTTTCTACCCTTCCAAAATCAAATTACAATTTTTGAATCATGTTTATTTTGTTGTCTGCAAATGCTTCCAATTTTGACCATTCTCAAATTTTGTCGTTTGTTAAGGAGTTAAGAGAAATAATATGCAAGTCTAACTTGTGTGAGAGAAAGTTTGTGAGCAATGAAGACCTGTTCCCATTCATATTAGACCTACAGTATAAATGATTGTGCCAATTTATGTCCACAAGTATAGACTAATCCAAGAATTACTGACAATGTATGTCATTTACATTGATCCCACTGTGCATCAGGTTTCAGCATAGTGAATTCATCGTTATCAATTTATGAGGATTCCTTTTTTTCCAATTTATAATATTATTTCCCAGGAAGTAATCTTGTGAAGAGAGGTCTTACGATCCCAGGGGAAATGTGGCGATAGATTGATCCAGTGTCAGGGAATTTTGTATTACAACTTAACCCATTACCAAATGACAATATTTTAGACTGGTCCAAATTGAAAGCATTTGCAGACGACAAAATATAAGTGACTGAAAATTTGAAATTTGTTTTTTGAAGGGTAGAAAACATTGTGGGAAAAGGAGAAAATGCTGGTTACCAGCATTTTCTCCGTTTCCCACAATGTTTTCTAAAGGCTTCTTTCTCAGGGGCGTCAAAAGTAGGGATTGAGTGGTAATGGGTTAACTGTGTCAAGCAAAAATGGCCATCAAATACAAGTAACAACGAATCACTCTCTTCTCTTTATAACCTTTAAGAACCTAAATTTTCTGCATGCATATCAATTTTGTGCAATGATTCTGGAGACAAAATTATGTTTATGAATTTATGTCAACTATGAAATTTCACAAACAGGTTAACTCAAAAATTGGTTTTTGTCTTGGGCTGCTTAGAAAACATTGTGGGAAAAAGAGAAAATGCTGGTTACAATGCTGGTTACCAGCATTTTCTCCTTTTCCCACAATGTTTTCAAAAGGCTTCTGTCTCAAGGTTGTAAAAACCAAGATTTGTATGGTAAAGGATTGACTGTTTATAGCATCACAAAATTTTCGTAATTCAAAGAATCAGCAGATGACAAATTTGAACTGTCTAAAGTGATTGTATTTGTCACTGAATGAATAGAAAATGTGGGGCAAAAAGGGGAAAATGCTGGTCACCAACATTTTCTTTTTCCACCTTGTTTTCGAAAGATTTCTTTCTCCAAGGTTGTGTGAAGAGGTAACTGTGTCAAGCAAAAATGGCCATCAAATACAAGTAACAACCAATCACTCCCTTCCCTGTAACTGTAACCTTCATGGCCTGATACTTTTTGCAATCATACTGATTTTGTCCAATACTCTTTGAGGCAAATACACGGGTGGTAAACGGGGCAACTAGCTCCAAAAAGAGTCAATAGTATTTTGTTGCCTAGCAACATACGGGTATTTACGTGCTAGTTGCATAGATAGAAAATTTGTCAACAAAGGTAGGTGTCGATTGCTCTATTTTTTATTTATTTCCTTAGTGGAGACCTTTTGAAAAATCCAGCAATGCAGTGCGATATAGAAATGACTAAACTTTATTCACCACTAGCATATGTCATATAAGTGTGCAGCGCTTAGATAAAATCTTGGCCAAACTTTCGAATATCAAGCGGTAAAACTGTAAATCGGAGATATGAAACCACGGATTTCCTCGAACGTCCAATACATAGCCACTACAATACCTGATGCACTTTCCTTATTAATTTCAAGCCCAGGGAATTACGAAATAACAAAAATTGAAAATTTTAGAAGTCGTGTTTGTAGAATATTAGGTGAATTTGTGTGCTGGCTAGTTGCTTAGCCCAGGGGGTAGTTGAATAGACAAGAAGCCAGCTTTTTATTCAGGTTGAGCTTAGTAATATTTGTCGTCTGCCAGTGCTTACATTTTCGACTGTCTAGATTTGTCATTCGGTCATCGGATGACTTAATAATACTTTATACAATATTTTCAAGTGGGCGTGTCCTAGACACAGACACTCGGTTACCTGATGTTTGAACAACTCACAAATACTGAGATCAACAAAATACACAAGGTTCCGCAGCTGCCATTTTTTTTCTAGCAACGGAATTTTATACTGACATCACGTTTGGACTGCGTTCATTTCTGTTAAGGTTTCTGACATCTTTGGTACCCTTATTAGAAATTGGCACAGCCCAAACATGACGACAGTGTAAACTGAAAAAAAAGCAGCTGCAAAAATGTGTGTAGGCTACTTTATATACAGTCCCAAGAATTGGCAATTTGTTAAAAGATTGGAAAACCGAGTGCCTGTTGTTCTAATCAAAAACTGCAGGGGATAGGTGGCATCCTGATCATGCATGTAACTGATGCATCCCCTTAAAGTACTTTAACTTGTGAAATTTGACATCTTTTCAGAAACTAGCAAAGATGTCAAAAAATCCAAATTCTTCACGGTACACATGTTCAGTGTCCAAAGAGGTACTCGGCCAAATCAAGACTAAAAGAAGACTCGAAAAATGCTCACCAGGATCCATCATCAACAGTATCTAATATATGCCAAAGACATTTCAGCACAAAAACAACATTAAAAACTCATGTGGATTATGCACATTTGTGTGTTCGCAAATATGAATGCGACTGCTGTGGAAAGCAAGTAGCCACGGGAAAAAGAGTGTCAGATCACATGAGGCAGCATCACAGCGCCAAGAAGTTAACATGTGAAAGCTGCGGAAAAAGCATCGTCCACCATATTTGAATGGGGTTTTATACCGTTTCAAAGAATCTTTCAGTTATATCACGGCGAAGTTCACTAACTCGTGTGCATCCTGGGTATCAACAGTACTATGCTGGGACCCTGAATACCTTCTCCATAGACATACCCATGTGACCAGCGGCGCGGCCGGGACTCAAACCCGCGACCCTCGACACCTTTCAGGTCACGAGTTAGCCGCTATTCCTATTTCAAGTATAGCATAGGCATCCAACTACAAATGCCAAATTTTAGATAGTGTGAAAAGCACTTGCATATTACAAATTTTACTAAGCTCAAAATTCTGGAATAAAAAGAATATATAAATCGTGTGTTTCAAAATACGTTCAGAATCCTAGATATGTAAAATTACTTGTTGAATTACCCTGTATGGTGCTGATTTGGGGCAAATAGGTTAACTACCTCCTTGTCTATTCAACTACCCTCCCGGGCTAGGCAACTAGCCCGCACACAAATTCACCTAATATTCTACATACACGACTTCTAAAATTTTCAATTTTTGTTATTTCGTAATTCCCTGGGCTTGAAATTAATAAGGAAGGTGCATCAGGTATTGTAGTGGCTATGTATTGGACGTTCAATGAGGAAATCCGTGGTTTCGTATCTCCGATTTAAAGTTTTACCGCTCGATGTTCGAAAGTTTGGCCAAGATTTTATCTAAGCGCTGCACCCTTATATTACGTATGCTAGTGGTGAATAAAGTTTAGTCATTTCTATATCGCACTGCATTGTCGGATTTTTCAAAAGGTCTCCGCTAAGGAAATAGATAAAGATTAAAGTATTCGACACCTACCTTTGTTGACAAATTTTCTATCTATGCAACTAGCACGCAAATACCCGTATGTTACGAGGCAACAAAATACTATTGACTCTTTTTGGAGTTAGTTGCCCCGTTTAGCACCCATGAAATAGTGAAAGACACACAGAAAAAAGAAAAAAGATGATGGCAGACTGTATTGTTACTACAGACCACTTCTTCATGAATGGCTTCATCCTGGTTTATATACAATATCTAGCATATGTAATGGAGAGATATCTCTCTAGCTCAGCGGTTATGGTGTTGGCCTTTTGGCCTAGCTTTCTAGGATTAGAATCCTGCTCGGTCCCTGTATTTCTACTATGTGTTTGTTCATTTGTTTCTTTCTTACAGACTTAGTAGAAGTATGACAACAAAGCTAATCTAAGAAACTGAGTCTCTATGAGTATCACCTCTCATGAATGACAGTACTTGGTACCCTTATTGTCATGAACTCATGCAAGTGTTTGATACAAGACTATCTGCAAAAATTTTTATGCATAAAATGAAACTTTTTATTTGACTAACATAAGCCAAATGCATCAATTTATTTGTTACAGTCACCCCATCCTGGGTTTTAACAACCCTAAAAAAGATATATTTTGAGTTTTTTGAAAAAGGAGAAAAAGCTGGTAACAGCTTTTCTTTCTTTTCCCACAGTGTTTCTACCTTATCAAAGATTGAAATCATCATTTTAGCCACATTAGCAAATCCTTGTTACTCCTCATTTTCTGAATTTTGTCATTTTGTTAAAAGTTTAACAATGCAGTACAGTATAACCTGTCCCAACTCTTTACCAAACAACAAAATTTTATACTCAACAAGCATTTTCCCCTTTTCCAACAATGTTTTTCCAAAGCTTTCGTTTTCAGAATCATTAAAACTCATGACTATTTCAGGTAGGATTAGGATTAAAGGATTAGACAAGCAAGTAAAAGGTAGTCAAAAAGTGCTTGCATAAGACTGGTGCAAGGGGGTTATTAAAACTTCACATTGTTTTCTAGAGGGCTAAAGCTCAGTTCTTGTTCAGTAAAAAGTTTTAGGCTGCAAACTTATTTCAGAAAGTAAATTATTTAATTTGAAATCAAATAACCATGGAAGAAAGTGTAGTAGCAACTCTTAATCTCATTTAAATAAGTCAATTTTTTATTAGTGTAGTAGCAACTCTTAATCTCATTTAAATAAGTCAATTTTTGATTATCAGACTGAATACTGGGTTACAACATGGTACCGATGATCCTAGACATTCTTCAGTCACATGATGCCTTGCTTTCAGTATAATAAACCAGTTATAAATTTTCATATCCTGCACACATGTGAGATAAGTATAGTGTATTGCCATAACTATGTTACACATCACTTTATATATCTTTAGCAAAAATTAATCAGCTTTTATAATAAGCCACAGGAGCATGTAATTGATAATGCTTTTGCACATTCTGACCATAATAATTTGCAAGATATCATTTCATGATAAAAAGACTCTGACATCTGCTGGCTTTCAAAATAAAATTCTATTTAACTTGTCTACAAAAATGTTGTTATGACTTGCAAATTAACATTCTTTTTAGACTCTTTCATCAAAATGTTTATCTCAAATGCCAACTTATGTCAGATCCTAAAATCTCATGCAACCTATACATACCTTCTGAAAATAAAGATTTTTTTTTTCAAAACTGCTTCATCAAAGCACAGTCTCCATTAATCTGAAAGTAAAAGACAGAGCATGTTACCAAATGTAAAGACGTTGTGCAAATTGCAAGACATCCTTTTCCAAATTGCTACTTAAGTCAAACCAAATAGCAATAATACAGTATGTGATACAGACTAGCTTTTTGCATAGAAATGCCAAAAGCAACAAAAATCATCCATGAAAAAGAAGATGCATGCTAGTTGCCGGCATCAAGTTTTTCTTCTTTCCCATACAATGTTTTCAAAAGCCTTGATACAGATACAACCCTTCACAAAACAATCCCATTTATTTATGTACCAGAAAGAGCTTTTTCATAGGAACTAGAATAAATACTCAGTAACCATTATTTTTTTTCCTTTTTCCACAACAGTTTTTACCCTTTCAAAGACATAAATCATATTTTGAGCTAGTTTGTTGTCTGCAAATGCTATGATTTTGGACCAGTCTAAAATCTTGTAACTTGGTAAGAAGTTGACCCATTACCACACAATCCCTAGTCTTCACAAAACAAATTTCAAATTTTCAGTCACTTTTATTTTGTCATCTGCAAATGCTTTTGATTTGGACTAGCCTAAAATGTTGTCGTTTGGTAATGAGTTAAATAGTTCCAGTAATATCCTGAATGGGACTGGATTCATTTAAATTTTGTTCCTTTGAGTTGCTCTGTACCAGATAACACAATTTCAGATATTCCTAATTCAAAGTATTTGCAGAATGACGAAAGAAAATTAATGTCTCAAATTATTATATTCATCTTTGTTCGGGTAGAGGAAATAGTAAGAAAAGGAGAAAATTCTAGTTATCAGTAGCCTTTCTCCTTTTGAAGCATTTTTTTTCATAAGTTTTCTTCCTTTGGGTAATTTATCCTCTTACTACACAATCCTGAGAGAGAAGGCTCTTAAAAAACCCAGCATTTCCTCCTTATCCCACCATGTTTTCTATTTTTCCACTCTCTTTTCACAGAGTATTTTCTAGCCTTCCCAAAACATATTTCAAATTTTCAATCACATTTATTTTGTTGTCTGCTAATGCTTTCAATTTGGACCAGTCTAAAATTTTGTCATTTGGTAAATATATCAAAATTTTCAACTCTTAACCAGACAATCTCGACTTTAATGACCGTGAAAAAGAAAGCTTTAGAAAACATTGTGGGAAAAAGAGAAAATACAGGTTACCAGTTTGGTAAGAGCTAATGAAATTGAAAACATTTGCAGACGACATATTGAATATTTCTGAAAGGATGATTTGTGTTGTAGGTGGGCTAGAAAACATTGTGTGAAAAGGAGAAAATGCTAGTTACCAGCATTTTCTTCTTTTCTCACAATGTTTTTTTGAAGCCTCCTTCCCAATGAAGGTTAAAACTCGGGATCGTGTGGTAAAGAGTTACACCGTAAAATGGGTTACAGACTTTTTTGTTGGTCAGGTAATTGAATGTTTTCCTTAAATTCATCAGTAGAACACTGCTGTCGCAATGTTTCTCTCTGAAGCAGTTAAAACAAATCGTTCAATACACTGTCAGTTTCAACTGCCAAGTAACAATAATTAGTGAATTACATTTAACTTGTCTATTATGGAAACAGTTAATGCTCTTCACAAACAATACCATCAACTTCCCTTGGCTTAATTAAGTAGTTGAATATTGCTCTTTCCAGTTCAATTGCATGTTTGCATGTTCCACTGCAATTAGGTGGTTGTTAAAATGCGCAAGTCACAAGTTTATGGATGCATTTACACAACCAATTCATCTTCTGCTATGGTTTCTACCAGATTTGATTTTTACTAACGGCACTGTCATTTATCATTAAATTTCAAACTTCCAAATGAGCAATCTTATCAAAAATGGAGGTCCTGGCACTTTTTTTACCCAGTTCATTATGATATGAAATATCCATCCATCCATCCACCCCATCCCTCCATCCATATTAGTTTAACATATTACAATATTGTTACTATTACAAAACAAAGAATTGTGCTAAACAGTTATAAGGTTTATCATATAAAGTAATAGTTTCAGTCTGTTGCTTTTAAAGGTGGTTATTTAGATTTTGCACATCTCGCCAAATTGAAAAATTAGATACCAGTGAAATTTATACAAAAAAAAAACAATACAAATCATCAACAATTACAAATTATAAAATTACAAAAAAAAATTTAATGGTATTTCCTTAAAAGGCTAAGTAGCTTCTTAAGCTATTTTTAGATTCTGTGCCAAAAATAAGAAAAGCATTGTAGGAATGTCAAGTGACTGACAAGTGATTAATGATGCTTAAGTTCCATGACATAACAAAAATGTAATTATTTTCCATAATGACTTCTTTGGACGGTGTGTTTGAAGCTTGTCTGTGTATTTCCGGTATATAAATGAGCCAGTTGCTCGTCTAAAAATAGACCGTGTTTCCCGTTGGTGTTGACCTGGGCCGAAGTAAATCTGAGAACTAATTTCTCTTGTTGTCAGATAGTTTTCGACTACTGGTGTTTTATGAATGAAAATTAAAAGGCTTTCGGAGTACAAGGTTGATTTTTTTGTATTTTTGTAAAATTTTTGTCCCAAAATCTGAAGGGCCATGCACTTTAGACTAAAACTCTTGGAGGAAAGTACAATATGGGTTCAAACCTAAACAATTTAATTACTTTAAAGATTTCTATCCTATTGATCTCTATATATTTATACTAATACAGTTCTGCTTATACAAAAAAAAAGTCATGTTAAACTAGATGTCAACAATTGAGACTGATTCAAATTGAAAGCATTTGCAGATGACAAAGAAAAAATATTCATGTGGCCAGATTTAACCCTTTACCACATAATCCTAACTTTTAATAACCCTCAGAAAGAAGCCTTCTGAAAACAGTGTGGGAAAAGGAGAAAATGCTGGTAATCAGCATTTTCTCCTTTTCACACAAAATTTTCTTCCCTTCCCAAAACAAGTTTCAAATTTTCAGTCACTTTTATTTTGTCGTCTGCAAATGCTGTCAACCAGTCTGAAACTTTGTCGTTTGGTAAAGAGTTAATAGGACCAAAACAATTTTGGAAATAGAGAAAAATTAATGCTTGTAACATGGGATGACACTGAAATCCATTCTTTGATCAACATTAACCCATTACCACACAATCCCTACTTTTGACGCCCCTGAGAAAGAAGCCTTTAGAAAACATTGTGGGAAAAGGAGAAAACGCTGGTAAACCAGCATTTTCTCCTTTTCCCACAATGTTTTCTACCCTTCACAAAACAAATTTCAAATATTCAGTCACTTTTATTTTGGAGTCTGCAAATGCTTTAAATTTGGACCAGTCTAAAATATTGCCATTTGGTAATGGGTTAATTGATTTTGTTGACAATGCATCATCCGAGGTAAGATCATGCTCTGTAAAAAGTTTTAACCCTTTCCCAAATGATAAATTTTAGACTCTTCCAAACTCGAAGAGTTTGCGGACGACAATTTCAAATTTTATAAAAATGACAGAAAGTTCTCTAAATGGGTAGAAAACATTGTGAGAAAAGGAGAAATTGCTTGTTACCAGCAATTTCTCCTTTTCCCACAGTGTTATCAAAAGATAAGGGCTTGTTTGGGAAAGGGTTAATGCATCTGCAAAAATGTACCTATCCCTTTACCACACAATCCTGACTTTTCACTACCTTGAGAAAGTGGCCCTTAGAAAACATTGGGGGAAAAGGAGAAAACTCGGGTAACCAGCATTTTCTCCTTTTCCTGCAATATTTTCTACATGTCTCACTACAAGTTTTTTATTTTCTGTCACATTTATTTTGTCTTCTACAATGCCTAAAATTGTGCCATTTAGCAGAGTTCATTTTGGACAAATTGTCATGCCAAAGAAACATTGTGGGGGGGGGAAAAAAGTGCATTTTGTCCTTTTCTGCCGTGCCCCTGTAGCTCAGTCTCGCCTGCAGGACTTGAGAACAGGTGGTCATAGGTTCGATCCCTGGCTCTGCCAATTCCTCTCCAAGGATTGATGATAGTCATTGCAACAAGATTCATTACTCTCCCAAAACTGACCATTTTCTCGACAGTTATTACATGGAAAAGCAGCCAGTGGCTTGGGAAGCAAATTGTGCAGAGTAACGGTAAAAGCTACTCCGGGAATGCATAGATCAGTGCACTGGCTGCCACAATACAACTGAAATAATTTTGAAAATGGCGTGAAACATCATACAATTAATTGTCCTATACTCTTAATTTTTCAAAAGCTTTTAAAATCTGGGTCCAATCAAATATAGGATTGTTATGGAAAAGGTTAACTCTTCACCACACATTTGCCTCTTTAACAACCATTACAAAGCTTTTGAAAACATTCAGGGAAAAGAAGGAAATCCTAGTAAACAGCATTATTTCCTGTTCCCATAATGTTTTCCTATCCTCCATTTGATCTGTCGTCTGTAAATGCTTTAAAACTGGACCACTTCAAAATTTTGCAGTTTGGTAATGAGTTAATAGTCAACATTAATTTTATTTTCTGAAGATTACAGTGTTAGGATGATCTGCTCTGGAAAAGGCAAGAAAAGTCTTCAGAGAAAAAACGAGTCCTTTGACATACTATAACCCCAGTGACAGAGTGAGGTTTTATATTTCACATAGCTCAACCCTTAGCATACTAAATTAACCTTATACCACACATTGACAACTTTTAACACCCCCTGAGGAAGAAGCCTTTTGAAAACATTGTGGAAAAAGGAGAAAATGCTGGTAACCAACATTTTTTCCTTTTCCCACAATGTGTTCTACCCTATCAAAGCAAAATTGCAGCATTTGAGGCACTTTGTAAATGTCTTCTGCAAATGCTTTCGATTTGGACTGATCTAAAATTTGCTGTGTGGTAATGGGTTTGTATTATAGAACATGCTAAGCCCTAGGGAAAATGTCTAAATAATGGCAAGTAAAGGGTTTCTTAGGACTATCATGCCACAGGACAGCTGACAGTGCACAATTAAGTGACAGCTGGGGCACTATAAAGATCAGACTGCAGAGTTTATGTGCAGTGTGATCTTGATCTTCACTGACTGAAAAAAAGTAACTATTTTAAGTCCTAGGATAGGCATTTTAAGGGTCCTTATTTGGTTACAGCTAATACAATGCCGATTGGGATTGTTCTCACTAACTTAATAAATACACAAAGACATATTCATTCTGAGAGAGGATTGGCAATCTTTGACCTTTTCCCTCATAGATATTTATTTTTGTTTATCAAGATTGAGTGACAAATTTTGAAACAGAAATGGTTAAGTTGTTTTTTGAAACCTGTAAATTTTTTCGAAAGACTGAAAATTCAACAAATGTGCTCAATGGCAAGCCACTTCTATTAAACAGTTCTTTCACGGTATGATATAATTTTAAATAGTAATTGGCTTAAGATTTTTCAGAGTGAATCGAAGTTTCTTGTAAAACACAGGTAGAATTTAAAACAAGAGGGCCAAGACGGCCCTGGATCGCTCACCTGAATTTCTGAGAGAACCATAGCCATTTCTTTCAAAATTTAATCAGCCCTTTCGAAGAAAAAGAATTCTTAAGAATTTCTTCATGTCTGTATAGTGTAAATAGCCAACAGTCATCAGAGCCATGTTTCCCAAGGAACATATCTGTGAAATTTTTTCAAAATCTGACCAGTGGTTTCATAGGAGAAGATTTTAAAGACTTCCCTAGAAAATTCCATTTGGTTGCCATGGCAACCAGAGTTTTTGATGGAATCAAATTCTGTGAACAGTTTTTAAAGAGGACCTCCCAAGGAACATTCCAGCCATGTTTGGGCCAAATCCGCCCTGCAGTTTAGGAGGAGCTGACGTTTAAAGAATTGTTGATGACGCATGACGCACTGACACACGACGCATAACGGACACCGGGTGATCCTTAAAGCTCCCCTTCAGCACGTTGTGCTCAGGTAAGCTAAAAAGACAAGCAATTTTGTTGAAACAATATCTCCTGCTGAAAAAGACCTTTTTAAAATAGTTATGCAACCACATAACTCACTAACTCAGTTGCTCCAAGTCAGCCAGTTTGAAGAAAACAAAAAAAAAACACAAAAACAAGAGGACCATGATGGTCCTATATCGCTCACCTGAGTACCAAGCTGTAAAATCAAACTTCTGACCCCTGGGCAGGGCCAGTTTTGACCCCAGGGGCATCCTAAGAAAAAACTTGGTAGAGTTCGACTAGGAGATGCTACTTACAAAATATCAAAGCTCTACGCCTTCTAGTTTCAGAGAATTTGAATTTTAAAGTTTTCCTTCTTTGTTCCTATGTTTCAAACTTGTGACCCCCAGGCCAGGACCAGTTTCAAGCCAAGGGGCATCATATTAACAATCTTGGTAGAGATTTGCTGGGAGATGCTATATATCAAATATCAAAGCTCTGCACCACCTAGTTTCAGAGAAGATTTTTAAAGTTTTCTTTCTTTGTTCCTATAATTCAAACTTGTGACCCCCCGGAGCAGGGCCAGTTTTGACCCCAGGGGCATCATATGAACAATCTTGGTAGAGGTCCACTAGGAGATGCTACTTACCAAATATCAAAGCTTTGCGCCTTCTAGTTTCAAAGAAGAAGAATTTAAAAGTTTTCCTTCTTTGTTCCTAAGTTTCAAACTTGTAACCCCCCAGGGCGGGGCCAGTTTTGACCCCAGGGGCATCATATGAACAATCTGTGTAGAGGTCCACTAGGAGATGCTACATACCAAATATCAAAGCTTTGCGCCTTCTAGTTTCAAAGAAGAAGAATTTTAAAGTTTTCCTTCTTTGTTCCTAAGTTTCAAAGTTGAGACCCATGGAACAGGGCCAGTTTTGACTCCAGGGGCATCATATGAACAATCTTGGTAGAGTTCTACTAGGAGATGCTACATACCAAATATCAAATCTCTACACTATCTAGTTTCAGAGAAAAAGATTTTAAAATTTTCCTTCTTTGTTCCTATGTTTCAAAATTGTGACCCCCGGGGTGGGGCCACTATTGACCTCAGGGGCATCCTAAGAAAAAACTTGGTAGAGGTCAACTAGGAGATGCTACATACCAAATATCAAAGCTCTGCGCCTTCTAGTTTCAGAGAAGAAGATTTTTAAAGTTTTCCTTCTTTGTTCCTAAGTTTAAAACTTGTGACCCCCGGGGCGGGGCCAGTTTTGACCCCAGGGGCATCATATGAATAATCTTGGTGATGGTCAACTAGCAGATGCTACATACAAAATATCAAAGCTCTGCACCTTCTAGGTTCAGAGAAGAAGAATTTTAAAGTTTTCCTTCTTTGTTCCTATGTTTCATACTTGTGACCCCTGGGGCGGGGCCAGTTTTGACCCCAGTGGCATCATATGAACAATCTTGGTAGAGGTACACTATGAGATGCTACATACCAAATGTCAAAGCTCTACACCTTCTAGTTTCAGAGAACATTTTCAAAGATTTTGCTATTTTTTTCCTTTTGGTTGCCATGGCAACCAGAGTTATGGGTGGAATTCAATCTCTTGAACAACTTTGGTAGAGCTTCACCCAACAAGGAACATCCCTGCCAAGTTTCATCAAGATTGCCCCAGTGGTTTAGGAGAAGAAGATGTTTAAAGAAATTGTGGACAACGGACGACCCATACTGCACGACGGACATTGGGCGATCACAAAAGCTCACCATGAGCACTTCGTGCTCAGGTGAGCTAAAAAAACTTTAATGGCAAAATAGGTTACTTTACACATGTTTAAAGTTAAAAAAAAAATCCATCCGCTGGTAATGGAGAAATTGCGGACACACGGACAGATAGAAGGATGGATGGGCCAACAAATTTAAAACTATACCTTCACTCCACTTCAACAGGGTAAAAATATAGACAGCCGTAAGGTAGTGGACCCGTAATACTTCTAGCGCAGCATGGCATAAAATTTCTTGAGAGTTGTTAAAGACAAATTTATACAGATATAATACTTTTGCACATTTTTAACCAACCAGAAATTCCTTTGATGTCTATCTTGAAATTATTTGTTGATACTTTTGTTAGTTTTTAGAAAAGGGAGGTAATTATCATATCCATTTGTAATGAGAATATAGTGGTTTTAGATTTATAGATGATAATTCTAGGAAGGACAAAAAGGAAAATGATGCATGGTGAAATCAGTAAAATAATATGAATTTTTCATCTTTGCAAATTTTGTAGGATAATAATCATAGTGGAAATAGCTGTTTTCTATTACGGGTCCACTATGTAAATACACTCTGTAAAATGTTAATTTATGGTTTCATCCTGTTCAAGAGGGCAATGATGGCCCTGTATCGCTCCACTAGCTAATAAGTAATAACACTACAAGCCATTACATTGCAGTACTTGGGAAATTTGTTTCAAACTTGAAGACATGCTAATTTTTTTCTATAAAATCCGAAGACAAACTTATGACCCCCTGGCAAATCCATTTTGACTACAAAGCTATCATTACTTTTAACCTGATGGAGGTCCACAAGACAAAGCCCACTACCAAATAGTACCAGTCAAGAATGTGTGATTATAAACAAGCAGATTTTCAAAGTTTCCTCAATAAAATATGAGTCCCATAGGACAGAAATGAATTTGGTAGCCCTGGGTTTTATTGTGGTTAGTAACAAGAGGATTTATAAAGTTTTCACCAAAGAAGCCTATGCAAAACTGCTGACCCCTGGTGTGAGGACAAACTTGACCTAAATACTATCATTTGGTAGAGGCCCACTAGATAAAGCAAAATTACATGCAATACATGCAAAATTTGGTAGTCCTAGGCCTTATGGCTAGGTACAAGTTGATTTTTCAAAGGTTTTTCCAATATAAGCCCATGTAAAACTTGTGACCCTCCTGGGACGGGGGTCAAATTTGACCTCAGGGCTGTAATTTGGGTGCTCTTTGTAGACACCAACCAGATAGCTATATGCCCTATTTGGTAGCTCTAGGCCATATCGCTAGGTAAAAGAAGATTTTTAAAAGTTTCCCCTACATAAACCCTCGGGGCCAAGCCAAATTTGACCCCAGGGCTATAATTTGGGCATTCTTGGTAGACACCCACTTGATAAAAATACATGCAAAATTTGGTAGCCCTCAGGCACTATGGCTAGGTACCAGAAGGATTTTGAAGTTTTCCCTACATAAGCCCATATAAAACTTGTGACCGCCTGGGGCAGGGCCAATTTTGACCCCAGGGCTATTATTTTAAGGAACTTGGTAGAGGTCCACTAGATGAAGCTTCATGCGAAATTTGGTAGCCCTATGTCTTATTGTTTCAGACAATAAGATTTTCAATATTTTTCAATTTGCTGCCATGGAAACCAGTTTTTTAAGGAATCAAATTATTTCAAGGAATTCTTAAGAGGACCATGGCAGGATCATTTCTGAGAAGTTTCATCAAAATTGGATGGGTAGTTTCAGAAAAGATGTTTGAAAAAACAGTGGTGCTAAAAACACAATCCCAAATCTGAAAGACCCTGAGGAAGGAGGTTTATGAAGGCAAAATTGGAAAAGGAAGAAAATGCTGGTAGCCTGCATGTTTCCATTTCCTACAATGTTTTCTACTCTTGGATAAACAAATTTCAATGTCTGTTGATGGTTTTTTTCCCGTTTTCTTTAAGTCATTTTAACAAACACTGAATGCTATCTATTGTCATCAAAACTGTCATTGTAAAAATTGATTAAGGGACACAACTTAATGACTTTTTATGTATAAATATGCATACCTTGTTGTATTATGGGCCAGTGGCCTTTCTTTACTAATAAAGTATTATTGGTCGCCCGGCAGAAGCCGGCGACCTTATATTTAATATAGTTCGGAAGAGATGTTCATGGAGAGAGTAGGTACTTCCGGTTAAAATCTTTCATCATATTCGCCAGGTTTAATTTGGTAAAATAGGTGTGAATGTATGTGAAATTGTTGTGTGGGGTTTTCTTCACCTTTTTTGAGGTTGTTTACTTGTTTTTAAATCGATAAAGAATCGTGAAAGAATTATTAACGGTCTGCTGCGCAACATTTTGTGAAACAATTAATGTTCTTGTGCAGAATCCATCTATTTTTAACGCAAATGAACTCGTCCAGTCACATGATCTTAGGAACCAATGGAAATGCAGAACTACTCCTACTCTCTACCATTGTCTGTGCATGTCATATTCTTCGATGATTCGAGTATTTATAGAATGCCATCTAGCGGGAGATAATGACTCTTTACCGGCAGGCCTAAAGAGCGGAATGGAAATATTTTAGAGCAATGGGCGGAATGGAAAAGAAAATACGCATGGAAATATATCATGCCTGTTTATTAAATAGAATAACAATAATGATTTGATTTTTTCTACCCATTAAAGGTAATTTACAAGTAAAAACCAAAAATTATGTTTTTGTATGCTGAAAAAAATGTACTTGTAGTGATATTTTTCCTTTATGCACGTATTCCTAGATGGCGAAATGAAAAATTTACTAACAGTATATTGTACCTAAAGTGTTACAGGTCTTTAATGTATTTTCTTATGGGTAGTTAATTGAAGAAAATGATTAGAATTTCTTTATGCTTTTAAGTACTAATGTTAAAACCTTTGAACCCTTTCCAAACGACGAACTTTTGGACTAGACCAAATTGAATGCATTAGAAGACGAAATTTAAACTCTTGCTGAAAAGATGATTTCTGTCTATGATAGGGTAGAAAACATTGTGGGAAAAGCAGAAAATGCTGGTTACCAGCATTTTCTTCTTTTCCCACAATGTTTTCAAAAGGCTACTATTCTTGATCCGTAAAAACCAGGGATTGTTTGGGAAAGGGTTAAATTTCCTTAGTGCGGGACTGGCGCAATGGAAAAGAAAACTTGTATGCAATAGACATTATACATTTGTTACTATATAAAGTAAATATGTGTGATTTCAAACGTGTGTATTTGTACTCGTATAATCTTTCCTAGGGTATATCTGCAGGAATATTGAAATATAAAGTTTTTACTGTTAAAAAAATATATTTGTAGCAATATTTCCTTCTTTAAGCAGGTAATCTCAGAAGGGGAAATGGAAAAATTACCAAGTTCGAACAAGTACAATATAATGCACCCAACACAGGTCTTAAAGTTCAGATTGAATTTTAAAATGGATAATAACTTGATTTATACATCCACTAACATGCATTAGACTGCGTGAATCTAGGATCAGACTTCAGTTTTGGTAAGTCTGATCTTGATCTACACCCTCTTCAGATATTTCACTGATCGGCTTTGGTTACATGTATCATTTTATATACCGGTACATTACGTTGCGTGAATCTAGGATCAGATTGTAATTTTGGTAAGTCTGATCTTGATCTACACCGTCCTCAGATATTTCGGATTGTTCTAAAATTTTGTCATTTGGTGAGCAAAATAAAGATTATGTGTTAAGTTATAAGTTATAAGTTAAATAAACTGAAACTTTTTTCCCAATACCTATTGAGTACCCAGATAATAAAACTTCATTTCAAATTTCCATTGCGCGGGATAGGCGCAATGGAAAAACAAAATTCGCATTGGAAATATAATTTACTATAATATAAGTTGTAAAGTAAAGTATTTGGTAACCACGTATGGTTTCAAATGCGTTTATTTTATTTATATATAGTCATTGACCGATTATATCTCCAGTTATAAACGAAATACAATATTTTTGTAATCATGGCTGAAAAAATATATGTCGCATTTTTTTTTTTCGTTATGCAGTTATTCTCAGATGGCGAAATTGAAAATAGATATAAAAGTAGCATAAAATGTAAATCGGGCATTTGAACGTTTTCCAGCCCGAAAACCCATACTTTATCTTGACAGTTGGTTATATGACAATGTAGGTCACTATTGTCATGTCAATTTATTAGAAAACAATATCTACTTTTTTCTCAAATGAAGAATAACTAAAAAAATTGAAGTCGGATATATTCTCTTGACTGCATATTTGTTTAATAATGGAAAGAAAAAAATCATTTTCGGGCGACCTTTGACGCTCTTGCGTCTTCTTTTTCTCTTGTTGTACTGTATTGTACTGTTCTTTATTGTATTGTCATGATTCCAGAAATATCACCACAACTTCATCATATTCCCACACTGCAAATTATTTTGAACCTATCCATATTGGAGATAATACATACAACTACTCAAACCCCTTTCAGTTGATAGCACACTTCTCTGAATTGAATGAAAACATTGTGGGAAAAGGAGAAAATGCTGATTACCAGCATTTTCTTCTTTTCCCTCAATGTTTTCAAAATTTAAGGCTTCTTTCTCTGGGTTCTTAAAAGTCAGGACTATGTCGTAATCAGTTAATCACCTATCTGAATACAGTCCCACAAAATCAATTGATGCTTAATTGATCATGTTACACTTTAATAAGCCTTGACTCTTTACGACACAATCCCGACCTTTAACGACCCTGAAAGAAAAGCCTTTTGAAAACATTGAGAGATAAGGAAAAAAATGCTGGTAACCAGCATTTTCTCCTTTTCCCAAAATGTTTCCTACCCTGCTGTAAACAACTCTCAATTTTTGGGTTACTTTTATTTTGTCGTCTGCAAGTGCTTTCAATTGGACCAGTCTAAAATTTTGTCGTTTGGTAAAGAGTTAAAAAATTCTAGGGTAATTTCTAAAAAATTCTAGGGTGATATCTAAAACCATAGATGGCTATGTATCACTTTAAAAATTTAGTTTCTTCCATTTGTCTGAATACAACAAAATTTTAGACTAACCTGCTGCTTCAGACAACATTGTTCGGACAAGATTTTTTTTTCCCCTTTCCATACAATTTTTGACAGATTATAAGATGTTTACTGCCACAAGGTGTTTAATGCCATTTCAGCATTATTTCAGTTATACTGTGGTAGCTAGTTCACCTATCCATGCCTCCCTGGATTTTCTTTCACCAGAACTCTGCACCATATTCTTTCCAGGCCACAGGCTGCTTTCCCACATTAAGCATCATTGAAGCAATAGTCAGCAGTAAGAGAGGAATGAACCCTGCCACAATGGCTATCATCAACCCTTGGAAAGACATTGGCTGAGCAGGGGATCAAACTGGAGACGCCTGCGCTAAAGTCACATATGCTACCTACTGGCTTACTGGGGCTTGGTTCTCACAGTCATTCTGTATTGTTTTTAAGACATAAGTATCAAATGAAGTATCTAAAAACACATGCACAGGTGCACTGTTAGCTGTAATATGACCTTAAAGCTGTTAAAACAGTGCTAAAGTCCAATGCACACTAACAGAACAGAATTACAATATTTTGTAAAAAGTTCAAAGATTCAGGACTTCTGTTATCAGTAAAATGATAAAGCAAAAATATAAAATGTGAATAGATTCTAAACCCTTTAACCCTTTACCAAACATCAAAACTTTAGACTGGTCCAAATTCAAAGTATTTGCAGACGACAAAATGAATGTGACTAAAGAATTATAATTTGTTTTAGGAAGGGAAAAAAAAAACATTGAGAGAAAAGGAGAAAATGCTGGTAACCAGGATTTTCTCCTTTTCCCACAATTTTTTCAAAAGGCTTCTTTCACAGGAGTGTTAAAAGTCGGGATTGAGTGGTAAAGAGTTAACCCTTTACCCCATAAGGCATTTCTATGGTATCTCTGATTGACCGTACATAACAGCAAGGATGAAGCAGTTTCTTATGTGTATATGGCATCTTTTGATAGTATAGAAAACATTGTGACAAAAGGTGAAATTGCTCGTCATAAGCAATTTCACCTTTTGCTACAATGTTTTCCAAAGGCTCCTACAAGCAGTGCGTTGAAATGAGTATCTGTGGAGTAAAGGGTTAAGCGCTTTCACAACTACAATTGCCTTAGTGGCTGGTGAAGACCAAGATCAGACTACACAAAAAATACAAACTGGACTTTGATGTTCATTGTCTGCATCGCCAAGACATTTGGCACAAGAGCAGCCTTGAAACTGCAAACATTTGAGTTTTATTTCTAGATTAGATATCGCTTTTATTTATTCAGCACTCTAAAGGTTAATTCAATAGAGATGACATAAATTACATCAGAAAATGTATCTTTAATTGCCTTTTGCAGTGCATTTGTCTAAATACCCTTTACATTATTTAAAATTTACCCTTTATCAAACAATCCCGTTTTATGACCCTGAGGATGAGATTCATTGAAAACTTTGTAGGACAGAAGAAAATGCTGGTTACCTGCATTTTCTCCATTACCTACAATGTTTTGACATTCTTCCCCCGAGAAAGAAGCCTTTAGAAAACATTGTGGGAAAAGGAGAAAATGCTGGTAACCAGCATTTTCTCCTTTTCCCACAATGTTTTCTACCCTTCACAAAACAAATTTCAAATTTTCAGTCACTTTTACTTTGTCATCTGCAAATGCGATTTGGATAAGCCTAGAATATTCTTGTTTGGTAATGCGTTAAATTAATGCTTACAGTTTGAATTAACCCTTTACCAAAGAATCCCTGGTTTTTGCACCCCTGAGATAGAAGCCTTTAGAAAAACATTGTGGGAAAACGAGAAAATTCTGGTAACCAGAATTTTCTCCTTTCACATGATGTTTCAACCCTGCTGGAAAAAAAATTCTATTTTTGAGTTACGTATATATTGCCGTCTGCAAGTGCTTTCAATTTGAACCTGTCTAAAATTTTGTCGTTTCATAAAGAGTTAAATTAGATTTTCATTTTAGTAAAAAATTAAAAAGCTTCGAAAAACAAATTGGACAACAACTTGGGTTCTGAATTTTATATAGATCGACTGTATGATTTAAATGACTGTATGATTTCAATGCAAACTGAAGACAAATCTTTATTTATTGTGCAGTTCTTTTTTCTGAAAAACTTAAAACTGATCTTCGGAGTATCCCATAAGATTGACAGATTCATCTTAAAGCCTAAGTTAAAGACCAGATGCCAAATAGCTGAAAACCCTTATGCTCTTTCAGTAGTCTTTAAGTTCTTACAAAAGCTCAAAATTTTTTACTGGTCCTTGATAAATACAACATTTTCAAATGATAAAACATCCTTTAGAAAGGGTAAAAAAATTCAAAGATGGAAAAAACAACAAGCACTTTTATTGAAATGATATCCCCCACCGAAAAATTCACTTGACCACTTAAATCCTGAGTCAGTGATTTTTCAGTAAATCATATATTTCTCTGCCTTTGGCAGGGGATAAAAATGTTTGCTACCAGCATTATCTGCTTTTCAAATAATGTTTTCAAAAGCAGGTTCGTTCAATTTAAAGATTGCTTTCTAAAGGGTGAAAATATTCTTTCCCAGAATTCATGGATAGGTGACTGGCTGTCCCAGTAAAGCTGAAATAATGTTGAAAATGGCATTAACCCTTTACTCCATAGATACTCATTTCTATGCATTGCTTGTAGGAGCCTTTGGAAAACATTGTGGCAAAAGGTGAAATTGCTCGTGATGAGCAATTTCACCTTTTGCCACAATGTTTTCTACACTATCAAAAGGTGTCATATACACATAAAAAATGGCTTTATCCTTGCTGTTATTAAGGGTCAATTAGAGATACCATAGAAATGCCTTATGGGGTAAAGGGTTAAATCCAAACAAACACACAATCTTTTTTTTTTCAACAAAATGTTTGAAATCCTTCCTGACCTCAGGGATATCAACACTCTGGATAGTGTGGTAAAAGCTTAACTCTTTACCAAATGACAACATTTTAGACTGGTCCAAATTAAAAGCACTTAAAAACGAAAAATAAAAAAAAACTCAAAAATTTAAATTTGTTTCCAGCCAGGTAGAAACATTGTGGGAAAACAGAAAAAAAGCTGATAACCAGCATTTTCTGTTGCAGCATTTTCTTCTATTCCCAAAATGTTTTCTTTTGTTTTCTTATCTTTCAAAGACATTCCCTTCACATTCACTATGCCCTTTGGAAATTACAGCTTTCAATTTTGATATGTCTAAAATTTTGTCATGTGATAAGCAGGTAAACACTGCAACAAACAAAAACTGAAGGCATATCCAAAAAAATGAAAAAAAAATCCAAGTGATTAGATCAAGGAAGGACTTGCGTCAAAAATCTATGGATAAAAAACAAGATCATGCGGGGGAAGTGTTCAAGGAGCTAGATAGGTAAAGTAATTGTTATCAGCATGGAATAAACCCAACAAATGAGCCATGAATTACCTCCCTTGTGTTGAGAAAACAATCTAGGCGTATATCTTTATTACAAGCGCACAGTATCAACAGCTCGAGTCATCAAACAAGAAAATTGGCATAATACGAATAACAATTTTCAAGCGAGTGTAAACCTAGTAAAATAAACATTGAAACTTGGTTTTGACAAGGTTGATATTTTGGAGGCAGCTGCAGGCTTGTTCTGTAGACATAGATCATTCACTTGACGGAATCTGCTTGATGTGAAATCAGCATTTTTTGTGTGAGGAGCAAGACAATGCATGTAAAAATGTACCAATGTTTTTTTTTAAAAGCTCTCTAGCTTATACAGAGAGAATCATATCACAGCTTTCATAGTAATTTTTCTCTTATTTTTTTCCCTAACCCTTTACCACACAATCCCTAGTTGTAACGACCCTGTCAAAGAAGCCTTCTGAAAACATTGTTTGGAAAAGGAGAAAATGCTGGAAACCAGCATTTTCTCCTTTTCCCACTATGTTTTCTATTCTATCAAAGAAAAATTACACCATTTGAGCCACACTGAAATTGGCCTCCGCAAATGCCTTCAATTTGGACAAGACTAAAATTGTGTTGAATGGTAAAAGGCATCTTCGCGAGCCAAGGATACTAACTCCACTTTGTTCGTTATGTACCTTGGCCGCTCGCCTCTTTAAAAATCGAAACTCCCGCTCCGCCACCTATCGAATATCACAAGTTGCGTAACCTTTGCTGATGTTATTTCTGACCAATCAAGATGCTCGTAAAAAAATTGTTGGGCAATGCATCAAATATGGCTGCGCTTTCGGAATCATCAGATCAGAAACAAGACGAACAGACATACGATAATCCGCAATCATTTGGCTGTAGAACCCGTCCTAATACTTCACATAATTGATCGTAAACTATATAAAACTTATTAAATATCAATCGTCTACTCTTTTTTGGCAAATTTTCGTCACAGACACGACAACTTTCGTTTTTGATGGGCGCCGCCATTGTTGTTTTCTGTTTTGCGAAAGATTTCTTGTTATGAATGGTTTGATTGGACGCAATGGGTTTTGATCGCATCCAATGAAATGGCGCAGCGGGAGCTTCGATTTTTAAAGAGGCGAGAGGCCAAGGCTACTACCTTAGTATCCTTGGCTTGTGAAGATGGGTAAAAGGTTAAAGCAAGCAATTCTCAATCCTAAAGACAAGCAATAACTGTTGCAAATTCAAATTTTAGTTGTTACCCTTATATTGCCTAATTAATGAGACAGATAATGGAATGTTTTCATTCTGTCAATTGGTATCCCACAATGTTTTTTACAGGCTTCTTTCTCATGGTCGTCAAAAGTAGGGATTGTGTGATAAGGGGTTAAACAAAGAGCAACATACAAGGAAAGAGGCCGAAAATCACAGTATGTCAGTACAATGATTTAACCCATTACCACACAATCCTGAGTTTTAACCACCCTTTAGGAGAAGGCTTTTGAAAACTTTGTGGGAAAAGGAGAAAATGCTGCTAACCAGCATTTTCTCCTTTTCCCACAATGTTTTCTTCCCTATCAAAAACAAGAATCATTCTTTCAGTCACATTTAATTTGGCGTCTGCAAATCCTTTGAATTTGGACCAGTATACATTTTTGTCGTTTGGTAAAGAGTTAAACAAGATGATCTAGTGGTGACCTTTTGAAATGGCTCGGTGCATCTTTTATTGGTACTTTCTTCTGCAACATGGAATACAGACTTTACCCTTTACCATAACCATAGATTTTTACACCTATGTGGTGGAATGCGTTGGAAAGATAATGGTAAAAGGAGTGATTGCTTGTAAAAAGCAATGGCTCCATTTCTGATAGTACTTTCCATGCCATTTAAAAAGTGACACTTTCCTTTCCCTGAAATGTTTTCCTTTGTGTCACTTGTACCAGTTTGGACTAGAAAACATGGTTTACCCTTCACAAGACAACACAATTTTAGACTTACACAAAACTGAAATCATTTAAAGACAACAAAATAAAAATGACTCAAATAATAAGGTTTGCCTTTAGAAGAGTAGAAAACATTTTGAGAAAAGGAGAAAATGCTGGTTACAAGTATTTTCTCTTTTTCCAACAATGTTTTCAAATGAAATTTTCCTCATGTAGCTAGAAACTTGTACAGTAAAGGGTTAATAGCTGACATGTGAAAGTTGAAATGATCCAGTGGTGGAATGTAGAAGCATGTTAAACTTAATTATGAATGGAAAATTTTTGTTCTTTACTCTCCCATCCTTTTACCTCATAGAAATGGCTTTTGATACCTTAGCATAAAAAGAACATTATCACATAGTGTGACATTAACCCTAATTACCACACAATCCTAACTTTTAACACCCCTGTGAAAGAAGCTTTGGAAAACATTGTGGGAAAAGGAGAAAATGCTGGTAACCAGCATTTTCTCCTTTTCCCACAATATTTTCTTCCCTTCCTAACACATATTTAGATTCTTTAGCCATATTTATATTGTCGTCTGTACTGGCTTTCATTTTGGACCAGTCCAAAATTTTGTAGTTTAGTATAGATGTTAATGTGAACGTGAACAAGGAAGCCTCCATGGATTGGCAGTTTAGTCTTCATCAAACATTCAGCCTCTGCAGAGCTGAAGCCATTTGTAGACAACCCAATTCAAACAAATGATGCTAATCATTGGGATATAGGATTTGTCTTTGAAAGGGTAGAAACAATTCTGGGCCAAAAGAAGAAAACTCTGCAGCACAACACATTTTATTTTCTACTTTTCCCACAAAGTTTTCTAATCTTTATAAGCAAATCAAATCTGAGTAATTAAAGTTACCTTAGTTACATCCTTAAGTTTTAACGACCTGAGGAAGAAGCAGCTTTTAATAAGTAAAATGCAAACAGGAAAAAACACTCTTGTCACCAGCATCATACTTCAAAAGCATTTGCAAACAACAAAATAAAAGTGACTGAAAATCTGAAATTTGTTTTGTGAAAGGTTACTAAGAAACATAGTTGGAAAAGGAGAAAATGCTGGTTACCAGCACTTTCTCCTTTTCCCACAATGTTTTCTAAGAGCTTTTTTTCTCAGGGTATTCAAAAGTAGGGACTGTGTGGTAATGGGTTAACTGCATCAAACATGTTTTCCAAGTCTCAAGTAAATATGACTTAAGGTGACAAAGTTCTGCTCTGGACAAGCAAGAATACTGTAAAAATGAAGAAAAAAAGAGAAATTACTCAAAATCCATGCTAGGTAGAGCTATTGGTCTTGGGCACCTTACTCTGTAATATTTCAACAAACATACATACCAAGTTAGAAGATTGATTGAATTTGCATTTTTTTATTGTCATCGCCGGTTTCCCATATGGGCAACGCTCCCTGAAGGCTGTTAGTATTGTTACAGGGGATAATGCAGATACAGGATGAAATCCATCCTAAGTTTCACCTGGTTCTTTAACATGCATCATCACATGGGACCTTGGTTTAATGTCTCATCCAAAAGACTTAGAAATTTTAGATGGCCAGCCGTGATCATCAAACCCACATCTGATCATGATCACGAGTCCTACGCTCTTTCAACTGAGTTATGCAGGCTGGTCCAAGTTTGAAGTTGTTCTGACTTGAGATGAAAAAGTTATATTCCGGACAAGCACAAATGCTATAAAATCATTTCCCCTACAAAAAGTAGTTATTGAGTTCATGAAGAGTTCATGGTATATGTTTTCAGTTCATGAACTCTTCATGAACTACCAAAGAACTTGTAGAAAAATTATTGAACTGTAATGTGGTAGTTCATGAACTGGTGGTTCATTAACTATATGCTCGTGAACTATTAATGGTGGTTCATGAAATAGTCACTTACATCATTTCATGAACAGACTATTCTTGAATAATTCATGAACTTGCTGTCTTTAAGAATTTCAAGGATTAAGAATTCAATAACTTAAATATTAAAGGCGGTACCATTCTAATTGAAAACAGCTATTTCCACTGTAATATTATCCTGAAAAAGGTGCCATGATTGAAAATGAGTAGTACTACTTTGACTAAGCCACTTTTTCCATCTAAGAATTATCATTTATAAATCTAGGCCACTCTATTCTCATTACAAAGGAGACAATAATTACCTCCCTTTTCTGAAAAATAAAATATCGACAAATAATTTCAAGATGGACTTCAAATGAATTTCTGGTCAGTTAGAAATGTGCAAAAATATAATATCAGTGTAAATCCTTATTCATCAACTAAGAAGAAATTTCTACAAGCATTAGGATGGTAATAACTTGAACCCACTTTTAGTTGTGCAATTTGCAGATATTTATTGCAAGGGGGTTAACCCTATTACTTAAACATGTAACAGTATTCAGTTACATTGTGGTAACAAGTGAAAATGCACTCTAATTTCTTCAAAAGCTGCATGCTGCTGCAACCTAACTGAATAAAGGTAACTGAAGGATTGGGGTATTTGATCAAAGGTTTTCTACCAATATAGAAAAATGTCTCAGACACCACAACCAGTTCATGAACTTTGATTCATGGAACTATTCATGGAACTCAGATTAAGAGCTGTTATTCATGAACAGTTAATGGAACCAACACAAAGGTTCATGAACAAAAATGGCTCATGGACCAATCATTTGCTGTTCATGGCATTGTTCAGGAATTGTTCATGAAATCAAGAAAAACTTTTCGCAGGGGTTATTATGTCATCTGCAAATTAATGCTTTAAATTTGTTTACCCTTAACCAGAAGACAAAATTAAGCCTTGTCCAAATTGAAAGCATTTGCAGATGACAATTTCAATGTGCTCAATCATTTGATGGGGTAGAAAACACCAGCATTTTCTCCTTTTTCCAAACTGTTTTCAAAAGGTTTCTTTCTGAGGGCTGTTAAAAGTCATCATTGTTTGGTAAAGGGTTAACGCCCAAAACTCTGTCTCTTTGTTGGCTAAAACTCATTTTTCTTGTGGCCTTATACACACGCAGCAACTTGAAATACCTGGATAGGACCCTTGAAAAATAATCAGAAAGTTGACTTTCAACCCTCTACTGCATAATCTAGTATTTAACTCTCAACTGAACGAACAAAAAATTTAGACTTCTCTGAAATGTAAGAATTTGCACATGACACAATATAAGTGACTCAAAAATTGGAACTTGACTTTGGAAGAGTAGAAAACATCGTGGGAAAAGGAGAAAATGCTGGTTACCAGCATTTTCTTCTTTCCCACAATGTTTTCAGAAGGCTTCTTCCTCAGGGTCATTAAAACAAGGAATTGTTTGGTTAAGGGTTAACCCATTACCACACAATCCCAACCTAAAATTAACGACCCCTAAAAGAAGCCCCTTGAAAATCTCTTAATCGGTAACCAGCATTTTCTCCTTTGCCCTCAATATTTTCTACCCTTCCATAAATAGATTTCAAAATTTTACTCATATTTATTTTGTTCTCTGCAAAATTAATGCTCTCAATTTGGACCAGTCTAAAATTTTGTCGTTTAGTAAAGAGTTAACATAACCCTAGGACAGAGATTTTGAAAACAATTTGAAACAAGAGGGCAATGATGGCCCTGTATCGCTCCACTGGCTAACTTGTAAAAACACTACAAGCCAAACATTACATTATTTGGCCAACTGGTTTCAAACTTGAGGGCATACAATTTTTTTTCCATAAAAACCAACAAAAAAGTTGTGACCCCTGGGCAAATCCAGTTTCGACCACAAAGCTATAATTACTTGAATCCTGATGGAGGTCTACAAGATAAAGTCCATGAGACAGGGCTAAATTTAGTGGTCCTAGTCTTCATTATGGTTAGTATCAAGATGACTTAGAAAGTCTTCATCACAAAAGCCTATGTAAAACTTGTGACCCCTGGTGTGGGGACAAACTTGACCCTAAGGCTATAATTTGGGCCCTCCTGGTAGAGGCCCACTAGATAAAGCTACATGCAAAATTTGGTAGCCCTAGGCCTTATAGCTAGGTGCAAGTAGATTTTTAAAAAATTCCCAATATGAGCCCGTGTAAAACTTGTGAACCCCAGGACAGGGCCAAATTTGACCCCAGGGCTACAATTTGGGCACCTTTGGTAGACAACCACTTGATAAAGCTAGATGCAAAATTGAGTAGCCCTAGGCCTTATGGCTTGGTACGAAAGGATTTTTAAAGTTTTCACTATATAAGCCCATATAAAACTTGTGACCCCGTGGCCGGGCCAAATTTTACCTCTGGGCTATCATTTGGGCACTCTGGGTAGAGGTCTACAAGATAAAGCTACATGCCAAATTTGGTAGCCCTAGGCCCTATGGTACCAGAAGGATTTCAAAGTTTTCCCTGTATAAGCCCATATATAACTTGTGACCCCCGGGGTGGGGCCAATTTTGAACCCAGGGCTAATATTTGAAGGAACTTGGTAGAGGTCCACTAGGTAAAGCTACATGCCAAATTTGGTAGCCCTAGGCCCTATGGTTTCAGAGAAGAAGATTTTTAAAAAATTTCAATATTTTTCAGTTTTGTTGCCATGACAACCAGAGTTTTTGAAGGAATAAAATTATTTCAAGGAATTCTGAAGAGGACCATGGCAGGATCATTTCTGTGAAGTTTCGTCAAAATTGGATGGGTAGTTTCAGAGAAGAAGATGTTTGAAATAAAAGTTAACGCACGCACGGACGGAAGCACGCACGGACGGACGGACGCACAACGGTCACCAGGCCATGACATAAGCCCGCTGGCCTTCGGCCAGTGGAGCTAAAAAGGAGCAATTGCTGGTAACCATCTGAGCACCAGTTAATTTGTTGTCTTCAAATGCTTTCTGTATGGACATGCCTGACATTTAAAACTGACATCTGATAAAAAGGCATCTCTTTAAAAAAGAAAAATTTAAGCCTTGTCCAAATTCAAAGCAATAGCAGACAACAAATTCAATGTTGCTAAAATGTTGAGATTTGTGTTTGAAAAGAGCAGAAAACATTGCAGTAAAAGGTGAAAATGCTAGTTACAAGCATTTTCTTCTTTTCCTTGCAATGTTTTCTAAAGCCGCTCTCCTCTGGACTCCTTAAAACACAGGATTATTTGATAAAGTGTTAAACGAAATATTCCTTTCCCCTAAATGGCCGTCATGAACAACAGCTTTGAAGGGCCTCATTAACAAGTGCCTATAATTTAATCTGTACAGGGATCCTCACAGATTAGGGATATCAACAGCCATTTTTGCCTCTCATGGCAATAAAACTATTCCGCTTATCTTCATACCTGTAGCCCATCATAAGTTGATAAATTACCTGGGGTTCTGGCAGAGATCATGTCTATTTTCACCCATACCTCAATCCTTTACCACACAATGCAGACTTTAAATAACCCTATGCAAGAAGTCTTTCGAAATTAAGGGAAACAGAGAAAATGCCTTTTCCAACAAATTATTTTCTACCCAATTAACTCTTTACCACACAATCCCGACTTTTAACGACCCTGAGAAAAAAAGCCTTTTGAAAACATCGTGGGAAAAGGAGAAAATGCTGGTAACCAGCATTTTCTCCATTTCCCACAATGTTTTCTACCCTTCCCAAACCAAGTTTCATTTTTTCAGTCACATTTCTCTTGTCGTCTACAAACGCTTTCAATTCTGACCAGTCTACAATTTTGTTGTTTGGTAAAGAGTTAATGACAAATTGCATCACTTGAGCTTAACTGCAAGAGTCGTCTGCAATTGCTCTCAATTTGGAAGGGTCTATAATTTTGTGGTGTGATGGACAGTTGAACAGTTTCACATTTTAATGAAGAAAAAGGCTATATTAAAGACATGGACAGAAAAGAATAAATAATTCTGGTATTCAGCCTCTTCTGCTATTTCTCTAATTTTTTTCCCCACATGATCCCAACTTTTAATGACATTCAAGATAGATTGATTGATTGTATAGAGCTTGAAGCTGTTAAATTTTATCAACATTATTTCAGATATACTGTGGCAGCCAGTGCACCTATCCAAGCTTTCCTGGAGTCTCTTTTAACAGTACTTCCTACTATTCTTTCCAAGCCACTGGCTGCTTACCCACATAACTATCGTCATAACAATGGTCAGTGGTGGGAGAGGAATGAATCCTGTCTCAAAGGCTATCATCAATCCTGGGAAAGAAATCGGCTGAGCCAGGGATCGCTACCAACTGACCTACCGGGGCTCAGCATGATATTCAAGGGGAAGACGAAAATTTTGCAGGAAAAGAAACACTTTCTCCTTTTTATACAGTTTTCTACTGACTACACAGGCTGAACCAAAACTTTTTGGAAATGTTTTAAACCCCCTTTTCACAGAACGAAGCTGCAAATGTTTTGTTTGTAGGCTTCACTTTACAAGTAGATGGTTTAGATCAGGGAACATACTGTACACTCTATACAGTCTGAAAACACCCCTGTATTCACCTAAATACCCTGTTCTCACAGATGATCTGAGAATCTTGATTAACTCTTTATGAAAAGACAAATTTTTGGACTGGTCCAAATGCAAAGCATCTGCAGGCAAAAAAGTGAAATCTTACTATGATGATTTCCGACTCTGATAGGGTAGAAAATATTGTGGGAAAATGCTGTTAACCAGCATTTTCTCCTTTTCCCACAATGTTTTTGATAGGCTTTTTTCTCAAGGACGTTAAAAGTCAGTATTTTGTAGTAAGAGAGTTAAACCTAATCATTCAAGAACATGCATGTATGTCACAGAGGATATTTCTTCATACATTCTTGTCCCCTTCTGTCATACAGATCCTAGACTAAACACCTGGAAAAGCTTCATATTCATTTTGCCGAGTGGATGAGATCTAAGATTTAATACTCAGATCGGTGGTGAGAATGGGCCATAAACGCACTGAAAAGGTGCAAATATTAAAATTGCAAAAAACTTATCATACTCAGTGATTGAGAAAGATATTTTTTATTGTTATTAATTTTCACTTCAGTACATGATAAAACGATTTTCAACCTATACCGATTTCAAGATTACTGTGTGTTTATGTGAGGTTTATCAAGATTTCATCACTTAACTCTTTGTTACACAAGCCCAACTTTTAACAACCTTGAGAAAGAAGCCTATAGAAAACTGTGTTAAATGTTGTGGGAAAAGGAGGAAATGCTGGTAACCAGGATTTTTTCCCTTTCCAACAAAGTTTTCTTTCCTTCTCTCTATAGCAACATTACCCAGGGAAAGTGAAAGTGCTAATGGTCTCAGTGCACCAACGGTATTACCATGTGTTAAAAATACATAGGTGCACTTTTGGTTCCCTATCCATAACAAATACACATGATGCTAGGGAACATTTGCCATATACATCGTTAAATCAAAGGTTAACAAAGCCACACTCTGCCAAGTCATTTCTTATAGTCTATATCTGAGTAAACTTGCAGCAAACAACTGTTACCAACCATACCAAATAACAAAAATTTGAATTTGGAAGTATATACAAGCAAAAACTTATGATAAATGCATGAATCCCCTGGGAAAAGTAGTTATTATGTTCATGAACAGTTCCCAGTATGTTTTCAGTTAATGAAGTGTTCATGAACTATCCAAGAACTGGTAGCAAAATTCTTGAACTGTCACATGGTAGTTCATGAACTGGTGGTCAATGAACTCAATATTAATGAACTATTACAAACAGTTTATGAAATAGACCTTGACATCAGTTCATGAATTGATTATTCTTGAACAATTCATGAAGTTGCTATCTTTCAGAAGTTCAAGGAAGAACTCAATAACTTAAATATTTAATGTGGTACCATTCTAAAGGAAAACAGCTATATCCACTGTAATATTACCCTAAAAAAGTTGCTACAATTAAAAATGTGTATCGATCATTATACTACTTTGACCAGACCACTTTTTCCTTCTAAGAATTATCATTTATAAATCTAGGCACTCTCATCAACTGTTTATAAACAGTTTATAGAACCAAAACAAAGGTTCATGAACAAAAATGGTTCATGAACTGGCCATCTGCTGTTCAAGTGATTGTTCATGAACTGTAGTTCAGGGATTGTTCATGAATTCAAGAACTACTTTTTGCAGGGGATTACATGCTATTAGCAATTTCCAAGGATTTCTCATAATCTTTTGAAAAAAAATTCTTTGAAAAGAATTATTGTTACATCTTATGTATTAATTATGTTCTATTACTTACTAAGATAATAAGAATAAAAATATGCATGTGATATCATTTTTTTCTGACTTCTCAACAGGACTGTTAAAATTCACAAAAAAGCCAAATTAAAATAATTGGTGTAGCCCTTACACAATCCCTACTTTCATTAAGACGCTGATAAAGAGACTAATTGCCAATACTCTTGTAAATGTTGCTGGAAATGATAGAAAACATAGTGGGAAAAGGAGATAATGCTGGTTACCAGCATTTTTCCCTTTTCTACAATGTTTTGAAAGGCCTCTCTGTCAAGGTTGTTAAAACTTGATTTTGAGGTAAAGGGTTAACCCTTTACCATACGAAGAAATTTTAGACTGATCCAAATTGACAGCATTAGTGGATGACAAAATTAAAGTGACTACATTAATGAAATTTGTTTTCGGAAGGATAGAAAACATTGTGGAAAAGGAGAAAATGCTGGTAACCAGCATTTTCCCCTTTTCCACATTGTTTTTAAAGGCTTTCTTTCTCAGGCTCATTAAAAGTCGGGATTGTGTGGTAAAGAGTCAAGCAATATTTTCTCCTTTTTCCACAATATTCTCCACCCTTTCCATAGCACATATCATCATTTAATATGCCGTCTGTAATTGCTTTCAATTTGGATTGCCCTTTGGTTAAGACTAAACAATGATATTTCAAACTTTTCCAATTTCAAAGCTATTATCAAATGCAGACAACAAAATTTTTCATACAGTGGAAATTGTCCATTGTCTTGCCCAGCAAACATCAAAGGCGAAGGAAAAAATATGGGTTACCAGCATCTCCTTTTCCCAACATGTATGCAAAAAATTCTTTCTGTCAGGGTTGTTAACCCTTTCCCACACAATGACAAATTTTGTCGATCCTTGGAAAGAAGCCTTTGCAAACATTGTGGCAAAAGGAGAAAATCTCCTTTTCCCACAATGTTTTCTACCCTATCAATAAACAATTGCACCATTTAAGCCACACTGAAATTGTCGTCTGCAAATGCTTTCAATTTGGACAGGGCTAAAATTTTGTTGTCTGGTAAAAGATTAACCCTTATCCTGCTAAATAAAAGAAATGGAACTTTCAAGTTGATAGTAAAAATCTAAATATCGTTATCTGAAATGTATTTTTGGAGGACATCTATCTCAGTGTTGGACAGTGTAGATCCAAGTTCACACTGCAAATTCTGTGCAGTCAGTCTGATCTGATCTTGATCTACTGTCCGTAAAAGGACAGTTAGTTGCCATTAGCAGCCTGTGGGGTTAAAACACATGGTTGTGAGGTAAATGGGTTTTTAAACAAGAGGACCATGATGGTCCTACAGTGGAGCTCCGTTATAACGCTGTCGGTGGGGAGCCACAGTCGTCAACAGCGTTATATCCGGGGTTACGTTTATAACGCTGATCCCCCCCCCCGGCCACACACTACCCGCAGCCCATCCGCCAACCATTGCCAGACTACATAGGACATTGAACAATTTAGATTCTTTTGTACGTAACGCCTGAACTATTCCCAGTTAGTTTCTGTCAGCAAATCTGATCATCAAATAACGTTAGAACTAAGTAAAAGAGCTTATCTTACCTTTAGGACCGTTTCTTAAAGAATTATTCAGCCGCTGTTTTGCTAAATTACAGCAAGATTCATTCCAAAATTAAATTAAACAGTATTGTGTTGGATTGCAGACGGTGCCGCCGCCATGTTTTTTAATCATGCTGACGATTGCATAACAAACCCTAATCGGCAATGACGAAAGAAATCTTTTTAATAATCAAACGAAATAAGACCCCCGTACTCGATGAAAGTCACAGGGGAATTTAACCTACTATCCGTAAAGAAATCACATCAGTCGTTTATCCACACATTGTTTGCATTAAAGTTTGCATTAGTGGTACATGTATGACGTAACACACCAATAATGCAAAGCGAGATGGGTTGTAAGTGCAAGTGTTCATCGTACACACTTAAACCGTTTCGCCTGAAGAATTTACACCTGGCTATGGGCTGACCTCCATTCAAAACTATGCAATCACGCAATAAGCCAGTATCTCTGTTGCTTTATATTTTCTGATACAACCCTTCTGCGTATCGTAATGATAATTGCAAGAGTACCCCAGTCGTGTCACGTGCACGTTGTGTAGTCTGTAGAAAGAGAGTCATTCGGCTATTTTCTGATATCGCCATTACGATCTACATACAGACAGACATTTTGACGTAAAGTTTGTATAATGCAAGATTGTCTGCAAAGACAATTATGGGACGAAGTCCTTTTGTTACCTACTGTGCGTGTATTTCTCACAGTAATTGTGCAAAGCCATAGGTGATAAATGTAATCAACAAGGTAAAGGTGTGAAAAATTGTCACGTTATGTGTACGGTATCGATTTTTAATTTGACCGAGAGGTCTTTTTTTTTTACATCGAAGATTCTTGTGAGAGCAACGGTGGATTCGGATCAGACTCGAAAATGGTCAACCCCCGAAATTTTGGGAGCCAAAGGACACCCGCGTTATAACAGAATCAGCCCTATAGCGCACTTCGTTATAACGGGGTTCCACTGTATATCACTCACCTAAGTACTAAGCATTCAAGGTCTACAATGAAGATAATTACCAAATATTGAGGTTCAAGGGCAAATGATAATGAAACAAGAACAGAAAATTGTCGCAAGATAGGCAATCCCACCACCAGTTGTCAAGGAGGTATAATAGTTGCAAAGAACAGGTAATGTAACAAACATGTTTATCAAGTCTAAAGTCAATTTGACTTGAGACTTCAAAATTCCACACTGGACAAGCAAAAACTACTGTAAGTATGAAGATCAAAGTGAAATTATTCAACATCTGTGCTAGGTAGAATTATTGTTCTTGTAATCAGTACTCGGTAATATTGCAACAAATACCAATTTTGAAGTCGTTCTGATTTGAGATGACAAAGTTATATTCCAAACAAGCACTAAATGCAGACTCATGAGACATTTTATCGAGATAAACATTCTAACTAATTTACAGTTCAGCTTGGCAAGAATTGTGGTCCCTAGAATGCTCACAAGAAGATTCTTGAAGATTTCCCTCCTTATCTGTGAAATCTGAGACCAACAACATAGGGCTAACTTTCACACCAGGGCCATAATTGTAAGTATTATGGTAGAGGGCCACTAGATGATGCTACATGCCAAATATGAAAGCTCTAGCCCTTATAGTTTGGGAGAAGAAGATTTTCAAAGATTTCCTTCTTTATCGTTATGTGAAATCCGAGAACCCACAACACAGGGCCATTTTCAATACTGAGGTAATAAATTGAGGTATTTTGGTAGGAAACCAATAGATGATGCTACATGCCAAAAATGAAAGCTCTGGCCATTACCATTTGGGACAGAGAGATTTCTACAGATTTTCTTCTTTATCTTGATGCGAAATCCGACACCCACAACAAAGAGCCAATTTTTTACATCAGGGCCATAATTTGAAGTATTTTGGTAGAGGGATACTAGATGATAATACATGCCAAATATGAAAGCTCTGGCCATTACCATTTGGGACAAGAAGATTTTTAAAGATTTCCTGCCTTGTTTCTATGTGAAATCCAAGACCAACAACAAAGGGCTAATTTTCACACCAAGGCCATAATTTGAAGTATTTTAGCAGAGGGCCACTAGATGATGCTGCATGCCAAATATGAAAGCTCTAGCCCTTACTGTTTGGGTTAAGAAGATTTTTAAAGATTTCCTTCTTTATCTCTTTGTGAAATCTGAGACCCCACAACATATGGCCATATTCAACACTAATCCCATAATTTGAAGTATTTTAGTAGAGGGCCACTAAATGATGCTACATGCCAATTATGAAAGCTCTAGCCCTAATGATTTGGGACAAGAAGATTTTTAAAAATTTCCTTCTTTATCTCTATGTGAAATCCGAGAACCCACAACATAGGGCCATTTTCAACACCAGGGCCATATTTTGAAGTAATTTGGTAGAGGGCCACTAGATGATGCTACATGCCAAATATGAAAGCCCTAGACCTATAGGTTTTGGACAAGAAGATTTTTAAAGTTTTTTTTACTTGGTTGCCATTGCAACCAGAGTTCTTCATGGAATTCAAATCTTGGAAATATTTTGAAAGTGCATCACCTAAGGATAATTTCTGTGAAGTTTCATTGAAATCTGATGGGCGGTTTCAGAGGAGAAGATTTTTTAGTAATTGTTTAGACAGACAGACAGACGGACTGACAGACAGATGGATGACGGACAATGACCGATTACAATAGCTCACCCCAAGCACTACGTGCTCAGGTGAGCTAAAAATTGGTAAACAAGTAAATTTAATGGGAGGTAAAAGTTGTCTGAAGTGCCCCATCTCTTTATCACCAAATCACATTCAGAGAGAAATCTTTCATGTTCCTTACTCTTTAAATGCCACACAATGGTAGGGGAAGAAGGCATTTGAAAACATGATCTGAAAAAGGGGAAACGCTGGTAACAAGTGTTTTTTCCTATTGGCACTATGTTTTCCACCTCGCAAAACAAAGAAATCATCATTTAAGTTATGCTTGGTATTTTGTCTGCAATCTGCAAATGATTTTAATTTGGTTTCGTAGTATTGTAGTTTGGTAATGATTTAATTCCCTGATGTGGCTTTACCCTTGAAGCTTAGCTTTTGCTTCATATGCCTTTGTAGATAGTAGAGATCAAGATCATAATACAGAATGTGCAGTCTGATCTTCTCTATACATTGTGTGATATTTGGATACATATATTGGCAAAAACAAGCATAAAATAACATTTTTCCCCTGATTTTTGTACAGGTAAGGTCCATTTTACTAATTCAGTACTGGTTTTAAAAAGAATTTATTATAATGATGAATTTGACTTTTTTTGATGTGTGACAAGGCAAAAAAGCAGGTATTTACAGGCTTTTCTGACAATGGGAAATACCCTGTCATGGATAGTTGAGCCACATTGAGCTTAAATGTCACTTGGTAATTGTGGCTCAATTTCGACAAGTCTACAGTATGTTACCATCTTTGCAAGCCAAGGGTGATGATCCACTATGCTACTATACCCTTGGTGGATCAAGCTTGATCTCTACATTCCCCAATTCACATTTTTCATCGGTTGCAGCTAGCTCCAACTGCACCAATCAAATTGCTCATAGTTTGGATAAAAATAGAACAGGATCTGTAATGATTTATAATCGAAAAAACGTAAACGAACAATATTTACATAAAGTTTCAGTGTGACCAATCAATTATCAGAGGTTTTGGGCTATATCCCAGCACCTGACCATGGAATGTTGAAGCATGTTTGTGGTTTTTGCTTTACGTTGAATTATTGTATTAGTAAGCGGTATGTAAAACGATATTTTATTGGCTATAAGAAATATAATAATAACCAGCATCTGATAGGGGGCGTATTGCAGGAATCTCGAAATCGGATTAGATCCGCCAAGGTAAGATCCATGTAGTGATCGTAACCTTGGCTCGCGAAGATGATATGTTACATACAATACGGACATGAATATCATTACAACAGCGTTCATTCCTCTCTAACAGCAGCTGATTGTTACATGATGGTTATGTGAGAAAGCAGCCAGTGGCTCGGAAAGAATTTTTGGTGATAAGCCAGTAAAAGAAACTCCAGGAATGCATGGATAGATGCAGTGTCGGCCACAATATAACTTTAATAATCTAGAACAGTGATAATCACTATACCAACAAATCAACAAGTCTACAAATTTGTAGTCTGGTAAAGTATGGACCAAGTTAGAGCTTGGTCAAACCAGGTAACAGGTATGCAACAGAGGGAAAATGGACAAAATATTCGGAGTTTGGTTATCCCGTGACAAAATTCATCTCCTCTGCCACTCGAGGCTCATGCAATTGATGTGCCAAGCATAGAATTTTGCCACACAATGACTGCATTTGTACAGCACATGTAACGTGAAAAAAAGCATGTTTACCAGATATGTACCGGATAGTAAATGGTCTATTAATGATATCACCGTACAAGTAACGGACTTGTTCCAGATAAAGCAGAAGTACAACGCATGAGAACCTGACAAAACATTCTTCAAATGTACCAAACACCAACTAACGAGGAACATACTCGTCACATGACAGGCACAGGGTATAAATTGTCAGGTGCATCTAAAGTCCATCATTTGCATGTCTGTCTGTTTTGTCTGGTGGAAATTTGTTAACATACTCAAAACTCAAGAAGCAGATTCACCAGATACAAAACTAACATAAAGCGGAAAAGAATGGACACAGATAAATGATTTATTATCAAAAAAAAAAGTTACTCATCTGCTAGGTTGGTGTCACCAAGGCTTTAACCCTTTCCGAAACAATCGAGGGTTTTCATGACCTTGATGAAGATGCCTTCTGAAAACATTGTGGACAAAGGATAAAAAGAATTTTCCCACAATTGTTTTCTTACCTTCCAAAAACAAGTTTAATTCCTTAGTCATATTTCCTTTGTCGTCTGCAAATTCTTCCAATTTGGAATAGTCTAAAATTATGTCCTTTGGTAAAGATTTAATTTCATTTATAAGGTTGTCCTAGACCAAGCATATCAGTTTTGAGTGGTAGTTGTTGTTGATGCTGATTGTATCTTACACAACAATCACAAAATGATTAGTGAGCTGTAAAATCATTTACCTACCACCCACTAACTCTTTACCAGACCACAAAATTGTACACCTCTCAAAACTGAACTTTTGAAGAGGGACATTTCCTTAACTCAACCAAACATAATCCCTCATTTTTATAAGCCAGAGGAAGACACTTTCAGAAAACATTATGGGATAAAGACAAAATGCTGGCTACCAGTACTTTCTCCTTTGCTTACAATGATTTCTACTCTTCTAAAGCCAACTTTTTGCCGTCTGCAAATGCTTTCAATTTGAACCAGTCTAAAATTTTATTGTATGGTAGTGTTGAATGTGACTCAATAAAATCTTAATGGGATAAATTTTGTTTCGACTCTATACCACACAGCAATAATGTAGCCTTGTCCAAATTGAAAGCAAGAGCATACAACAGTTTAAATATGGCCCTCACAATGGAATTTCCCTTTGATAGGATAGAAAATATTGTGAGAAAAGGAAAAAAAAATGCTTGTCCTCTTTTCCCACAATGTTTTCCAAAGCCATCTTTTTTCATGGTTGTTACGAATGCTTGCGCAGAAAACATTTCACGCTAAGAGCAATAATTGCTTGTTAGATTGTTTGCATGTGTTCCATGACTTTTCCAACATTTTTTCAGTTATATCTCCGTGACCAGCGCACCTATCCATGCTTTCCTACAAAGTTTCTTATACCATTACTTCATACAATATTCATCCAAAGCCAGCATCTTCACCAGCCAAGGATACAATAGTTACGTGGATCTTACCTTGGCAGATTGAGCCCGATTTCAAGATTCCCGCGATATGCCCCTATTGGATGCTGGTTATCATCCCCCTTTACATCATATCTCTGGTAGCCCATGAAATATCATTTTACAAACCCGTAACAAATACAATAATTCAACATGAATCAATAACCACAAAGGTACTTTGGACATTCCATCGTAAGGTGCCGGAATATAGCCTAAATCCTCTGATAATTGAATGGTCACACTGACTTTCAGTAAATATTGTTTGTCAATGTTTATTTGGTAATATATCATTACAGATACTGTGCACATCCACGAAGTCATCCATGTTTACCTTCTTTTTATTTTAAAGGTTGCGACCTTGTTCTATTTTTATAAAAAATAAAATGCAACAAGCGATTTGATTTGTACAGTTGGAGCTAGCTGCATCCAATGAAAATGCATATTGGGGAAATGTAAAAATCAAGCTTGATCCGCCAAAGGTAGATTAGTGTAGTGGATTTTAACCTTTGGCTTGCGAAGACGCAAAGGCCAGTGGCTGAAGGAGAGTCACTTGCAGGAGCTGATCAACAGACCCACAGGTAGCATCTTCCTACAATGCTTTTACTCTTTACCACACATTTCCGTCTCTTAACCCTTTACCACACAATTCTGATTTTTAGTGACCCCCAAGGAAGAAGCCTTTTGAAAACATTGTATTTACCAGCATTTTCTCCTTTATCCACAATGTTTTCTAACCTACCAAAGACAGAAATCATCATTTGGGTTACATTCAATTTGTCGTTTACAAATGCTTTGAATTTGAACCAGTCTAAAATTTTGTTGGTTGGTAAAAAGTTAATGACTCTGAGAAAGAAGCCTATAGAAAACTTTGTGGGAAAAGGCAAAAATGCTAGGAACTAGTATTACTCTTTTTTCCACAATTTTTTATACTGTATCACAGCAAGAAATCATCATAGTACCAAGATTTGATTAGTTGTCAGAAGATGATTTGAATTTGGTCCAGTCTAAAAATTTGTCATTTGGTAAAAAGCTTTTTTTCTCATGGTATATTTAAAACAGCAGTTACCTGTATTTTCTGCTCATCAGCTGAGCCCAGGTAGCTCAGTCAGAAGTGTACAAGACTTGGGAAGAGTAGGTTGTTGGTTTGATCCCCAGAGCAGCCAATTTCTTTTCAAGGGTTGATGATAATTATTGTGACAGGATTCATTTCTCTCTCACCTGCTGACCATTTTTTGGACTATGCTTAAATGAGAAAGCAGCCAGATTTAGAAAGAATATTGTGTGTAGTACTGGTAACAGAACCACGAAAGCATGGACAGGTGCACTGTCTGTCAGAATATAACTGAAATAATCTTGAAAACAGCCTTTAATACCATTCATTTAATCAATCCTCTAAAAAGCTATCTACAACAAAGATTATTTAAATTTAGGTAAAGATTTGTAAACAGCTAAGGGTGATGTTACCCACTTAATCTTTTCACCAAATGATAAAATTTCAAACTCATCAAAATTGGAAAAATTTGCAGCTGATAAAAAATAATGTGGCTCAAATGATAAAAATTTGTCTGAATGGGTAGAAAACATTGTGAGAAAAGGAGAAAATGCTGGTTGCCAGCATTTTCTCCTTTTCCCACAATGTTTTCAACAGCCCTCTTTTTCAAGCCAATTAAAATACAGGATTGTGTGGTAAAGGGTTAATCTCTTATCACTCTCTATTTTGACTGGGACAAGGTATGAAGTCAGATTTAGACATTAATCATTCCTGTAGAAATAAGATATTCTATTTGTTAAACATTCATCTACCCTGTTATTGTGTATTTATCTCCATTGAAACTTTTGTGATTAGCTTTATTTCCATTTTATAACTTACGCTATAAAGTTTAGGTAATAATATCACAAAAAAAGTTTTAAATTCAAACTTTTAGGATAAAAGCATTTCTTTAGATTTATGTACCGTTTGACTTCACGTGACCGAAAAATGCTTTATGCCAATTTCAGTATTTTTAAACTCGATCATGGCAACATCTCACTTTTTTGTGTATGACCACAGTTTCACATGAACGAGGCTTTAACCCTGTCCAAGATAAGCTCTGGTTTTTAAGGTTCAGTCCTGTTTTACAGCTCTGAGGTTGAAGATGTTTGAAAACACAGTGGAAAAAGGAAAAAAAATCCTCATGATGAGCATTTTCTCGAATTAGCACAGTGTTTCCTTTGCTTACACATAAAAATATCACCTTTTTAGCCACTCTTACTTTGTCGTCTGCAAGTTCTTTCAATTTCAGCGCACCAAAATTACTTCCTCTGGTAAAAAGTTGAGGGCTCTGATCAAGTGTCATCACCAAGTACACTGCCAAAAGAAAACCATTGCTTCAGGTGAGGATTAAACCCATTACTCTTAAAAAACAGAGCTCTTAAACTTTAAGATGCATTATAACTTACTTATAAGTTGCCATTGCAGCCAATAAAGATACAGGTAAGGCTACACTAAATGGCCTGCAACACGCAACAAGAGCAGCAAATTGTCGCAAGATACGCCCGTCTTACCCCAAGTTGTAAAGCTGGGGCATGCACTGGACAAAATTCAAGTATGAAAAACGACAAAGGGCACTAACTCAAAAATTAAGCAAGCAAGAGTTATGATTCCTGGGCACTGCACTCCCCCTTGATGAGATCTATCCACCCATGAAATTTCATAACCCTAGCTAGAACAGGCCCGTAGGAACAGGGGGGGGCTCAGTCCCCCCCAATAATTTTGAAAATCATAGTAACTAAAATACGAGTTCTTAGCACAATGAAACAGCCACGCAAAAAAATCTCAGTATTTCGAAGTTAGCCCCCCCCAATCTTGAAATCCTTCCTACGTCGCTGTAGAATAGTTTTGGAGATATGCTCCGGACAAAGAACTGGACGCCGCCCGCCACGGGTGATCCCATAATACGTCCCGTCTTCGACGGGCGTATAAAAAGGGGCATTCGGACATTTGCGCAAAGTGTCGTCTCAGATCAGCCTGCGCAGGCTAATCGGAGACAGCACTTTACGACTACATTACATTTTGTGTTATAGTAGACTTTTGCAAAACAGAAATTTTCATTAAAATGGAGTGTTGTCTCCGATTAGCCCAGGTGGACATCGCAGGCTGATCCAAGACGACACTTTACACTTTAATTTGTCTGAATGCCCCTTTTCGCGTGTTGCAAGCCAAATGTGCTCTGCTCCATGATAGACTTTATTCCACAGTATACATCTCAAAACTGTCTTTCCTGTGTTTCATCAGATCTAAGCTAGCTAAGGCTTACACCACTCTTCCAAGTGGCACAACAATGACCAGTGCTCTTTTGGGATCAACAACCATAAAACTGGAATTATTTAAGTCAATTTCTAGACTGAAAAGTTAGGTTTATTTGGTACTCTAAGGGTTAATTTGGTGTATGCGCAAATTCAAACCTGGTGAACAAAGCATGTTTGCATACAAGATACATACATAATAAAGTATGTCTATGTCAATGTCAAAAACTTGTTTATATAAAATCCTAAAAACTTAGTTTGTTATGACAAAGGAAAAGTAAATTCAAGTATTTTGCTGTTCAAGTACTATGTCAACTGCTACCATATAGATGCAACATCACTTGTCTATCATCCTAACACTACCAAAGAAGTCTTTTCACGCCAGAGTACAGACAGTAGGCAAAGAAATGTTTTGCAGAAAAGGCCTGTTAAATTCGAGGAAGGTTGGTTTCATAATCCTGCATCAGTCACAGTGTACCAAGAACCTCTCCATGAAAGCAATGTCAAAATGACAGAGAAGATTTTTAAAGAATTTCTTCGAAAATTTCATTTGTTGCCATGGCAACCAGAGTTTTTGACGGAATCAAATTCTGTGTACAGTTTTCAAAGAGGACCTCCCAAGGAACATTCCAGCCAAGTTTGGTCCAAATTTGCCCAGCGGTTTAGGAGGAGTTGATGTTTAAAGAATTGCTGATGTTGCATGACAGACACCAGGTGATCCTTAAATCTCCTCTTGAGCACATTGTGCTCAGGTGAGCTAAAAACAGGCTTGTTTTAGCTCCAGATTTATCTAACCTGCTGATCATAGCTCAGTGAATCGCACAAGGTAACGTTTTATTGAGTAAAACTTAATGTAAAGACTTTGCGGAAAATGAACTGTGCCTTCTCACTGGTCAAAAAGTGTAAGTTCTTTTGATTATTTTAGCATATCACATACTTCTCTGCACATAACTGGTAAGCTAAATTCTGTCTTGGATTAATAAACATTATGCATGTGTTTACATCATATGTCTTTTTCTGTCAGCGTCTCTTCTTTAAAGCATTGTATACAAACTAGTCAGTCTTTTCCTTTTTTACACAACAGCTGTCAAAAATTTATTTTGAACCAGATCCCATACTTATGAAAACATAGTACATTCCATGCTCAGTTTTTCTTCAAAATTCTAAGAACTAGACATCTGACTGAATAAGATCTTTTATCTACACCAATAAGATTTCTTATTAAGTACTTGAAATAACTAAACACTTTATCAAATGGGTCCAAAATCTAAAACATTTGCAAACAAAATAATTATCAAATATTGCCTGAATGGTCAGATTTGTCTGTGATAGGATGAAGAATGTTGTGGAAAAAGGAGAATTTAAAGCTTGTTACTGGCATTTTCTCCTTTGCCAACACTGTTTTCAAAAAGGCCTGGGTCCAATTCTCAAAACTTGAAGGTTTCATAAGGTGACGTTATTTTACAATAAATTTATGAAGATGTTGAGATTTTCTTAAACTTAACTCTAAGACAGATCTAAACACTCTCATATAGAAGCCTTCTTTACGATCTTAACATTTGACTTTAGCTCATCTGAGCACAAAGTGCTCAACGTGAGCTTTTGTGATTCCACTGTGTTGGCGTGTCTTCTTCCGATGATGTTTTAAGAAGGCTTCAATCTCAAAGTTGTAAAAAAAACAGGGATTTTTTGGTAAAGGGTTAAAAAGGTAACAAAGCCAAAAAGTAAGAAAACCAAGTCTCAAAGGAAAGGCAGAGAGGCTGATCTTTGTAGCAGAGAAAAGTTTTTACCATCTATTGGTCTAAAATAGAGCCAGTGTATACAAATATTTATATTCTGGGCACCATCTGTTTATGTTTTCTATCCATGAGAGCTTAACTGTAACTACACAATCCGAGTTTTAATGACTCTGTAAAAGGACGCTTTTGAAAACATTGTTGGAAAAGGAGAAAATGCTGGTAACGAGCATTTTGTCCTTTACCAACAATGTTTTCTACCCTTTTAGAGACAAATTTAATTATTTGTCTGCAAATGCTTTTAATTAGAATGTGTCTAAACTTTCCTGGTATGGTAAAGAGTTTTAACTCATTACCAAACAATGAAATTTTAGACTGATCCAAATGATAGCATTTGCAGGCAACAAAATAAATGTGACTCAAAAATTGACACTTGACTTTAGTAGAGTAGAAAACATTGTGGGAAAAGGAGAAAATGCTGGTTACCAGCATTTTCTCCTTTTCCCACTATGTTTTTCAAAAGGATTCTTCCTTGGGGTCGTTAAAAGTCGAGATTGTGTGGTAGAAAGTTAAATTTCTTATCTGACAACAAAATTTGCTAAATTGGAAAATAGTTTGCAGATGAAATAGTTAAATGTGACTCTTATGATAGTTGTCTTTGAAAGGATAGTAATCATTTTTGGAAACAGAAAACTTTCTCCTTTTCCCACAACATTTTCAAAAGCCTTCATTCTCAGTTTCCTAAATACACAAGATTGTTCAGTAAAAGGTTACCTATGTACCAGACAATGAAATTTTGTACATCTTGCATTAACTTGTTACCAAACGACCAAATTTTTACATTGGACAACTTGAAAGGAAATGCAAACTAAAAAGTTTTCCGTCTTCTTTTTCAGGGTCATTAAAAGTCAGTATTGTGTGGAAATGAATTAAACATAGTTCCAGTGATGGAATTTCTCTATGAACGGTTAGGAAGTAGTTATACATGAAGTAGAGATAATGCTGGTTACTAAGATTTTCTCATTTTCCTGTGATGTTATTCAAAAGCCTTCTATCCTCAGGCTGGAAAAGCAAAGTTGTTATCGAAAGGGCTCAAAAAATTTGTTTTCATGTCATAGTTCTAAATTTAAAACAAGGATACACAACAAATTACAAAATGGCATCAACTCTTTATTATATTGCCTGTTTCCTGATGGTGAACTGAAAATCAAATATTGCCTTGTGAAGCAAGAGCAGCAACACATATTTTAAATTGCTTCAGGTCTATTTCTATACATTTCTGCATGCCAGCTACTTGAGGTACCGTATGTCCAATTCTAGTAAATACAGGTAGTTTTCATTAACTCTATGCTTTAAGAAATCCATGCACAATAACATTAGACCAAGACAACCCAAAATGTGTGCAAAAGTGGGTTCATTGGCTAAAAGTTCCAGTGGTGGCAAAAAGTAAACAATACATGTGTAAAAATAAATTTAAATATAAGCTATACAATTTAAAAGAACTGAAACTATATATAATGTAGGTATGACAATCATTTTCATCTGTTGTAAGGGTTAATACATGAATACAAGAGAAAACTGTCTTTCCAAAGGAGAAACTGCTCCAAACAAAATAATTCTCTTCTTTTCACAATGTTTGTCTGCAGCATGATAAGGACCACTGTCAGTATGGAGTGACAAATCTACCCATTTCAAAAATTAACACTTAACCCACACAATGCTCGAGTTTTAACAATCCTGAACAGGAAAGCTTTTGGTGGTGACCAAAACTTTCTATTTTTCCTGCAATGTTTTATACCCCACCAAATACAGATCTCACCGAGAGAGAAACGTTTGATATGTTGTCTGCAAAATGCTTTCAACTTAGACAAGTCTAAAATTTTGTAGTTTGGTAAGGAGCTATGGGTTGACAACTAAGATGGGTTATAAGTAAGTGCTGATCTATGGGTTGTATTATATTATCTCGGCTTGTGGCGACCATAAAATTATGTCCAGACAAGCTTTTCACATAAAAAAACACTTGAGAGACAGTCAGAAAGTGGAAAAACAAAATCCTAGACATAACCTGTTTTTGTAATGGTCTATATTTCACCCCTTAATTCTTTCCAAAATGATGAATTTTAGACTTTTACGAATTTGAAAAAAAAACTTGCAGATAACAAACTCAAACAAGAAATATTGACCTTTAGCTCCATGGTAGGACAAGAAGTATTGTAGGGAAAGGTGAAAATGTTGGTCACCAGCATTTTCCCCCTATCTTTTCAAAATTCATCTCTGTTGGGAGTCATAAGACTCAGGATTGTATAGACCAGGCTAAAAAGTACACAAGAAATTCATCACCTAAAGACATGGCATTAATTTTCAACTTAATATTCTCTTTTTGGTATAGTCATGATAATATGAGGGCTGATTGATAAGTTGTGAGCTTGAAGGAGTAACCAGTGGTGTCTTTTCTAGCCCTACTTTCCCTGGCTATTTAAGACTGGTACCATTTGGTCAATTTTTTTGTGAAAGGGTAGCACACTAAGGTAAACAATGCCAGTGACTTTTGCAAAATGGACAAATATTGCTAAAACAGCAATGATTCAATATTGGCGTGAGAACAATCTTGAGTAACATATTAAGGCTATCCTAAGTAATATGGTAGAAAAACACTTGGGAATGATGCTTGAGTATAATGGTGGGTTGCAGAATTTAAGATATTGGCTGGGACAGCCTTGAGAAAGATGCTCGTGCTAGAAGGCCTGCCATCCCTGCAACCCCATAAATTGTTAGACCATGATATTGCTAGGACAGATGAGTGAGAGTGAGACATAGTAGCTGATACATGTGAGATTGCAAAGAAAGAGTACATTCCATTCTAATGGAAGATCTTGCAAGAGAAAACTCTCAGCCTGTTTGGTACCAATACTTCCCAAGAAATGATCAGATGCATACCAAGGCAGTCTTTGTCATGTGCTTATTTTAACTATTTAAAGGTAGACTCTTAACAACTTACTGCAGAGGTTTGTGACTATGAATGAAATGTGAATCCATTATTTTACAGCAGAAGCAAAACAATGGTCAACACAATAACTATTTGAAGCTCCCTTGCCCGCCCCTGGGAAATTTATGTCCTCAGTTTTCCAGAATGCTGGATCTCTGATTGTAGATTATCTGCAGAAGGGGAAGAAGAATCAATTGCCTGTATTTTGCCAACTCTTTTGGAACTTTACAAAAAAATGTTACACTCAAGCGCAGCAGAAAACTCTGCAAAGGCGTGTTGTTCTACCAAGATAACGCTTCTGTTCACAAGTCTGTCAATGCCCTGACTGCCAATAACAATTAGGGCATCAACTTGATTCAACATCTGCCTTATTCACCTGATCTTTCTCCATGAGACATTCAACTATTTCCAAAATTGAATGGAGCCATTTTCTGTACCAAGTTTTTCTGCCAGATAATGACATCAACCATCGATGTTGCAGAGGACTTGCTGAATGGTAAAAAAGAAAGCACTTGTTAAAATAAAAACAAGAGCGGCAAACTGTCGCAAGATACGCCCATCTTACCCCAAGTTGTAAAGCTGGGGCATGCACCAGACTAAATTCAAGTATGAAAAACGACAAAGGGCAGTAACTCAAAAATTGAGCCAGCAAGAGTTATGATTCCTGTGCACTGCACTCCCCCTTGATGAGATCTATCCAGCCATGAAATTTCATAACCCTTGCTAGTATAGTTTTGGAGATATTCACCAGACAAAAATCAAGTATGAAAAACAACAAAGGGCAATAACTCAAAAATTAAGCAAGCAAGAGTTATGATTCCTCTGCATTGCACTCCCCCTTGATGAGATCTATCCACCCATGAAATTTCGTAACCCTAGCTAGTATAGTTTTGGAGATATGCTCTGGACAAAAATCAAGTATGAAAAACGACAAAGGGCAATAACTCAAAAATTAAGCAAGCAAGAGTTATGGTTCTTATGCACTGCACTCCCCCTTGATGAGATCTATCCACCTATGAAATTTCATAACCGTAGCTAGTATAGTTTTTGAGATATTCACCGGACAAAATTCAAGTATGAAAAACGACAAAGGGCAATAACTCAAAAATTAACCAAGCAAGAGTTATGATTTCTGCGCACTGCACTCCCCCTTGATAAGATCTATCCACCCATGAAATTTCATAACCCTAGGTAGTATAGTTTTGGAGATATTCACTGGACAAAATTCAAGTATGAAAAAAGGACAAAGGGCAATAACTCAAAAATTAAGCAAGCAAGAGTAATGGTTCCTGAGCACTGCACTCCCCCTTAGTGAGATCTATTCCCCCAAGAAATTTCATAACCCTAGCTAGTATAGTTTTGGAGATATGCTCCGGACAAAATTCAAGTATGAAAAACGACAAAGGGCAATAACTCAAAAATTAAGCAAGCAAGAGTTATGGTTCCTCTGCACTGCACTCCCCCTCGGTGAGATCTATCCACCCAAGAAATTTCATAACCCTAGCTAGTATAGTTTTGGAGATATGCTCCGGACAAAATTCAAGTATGAACAAGAGCGGCAAATTGTCGCAAGATACGCCCGTCTTACCCCAAGTTGTAAAGCTGGGGCATGCACCGTACAAAATTCAAGTATGAAAAACAACAAAGGGCAATAACTCAAAAATAAAGCAAGCAAGAGTTGTGATTCTGTGCACTGCACTCCCCCTTGATGAGATCTATCCACCCATGAAATTTCATAACCCTAGCTAGTATAGTTTTAGAGATATGCCTCGGACAAAAATCAAGTATGAAAAACGACAAAGGGCAATAACTCAAAAATTAAGCAAGCAAGAGATATGATTCCTGTGCACTGCACTCTGCCTCGGTGAGATCTATCCACCCATGAAATTTCATAACCCTAGCTAGTATAGTTTTGGAGATATTCACCGGACAAAATTCAAGTATAAAAAATGACAAAGGGCAATAACTGAAAAATTAAGAAAGCAAGAGTTATGATTCTTGTGCACTGCACTCCCCCTCAGTGAGATCTATCCACCCATGAAATTTCATAACCCTAGCTACTATAGTTCTGAAGATATGCTCTGGACAAAATTCAAGTATGAAAAACAACAAAGGGCAATAAGTCAAAAATTAAGCAAGCAAGAGTTGTGATTTCTGTGCACTGCACTCCCCCTTGATGAGATCTATCCACCCATGAAATTTCATAACCCTAGGTAGTATAGTATTGGAGATATGCTTCGGACAAAAATCAAGTATGAAAAACGACAAAGGGCAATAACTCAAAAATTAAGCAAGCAAGAGTTATGATTCCTGTGCACTGCACTCTGCCTCAGTGAGATCTATCCACCCATGAAATTTCATAACCCTAGCTAGTATAGTTTTGGAGATATTCACCGGACAAAATTCAAGTATAAAAAACAACAAAGGGCAATAACTCAAAAATTAAGCAAGCAAGAGTTATGATTCTTGTGCACTGCACTCCCCCTCAGTGAGATCTATCCACCCATGAAATTTCATAACCCTAGCTACTATAGTTTTGAAGATATGCTCCGGACAAAATTCAAGTATGAAAAACAACAAAGGGCAATAACTCAAAAATTAAGCAAGCAAGAGTTATGATTCTTGTGCACTGCACTCCCCCTGAATGAGATCTATCCACCCATGAAATTTCATAACCCTAGCTAGTATAGTTTTGGAGATATGCTCCGGACAAAATTCAAGTATGAAAAACAACAAAGGGCAATAAGTCAAAAATTAAGCAAGCAAGAGTTATGATTCTTGTGCACTGCACTCCCCCTTGATAAGATCTATCCACCCATGAAATTTCATAACCCTAGCTAGTATACTTTTGGAGATATGCTCCGGACAAAATTCAAGTATGAAAAACAACAAAGGGCAATAACTCAAAAATTAAGCAAGCAAGAGTTATGATTCCTGTGCACTGCACTCCGCCTCGATGAGATCTATCCACCCATGAAATTTCATAACCCTAGCTTGTATAGTTTTGGAGATATGCTCCGGACAAAGAACTGGACGCCGCCCGCCCGCCCGGACGCCCGCCCACCCGCCCGCCCGCCCGCCACGGGTGATCCCATAATACGTCCCGTCTTCGACGGGCGTATAAAAACGACAAAGGGCAATAACTCAAAAATTAAGCAAGCAAGAGTTATTGTTCCTGTGCACTGCACTCCCCCTCGATGAGATCTATCCACCCATGAAATTTCATAACCCTAGGTAGAATAGTTTTGGAGATATGCTCCGGACAAAGAACTGGACGCCGCCAGCCCGCCCGGACGCCCGCCCGTCACGGACGCCCGCCCGTCACGGGTGATCCCATAATACGTCCCGTCTTCGACGGGCGTATAAAAAGGCTGGCAAAATTGAACAGGCAGTGGAGGGGTATCATTTAAAAAACGGGGATTTTTTTCCAGTAGTTTATCCAGAAATAACAGTGAATTATTTTTCAATATTTTGTAGTTATGACCAGTGAAAAATACTGATTTAGTATACTCTTCTGTCGAAGGTAGAAACAGTAGTTCCCTCCCACTAGTTACTTAGGTAAAATGGTAAAATGTGTGTGCTTCTCAATCAGATGGAAATATGATGTAATATGCCCTATATTTCCTTTGCATTACATAATATAGAGGATAATCAACTGGTTGTTTTTGATATGAAAAATATCTCACGAGGATGCGTTGTTAGGCGTTGAAAAAACGAGTGCGCAGCACGAGTTTTTTTAACGCCTTACGACGCGTCCGAGTGAGATATTTTTCATATCAAAAATAACCAGTTGATTATTCTATTTATTATATACCTTATCAACATCATTGCTTGTAATTTTGCGTTTGAAAGTCGAAAAAAATGTAGTAAAAAAAAAAGGTAGTTCCCAAATGACGTCAGGAAGTGAAAGTTGATAACGTCACTAGTGATGATATCAAAATTTATTACACTGGGAAATTCCAGGATTTCACTGCTAGGTATATAATAAATTGCAATACGTTACTATGCAGAGGGAGTTCACCACAGAAAGTAACCAAAAAGAACTTTGATGCAAGCCCCCCCCTTTCCGCGCCCCCCCCCCCCAAAAAAAAAAGGGGTTAACAGCATGAAATAAATAGAATATCTTTTTTTTGTATGGTGAAAGATTGAAATCTTGTACATCGCATGAACATCATCAGTAATATTTCATTATACCATTGGTATTGTTCACTTAATAAGATAGAGGACATTTGTTTTTCACTGTGAAAGATTGAAATGTATTTCATCTCATGAACATAATTGGTAATATTTTCATTCATGACTGTGCCACACATGAAAATATCATTTATGATGTTCACTTGATGAACTACATTTCAATCTTTCACAGAAAAAAACTAAATGTTCTACTTATTTCATGTGTTTAACCCTTTCTATGGGAACTTAATCAAAATCTGGTACTGTTCATTTTTTGCCCTGTGACGTACCTCTTCCACATAGCAAAATATTACAATATTGCGTCAAGCGTGAGAAATCTAAAGTAAATTACGCCATATTTCCATCTGGTTGTTAGGCGCGAGCATTTTGTGTAGGTAACTAGTGTGTGAGCATTTTGTGTAGGTAATTAGTGCGCAGGCACTTCTGTTTCTGTCTTCAACTGGTATTTTCACTGGTCTATCCGAAAATATTTTACCAATATTTCTCAATAATCTACCGGAAAGCATGAAATAAATTTTAATCTTTCTCTATGTATCTGCTTAGAGGCAAACCCTTAACTCTTTACCCCATAAGACATTTCTATGATATCTCTAATTGACCCTAAATAACAGTAAGGATGAAGCACTTTCATATGTGTATATGAAACCTTTTGATAGCATAGAAAACATTGTGACAAAAGGTGAAATTGCTTGTCAAGAGCAATTTCACCTTGTGGCACAATGTTTTCCAAAGGCTCCTACAAGCAATGCATAGAAATGAAAGTAATGGAGTAAACGGTTGAATATGAGATTCACAACTTACGAATCAGCCTCTGTACTTACTTTTATGCAATATCCCATTATAGGTACCCTTAAAGAACTCCAAGATCATTTTATGAAAATCAAAACGAGGTAAAGCTTTATAGAACTGAGAGTTTTTCTAGAAAACAAATCATCTCTTTTGTCGCCAATGTTGTCTTGGATAGCTTTTGAAGATGGCTCGGATCAAGATCAAACCAAAGAAAATTTTCTACACCGTCTGCAACCTGACGCTAATCTTTGATGACCAAAGCTGGCTTCCAATGCAACAAAAATATCCTTTAGACCTTTACCAAACAATCCCTGGTTTTTAGGACAGGGAGATCTATAGAAGCCCTTTGAAAACATTGTGGGAAAAGGAGAAATGCTGGTAACCAGCTTTTCTCATTTTCCCACAATTTTTTCTATCCTGCTGGATAAAAAATAATAATTTTTGAGTCATGTTTATTCTCTCAACAGCAAGTGCTTTGAATTTGGAAACTTTGTCAATTGATAAAGATACAACGGTCTGGAGAAAATGCCAGACCTATTCAGTTGGCTCTGATCAAAAAGCATAGTGGTTTCTAACATTGTCTTTTTTTCCCACAATCTTTTCTTTAGATTTCTTCTTCTGTGGGTTGATAAAACAGTGAGAATTCTTAGTGGAAGGTTATGCAAAATAGGCACAACTTACAAAGCCTTTTCAGAGAAAATCAAGATCAAAGAGCACTGATATGCACTATGAAATTGGTTCTTAACTCTTCCAAAGGACAAAGTCTTAGCAGTGATGAAAATGGAAACATTTGCAGACAACATATCAAATATTGCTAGAATCAGCAATTTGTCTTAGGAGTGGTAGAGAACATTGTGGAAAAAGGAGAAATTTTTAAATGGCTTCTTTCTACGAGTCCTTGAAAGTCTGATATGGTTTAACCCTTTACCAAACAATCTCTGGTTTTAACGACCCCGAGATAGAAGCTTTTTGAAAACATTGTGAGAAAAGGAGAAAATGCTGGTAAACAGCATTTTCTCCTTTTCCAACAATGCTTTCTGCTTGTTCAAGAACAAGTATAATCATTTAAAAAAACATGTGAATTCTTCTCTTTGAGTTCCATCAATCTGGACCAGTCTAAAAATTTGCAGTGTGGTAAAGGGCTAACTGTGCAATACTCTAAAAGATCTGCCCAAGTATGTCTAGGAAATGCAATATGCAGACCTTTTTTCAAGTTAGAGCACTATTGTTACCCTTTACCACATGAGAAAAATTGGTACTTGTTTGTACTAAAAGTATTTGCGGGCAACAATTTAAATTTGGCTCATATGTTGGAATTTGTCTTTGATAGAAAACATTCTGGGAAAAGGAGAAAATGCTGGTTCCCAAAATGTTTTGAAAAGGCTTCTTACTTAGGGCTGTTAAAAATTAAGATTGTGTGGTAAAATGTCAATTTCAAACATTCAGGGTATTTACTCTTCAACAAAATCTCCAGTTTTGATGACAGTGAGAAAGAGGCCTTTTAAAACATTACTGTACGTGAAATGCAAATGAGCATCATCTTCTTCTGGTCTGAGAATATTTTTTTAGAGTTTGAAAGCAATTTCCATTTTTTTTTTTCAACTGTTTTGTTGTCTGCATTAATGGTCTAAAATTGGATGAGTCTAAAATTCTGTCCGCTGGTAATGGGAAAGGTTAAAAACAGACTTGTCAAATTGGAAATATTTGCAGACAGCAATTTCAATGACTCGAATGATGAGATTCGTCTTAGAAAGTGTATATAACTCCTTTTCCCACCATGTTTTCAAAAGGCTTTTCCTCAGGGTTTTGTTAATCGTAAGGATTGTGTGGTAAAGCGATAATAGAATTTGTAACAGCTTAAGCTAAGAGATTGGCTGAGAAGTACTCCTTAAAAATGTATTTACTCTTCTAATCCAAAATTGGGAAGTTTGAATTACACAAGTGCTCATATAGAACTTCTTACATGTACCTCTTTAACAGACGACAAAATTTTAGACTGGGCCAAATTTAAAAGCACTAAAGTCTTGCCGACAACAAATAGATATGACAGACGTAATGGGATTTGAATTAGCAAGACTTTAAAAACAAAATGTGAAAATGCTGCAAGCAGCATTTTCTCCTTATCCTACAATGCTTTTTACAGCAGTCTTTGTCGGGATTTGGTAAAAGGTTAAATTTACTACACAATTATTTACTTAGCAAATTTATTCAAACTTGCATTGTTAGCCCTTAGCATGTTCAGGTAGTCCTTTACTTTCTCTTGAAAACAATAAAATTTACCTTCTTTGTAACAGTGCTAAGCTCGTTTTGCAAAAACACCGTTCTAGGTTTCTTAAAAGAAAGTTCCAACTTCACTTTGAGTTTAAGTAAAAATCTGTAGAAGGGGGTCACTATAAATTGAGTGTTTTACAACTAGTTGCTCTGGTATCACATGTGCCACAGTCTTTTGCATTTTAACCTGATTATTATAACTTTAAAATCATTGTCAATTAAATGAGTACAGATTATCCAATTTCCTCCTTACTTTCAGCATATTTATCCAAGTCTATCTTTTTTTTTTATAAATATACACAATAGTCTATGCTAGCAAATGATGACTTCATTAATCATACTGTGGGAGCTAATTTTTTTGCAAAAAATACTATGTCAAAGAAATAATGACCAAAGTAGTTTTCTGATTGATGACTGATTGATTGTATGGTGTTTCATTACTTTTGTAATATAACCCTTTCCCAAACAAGCCCTGGTTTTTACGTGTCTGCAATAAAAGTCTTTTGAAAACACTGTGGAAAAAGGAGAAATTGCTTGTAACAAGCAATTTATCCTTTTCCCACAGTGTTTTCCACCCTTTTTGGGAATTCACGGCCATTTTCTCCAAATCTAAAAGTGTCTTCTTCAAACTGTTTTGATTTGGAAGAGTCCAAAATTTGTCGTTTGGGAAAGGGATAATTTCAGTTATATCACCACGGCCAGTGCACCTATACATCATGTAATTTCTTTTACCTGTGCAGTCTGCACAATTTTCTTTCCAAGCCACTGGCTGCTTTCCTACACAACAATTGTCGAAACAATGATCAGCAGTGAGAAAGGAATAAATCCTGTTGCAATGAATGTCATCAATCCTCAGACAGAAATTTGCTAAGCCGGGGGATCAAACCGCTGCTACCCCCTGTTCTTGATACCTATACACTACTGTCTGTGCTACAATCATCCGCAACTAATTTTCTTGACTGTTTCAATACACCATTTACAGAAAAGGTTGGATTTTTGATCCATGAAAAGGGGTGCTTAACTCTTTTACCAAACGACAAAATTTTGGAATTGTCCAACTTGAAAGCCTTTGCAGACTACAAAATAAAAGTGAATCAAAAATTGAAATTTGATTTGGGAAGGGTAGGAAACATTGTGGGAAAAGGAGAAAATGCTGGTTACCAGCATTTTCTCCTTTTCCCACATTGTTTTCAAAAGTCTTTTGTTATAGGGTCTTTAAAAGTCGGGATTGTGTGGTAAAGGGGTTAATGCATAATGCAAAAACTACAGCAATGACCAGGGTCTGCCTGTACAGTCCACTCAAGCTGACCTGCATCAAATTTCTATGCTAGAACTTTAGATAAATTTTCTGCATGTCAAAGGACCAGTATGCCTGCTTTGTGATTCATCATATCATACTAAATTGATTATATAGATCTACAATTATGTGATGACTTAATTGGTTTCATCGGAAGATGTATTAAATGCTCTTTTACCGCAACATGACTCAAATATATTTATTCAAAATTTCTAAAACATTAGAAGCCTGTTCACAGACCTAAAAGTTTGAGTTTTTTTAACCATACTAAAGTTGGATATCTATCCAATGAGGAATCAAAGCGTTGAGAGCGCTGAAGTGGTAGCTGTCACGAAAGCCATTGTGTGGAATCAATAATTTGAAATAAAAACTGGATTATTTGTGTACAGATGGTCTCCCTTTGATTATAAAGAGGAGTCAGAGGTAATATCCCTTGATAGTAGGATACATGATGGGTAAAGGAAGTAACCATGTATATATTGAATAAAATTAAGTTTGTACCTGAAAACTATGATTTTGAAATATCTTTCGCCATTCACATTAAATTTCCAACAATTCTACAATCACATCTATGAATATTCATACCAAATCAAATGGAATAATTAGCAATCATGGTATGAACAAGCCATGCGACAAACTGGTTTTGGAATGAAAAAGTCCAAGGCCAAGTGATCGTTAAACAAATTTTGTATCATTGCACTAATAGAAAGCTATTAGTGAGTGAAAGTTATGAGCGAATGAAACTATTTTCAATCAAAAATCAGTATTTCTATGATAGATGGCCTCACTCATGCCATTTCCGATTACCAGAGTGCTACCTAAAAACCCATTTGCCTAAGAAAAATTGAGTTTAATTGGGTATATTTCCTTCGGCTTTGTGTAAAATATGATACATTGTCTTCCAAATTCAATATTAAACTCATAGTGGTAATGTCTTTGACAAATACCACAAAAATCAATGATTTCATAAGCCTTCTTCCTCTCATCTTCGCAAGGCAAGGCAGACAATTCACTACGTTACTCTACCCTTGGCGGATCGAGGTTGATTTTTACGTTCACCTGATACGCTTTTTCATTGGATGCAGCCAGCTCTAGCTGCAACGAATGAAATCGCTCGGAGCATTTCATCTTTGATAAAAATAGAACAAGGTCTCTACCTTTCAAATAAAAGATAAAACATGGAAACCCACTTGGATGTCTGCTTATCGCTTCATGTGTATTCATAAGTGGTTTGTAAAACGACATTTCATTTGCTTTTAGAAACATAATGTAAAGGGGGTTAATAACCAGCATCCAATAGAGGGTGCATCGCAGGAATCTCGAAATCGGGCTCAATCAGTCAAGGTAAGATCCACGTAGTGATCGTAAACTTGTCTCACGAAGATGTCTTCCTCTAGGATATTTAAAGTAAGGATTGTGTGATATAGGATTAATTATCCTTAAAGTAATCATACACATCATTGTTCTGGTAGTAATGTTAATGTCCTCTAAACAGGAAGGGAAATTTTAGACTTCTTAACTTCTGAGGGCATTTGCAGACAATTCCTGGATACAAACACACACTCCTTTCCCTGCAATGTTTTCCAAACACCAATAGACTGTAATATAAGAAATGTTGCAATACTGTCAAAATTTATTAACCCTTTACTACACAATCCCAACTTTAAACAGCCCTGATAAAGCTTAAGAAAACATTGTAACCAGCATTTTCTCCTTTTCCCACAAGATTCTCTACCCTTCCCAAAGCAAATTTTAATTTCTATGTCACACTTTTAGTTGTCTGTGAATGCTTTCAGATTAGGGAAGTCTAAAACTTTGTCTTCTACTAAAGACTTCACCAGTTCCACAAAGCAAAATTTTAGACCTATCCAAATTGAAAGCATTTGCAGATGATAATTTCAAAGTGGCTCCAATGGTGCAATTTTGCTTTATTAGGGTAGAAAACTTTGTGGGAAAAGGAGAAAATAGCGGTTACCATTTTCTCCTATTCCCACAATATTTTCAATAGGCTTCTTCCTCAGGGGCATTAAAAGTTGTCATTGTGTGGTAAAGGGTACAGCAATACAAGCACAGCTGAATTTAAACTGAATTTTTCTGTGGCTTCACATTATGCAAAGAAATACCATGGTTTGTCTCTCTGACTGAAGGAAACTCAATGCTAAGGCTGATAGCTATTTTTCAATCTTGCCAAACCAGAGAGAGAGAGTAAATTAAATTACGAAATGGCACAAAAAATGTTGAAAAAGAACATCGTTTCACAACAGAAAGGAAGAAATTACTTCAATGCTCTGCACTGGTTAATAATTTAATCAACAAACTAATCTGCTGCATGGATTGCCTGCCTGCTTAATTAAGCCATAAATTTATGCGATTTTTGCATAGTCTCAAAACTAGGCTATATCAGCAATTAACCCTTTTGCAAACAACATATTGTTGACTTTTCTAATTAGTAAGTATCAAATGATTGCTTAATTGTAATGGTGTTTAACACCACTTACAACATTAATTCAGTCTTGTCACAATGATGGTGCACATAATCATTAGCCCTGGGTTTCATCCAGTACTATGTTAGGCCTTTGAAGATTTTTGCCCTAAGACACCCCAGCATATGTAACCCAGAGCTCCAAAGAGGATCAAACCTAGGGCCCAAGGTTATGAGTCTTTATACTTTACCACACAATCCCTACTTTTGACGACCCTGAAAAAGAAGCCTTTAGAAAACATTGTGGGAAGAGGAGACAATGCTGGTAACCAACATTTTTTCCTTTTCCTACAATGTTTTCTACTCTTCACAAAACGAATTTCAAATTTTCAGTCACTTTTATTTTGTTGTCTGCAAATGCTTTTGATTTAAACAAGCCTAATTATTGTCCTTTGGTAATGAGTTAATACTTTACCATTAACCCATTACCACACAATCCCGACTTTTGACAACCCTGAGAAAGAAGCCTGTAGAAACATTGTAGGAAAAGGAGAAAATGCTGGTAACCAGCATTTTCTCCTTTTCCTACAATGTTTTCTTCTCTGCTGGAAACAAATTTTGCTTTTTGAGTAACACTAATTTTGTCGTCTGCAAGTGCTTTCAATTTGGACCAGTCTAAAATGTTGTCATTTGGGAAAGGGATAAGTAAAAAGTACCATTTACTAGCATTTCCTCCTTTTCCCATGATGTTTTCAAAAGCAAATTTCCATAAGAATAAACACTCATGAAATTATTGAGGAAAACGGAGAAATTACTCCGGCTGAGTGTTTTCTGAAGCATATTCCAATATTATGACAACAGGCAAAGATCTGATTAGGAGCATATTCACCTTGTTGCCACAGTTACAAAATTTGGTATGGTGCAGAAGGTACCAATCATAATAAATTTCTCTTTTAGCCACGATGTTTACAATAGCTATCTGTTGCAAAATACAAGTAAAAGTATTCTCTAGGAGACAATGGGTTAAAAAACAGTAACTAAAAATAATAATCACCCTCGAATGTAATTATACTCCACTAATGAAAATTAATGGCAACAACAACAACAACAACAATATGTAGAGCACAGCACAAATCCCCAGAAACCATAAGAATCTGTTATCATGTTAGCTGCAGTTAGCAATATGTCAAATCTTTCAAAAAAATGAGAAGTTATAATTATTTGCACCCCTAGCTTTGTTTCAGCATTCTTCCCTGATCCCCTCCTCCATTTACATTTACCCATTTACTTTACAGGCATTTTCAGACGAGATCAACTCAAAACCTTGTTAAAATAAGTTAACAGTTTACCTCACAACCCCAAGTGTTACAACCCCAAGTATTAACAAAATTGAAAGAGATGGGCTTTTGAAAACATTGTGAGAAAAGAAGGAAACACTGGTAAACAGCCTTTCTCACTATCCTAATATTTTTAACTATTTAAAAAAAAAATTCCCATCACATGATCCACATTTGGTTAGTCGTCTACAAATACATATTTTACATTTGGAAGAGCCCAGTATTTTGCTGCCTGGAAAAGACTTAATGTTAACTGAGGTTACATACAGACTGATAAAGACAATGAAAATGATCTCTTTTCTTTCATATGCTTTATCACCCAATCACAAGTTTTAATAACGCTGAGGAAGGAGCCTTTGAAAACATTGTGGGAAAAACAGAAAATGTTAGTAACCAACATTTTCTCCTTTTCCCACATTTTTTCCTACCCTATCAAAGACAAAATTCCATCATTTGAGCCCCAATTGGTTTGTTGTATACAAAATGCTTTCAATTTAGACAAGTCTAAAATTTGACCATATAGTAAAGAGTTAAAGAACCGAGACAAACTTTGCTTTATTATATATAACTGTAAACTACATGACAAAATTTCAGACTGGTTGAAATTGAAAGCATTTGTCTGAGCAGACAAAAAACTACACGTTATTAAAATTTTTCTTTGAAATGGTGAGGCAAAATATTGTGAGAGAAGGAAAAAATTGCTGGTTACCAGCATTTTCTCCTTTCCCCTCAAGGTTTTCAAAAGTCCTATTCCTTCATATTGTTAAAATCTGACCTGTATTGTAAAAGGTCTGTTATTCCTGCTCTAACAAATGGACTAAATTCATTTGCACCTGATTTCAACGATAAGAGTTTTCATCATTAAAGCCCCTGTACAGTCCAAAAATAGGTAATTTTCACCATTTGTAATTCGAAAATATATCGGATAACCAATCACAACACACAAACATAAAATTAGAGAAAACTGCATTAGTTGCCATAATATATAGGTGCAAAAATGTATAGAGAAGCCCATCGGTTTCAAGGACACCACTGACTGAGACAACCTTTGTTATCGTTCATGAATGTATATTTGAACTAGGCTTTGGAGAATGTCATGTCATACCATTGCATCTCTTTAGCGCTACAAAGGACTACTATTTACACTTTTGACAGCATGTCATTGGAGAGCAAGATTGCTCATTCTGAACCTGTTGTTTTTATTTAGATGTAGTATCTTTCTATATTGATGATAAATGAATAAGCCTTGATCAGCCTGTGTTGTTGTTTTGTATACAATGTCAATAGACTTACAATTTTCAAGCCTATAATGGAGACAAAATGATCAAGTGAAACTGAAAATTTTGTTTCTATCCCTTGAGTGATCTTGTGGTGTCTATGTCACAATTATGTCAGTGCTGAAATTACAAAGAAAACCTACTAATTGTGGGAGATCATCCATGTGAACAAACAGATAATGTGGCATGGTGTTCCTGGAATTGTTCTAGTTTCAAAATCCTTTTTTCTTCAATTGCCAGGAACTTTTACAAACAGTATCTTTACTTATCATGCAAGTCATGATAATAGCCATATTTGTACATGGTAAAAATGACATTTACTTTTAATTTATAAACAGGTTTTTTATTCAGTTGGACTTTACGGAGACTTTTAGCTCTGTAAATGATTTTTGTAGCTTAGAAGCAGACAGTTATGTAGATTAAGAACACACAGCACAAAAATTGTCATCCAATAAGGCTTGACACTTGATCAAATGCAACAGATCTAGATAGGATTCACAAAGAAACATGGTAGCCTCAGAATGTCTTATTTGGCCATTTCTTTTCTGAATTTAACCTGTACTTTTTCACACTAGGACAGAACACAAAGTGTGGAGATTACCAAAAAACTAAGTGCTTCCAACCAAGGGAAAAAACATGGCAGCTTATGTCTTCACTGTAAAAGCCTGAACAGGGCTTATCAGAAATATCTGACACTGGGGAGGGAAATTATACTGCAAATTAAGTGTACTAGATTGAGGAAATGCATTCCCTAGAGTTTCTTTTGTCAATGTTTTTATTTCCCTCTGCAGACTTTTTGCTGGAATTACATAGAAAGGCAAACAGAAATGTTTTCTATATGTGTCAACAAGCAATGCCCGGAACCTAAGGATTTGTCCTTTCATAACTCCTTACCCAGTGTTTTATCACCAAGATATCAAATTATTTTTCTCAATATTACTCCAGAAATTTAAGATTTATACTGCTTTTTTTTTGCTTAGATTAAAAACAAATTAACAGCTTTTGCAAATAATAATAACATTCAGTCAGAAAAGAGTCCACGTTAACTGAGGAAAAAAGTTCAACATGGACAAATGATGAAAGGTCTAATCTGGAGATGGCTTGAAAAGAGGAGAATATTGTACAAAAGCTCAAAAATAAATAGGATTTTGGATCTATGCTGCTGACCAACATTTTCCACTTATATCACAATATTTTCAAAACCCCTCCCCGAAGTCTTAGTAACAGTATTTAAAACAGACGAGTATGTCTTTCACAAGATAATCCTTTTTGTCAAAGGCCAGTTTGAGAGCAACAAATTTCTCTGCAAAGCAAAACCAATAAAAAATCTTGCATTTTAAGTAAAGAAATATATGTCCTTAAAGACCAGGGGAAACAATGTAAGCAAAGCATTAACAACATTTTACATGAAATGACTACTTTTCCAAAGAGGTCTCCAAAGCCGTGAAATGACAAGATTACTAATATTTCTGTAGTAATGGGATAAGCCAGGTGTAGATTTATACCTCTCTGTATTATCAGCAGAAGCCATTCCTTTACTGTGGAATTTCCAAGAATTAATCCATTATTGCAATTGATATCAGGTGTACAAATAAACATATGTTACAATCTGTCAGCAGATATACTTAAGAAGCTTCAGAAAACCCATTTAAAAATGATAGATTACAGATCAGTTTTACAGACCGATAAGTAGCTGGATTTTGCTCCCGATTCTGAAAAATGTGATCTAATGTATGTAAAGATATTATTTTGATACTTCTAGGACAGCTCTTTAATTGTTGATTAGTCTTTTCCAACCTGACACTATTGCACAGTGAATTTACAGGTAGCTTAATCCTTTCCCAAACAATCCCTGGTTTTTACGGGTATGGAATAGTAGCCTTTTGAAAACATTATGGGAAAAGGAGAAAATGCTGGTAACCAGCATTTTCTCCTTTTCCCACAATGTTTTCTACCCTATCATAGACAGAAATCATCTTTTCAGCAAAAGTTGAGTGGTTGTCTGCAAATGCTTTCAAATTGGTCTAGTCCAAAAGTTTGGTGTTTGGGAAAGGGTTAAAATAATAGGATTTGTGTTTGAAATTGACCGAAAATTCTTTTCTCCTTTTTGTGCAATATTTCCAAAGGCTTTTTTACCAAGGGCAGAGTCTGGTAGGTAGTCAGTTTTATACAGAAATTGAAACAAGAGGTCTCTGGTTAGGATAATAAACTTGGTCAACATTTTTCAGTGGACTGACAATATTCATTGTGAAAGGATTCATTCCTCTCTCAGACCTTTTAACTGTTTAACTAACGACAAAATTTTGGACTGGTCCAATTTGAAACTATTAGCAGACAACAAATAAAACGCAACTCAAAAATTGGAATTTGTTTTCAGCAGGGTAGAAAACATTGTGGGAAAAGGAGAAAATACCGGTTATCAGCATTTTCTCCTATTCCAACATTGTTTTGAAAGCTTCTTTCTCAGGGCTGTTTAACCCTTTCCCAAATGACAAACTTCTAGACTAGACCAAACTGAAAGCATTTGCAGACGACAATTCAACTATTGCTGAAAAGATATTTTCTATCTATGATAGGATAGAAAACATTGTGGAAAAAGGAGAAAATGCTGGTTACCAGCATTTTCTCCTTTTCCCACAATGTTTTCAAAAGGCTACTATTACAAACCCGTAAAAAACAGGGATTGTTTGGGAAAGGGTTAAAGTAAGGATTGTGTGGTACAGGATTAATGTGTTGACAATGGTTATATTTCAGAAAGCAGCCATTGGTATGGGGAGAAAAATTATTGTGTCAAAATCTGGTAAAGACAAAGCAGGGATTGGTGCATTATATAATGGAACAAAGTTGAAATGATATCAGACACTATTATTAAAACAGAGCTTCAGATAAGAGGGTCTAAATCCATCATTTCTCTTCCAAACCCTATGTTGTGGGTACTCATTAGAATCAGATAGTTTAGTAGAGAATAATGAATATTTTCAATTTTGAAATCAAAATCACTCCCTCTATCTGGCACTCTAACTAAACAATCAGTCAATCAATTTCCATCAAAATTTCAATACACAATTGTGTGAGAAAGCAGGGATAATAGCTAGCCCACAATAAAAGTACCAATATATTATACTGAGAAGTAACATCAGAGGTATTACCAAATGCATGAAGCTCTGTGAAAGGGGAGAGAAAGGTAGTGGGAGGGAAAGATTCCAGAGAGTCTTGCTTGAATATGTTTCATCACATGTGAATTTTAATGACGTTTGGTATAAATGTTCACGCGCATCCATACTGCGCATGTGTATCTCTCACAGATAGTAAACCTATCAGCGCTATTTTTCGCACAAATGGCAATAGTAACTGCGGATCGACGGTGCACTTTTACAAGTAGAATATTCTATGGATGGTACTAGTACGGTTGCACCAGCCATGGTATTCTATGGTCGAAATAAAAAGGGGAAGTTTTCATCAAAACGATTGCTTATTTGTCGTGGAGAAAGGAAAATTTTTACGCAATGTCAGCCATCCAACGCTGAAAATGATACAGCTGCTGACGTTTTCCTGACACTGGCAGGCCAGTTGTTATGCTATCCTTTTAGGATGAAGATGATAGCATCAAAACTGGCCTGCCAGTGTGAGGGTGGATATGACTGGTAAAGAACTAGCTGGAAAAAAAGTCCAGTTACACAGAAAACAATAAAACAGGCAGAAATTGAAGCTGTTGAAGTATACCTATTTCTTGAAGTATAGCTTTTTCCTCTTTGAAAAATACTGCGGGAAAAGGAGAAATTTCTTCTACTGAATATTTTTTCCTTTTTCCATTATATCTGCCAAGCCTTTATCCCATTTTTTCCACAGACATTTCTTTTGATTTCTATGAGCCGTATGGCCATAATCATGTGTGCAAATTTATTTTAAAAAAAAGGTTTGATATGAATTTGAGGTATATAGGCTATGTTAATTTTTTTAAGGAGTAGGGGATCCAAAATTAATGAGGGAAGAGAAGAAATCGCTTTTAATGAGCAATTTCTTTTTTCCCTCTATGTCTGCTGAGCTTCTATTATATAGTTTTCCCTTGAAAAAATGACCTTCATCCCTTTTTTCTGGGGAAAGAAGCACGGGTAGGTGCCAATTTCATTTTTTCTTATTGTCAAGATTTACAAGTACTATGATTGTGGAAATTTAAAAAAAAATCTGTCCGTTAGAAAGTATGTTTTTATTGAAGATTAACCCTTACCCCGGTCAAATTATCTCCCTTTTTAACTCAATGGTCTATATATGAAATGTATATTGGTACATTTACCATGCTCAGAACCGGGCTTTTATATGTTTTTTGGGTAAAGCTGAATTATTTTTCTTTAAAGTGATGCGTATTTGTAAATTCTTCTGGTAATTTTCTGTTTAATTGCCTATTAAATGAAAGTATGTTAAATCCAGTATATGCTGAATTTTGGAACTGTATATACCTTTTTCAAAAGCGAATTTCTCAGAAACGAGCACGGGGACCCCTTTTCTTTTTCACTGTAATCTACAAGAGACATGATGAGCTTTGTATGTGCAAAGTTTAAAAAAAATCTGTCCGTTGGAAGAATTTGTCATAAACGTCCTTAAAAACATGTTTTTTGAACCTGAAAGTTTGAAGTGTGTCTTAGCAACTATGCCCAAGGAAATGGTAAATTGCAAAGGTTCTGAGTTTTTAACAGTTATAAAGCCTAATGTTGCTGTTGTTAGGGTACAGGACTTGAGACTATTGGTTTCTGGTTTGAATCCCAGGCTCTGCCATTTTCTTCCAAAAGGTTGATGATAGTCATTGCAATATGATAGTCATTCCTCTCTCAATGCTGATCATTGTTTAGATGGTGGTTAGAATGGTGGGTAGTCTGGTAAAGGTATAGACCAATCCAGGTAACAGATATGCAACAGAGGGAAAACGGACAAAATATGCAGAATTTGGTTATCCTGTGAAAAAATTCTGAATACGGTGTAAAGCACTGGAAAAAAAATCTCCAGAGAAATAGGGATATCTATCTTAATCCTTTGCCACACAGTCCTGACTTTCATTACACAAATGAGAAAGAAGCCTTTTGAAAACACTGTGGGAAAAGGAGAAAATGCTGGTTACGAGCATTCAGCATTTTCTCCCTTTCCTACAATGTTTTCTTCCCTCCCTACACAAAATTTAATTCTTTAGTCACATTCACTTTGTCATCTGCAAATGGTTTGAGTTTGGACCAGTCTACTATTTTGTCGTTTAGTAAAGGCATAATCCTTCACCACACAATCCAGAGTTTTAATCACTGTGAGAAATAAGAGTTACGAAAACTTTGTTGGAAAAGCAGAAAATATGGATTGCCAGTATTTTCTCTTTATGCCACAAAGTTTTCTATTTACATGCAAATACTACTGCTTAATCTGAGGTTTAATTTGGTATCTGCGAAGTACTTTCAAGTTAAACAAGTTAAGATTTTGTCATTTTGTACTGATTTGAAAAGCATGATCAAAACCAAAATACATAAGAAATGAGAAAAAAATCACATTCTTCCACTCCCAAATTTATCAGAGCACTTCTGCAGCAATTTATAAAGAGTCAGGAGACACTGCTTTGAGCGGAAGAGTATGACATATTTCAACACCATTACCTGGGCATAATTAAACACACCTCTTATCCCCCATGCAGAGAAAGACATTACAGTAATTCAGACTAAAGGTTAATGAAAACCTTCCTGTACCCTTTTTGCCATGTCAGCACCTTGTGGCTCAGTGATATATATATAAAAAATGTGATGAGAGTTTAGTTGCTCAGAAATAAGTGATTACAGTGGATTCCACTTAATCGCAACCCTGTTTATCGGGATTTTCGGTTATTTGCAAGATTTGTTCCAGCACCGATCCATTTCCTATTTAGACAACGTAAATTTCAACGCTTAATCGGGATCCTATAAATAGAACATTTCGGTTTTTTGCAACGAAAAATTAGCAAGTTATTCGAAATTCTAGTGTTTATTAGCAATTCCTTGGGATAAGACAGCGAAAAATTCCAATCTGTCCGGGAAAAAAAAGGTTACTCAAAACGATGAAAGTCGAATTTCAGTGCATACGGAGAATCACAGATAAAAACTGATGCAACTGCATACAAACGACGAGTCCGACATGATCCGTTTTCATAATTTAGTCATTAAAGATAAAAACCCTTGGCGTATTTCATGTTATTCTTTTCATTTAAAAAAGTGCAATAACGTTTACAAAACATCCTTACCAGGACATTCTGAATATAGACCTCGTTAACTCAGTGGCTGTTTTGCAGCATTGGTGCATTAATTTACTTCACTGGTTGCCGATTATCATGTTCAACAATTGGACGGTTACGCGAGATTTTGGGTACCAGGCTGTACACCCACCACCAAGAGCACTGATAAATAAAATGGTAATTTTAGTGCAGGAAAATTGGCGAAAAGATTACTACTTGTACTTAAATCTTGTCTTGGTATAACTCGGCACAAAATGAAAAAACTTACATGGACTTTCCATGATCAGACTTCACACTCTGCGCAGTCTGATCTCGATCTACGCTCCCCGAAAGAAACTGAAGACGAATTCGGCACTTTGCCGGTTACAAGAAAGACCGATCGAATTAACCTATCACCGATCAGATAATTACACACTGGGTAGAAAAAAACTTAACTGTTTGTAAGTGTCTCGTTGATAATCCAATTTGTGACAAACAATTTGACTACAGGCGTGAGAGTAAGGTGTACCGAATGTAAACTGTGAAAAACACAGAAAACTGTTTCTCACTTAGGTCTGCTTTGAATGGTATGGCCTAAATTAAGGCGTTAAAATAGAATCGTCTGTGCGGCAATCAGTCTATGACGTCACATAAACTTTTACCCACCCATTCAACCGAACAGGTGGCCAGTCGGGGTTTATACAGGTGCGCAGTACACGATCATGTTGTGTAAGAATGTGCATGTACACAAGGAGTAATTGTTTGATAACCAGAAACTGGAGATATGCGTCGAAACCTGTGATTACAAAAAGTTTGTGTTGAATTTTATGTCAACCGAAGCATCACCATGGCCAACAGCCTGGATCGTTTCTGGTACTTTGAGCACTTGATAGGTAAATAAAGTAAGCAAACAAATAATTTTTTTTAAACTTGTTTAGTTTGAAATACATATATTTAAAAAAATATGAACATTAATCAAATGATCGGGATGCAAGATCTGAACGTCTGTCATTAGAACGAAACGATCTTCTGCATCTCTGGTTAGACTTCCGGTCTGAAAAGAGCCATCGGATTATCGGGCCGACCGCTTATTCGGGATATTTTCTCTGACAAATAGGACTTGCAAATAAGCGGAATCTACTGTACTTCCAATTGTTACAATTTTATTTTGGATCTCTTGAAATTCTTTTTGTACCTTATATTATTGCATGACATATTTTTGCCAAAATAGTCTCAAAAGAAATTGGTCTACAACTTTGGAATGCGGTTAATGTCAGTTAATCTTCTATCATACAGATGTAATTTGAAGTGCACTCTAATGATTTTAGGAGAAAAACAATATTACAAGAATACTGTTGAAAATTGCATTCAGCATATAATATAATGGCTAAAGGGTTGTTTGTCATAAAGGAGACCATTACTGGCTTAAACACCACCAATCCACCAGGCCACAATCTATGGCACTGTGTGCTCATACTAAGCGCCATAGATTGCTGCAGAATTGGTAATTATGAGGAAAATCCTGCTCAGATAACAACCAGATGATGCTCTGCTGCCGGTCAAGTAACTACAATTTAGATCCGATAGCCATGGAACTGTACATGGTCACTATTGTAGCCTCGCTAGAAATTGCAACCTTATATGACCTGTTTTGGCTCCGTTAGTGACCCATGGGTTTGATGTTGTTTTGCTCCTTCCCCTGGGTGGCATACTGTAGTTGACCAAAGAATTCATTGTACCCACACCAGGTGGTTTCTAAATGCGATATGATGATATAATGACTAAGTGTTCGAGGCACATATGGTATAGACCATTAGATAGAAAGAATCAGCTACAAGGAAATCTGGGTAACAAGCCTCTAGCTTTTCTTAGAACAGACCTCCTTGGTTCCTTAACATACCTGGTGTAAAGCACCAACACATGTGAGGCTACCTCTGGGTTCCAAACATGTTCACCTCTAGTTGGATGGGAAACACAAGGTGTCACAGAAAGGTCTCGGTTGGGCCGGGTATCAAACCTCAGGCCTCAGGATTGAGAGTCGAGCGTTTTACTACTGCAATACCTGTCTACACTGAGATGATCACAGCTGAGACAGACACTCTTTTATAGAGTCCTCCAAATACATGATAAAAGCACCATCACATCGACACTTGATTGTAACAGGGCACTATCATATCGCTACTCAGGCCCGTAGGAACATTGGGGGCTGGGGCCCAATAATTTTGAAAATCATAGTAACTAAAATATGAGTTTTTAGCGCAATGCAATAACCACGCAAAAAATCTCAGTATTTCGAATTAGCCCCCCCCAATCTTGAAATGCTTCCTACGTGGCTGCTACTTGATTGTAACAGAGTGCTATTCTATCGCCACTTGATCGCATGGAAGCATTATCATATGACCACTAGATTGCAAAGGAGCTCTACTGCATCTCTAATGGTTGTTATCGAATCAAACAGGAATGTGATGACAAGCATACTGGCAAACATTTGCGCTTTTGAGCCATCCGATAGCGCTCCATTTACGATGCCTACAATCAAGTTGTGTTTCGATAGCCTTTTAAGCGATTAAGTAGCAATGTAACTGTGTTCTGAACAGACTGCCACAGATCTTTGTGCAAGGGAGTATGTGATGGTGATCTTGGGGATCTATTAGCATTATTGGCATTCTAGGCTGTGATCAACGGCTGAGAGAGCGCCACAGATCTCAGCCTAGTGGAATGGGGGCATTAGGGAACAGATCTTTCTTGTTCCTTTTTCAGTTTAAAACCAGAGTGTAGAAAGGCAGCTGGAATGATGGAACTTACTGACGGTAAACCTTGGAATCCCTTCCAGTGAAAAAACTTCAGGATCTTACAGAAAGATTGAGAAAAGATAACTAAAGCAATGCTAAATGATATAAGCCTGAATTGTTTATGAAAAAACAAAACTTAAGGTGCAAAGACTTGAGACTCCTCCCAGCTAAAAGCATTAATTTTGTACACAACAAATTAAATATAGATGTAATGACTGGATTTTTCCATGAAAAGTTTGAAAACACTGAAGGACAAGGAGAAAACGCTGACTACCAGCAATTTCTCCATTTCCAAAATAGTTTTCAATAGACTTATCTTGCTGGTTGTTGAAATTCAGGATTGTTTGACAATGGTTTGTTGCTACAGTTATGCAGTGTACAACCTTCCAAAACATTGTGATATAAGGAGTAATTGCTTTTAACTAATATACACAGACTCTTTTTTCCACACTGTATTCAAAGGGGAACTGATGCTGGTAACAAAGGATGGAGGCATCTGCAGGGTGTAATGACTTCAAGTGAATTGAAAACCAATATTTCATGATGAAATTTGCTAATTAGATTGTTAACAAAGTTAATGTCCCCTTTGATTCTTCTTCCAGCCACACAAAAATATTTACTGTAATTGCAATTATTCCTTTACCATACAATCACACTTTTTGACGACCCTGAGATGGACAGCTTTTGAAAACATTGTGGGGAAAATGCTAGTAACCAGCATTTTCTCCTTTTCTTACTGTGTTTTATACCCTTCACAAAACAAATTGCAAATGTTCAGTCACTTTTGTCCTCCGTAAATGCTTTTCGATTTTGGACAATCCTAAAATTTTGTTGTTAGGTAATAAGTTAACTCTTTACTGGACGACAACATTTTTGACTTTCCCAAATTCAATGAATTTGCAGAGGACAGAGTAAATTGAAAGCATATGCAGACAACAAAATAAATGTGGCTGAAAAATTAAAATTTGGTTCGGAAAGGGTAGAAAACACTTTGGGAAAAAGAGAAAATGCTGGTCATTAAAAGTATGGTAAAGAGTTAATCAGCCATTTTCCTCAGTCACTGATACTCAAACTTTGGTAAAGGGTTAAATAAAAGACAGTTCCATGGTTTTTATAATCAAAAGGAAGAAACCTTTTCTCGTTATTATAACAAGAGGGCCATGATGACCCTGAAATCGCTCACCTGAGTCTATTGACCAAACATGAACCATTTTCAATCTAGTTTCCCGGTTACCTATTTTTTTGATCAGACATTACCTATTATCAAAAAAATTGAGATATCAGTAAGACAAATTATTATTAACATTCTTAACAAGTTTCATGAGTGTTGGACTAAAAATGTGGCCTCTACAGCATACAAAAGGAATTTCTAAGATTTGACCAAGTGACCTAGTTTTGGACCCGACAATTACCCATTATCAAACTCTTTTGAGACATCACCAAAACAAACATTCTGACCAAGTTTGAAGAGTATCAGGCAGAAAATGTGGCCTCTAGGGTGTACACAAGGTTTTTCTAATATTTGACCCAGTGACCTAGTTTTTGACTCCACATGACCCATTTTCAAACTCATTCAAGGTATCACCAAGACAAATATTATGAAGAAAATTCAGGAGTATCAGACTGAAAATGAGTCCTCCAGAGTATACACAAGGTTTTTATAACATTTGACCTAGTGGCCCAGTTTTTGACCCAACATGATCCATTTTCAAACTCATCCAAGATAATATCAAGGCAAACATTCTGACCAGTGTTTAAGAGTGTTGGACTGAAATTGTGGCATCCAGAGCATATACAAGCTAAGATTTGACCTGGAAACCCAGTTTTTGACCAAACATGACCCATTTTCAATCATCAAGACAAACATTCTGACCAACTTTCCAGAGTTTTGGACTGAAATTGTGGCCACTAAAGCGTACAAAAGCTTTTTCTAACATTTGACCTGGTGGCCTAGTTTTTGACCCGACATGACCCATTTTCGAACTCCTCCACGATATCATCAAGATAAACAAACTGACCAACTTTCAAGAGTTTTGGACTGAAAATGTGGCCTCTAGAGCGTACATATAGTTTTTCTAACATTTGACCTAATGACCTAGTTTTTGACCCGTTTTTTAACGCATCAGAGATTTCATTGAGGCAAAGATTCTGACGAGTTTCAAGAGTATCAGACAAAAATGTGGCCTCTACAGCATACAAAAGGTAAAAAGTTGACGACAGACACAGCACAATCACAATGGCTCACTCAGGTGAGCTAAAAAGAGAAAATCCTTCAAACCTCTGCATTTTGTCCTTTTCTCATACTGTGTGCTGCCCTATTAACCCTTTACGAAACAATCACAGGTTTTCACTATCCTGGGAAAGAAGCCTTCTGAAAACATTGTAGGAAAAGGAGAAAATGCTGGTAAACAACAGTTTCTCTATTCCCACATTTTCTACCCTTCCAAAAGCTAATTTTAATTTTTGATCCACATGCATATTGTTGTCTGCAAATGGTTCCTATTTGGAAAAGTCAGAAAGTTTGTTACTTATGTCATTGAGCGACATATCAGAGCTAACCCTGAAAGCAGTGAATGAACCCAACAAATACTTTCAAGCTTGAAAAAAGAACCAACATGCCATAGCACAGCAGTAGACAATGCAGATCGAAGTCCACATTTTGTGCAGTCTGCATTTCACTGGCTGCAAAGGGAAACTAACATGACATGATCGAGTTTTAAAAAATAACCACACAATTCAGAGGTTTTCCCACATTGTTTATCCCTTTACCAAACAATCCCTGGTTTTTATGACCCAGAGGAAGAGGCCCTCTGAAAACATGTGGAAAAAGGTGAAAATGCTGGTAACCAGCATTTTCCCCTTTTCTCACCATGTTTTCTACTCTTTCTAAAGTCACATTTCAACTTTTGAGTCCCTTCTTTGTCGTCTACAAATTCTTTCATTTTGGACAAGTCTAAAATTTTGTCGTTTGGTAACGAGTTAAAACCTAACACAGAACTCTAGCTCGTTGACACCAAATTTGGCATCTACAGATGTTTCAAATTTTGAAGAGTCTAAAACTTTTTATTGCGAAAAAAGATCAACTCTTTACCAAACTTAAAAAAATTTTAGTCAAAAGCATTTGCAGAGAGCAAAATAATTCTGACTTAATTTGAAATTTGTACAGGGAGCAGTAGAAAACATTGTGGAAAAAGGCAAAATGCTGGTTGCCAGTAGTTTTCTTTTTTTCCCACAATGTTTTCAAAAGGCTTACTTTCTAAGGTTGGTTAAAGGTCAGGATTGTATGGTAAAGGATTAAGGATTGAAAGCGGAGTAAAATATTTCTGCTGAAATGCTAAATGTGTCTCCCATAACACAAGACATTTGAGATATGAAATGTCAAGTCATGCATGTAAGAAGTGCTAAAACATATGAAATACACCCACAGAATGCTAAATTGTAAGGGCCAATTTACTCTTTTTCTTTGCAATATGAACATTACTTATAATTATGACAGATTCTTTTTTTTTTTCATTGACATTGCAACCCTATGTTCTTTGCCCAATAACAAAATTTTCTCATATAAAATTAAATCATCATTATGTAGAAACAAAAACATTGATGATGGCTCCATTGATAAAATTGGACTATCGAAAAAAAGGAACAATGTGGGAAAAGACAACAAACATTTCCTCCTTTTCAAACAATGTTTTCCAGCATTTCAAATATCAGTTGAGTGACACTGAATGGGTTATCTGCAACTTCTTCCAATACATGCATGTCAAGATTTTTGAAGGTAACAAATCCACTGATGCTTCACCTTTTACCACACAATCCTGACTTTCAACAACCCTGAAAGAAAAGCCCCTTGAAAACATTGTGGGAAAAGGAGCAAATGCTGGTAACCAGCATTTCCTTCTTTCTCAACAATGTTTCATACCTTATCAAAGTAACATGGATTCATCATTTTTAGTTTTACACTATGATGTTTTCTATACGTCTAAATGTCTTAAATATTTGTCGTTTGGTAAAGAGTTAAGTCATGCTCTGTGAATAGGGGGGTTTAACCCATTATCACACAATCCCTACTTTTGAGGCCCCTGAGAAAGAAGCCCTTATAGAAAAGATTGTGGGAAAAGGAGAAAATGCTGGTAACCAGCATTTTCTCCTTTTCCCACAAAGTTTTCTACCTTTCACAAAACAAATTTCAAATTTTGGGTAACTTTTATTTTGTCGTCTGCAAATGCTTTCGATTTGGACAAACCTAAAATTTTGGTAATGAGTTAATACATTGCATTCTGTAAATAGTATCATCTGATCAGCTTAACGCTTGTGTCCACGAAACTTGTTGCCATTGTGTACTTTTTGTATGTCAATGACCATTGTCCCTCCTGGTTAAGCCAGTGTCAAGGCAAAAATGACCTTTTATGCAACGACTTGCATCTCACAAGACAATTCATGATACAGTATGCATAACAAATGATGATGATGACTACGAATGATAATTTTATGCTCTGGTGCATTAAAGCTGCTTAACTCCTTACAAGACGACAAAAGTTTAAGCTTGTCCAAATTGAAAGCATTTGCAGACGGCAAGATAAATGTGACTCAGAAATTGAAATTTGGAATGGGAAAGATAGGAAAAATTGTGGGAAAAGGAGAAAATGCTGGTAACCGGCATTTTCTCATTTTCCCCACAATGTTTTCACAAGGCTTTTTTCTCGCAGGGTCGTTGAAAGATGAGACTGTAGTAGTATAAAGTTACAGGAGACAAATTGCCAGATCTGTCATTTCAGAAAAAAAAAAGAAGAATAATACATCAAGTCAAAGTTTTGTCCAAATAAAAAAATTCAGGTTAAAAATACAAAGATAGTCATACCTGCACAATTACATTGCAAGGCATGAAGAAAGAACTGGCAAGGCATGCTATGTAAATTTTAAAGTAATTCAAAGGACATTATCCATAATTGTCACATACAATAATAACCCTTTTCTTGCATTTTCTAAATATTTGTCAGAACAAAGTACTTCCTCTGGACTATGTTTTTCATCTAGAAGCAGACCATATTTTGATATACTGTGACAAAAGAAGACAGAAATTCCTCTTTTTACCCCCACCTCCCTCCCAGTTTCCATGTACATTTTATACATTTACCCTTTAAATTCCAAGTTTAACAACCCTGAGGGAGAAAAATTTTGAAAACATTGTGGGGATGGAAAAAATATAAGTAACCAGAATTTTCTCCTTTTCCAACTATGTTTTTGACTCTTATCAAAGCCTTCTTCCATCAGGTCCTTAAAAGTCAGGATTGTTCGCAGAAGGGTTAAACCATCCAATAATATTGAAAGATAATTTAACTTGCATGCTTTTCACTTTTGATGTAAGTGAAATATTATTGCTGTAATTATTATTCAGACAAATTGCTTTGTCATCCTGAGTCAGTACTTTGAACTTGACTGTCCTAATGTAATAAATTCACAGAATCATATGCCGAATGTATATTTTACCATTGGCTTACAGCACCTCTGTGATGCCATTTTCCAGCTCTCTGTGCAGCCTCCTTGTTGCACCTATAAGATTATCATACTGATTCAAGGGCTTTTTAGCCTGTATGATTTCTTTGACTCCACACAATGACAAGAAGTTTTAACAAGACGGCCAAGATGGCCCTGTATCGCTCACCTGAATTTTTGAGAGGTCCTGATAATAGCCTTTCTTTTGAAGGTATTGATACACTGAAAACAAAATCATTATTTTGCCAAGCAATTTTTAAAAGGTCACCTGTAAAAGTCCTTTCAAAATCTGACCAGCAGTTTCAGAAAAGAAGAATTTTTAGGAATTTCTTAATTTCTTCATTGCCCTATAGTGCAAGTAGCCCCCATTCACCAGAGCCATGTTTCTTGACAGATCAAAATTTCACGAACAATTTTTGAAAAGGGTCACCCAAGGAATATCTCTGTGAAATTGTTTCAAAATTTGACCAGCGGTTTCAGAGAAGAAGAATTTTTAAGAATTTCTTCATTTCTGTATAGTGCAAGAAGCCCCCATTCACCAGAACCATGTTTCTTGACGGATCAAAATTTCGCGAACAATTTTTGAAAAGGGTCACCCAAGGCACATCTCTGTGAAATTATTTTAAAATCTGGCCAGGGGTTTCACGTGTGAAGATTTTTAAAGAATTTCCTAAAAAATTCCATTTCGTTGCCATGGCAACCAGACTTTTTAACGGACGGAATCAAATTCTGTGAACCATTTTTAAAGAGGACTTCCCAAGGAACATTCAAGCCAAGTTTGGTCAAAATTGGCCCAGCGGTTTAGGAGGAGTTGATGTTTTAAAGAATTTTTGACGACAGATGACGCACGATGGACACAGGGTGATCCTAAAAGCTCCCCTTGAGCACGTTGTGCTCAGGTGAGCTAAAAAGAAAAATTCTGTAATTACGTAACAGCAATGCATGACCCATGAAGGGGCACTGTATAAACACCATGTGATAATCCTGCAGACAATGCACAATTTTAGATGGTAATTTTGGCAAAAGAAAATAATCTTTGGAATAAGGTACAGCTCCAGCCCTACATGACACATGGTGCCTATGTGATTTTTGTATGGATCAAGACTTCATGATATATCTTTATTATGGCTTTGCCCCTATTTATTGCTAAATAAGATAGCAGAAACAAGTGGACCATGATGGCCCTGTATCACTCCACTGGCTTTTTAACCCTTTACCACACAAATTGAAGTGTTCATGACCCTGAAAAAGAGGGCTTTTGAAAACAATGAACACTGTCAGGCACTACAAGCAGGTATATTCATTTGCATGAAAGATAAAATTTGTGGGGAAAAAAGAATGACAGAAAACTTCCTTTGAATTTAACATTCTACCCATGTGAACATAAGTATTAACATCAAAATGAATCACTCTCCCTGAAAACAGAATATTTTCCATCAACAAACTTTAGTATCTAGCACCAATTATGTATCACTGCAGTTTGACAATCAAGGGAGGTAAATAGTAACAAACTTTATCCGTTATAACAAGTTATTTCCTTTGATTAAGATTTAAATTGAAGTTACTATATATTGAAGCCCATGTTATGTGATCGCTGGAATGAAGCCAATTCTGACCCAAGGCCTATAATATGAAGAAACTTGTTAAAGGTTCATAAGATAAAGCTTCATGCCAAATTCAGTAGCCCTGGGCCTTGTGGTTTAAGAGAAGAAGGGTTTTTTTTTTTAAGTTTTTTTGCCCTGGCAACCAGTTTTTGAAGATATCAAATTCTTTCAAGAAATTCTGAAGAGAATCATGGCAGGATAATTTCTGTGAAAGTTTCCTAAAATTTTGATTGGAAGTATCAGAGAAGATGATGTTTGAAATAAAAGTTAATGCATGCATGCACAAACATATACACAATGGACACTGGACCTTGACACAGGCCCACTGACCTTCGGCCAGTGGACCCAAAAATACCACATACAATGCCTACAAAATCTTATGAAAAATCACAAATAACTGTTTGGCACTGGGGGCTAATGCTATCCAAGCATTTCCATGACCCTGAAGGAAAAAAGATTTTGAAAAAAAAGTTGCAGTTAACAGGAGAAAATGAAGGTAATTAGCATTGTTCCTTTTCTCACATTGTTTTGTACCTCAAATAAGACAATTTTGCCAATTCAAGCCAAATTTAATTTATTGTCTGCAAATGCTTTCACTATGGTCAAGCTTACATTTTTATTGTCTGGTAAAATTTTAAAGCTCTATGAACAACTCCGTTGTTTTTGCAATCCTTGTTGCCACAGGTGATGGTGGAAACTTCAAAATAAGAATAACTTATAGAACTTGAGCTTATCTCTTCACCAAAGAACAAGATTTTGGACTATTCTAAATTGAAAGCATTTGCAGACAATGCAATAAATGTGACTGAGAAATTGAAATTTGGTCTTGGAAGAGTAAAAACATTCTGGTTTACCAGCATTTTCTACTTTTCCTACAATGTTTTCAGAGGGCTTCTTTTTCAGGGTCTTTAAAAGTTGGGATTGTGTGGTAAAGAGTTATACACCTTGAAACTTGAGCTCATTAGTCGCCGCGCAGAAGCGCGCGACTATATTTTTAATAGTTTTTCGAGTTAGGACATGGATAGTAGGAATTTCATTTTTATAGGGGTGTTAGGTTAACAAGGAATCTTTGTAACGTGACTTCGCCTTAAACTGGCTTTTTAATTCATTCTTAAACTACGAAATTGCAATACGATACTATTTTTTTTCTATTAATACTTACAACATCAAAAAACCGCCTAATTATTTCTTTTATTGTCGCTATTCGTGAGAAATGGACTCGTCCACATAAATGCCTTGTTTCCATTGGTCAAGGCTGTACAGGTTTCCAGTCATTTCGTACCTTGTTAATTTCGTACCTAGGTCATTTCGTATGATTTTGGTCATTTCGTACCTACTTATACTTTCAATTTTGGTCATTTCGTACCCAGTTGGTCGTTTCGTACAACCTTCGTACACAGGTTTAATAATCAATTTGATTATTTTGTAGATAGTTTTTCCTACTATTTGTGTGTTTTTTGTTGAATGACCACTGCTAAAATTGTGCATTGCTGAAATTGTGCTAAATTCCGCCGAAGAACGGGCATGATGGTTATGATTGTATCTGACCATTATTGGTTACTTATTTCTAAGTTTAGTTTTTACAACAAAGATAGTTTAGAACTCCTTTGTTTATTTCTCAACGAGATCTGCATAAATTTAATTTGTGGAAAAAATCTGGAGAGAGGCCACTTTTTCTCTGTGTTGTTCATAATGACAAAGCGCGATGCAAAACCATGATTCTTTATGAACACTGTTCACCAAACACTATAGTCTTAGACTTGTTTAAATTGAAAGCATGCCTTGCAAACTTACGTCCTCTTGAATTATACTTTCCTAGGACAGCAACATTTTAGTAACTTAGCCCTGCTTTCACCACTTTCCCAAACAAACACGGGTTATCACATGTGTGCTATCAAATTCTTTTGTCAAAACATGTTGGATAAGGAGAAATTGCTCGTTATAAGCAATTTCTTCTTTATTAAATACTTTTTCCCCACTACTAGCGAGTTTTCCACCATTTTTGCAACTTTTTAAATTGTCATCTGCCAACTCTTTGAATTTGGAAGAGTCTGGTATTTGTCCTTTGGAAAAGAGCTAAGAGAGCGCTGTGCTAGGGTATTAGATACTGTAACAGAAGACAAGTTTTGATATAGTCACTATTCACATAATTTCATAATGTGTTAAAAAATCTGCTGATGAAAACTGACATTTACTAACTTGCCCTGGCTGTCTTGAAGCATTAAACAAATTTTTTTGCGGCGACTTTGATGCTTTGCATCAACTTTTTCTTGTAATAAATTGTTCTAGTTATCTTCACAATTTGTAGTAGGAGTAACCCAGAGTCACTTTGACTATTTGTCTTTAACTCTTTACCACACAACAAAATTTTAGACTGGTCCAAATTGAAAGCATTAATTTTGCAGACGATAAAATAAAGGTGACTGACAAATTGAAATTTGATCTGGGAAGGGTAGAAAACACTGTGGGAAAAGGAGAAAATGCTGGTTACCAACATTTTCTCCTTCTCCTACAGTGTTTTCAGCAGGCTTCTTTCTCAGGGGCGTCAAAAGTAGGGATTGTGTGGTAATGGGTAAATCACTTCATTTCTGGAAAGGAGGTAACTAATGATGAATTATACAAGGGTTAGTCAAAAATAACTGAACCCTACCTCAGAACTTTTTCAATATTCAACACACAGTAATTATATATGGCACAATTGTCGATCGATACCTCATGCGTTATTTGCATGGGAAAAACTAATGATTCATGACGTCATATAAATGTGATGTCATTCACCGTTACATCATGGAGGATGGTACATTCACACTGACTGGAGAAGAGCAGATTGCATACATTAAGAATGAAGCCAGACGTGGAAAAAGCGCATCAGAAATCCTAAAAGCTCTTGAGGAAGTTGCTTCAGAATCTGCACTTGGGTACAGTACTATCAAGCGATGGGTGTGAGAATTCAATAATGGACGAACTGTCATTAGCAACAAGTACCTTTGATGAAGGAGTCTGTCAGCGCCAAATGACAAAAATATTGAAAATGTAGCAAAACTACTTGAGGCTGATAGTAGATATCATGTGGTGAGATAGCGTACAAGTTTGACATAAGTGTCAGCATGTAACATTTTGACTGATCGTTTTGCAAATGAGTATGATCGCTGCAAGAAGGGTACCCATATAATCTTGGAAATGGAAAAATGCCAACATGTGAATATTGCCAGATCACTCCTACAAAGATACAATGCAGAAGGGGATGAAATACTGCAAAGAATCGTTGCTATTGATGAAACATGGATGCGATCATTTGAACCTGAACTGAAGCGACAGAGTAGCGAATGACACACGCAGACCGGTAAAATTTCGCAGAAGTCCAAACTGTCCTAAGATGATGATGATATTTGCATATGATTGCCGTGGTGTTTTGAGCTCACAGTGAAACAGTCAGCAAAGAGTACTACAAGATGTATCTTAGGACAATATTTAGGCCAGTATTATGCTGAAAGTGCCCAGAGCTGATTGACTGCATGCCACTCATTTTGCAAGACAACGTGTCTCCTCACAAAAGTAATGTCAAGTCGCTGTTGAAGGAATATGGATGGGAAGTGCTTGATCATTGCCCCTATTCTCAAGATCTTTCTCCATCCGACTTTGATTTGTTCACAAAGTTGAAAGAACCGCTACAAGGAATCCATTTTGACAGTTTAGACAAGTAAGAGTATGCCGTGAACAAGGAGGTCCGACGAATCAATTTCAGTTGCTTAGCAACAGGTATCCCGTTGTTGCCAAGATGGAATTCAGTCATTCCGTCCTAGGGAGATTATTTCAAGGGATCATAAACAAATATGAGGTTTGTTAAACTTATATAAAAAGTAGTGGTGGGCCGATGATCGACTACAGTCGAAAGTCAGTTGGTTTTGGCTTGCGATTCCGATAATCGATTGAGAAATCCGGAAATCGATTGTAGTCAGTTGCTAAGCTGGCTTGGTGCCAAAACATGAATTTTGGTTTTTCTCGGGTTGGTTTTGTGACTGTTATTATTCACAATCTTGGATTGAACATAGTGGATAACAAACAAAAAAATTCGCTGAAAAATGAGAAACAAATCTTTGTCCATGAATGTCTTGACAAAAGTTGACAACTCGGCAAGCTTCCCTGAGCCCGGGTTTTGACATTTGGAAATTTGAAATGACCTGTCTTTGATGGTGAAAGATATCTGCCTAAATGTCAATCTGAGGCATGAAATTATCGTCTAGAACTTCATATAAGCTAGCTTGCATGCATCTGGCATAAATATGGGTTAAGCAAAATCAGTATAAAATGCGAAGGACACCCCGATGATAATGAAGCTGGCGAGTCATTTATGACGGAGTAACGAAGGTGTTAGTCCTCTTATCTAGTGTAAAGTGACAGCTTTTTAAGTTACTTGCTATTTAAACTGACTAAATGATGTCAAATCATGTAGTAATACTTCTCCAGAAACTAACTGTCAAGAAAAAATAGATCGCCAAAAAAGCGCGAAAACGCATGACACTACATTGAGCAGCGTGGCGACGTCCGATCAGAGGGACTTCAAACTATCTCCTTACCTTTAATAATGAATTTTAAAAGTGAATTTAGACAAAATTCTGAATAAAGCAATAAGTGGAAGCTGAAATTCTGTTCATGATTGGAAATAATGTTGTTTTATGAAATGAAAATAAAAAGGAGGGGGGGGGAAAGAGGCCTGGTCTTCTGCAAATGTTTGAACTATTAGGAATATGTCTGATTCTTTTTTTTAACTCATTTCTAAAACTTAATTGTAATGTATTTCAACTGATTAAAGTGCAGATTACAACATCTTTATTAATTTGATACATGAAGAAATGTTTACAATATTGTCACAGTATTTTAACCATAAGACATTCTCAGTTAAATAAAGTCTAAACTGATTGTAATATCGATAGCTAGTTGGTTTGCTCTTCCGATTACAAAGCGATGATCGATTGAGATTTTAAACCGATTGCCCAACACTAATAAAGTTACGTGATGGAGCTCAGTTATTTTTGACTAACCCTCATATTTTACATAATTATCCCAAAAAGTACAGCCATAAAATGATACAGTACTGGTACACGTCATGACTCACACAGTTAATAGAAGTCATTATGATGCCATGTAACAGTCATATAAGGAAATAATTCCAACAGAAGAGTACAAACAATATGGGAAAAAAAAAGAGGTCCCAAACTCAAAAACAATTAGGTGGACAGAAAGGCATAATTATGGAGAAACAGCTACCGTAAACCAAATCCCCCACATTTCTTTTCTTTTGAGGGGGGTGGGGGTATTATAAAAACAGAGAAGGCTGATAACCACCATTTTCTCCATCTCATCATCTGTGCAAATTTAATAATTAATTTGTATTCTAAGGAGAAAATGCTGGTAACCAATATTTTCTCCTCTTCCCATAACATTTTCTGTAGGCTTCTTTTCTCAAAATTGTTAAAAGTCGGCATTGTGTGGCAAGGAGTAAACTCTTTACCAAACAAGCCCTGATTTTCACGACTGGTATTTTTTGCCTCATGAAGATAATACAAAGGAGTCTCCAAGTTGTCTTAGGAAGAAGCATGACCATGTGACATCCTCAAAATGCCCCTGTGTAGCCATTGTATTATAGCACGATGACATTGAGATGGGGACCATAGTGGAGGGCGAAGACAGCTGAATTTGAGTGGCTAGGGCGCTGCACACTTGTCATAGTAATGTGGCATACACGGATCTGGGGGGGGGGCACGCGCGCGCGGCAAGAAACACTGATGACAGTCCTCGGCAACTAATCAATAGCTTCAATAACAACTAATCATAATTAATTTCCAGCAGAATGGCATACTTTAATGATTAGACAACCAGGAAAAAGAAGGCAGTAACAGTGCTTCTTTTGATACATCTAAGAGGACATAATGAACAACTTGATAGCATGATAAAGTTAAATAAAAGATTGGTTTGAAACAAAAATAGAATACTGCATATTCCAACCTAATAGTATCTGATCAGCAATTGAATCTTCTACTGTCAGTTGAAGGTTTTATACCATCAGGAAGTCCCATGACTTCTTCGCAACTTAGTTAAAACATGTTTACACTCAACATCAAGTGGCTTAGCCATTGTGTGGTCTTAGCCTGTAAGCTACTTAATATAAATTTCACATATTTGTGTTGATCAGGTGCCAACAAGTGGCCTTCTAAAGGCATCATCCTTGCTTTGGCTGTTGATTGGCTGTTTACAAGTTCGGGGCAGTCTTCGCGCGAAATTAAAAAGTCCATATTCCTATGGCCATCAGATGTCAATTTTGGGACTGTGCAACGCCTGCATAAAAGAAAACTCTTGGGAAAAGGAGAAAATGCTGGTAACCAGCATTTTCTTATTTTCCCAAAAGGTTTTCTAACCTTTCAGAGACAAATTTCATAAATTGAGCGACTCTGAATTTGTCATCTGGAAATGCTTTCAATATGGACCATAGTTATTTGGTAAAGAGCTTAATCTTCTCCAAAAAACAAATCTAGACTTCACCAAATTAAAAGTTTTTGCAGACAGCAATTTAAAATGGCTCAAATGATGATAATTGTCCCTAAAAGGGTAGAAAACTTTTTTGGCAAAAGAGAAAATGCTGGTTCCCAGTGCTTTTGCTTTTCCCACTATCTACACTGTCTACCAAAGGTCACACTTAGGGCAGCCTTAGCAATATTAATTGATATGAAAAGGGAATTTCAGCCAGGTTAAAATCTTGTTTGAGATCATGGTGTTTGAATTAAATAAATTTTAAGTAATCAAGACTTAAGAACATATGCATTATTCATTTTCAATTAAGAATTCAAAACAGTCAAAAAATTACTTTATACAGCTGTCCTCCTTAGTATACATGTATGTTCAAAAGTATCCAGTAAAAGCAAACTTAATATATTACACTGCATTATGCTGTGTAGTATGATCTTGTCATTAAGAAACTATCTGAAAAAGTTATTTTTTCTTACACTTTATTCTTTTAACATAAAGTGGTGATGGTCTGTAGTTTCCAGGGCCGTATTTAACCTGTTAACTCATTACCAAACGACAATATTTTAGGATTGTCAAAATTGAAAGAAATTGCAGACGCAAAAATAAAAGTGACTGAAAATCTGAATTTTTTTTTTATGGAGAGAAGAAAACATTAAGGGAAAAAGAGAAAAACGCTGGTTCCCAGCATTTTCTCCCTTTCCCACAAAGCCCTCCAAAGGCCTCCTTCTCAGTGTCGTCAAAAGTAGGGATTGTGTGGTATTAACTAAAATATCTGAAAAAGTTGTTTTGAGTCAAGTACTTTAGCAGTAATTAATTACTCTGACATTAAGACTGGTATCAGAAGAAGCACAGTTCTAAATTGCATGCAGCCCTTCTTAAGGAGGTTCACTGCATCAGTTGTTTTATGATTATGCATACGAATTACATTTCAAGTTTGACATGTGTAACTATCAGCAGCATGTATTTTCATAATGTGACTAACATTCAGGCTGCAGGATGAATTATTATTTCAAACTGATATAGAAATATGCTCAGAGACATGGTATTATGCCTTCCCGTCTGTAGATTGCCAAAGCATGGTACCAGGCCTTCTCATCTGTAGATTGCCAAGGCATGGTACCAGGCCTTCTCATTTGTAGATTGCCAAGGCATAGTTAAACTTCCCATCTGTAGATTGCCAAGGCATGTTGTCAAGCCTTCTCATCAGCAGACTGCCAAGGCATAGTTAGCCTTCCAATCTGTAGATTGCCCAGGCATTGTATCAAGCCTTCTTATCTGTAGATTGCCAAGGCATAGTTAGCTTTCCCATCAATAGATTACAAAGGCTGGTATAATGCTTTCTCATCTGTAGACTGCCAAGTCACAGCCTTCCAATCTGTAGATTGCCAAGGCATTGTATCAAGACCTCCCGTCTGTAGACTGCCATGGCATGGTATTAAAGCTACCCATCTGTAAATTGCGAAGACATGGTATCAAGCCTTCCCATCTGTAGATTGTGCAGGCATGGTATCAAGCCTTCCCATCTGTAGATTGCCAAGGCAGGATATCAAGCCTTCCAATCTGTAGACTGCCAAGGCATTATATCAAGCCTTCCAATCTGTAGTTTCTCAAGGCATGGTATCAAGCCTTTCCCATCTGTAGACGGCCAAGGCATAGTATCAAGTCTTCTCATCTGTAGATTGCCAAGGCATAGCTAGCCTTCCTATCTGTAGATTGTCAAGGCATGATATCAAACCTTCTCATCTGTAGTTTGTGCAGGCATAGTATCAAGTGTTTCTATCTGTAGACTGCCAAGGCATGGTATCAGGCCTTCCCATCTATAGATTGCACAGGCATGGTATCAAGCATTCCATCTGTAGATTGCCAAGGCATGGTATCAAGCCTTCCCATTTGTAGATAGCCAAGGCATGGTATCAGACCTTCCCATCTGTAGACTGCAAAGGCATGGTATCAGGCCTTCCCATCTGTAGACTACCAAGGCATGGTATCAGGCCTTCCCATCTGTAGACTGCCAAGGCATGGTATCAAGCCTTCCCATCTGTAGACTGCCAAAGCATGGTATCAAGCCTTCCCATCTGTAGATTACCACGGAACAACACTTAAAATTGTCTATGAGCAATTGTTGCCCTGATGGGGCATGTCCAGTCCTCCATGAGCAGATTGCACTGATGTAATAAGCCCAGCCGACCATTAGATTGCCAATAGGCAATATGTCCATTCCCACATGAGCAGACTACTCTTTAAATCTTTACCACACAATCCTGACTTTTAACAGCTCTGAAACAGAAGCCTGTAGAAAACATAGTAGGAAAAGGCAAAATTGCTACTAACAAGCATCTTCTCCTTTTTCCACAATGTTTTCTACCTGTCCTCAATCAAATTTCAGTATCAGAGTTATATCTATTTTGTCGTTTGCAAAGGCTTTCAATTTGGAAAGGTCTGAAAAAGGGGCTTGTCAGTGAAATGAGTTGAAATGACGGAAGGTCCATGAATAAAGAGTACTTAATCTCCATGATATGTGAAAAACATTAAAGGGCAACAGCTAAAAAAAGAAGGGTGGCACAGTTACAAATTTTGTGAATTGCTGTTCTCCACAAGGTGTTCTATCAGTCTTGAAAGGTTCAAGATCATAGGTTTTATATTTTAGAAATTATGGCCCTGACAAAAATTCAAAAAGAAAACTAACAAAGGGCAATAACTAAAAGACAACAATGGCAGAGTTATGGTTCTTGTGCAGTGCACTTCTTCATAAGGTGTTCTATTAGTCATTGAAGTTTCAAGATGATAGGCTTTAAAGTTTGGGAGTTATGGCCTGGACAAAAATTCAACCTGAAAATTAACAAAGGGCAATTACTAAAAAAATAATGGTTGCAGAGTTATGGTTCATGTGCACTGCACTTTTCCATAATGGGTTCTATCAGTGTATGAAGTTGCAAGTTATTAGCTTTTATAGTTTGGAAGTTATGGCCTGGACAAAAAATTAAAACTGAAAATTAAGAAAGGTCAATAACTCAAAAAAGAAAAGTGGCACAGTTACGGTTCATGTGCGATGCACTTCTCCACAATGTGTTCTATCAGTGTATGAAGTTCCAAGGTAATAGCTTTTATAGTTTAGAAGTTTTGGCCTGGACAAAACTTCAAACTGAAAATTAACAAAGGGCTGTAACTCAAAAAATAGTTGTGGCAGAGTTATGGTTCATGTGCACTGCACTTCTCCATAATGTGTTCTATCAGTGTATGAAGTTGTAAGTTATTAGCTTTTATAGTTTGGAAGTTATGGCCTGGATAAAAATTCAAACTGATAATTAACAAAGGGCAATAACTCAAGAAATAAAAGTGACAGTTATGTTTCATGTGCACCGCACTTCTTCATAATGTGTTCTATCAGTGTATGTAGTTTCAATTTGATACCTTTTATGGTATGGAAGTTATGGCCTGAACAAAAATTCAAAGTGAAAAGTTGGTTATTTCAGAAATCAAGGGCAGATAATTTTGGAACGCAAACAGCGATCGAAATTCTAAGACCCAGGTGCACAACTAGAAATCATGGAGATTCATTGTGGCAAGTTTCAAATAATTCCGATGAAAACTGTAGGAGGAGTTGCACACACAAGAAATTGCTAACAGACAGACATACGTACGACCGGGGGTATAACATAATACGACCCTTCGGGCGTATAAAAATAAGTCAAGTCTCCAAAGGGTAACATATCCAATTCTCAGTGAGCTGATTGCTTGGGGGCAAATACCTATTACAATCAATCAATAAATTTGGCTTAAAACCTAAAATTGTGTCCTCTGGTAAAGGGATATAGAATACATTCTGAACCACTTTTGATGAACTTCCAGTTTGAACAGGAGTAAACTTGGTTCAGCATAAATGGTTCAGCACAAACTCAACTTTTTCCAAGCAAAGCTCTTTCACTTTGAACAATTGAAAAGTACACTTACGGGGTGATTTGCTTATCTCATGTAAAATGCACATTCAAGTCATAAAAGTTGACAGATCAAGAGATGAATCTTCTCATAGATTACAAAATAACAGTGAAGATGACAAATGAATAATAATTAAATATCCTTATCCTTACAGTGCAGGACAAAATTGGAAATATACATTTTCAGCCTGTAAGTCCAGTGTTGTTGTGGAAATGATTATCCGAAGACAATGTTAGACAGTGTAGATCAAGAAAAGCTAATTTGTAATCTGATCTTGCCTACAATGTCATCAAAAGTACTTAACATTGACCTTGGAACCCTTGAGATAAAGTTTTAACATGTAGAAAACAAACCCAATTTTCAGTATAATTTCAAGATTGCCTTTCATCTAGAATTTTCAAGCCAAGCTTGGCAGTGCTGATCAAAGACCATACTACATAATTATTCTGTGCATTCTGATTAGAATTTATACTGCCTGCAAAGACAACTAAAGATGCTTAACCCATTACCACACAATCCCTAATTTTAACAACCCTGAGAAAGAAGCCTTTAGAGAACATTGTGGAAAAAGAAAAAAATGATAGTAACCAGCATTTTCTCTTCTTCAAACAATGTTTTCTACCCCTCACAGAACAAATTTCAAATTTACAGTCACTCTTATGTTGTTGTCTGCAAATGCTTTCGATATTGACAAAACCTAGAGTTAATCAATGGAAAGCTAGAGACATTTTCAGTAGGAAAACAAGAGCCGTCAGAGCTCTATAATTCATAGATTGAAAATAACAAGGGCACATGCTGAAACTTGTAAAACAAGATATAACTATGAAGTTTCATGAAAGTTTGACAAAAACTGAACAAGATATTTGTAAAAACTGCAATTTTGCACTATAAGGCCCCTTTTTCCTTGGCATTTTACAAGAAACCCTCTTTTTCCATGACAGAGGGTCAAACTGAAAAACACATAGACAAAGAAACAAGAGCACATGGTGAACTTTGAAAAAACAATATAACCATGAAGTTTAATGAATGAGATATTAGTAAAAATTGGAATTTGCAAGAAACCCCCTTTTTCCATGACAGAACGTCACTTAAGAAACGCTTAGATTAAAGATAGCAAGGGCAAATGCTGAAACTTTCCAACAACAATATAACCATGAAGTTTCATGATATTTTGACCAAAAGTGAATGAGATATTAGTAAAAATTGCAATTTTGCATTAAGCCCCTTTTTTCCATGACACAGGGTCAAATTAGAAAAACGGGAAAGATACATCTGCACTATACCCCAAAGAGTTCTTATATGAAGTTTTATCCAATTTGGTCCAAGGATTGTGGCTTCGGACGGACTGACGGACGGACAGATGAAGCGGCGACTATTATGCTTGCCCTTCGGGGAGCATAAAAAAATGACCAAGGTTTAACAAATTAAAAGCTGTTTTCCCTAAAGCAACTTTAAAAAAAATATTTAACTCTTTACCAAACGACAAAATTGTAGACTGGTCTAAATTGAAAGAACTTGCAGACAACAAATTATATGCAACTCAAAAATTGAAATTTGTTTCCAGCAGGGTAGAAAACATTGTGGGAAAAGGAGAAAATGCTGGTTACCAACATTTTCTCCTTTTCCATCAATGTTTTCAAAAGGCTTCTATCTCAGGGTTGTTAAAAGTCAGGATTGTGTGGTAAAGGGTTAAAGCCTACATAAGTCAGCATCAGACTGTTGTTTGCATGCTGTCTGATCTAGACCCACATAGCTAGAAAGAGCAATCTTGTGCCTGAAAGTTATAAGGTTATCATGCTATGCTGATGGCCATAAAGAACCTGTTCAGCTACTTTATGGCAATTGGCAGGGAAGTTGACTTTCATTTTGATGCATTGTGTAATATACATGATTTACATAATAATTTGCCCTATCCATACTCACACTTCTTTGCTTTGTAGTGAGCGAAATTATTTGCCGCATTAGCATTAATGTCACTAAAACTTTTTCATTAACCCTCCCCCCCCAAGCCCTTCCAACAATCTTTTACAAAACTGTCTTATGTTTCAATATCCCTAAGGAATAAGGCTTTCAAAAACATTGCTAGAAAAGGAGAAAATGCTTCCATCCAGCGTTGTCTCCTTTTCCCATTACTGTTTTTTACCCTCTCAAAGACAATCCATGGTCAGTCAGTCCTTAAGCCTTTTCCCACACAGTCCTGACTTTTAAAAAACATGACGAAGCAGCCTTTTGAAAACATTGTAGGAAAAGGAGAAAATGCTTGTAACCAGCATTTTCTCCTTTTTCCAAACTGTTTTCTACCCTAGCAAACAAAAATTCCATCAGTTGAGCTACATCTGAATTGTCATCTAAAATGCTTTCATCTTGGACAAGTCTGCATTTTTGTTCTGTGATAGAGTTAACCTTAACCCATAAAGTAGCTGTCAACTTTGGTTGCAATTATGACTGGGGAGGATTAAGACCAGACTGCACAAAATGTGCAATCTGATCTTTGACCTACATTGTCCATTTTGTGGAGGAATTCCAAATGTTAAAGTTTTTCCTGCAGCGTATCTGTCAAAGTATCTAACAATGTAGATTCGTGGTAAGACTGTATGTCTATCCAACCTGACATTGATCTACACGTACCCAGACTAAGACACTAAGCAGCTAATTTCAGCCTGGTTCAGCACCTCAAAGAAGCTAGTCTTTTTTTTTCCATTTTGTGACAGGTTTTTTACAGTTCCCCAGAAAGTGCAATAGACTGATGAAATAAGAAGAGTTTTTCAATGCAAAATGATTCAAATTAGCAAAAAAAAACCCTCATCTCTGAGAAACTGTTATGAAATTTTCAGAACACAGGTCATTATTTCTGGCAAATGACAAATAAGTTACATAATTTCCCTGTTATAACCTTGGTTTTGATGCCAGCCTTATATACTCTTTAACTCTTTACCAAACAACAAAACTGCAGTATTTGTAGATATTTCATATGTAAAAAAATGATTCGATAAAAAATAACGATTTCATATGTAAAAATAATAATTGGATTCGCCTTTGAAAAAGTGGAAAACTTTGCAGGAAAAGGAGAAAATGCCTTTTCCCACAATATATTCATTAGGTTTTTATTTTCCCATGGATCATTCAAACTAGGGGTTAGTTGGCAAAGAGTTACAGTACCCTTTTGCTAACAAATTTTAGCCAGGTCCAAACTGAAAGTGACCTGAAAGTAAATCACAGTCAAAACATGAAATTTGCAAAAGGCGGAATAGAAAACATTGTGATAAAAGAAGAAAATGCTGGTTACCAGCATTTTTTCCTCTTCCTTTAATATTTTCAAATGCTTTCTCACAAAATAAAAGTTGATGAAAAACAGGGTTCTTTGAAAAATAATTAACTTTTAACAAAAAAAACCCTAAATTCTAGACTTGTCCTACAAGAAAGCAATTGCAGGTGACAAAGATGACTAAAAAATTGAAACTTTATTTTGGAAGAGTAGAAAACATTGTGGGAAAAGGGGAAAATGCTAGTGACCAGCATTTTCTTTTTTTCCCACCTTTTCTTAAAGGGCAAATCAACAAGTTTCTGATATGATTAATTTTGAAATCTACATCTATCAAATGGCAACCTGGTAATATTGTAATTTGAAAAAAAAATTAGTAAAAGTACTTTTTTTCAATTTATATTTTTGCTTATTAGTTTTTCTTGCATCGCTTACCTCCCTTACTTATTGTAGCGCACCTTGATCTGTGACGTCATAGGAGCGTTTGTTTCAATATGGACCTTGTTTCAGATAGTGAAATGAGCGATATTTAAGACGAAGGAATACACGAGTCTAGGCCGGTAAGGCCGTACATGTACCACCAAGTTTTTAATGAAACTTAATAGTTTCTGATGATGAGGATAAAAGTAAAAATTCGCCCACCAATGGCGAAAATAACGATGTTATGCCGGACTTTTGAACAGCGTGATGAGTATCACGCCTACATGTATTAGGCTACGGGGCGAACGTCGTTTACAGAAATATTATTCGATACATGATAAAATTAAGTGTACGGCATAAGCTTTGTTTCACTTGAAGTATTTTCAGTAGATTTACGGGTGGCATTAATAATAATAATAATAAAAAAGACGGTTTCAAGACAGTTCCACGACTACACAGTTCCCCGACACTTTTAAAGACATTTCTCCTACACTTTAGTTTCATGTAAAATAACCGATTTCTTGACTTTTACTATTGGTAATCGTGAGATGTTAGTTCTAACTATTTGTTGATGGATTCTATATTTGTACCTTGTAAAGAATTCTGTAAACATTGACAGGTACAAAATTTGTTCTCTCATGGCTGAAGGGTTACACAATAAATCGCAATTTTCGTGAGAATAAGAATAGTTTGAAATGCTGTTAACGAGCGTGAAATTTGAGAAAATAATATGTTCCGAGATCGTTAAGACAATCATCAAAATTATTTTATATTCTGGGTAACCACGTTTGTATCAATTTATCCTTTATCCACAATATTTTCTACTTTTAACTCTTTACCATACGACAAAATATTAAACAGGTCCAAACTGAAATAGCTTGCAGACGACAAAGTAAAGTTATATATTTCAAAAATTGAAATTTTTTTCCAGCAGAGTAAAACACTGTGTTAACAGAAGAATATGCTGGTTACTAGGTTACTTTCTACTAGGTAGCTGGTTACTTTCTTACAATGTTTTTAAAAGTCTGCTGTCTTCGGGGTCGTAAATATTATGGTTTGATTGGTAAAGGGTTAAATATAAATCCCACACATTGGGCACAAGTTCTGGTTAAGTTCACAGGGAGCAGTATCCGAATTTGAATTTTGCTTTGAATTTGGTCTAGTCCAAAATTTGCCGTCTGGGAAAGGGTTAAATTGTTACCAAATATCAAATTTATTGACTCAACCGAATTGAAAGCAATTAGAGTCAACAAATTAAATTTAACTCGCATGTTTGGACTTGTTTTTGATGGGTAACAAACATTGTAGAAAAAGGAGAAAATGCTGGTCAGCAACATTTCTCTTTTACCTATAATGTTTTCGAAAGTTTTTTCTATCTTTACAAGGGTCGTAAAAACGAAAGATTTCTCTCAGTAGCCTGTCTAGAAGACAGAGTATGGAGAGGAACAGGGAAATATCCACAAATCAGAAATGTAAAGATACAATTCAAAATTTGTTCAAAATGATAGTAAGTTGTCAAATCATTTTTAGGAGTGAAATGTCTAAGAGAAGAAGTGTATGGGATAAAAGCTGTAACATGGGTTTACTGTCACAAACAAACATTACAGAGTAAAGGGGTGAGATATGCAAATGTTATGTAACCATTTCCTGTATTGTTTCAACTGGCCGGTGATGGATTAACATTTATGACCATGACTAGGGGTAGCCAGATACTGACTTCACCCTTTACCATGCAAACCCTAGGTCTAGTTTCCAATACCCAAAGAAAGAGTGTTTGAAAAGCAGTATGGGAAGAAAAAGATGTTTACTGTTTAAGGGCAAATCCTAATATATTTTGACCATACTGTTTTTTACTCCAATCAGCAGCAAATATTTTTGGTTCACAATTCTTTTGTTGTCTGCAAATGCTTTCAATTTGAACCAGTCTAAAATTTTTGTGTTTGGTGAATGGTCACTTGACCCTTTGTTTTTTACAACCCTGAGACAGAAGCCTTTTGAAAACATTGTGGAAAAGGAAGAAAAAGCTGAAACACTTGAAAGTTAACATCATTTGAACAATCCAGACTTTGGTACTTGCAAAATCTATGTTATGAATTTGGATGAATATGTTATGTTGTTGCCTTTGAAAACATTGTGAGGAAAAGAGAAAATGCTTAGATTTTCTCCTTTTCCCATAATGTTTTCCATCCTTACCAAATCAAATTTCATTTCAACTTTTTGATTACCATTTTTTGTCATGTGCAAATTAACCCTTTACCAAACAATCCCTGGTTTTTACAACCCTGAGATGGAAGCCTTTTTAAAACACTGTGGGAAAAGGAGAAAATGCTGGTAACCAACATTTTCATCTTATCCTACAATGTTTTCTATCCTGGTGGAAACAAATTTCAATATTTCAGTTAGGTTTACTTTGTTTGCAAGTGCTTTTAATTTGGCCCAGTCTAAAATTTTGTCTCTTGGTAAAGGGTTAAATGTTGAAAACATTTGGGGAAAAAAAAGGGAGAAAACGGCACCAATTTCTACTTTGTCCAGAATGTAGATCTAGAAAAGGATAAAATATTACGAAAAACAATTAAAGGAATTACCGACCTTATGTTTGTTTTTCTTTTTGGAGATTGCCATTGCGGAATGTCTGTCTTATGGCCTATCTTATTTCGACTCGGAGTTTCGAACAATGTCGGCACAGCATCAGGTTTTAATCGCAGCCTAATATTCCTATAACCAACTTCTTTTACGAGTTTTGGACTTATTAAGAACTGACTGTCCTCGAAGTGTTTCAAACACAATTTGGAATGAACTGATGGCACAAAATCCTCCGTTACTGTCCGGCCCCAGTTTAAACGTTGAATCCATAGTTTCCTCCTTTTTAATTCCTTCGGAAATTTGAACATACTAATTCTATGTGTTCCTGATTCGACGTTGAAGCCATAGGCTGCACAATTTACCATTTTTTCGGCTGAATTCTGTGCTAATACTCAGATATCTGCGTATAATCATCAGCGTTCCTACTTATTTCTACTGACTGTAAACACAGGCTTACACGACTATGACGTCACACAGGTACGGAAGATAAGCGAATCAGGGGAAGTAAGCCATGCACCATTTTTGGGGCCGTATATCAGCTAGACAATTCGAGCGTGATTTATGGCATGTTACAGAGTGGTATTTATGAAAACTGATGGACACGTGTTTACTAACATCATTTGCAGCTGATTAGAGCAAAAAAACAGTATGATCAAAAAATCTTAGGATTTGCCCTTTAAGGCTTCTTTCTCAAGGTCGTGAAAACCGGGAATTATTTGGTGGAGGGTTAAAAGACACAAAATTTTAGACTATTTTGAAAGTATTTGCTGATAAATAAATTGACATGTGGCTGAGGTAACAGAGCTTGTCTCTACAAAAGTTTAAACATATTTGTTTACATCTATAAACAAGTTCTTACAACTTAACTTATTACCAAACAACAATATTTCAGGCTTGTCCAAATTGAAAGCATTTGCAGACAACAAAATAAAAGTGACTGAAAATATGAAATTTGTTTTGTAAAGGGTAGAAACATTGTGGAACAAGAGCGGCAAACTGTCGCAAGATACGCCCGTCTTACCCCAAGTTGTAAAGCTGGGGCATGCACCAGACTAAATTCAAGTATGAAAAACAACAAAGGGCAGTAACTCAAAAATTAAGTGAGCAAGAGTTATGATTCCTGTGCACTGCACTCCCCCTTGGTGAGATCTATCCACCCATGAAATTTCATAACCCTAGCTAGTATAGTTTTGGAGATATTCACCAGACAAAAATCAAGTATGAAAAACGACAAAGGGCAATAACTCAAAAATTAAGCAAGCAAGAGTTATGGTTCTTATACACTGCACTCCCCCTTGATGAGATCTATCCACCTATGAAATTTCATAACCGTAGCTAGTATAGTTTTGGAGATATTCACCGGACAAAATTCAAGTATGAAAAATGACAACGGGCAATAACTCAAAAATTCAGCAAGCAAGAGTTATGATTTCTGTGCACTGCACTCCCCCTTGATAAGATCTATCCACCCATGAAATTTCATAACCCTAGGTAGTATAGTTTTGGAGATATGCTCCGGAAAAATTCAAGTATGAAATACGACAAAGGGCAATAACTCAAAAATAAAGCAAGCAAGAGTTATGATTTCTGTGCACTGCACTCCCCCCTGATAAGATCTATCCACCCATGAAATTTCATAACCCTAGGTAGTATAGTTTTGGAGATATTCACAGGACAAAATTCAAGTATGAAAAAAGGACAAAGGGCAATAACTCAAAAATTAAGCAAGCAAGAGTTATGGTTCCTGTGCACTGCACTCCCCCTTAGTGAGATCTTTTCACCCAAAAAATTTCATAACCCTAGCTAGTATAGTTTTGGAGATATGCTCCGGACAAAATTCAAGTATGAAAAACGACAAAGGGCAATAACTCAAAAATTAAGCAAGCAAGAGTTATGGTTCCTGTGCACTGCACTCCCCCTTGATGAGATCTATCCACCCATGAAATTTCATAACCCTAGGTAGAATAGTTTTGAAGATATGCTCCGGACAAAGAACTGGACGCCGCCCGCCCGCCGGCCCGCCCGCTGTCACGGGTGATCCCGTAATACGTCCCGTCTTCGACGGGTGTATAAAAAGGAGAAAATGCTGGTTACCAGCATTTGCTCCTTTACTCACAATGTTTTCAAAAGCCTTCTTTCTCAGGGTCGTCAAAAAGAGGGTTAATAGTGGTAATGGGTTAAAATAACTTCTATTGATTTTGAGCCTCCTTGGAACTTAAGTACTGATGCAAAGTGTATGGGCCTATGAAAAACCACCCCAAAGTCAACATCCACTGAAGGACAGGGAACTTGGGACCTTATGTTTACAAAGACTTTATGTCACTGCAGGACAAATTAACCCATTACCACACAATCCCTACTTTTGACGCCCCTGGGCAAGAAGCCTTCAGAAAGCATTGTGGGAAAAGGAGAAAATGCTGGTAACCAGCATTTTCTCCTTTTCCCACAATGTTTTCTACCCTTCACAAAAACAATTTCAAATTTTCAGTCACTTTTATTTTGTCGTCTACAAATGCTTTCAATATATCAGTCTAAAATTTTCTCGTGTGGTAAAGAGTTAAGGTGATGATCCATAAAATATCTGGAAGACTTTTGAAAGCTATTGCTACTGACAAATTATACTGAATGGAGAAACATTTCCTCTAGAAGTTCATGTATTTTTGACAAACCATTGCTCTGAATTTGCCTTCATTTATTTTACTGAAAATAAACTCAACATTTCTGTTGAGATCACATGCGATGTAGAAGACTTCTTGCTGTTGTCTTCTGACAACATAATAAATAATTTCCAATTTGTATTTAAACAAGAGGGCCATTGACCCTAAAGCACTCAATGTCCAGCAAGATAATTATATAGAGCTGAACAGATCCTTATTGTTGTGATGATACCAAATAATATGAGTGTTAGTGATTTACTTTTTGACTGGTTTGAAAAACTTTTAACTTGTCTGAGATGTCACAACAAAAATTCTGACCAAGTTTCATGAGATGCAGACTGAAAATGTGGTCTAGCGAGTGTACACATAGTTTTTGGAAGATTTGACTGAGTGACCTGATTTTGACCCTACCTGTCTTAACCCTTTCCCGAACGGCACATTTTGGACCAGACCAAATTGAAAGCATTTTGCAGATGACAAATTAACAGTTGCTAAAAAGATGATTTTTCTATATGAGCTATATGAGAGGGTAGAAAACATTGTGGGAAAAGGAGAAAATGCTGGTTACCAGCATTTTCTCCTTTTCCCACAATGTTTTCAAAAGGCTTCTATTCCTGACCCATAAAAACCAGGGATTGTTTGGTAAAGGGTTAATTCTTAACTTTTCAGATATTTTATTAAGAAAACTTTCTGACCAATATTTATAAATATTTGACTAAAGATGTGGCTTCTAAAGAAGTGGAATTGTTGATGCTGAGTTCATGCATCAAAACCAAATATGTCACCGAGATGTGACTGATGCCCCAGAAAATAATAAACTTTTCCTGTGAGCGGTGAACATGAACAATGAGTCTGGAAACAACTCTTACAAACACTTCTGGCCTTGTCATGACCTTGACCTGTGGACATCATTCTTGCACATAACACATCTTCTTTATGTGGTTGGTAATTCTACAGTTACATCAAAATTTATCATAATTAGAAAAGTGAAAGGCCATACACAAATATAACTTTGCTAAAGAAAGGATCATTTGACCTTTCTGTGTGAACTTGACCTTTGACTTACAGACATGGTTCTTGGGCTCAGGACACAATGTCTTCACACAATTGATAATTCTGCAAATTCATAATGGAATTCATTTTTAAAGAAAAAAGTTTTGGCAAAAACATGACATTCTCAAAACACATGCATGTACTACCCTGCTGTGACCTGAATCTTTAATCCTGTACCCCAATAAGGCATTTCTAAGGTATCTCTCAAATTGACCCTAAATAACAGCAAGGATGAAGCCATTTATTATGTGTACATGACACCTTTTGATGGCATAGAAAACATTGTGACAAAGGGTGAAATTGCTCGTCCGAAGCAATTTCACCTTTTGCCACAATGTTTTCAAAAGGCTCCTACAAGCAATGCGTATAAATGAGTAAAGGGTTAAAACCACAGATGCATGACACATTGTCTCAATGTGGTTAACATTTGCAAAAACTTATTTTGATCTCGTGATAATGGAGACCGGTATGGCCAGGACACAAAATTACACATTTGACCTTCCTATGACCTTAACCTTTGACCTATAAACCTTGTTTTTTCCAAATGAAAGATTGCATTAATGTGGTTGAAATTCAGCACAATTACATTGAAATTCATTCATATTTATTAAGAAAATTTGCAGGCTAGACACAAAATTTCCAAAAATTTTCTCTTTTTTCAAAGTTATTTGACTTTATCATGGTCTTGACCTTTGACCTACTGAAATTGGTCTTACATGCTACACATTATTTGAATGTGGTTGACAATTTTTCATAGTTGTGCTGAAATTTTTGCATAATTGAAACAGTTACAATCAAGCCAGACAGGAACACTATCCTCCCCCCCCCCCCAAAAAAAAACACCACATTTGCCTTTGCTGTGACTTTGACCTTTAAGCGCCTGATGTGACTCTTGGGCATGCTAGTTTCCTCTCTGCAGTAACTATCTGTGCATAATAATTTCAAAATTAAGTGATGTACAGCAAAAACAGTTATGGACAGGAAATCAACGCAGATGGACAGACAAACTGAAGGCTTGATGATCTAAAAAAATACAGTGCAGCCCAATTTTTTTCTTTTTGGAGCATACAGAAACAGAGAAATAGTTCTAGAATTTCAAATGAGACAATTCCTATAATTTCTTTTCTGTCATCTATCTGAACATTACTTTAACAGTTCTAGAACAATACTACAACAAATCCTTTAACAAAAGGTCTATCAGATGAAGCTACATACCAAATTTGGTAGCCCTAGGCTGGTGGTTTTGGACAAAAAAAATATAAGTTTTCAATATTTTTCGATTTTTTTTTTTGCCATGGAAATCAGAGCTTTTACTGAAATCAGATCCTTGTAGGAAAATCTTAAAAAAGACCATGGCAGGATCATTTCTCTGCAGTTTTATAAAAAATGGGAGTGGTAGCTTCAGAGAAGTTCTATTGTTTTAAACCATTTAATTTTTTCTGGATTGACAAAATTAATTACGTTACTGGTCCATGAGGAGAAAAGGGGTAATTAGGTTCGATGAGACTCATACAACAATTTCATTTTTCTTTCCATTTGGATTCCATAACAGTAGATTTGTCAGAGACAAACTGTTTACCTAGCAGCCGAAATATTTGGCTCCTATATCAATCATCAAAATACTGACAAAGTCTGTTATCAACAGTTCATAGCCCTTTCTCTGATTAAACCTTTACCAGATGACAAAATTTCAGCCTTAGTTAAGATGAAAGCATTTGCAGATGACAATTTCAGAGTGGCTCAAAAGGTGCCACTTTTCTTTAATAGAGTAAAAGAACATTGTATGAAAAGGAGAAATGGTTACCAACATTTTCTCCTTTTCTCACAATGTTTTCCAAAGGCTTTATTCTTAGGTGCATTGAAAGTCGTCATGGTGTTGTAAATGGTTTTACCTTTATCAAACATTCACTGGTTTTAACCACCTTTTGAAAGCAGTCTTTTAAAAACATTGTGGGAAAAGGGGAAACTGCTGGTAACCAGCATTTTCTCAATTTCCCACAATGTTTTACTCTATCATAGACAAATTCAACCATTTGAGCCAATTTGTTGACTGCAAAATTTAATGCTTTCAATTTGGACCAGTCTAAAAGTTGGTCTTAAAAAGAGTTAAACCTTTACATCTTAACCCTACATGCATAATACCAGCCAGGCCCAGTAGCTCAGTGTAACATTCAACCCTTGAGACCAAGGATCACAATCCCCAGTTCAGCCCATTCCTTTCTAAAGACTGATGATAGTTATTGAGGTCATTGTTTTGACAATGATTAGGTGGGAAAGCAGCCAGAGGGTTCTGAAGTGTATTGTGCAGAGTAATAATAAACGGAAGTCCAGGAAGATATGGACAGTTCCCCAAGCAGCCATGATAACCAGCATCTTCTTCTCAAATAGTTATTTCCCTTTTCATACAAATTTCATCATTTGAGCGAGATTTGAATTGTTGCTTACAAAACGCCTTGGAGTTACATAAGTTAAATTTTGTTCCGTGGTAAAAAGTTAACCCTTTACCCAACAATGACGAGTTTTGACAACTTTGGATAGAAGCTTTTTGAAAATGTTGTGGGAAAAGGAGAAAATGCTTGTAACCAGCATTTTCTCCTTTTCCCACAATTTTTTTTCTACCCTATCAATAAACAATTGCGCCACATTGAAAATGTCATCTGCAAATGCTTTCAATTGGGATGGGGCTAAAAAAATTTTCTGTGATAAAAGGTTAAAACATTCACTCTTAAGCTGATTATGTTTAAACTGTTGGAATTGTACATTTTCATCATAATTGCAACTTTTTTTGTAACTCTTCACCAGATAATAAAATTCAAGAAATGTCCAAATTGAACATGTTTGCAGAAGACGTTCAAAATGGCTTAACCCTTTCCCAATCAACAAATTTTACACTCTTCCAAACTGAGGGCATCTGCAGACAATAAATTAACTTTTAAGGTCTCTGATAGGGTAGAAAACAATGTGAGAAAAGAAGATAATGCTTGTTACAATATTTTCACAAGCCTTCTTTTTAAGGGTCATCAAAACCAGGGATTGTTGGTAAAGGTGACAATAAGGGCAAATGTAAACAAAACAGGTGTTGAAATGCAGTGTTCCATATTGGTTGGTTGTTGGTTGTATTGGGGTTTAACGCAACTTTAACAGCTAAGGTCATGTATTATGACACTTGCTTTGGTATTTTGGCCTTTAATTGGCCTTTAACCCTTTACCAAACAATCCCTGGTATTTACGACTCTAAGATAGAAGCCTTTTGAAAACATTGTTGGAAAAGTAGAAAATGCTGGTAACCAGCATTTTCTCCTTTTCCCAAGATATTTCTACCCTGCTGGAAACAAATTTCAATTTTTGAGTTACATTTATTTTGTCGTCTGCAAGTGCTTTCAATTTAGACCAGTCTAAAATTCTGTTGCATGGTAAAGCATTAATTAATGTCATTTTGTCTTCAGATGGATAGAAAATAATTTGAGAAAGAAACAATGCTGGCTACTGGCATTTCTCCTTTCCAAAGTTGGAAGTTCAGCAGCCTTCAACCTTCATGTAAATAAAGGATTATTTTGTAAAGGGTTTACAGTGTAACTAACTTTAAGTGTGCATAAAGCACTTGAAATCTTGAACCAATCATGAAGAGAAGATAAAACTCAAACTGGTTTAGGTGCTTAATCTGATATCCTTGATTTCATCACTGTTCTCTCCATAAATCTTTCAATAAGTCCTAGTTCCTGGCAGACAATGTCTGCCATTAGCCCCAAACCTTTTATCAAAACAGTTTCCAAGTTTTTACAAACCCTGAAAAAAATGCCTTTAAAAGACATGATGGAAAAAGAAGCAAATGCTAATAATCAGCATTTCCTCCTTTTCTACTACCCAGCCAAAAACATATTTTACTATTTGAACCACGTTGAATCTGTCAACTGTGAATGCCTGAAATTGGGCTGTGCCCCTGTAGTGCAGTAAGTAGCATATTAACCCTTTACCACAGCCCCTACTTTCAACGACCCTGCCGAACAGGCCTTTGGAAAACATGGTGGGAAAAGGGGAAAATGCTGGTAACCAGCATTTTCTTTTTTCCTGCAATGTTTTCTACCCTTCCATAAACAAAATTTCAATTTCTGAGTGACACTGGTTTTGTCGTCTTCAACTGCTGTCATATTGGACATTTGTCTCAAAAACTGTCAATTGGTAAAGAGTTAAAGGACCTGAGAACAGGAAGCTACTGGTTCACATCCTCAGTGGTGAGGTTCTTTATGAAGACTGATGATAGTCATTGCAACAGGGTTCATTCCTATTTTTCTGCTGCTGATCATTGTCTTTAGAATGGTCATTGTCTGTAGAATAGGAGAGACAAATGTGCAAAATACTAGCGAAAAGAAACTCCAGAAAAGCATGGATAGTGCACTATTTGCTGCCATATAACTGAAATAATGTTGAAAGAGGGTTAATACAGACCAAACAATCAATCAATCAATTAAAATTTGAGCAGATTTAAGATATTTCTGGTAAAGAGTGTATTAACCCATTACCACACAATCCCTACTTTTGACGCCCCTGAGAAAAAAGGCTTTTGAAAACCCTGTGGGAAAAGGAGAAAATGCTGGTTACCACAGTGTTTTCTACCCTTCCCAGAACAAATTTCAATTTTTAAGTCACATTTATTTTGTCGTCTGCAAATGCTTTCAATTTGGACCAGTCTAAATTTTTCTCGTGTGGTAATAGGTTAACCCTTTCCCAAGCAATCCCTGGTTTTTACGACCCTGAGATAGAAGCCTTTTGAAAACAATGTGGGAAAAAGAGAAAATGCTGGTAACTGGAAACAAATTTTGATTTTTTAGTTACATTTATTTTGTCCTCTGCAAGTCCTTTCAATTTGGACCAGTCTATAATTTTGTCGTTAAGTAAAGAGAAAAGAGGTAGAATAAACACCAAGAGCAATTTCATTTTAGGGATGTGTTTGTTTGCTTGTTATTTTGCATCACAGAGATGTATTAATCCCCAAATTGCCAGAGCATGGGCAATATATTTTTACAACAAACATTGGCAGACAAGGCAATGAACAGTGAGCTATTAATAAACAGCACATTTTGGTAAGCTATTACAATACAGTTTGTGACCAAAACTGAGATTCAAAATGATCCTTTTACACACATTAAGTTAAACTATTTACCAAACCACATAATTTGAGCTCTGACCAAACTGAAAGCATTTGTAACAAAATAAACATGGCTAATATTAATGAATCTATCCTTGATACTGGTTACAAGCATTTCCTCCTTTTCCAACAATCTTTTCAAACACATCTTTTTTTTCTAGGTCATTAAAAGACTGGATTGTTTGGTATAAAGTTTTAAAGGTTGTATATCCCAAACTTTCTCAAATCAGGCAAAATGTTAAGAGGAAAGAGAGTGAGCTGGCAACTTTTAACCCTTTCCAAAACAATCCCTCGTTTTTACGACCCTGAGAAAGAAGCCTTTTGAAAACATTGCAGGAAAAGGAGAAAATGCTGGTAACCAGCATTTTCTCTTTTTCCCACAATGTTTTCTACCCAGCTGGAAACAAATTTCAATTTCTGAGTTATGTCTCTGGTTTGTCGTCTGCAAGTGCTTTCAACTTGGATCTATCTAAAATGTTGTCGTGTGGTAAAGAGTTTTGAATTTAAATTCTTTGCCTGCAACTATCACTTGGACTGACCACACAAGAATAGATTGTAATCTTCACGATAATGTCTTAAGGACATTGTAAAGTAGTCCAAATTGAGCATTTTACAGACAAAAATAAATGTGGCTGAAAAATTTAAATTTATTTTGGGAAAGGAAGAAAACATTGTGAGAAAAGGAGAAAAATGGTGGGTACCAGCATTTTCTTTTCCACAACGTTCTCAAATGGTGTCTTTCACAAGGTCTTTAAAGTCGGGATTGTGTGGTAAAGGGTTAACAGGCTGCTGGCAAAAAGTATGAACTTGAAAACAATGAATTTCTTCTTTTGCCTAACAGTGTTCGTACGGTTTTTCACTTGTTTCCCATACATAAAAAGGTCTTGTATTGAAATCAAAATCAGAAACAGAAAAATAAATTCCTGTTTCTCAATCTAAAACTTTTCATAACATAGTTTTTGCCTATCTTTTGTTGTATCAAATGCAAAAAGATGATGTCTGTGAACCTATATGCTTATCTCAGTCTTTTAGTGCCGTCCGGAAAAACGTTCACTGATCAACTTATGTACTATATAAGATAGTTAAGAACTATATAAGATAATTTCCTTGATCTATTGGAAAAAAGACCAAAACAGACAGTGTCAATGCCATTTTGAGCAGCATATGTTGCAAAAGCTGTAATATATCAATTTTTCCTCAGTATCCTCCTAACAAGTAAACTCTACACTGGTACATGTTGAATTTTGATTCTGACAGATGCACAATACAAAATAGTTTTATTGAAAATTCATAATTGAAAAAAAAAAAAGTATCAAACTCACGTTACTTGCTTTCAAAGAGAAAAAAAAAAGATAATTAGAGAAACTGCATGATTTTTGAGCGATTCACTTGTGCTTTTTCAAAATATTCAGAAGATTGTAGATGTTTCAGAATGTATCTAAAATAGTAGAATACAGGGAAACGCAAAGAATAAAGGTTTTCAAGTGTCTAAATATTTCAAACCAAGGGGGTTCTAAAATTGTACAATTAAATCTTGAGTGATGTAAAAAAGAAATTATCATTTAAACATTATAGCACACTTTAAGTAAATACAAGAGCAGTACTTCAGCATAGCAAATGAGAAATGTTCCTTCTTGTTCAGAGCTTGGATAAGGGTCCTTGAGGTTTTTGCCAACTGAAGTTTCCCCATGGCCATTTTGTCATATCTTCAAAGAGCAATGACTATGTTTTCCCATTCTGCAGCATGACAATGCCATGGGCAGACTGCCAGACTATGTACCAGTTTTCTAGTGCCTACCTTCTCCATGTAGTACCATTCAAACAAGTATAGGACAAATAAAAAGGCCTGTCTCTAACCAAGTGATACAGTCACAGACCCTTGTAAAACCTGATGTAGCACTGGTAGCTGCACAAAGAGTGACCCCATACAGTCATGTGAACCATCTTTGATGCTTTGCTGGATTTCCTGTATTGCTGCTAACGAACACTAAGCCAAATTTTGGCTGGTTCTCTTGAATTAATTGACGGTACATTTATTTTCATCATCATCACAGTCATGTTGAATTATCACAAACTTTTGTCTCCTTTTGCAATCAAACTCGTCATGCAAAGTTTGAATGTTGATAGATATAAAATACTTAAGTGGTGTGTTATTCCTGAATTTGAGTATTTATTTTTAAGCAGACAATGATTAATTGTTTGTGAGATATGTATTTTAAGCCCCTTTCACAATTCACAAGCACTTTACAACACATTGGGGTTGGAATTTTTTAGCCTCGCATGACCTTTCAGATACGTTACATGATACCTCACATTCGTTGCATGTGTTTTAGTGGTCCCATCAAGTGTCATCAAAATAGTGGACATGCAAACTATTCAGACGTGACCAAATGTGATCCAAATTATTGCAATGCAACTCACGAACATTAGTACAAACATCTTGCAGTATTTTGTGTACCTGCAAGAGTGATGCACAATTTTTAAAGATCGCAAGATGAATCGCAGCAGTCTATGCATGCGTTTTGCGAAGCACGAGACTGTTGCTCAACGTGTCTCATGTAATCTTGCAACGTTTTACTATCATTGCACATTTCATCAGCTTCAATTTTTCAATACTTTGCCACTAATATATTTGTATAACCTGTATAAGCATTTCTGCTTCAGACCACAACTGACATGGATGCTGCTTCGCCAATTACCTCCTCGCCGTCTGCTGGGTTTGTTGAATCTTCTCTCGCATTCAACTAAGTCAACTGAAGAGCGCTGGAAACGGGCGGTATATAAACCCCCTCGGATGAGCATTTGTACCATTGAATACAAGATCGCACGAGCGCCCCACTTCCAATCACATTGACGTACGTTCAATCATCTGATCCACCTCATCAATCGCACGATCCTATCCCATTATCTTTCAACACTCGCATTCATTGTACAACAGTCGTATATAGACGCAAGACATATTGCAAGATTTCATGCGTTTGCATTGCACAACGGTCGCTTTGGACCGTGCGAATTTCTTACGAATATTTTTTCATATGTGATTATTTTGGCAACAGTTTACAATCCAAACCAAAATTTATCGGTCGCACGAATATTTTGTCGCTTCTGCTTGTGCGCCAATTGTGAAAGGGGCTTTATGCAGATTCATTTTGTATTATCAGTTATGATAATAATTAAAGTCCTTGTTTCTCAATGTACCAGTAGTGGTACACTCTTTTACATACAGATGGAGCTTAAAAAGTGGAAGTGAAGCCAATATGTACATGACAAAGTATCTACACTGATAAAACCACAGCTCTAAGCTGCAAATCAGGGCTTCAGTGTTACAAATCCATGTACTCAGGTGATCAGCAAAGTTATCCAAGAATAAATTTGATGAAAGTTATATAAACTAGAGCTATCACTAAACGTGATCATACCCCCCCAACAGCTCCTTGTCACAAAACAGATTAATGTCACAGGAATGCAAAATAAGTGACTGGAGAGTCAATTATACCAGAGCTATCACTGAAGGTGATGAATATCCTGCAATGGCTTCTTGAAGCTGTGTTAAAGTATTCTATCAAAAGTATAATTTATTTTCATCAATTCAGCAAGGGCACCGTCATAAAGAGAACGACATAAAAGGGCTAAGCTCTTGGAAATTTCATTTAATTAACTAAAAACAATTTATGATATGCATATCTTTGCCGAGTGCAAAGTCTATCCATGAAGTTTGAACGAAATTTGTCCAGAATCATCAAAGGGCCATAACTCCATGAAACCTAAATAAACCATAACCAAAATAGGATATGCACGTCTCTGCCTGATACTGAGACTATTCGTGTAGTTTGAACCAAATCTGTCCAATAGTTGATGAGAAAAAGAGCGGACAAGGAATTTCATGGAAGGGCCATAACTCAGTGAAAAATCAATGAACCATAACCAACATTTCATATGCAGATCTCTGCTTGATACTGAGTCTACCTGTGAAGTTTGAATAAAATTCGTCCAATAGTTTATGAGAAATAGAGCGGACAAAAAGCTACAGGCCGACCGACAGACGGACAGCTGTGTTAAAAGTATTTTATCAAAAGTATAATTTAATTTCATCAATTCAGCAAGGGCACCGTCATAAAGAAAACGACAAAAAAGGGCTTACCTCTTGGAAATTTTATTCAATTAACTAAGAACAATTTATGATATGCACATCTTTGCTGAGTGCAAAGTCTATCCATGAAGTTTGAACGAAATTTGTCCAGAATCATCAAAGGGCCGTAACTCCATGAAACCTATATAAACCATAACCAAAATAGGATATGCACATCTCTGCTTGATACTGAGTCTATTTGTGTAGTTTGAACCAAATCTGTCCAATAGTTGATGAGAAAAAGAGCGAACAAGAAATTTCATGAAAGGGCCATAACTCAGTGAAAAATCAATGAACCATAACCAACATTTCATATGCATATCTCTGCTTGATAGTGAGTTTACCTGTGAAGTTTGAAAAAAATTCGTCCAGTAGTTTATGAGAAATAGAGCGGACAAAAAGCTACAGACCGACCGACCAACGGACAGACCGACCAACAAGCTGACTCCTATATACCCCCCAAACAGAGTTTTGGGGGGTATAAATACACTACATGTCTGAAACCTGGTGCTGAGTAGTAGAGGGTGCAGATCAAGATCAGGCTACATACATGTGCAGGCCAAACCTTGGTCTACACTCTATGAAAAATGCATCATCAGTTTCGTATTAAGCACAGGAGCCATCTCATCAATTAATCTACTTGCCAAAATAGCTTGCTATAATTTTTATCCTGATACCTTATACAACAGCTGAATACAAGGTTAAGGATCAAAGAAAGGCAGCTAATGAATGAATGAATGGGGTTTTACACTGCTTTCAACATTTTTTCATGCATAATGTGGCCACAGCCAACATGGTCATGTCCTGGCTTCCACCTGTGCCATGCTCCAGCTCTGTCTGTCTTACCAAAAGAATGCTGTGTTATGAATGAGGCTTGAACCCGAGCCTTCAGGTTATGAGTCCTACACATAACTACTCTCAAAGGATAGCTAGCTCTTTAACCCTTTACCACACATTCCTACTTTTGACAACCCTAGGAAAGAAGCCTTTTGAAAACATTGTGGGAAAAGGAGAAAATGCTGGTAACCAGCATTTTCTCCTTTTCCCAGTTTGTTTTCTAACTTTCACAAAACAGATTTCAAATTTTCAGCCACTTTTATTTTGTGGTCTGAAAATGCTTTAAATTTGGACAAACCTAAAATCTTGTCGTTTGGTAATGAGTTAACAAATGACAAATCTTTAGATTGGAACAAATTCAAAGTATCTTGATTAATCAATTAAATGATGATTTCTGACTCTGGTAGGGTAGAAAACCTTGTTAGAAAAGAAGAAAATGCTGGTTACCAGCTTTTTCTCCTTTTCTCACAATCTTTTCTGTAGACTTCTTTCTCAGGGTCATTATAAGTAAGGATTGTCATTTAAAGTCGGGATTGTGTGTTAAAAAGTAAGGTCTTTACAATACTGTAACAAAATTTTGATTGTGCAACGCTTTTAAATATAAATAAAGATCTTATCACTGAATTTGCCTTTGAAAGGGTAGAAAACTTTGTGAAAGTAACAGAAAATGCCAGCTACCAGCATTTTCTTCTTATATGACCATGCTTTTTAAATATCTCTTCTACAGGGCTGTTAACTCTTTACCAAACAATCCCTGGTTTTTATGATCCCGAGACAGAAAACTTATGAAAACATTGAAATTACCAGCATTTTCTCCTTTTCCCACCATGTTTCTACCCTGCTGGAAACAAATTCCAATTTTTGAGTTACATTTGTTTTGTTCTCTGCAAGTGCTTTCATTTAGGACTGGTGTAAAGTTTTGTCATTCTGTAAAGGGTTAAGCACATGGCTGTTGGTAATAGGGTTAATTTAGTGCCTGATTTGTACCTTCTGAAGATCTGTTAATTTTTCTCTTTTTATCCAAAAAATCAATATTTTCTGAATTTAACATATCAATGTGTCACACTAGGTCGGTTTAAATCATCTATAAACTTACCTTATAGCATTGTAAATTGGATATCTGATTCAGTAATTTATTCCTTTTCATACCGTTTATGTTGAAATTATAAACATATAAAAAACACACTACATTACTTTGATATTTTTAGGATCTATACAATATAAAAGAAAAGCGAAAACTTTTATCAGCACAGTGTTTACATAGAGATTTTGCGTCACATCAAAATGATGTCTATCTAGTTATTAAATAAAATAAAAGTAGTTGGAACAGTTTTAAATCCTCGGGTTATCTTCAGACAGAATTAAGATCAAGGTCAGACTACAAAGATCATACAGTCTGATCTCTGATCTACTGTTTAAGTTAGTAAAAATGTTCAAAAGGAAACTTTTTGGTTCTTGCAATGACTAAAAATGTTTGCAAATGAGTTGGTAATCAACATTTCCTGCTTTCCTAGTAATGTTTTCTTCAAATCACGATAAGATACAGAAATCATAATTTGATCAATCATTACTTCTACATCTGCCAACCTTTTAATAAGTCTATATATTTTCTTGTTTAGTTAAGCCATTACCACACAATCCCTACTTTTGACAACCCTGTAAAAGAAGCCTTTAGAAAACATTGTAGGAAAAGGAGAAAATGCTGGTGACCAGCATTTTCTCCTTTTCCCAAAATGTTTTCTACCCTTCACAAAACAAATTTCAAATTTTCAGTCACTTTTAATTTGTCGTCCGCAAATGCTTTCGATTTAGACAAGCCTTAAGTCTTATTGTCTGGTAATGAGTTAACTGACCCAGAAGTTCATATAAATGAATAAGTTGTCACCATACTAATTGGGATACCCATGAAAGCAGGGTGAGACACTAGTATAGATAACTGTCCCCAAAGGTGATGTTACTTTTCGACTGGTTGCCTCTGGGTACAGAGACAATCCAGACAAAATCAGTTGAAAGTTCCGCATGGATTTTGTGCGCAAGTTTGAACTCTCATAATTTCCTAAATAGAGCACAAAACTAGGATTTAAACATACCTGTCGCTTGCTTATTCAATATTCTTTCATTTGAAATACAAATATTTTCAATTCAAACACTGATCGTGAGAAAACATCGTGCATTTCATCAGTGACTTGAGCTGTTTACGTTCCCGAAAACATTCAAAATGGCCGCCATGCACCATAAATTTCGTCCGTGATTTTTCCGAGATAAACATGTTGTAAACAACTTTTACAAGCTTTTTATGTAATGAATGGTTTAACAATTTGTTTTTGGTCATGATTAGTACCAAAATTTAACTGCATTTCACTGCAATACAGATAAAACCGACGAAACCTAAAGTTGGTATAGCGCTCTATATTTGCTACCGTAAAATTTTCGATGGACTTGAGATGGTACGGTGTACAGTAAATGTCCCAATTATGAAAAGATCACCGGAGCATCTTATTATTGAGATTAGGTGAAACACCTTTATGATAAATATGAGTCATGCCTTGCATCTGCAAAAAGTATCAAAACAGATCAGCCTACACAGGCTGACCTGGGTTGAAACTTTATGCTAGGGTTAAATTTTCTGCATGCCAAAGGGTCAGAATCTACTTCGAAATTCAGTTGGTCATTTAAAAACATGTTTTTATGGATCCATAATTATTATGCTGACATGCTTGTTTTAACCCTTTACCGTGTGTAGTGTCCGTGGTCGCGAGGTAGAGCGTCGGCCTCACAACCTAAAGGTCCTGAGCTCGATACCTGGGAGCAGGTGTCAACTTTGGGATTTTTCATAGGCCCACACATCCAGTGCGAGTACTGGTGTAGTTCCCAGGAAGCAGAATCGAGAGAGATTAGTATAAGTTGTAAGAACTTGTTTCTCAATTGATGTAAAATAAATATGTTTAAACTAATCCTTTACCACACAATGACAACTTTTAACAACCCTGAGGAAGAAGCCTTTTGAAAACATTGTGGGAAAAGGAGAAAATGCTGGTTACCAGCATTTTCTCCTTTCCCCACAAAGTTTTCTACCCTATCAAAGCAAAATTGCTCCAAATGAGCCACTTTGAAATTGTCGTCTGCAAATGCTTACAATTTGGATAGGTCCAAAATTTTGCTGTGTGGTAATGGGTTAATACACCATGAACCCCTTTACTGCCAGAGTGCAGTGTTGCATCCAGGAATTCTGCCAAGAGGGGGAGATCCCCCATGTAATTTTTAAAATGGGGGGGGGGTTTGAAAGAAAATCAAGTATACACAAAATATGTATTCATCTGGTCAATTTACTTTTTTGAATGGAAATGAATATTGTCTTTCAAGCCTTCAAAGGCTGCTAGCATATTTGCTAGATCTATATTTTTACGGCTGAAGGGAAAGAATGATGCCTATTGGGTTGATCTTACCTTATTTCTAACACAAAACATTATAAATTCTCATTCTTGATTGATAATGTGCATCTATAGATGTACACATCAGTTTTTATTCACGATTGCGATACATCCTCGGTAGTAAGTCAGAATCTGGGGCCGAACAAACTTAAGTTTATTCTTCCCTGTTTTCACTTGATTCTTTCCATAATATCATCGTATGAACCATCTGTGTCGGCATCAGAACCAATGAAAGTCTTTGACATATTTCTTTTCGGCGGAATACATGACAAATCGCGAGTTTAAAATCGCTGCATTCTTCAATTCGTCAGCATTATGAAAGTAAACGTTCAATGCGCATGCAGCTGTGTTGTCTTTTTGCAGGAATTACATTGATATTGTGCAATTGCTCCCCATCACATTCACGGAATTGCGTGACGGCAAAAAATAAAGCGTGAATCCCGCAATCGCACGGCCTGGATGCAACACTGGAGTGCCACTAATTTGAATAATTAGAATGATCAATATCAGCATTCTGGTTTACTTCTGTTTCGCAGTTTGTAGCATTTGCCAGTTCTCAGTTTATTGCATTTTCCCATTCAGGAATTTTGAAATTAACATCAGATACATATTTCCTGTAATCCTGTGACAAATCTGAACTTGTGCCATGAATGAAAGTTATAAAATCGATTATGGTCATTTGAATTATTGTGATTGGCTTGTACTTATTTTTTCTGAAGAAAAAAATAGAAATGTGTCACCGACACTAATGGCCCTGCAACTCACAGTGACTCTAACTGTAGCAAATGTTGACCAAGCACTGTTACCTTGACCTTTGAACTCATGACAGGGTTCATGCACACAACAGATCATATATCCATGGAAATCGTTTGTGCAAAACCATTTTGAAATCAGAACATGGGCCTGGAAGTTATTGATTGGATATGAAAACCTGTCATGACTATAATTGTAGAACCAAGCACTGTGACCTTGACCTTTGAGCTGGTGACACAGTTGTTGCATGCTACATATCACCCATCCATGATTGTCATTTGTGCCATAGTATTTGTGATGGGACCAAGCACCTGAAGTTTTTGGCCAGACAGGAACATCTGTCAACATTGTAATTGTAGCAGAAATTGTTTGTTTCTTTGTTTGTATTTAAGTTTAACACCATTTCAACAGCTTGGTCATTGGTCATATCATGGCAGTCAGTTACACACCTATGTGTTTCCTGGCTTCCCCACACCTGTACTGGTACAACTTTCATGCATCAGACGTGAGAGGCAAAAAATCGCCAGAAAGAAAGTTCTCTGCAACCAGGTATCAAACCTCCAACCTCCAGGTCACAATTCAGATGCACTAACCATTGAGTTAACTGGCCAGAAAGCAAATACTGACCAAGTTAAACTTAGTGCTTTGACCTTGGCCATGATGATATTCTTTGACACCCTGTTCATGATGACCTTCTATTAATTATTTTGGACACAGACTTTGTACCTGGATGTCTTTAGCCAAACACAAACATTATTTACCAAATATAAGTACGCATACAAACACATGGACAAGTGATACATTACACCCTCCCCCACTTCATGGGGGTGGCATAAAACTAAATTTCAGGTTATTTACTTTATAATTAGGATTACTCCATTTATGGAATTCCTAGAGCTTTCCAATCACATTTTGATACAGTCCTGTATGTGATTGTCAAGCAACATAATCAGTGACCACTATAATATGGTATAAGTGTATATTTCAGTGGTTTGTTGCATAAACATGTTGAAATGTAGTATATTCACCCCCAATGTCAAACCATGAATCTAAACAAGCTGGCTTCTTTACAAAAGAAGCCAGGAGAGGACAGCATCAATGTTTTCAAACAATGTATTGGCTTTCAACTTCAATATAATTTGGTACATGTAAACAAACAAGTAAAAAAAGCCGCCACATAGAAACCTCTTAAATGCTTTACATGATGGTCATTTGACCTTCTTGTTGCATTTTCAAGTCGCATGAAATTCTTCTTATCTTTTGCTTATCATTTGACAGGTCATTTGCATCCATGGCGAATTGATATAACAATTTGTCCTATTTATAAAAAAAACATGTCTTTCCTGTTTCGTTTTTTTTATCTAACTTTATTTACAAAACCATGACGAAACAGACTTTGTATCAGAACAATTTTGCAAGAAAAATGGATTGAACAGCTCTTGTGGCAGTCTGCGTTTTGATCTCACCATTGTTGGAGAGGTCTGATGACCTTTCCAATTAACAGATACTGAAAAAAAAATTGTGATAACGGAAGTGCATGAATGTAATGACTGTATCTTGAGCATTTTCTTATATGATTGGTACATTGTTTAAAACAACCTATAAAAAGGCACTTAAAGCCTTTGTCTCAATCATGATTATTATAGTTTCACTAGGCTGCAGAAGAATGCTATTGAAATTATTTTGGGAGAAGGAAAGTGCTAGTAACCAGTATTTTTCCCTTTTCTCACAATGATTTCTAAAACTTTCTGGTAGAAGGAATGAGGTAATAACCAATATTTTTCCCTTTTCTTACAATGTTTACTACCTGGTCACATTACGGGCAGATTTTAATTTGTTGTTTGGGAAATGAAATCCATTTAATAAGGTAAACATATAGAATTTTTGTCATTTTGGTGAAGCGTTAAAATGTCTTTATGGCAAGAAACATTTTAATAAAATCATGTTTCGTACCTGTCATCCATCACTTCATCAAACTAAGACAGGTGACAATTTTAACTCTTTAAACCTTTATCACACAGGCCCAAATTTTGACATCCTTCATGTGGACGGTTTTTTAAAATACTGTAGGAAAAGGAGAACATGCTTGTTTTCTGAGAAATTTTTCCAGCCTTTCAAATATAGGTCCCCTCATGCCAGCAATATTTAACTGTTAACATTAGCAACTATATTGAATTCAGACTAGGCCAAACTTTTGCCGTTTGTTTTGTGAGCCAAGTGCCCCAAAAAGCCCTATAACTTCAACATTCAATCAGTAATACAACACCACTATTCAATATTAAGAGCTCTTTGGGCAATAATATTTTATAAGATATAAGGCATTGTGAATCCAGAATCAAACTGCATGTCCCTATAAATGTGATCAAGATCTAATAAATTTTAGAAAAGCAGTTTATGATATGCTTACCATGCTAAGAGTTACAGTTTTCACATATTTTGACTTCTGTTACTTTTATTTTGAAGTTAATGACTCTTTAAATGGCCCATCAACATGTTTTCAACTCTTACTATGTTCAATTTACGCTTATGTATGACCCCAAAAGAATGAAAGTGCTTGAAACATTGTGGGAAAAGAAGAAAATGCTGGTAACCAGCATTTTCTTCTTTTCCCACCATCTTTATTACCCTTTCAAAGACAAATGCCATAATTTTGACAACACATAACTTTTCGTCTGCAAATGCTTTCAAGATGGCCAACTTCACAGTTTTGTTGTCTGGTAAAGAGTCAACAGTTCAATGAGATGAACCCCACAAAGACTACATATTTGAACCTTTACACAAAATATTCATATCCATAACATTTATACTATCATTTTATAATAATACATTTGAAACCATTTTATGGCTGAGCTGAGAAAACTATTTAAAATTAAATTACTTCATTGGTCCTGTAACATTTTATTGGGGTTGGTTGCTTGACAGTAAGTTATGTGCTGGTTGGTTGTTTGAACAATTACACCTCGCAGGACTGAATTTGACCAAAGAGCAGTACATTGAACATTCTTGGTAGAAGTCTTCAATATCATGCTACAGACGAGGTAACAACCAAAGGCTAATTGGTTTGGAATAACAAGTTTTTTTTTACATATTGTCCATGTTAATGTTGGTAGCCATGGTCCTGATGGTAAGGAACAACTTTTTTAAAGCTTGTATGACTGAGTTTTATTGCACAAATTTAAATAATCAGTTATTGACTTACTACTGAGCATCAGTATTTAACTCTTAATCACACAATTCCAGGTTTCAAAGAACTTGAATAGAAAGCTTTTGAATACATTGTGGAAAACAAAGAAAATACTGATTGCCAACATTTTCTCCTCTAGCAACAATGTTTTCTATCCTTTCAAAAACAGAAATCATCATTTAAACCACATTTTATTTGCATTCTGCAAATGCTTTTAATAAGGTCTTATCCAAAACTTTAATGTTTGGGTAGGAAATAGCACCTTTCTCAATAATATCCAATTAGCTTCCTGTAATAGCTCTATTTGATACCATCAATGGTTTTGATATACCCAACTATTAATGATAAGTTTCACTATTGCAACAACACTGTGGGGTAAACATGTTGTATGTTGGTGTTAACTCCATTTTCATCATAATATCAGATATGTCCCAGTGGCCAGCGGATCAATCCAATTTAGTTTAGTTTCCTTTACCTTACCAGCACTTTGCACTATTCCCAAGCCGCTGACTGTTATTTAGAGCTGTGAAAAGTACTCGAGTACCTGGGTATCAGGTAGGGTAACGCCGGTACCCGGGTACTAGAACATTACCCAGGTGCCCGTTGAATAAATAGTAACTTACTAAGTGAGGCTATGATGGTGGCAATAATGATTCAAAGCCAGAAGTAAAGTAGTCAATAATGATGTTTTGCACCATAAAAGTGTGTAATATTAAGATATCTTTGGAAATTTACTGTTTAAAGTCATTGAAAAACTGAAAAGACGGTCTGAAGTGACTCTAATCAGACAATGTCAAAAGAAACATAGTGTTGTGTCATGGGTTTCTATGTTTTTTAAATTGTACATTTTTTCATTTATGGTAATTCATGGATAGCTTTTCCCCAGTGATTCAACAATGATTTATCAATAACAGCAGCAAGTAACTTCCAGTACAGTCATTTTACACAACTTAAGCGAAGAATGGATTTTTTCTTACATTTTTTTTTTTCTTACATGAATTTCAATTCTATAACATGATTTACGCAACAATCTGCATGAGTTGGAACACTTCAAATGTTACAATGTGTCGTCTGTTTGCCTTGCAGAAGACTAAGGAACTGCCAAACTTGGCTTTTTAACAAAGCTTGGCTATTTATTTGAAGCCATGTTTAGTTGTTTTCATGTATTAGTATATGTGCAAATACCAGGATGCATAAAGCACAGAATTTGACATTCTGTAACCAAAATAAATGATAAAATATGAAAAATAAATCTTCCCTATATATATATAGAAACACAAGGAATACAACTCGATTGCCAGCGACAACACAAGGCAGCACTTCCAACCCAAAATCATCTATGAAACAACCATTGATCATGATTTCCTTTACCCTAGTGATAGACAACACAAAAATGTACCTGCGACATTCGGCGATACCTCTATAGACACCTTTTAACCGGAGATATCCATAATTTTTTACAGCTTTTCTGGCAAACAAATTCCATCGAGGAGGCCATTCACTGACTTCGTTCTGCAGAAAATATTTCTTTCGTTTTCATTTTGATTTTCGTTTTAAAATAAATAGAATTTTATGTCCATTGCATGATACTACATATTTTTCTAGAGGCGCCTAATAAAAATAATTGTCGATATTCTTTTTTAAAGGAAAGATATGTAATTGTATGAATAGGGAAAACCCCAAACAGGGGTTGTGACTCTTTTGACAGTAGGCGTAATTTGACTAGTCATTTTTCGAAATGCACGGAAATGAAATATCGACAATTTAACAAACAATCTCTTGTTAAATAAACAGCCATTGATATAAGAAAAGGATTATGCCAAGTTATACTAATCATTCCAACATTTAAATTAGGCCTTGTGTTGTGAGTTTAGAGAAGAGGTCATGGAAAACAAGGCAAAGGCACATAGTAGACTTGGCCAGAACTGCGGATTGATTTGTGATGTCAGCAAATGGCTTCCTTGATGGCTTGAAATTGTCAAAAAAGCTGTAAAAATTTGACGGATATCAAAAAGGTGTCAACTTAAGCCTTTCCCAAACAAGCCCTGGTTTTTACGTGTCTGTAGTACAAGTATTTTGAAAACACTGTGGGAAAAGGAGAAATTGCTCATAACGAGCAATTTCTCCTTTTCTCACAGTGTTTTCTACCTATTTTGAGAGCTTTCTGCCATTTTTATCAAATTTGAAATTGTCGTCTACAAACTCTTTGAGTTTGGAAGAGTCTAAAATTTACCGTTTGGGAAAGGGTTGAGGGTCGTGGAATGTCACAGGTACATTTTGGTGTTATCTGTTAAGGCCGTGTCACACAGCTGTTGACGTATAAATTTTGCACGATTTACGCATAAAAATTGAAAAGTCTGGATTTATACGCGGCGATAATAGAAAACTTGGTGGTTATACGTGAAATTTTGACCGATGAATCACACAAGAATGACACGGAAACTACATATAACTTACGCATGAAACATGTTCAGCGCATGCTCCGTGTCTGCAACTTGTGTATAAATTTGCCAGCTCCGCTGCATTTCTTCACAAACCATTGATCGTCATTTCTCATCGCCACCATCAATCTGTCTTAGATCCCAAGTTCGAATCTTCTCCCAAGCCTTCTTCTCCTCCTGTGGTTCAGGATCTGCTGGAGCTGGACCAGTTGGTTGTTGTGTTGGTAAAGGAGAGAGGCAAGAACTTCTCTGTGTTGGGGATTCATGCTCTTCTCTCTTGGATGGCATACGACAGAGATGTGAACTCATGGACGGCATGATGGAGACTGATGCAGCGGTCCGAAATCAGCCGGTTTATATACCCTGTCCCCATACGCGTTTCTTGCGTGAAGCATGCGTGATTCAAGCGTAAATCTAGCGTATGTCATCTGTTTTATTAAGTGATCCATGCGTAATGTGTGTAGTTTTTTAGCGGTTGACGCGAAATATAAGTGGTACATCTGCGATACATGAGTGTTATATCCGTGAAAGGTTCGTTAAACATACGCGGACATATGTGGAATGGTCGTGAAAATTGCCAACTTTGCATATGTATCGCGCACATATGCATATGAATTACGCACGAATTACGTACGAACTACGTAAAAACTACGTAAATTACGCATAGATCGCGTAAATTCAAACAGTCGAAAAATTTTGTGCATCTCAAAACCGTTTTCGCGTATGTCCACCTATGCTCACCCTGGACTCCACTCGCTGTGCACAGAGACGAATGAAATGCGCATGAAAAACGTATTAATTACGTATATCGCGCATGTATCACGTATCTCCACATATGCCTCAAATTTTATACTTAGTTTATACGTAATTTATGCGTAAGTGCTGTGTGACAAGGCCTTTACTAGGGTAAAGGATATTGGGATCACTCTTTGTTTTGTTGGTGAATTTGGGTGGGTAGGGCGTTCAAGTAGTGTAGCTGGTAATTGTGTTTTTCTTTACATATAGGAAGGGGGTAATTTTTTCATATTTTTTCAGTTTTTTACATTATAGAATGTCAAATTCCTATGCATGAAGAGAGACAACAGTTACTATTGATGTTTAATTTAATGGGAAGTAACTACAACTATTGATGTTTAATGGGAAGTAACTAAACTGAGGTACCAGAGTACCTGCCGATAATATGGCCACAGGTACCCGTGTACAAAATTTCTACCCGAACTATGATCATCAATAAAAAAAGAATCACGTTGCAATGACCATCACCTATCCTTGGAAGGAAATTACAGGGCTGGCGACTCAAACCAAACTTGTCCTTTGTTGAAACTCCTCGATGTCACAAACTTTGTGGCTGAGCTTGGTAGCAAAGATTTTAACCCTTTACCACATGCAAAATTTTAGACTTATCCAAGTTTAAGGCATTTTCAGATGACAATTTCAGAGTGCCTCAAATGGTGCAATTTTTCTTTGATAGGATTGAAAACTTTGTGGAAAAAAGAGAAAATGCTGGTTACCAGCATTTTCTCTTTTTCCCCACAATGTATCTTGTCCTTTTCCCACAATGTTTTCAAAAGGCTTCTACTGCAACATTGTTAAAAGTCGTCATTGAGTGTTACAGGGTTAAACATCCAACAAAATTTCATCAATGATAAAAAAAATCTAACCTATCTGTACCTTTCTCCCCACTGGCACCCTCATAATTATATAAATGTTTTTTATTTATATAGCATACTTGAATTTTGTCTTACCTGGTAAATGTCTACACTTTACAACTTTTTGATCAAGGATATTAACTGATCTCAATCAGCATTTTCTTACCTATGGCGATAATTCTGACAGCTTTATTTCTTTGTTTTTTCTCTGTTTACTCTTTACCAAACAGGCAAAGCTAGAACAACCTGTGGGGAAGAAGGCTTTTGAAAATACTGCCAAAAAAGGATAAATGCTGATAACCAACATTTTCTCCTTTTCCCTTATCTTTCCTACCAGAGTAAAAAAAAATCCATCCTTTGAGCAACGCCTAGTTAGTAATCTGCAAATACTTTTGAGATTTTGAGCAGTTTACAATTTTCCCTGTGGAGTAGAGGGTTAACTCTTTACCAGGCATAAAACTTCAGATTGGAACCAACTGAAAGCATTTACAGACTACAATTTAACTACAGTAAAACCTCGATAATTCGAGGTCCCAAGGGGGCGAGCAAAATATTCCGAGTTTTCACAGTGCTCGAATCATCCAAAATGTCCTTGGAAAAAAATGCAAGTGCGTTTGAGATCTACGATCAAAGTCTTCTCAGCAGTTTAACTTTGTATCTGTCCCTGTTTGATTCATTCATTCACTGCATTTGAACAATATAGTATCAAAAGGGTTATTTTCTGTGAATTTTCCTGTTTTGATCATATGATAATGGATTTTTAATTAGATATTCTAAATAATCTGGCCTTTCTTTCGATTGTTTCTGGAAAAGTGTTCTGTAATTTTAACAAACTCTTAAAATCTGCCCTTTTATATGTCGAGAAAGACATCAAACTTTTGAATCACAAACAGTACCGTTTGATTTCGGCGCCGTTGAAATGAAGTATAAATTACTGAAATTATAGTGCTGAGCTGATGACAGATAAAAATAGAGGATTTCGACTTTTCTCATTACCAATGTCTTCGACACGAAAACAGACCAGAATACCTACACAACCTGTGAAAATCACATTTACCTGTGTCGAAGGTAAATTTCTACAACTTAAAAGGTACCTGTCACACCGAATCAGAATTCTGATCCTGATATTCACACAAACCCGAAGTACGACGTCAGTGTAACAAAACAGATGAAATTTATGTGATTGAACGGGTTCTAATCTGTGGCGATGCAACTGGGAAAAACCTGATGCTATAAATAGATTAAACATGAAAACTGATAAAAATATGGCGTCGTCTGATGACAAATGCTGTTACTAAACTAACTTTTTAGGATCAACAATGAATTTAAAGGGCTGTTGTTACAAGTAGCCTCTCATCATTAATTAACGTCAACACCTTCATAAATCATATTGTGGTATGAATACCCTGTAGTAATTGTCAGTTTGTAAAACTTGCGCCACACTGTAGACAGGCTGGCAAGATGAAATCCTTTACTTGGAAAGGTGTGAAAACAATTGTTGGAGAGGTGCGAAAATATTGTATTCGAATAAACAATCAATTTAAAGAAGGAAAATAATTACAGGGACCAGCATCCGTGTTCGAATTATCGACTTATCAAGACTCGAAATTACCAAGCTACTTCTGGTTCAATAAAGTAGAGTTTTTGCCGGGACTCTTGGAATTCCTCGAAATATGCCAGGTTCTCGAATGTCTGAAACTCGAAATAACAAGGTTTTAGAGTTTTTGCCGGGACTCTTGGAATTCCTCGAAATATGCCAGGTTCTCGAATGTCTGAGACTCGAAATAACAAGGTTTAATTACTGTATTTACCAAACGACAGTATTTTAGGTTTGTCCAAATTGAAAGCACTTGCAGACGACACAATATATTTTACTGAAAACTTGAAATTTGTTTTGTGAAGGGTAGAAAGCATTGTGGGAAAAGGAGAAAATGCTGCTAACCAGATTTTCTCCTTTTCCAAAAGTGTTTTCTAAAGGCTTCTTTCTCGGGGTTGTCAAAAGTAGGGATTGTGCGGTAATAGGTTACGGATTGCAGCCCTAGCTCATTGGTAAGTATCAACACTTTCATAGGGGCTCTTCGGCGGGCTTCACTTACCAACTCTTCAGTAAATATCCTGTAACATTGACGGTTTTGTGACGACAATTTGAACAAATATTGGCAGCTTCAGTCTTTGAATAGGAGAATAAAGTGCCTTAGACTTTAACTATAACAGCCTAAATTATTATATTCTACTATGAAAGGGCAGAAAAGTTTGTTGAAAAGAAAAAATACTATGACTAGTATTTACATCTTTTCCTGCAAAATTAGTACAGGCAAAAGACCTTTAGTATATTTCAGTTAATACTTCATCACACAATGAGAAATTTCAAGACCTTGAGAAAAAAAGTTTTTGAAAACATTGTGTGAAAAGGACAAAATGTTTGTAATAGGCATTTTCTCCTTTGCCTACAATGTTTTCTACCCTTCCCAACACAAATTTGAATGTCTGTCTCAAAATTTTATTTTGTCATCTGCAAATGCTGTCAATATGGACTAGTCTAAGAAAGACTTGGCTGACCTTCCAAAGAAACATGCTAGATCTAGTTTTAGTCTTAGTCATGGTGAATTTTGGCTGGCTCCTGGGGACAAGCTTATTTGACAGCCATCATGGATCAGCTGGATCAGCAAATCTGTCGCAAAACAAAAGATTAGATCTAATCATATTCTGACAATTCAATTTGGAGAAAAAAAATATGAAAAATGAAATAATTTTTTGCTGAAGTCGGAGATAAAAAATTATGACTGAGCTGCCTGAAGTTATTGAAATTCTAACATCTCCCAAAATTGACAATTTCTAAACTCAACACTGGTGACAGGCGGAGTCTTGATTGGAGTCAACAAACTTTACAGTTACTTATAATTTTTATCTATTTAGAGTCATCTTTTTCAAGATTGTGACAAAAAATTTTGTTTGATTGGCCATCATTTTCTTCCCTGTATCTTTCTTTCTTAACTCTTTATCACACCACTAATATTTTGTCTGAACCAAATTCAACGCATCTGCAAACAGCAGATTAAATATTGGTAATATTATGATTTCTTACTTTGATATGGTAGAAAATATTGTGGAAAAAAAAGAAAATGCTGGTCACCAGCATTTTCTCCATTTCTGACAATGTTTTCTCTAGGCTTCTTTCTCAGAGTCGCTAAAGTTGGGATTGTGTGGTAAAGAGTTAACCCTTTACCCCATAAGGCATTTCTATGGTATCTCTAATTGACCCTAAATAAGAGTAAGGACGAATCAGTTTCTTATGTATATATGACACCTTTTGAGTGCATAGAAAAAATTGTGACAAAAGGTGAAATTGCTCGTCACGAGCAATTTCACCTTCTGCCACAATATTTTCCAAAGGCTCCTACAAGCAATGCGTAGAAATGAGTATCTATGGAGTAAAAGGTTAATTCCTTGTTCATAAGCTATTTTTTTCAGCTTGTTTGAAACCTCATTCTATAATGCAGCATGGATTCAGATGCATTGCTTTTTTTTTCCACACACCAAATTCCCTAATAACAAACAAGCAATAAAGCCATATGGGAAAAGTAATTAAATAAGCAGGCTTGAATATAATCACTCATTAGCACTTTCCCTTTTGCAAGTGCCTTATGACTCTTCTGCAGTAAAAGACATTCTGAAAACATTTTGGCAATTGGATAAATCTTTTATACTGTTTATGTGGTTATTACTGTATAATCAAGAAATTACATCTACATTTCTTGGGAAGCCTTTCAAGTCCAGACAAAAAGTGGAAATAAACAATAAACATTTATTTACTGAATCTTTCTCTCTTTACAACTGGAAAAAATGTTTGACTCGTCCAATCCAAACAATCAGCAGATAACAAAGTCAACTTGGCTCATTATAATGGAGAAGACTGTCTTTCAAAGTATAGAAACCATCGTGGAAAATGTCAATATGCTGGATACCAACATTTTCTCCTTTTATCCTGCTGTTTTCAAATGTCTCTTTCTACAAGATAAATAAAACACAGAATTGTGTGGAAAATGGTAAAAGACTTTTCATAATTTAACCCTTTACAACACAATTCCGACTATAAATGACCCTAAGAAGGTTTTTGAAAACATTGTGGGAAAAGAAGCAAATGCTGGTAACCAGCCTTCTATCCTTTTCCCACCATGTTTCTGACCTGTCAGAGGTAAATTTTGTCATTTTGGCCCCCTGTAATTTGTTGTCTGCAAATTCTTCAAATTTTGACCAGTCAAAATTTTTGCTGTCAGTAACCAATTTAAGCACAAGGAAAATCTGTCAAAGAATGACTGTGTTTTGCTCATTCCCAAGATGCTGTCATAACAGCTTTCACTATAGACACATTGAAATTTTTAGAATGCAAGTCAATCATAGCTAACATGTATTAAACAAGCTCCTGAGGGACCCTGAAAAGGTGCTGCTTAAGACAGGACCTGGTGTATGCTTAGCACAGATCCACAGTTAAGTATTTTCCTTCTCTTGGAAGTCAAAATAAGCTTGCTTAACTTGTTACCACACAATTCAGGGTGATAATGACCCTGACAGATATGGCAATTGAAAACCCTGTGGAAAAAAGAGATGCTCCTATTCTCACAATGAATTTTTACCTCTTCAAATAAAGAAATCACCATTTTAACTATACAAAATTTGTCATCTACAATAATTATTGCTTTCAATTAGTCAAGTTTAAAGTTTTGCGTTCAGTAAAAAGTTAGTACAGGTTGCATTCTTATAACAGAGATGGCCACAAAGATTACTTGATATTTTAACATTTTAACTCTTTACTAAACAACAAAATTTTGGACTGGTTCAAATTGAAAGCTTTGCAGACGACAAATTGAATGTGACTTATAAATAATGACATTTGTTTGAGACAGGGTAGAAAACATCGTGGTAAAAGGAGAAAATGCTGGTTACCAGCATTTTCTCCTTTAACCACAATGTTTTCAAAAGCTTTCTACACTAGGGTCGTCAAAAGTTGGGATAGTGTGGGAAAGAGTTAAATGAAAAGCCTAATTATCATCTTCAAATTTTTCAATACTCCTTTTGCCCAAATACAGTGGAACCCCGTTACAACGAAGTGCGCTATAGTGCTGATTCCGTTATAACGCGGGTGTCCTTTGGCTCCCAAAATTTCGGGGGTTGACCATTTTCGAGTCTGATCCGAATCCACAGTTGCTCTCACAAGAATCTTCGATGTAAAAAAAAAAGACCTCTCGGTCAAAAAAAAAATCGATACCATACACATAACGTGACAATTTTTCACACCTTTACCTTGTTGATTACATTTATCACCTATGGCTTTGCACAATTACTTTGACAAATACACGAACAGTAGGTAACAAAAGGCTCTCGTCCCATAATTGTCTTTGCAAACAATCTTGCATTATACAAACTTTACGTCAATATGTCTGTCTGCATGTAGATCGTAACGGCGATATCAGAAAATAGCCGAATGACTCTCTTTCTACCGACTACACAACGTGCACGTGACACGACTGGGGTACTCTTGCAATTATCATTACGATACGCAGAAGGGTTGTATCAGAAAATATAAAGCAACAGAGATACTGGCTTACTGCGTGATTGCATAGTTTTGAATGGAGGTCAGCCCATAGCCAGATGTAAATTTTTCAGGCGAAACGGTTTAAGTGTGTACGACAAACACTTGCACTTACAACCCTTTCGCTTTGCATTATTGGTGTGTTACGTCATACATGTACCACTAATGCAAACTTTACTGCAAACATTGTGTGGATAAAAGACTGATGTGATTTCTTTACGGATAGTAGGTTAAATTCCCCTGTGACTTTCAACATGTACGGGGGTCTTGTCTCGTTTGATTATGAAAGATTTCTTTCGTCATTACCGATTAGGGTTCGTTATGCAATCGTCAGCATGATTAAAAAAACATGGCTGCGGCACCGTCTGCATTCCAAAACGATACCGTTTAATTTAATTTTGGAATGAATCTTGCACTAATTTAGCAAAACAGCGGCTGAATAATTCTAAAAGAAACGGTCCTAAAGTAAAATAAGCTCTTTTACATAGTTGTAACATTATTTGATGACAGAAACTAACTGGGAATAGTTCAGGCGTTACGTAGAAAAGAATCTAAATTGTTCAATGTCCTATAAATAATGTTTAAACGTAAATAGGCATGTCTTAGTTTTAGTATTTGGAACATTGCTATTTCACTTTTGTCAGAATAAATTTGCGATAAACTGTAATTAATAAGCCATAGTTCTGTAGTCTGGCAATGATTGGCGGATGGGCTGCGGGTAGTGTGTGTGTGTGTGTGTGGTGGGGGGGGGGGGGAAATCAGCGTTATAAACGTAACCCCGGATATAACGCTGTTGACAACCATGGCTCCCACCGACAGCGTTATAACGGAGCTCCACTGTACTCAACAAATTTTCATATTGTAGAACAAAGATCAAACTTTGATCAAAGTTTGATCAATCTGATCCATCCATAAAGGCACAGAAGGGTGAAACTTTGCATAATTGTATACACTTTACCAAACAATCCAGGAAGAGGCCTTTTGAACACATTTTTCCATCCTTTTCAACAATATTTCCTACTAACCCTTTCACAGAAAAATCTTTTCATTAACCAAATGACAAATATTTGGACTAGACCATATTCAAAGCATCTGCAGCTAACAAATTAAAACTTGTAAATAATTATGGTGATTTCCGACTTTGATAAGTTAGAAAATATTGAGGGAAAAAGAGAAAATGCTGGTAACCAGCATTTTCTCCTTTTCCCACAACAAATATTTTTCATAGACTTCTTTCTCGGGGTGGCTAAATGTTGGGATTGTGTGGTAAAGATTTAATTTTTTGTCTGCAAATTATTGCAATTTGGACAAGCCTATATTTCAACGCCTCTCCAGTGAAAAGTAAAAGGTTAATGAGATGAAAGAGGTATGAAGTCTCTCTCTCAAGAATGTAATGATTTACTGAGTAAATAGTGCAATACTCCTGGTTTTCCTGTGAACAGTGTTTTTATTGCCAGGAAACTAGACAGACAGATCCAAGCTTTTTGTGTTAATTCATGCATACTTCACTTGAAATATTTCTCCTGTTTTTTTTTAAGTTTTTTCTACATTATGAGGGTTGTCCTGAAATGGCAATGTGGCAGTGCTCATCCTTTGCCAGATTCTTGCCATTTTCATCTTTAACTCTACCAAACGACAAAATTTAAGACTGGTTAAAATTGAAAGCACTTGCAGACGACAAAATAAACGTAACTTTAAAACTGAAATTTGTTTCCAGCATGGTAGAAAACATTGTGGGAAAAGGAAACAAGAGGACCATGATGGTCCCATATCACTCACCCGACTACTAAGCAGTAAAGGTCTACAATGAAGATGAATACCAAATATCAAAGTTAAAGGCCAAAATAATTCTGATTTCCTTCTTTGTTCCTATGTTTCAAAATTGTGACCCCAGGGAGGGGCCAGTTTTGACCCCAGCGGCATCATATGAACAATCTTGGTAGAAGTCCATTAGGAGATACTACATACCAAATATCAAAGCTCTGCACCTTCTAGTTTCAAAACAGAAGATTTTTAAAGTTTTCCTTCTTTGTTCCCATGTTTCAAACTTGCGACCCCCAGGGAGGGACCAGTTTTGACCCCAGGGGCATCATATGAACAATCTTGGTAGAGGTTCACTAGGAGATGCTACATACAAAATGTCAAAGCTCTGCAGCTTCTAGTTTCAAAGAAAAAGATTTTTAAAGTTTACCTTCTTTGTTCCTATATTTTAAACTTGTGACCCAGAGAAGAAGATTTTTAAAGTTTGCCTTCTTTGTTCCTATATTTCAAACTTGTGACCCCCGTGGCGGAGCCAGTTTTGACCAAAAGGGCATCATATGAACAAACATGGTAGAGGTCCACTAGGAGATGCTACATACCAAATATCAAAGCTCTGCACCTTCTACTTTAAGAGAAGAAGATTTTTAAAGTTTTCACTCTTTGTTCCTATGTTTCAAACTTGTGACCCCCGGGGCTGGGCCAAATTTGACTCCAGGGGCATCATATGAAAAATCTTGGTAGATGTCTCCTGGAAGATGCTTCATACCACTCTGCACCTTCTAGTTTCAGAGAAGAAGATTTTTAAAGTTTTCCTTATTTCTTTCTATGTTTCAAACTTGTGACCCCCAGGGAGGGACCAGTTTTGACCCCAGGGACATCATATGAACAGTCTTGGTAGAGGTCCACTAGAAGATGCTATATACCAAATATCAAAGCTCTGCACCTTCTAGTTTCAGAGAAGAAGAATTTTATAATTTTCCTTTTTTGTTCCTATGTTTCAAACTTGTGACCACCGGGGGCAGGGCCAGTTTTGACCCCAGGGGCATTACATGAACAAACTTGGTAGAGGTCCATTAGGAGATGTTACATACCAAATATCAAAGCACTGCAACTTCTAGTTTTCGAAAAAAAAAAGGTTTTTAAAGTTTTCATTCTTTGTTCCTATGTTTCAAACTTGTGACCCCCAGGATGGGACCAGTTTTGACCCCAGGGGTATCATATGAACAATCTGGGTAGAGGTCCACTAGGAGATGCTACATACCAAATATCAAAGCTCTACGTCTTCTATTTTCAGAGAAGAAGATTTTCAAACAATTTGCTATTTTTTCCTTTTGGTTGCCATGGCAACCAGAGTTATGCCTGGAATTCAATCTCTTGAAGAACTTTGGTAGAGCTTCACCCAAGAAACATCCCTGCCAAGTTTCATCAAGATTGGCCCAGTGGTTTAGGAGGAGATGTTTAAAGAAATTTTGGATGACGGACGACACACGTCGCACGACAGACGACGTACATTGGGTGATCACAAGAGCTCACCATGAGCACTTCGTGCTCAGGTGAGCTAAAAATGCTGGTTATCAGCATTTTCTCCTTTTCCTACAACATTTACTAAAAGGTTTTTTTCTCTGCATTGTTAAAAGTCGGGATTGTTTGGCAAAAGGTTAAATCACCAAAAATTTCGTAATGGATTTTTTTTCATTAGGTTTTTAATTGACTAGAATTCAATTTTGTATTTTCAATTTCCAATTGAGAAACTGGTAGATGCTTAGTGGGAAAAGTAATTTTTTTTTCAAAAGGCTTCTTCCTCAGATTTTTTTTTCCCTGGGGTATAGGGTATAAACATGTAAACATCAAACCTCCACACACAGTGTGATTCCATGTATTGCACCCATTATTTGAATTTCTTGTCCCAAATGTGCTATTTGCAAAATCTGTCTGCTGTAAGCTAAGCATAATAATTACAATACATTTGTGACCCCACTGAGAGGTCACTGTCAAATATTATTGAAATTGCCATAGAAAGTATAATCTTTCAACAATTGTAAAAAAAGTGGTATTTAACCCTTTACCACACAATCCTGATTGATTGCTTGATTGTATGGTGTTTAATGCCATTTTCAACATTATTTCAATAATATCTGTGCACCTACCCATGCTTTCATGGAGTCTCTTTTACTAGCACTCAATTTAATCCTTAGCTCACAAAGTGCAACTTAAGGCACTTTTGCAGTCATTTTGTGCAGTCTGATCTTGGATCTACACGGACCGAGGAGATAGTTCTTCCATAACTCTGGAACTGTAATATTCCCTTTTTCACTTTAAGCCAGAAAGTCTCAGTTACTTATCTAGTAAGTTAAGGGTTAATTGGGTAAACTGCATGAGATATTTCCAAGACCATTCGGGACAAATGCCAAGCCATGCCGAGGGTGAAGATAGAATATCAATTTATTTAAATGATTTTCAGCTTGGTCAGGTTAAATGAAGTAGATGACACCCCTCAGATAAAGCAAGACCATTGCATGAAGGCCCCTATGCTTTGCTGCAGTTGCTTGATTTTCAGTGAAAATTCAGTCAATAAAGGGGCATAACTGTCATAAGTACTTTAGTGTTTACCTTCCCTTATTGTATGCATTTGCCTTTTAAAAGTGAACAAACTGTCCAAGCTTGGAGTAATAGAGAGATATAAAATATCATTTTTTGAAAAGGTCAATAGAGGACTCGTACAACAATGACAATGCTAAGGATATGGCAATACTTCAATTTTTTCTTCAAATACAACAAGGCAAAAGTTGAAAGATAGATTTGCTTGATACCAACAACCAAATATTTTGAATAACATGACATTTTTTGTCAGCATAATATTTCAGCAAAAATAGCAGAGAGCGCAAAATGGTTCCAACTCTTAACCCATTACCACACAATCCCTCACTGTGTAACCAGAATTTTCTCCTTTTCCACAATGTTTTCTACCCTTCACAAAACAAATTTCAAATTTTCAGTCACTTTTATTTTGTCGTCTACAAATGCTTTCAATTTAGACTAGTCTACAATATTGTCATTTGGTCATGGGTTAAAACTTCAATCTTGATCTACCTTTTTGCAATAGTGATTAAATAATAGTTCCAGCTTCCCTCAGTTATTGTCTTCATTGCACAATTTGAAGTATAATCATCTACATACTGCTCTTGTAATCTATAAATGTTAATGAGTCTGTCGAAAATAGATTTTATTACTTTTCTGAGGTGGCTTCTGGATCCTGATATAAATTTTTACCAGGGAACAAAACATTAGATTTGTACATATTGAAAGCTTTTGCAATCAACACATTTAAAAAATGGCTGAAATAAATGAATTTATCAATAAAATATCAGAAAAAAATGTGGGAAAGGGAGAAAATGCGGGTCACCAAGATTTTCTCTTTTTCTCACAATGATTTCATAAATCCTGTTATTCCGGGTAGTTAAAACTCAGTTGGATGGTAAAAGGTTAAGAATTGCTGATGTTTGATATTGATGTTTGTGGATGTTTGATATTCAGAGATTGCATAAAAAAGCACAAACATATTTGACTAATCAATCAAATAACAAGAGGAAAAAAAATTAAAGTCTCAGTAGGGTCCAACTGAGTAAACAACATTTTTATAAGATGAAAAGTAAATTTCATTTTTACCATGTAAAAATATGGCAATTATCATATCATGACTTTCACGGAATGTAAAGGTGCTATTCACAAAAGTTCCAGTCAGTGACAGCAAAAAGAATTTTGAAACTAGAACAGATCCTACCATTCTGCATTATCAGTTTGTTTACATCAATGATTGCAGATGATTGGCCAACTTTTTGTCGTAAATGTCCACAGAGACGTTTTAGTGGCATAAACACCAAGTGACCATTGAAAGCATCAAAACAAACCCTTCATTCACTTGATTGTTTGGTCCACATTCTAGGCTTGAAAACATAAGTTTATCGACATCATAAACAGAAACAATGACACGGGCTGATCATTGGTTATTCATTTATCATCAACACTGGAAGAGTTTAGAACATCTAAATAAGAAAATAGATTTAGAATGAGCAATCTTACTCTCTGATGTTGGAATTGTAAACAATAGTCCTGTATACATATAGCATTAATGAGATACAATCGTTGAACATTTTTCGAAGTCCTAGTTTGAATGTACACAAACAACGATGAAGGTTGTCTCGATCAATAGCGTCCATGAAATTAACAGGTTTCTCCATGCATTTTTGCTCACGTAAATTATGGCAACCAATGCATGTTCGAGTTTTTTCCGATCCTAAATATGTGTGTTGTGATGGGTTAAAAACTGTGAAAATTACTTATTCTTTGGCTTTACTGCAGCTTCAATATTAACTCTTTACTGAACATGATAATTTTAGACTGATCCTAATTTAAAGCATTTGCAGATGAAAAATTTAATTTCACTCAAAATTTTAAATTTGTTCTGGAAGGATAGAAACATTGAGGGAAAAGGAGAAAACGCTGGTTACCAGCAGTGATTTAAAGATAATAAATTAATTGCATCTCTAAATGTCTAACAGGAACCGGTGCAGATAATTCTAATGACTAGATGAACTCTACAATGGAAACATTCTACACTGACAAACTTAAAAGTCATTTTTAGTCTTCATCACTTATATCCAAATCACATCAGACTCATTCTCGATTCGGTACAAGAGGGGCATGATGGCCGTGAAATCGCTCACCTGAGTCTATTGACCAAATATGAACCATTTTCAATCTAGTTTCTTATCAGATATTACCCAATATCAAACACTTTTGAGATATCAATAAGACAAACATTCTGACCAAGTTTCATGAGTATTGGACTGAAAATATGGCCTCTACAGCGTACAAAAGGTTTTTCTAAGATTTCACCAAGTGACCTAGTTTTGGACCTGACAATTATCCATTATCAAACTCTTTCGAGACATCATCAAAACAAACATTCTGACCAAGTTTGAAGAGTATCAGGCAGATAATGTACCCTCTAGAGTGTACACAAGGTTTTTCTAATATTTGACCCAGTGACCTAGTTTTTGACTCCACATGACCCATTTTCAAACTCATTCAAGGTATCATCAAGACAAATTTTATGAACAAGTTTCAGGAGTATCAGATTGAAAATGTGTCCTCCAGAACATACACAATGTTTTTATAACATTTGACCTATTGACCTAGTTTTTGACCCAACATGACCCATTTTCAAACTCTTTGGAGATATCATCAAGACAAACATTCTGACCAACGTTCAAGTGTCTTGGACTGAAAATGTGGCCTCTAGAGCGTACAAAAGGGTGTTCTAACATTTGACCTAGTGACCTAGTTTTTGACCAAACATGACCCATTTTCAAACTAATCCAAGATATCATCAAGACAAACAATCTGACCAACTTTCAAGCGTCTTGGGCTGAAAATGTGGCCTCTAGAGCGTACAAAAGGGTGTTCTAACATTTGACCAACCCAACATGACCCATTTTCATACTAATCCAAGATATCATCAGGATAAATATTCTGACTAACTTTCAAGAGTTTTAGACTGAAAATGTGGCCTCAAGAGCGTGCACATTGTTTTTCTAAGATTTGACCTACTGACCTATTTTTCAACCCGACATGATCCATTTCAAACTCGTCCAAGATATCATTGAAGGAAAGTTTCTGACCAACTTTCATGAGTATCGGACTGAAAATGTGGCCTATAGAGTGTACACAAGGTTTTTCTAAAATTTGACCTAGTGAATCGTCTGGGATTTTATCAATGCAGTCATTCTGACCAACTTTCAAGAGTATTGGACTGAAAAATGCGGCCTCTAGAGCTTACACAAGGTTTTTCTAAAATTTGACCTAGTGACCTAGTTTTTGACCCGACATGACTGAATTTCTTACTCATCCCAGATTTCATCAAGGCAAACATTCTGACCAAGTTTCATGAGTATTGGACAAAAAACGTGGTCTCTAGAGGGTACACAAGGTAAAAAGTTGACGACAGACACAGCACTATCACAATAGCTCACTCTGTGCACTGCGTTAAAAAAAACCCTATTGCCAATAGGAGTGGGGGGGGCATGCTTTAATTAACCTTTTACCATTTGGTTAAGACTTTAACAAAACAGTATTTGTACAATGATTTCTTGTGGAATAGAAGATATTTTGACACAGAAACCATTGAAATAAAAATGAATTAGGTTAATGCTCGCTGGGTGGCTCAGCGGTGAGCGTGTCGGACTCATGACCTGGTGTTTGTGAGTTTGATACCCATATGGGGCAAACTTTCTTTTCTGCTTATTTTCATCTCTCACCTGTGCTGATGCATGTGAGAAAAGTAGTTGGTGGCTTTGGAAAGAAAGTAGTGTTAGCACTGGTATGAGAAAGCCAGGAAACACATGTGCTTCATCGACCGCCATGATACGACCCTAGCTGTTCAAGTGGCGTTAAACCCCAGCACAACCAACCAACCAAATCTTCTATAAATATGCTTGGAAACTGGGAAAATTATACAGGTAACAAGCATTTTATCCTTTTTTCAAAATGTTTTTTTATCTTTTCCTAGATAAACCAGATCATTTCATCCACATTTAACTCTTTACCAAACAACAAAATTTTAGACTTGTTCAGATTAAAAGCATTTGCAGGTGACAAAATTTGAAAATTTGAAATTGTTTTTTGGATCGGACGAAAACGTTGTTGGGAAAGGAAAAAATGTCGGTAACCAGCATTTTCTCCCCCAAAATGTTTTCAGAAGGCTTCTTTCTCAGGGTCGTTAAAAGTCAGGATTGTGTGGTAAAGGGTTAATTGGCAGCAAAAAGTTTGAAAAAACTTTAAATATGGTCAAGTCAAACAGTATTTGTTAGCTACAGAAATTTTGCATAGAACATAATATTCTCTACAAATATTTACTTGCAGACCTTTGATTCATGAAATACAAACAGACTGTGTTGCAAGCAACCATAATCAAAGAATACCTGTAACAATTACAAGGAGAAGAGTTTGAGAGGAGGATTCTGAAAGTTTTCAGATAATTATAGATAGATAATTATGTAAGTTGTGCATTCCAACAAATAAACTTCTTGTAAAATAAACCAGAAAATCTTCAAATAACTCTAAACAAAGAATTTGAGTTATCCTGATATTGGCTTCTATTTTGCGAAATCTCAATTCTCCTGGGGATTTTTTAACCTTCTACCAGACCATCTTGAACTTTTTAGGAGCCCACCAGCAAAAGCTGTTAGAAATATTGTGGTAAAAAGAGAAAATGCTAGAGAGAAGCATAAATGTCTCCTTTTCCAGCAATTGTAGCAACCCTATCTTGATTAAATGCCGAGTTGATTCTGCAGAACCCAGGCTCAAAGGTCACAGTAGAAGCAGTGTTACAAAGATCACATGTTTGTCCACTACATATCTCATGAACCTCTGAGTAAATTTTGAGGAACTGTCTCCCACATTGTGATCACCTTTAACATCCGAGGCTGAGGATCTATACCATTAGGTTGGCTGTACAGATTATGCATTCTTTAATCGCGCCTGCTCAAAATCTCTTGAAGCAATGGTCTTACCTTGAGCATTTTTCATTCATGTAGCTTAATTTGGGTTTCACATGGCAGGGTAAAAGGTCAAGGTCTCAGCAGGGACCAAAGGTCACTTATTCCTAAATCATATTTACTATATCCCCTAATCTGTGTTTTAAAATATTCACACAAAATGTTTATCTCTGATGAAACAATATGCAGGAATGAGGTTTTAAGTGTCAAACTCATAGCAAAGAGTCATTATGCAAGTGTCTTTAACATGCACTTCAAGAAAGACTTTTGACCTTGATGACAATTGTACTAGTTTTCGTTGGTCCTAATATCAACCTTCTATGCACCATTTATCTTCAAGGAGACTGTGTTTCTATTTTCCTACCTCAAATGCAGTTTGACTCATTCTCGAAAAAATAAAATGCACTTTTTCCATCATGTAATTATGTTCAGCCAGTCTCTAAGCTGGAAATCAACGTTTGAAGCATGTGTTAGGGTCGCAGTTCCTTATTTAAAATTGCAATGGCATAATTACTGAAATAAAACTATGTCACTTCTAAAGGCTTCCCCCTTTTATTTTGGTATAATAAAACTGTATCCAAATTTTATCTCACATATTTATATTTCTTTGTTCAAAAAGGGTTACAGGAATAATCTCCAAGCAGACTGCTTCTGTGAGAGAAACACATTTTCTCTTTTCTTGATGACCTGATTGATAAAGCAGGAAACCCTTCAACAAATTACATAAAAGTTACACAATATTTGCACAAAGAAACAGTAAAGATTTTCAAACCCTTAACCTTCTCCCAAAGGATTACGGCTTTGAGCAACCCTGAGAAAAGAGAGTTGGGAACAATGTGGCAAGAGGAAAAAATTCTGGTAATCAGGATTTCTCTTTTTCTAAAAAAAGCTCTATCCATTACAAAGAAATCTCAACATTTAGCTCTTCACCAAATTACAAAATTTTAGACTGGTCCAAATTAAAAGCACTTGCAGACAACAAAACAAATGTAACCCAGAAATTGAATTTTGTTTCCAGCAGGGTAGAAAGCATTGTGGGAAAAGGAGAAAATGCTGGTTACAAGCATTTTCTCCTTTCCCATATTATTTTCAAAAGGCTTCTTTCCCAGGGTCATTTAAAGTTGGGATTGTGTGGTTAATGGTTAATTAAGCAGTATTCAATTTGTCTTGTTTGGTAAGATTCAAGCTCCTACTGAACAACAAAATTTTAGGCCTGTCCAAATTCTAAGTGGTTAATAGACAAAAACTCACATTTAGGAACAGCAGAAAATGCTTGTTTGGTGATGACTCTTCAGCTTCTATGAAATGTTTTACTCTCTATCAAAGTATTTTTTTTATTACAGTCCTTAAAAGACCCCAAAACCATTATCTGACAGTGTAGATCTAACATCACACTTCAATTAATTAATAAACTAACACACAGCCTTTTACTAAATTCATGCTATGACAATATGAAAAAAAATCTTACAGACTGAGATTTGTGCTAGAAGAGCATAATAATTATTTTGCTTTAATTCTAAAAAAGGTAAATTATTATTTTCACAACTAATCTACTGCATCTACCATCCTGTAACATTCTGGATAACTGCTGTTTTGAAACAATAATGGCTTGCAACAGGCAAAAGGGGCATAAATTGCAAACTAATGCAAGATGTCATATCAGATCAGCCTGGGAAATCCACGCAGACTAATCCAAGAAGACACATTCTGATTGTCTGTGATCAGCACATTGCGCAGGCTGATCCGAGATGAAACTTAATGCAAATATCCTAAAGCCCCCTTTAGCATGTTGCAGACCAATAATCATGCTGGTGATTTTCACATCTGAAGTTTTGCTTTTACCTTCTTGGTATTCTAGGGGTTCCCCTGGAGGAAAAGGTATATATTTGCTGCGTCAGTCTAACATCTTACCACACTGTCCCAGCCATTTTTACCCAGTCAAAGCCTGAAATTCTTAACAAACTTTTTGCAGGACCATTATTGTTCCGGAGTTTAGCAAGTTTGGATGTTTGATATTAAGCACTATGAAAGTGGCCTTTTAGTGGAGCATTAGTATCTATGTATCTTAATTTTGACAAGAAAATTTAAAAACACTAAGCTGGAAAAAAAAAGCTCTTGGAATGGTGTTATTTTGGCTTACAAATAAAACAAGGCAAAACTTTGCATCTTGAAATCAATGTTTCAGTGGTAGATATTTTCTACATTTATTTTTTTTTTAAAATTATGCTGCAGTTAAAGAGTAGTAATCCAATGAGATAGGTATTTACATGAACGAGAAATGTAAGTTGATTCCCTTTGACAATTACATGGTTTATAATTCCAGACAAAGTAACCCAAGCCAAAGAAAAGAGGTTTTTTTTTGAGAGATAAAAATTCTACATGACTGTACTAGTAAATATGAAAGGCAATGTCCTGAGGATCATAAATTATGAAAGGTTGTAGAGAATTCAAACATGCAGTTTGTGTGAGGACTTCTTTTTTACTTTTCAGTTGCTGAATTTGTAGGTTCTAGACTTTTTGTTTGGATTCAAATTCTTTGATGGGATTCTGAAGAGTACCACCGCTGGATCATTTCAGTAAAGTTAGGCAAAAATCATACCAAAACTTTCAGAAGAGGGGATGTACGAAATACAATTTAACCCATTACCACTCAATCCCTACTTTTGACGCCCCTGAGAAAGAAGCCTTTTGAAAACACTGTGGGAAAAGGAGAAAATGCTGGTAACCAGCATTTTCTCCTTTTCCCACAGTGTTTTCTACCCTTCCCAGAACAAATTTCTATTTTTCAGTCACCTTTATTTTGTCGTCTGCAAATGCTTTCAATTTGGACCAGTCCAAAATTTTCTCGTGTGGTAATGAGTTAAGTAATACAAAGATGGACACTGTACCATTACCCAAGTGTACTTGTCCCTTGGAGTTGAAAACTCCTTGGTCATGGTAAAAATCTTGATAAACTTTGTTTATGCTGTAGACTCATTCTCACTGAACTGTGACAGCCAATGTCGCCAACATTGATGTTTGTAAATATTACAAGTCTAAAATTCTATTTCACATGTTTTGTGGAAATTGGAATTCTGCAACACCTGAAGACTCTAACTAGCATTTTGATAAAAAGAAAAAAGGCAAAAAGACCAAAAATAAAGTTAAACAAATTTACTGTTATTCTACCAAAGGGTCACAAAAACACACATTCTTCCATCAAGCAAAAAGTCAAATATTGTGACACTGGGAAATAACAAATATAGATTTACGTCCTCAACGGAATACGACAAACGAGTTAGGATTTCGATGAAAACAAGGGGCCATTTCAAACAATTTATTTCAAAAATCCCCAACGTCAAAAAAGCAGGCTGATTCTCTTTCTTCAGCACACCAATGCACCATAAATATGAACTACTTGTGGTAATACTGATCCTTTATTTCGCAAAACACTTCCAATGGACTTCAGCTGAGTGATAGCATGTTCTACACAAACACGATGGTTTCCAATCAAACGATTCAATTTCAAGCATTTTCTGTCTTCTCGAACTTCCTTAAGACATAATTGTGTGGTTGTATATGGGATCATTATCGTGTTACTATCGTGATAAATCTTGTCTCCAAACCAAATATATTGATCCGGGAAAGGTAAATCTATTCCTATTTCACACATGGAACTAAACTGTTGAACATCGAAAAGGCGAAGAAAATCTATCAAGGTTGGGTAGGAAGAAACACTGCTTATTATAAGGGGTTATTTGGCCCTTCCAACAAGTTGATCTGATGTTCTTGATGATATTCGCCAGAGTCTTTATCACCTTCCCGAGGAAGCTAGACGTCTGTATAATACTGTTGGTGCCCGACAAGTTCCGAGAAAGAATGTCCAATAAACTTGGAAATCTTGTGAAAAAACGACCCAGGGACAAAAAAGACGCTGACATAAGGTACTCCTTTTAGAGAGAGCCCATGCCTTTTGCTGTCCCGCAGTCCATATGCTGACCCACTCTGGTCAATTATGTGGCAGCTTATGTAACTGCGCTTATTTTTCAAAATTGATTTTTTTTCCCTTTTTATTGCATTTGCTATCCTTGTTCTGGCCAACACTCATTCCATTTTTGTAGTACTCACGGACATCTTTTCAGCATAGAGCTCACAGACGAAATGGTCTTTAAGTAACATTAATTTTCGTTGTCCACATGAGTACAAAATTATACAATAATTTCCGTCAGGTAAAAAATTATATAAATTTTAGATCAGCAATCATAGAAATTTAGAACATGGAGCAGTGCCTGATAGACGCTCAAAAGCAAAATACAAAACAACAACCCGTGGCAGATCCACGGGAGCAGGAAGTAGATTGGAAAGCAGTGTAAGAACCACAGCAAGATGATGCAGAGCAGCAACGGTTTCATGTTCATGACCTACAACCCAGATCTTCAAATGATCGACAGTACGAAGCAGAAGCAGCACTGTCATCGGGTGATGAGAACATCAATCCAGTGCGAGAGCAGAATACAGCTCGTTTAGGTTGCATAAGACGTAAAAAATGCCCCTTAGCTGATCTGATTAGAGAGAACCATGAACTCTACCATGATTTCATCAAACACAAAATACCTAGATTTTTGCACCAATTGGCTGTTAACTCTTCAGATGAGTCAACTGAATCAGAATAAATATACCGTAAAACAAAACGTTTGTTTCCATTATTGCATTTGGCCTGGTGATGAATACTAATTGCACATGCTAATATGACCCTTTGTACATATTAGTGTTTCGTCCTCCATTATCATATTCGGTGTAAGACGCAAATCTTTTATAAGAGAGCCATGATGGCCCTGAAGTTACCTGAGCCTCTTGATTGAACATGACCATTTTCAAATCTCTTTCAATATTCTGAAAACTTTCATGAATATTGCAATTAAAATGTGGCCTCTACATTGTACACAATCATTTGCTAGAATTTGTCTCAATAACCCACTTTTAATCTGCACATAGCACATTTTAATACTTGTTTAGATGTTATCAAGACAAACGTTCAGACCATCTTTTGTAGTGTCCATAAGGGATTTCTCAGATTTGACATTGTGACCTAATTTTCTAATTTTCATAAGTGCTGGACAGAAAAGGTCACCTGTAGAAGGTACAATTATAAAGATTATATCAAAGATTTGACCTGGTAACCCAGTTTTTGACCCCACATAATCCAGTTTCACTCTCACTCTAGATCTCATCAAGGCAAACACTCTGACTAACTTTAATGAATGTTGGTCTGAAAATGTATCCTCAAGAGCCTATAGTTGTAAAAAGAACCCTTTTAGCATTTACTATACAACAAGGTTATAGACTGGTCCAAATTCAAAGCATTTGCAGAAGACATCATAGCACTAATGAGATCCAATGTTAACACATGACGTTTTGAATATCCTAAAACTATAGCAAAGGTTGTCTCCATCAATGATGTCCCTGACATCAACAGGCATTTCCATGCATTTTTGCACACATATGTATATCATGATAACCACCGCAGTAACTAACATGTTCTTACCTTTTGACTTTACTGGGGCTTTAATATCGTTTGCAGCATTATTTCATTTATATCACGTCCACCAGTACACTTATCCAAGCTTTCCTGGAATTCTTTTACCAGTATTGGCCACAGTATTCTTTCTGAGAAGTAAAGGATTAAGAATTTTAAGATCAATTGTAAGGGAGAAACATGTAATTTACTGCAGAAATACTTTCAGTATGTCACCCTGCAAAAAATATCTGTGAAATCAGATCTGGTATTTAAAGATGAATGACTTAACTTTCACGATCATTTTATTTGATAACAAATTATTTCAATTTCTATGGCCTCCATAGAAAGAGAGAATTTATGCTCTTGTTGAACAGAAACAAGTGTATCTTTTTCTCTTAACCCTTAACTCCATAGATATTCATTTCTACACATTGCTTGTAGGGGTCTTTGGAAAACATTATGGCAAAAGGTGAAATTGCTCATGATGAGCAATTTCACCTTTTGTCACAATGTTTTCTATGCTATCAAAAGGTGTCATATACACATAAGAAACAGCTTCATCCTTTCTGTTATTTAGGGTCAAAAAGGGATGCCATAGAAATCCTTATGGGGTAAAGGTTAAAAAAAGAATAAAATCTTACTTCACAACAGGAAAGATCCATAATTTCAACATACAAATACGGCTCCAACAAAATGGGCTTTTGGCAACCTTGTGGTAAAAGGAGAAATGCTGGTAACCAGCATTTTCTTCTTTTTCCATGTCTTTTACAAATAACTCACTCAATGTAGTTCATTGTTTAAGATTCATTCAAGACTGACAAAAACTAATATTATCCAATTATCAAACAATCCTGTATTTTAACAATTCTGAGAGATCAGGCTTTAGAGCAAAAATGTGAGAAAAGGGGAAAAAATGCTGGATACCAGGAAATGTAGCTGATTGATCAGTAAATGTAATATAGAAGGATAAAAAAACAATATCTCCTGCTAGATGGCATGGTACAAGTACACCATTATCTCCCGCTAGATGGCATTTTATATACTCATCTATCTAATTTGGGCATCTTGGGTGTAGAACTGAATCACTTTCCTACGCGACAACCGTTACTTTGAATTTCAAACTAAAATAAACGTTTACTCATTAAAATGCTACCTTGTGCAATTCACTCAGCTATGATCAGCATTTTAGAGAAATCTGGAGGTAAAACAGGTCTCATTTCTCCCCAATCGTAATGAAAAAAGCTATTTTCTACATTGCCACTTTATCGAGTGTAACTACAGTTTCCCCGATATCGGGGCTGGTGATGCGTCATATAAGAAGAATATGACATGCGCAGACGACAAATACACATCCTTTATTTCATGCATACACATCTTTATTTCATGCTTTCCAGTAGGATATCGAGAAATAGCAGTGAAAATATTTTTCTATCTTACACTTATACCACAAATGAAAATACCGATTTACATGTTCTTGTTGCCTAGATTAATTGCGCGGGCCTCGCAATCAGATGGGAAATATGACGTCGTATACCTTATATTTCTCGCGCTTGACATAATATTGTGATGTGTTGCTATGCGGGAAGGGTACGCCTAGGGTAATAACGGAACAGAACTGTAACGGATTTTGATAAAACTCCTTTCAGAAAGGTTTAAAAGCTTAAATAAATCGAATATTTGTTTTTTTCCGTGAAAGATCAAAATTTATTTCATCTCGTGAACACCATTGGTAATATTTTCACTTGAGGCTGTGCCACGAGTGAAAATTTTACCCATGGTATCCACTCGATGAAATAAATTTCAATCTTTCACTGAAAAGAACAAATATCCTCTATATCTAAAATGGGCATTCTGGGTACAGAATAGCCTGGCATTCAAGCCCTGCATTTAAGTCAATCTAATAGACAAGGTACACAACTACAGCAAAGCTACAGAAACATGTGTTGTTACTTGCCCTTCTTCTGAAATACAGACATTCAGAACATTGAGAACTGTGAGTTTAAGTTTTGCAGTTTTACTTGGGGATTTTCTTCAATGAAAAGGCTCTATTTAATGGACTGACACCAGTCTAGGTACAGAACTACTTTTCAAAACAACTATTACTTTGAATTTCAAAGTGAAAATAGAAATTTACTCATTAAAACACTACTGGGTGCAATTCATACAGCTATGATCAACAAGCATGTAACCTATGCAGTGGCCATTTATTAAAACAGCCTGTACATGCTTGGGAGATTATAAGGCTAGTAACTTTGGTATAAGACCTATTTTTCTTCTGTATGTGGATGGATGATGCATCATAGCAGATCGAATCTTTGAAGAATATGGCATGTACAGACAAATAAAAGAGGGGATTACAATTGGTCATCTTATGCACACTTTGCTCTGAGTGGCTTAACTGTCCTTTCCTGCCAATAATTAAAATAGGGAAAATCTCTCAACAGGAAATAATAGCACAGATATTGAGCTTGTAAACATATAAAGCACAGCCTTGTTCAGTATCTGATCTGTATTGGAAACTGTAGTTTTGCCAGTTTCCTTTTGTTGGCGATTTCCATCACTTTTAAGTGATTCCCTTACCCTTTACTGGATGAGGAAATTTTACACAAGTCCAAATTGAGAATGTTTGCAGATGACAAAATGACCATACTCAAAAATTGAAAGTGGAAAGGATAGAAAACATCGTAGGAAAAGAAGAAAACCAGCATTTTCTCCTTTTCCCACAGAGTTTTCTTCCCTTCCAAAAAGAAATTTCAAATTTTCAGTTACTTTTATTTTGTCGTCTGCAAATGCTTTCAATTTGGACCAGTCTAAAACTTTGTCGTTTGGTAAAGAGTTAAGATGTAATAGTTGTTAAAGATGTAATAGTTGTTTTAGAAAAAAAGAATCTATCTCAACAAGGCTTCTAATTGGCCGAGAAGCATAAGCCAAACAGATAGCTTACCCCTTTCCCAAACAACAAACTTTTGGACTAGGCCAAATTGAAAGCATTTACAGACGACAATTCAACTCTTGCTGAAAAGATGATTTCTGTCTATGATAGGGTAGAAAACATTGTGGGTAATGGAGAAAATGCTGGTTACCAGCATTTTCTCCTTTTCCTACAATGTTTTCAAAAGGCCGCTATTCCTGACCCATAAAAACCAGGGATTGTTTGGGAAATGGTTAAGTCTTGTTACTAACAAATCAGCCATGCTCTGTGAAAATGGGGTTTAGAGTATCTGCAAAAAGTATCAACACAGGTCATCCTACACAGACTGACAAGGTTAGCAGCATTTTCTCTTTTTCCCACAATGTTTTCCAAAAGGCTTCTTTGTCAGGGTCGTCCAAAGTCAGCATTGTCTGGTAAAGGGTTAAAGGCAAAGGCAGTCAACTGCATGTCAATCAAAATATTGGAAACGTTTGAATAAAACTGATCCAACTGAAATCTTGAGAGGGACTTGATTGTGTCTTTTCTTGTATATATTTCGCTGTAAAATTCCATTGACAGACACACTTCCGGGAGAAACATCCCCCCCATTATTACTTTTTTCTTGATCCAGACTTATTAGATACATGGCCATCATGTTTGTTCCCCACAGATTTTCTTTGACTTAGCTCTTTACCACACACTCCATTCTTTATCTCTTTCCCAATCGACAAATTTTAGACTCTTCCAAACTGAAAGAGATTGCAGACAACAATTTCGAACTTGATGAAAATGACTGAAAGTTCTCCAAAAGGGAAGAAAACACTGTGGGAAAAGGAGAAATTGCTCGTTACGAGCAATTTCTCCTTTTCCCACAGTGTTTTCAAAAGACTTATATTGCAGACATGTAAAAACCAGGGCTTGTTTGGGAAAGGGTTAAATGGGCATGCCCCTGTAGCTCAGTCAGTAGTGTACGTACAGGAATTGAGAACAGGGGGTCGTAAGTTTGATCACCGGCACTCGACCAATTTCTTTCCATGGTTTGATGACAGTCATTTCGACAGGATTCATTCTTTTTTCACGGCTGATCATTGTTTCAACAATGGTAATGTGGAAAAGCAGCCAGTGGCTTGGAAAGAATATTGTGCAGAGAAATGGTTACTGAAACTCCAGAAAAGCATGGATAAGTGCAGCTAGTCTGGCCACCTCAGTATAACCGAATAATATTGAAAATGGCTTAAAATACCATACAATCAATCAATCAATCATACTTTAAATGACCCTAGGTATGTAGGCATAGTATTTTGAAAACATTGTGAAAAAAGAAGAAAATACTGGTACCATGCATTTTCTTCTTTTTCCTCATTGTTTCTTACACAATTAAAAATAAATCCTATTATTCATAAACATTTTGTTTGTCATGTATAAATGCTTCAAATTCAAACCATTCTAAAATTTTGTATTAATTGTAAAGACTTAAACTGATGGAATTATAGATTCTACAAACTGAAACGGAGAACCATTACGGTAAAATTCAGTTTCTCTTCATTTATCTACTTATTTCTAATCCTTTCATACACCCAGCATCCTGTCAATCTGCATCTATCTATCCAAATACCCACCAACCCATCGCTACGCCTAACCTAACTCACCCATCCATCAATTCATGAGGGGTTAGGTTTGCAAAAATTAGATAACATTTTCAGATGTCCAAGATTTAATCCTCACCAGCAGCACACCTAGGGTTTGTCATTGGAGTTACCTGGAGCAAAGCAACCCAGAGCCCAAGCCTCAATCAGTCGATCAGCATCAATCAATCAGTCAATGCTTTTTTTTTCATCAACTCCTACATCCATAATCCATTTCCAATCATTTTCACATTTGCTGTGTGTGTACAAGTATGCATAGCATCTACAGCAATATTGGAAAGAATGAAATTGGAGTGCATATTCTGCAATCTGATCTTCATCTATCCCATTCATGAAAAGCATACACAAAAGTCATTCCTAACACCCAGATAAGCTTATTAAATCAAATAGCAAAATTTCAGCAGCAGTTCATCCTTTAACCCATTACCACACAATCCCTACTTTTGACACCCCTGGAAAAAAAGCCTTTTGAAAACATTGTGGGAAAAGGAGAAAATGCTGGTAACCAGCATTTTCTCCTTTTCCCACAATGTTTTCTACCCTTCACAAAACTAATTCCAAATTTTCAGTCAATTTCATTATGTTGTCTGCAAATGCTTTCGATTTGGACAAGCCTAAAATATTGTCATTTGGTAATGGGTTAAGCACCAAATAAACCCAATAGACATTTTCAGCCTACATTTATAATCAAAATCATGGTGGATTTAGTCTGTAAAAGTTTCTACAAAGAGGACACTGTAGATCAGAGAGTAAGCAAGTATTGTGCAGTCTGATCTTGATCTACACTACCCACAATCGGTTAAAATTTCTTTATAAGTATTTTCATTTACATTTACATGATAATTAACTGTTTACCATACAAAAGTTTTAACTCTTTACCAAACAACAAAATTTTAGACTGGTTCAAATTGTAAGCATTTGCAGACGACGAAATAAGGGTGACTGAAAAATTGAAATTTGTTCTGGGAAGGGAAGAAAACACTGTGGGAAAAGGAGAAAATGCTGGTTACCAGCATTTTCTCCTTTTCCTACAGTGTTTTCAAAAGGCCTCTTTCTCAGGGGTGTCAAAAGTAGGGATTGTGTAGTAACTGATTAAGCTCCTTCATATTGAAAGTGTTTGAAGACAAAGAAACAAAACTTGGCTCAAATGATAATATTTGTTTTTCAAAAAATTGTAAGAAAAGGCTAAAGTACTGGTTATCAGCATCTTCTCCTTTGTCTACAATATTTTCAACAAGTAGTCTTTTTTCAGGGTTGTTAAAACACAATAGTCTTTTTCAGAGTTGTTAAAACACAACAGTATACAATAAAGGGCAAAATATCAACAGTTAGATAATAATAATCTCTCGCACTTAGTAGAAAAGTTTTGGTATTTTTCTAGTACAAGGAGAAGAGTCTGAGTGAGTGTGGACGTAGACAAGCCAAGACTGTACCAACGATCACACTGCTGGTATACTGATGCTGATCTTTTTCTACACTATTTGTTAAATCCTATTGATTAGAAATATAATATAGAATAGGATTAACTCTTTACCGAACAACAAAATGTTGGAATAGTCCTAAGCCAAAGCATTTTCAGATGTCAAAATAGGTGTGAATCCAAAATTGAAATTTGATTGGGGAAGGTTAGAAAACAAAGTGGGAAAAGGTAAAAATGCTGGTTACAAGCACTTTCTCCTTTTCCTACAATGTTTTCAAAAGCTTTCCTTTCTCAGGGTCGTGAAAAGTTGGGATGGTGTGGAAAACAGTCAATCCTTTACTACATAAAGCAAACTTTTATTAACCCTAGGAAAGAAAGCATTTAGAAACATTGCGGGAAAAGGAGAAAATGCTACATTTTCTCCTTTTCCAACAATGTTTTCTACCCTTTCCTTAAACAAGTGTGAAACTTTGCATCATATTTATTGCTATAAAAATGGTTTCAACATGGACAGGTTTTATATTCGTCTGTTTGGTAAACAGGTAACACAGCTGCCTTTTCTCATACAAAACCTATAGTCCCTTTTTTAAACAATATTTCATTCCTAAGCAGGAACTAAACAGATAATTATAGGTACAGAAACTATAGGCAGATATGGAAGCTTAAACATATCAGTTATCAAAAGGAAAAACAACAACATAAGAAAAGATCATACTCTAAGAACATGTTACATGAGACAGATGGCGTGCTGTCTGCAAAGCCCTGTCGAGAAAAAATGAGATAAAACATATTACAACAAGTACCTTTAATCCATTTAGATCCACTCGGCTAAAGCTCACTAACACTGCACAGCGTTACAAAGGATAAAATCTCGGATAAACATCAAGCCTACACAAATCAACAATCTAATAAATTTTCCCTCAAAAAAGCGGCTTCTAGTCCAGGCTCCTGAAGATCGTTTACAAGATCACCAATAATATTGAATCTCTCAATAACTACATAACTGTACTGTGATAATCAAACTCAATTACCTTTTCTCAGTGATGCTGTTATTTTACAATCAATTTTGTCACCAATAATCTCGCCTCATTTCATGTTCTTTGCTGTTACGCTCTGAAGGGTCTATTTTTAGTAACACTTGTACCGTCTGCTTTCCTGAATCTATCAAGTACTCTGTTGAAATACTGATTATACCTGTTGGAATTATCAAAAAAATTCCACAAATGAAAGTCACTGTAAGTCGTCAGCAAAATGTATGACCCTGAAGTAAATGATATATGAAAACATTAAGGGAAAAGGAGAAAATGCTGTAAACTAGCATTTTCTCATTTATCCACAATGTTTTCTTTTTTTTTCATAGAGAATTTAGATTATGAAAGCTACATCTTATTTGTCGTCTGCAAATGCTTTCAATTTAGGCAAGTCTACAACTTTGTCATCTAGTAAAGAGTGAACAAGGTCAAGGAAGAGAAGATAAGAGTACAAACAAAGTATGCAGTGATTAAATGATAGACAACACTTAACTCTTTACCAAAAGACAAAATTTTAGACTCTTCCAAACTGAATTGCAGATGACAAAATTAATGCGAGTCAAATAGTGAAGTTTGTTTTGAGAAATGTAGAAAAAAAAAAACATTGTGGGAAAAGGAGAAAATGCTGGTTACCAGCATTTTCTCCTTTTCCCACAATGTTTTCAGAAGGCTTCTTCCTCTGGGTAGTAAAAACCAGGGATTGTTTAAGGGTTAAATGCTACAGAGAAAATTTACACCTTTTTTCTACAAATAGTAGTAGTAAAAAAATATTACCTATATACCACAATGCTACAGAACTTATGAAACCCTGTCACACAATTTGGAGTTTTTACTACCTTTTTTACATAAAAGGAAACCTTTTTGAAAGCGCTGTGAGAAAAGGAAAAAATGTCAATAAACAGCTAGAAAGAAAATAGACACCTTTTTGCACAGACAGTACTACCCTATTTCCATAATGTTTCAGAACTTTTTTAACATTTTACCCCACAATTCAGAGCTTTAAGAACCATACAAAGAAAGTGTTTTGAAATCATTGTGTGTTCTCCTTTTCCCACAATGTTTTCTACTCTATCTAAAACAGAAATCATCATTTGAGCTAGATTCAATTTATGGTATGAAAATGCTTTTATACCCTTTCCAAAACAATCCCTGGTTTTTACAACCCTGAGATAGAATGCTTTTTTAAAACATTGTGGGAAAAGGAGAAAATGCTGGTAACCAGCATTTTCTCCTTTTCCCACAGTGTTTTCTACCCTGTACATGCTTGGGAGATTATAAGGCTAGTAACTTTGTTTTCTACCCTTCTGGAAACAAATTTCAATTTTGGAGTTGTGTTTATTTTGTCCTCTGCAATTGCTTTCAATTTGGACCAATCTAAAATTTTGTTGGTTGGTGAAGAGTTAATTTGATCAAGTCCATAATGACAGCATTTTGTGGAGAAAATGAATTAAGGATCAAATGCTGTAATTTGCCTTTGAAATGACAAAAAAACTTTGCAGAAAAAGGTGATTTACTTCTTTTCACACAGTATTTTAATATGCCATTTTCTTTAGGGTTATTAGGACACAGTATTGTTTGGCAATACACTGTACATTAAATTTTTCAAAAATTCAGTTATCGTTAAAACCAATCGGTAACATTTTTTAAATCACCTAACTCTTTACCCAGCAAATCCTATGGTTTAACAACCCTCAGGTGAAGAAAGTTCTAGGAAACTCCAGAAAAGGAGAAAATGCTAATAACCACAATTCTCTCCTTTTCCCACACTGTATCTAACCATCAAGAAGAAATCCAGCAATTTAAGAAATAATAGTATCTTATTTTGATGCCTGCAAATCCCTTTCATTTAGACAGGTAAAAAATATGTTAATTTTAGAGCTCCAAATAGAGGGAGTGATTTTGATTTCATAATTGAAAATATTTATTTAGTTATTCTCCACTAAACCTTATGTTATGGGTAATCATCAGAATCATCTCATCGATACGATTGTAGCAAGTACCCACAACATAGGGTTTGGAAGAGAAATAATGGATTTAGAATACCATCACTACCTCTTACCTGGAGCTCTAAATTTTGTAAAGTGATAAAGCTCCTGTTCTGCAATCAACATACTTGTAACCATGTCTGCCTTTGCTTAACCCTTTCCCAAACAACCCCTGATTTTTACAGGTCTAGAATAGTAGCCTTTTGAAAACATTGTGGGAAAAGGAGAAAATGCTGGTAACCAGCATTTTCTCCTTTTCCCACAATGTTTTCTACCCTATCATAGACAGAAATAATTTTTTCAGCAAGAGTTGAATTGTCATCTGCAAATGCTTTCAATTTGGTCTAGTCCAAAAGTTTGTCGTTTGGGAAAGGGTTAACTCTTTACCAGACGACAACATGTTACACCAGTCCAAATTCAAAGCATTGCAGACGACAAATTAATTGTGGCACAAGTGATAGAATTGTATCAGAAAAGCTAGAAACCTTGTTAGAAAAGGAGAAAAAGCTGGCAGCATTTTCTTCTTTTCCCATGATGTTTTCAAAAGCCGCTTTTTTCAGGGTCATTTAAAATAGGGATTGCATGGTAAAGGATTAAGTCACAGGTCAAAGTGCATAGTGTGCAGGACTTTAGAACATGGGGTTACTGGTTGGATCCCCAAACTTTGCCAATGTCTTTTCTGATGATTCGTTCCTCTCCCACCACTGACCTTTGTTTCAATGATGGTTACATAGAAAAGCAGCCAGTGGCTCAGGGAGAATATTGTGCTACTTACCAGAACTGGTAAAAGATACTCCAAGAAGCATGGATAGGTGCACTGGATAGGCTACTGCAATGCAACTGAAATGATGTTGAAAATGACATTAAATACAATACAATCAATCAACCCATTACCACACAATCCCTACTTTTGAAGCCCTTGAGAAAGAAGCCTTTAGAAAAAACATTGTGGGAAAAGGAGAAAATGCTGGTAACCAGCATTTTCTCCTTTTCCCACAATGTTTTCTACCTGTCACAAAACAAATTTCAATTTTTCAGTCACTTTAATTTTGTCATCTGCAAATGATTTCGATTTGGACAAGCCTAAAATATTGTTGTTTGGTAGTTAGTTAAAGCTCCTTTCAGGACCGCAGTTGCTTATGTGACCAATGTAGATCAAGATCAGACTGTACGGAATTGAAAGTACTTGCACACAACAAATTAAACATAAATAAAAGAAATTAATATTTGTTTCCAGCATGCTAGAAAACAAAGTAGGAAAAGGAGAAAATGCTGGTTACAGGCATTTTCTCCTTTTTCCACAATGTTTTTTCAAAATGCTTCTATCTTAGGGCCATAAAAACCAGGGATTGTTTGGTATAGGGTTAAAAGTTTACATACTAAGAATTCTTGACATAACAACAACAAGCATGTTTTGGGTGTTTGAAAAGGGGGTTAAATGAATCTGCAAAAAGTATTGTGTTGAGCTGGGTTGATACTTTTTGCTTTTAGTAAGCTGTTTGCATGTTCATGTCCAAGGACAAGTGTACCCCATAATGTTGGTTTACTTCATAAACCTCGTAACCACAGTTTGTAACAAGCTGTAGCTACGAGAATTTGGAGTAAATCGACGATAATTGTGTTGGTTGTTGGACAAACCTGGAACCGTATTCATCAACCATTCTTCAGAGCGTTCTTAGTCTTATTCTTCAGAATCTCATCAATGTGAAAGTAACAGAACTTCTTTTTGGTTTAGCTAATCGCCAATTTAGCCTATTGTTACATTCACAGCCAGAAAATCTTGAAGAATAAGACTAAGAACAAGCGCGGATCCAGATATCTTTCTCAGGGGGAGTCCCACCGAAAACGCATGAGTTCGTTGTATTATATGATACTTTGATTTCCGGATTTCAGTGGATGTAAGCCGTTTACAAAAAAAAAAAGCCAATGTTTCTGAGTTCTAACCATGAGGAGGTCTCCGCATTTAGAACTCTTTTTAAATTTATGACTGTATTTTATATAAATGCTGTGCAATATCAAACCAGTCCCATTCACGAATCCGATAACCATATTTTTGCCAAAATTCCAGGGGGGGGTCTGGACCCCCGGTCCCCCCCTCTGGATCCGCCCATGAAGAACGTTTTTAAGAATGGTTGGTGAATATGGTCCCTGATACTATGGATCCATAATAAAGTGATGATGTGCTTGGTATAATGCAACTTTCCCCTCTTGCCAGTGCATGACTCAACTGGAACAAAAGGAAATATGGCAAAGTAAGGAAGAAAACTCCCTTTATCAAATAAAACCTGTTCCAGCAATGCACTAAACCCACGACATGTTTTTGATAATACACTAGTGTATTCTCGTTTTTTGGGTCCTGGTTCTGATTAGTTTTCAGTCATGAGTGTGTGAAGCGAGAGATACCAAACAGTTTGTTTGGGAATTTGAACTGTTACGCCATTTCGGTGAAAAGTGACATCACTAGTGCTAAGACGTATACACGTGGAAATATTTTGATTTTCTTGTTTAATAAAAACCAAGAAATGCAGCTAAAGTCTCTTAAAATCAATAGTATTGCGGAAATAGGTGGACTTCATGCCTCTTTACTCTATGTCACTCTTCTTTCTAAATTTCACAGAACTATGTAGATGTGTATGTATGCATTTAAAACCAAAAATTTAAAAGCAAACTACAACGTAAACATGGACCTGTGAACGGTATAGAGGCTGAAGGTGATGATGCAGTATTTTTTTGTCTTTCATTCTTTCATTAGTTTTATGTGATAAATATAATATCATATTCTGTGTTTATGTATTATCATTTTTATTGAAGTCGTTGACTAAAATGTATTTGGCACTGTCATGGCTTGCTGTCACACAATTTTAGTCAAGTTGTTTGATAAAAATATAAACACATAAACACTCGAGTGAGATCCTCTATTTATTGCTATAGAAAACATTATGGAAAAGGATTCATTGCTGCTAGCAATTGCTGCTTTTTCTACCAAGCTTTAAAAGCTATTCGATACAGGGATGTAAAAAAAAATTGCTATTTGCTGGGTAATGGGTTGAAGACTAAAGCAATAAATAATTCATATTTAGACATAATCTAAACGAGATGAAAACCAGAAATCCTGGAATAGTGTCGTATGATCAAGCTCATCATCTATGGCCAATATTTGTCAACATAATGGCACTCAATATCTGCTGCCTGGCAAGTTTGTCCTCACACTAACAGATTTACCTCTTCCTCTATATCAATCTTTATACCTTAGGATACTAAGTGCGACTCAAGGATTTTTTGTTGGCAGTACAGATGAAGATCAGACTGCACAAAATGTGCAGTCTGATCTTTGATCTACACTGTCCTATAAAGAGATATATTTCTCCAAAAGATACCTTTGAAATAGCAACTTGTAGGGTTTTACTATCAGCTTGAAAGTTGTATTGCACTCATTCAGCTTGATAAGAGTAAACCCTTTACCGGAAAAGTAAAATAAAAGACCTGTCTAAATCGAAAGCATTTGCAGACAACAATTTCAATGTGGCTCAATAATGCAATTTTTGTTTTAAAGGACAGAAAACACTGTGGGAAAAGGAAAAAAATGCTTGTTACCTGCATTTTATCCTTTTCCCACAATGTTTTCAAAGGGCTTCTACTGCAGGGTCGTTAAAAGTCAGCATTGTGTGGTAAAGGGTAAAAATATCTTTGCATCTAAGGCATTTGCACACGACAATTTTAATGTGGCAAAAATTAATGTCATCAGTCTCTAAAAGGGTAAAAAGAAGAAAATGCTGGTACATACATTTTTGTCATTTTCGGAATGGTTTTTGAAAAAACTCTTTCAGGGATACTGGAACAACAGGGAATCACTTGGTAAAGTGTTCACTTCAGTTCTCAGTGTGACATACTACTGTTGTCTGTTCTGTAACAAAATCAATATTATAATATAACACTCAATTAGGCAAACAAAGCCTTTTAATCTTATTCTAAAAGTGATTTTATTACCTGATGAGAAACTTTCTAATTATATTAAAAGCATTAACCTTTAACCTTTTGGAGAGCGATATATTAATGAAAATCGACGTTTTCAGTTAGCATGAGAAAAAAAACCTGCAAGATATTAAAATTGCGCAGCTTCATGACAGAAATTAAGGCAGCATACTATGAGATAGTATACATGTCAAAATGCATGAATGAAAACATAATTAAAATGCAATTGTCTCCAAAAATGTGAACAAGAATAATATCATATGACTCCTTTTCTTATACTTGTCATTCTATTTTCTTTATCTTCAACAGGCCTCATCTCTAATAATTCTACAAAAAAGTCTTTGGATTATGAGACATTCGCAAATTTTTTATTTGAGCCTATGTCTCTATTTCATAACTGTTGAGATTTACAAGGAAAAGTCGACCATCATCAATGTAAACAAACAAATAATGCAACATGTTAGGATCTGTTTTAGTTTCAAAATTCTTTTTTCTGCCACTGACTGGAACGTTCACCAACTGAATCTTTAACCCATTACCACACGAGAAAAATTTAGACTGGTCCAAATTGAAAGCATTTGCAGACGACAAAATAAAGGTGACTGAAAAATTGAAATTTGTTCTGGGAAGGGTAGAAAATACTGTGGGAAAAGGAGAAAATGCTGGTTACCAGCATTTTCTCCTTTTCCCACAGTGTTTTCAAAAGGCTTCTTTCTCAGGGGCGTCAAAAGTAGGGATTGTGTGGTAATGGGTTAAACATTGTTAAAGTCACAATTATTGCCATATTTTTACATGGTAAAAATTAAATTTATCTTTGTTATGAACAGGCCTTTTTATACTTGGAATTGATTGTGACTTTACATTTATTTTTCTGCCAGAGACTATCACATTGACTGACCATACAGTAACAGATTGTCTTCTGCACAATGATAAGTTCCATACTATTAAATGGTACAATTTAAAATACATATTTTTTAACACCTGTATTTCAATTTTTAGCCTCTACTGGGCCTTTCAGAAAACTTAAAAAATAATACGTATTTTAACATCTGTATTTTGATTTTTAGCCTCTACTGGTCCTTTCAGAAAACTGCCTTAATACCTTTTATCTCTGCTCAGTAACTAGCAATCTTTCACAATGTTTTATAACACATTGTCTACCAAAGATGTAAAATAAGTGCAGAATTTAGTTGGCCTGTAACACAGAATCGTTTTAAGTTTCCTTGTATGTTTCATCAATTTTGCATGTCTAAATATTTCTTCTTACATTTTGAGGCAGCATATATTCAGTCCAATCAACTTGTAAAACCTTGGAACAAATATTTCAACTGCAAGGTTTGATTTGATGGTATTTCATGACTCTTTTACGTTTATTGCTTCCATAGACATTCTGCTGATAGTACTATATACCAAGTTATTCCTAAGTCACTGGCTGCTTTTACCACACAAGATGGCCATGATGGCACTGTATTGCACAACTGGCTTAAAAGAAATCATGAAAAGTCTATAATTAATGGCAATTAAGCTTTAACCCATTACAACGCAATTCCTATGTTTGATGACCCTGAGAAAGAAGCCTTTTGAAAACATTGTGGGAAAAAGAGAAAATGCTGGTAACCAGCATTTTCTCCTTTTCCCACTATATTTTCTAGCCTTCACAAAACAAATTTCAAATTTTCAGTCATTTTTATTTTGTCATCTGCAAATGCTTTCGATTTGGACAAACCTAAAATTTTGTCGTTTGGTAATGAGTTGATAGAGTTTTAGACATAAGCTTCTGAGTAAATTAAAGCTAGTTTAACACTTAACCCAGACACTACCTTGCACAACTTATTGTTGCTTTCACAGCAGGTGTACAGCAAGATCAGACTGCATAAAAGTGCAGTCTGTTCTTTGATCTACACTGCCTGTTTTGTTTAGAGAATCTAGACAAAAGCTCAACCATAGAACTGCATTTGTTTGGGTCTTATCAGATTTGGTTGAGTAAAATGTCTGCTATGTTTATTTGCAGCTTTATGATCCTCAAAAAGAAATTGGCCAAGCCAGGGATCAAAGCAGCAACCCTCTTTGCTTTAGTCTTGTATGCTGCTAACTTTGCCACTGGGCTGTGCTAATGACCCTAAGAAAGGGGGCTTCTAAAAGTACTGTGGGAAAAAAAAAAAGAAAATTTCTTTTCTTGTAATGTTTTCTACCATTTCAAAGACACAGCAACATTCAAGTTGTGGTATGCAAATATGTAGGCACATCTAAATTTTTGTTGTGAGGGAAAGAGCTAAAAGTAAACCCATTACCACACAATCCCTACTTTTGACGCCTGAGAAAGAAGCCTTTTGAAAACACTGTGGGAAAAGGAGAAAATGTTAGTAACCAGCATTTTCTGCTTATCCTACAATGTTTTCTGCTCTTCATGAAACAATTTTCAAATTTTCATTCACTTTAAATTTTGTCGTCTGCAAATGCTTTCGACTTGGACGACCCTGAAATATTCTCGCTTGGTAAAGAGTTAATTATTTTTTTAAATAAACCTATAGCAGTTTATTACTTATGTTGTTGATAGTCACTTCAAGATTACTTCAGTTATATTATGGCAGCCAGTCCACCTGTCAAAATGTTCCACTAACTTCTTTTTCAAACCAGTGCCTCTTTTTCCAGCATCTCCATCAATGTCCACCAGTTATGAAGAGATTTATCCTGTTGCAATGATTATAATTTATTTTTAAACAAGACTTTGATTTAAATCTTTACCTAACAACAAAATTTTACACTGGTCCAAATTGAAAAAAAAAAAAACCTTGTTTCTGGCAGAATAGAAAACTTTGTGGATAAAGGAGTAAATTAATGCTAGTTACCAGCTTTTGTTCCTTTTCCCACAGTTTTAAAAGGTTTCTATCTCAGGATAGTAAAAACCAGGGATTGTTTGGTAAAGGGTATGAAAATCTCTATCAAACTATAAAACTTGGGACAGATCCAAACTGAAAGCCTTTGCAGATAACAATTTAAAAACGGACCAAATGTCAAAATTTGTCTGTAATAGAGCATCATTAAAAGTTGGGATTATGTGCTGCAGGGTTAAACTTGCAGCTCAAGACCTAAATATTACGGACCAAGCTTTTCGACTCGGCCAACCTCTGGTTTAACTGTTTACCAAATGGAAATTTTTTTCATATTTCAGAATTAAAAGCATTTGCAGATGACAAAGTCAATGATTCCAACAGTGAATTTTGATCAGTGAAGGGTAGAAAGCATTGTTGGAAAAGGGGAAAATGCTAGACACCAGCATTTTCTCCTTTTCCCACAATCTTTTCAAAGGGCTCTACTTCAGGGTCATTAATACTCAGGATAGTGTGGAAAAGGGTTAAATGTCTGAAATAATTTCTTTTGAGACTGTTTAGTCAAGGATTAATTGACTGGAATTGCAAAAACAGGTAGGTTTTCAAGAATGATACAAGTGAAGCTGGTTATCTCCCTTGATGGTAAGTAAAATACAACTGGTATTGATCCTGATTCACATTCGTAGTATTCTGTTCACCCTTTCCTAAAACAATCAACTTTAGACCCTTCAAAATTAAAAGCAGCTGCATCTAACAAAATTGAAAAAGTATAAATAAACTTGAGTTTTTTGACAGAGTAGAAAAAAATTGTAAGAAGAGGAGAAAATGCTGGTAAAGAGCATCTTCTCCTTTTCCCACGTTTTCAAAAGGTTTTTATCTCAGGGTCATAAAAAACAGGGATCGTGTGGTAAAAGGGTTAAATAATGAGACACCTAACATGGTAAGATAAGATAAAATAAAAACAAGAGGACCATGATGGTCTTATATCGCTCACCTGAGTACTAAGCATTAAAGGTCTACAATGAAGATAAATACCAAATACAAAAGTTCAAGGCCAAATAGTTCTGAAAGGGTATGTAACTGCACAAAAACATTTTCTTCTTTTTCCTAAATGCTTTCACAACCCTTCTTCTTCAGGGTCAATGAAAGTCAGGATTGTATGGTAAGGGATTGAATTAACTTGCAAGGCCAGGCATTAATTTCCCACTGAAAATGGTGGTCAAATGACAGATTAAAACATCATACGCTCATTGGAAAGACACAAATGAGACTTGTCTCAATAACTTTTTATCAAATGTCAAAGGATGTTGGCTGAGACAGTAATCAAGCCAGCACAAACTGGGAACCCTAGACTAACAGCTCGCAACATTACTGACTGATCTATTGGGTCTCAACAAGTCCAGTTTGTGAAAGGTAACCTCTTTTTCAAGACGTATCTTACAGAAAAAAATTGTATCAAAAGACTATCCTAAGGAAGACATGTTTGAAGTTTCATAAATGCCAAGGACTTAAGAAGATATGCATCAAGGTAGATGGATGGGCAAACTGACTGTTATTGGTCCATAATGACAATATACATTTGGAACCCTTTTTTTGATAACATGTTATTTCATGAAATAAAATCAAATAACTATTGTCTGTGGCTTAACAAGATGAAGTTTGATTACATTTTATCCTGTAGTGAAAGAGATATTGTTCCATAGTGAAAATATACACCAAGCCCCCTTTTTCAAAGACATGGCATACAATGAAAAAAGGTAAAATATTGTTATGGGCAGACTAACATAAGGAACACACATACAAAATTTCCATCTTGTTTCAGAGCAGAAAAATTTCAAAGTTTTCCTTCTTTGTTTCCATGTTCAAACTTGTTACCACCAGGGCAGGGCAAATTTGGACCAGGGGCATCGTATGAACAAACTTAATAGAGGTCCATTAGAAGTTGCTACATACGAAATATCAAAGCTCTACGACTTCCAATTTCAGAGAAAAGTTTTTTTCTAAAGTATTCCCTCTTTGTTCCTATGTTTCAAACTTGTGATCCCTGGGGTGGGGCTAGTTTGGACCCCACATACATCATTTAAACAAACTTGGTAGAGATCAACTAGCAGATGTTACATACCAAATGTCCAAGTTCTACTCCTGGTTTCAGAGAAGAATAATTTTAAAGTTTTCCTATTCTATTCCCATGTTCAAACTTGTGACCCCCAGGGAGGGGCCAGTTTTGACCCCAGGGGCATAGTATAAATACAATTTGTGTAAGTGTACAAGAAGATGTCACATACCAAATATCAAAGCTCTACACCTAGTTTCAGAGGAGAAGAATTTTAAAGTTTTTCTTCTTTGTTTCTATGTTTTGAACTTGTGACCCGTGGGGCAGGGCTAGTTTTGACCCCAGGGGCATCACATGAATAAACTTTGTAGAAGCCCACTAGGAGATGCAACTTACCAAAAATCAAAGCTCTACACCTTCTAGTTTCAGAGAAGAAGAGTTTTAAAGTTTTCCTTCTTTGTTCCTATGTTTCAAACTTGTGAACCCCCGGGACGGGGCAACGTTTGACCCCAGGGACATCATATGAACAAACTTTGTAGATGTCCACTAGGAGATGCTACTTACCAAATATCAAAGCTCTACACCTTCTAGTTTCAGAGAAGAAGAATTTTAAAGTTTTCCATCTTTGTTTCTATGTTTTAAACTAGTGACCTCCGGGGCGGGGCCACTTTTAGCCCCATGGGCATCATATGAACAATGGTAGAGGTCCACTAGGAGATGCTACATACCAAATATCAAAGCTCTATGCCTTCTGGTTTCAGAGAAGAAGATTTTCGAAGATTTTGCTATTTTTTTTTCTTTTTGGTTGCCATGGCAACCAGAGTTATGGGTGGAATTTAATCTCTTGAACAGCTTTGGTAGAGCTTCACCGGAGGAACATCCCTGCCAAGTTTCATCAAGATTGGCCCTGTGGTTTAGGAGGAGATGATGTTTAAAAGAAATTGTGGACAACAGACGACATTGGGCGATCACAAAAGGTCACCATGAGCACTTAGTGCTCAGCTGAGCTAAAAAGATAAGAAAGAAAAAATGAAGCCCTTTAATTAACTGATTTTACTCCCAAGGACATGACTAAATTGTAGACTTATCCATTATTCTAACATGACTGGCAAATTTGGCTCTATAAACACAGCACTCTCTTGCACTCCGGATCATTACATTCACCTCTGTAATGGGCTCAGAAAGTAGTCTGTCATTACGTCATATTTTTGTCACATGACCATAACTCAAAATGGCTACACAAACGCCGGTGAAAGACAGACCAATATCGATTGTTTCGTGTGCTGTTCAAACAGCATGGGACCAATCAGACTTAGTGATAGGAAATGAACAAAAGAGGCATTTTCTGAAAAGCCTAAATATCTTTAAAGGACGATAACTTGATTTTTAATCATACAAACTTAGATCCAGCGGTGTGTCAAATTAGTTGTCATCATTCATGGGCGCAGCCATTTTTGTTAAAATCAGCGTAAGATTCTGAAAAGTGAAAAGGCTCGAAAAAAATAGTTCCATTTTATACAGGTAAATTCATCAGTTTGAACGCACCTGTAATGTATCTAGAATCATATTTCCTTTGTCTAACTTACAATTTTACATATGAAACAGTTAAACAGTAACAAAACATCTTTTCCTCGGTTTGACAAGATTCTTGTCATTTAGCCCATCGCAGAGATGTATGTGAGGTAATGAACAACAACTCTGGTCGGAGATTGTAAACACAGTGCAAGGAAAGTGTGGTTAAATCTGCAACATGCAGAGTGACTTCATTCTGTACAAAGTAAGGTAGTATTTAGTTATTCAATGGAATACAATCTTCAGTCGCCATTTTACTCTTAGTATGAACTTGTTTTCCTTTCAAAAGGAATTGGTCATGATAGAATCCAAATAATCTGTCCTGGTTTAACGTTCAATAAACCACATTGTGAGTTATGGGGCATAATGAATAAACCACTCGGGCTATCACCCCCATGGATTATTTATTGTGCCTCATAACTCACAATTATGGTTTATTGAACAATAAACCGTGATAGAAACAAGATAATTTCTTCGGTAGAAAACATTAAAAATTTTGCAGACTCAAATGTGATGAGGCTTGGCTGTAATAGAATAGAAAGCTTGTGGGAAAAGGAGAAAATGCTGGTATCCAAGATTTTCTTTTTCCCACAATTTTTTCAAAAGCCCCTTTTCCTCTCAGTTGGTTGGTGCAGGGGTATAGATAAACAAAAATATTATATTTTGTTTGTCAAACTGGTGTTTTATGCCACTTTCAATGCTTCTTGGCCACATGTCTTTGGCAATAGCTTACTAACTTATGTATTCCTAGGCCTCAGCAAGCCTCTGGCAGTGACTGGGCTCAGCCTTTCCAGAATACATTTCCCATCCTCCACATTCAGGAGACTAACCAAGAAACTCTGATACAACCATTTTGACAAAATCAAGTTTTTAAATCCCTAAGGAGGGCCACTCTTGTACACATCGTTAGGAAAGGAAGTATGCTGGAAACTAGCATTTTCTCCTATCCCCATAATGTTTTTCAATGCTTTGAAACACAGATCCCATAATTTCAGCCACATTCTTTATGTCATCTGCAAAGTCTAAACTGTACTGTAAGGTAAATAGAAAACTTCACCAACGATTCTTTCAGCTATTCTTTATTTAATTGTCCTGAAATGTTCAAAGCGTGAAAGTAATGTAAGATCTGATTGGCTCTGACCCTGCTAAAGATACCTTTTATTTCGAAAAGGAAAAAATGCTAGTAACCAGATTTTCTGCTTTTCCCACTATGTTTTCTGCTGATCAGAGACAAAGTCTGTCAATTTAGCCAAATTCAATAAGTGATCTGCAATTAATGCTTTCAGTTTAAAATTTTGTCATTGGGTAAAAAATTAAACAAATCAGAAATTTTGCTACTTTAAAAATCAGGTAATAATCTAGGAATGCAATTTAGAATGTTTGGTAATAATATGCCTAGAAAGTATTGTGCTGAAGTCTCAAAATCTTTAAAAAAGGAAGGGGTTATTATCAATTAAAGCCTGACAGTCTCCAGTCCTTTCTCAGACAAAACAAGGTTATGCAAATATTAGAAATAGTTTAGTCAGACATCTTTTTTGCTCCATGTCAGCTCTTTAACCCTTTTGCCAGATGATCCTATGTTTTTCAACAATGAGTTGTATGTTGAAAATATGGAAAAGTAGGAAATGCTTAACAATATAATAAATGGCACTTTTTCTCCTTTCCAATGATACTTTATACCTGTTGAAAGGCAACAAATACCATTACTTGAGCAATATGCAATTTGTCTGCATTTTGTTTCAATATGAAACAATATGGAATAAAATTTGTTATCTGGTACAAAGATGAACAATGCTTTACTGACAAGGAAATAGTTCAGGTTTAGGATGGGATTTTGTGTTAAACCATACAGGTAAGATGACATTTAATTTTTTCTCTTCCTGCATAATTACAATTATAGAAATTCCACTTTATTGACAGAGACATAATTATATTCAGAAAATGAAGTCCTGGCAAAGTGTTTCTTTCAGCCATTACTGGGGCAATATGATACTTCACAACCCTTTCACATCCAAGCCTGCCCTTTGGACCAGCAATTCTCAAATGTATAATAATGGAATCACTGGAACAAAGTGGGGAAGACAGCAAAAAAAGGTTCTCCTTTCTAAATTTTGTCTTTTCAGACAATTTTTGCTGTACTAAATTGGGTCTAAACCACAAAATCCTAGGTTTGTTCAAATTGACAACAGTCTTGAAGACAACAAAATAAATGGGACTCAGAAAATTAATTTTCTTTTGTAAAGAACATATTTTGGGATAAAAGAGAAAATGCTGGTAACCAGCACTTTCTCCTTTTTCCCAAATATTCTTTAACTCTTTACCATACAATCCCGACTTTTAACGACTCTGAGAAAGACACCTTCTGAAAACATTGTGGGAAAAGGAGAAAATGCTGGTAACCAGCATTTTCTCCTTTTCCCACAATGTTTTCTACCTTTTCCAAGTAAAATTTCAATTTTTCAGTCACATTTATTTTGTCGTCTGCAAATGCTTTCAATTTGGATCAGTCTATAATTCTGTCGTTTGGTAAAGAGTTAAGACTTCTTCTTGCAGGCCAATAGAACCTGAGACTGTATGGTACAGGGTTCTAGTTAAGTTCAGGCCCCTGATAATACCAGAGTTGAAAATTGGTGATTGTCATGAAGTAACAGGATTTATAGCTTTGAATAGCAACTTTCTCATTTCTTTAACTACTTCTGGGTTAAATTTCATTCAGTCCAGTCTTACCACAAATACAACCACAATCTCATGCAAAGAATAATCTATCATTTCTGAAATGAATATAGTTCTATAAGTGAAAATTCAAGAATTTTGTAATAAGAGATATTAGACAGTATTATTATGTTTGACATTTTAAGTTAACATTTTCCTTTAGGTTGGTAATTATTATGTAGAATCCTTATTCTGGCTAGATAAGGGTTATTTCCTTACTACACCTAAAAAAACGTAGATTTATTTGAAGCATTTGCAGACGACAAATTATTTCATGTCATATCACGGTCTTTGTTAGGGCAGAAAAAAATGATGGTAGAAAGAGAAAATGGTGGGTACCAGCAATTTCTCCCTATCTTTCACTGTTTCAAAAGTCCTCTTGCTTTATGTCATTGAGACATGACATTTTGTTGAAAAGGGTTAAATTATTAGAAGAGCAAATCAATACACTGGCTTTTCAAACAGACTATCTCTCATATTGAAATCCATTCTTTGAGAAGACAAGCAACTTTGTGACAATGCTTCCACCAGTGAGACTAGATTTTCAACCCTTCTCCGTCACTTCCTGTTAACACTTTACCACACGACAAAATTTTGTAACAAAATTCTTCTTATTTTTTCTTCTGCTTAGATTTATCTGTTAAAAAAAAATACAATTATTTGAGAGGTCATTGGCAGCCATGGCAAATTGATATAACAGTTTGTTTTTTTTCTGAAATTAATTATATTATGAATAAACCATGTCTATTTCCTGTTTGGATTTTTTTATTCCCCTTTATTTGCAGAACTATGAAGAAATAGATTGTGAATCAGTACAATTTTGCAAGAAAAATGGACTCAGACAGTAATTTCTGTGGCAGTCTGCCTTTTAAACTCACCACTGTTTGAGAGGTCTGATGACAGAATTTTAGTCAACTATCTTAAATTGCAGGCAACTTAATGTGGCTAATATTAGGGGCTTTATCATTGAAGGGGAAGAAGGTATGCGAAAAAGAGAAATTTTTGTTTTCTCTTTTCCTACAAATGTTTTCAAAAGCACTCTTCCTTGGGGTTTTTGAATTACAGGAATGTTTGGTAATGGGTAAAATAGCCTGTTCCTATGAAGATTATTGCTCCCTGTCAATTAACCTGCGTTTGGAAACATTGTAGGATTAAAAAGCAAAGGAGCAACTATTTTCATAAACAGTGTTTCTTCTATAGTCATTAACTTAAAATTTCAGTTTTCAATTAAGTGTTTGTCATATGAGTGATTTTTGATAGCTTTTGGTTGGTGTAAAGGTATCATTACCAAGAATAAGAGGTTAAAAGCTTGTGTTATTTCAATGAAATAAGAGCATCAAATCATACAGTGTTTTCATAATATCTTGGACTTCTTAATCGGTTTGAATTTGTGATAAATTTATTGGTTGGATTCCATAAACTTTAAATAAAAGGAAAATTTTATTCCTTTACAAATCTTCCTCTGATTATCAAACACTCTGTTTTACTGATCCTAGGGGAAAAGCTTTCTGAAAACATTGTCAGGAAAGGACAAAATGCTTGTGACCAGCATTTTGTCATTTTCTACCGTTTTAAACAGGGATTCCATTTTCTGTCTGCAAATGCTTCTAGTTTCTACAACTTCAAAGTTTTCTTGCATGGTAAAGAATTAACTTCAGTTTTAGCAGTAGTACACTTTAGGAAATTCTAAGTATGATCGATTGCCTGGTCCTAAATTTCCATTCAACCATTTGGTCAGCCTCCATCTAAAACTTTCTGTCTAACTGAGTCACAATCCATGGTTCTAGCTGTCTTAGTGAAAAGGAGCAATGTCTCAATACTTCTCAAAGTTATTATGCTTAATTATCAGTGACCTCTCATCTGAGTGAATCTAATGGAACATTGAATAACTGAGTAACTAGCAATATATACTCAACAAGAGGACCATGATGGCCCTGTATCGCTCCACTGGCTTTTTAACCCTTTACCACACAAATTAAAGTGTTCATGACCCTGAAAAAGAGGGCCTTTGAAAACAGTGTACACTGTCAGGCAATGCAAGCAGCTTAACCCATTACCACACAATCCCTACTTTTGACGCCCCTGAGAAGGAAGCCTTTTGAAAACACTCTGGGAAAAGGAGAAAATGCTGGTAACCAGCATTTTCTCCTTTTCCCATAGTGTTTTCTACCCTTACCAGAACAAATTTCTATTTTTGAGTCACCTTTATTTTGTCGTCTTCAAATGCTTTCAGTTTGGAACAGTCTGATATGTTCTCGTGTAGTAAAGAGTTAATTCATTGGCATGAAAGGTAAAGTTCTTCGGCAAAAAAAACTTAAATAATAGAAACCTTACCATGAATTTAATATTCCAATCGTGTGAGCATAACTATTAGCATCAAAATGAATCACTCTCCCTGAAAACAGAAAATTTTCTATTGAAAAAACTCGATATCTAGCACATATCATTTATCACTGCAGTTTGATAATCAAGGGAGGTAAATAGTAACAACTTTATCCTTTACAAAAAGAGTTATTTCCCTTAATTACCAGCGTACTGTATAAATTGAAATTGACTGTATTTTGAAGCCCACGTTGAACTTGTGATCCCTAGAATGAAGCCAATTTTGACCCCAGGCCTGTTATTTGAAGAAATTTGTTAGAGGTCCATTAGATAAAGCTACATGCCAAATTTCATTGCCCTGGGCCATGTGGTTTCAGAGGAGAAGATTTTTAAAAATAATGATTTTTGTTTAGTTTTATTGCCATAGTAACCAGAGTTTTTGAAGGAATCAAATTCTTTCAAAAAAATCTAAAGAGGACCACAGCAGGATCATTTCTGTGAAGTTTTATTAAATTTGGATGGGTAGTTTCAGAGAAGATGTTTGAAATAAAAGTTAACGCACAGACAGACGCACGGTCGGACGCACGACAGACATTGGGCCATGACATAAGCCTGCTGGCCTTTAGCCAGTGGAGCTAAAAACAGAAGAAATGCAACTTTTTCAAAATCATGATATATAGCTTTGAAAGTTTTTGTCCGTGCAGTGAAACATTTAAGAAATCTTCTTCCTATCATGGTTTATCGTTCAATAAACCAGTTGTGAGTTATGAGGCACAATAAATAATCCACAAGGGCGATCACAAAGTGTGATGATTTCTTAACTAGAAGGCCCTAAAGGGCCTGAATATGCTCTACTGGCAGAGAATTAAATTTCGCTTTTATGCTATCATACATTATGAATTAATGATGCAAAAAGACAAGCTAGAAGACCCTGAAGGGCCTGAATATGCTCTACTGGCAGAGTTTGCATTTTTACTAGCATACATTATGAATTAATGATGCAAAACGACAAAGTAGATTTTGAATTCCTTGATGAATCTTCAAAGGAATTGCATCAATTCTATGAACTTCATTGCCCAAACAAGAATTGGAAATTTTCAACTTTGAATTGTTACATTTCCAAAACTGTCAGAATTGTTTTTAAATCAAGAGGGTTCAAGCTGTTTATAGTACAAAGCAACTGTGCAAGTTTCGTGAAAATCCAATCAAAACTGCTGACCTTATCACATAAACAAGAATATGAAATTTTGAAATTTAATTGGCTACTTTTCCGATATTGTTAAAGGAATTTTTTCAAATTCTATAGGGTTGAAGCTACTGATAAGATAAACAAACCGTGCAATTTTGAAGAAAATTTGACAAGAAATGCAGATTTTATCGTGCAAACAAGAATCGAAAAGTTTCAACTTGAAATGGCTACTTTTCCTATACTGTTTCTTGGATTTTTTTCAAAATCAATAGGGTTAAAGCTATTGTTAAGATCAAGAAACTGTGCAAGTTTCACAAATATCTTATTACAAATGCACATTTTATCGCGTAACCAAGAATTTGAAATTTTCAACTTGAAATGGCTACTTTTCCCATATTGTTTGTTGGATTTTTTCCAAAATCAATAGGGTTGAAGATACTGATGAGATAAACAAACTGTGCAAGTTTCATGAAAATCTGACAACAAATGAAGACTTTATCGCATAAACAAGAATTTGAAATTTTCATCTTGAAATGGCTACTTTTCACATACTGCTTGTTGGATTTTTATCAAAATTGTAAGAGTTGAAGCTATTGATGAGATAAACAAACTGTGCAAGTTTCACGAAAATCTGGCAACAAATGCAGACTTTATCGCGTAAACAAGAAAAAGACTAACAGACGGACGGACAGACGAAAATCATGCTAAAAAACCAGTAGAGCTATGAATGTTACTTGCTTGATATAACATTAACATTCATGTCATTGCTTTTCCATTGATGTTTTCCAGTAAAAATTGAATTAAAACAATGGGTTATCATTGAATTACAATAAATGGGTATTTCAAAGAAATGCTCCCAATTATTTTTCCTTTTAAAAGAGTGCAATCCTGAAAAAAACATAAGTGAACTAGTATCCTAGGTAACAATATACAATCTTAGCTCACACATTCCCTCTATTTGTCCATAAACAATCTTGATTCTGACAGACGGCTTTCTCAGATGATTCAGATGCCAGAAATAAGCGTGTTCCAACCAGGTTTTAAACCTGCTACACCTTGACCAACCGAGCTAGCCTGAATTGCCACTGCTTTTTACCCATATATGTGTACTATTGTTAATACATCTGGCATTTTTTCCGATGACATTATTTCCCTTAAGACATTTTTACCTCTGGCATTTAAGTATCTGGCATTTTTACCTCTGACATTTCTACCCACATTCTATAGAATGGCTTACTGCCCTATGTCTGGGTATATTTTCTCTTTGGCAATGGAAAGTGTTATTCTCTGACTAGTTTTGTTTTTTGCTGTACTATTCAGATAGAAGAACTCAGGTCTACCGATGTCGAGGTGAACGTTTTGCAGACGCTCATGTGGTGGAGTATGATTGCTTTGAAGATGGTGGGGTGATGGTGTAAGCAGGCATACCACTGACAAACAACTCCACTCATATTCATAGATCTTTGACAGCTCTTTGTAACAGGGACAACCAATCCTTGTCCAATTTCTTCAAGATCATAATGTCACTTTCCAGCACGACAACCTTATGGCCACAATGCTGCTAGGATATGCCAAGTGTACCTGGTTGACAACAACATGAATGTTATGCCTTGGCCATCATACAGTCTCAATCTTTCTCCCATCAAACATCTTTGGGACATTTTAGAGAGATGCATACGTAAATGGAATCCACTGCTGGCGTCATAGGATGAGCCGAGACAAGCACTGACCAAGGAATGGGAAAAAAAACCTCACTATTAGACAGGTGAATGGTCTGATTAATTGAATGCACAAACAGGTTAGAGGTACTCAAAAGACCTGAAACTTCTGCCCACCACCTCTTCCTAGCAGATTCATTCACTGAATGTTTCACATTACTTGAAATTGATTGCTGATACCTATTATTTTAGAACACTGTCACCCAAGGTACTTTCAGTCTATTATGCTGACCATTATGTTACATCAGTACAGAGATGGGGTACTACATGTAAGGACATTGAAGGAAACATCCACAGCCAGGCAGGCCTAAAACTCTCCCAACCTTATAGATAAGAATCTTCCAACTTAGAAGTCCAAGATGACAATGTCAGAGGCCGATATCAGAACAAGCACCATCATAGGAAAGAGGTAAAAGAAGAGACCAAGAGAAGGGGCTTCAAGCTATATGGCCATGGCAATTGAGTGAGTCCAAAAATATATATCCTCTGCTCACATCTGAAAACACCATCAAAGTCCGGAGCATAGGAGGGTTATGCAGGACTCAAGCTTTTAGAAAAAGCAGAGTATGACCATTTCTGCCAATAATTTGGCTCTTCTTAAGGTAATTCTTTAACTGTCTCCAGCATGTGTCTGGACTACTATTCAGAAATGATAAAAATCAGATGGTAGAATTAGTTGATGTTCATCTGTATTTAATATTTAGGACTGTTCTGGCCTAAGATTTTGAGCTCATTTATTCTTTATCAGAAATTCAACAGGTCTTTTGTCTTTATAGTCAGGACATGCTTTGCATCTTCATGGTCGTAATAGTTTAAAAAGACAAATGAGATTAGAGAAGGGTATAAAAGCTTTTACATAATGGCTTTAAACTGGCAGCTTCAATAATTATATTGAAAAGATCTAGCTAGAAAAGAGTGAAAAACGAGTTGTCCTCGGAGGCACACTGTAGAGATAAAACAGTTCTTTGTATCTAAAGTTGACATTTCCATAGATTGCATATGTCATTTTCCTGTAATAAATCTAAGGTAACCATAGTAACAATAATGTTGTTTTACAATTGAATTTAGCCAAACAAAAACAAATGAACTGTTGAATATTATGTGACAGATTCTGTGTCTATTATTTTTGCGTCTCTGTTCAGTAGGAATCTATTTTTATGCCAATAGGCCATCAAAGTCATCTCATAACATTGTTTCTTGTCAAAACAGCTTAAATTTTACTGAATAGGCTGCTTAACCCATTACCACACAATCCCTACTTTTGACGCCCCTGAGAAAGAAGCCTTTAGAAAACATTGTGGGAAAAGGAGAAAATGCTGGTAACCAGCATTTTCTCCTTTTCCCACAATGTTTTCTACCCTTCATAAAACAAATTTCAAGTTTTCAGTCACTTTCGTTTTGTCGTCTGCAAATGCTTTCAATTTGGACCAGTCTAAAATATTGTCGTTTGGTAATGGGTTAAAGGAAACTAATTTCCATTCACAAAGCAATCCTGAGCTGTAACAACCTTGTAAAAGAAGCGATTTAAAAACAGAACAGGAATAGGAGAAAATACTGGTAACCAACATTTTCTCCTCTCATTTCTACCCTTTCAAAGACAAGTTCCACCATTTGATGAACATACATTTTGCATTCCTTTGATTTTGACAAAACTTAACTCTTTACTATGACAGAATTTTAGACTAGTCCAAATTGATAGTATTTGCAGGTGACAAAAGAATTGTGACTGAAACATTAAAAATTGTTCTGGGAAGGGTAGAAAACATTGTGGGAAAGGAGAAAATGCTGGTTACCAGCATTTTCTCCTTTTCCCACAATGTTTTCAAAAGTCTTTTTCCTCAAGGTCATTTAAAGTCAACTTTGTGTGGTAAAGGGTTAAATTCTGTTGTTTGGTAAAGGGTTATATATCCTGTACCTTTGATCTGCCCTTAGCTCAGTTGGAAACACATGGTTTGAAATCAGAGGTTCATCTCTTGATTCTACAGCTCAGCCAATTCCCGTCTGAGAATTGATGATAGTCATTATGACAAGATTTGTTTGTCTCTCACTCTACATTTGTCTCTCAATTCTAAACATTGCTTCCATAAAGTTTGAATGGCAAAGCAGACAATGGCTTAGGAAGAATGTTGTGTGAAGTATAATTGGTAAAAGAAACTCCAGGAAAGCATGGAAAAATACAAAAGCTTGAATGCTAGCATGTAACAGTAATTATGATGAGTTATTTCGCTTAACCCATTACCACACAATCCCTACTTTTGACGCCCCTGAGAAAGAAGCCTTTAGAAAACATAGTGAGAAAAGGAGAAAATGCTGGTAACCAGCATTTTCTCCTTTTCTCACAATGTTTTCTACCCTTCACCAAACAAATTTCAAATTTTCAGTCACTTTTATTTTGTCGTCTGCAAATGCTTTCAATTTGGACCTGTCTAAAATATTGTTGTGTGGTAATGGGCTAATCAAATAAACTACAATCAAGATTACTTACCTCTCCAAGACTACATCAGCATTTTGTCAAAAAGATAGCCTGATGCCACATTTTTTCTATTACGAAACCAAATATAGTTATGTGATTCCTTGTATAATGATTGCTAATATTCTCCTAACTTCTTACCTGAAAAACATCAAAATTGGAATCCTCAAAAAGGAGCATGTCAAGATGACTGTAAATTAGTACTTATCTTTCCCCAAACAATACCGAGTTTTAATGACTTTAAGAATGATGGATTTTTAGAATAGTGGGAAAAGAAGGAAATACTGGAAACCAGTATTTTCTGATGCTGGTAACCAGCATTTTCTTCTTTTTCAGCATTGTTTTCTATCCGTTAAGGGGTAAATCGTATCTGTTGGGCCCTATTTGATAATTATGTCACCTGAAAAGGCTTCCAAGCTGGATAGCTCTAGGATTTTGTTTCTTGGCAAAGAGTTAATACATTTTCCAGGTGTCTAATAAATTGCTGCTGCTATTATGAATAGTTTCTGTCAAACAATCTACAGCCCTCAGAGAGTTCTCAAACAAAAAGTTGGAGCAATGACTAAAAATATGCAGATAACATTTTCATTCAATTATGCCTGTCAAGTCACTTCTAAGGAAAGTGATGTCATAACATGTAAACATTATCTGTCCGAAGGTGTTACCTTTACCTATATTGATAGGTATATTTTAACACTTCTTTTCTCTGTTTTATCTCTTTACCACACAATCCCGACTTATAACAACGCTGAGAAAGAAGCCTTCTGAGAAAAAGAGAAAATGCTGGTAACCAGCACTATCTCCTTTAATCCCCACAATGTTTTCTTCCTTTCTGAAAACAAATTTCAATTTTTCAGTCATTTTTATTTTGTTATCAGCAAATGCTGTCAATTCGGAACAGTCTATTTCTTGACATTTGTTGGTATGTTAGTGATAAAATTTACAAACAGAAAAATTTTGCAAATTTTTAAATATTGCAAAACTGCAAAAGTTTCCATGTCACAAAAATTTCACTTACACAGTATCACAGGATGGTAGTTTTGCAGTCAATAACTCTTATAAAAACTTTTAGGCAAGATTATGACTTTATCATACAGATTTGAATATGAATCCTTGTAATCAACAAGTTTTGTTTATTTGATGTTTTCAGAAGTCTTGGGAAAGTTTTGCTTATATTCAAAAACAAGTCAAGAGACTATGTAGCCCATTAAAGAAACTAAATTGAATTTCTTCTGATTCTGCTGGTCCGTTGTATGGCTGGGACTTTTACCTCTACTTTTACGTTCTAGAGGCTACATTTTCGGTCGGATACTTGTGAAACTTGGTCAGAAATTTGTCTAAATATCATATTGGACCATTTGGATAATGGGTCATGTCGAGTAAAAAACTAGGTCACAAGGTCAAATCTTAGAAAAACCTTGTGTATGCTCCACAGGCCACATGTTTTGTCAAAAACTCCTGAAAGTTGGTAAGAATGTTTGTCTTGATAATATGTAAGTTCGAAAACAGGTCAAATTTGGTAAAAAACTAGATCACTACATTAAATCTTTGAAAAATCTTGTATACCCTTTAGAAGCCTCAATTTCTGTCTAAACCTCTTGAAATTTAATCAGAATGGTACCTCAGTTAAGTGTGAAAATGGATCATGTTGGGTCAAAAACTAGGTCACTATGTCAAATCTTAGACAAAGCTTGTGTAAGCTCTAGAGGCCACATTTAAAGTCCAAAACTCCCGAAAATTGGTAAAAAAATTTGTCTATTTAATACCTTGCATGAGTCTGAAGTGGGTTATGTCAGGTCAATAACTAGGTCACTAGCTCACTAGGTCAAATCTTAGAAACACCTTGTGTATGCTCTAGGGCACATTTTTAGTCCAAAACTCCTGAAAATTGGTAAAAAAGTTTGTCTCAATGATACCTTGCATGACTTTGAAAGTGGGTCATGTCCCATCAAAAACCGTGTCACTAGGTCAAATCTTAGGAACACCTTTTATACACACTAGATCCCACATTCAAAAACTCTTGAAAAATGGTCAGATTGTTTGTCCTCCTGATACCTTGGATGACTTTGAAAATGGATCATATTGGGTTGAAAACTAGGTCACTAGGTCAAATCTTAGAAAAACCTTGTGATTGCTCCAAATACAAAAATCTTGAAAAATTGGTCAAAATGTTTGTGGTGATGATACCTTGCAAGAGTTTGAAAGATTATATCTGGTCAATAACAGTAGATCAAATCTCAGAAAAACCTTGTTTTGCTTTAAAGGCCACATTCTACTTCATAGAGGCCACATTTTTAGTGCAGTTTTCATGTAACTTGGTCAGAATGTCTGTTTTGATGATTTCTTTGACCAGTTTGCAAGTGGGTCATTTCTGGTCAATAACTAGGTCACTAAGTCAGGTCATCGATAAAAATTTTTCAAAGTAAAATACTCAAGATAAGCTTGGTAGAATGTTTGCCTTAATATTTCAAGAGAGATTGAAAATGGATCATTTTTGGTCAAAAGACTTAGGTGAACGACTTCGGGGCCATCATTGCCCTCTTGGATTTTTTTAAAACTTTTACCTGTCTTTTTTGCAGATGATCTACCAGTTATTGCCTTACAATACTTAGGTGCCCGTTAAACCATCCACAGAAGATTAAACATATCTATCTCGAGACATTTCATTTGAAAGTATATATTACAAACAGTCCAAAATTATGCTAAAAAATAGGGCATAGATCTATTGTCTTTCTTGACTGATAAACTTATACCTCAACAAGGAGGAAATACTTCATTTTATCATCAAGTCTTTACAACAAAAATTAGGAAGCAGTGGTTGCACTCAAGCCAATCAAAAACTGTGCTTGTGCACATTTAATGTGAACAGTAGTTGCAGATTTCCTGCAAAATTCTGAAAACATGAATGTGAGTATAGGCTTGGCATCTTAAGACCAAAATAAGATAGGGCTTCAACTGGCATTACCAGATGACAAAATTTTAGGTTTGTCCAAATCGAAAGTATTTGCAGATGACAAAATAAAAACAAGAGTGGCAAATTGTCGCAAGATACGCCCTTCTTACCCCAAGTTGTAAAGCTGGGGCATAATAATCATATAGGGAAGGTAGAGAAAAATAATAGTGCAGAAATTTTTGCTGTTAATTGAAGCAAATGGCAGTTTTGATTTCACATGTTTCAAAAAAAAATTAAAATCTACAAATTTAAGAGGATGAAATTTCATATTGACAACACCTATACTCTTGGAGATACAGTGTGGTCAAAATGTATGTGTAGAAATAACTAGAGATATCATGTCATGAAATTTCCTAGCCATAGCTAGCATAGGATTGGACAATCCTCGAAACAAAATTTAAGTCTCAAAAACAATACAGGGGAAAAACACAAAAGTTTAGGAAACAGGAACAATTCCTAACAGTTCTATTTCATAAGATGTACTCTCCCACAATAACTCAAAAATTAAGCAAGCAAGAATTGCAATTTACAAGCACTGCACTCCCCCTTGATGGAATGTATCCATGCATGAAATTTCATATCCATAGCTAGTATAGTTTTTAAGATATGCACCGGACAAAATTCAAGTATGAAAAACAACAAAGGGCAATAACTCAAAAATTAAGCAAGCAAGAGTTATGATTCCTGTGCACTGCACTCCCCCTTGATGAGATCTATCCACGTACAAAATTTCATAACCCTAGCTAGTATATTTTAAGAGATATGCTCTGGACAAAATTCAAGTATGAAAAACGACAAAGGGCAATGACACAAAAATTAACCACGCAAGAGTTATGAATCCTGTGCACTGCACTCCCCCTTGATAAGATCTATCCACCCATGAAATTTCCTAGCCCTAGCTAGTATAGTTTTGGAGATATGCACCGGACAAAATTCAAGTATGAAAAGAAAGGGGAATAACTCAAAAATTAAGGAAGCAGGAGTTATGATTCCTGTGCACTGCACTCCCCCTTGATCAGATCTATCCACCCATGAAATTTCATAACCCTAGCTAGTATAGTTTTGGAGATATGCTCCGGACAAAATTCAAGTATGACAAACAACAAAGGGGAATAACTCAAAAATTAAGCATGCAAGAGTTATGATTCCTGTGCACTGCACTCCCCCTTGATGAGATCTATCCACCCATGAAATTTCATAACCCTAGCTAGTATAGTTTTGGAGATATGCTCCGGAAAAAGAAATGGACGCGGCCCGCCTGCCCGCCACGGGTGATCCCATAATACGTCCCGTCTTTGACGGGCGTATAATGACTTTAAATTTGACATTCATTTCGTGAAGGGTACATTGTGGGAAAAGAGGAAAATACTGGTTACCAGCATTTTCTTTTTTTCCCACAATGTTTTATAAAGGCTTCTTTCTCAGGGTCATCAAAAGTAGGGATTGTGTGGTAATGGGTTAAAAACATGAGTGTCTTTGAAAGGGGTCAAAAACGGGCCTAAAGTAGAAAATGCCTTTTCCCATGATGCTTTCAAAAGTCTTTTCTTCAGGGTCATGAAAATTCTGTTTTGTTTGGTAAAGGGTTGAAACAAATTCTATGTCCAATAACGGCCTTCTTTGATATAAATTACTTTTTTATTCAAAATTTTCACTAATTTACATTTCACAGTCAAACAGTTTCTCTAGAACACTATTATTTAACTCTTTCTCTGCTTATTTTTTGAACCCTTTACCGAACAACAAAATATTACACTAGTCCAATTTAAAAGCAGTTGCAGACAACAATTTAAGTATGGCTCAATGTGATGGCCTTTGTCTATGACAGGGTAGAAAACATTGTGGGAAAAGGTGAAAATGGTTACCAGCATTTTCTCGTTTTCGCACAATTTTTTGAAAAGGCTTTTTCATCAGGGTCATTAAACTTGGCATTGTGCAGTTAAGAGTTAATTGACATTTCTCATATCTAAACACAGCTTTATTTGTTAACTACAGTAACTGCAGATTTTAAGTGGAAAGTTTAACATCAAGAACCAAACAGTATACATGTAGATCTATGATCAGACTGCATGTTCTGCACTGCCTGATCTTATTCTTATCATCTACAAAAGCCATTTAAGCAATTTAAGTTGCCATTTACAGTAAAGGACTTGATGTCACACTTGATCTGTAACTTCTTTTGTTCAAGAATCGATTTCTCTCGACCCACTTTGTCATTCCAATATATATGAATGAATGAACACTGTGACAGATTCTCTTTTGCATCGCAATTCTACTTCTCTAAGATGCATTTTCTCTAACTTGCTGTGTGACAAAAGAAGATATTGCTTGTAACAGGAACACATTTCTCCTAAAGCAACCATGTGTTTTTCAAAACTGTACTTGCCTTTATAGCCAGTGATCAATTTAAGAATGCAGAAAATGTGCAGTCTGATCTTTTGATCTGTTATGTCTTCTTTGCTATGAAATTCTAGAATAGAGTGATAGGTTTATAGGAAATGCTCTCTTAAAACCTCTATCAAACAACCCAATATTAAAGTGATCCGAGAAAGAAAGCTTTTTAACCCATTACCACACAATCCCTACTTTTGACGCCCTTGTGAAAGAAGCCTTTAGAAAACATTGTGGGAAAAGGAGAAAATGCTGGTAACCAGCATTTTCTCCTTTTCCCACAATGTTTTCTACCCTTCAGAAAACAAGTTTCAAATTTTCAGTCACTTTTAATTTATCGTCTGCAAATGCTTTCAATTTAGACCAGTCTAAAATATTGTTGTTTGGTAATGAGTTAAACATAATTGATACAGAAGAAAATTCCGGATAGCCAGCATTTTCTTCTTTTCCCATTATGTTTTCAGCGGTTTCCAAAAGAATTCTCTTATTTCAGCTGCAAATGCTTTGAATTTGAATTTTGTTTTCTACTAAAGAGTTATTCTTTACCACACAACACAATTGTAACCCTTTACCCCATAAGGCATTTCTGGGGTATCTCTTACTGACCCTAAGTAACAAGGATGAAGCCGTTTTTTATGACTGTGCATACAACACCTTTTGACAGCATAGAAAACATTGTGACAAGAAGTAAAATTGCTCGTCTCGAGCAATTTCACCTTTTTGCCACAATGTTTTCCAAAGGCACCTGAAAGCAATGTGTAGAAATGAGTATTTATGGAGTAAAGGGTTAAGTATGACCAAAAGAAAAGCATTTTGCAGACAAGAAATGGAGTATGGCTCAAATGATGGAACTTTCTTAGAGTAGAAAACATTGTGGGAAAAGGTGAAAATGCTGGTTACCATTTCTCCTTTTCCCACAATGTTTTCAAAAGCTTTCTTTCTCCCAGTATGGGTTGTTTAAGGTTGAACTTGTGTGGAATAGGTTAAAAGGCTATTACCCCCATTCCACTAGGCCGCGATTTACAGCACTCTGTGCACTTATACAGAGTGCTGTAGATCGCCTCAGATCACTGGTGGATTGGTGATTATGACGATGCTTCCACTCAGATAACAAGCGATCAAGTAACGACCATTGAGATCTGATAGCATTTGAACTGTACAAAGGGATTTGCAATCTCATATGACCTGTTTTCGCTCTGTTAGCAACCAGAAGCTTTGACGCCCCTATTGCTTCTTGCTCCTGGTGGCATACTGTAGTTGGCCAAAAAGTTTTCACATACACCAGGTAGTTTCCAAATGCGAAATGATGTTATGATAACTTTGTAGGATTAAGGTCCTTCCGTGCTTGAGGCATATATGGTATGGACCAATAGGGAGAAAAAAATTGGATACAAGGAAATCCGGGTAAAAGCCTCTAGCTCTTTTTCGAATAGACCTCCTTGGTTCCTTCCCAGGTGTAAAGCACTGACACACAGAGGCTACCTCTCCGTTCCAAACCAGTTCACCATTAGCTGGGTGGGAAACACCAGGTGTCTCAGAAAGGTCCTGGTTGGCCAGAGTATCAAACCTTGTGCCTCAGGACTGAAAGTCCAGCATTTTACCACTGTACTACCTGTCCACCTTGAAATGATGATAGCCGAGACAAGCACTCTTTTATATAGTCATCAAAAAGCGCGATCAGAGTTCCATCATATCCCCACTTGATCATAGTGGTGCGCTTTTATATTGTTACTTGATCTTGACAAAGTGCTATCATATTGCCAATTGACCGTATGGGAGCGCCATCATAATTATTGTCACTTGATCTCAACAGAGCACTACTGCATCTTTAACAGTTGCTATCGGATCACATCAGTGCGCAATGACCGGTATATTGGCAAATGTTTGGGATCTTGAGCGATCTGACAGTGCTCCAGTTAAGATGTTTATGTTCAAGTTGCGTTTCGATAGCGATTTGAACAAATAAGTTGCGATGTGACGGTGTTTTGAACAGACCACCACGGATTTTTGTGGAAGGGAGTAGGCTGATGGCGATCTTCATGATCTTGGTGATCCATTAGAGATCTGTTTGCGTTCTTGGCACTCTGCATGACGATCTACGACACTTTGTATGAGGGCTGTAGATCGCAGCCTAGTGGAATGGGGTATAAGGTTTTTGCATCTACTTTGCTTCATCATGCTGCAAAGGTTGAATTTTGACTCAACAGTTTTCTGATTGCAGCACAATGTATTGAAAACAGTCTATCAATGGGAATTTTTTAAATAAGACTAATTTCTTCTGTAGCCACATTGTTTTCTTGATGATTTAGTAAGAAATGCTACATCCTTTGCAGCAGCAGTACATGGTGCTGTTTTAAAATGAACATACTCCCTTTGACATTGAACATTCAGGTTCTACTTGTGTCAGCTTTCTAACACCAACAATTCTGGAAATAAATCCAGAAGCTTTCCCAAAAGCCTGCAATCCTGTTTGGTTGGGCAGAAAGGGAAAATGCTTGAATACGCTGATTTTTTCTACTTAATGGAAAATTTCTATGGTGTGCTAGAAAGAAAAAGACAGCCAATTCTCATTTTGAAAACAAGGATTTAATCTAAATATAAAATGAAAATATGGTACTGTGTATCCTTAGATCAACCTAACAACATGTTTATGTCCGTCAGCTTCAATCTTTCTGTATGATGTGTCGAGTAGGCTACAAAACTAACCAAATTGTTAGCTTCTTTCTTCTGTGAGCCATGGTCACACCCAGAACTGTCTGACAACCGCCCCCCCTGATCCATGCGGGTTGTGGTTTTTGCTTGTGGCAAATACTCGTCTTCTTCCTATCTGATGATATAATGTCTGCATACTGCAGATATCACATTGTCACTTTCCTCAACAGTTAGTCTTCACAACAAACAGTGAAGTCTGTGATTGATAGAATTTGTATTTATTTATCGTCGCCACAGGTTTCCCATACGGTTGACAACCTCTGAAGACTGATAGTATTATTACGAGGGGTGTTGAGATACAGGACGAAACCCATCTTAACTTCGCCTGGTTCTTTAACCCATTACCACACAATACCTACTTTTGACGACCCTGAGAAAAACGCCTTTAGAAAACATTGTGGCAAAAGGAGAAAATGCAGCATTTTCTTCTTTTTCCACAATGTTTTCTACCCTTCACAAAATAAATTAAAAATTTTCAGTCACTTTTATTATGTTGTCTGCAAATGCTTTTAATTTGGACAAGCCAAACATTTTGTCATTTGGTAATGAGTTAACGTGCTCGGTGTATAGGGCTTCACACAGGACCTCGGTTTAATGTCTCATCCGAAAGACTATTAGTAATTTTAGACGGCCAGCAGTGGGGATCAAACCCACACCCTCATGATCATGAGTCTTATGCTCTACCAACTGAGCTATGCAGGCTGGTCAGTCAGGTCTGATGACAGTCGTGGCCCATACATAAATTATTCATCGGGGTCCAATCACAGCTCTCCCTCTGATATGATCCTAAAATGCGGTGCAACAACATCATCATATCTTAGCGAAACAGGGTGCATCGGTTCGCAATAAAGATATCTCGACTTATCCACACATATCTGTATGTATTACATCATCATAACTCATGACACCCCCCCCCTCATAATCGTATTGTTTCGGGATTCAATCACAGACTTGAACGGGATAATCTTATTGCATCGAAATGGATGATATACGAATGCAAGACCGGATCATAAATGGTCGTGTAAACTGAAATGATCAATCATAATTATGTCGCATCAAAGCGCAAGCAATCGTTTCCCAATGTCTCTACTCGAATCATCTTGTATCCAAACCAAAACAATCCCAAAAATTTCACGATTAGCCGTGGATTGCGAATCATGGCTCTCGTAACTATTCCCTGACAGTGTGAACCTAGCATTATTCATTTATCACCATTACAGGAAGAGTTTCTTGCACCTGAATAAGAAAACAGGTTCAGAATGAGCAATCTTACTCTCCGATGACATAATGTTGGAATTGTAAACCATAGTCCTGTCTAACTATGTCATAGCATTGATGAGAAGCAATGTTATCATGGGATGTTCTTGAAGACCTAGTTTGAATATATACAAACAATAACAAAGGTTGTCTCGATTAATGGTGTATTCTCCACGCATTTTCGCTCCATAGATCATGGCAACCAATGCAGTAACTGACACATTTGAGTTTTCTCCCATCTTATGATCTGTGTTGTAATGGGTTATCCATTATATTTTCTGAGTTATAAAAGGTGAAAATTACCTATTTTGGGTGTTACAGGGGCTTTAACAATCACTAAAGCAAAAAGCAAAACGAAATTGCATACACTTTTTGCTTTGCAAATTGGGCGCAAAATACATGCTTCCTATCTATGTTTTGCATAGCATTTATTAGCAGAAATATGGTATGTTAAGTTGTATTGAGTTAACTCCCTTTGAACAAGTTCAATAAGCTTTTGAGAAAAAGTACAATTTCAAACAGAACACAACAGGTCCCTTATTATTGTTTTGGGCAGAATATTTAAGATCATGCTATTTGTAATCTGATCATGGGTTTTCACAAAGATTTAGACTTATAAATCCATGAATAACTATCAAATTATAGGATTTGTCTTAACTCTTATTCATATGAAAAAAGTTTACTCACGTCCAAATTGAAAGTGTTGACAGGCAGCATATCAAATGTAGAGGTCATTAATTCTGACAATGTCTGCAACTGCCTTATTCCTTAGGGGTATAAAAACATTCTCCCACTAGTATATAATGAGACATTTCATCAGATCAGTAAATACATGAAGTTTACACAATCTCCAAATGAATAATTTGCAAAAAGAAAAACCAGTGATATAAACTTAAAAAAAATATTTTTGATCATCTTACAGCCTTGTCTTGATGCAGACATTATGTGTAAAACCAGTTCAACAAATGGTGAATTAGCCAGAAGAAATATAGATAAATGTAATAAAAGGCAAAGAACAACCTTCAATGATGGATGGATGTCTGAAATGTGAATGCTCCTGGGACAGTGTACATTTGCTTCTATACTGATAGATATTTCCTATCTTTTCCTACATTATAAAATGTTAAAACTGCTGTAAAAAACTTTACAAAAAGGTGACCAAACTTTACCAAGCAGTCCAAAGTTTAAACCAGAACTAGGCTTTTGAAAGCATTGTGGCAAAAGGTCAACAATGTTTTGGTAAGTAGCATTTTCTCCTTTTCTCTCAATGATTTCTACAAATTACATAGATAACTACCTTAATTCAACCGCATTTAATTTGTTGTCTCCAAGATTTATGTTATCACTTTGGACAAATCTTAAAAATTGTTGACTGGTCAAGTTAATACCCATCCCTAGTGTTTTCATAGAGGAGAAAATAATTGAAACATGCTGTGTGAAAAAAAAGGAGGTTGATGCATCTCTGTGATGTATCATACCAAGTTGTCATTACAATTACAGGTCAATTAAATCAATTCTGATCATTAGCCAACAACATGAGGTAGAATGGCCCTTTAACATACAGAGAAATTTTTTCTCAGCTTCAGTGGATTGCGTTTTCAGTAATTGAAAGATATTGAGTAGTCCAATCTGGGAATGAAACAATATACTTTTCAGTAGGTGGACTACCAATGTGTAGTGGTTTAACTAATTACCAGACAACAATATCTAAGACTTGTCCAAATTGAAAGCATTTGCAGACAACAAAATAAAAGTGACTGGAAATTTGAAATTTGTTTTGTGAAGGGTAGAAAACATTGTGGGAAAAGGAGAAAATGCTGGTTACCAGCATTTTCTCCTTTTCCCACAATGTTTTCGAAAGGCTTCTTTCTCAGGGGCGTCAAAAGTAGGGATTGTGTGGTAATGGATTAACTCTTTACCAAACATATAATTTTAGACTACCGGCAGTCCAAATTGGAAGCATTTGCAGACTACAAAATCAATATGACTCAAAAATTGAAATTTGTTTCATAAGGGTAGAAAACATTGTTGGAAAAAGAGAAAATGTTGGTTACCAGCATTTTCTCCTTTTCCAACAATGTTTTCAAAAGGTCTCTTTCTCAGGTTCGTTAAAAGTCAGGATTGTGTGGTAAAGAGTTAAAAAGAATGGGGAATTTCACAATTATTTTGGGAAAAAGAGAAAATGCAGGTAACTGATATTTTCTCTTGCACCAATATTATCTGCCCTTTTGATTTTTATCAATGAAGCAAAACTTTTTATCTTGAAATGTCTAAAATAATGACAATTTTTATTGTCTGGCAAAAAGTTTCATAAATGATACTCGTGTATGAAGGATCGTTTTCCGTGTAGGAATAGTATTGTCACATGAATTATAGGAAACATTTTTTTTATAAAATACATGTCTAGAGTTTTTCGAATGTATAATACTTTGCATTGGTCTGTTCTTTCTAAATGAAGCTTAAAGCCAATTTTAAATCTCAAGTCCTAGATATCAGATTTTTGGTTCTCATTTGCCAGACTTACACAGTTCACTTGCTTGTATTAGAGATACTGGCTGCCACATGCAGCTCTGTCCAATTGTTCTCAACTTCTTTTTCATACTCCTACCTGCTATATTTCAAACGCCCTATTTTTACAAAATGTCATGATGCAAGACAGACTGAAAAGAAAGCCAAAAAAGGATTATAAAAGGAAAGTGTTAATAAATATATTGAAGGTTTTTAATTTCAGCGACCTTTGGCATACCCTATTTCTGAATAAGGAAACTGCAAACAAACTTTCAAATCATTTGCATACTGTTCGTGACATATCCCTGTAGAAAGATATTTGAATATAAAGTAAGTGAAAATCAATAAGTAACAATTTTTTACAGGATTAGAGTTTGTTTGTTAAATTTTCTGCCTACAAATCTTATTTGTAAATTGACATATTTGCAGGTCAATTCAATCACTACTTAACAAGATATTAGAAAATTGTCGACTTGATCTTTTGCCAGAGGAGGATTTGTATCAACAAAGAAAACCTGTAACATGGAAAGATTCTTAATACGGGAAGTTTTTCAATCTTAACCAGACAACCGAAATCAAACATCCACGCAAAGCACACTTGCAGTTGTAATGCAGAGAAATGACCCTCCCCTACAAAATGACCCATGGGTCATTCCCCTATGTAAAGAAATGACCCATGGGTCATTTTGTAGGGGAGGGTCATTCTCTGCATTAACAGGCAATAAATTGATAACGATATATTTGATTGGAGTTGCCTCTAAAAAGAATAGAAAATTTTTTGGGGAAAAGAAGAAAATGTTGGTTTGATCTTTCAAACGCCTTCCTTTCAAGGGTTGTACAAAGCATGCATGGTAAAAATTAGAAAATCAAAACCAAGTTATAGGTAGATTCTGTATTTTCTTGATATTTTGTTAAACCACTGTCTGTGCATGTCATATAATTTCAAAGATAGACCTGTTTGCTATGACACATCTCTATCCTGTACAAAATAGATATCAATATGGGGTGCACAAATTGCACACAGGAAATGGCTATAAATAATACCTTGATGGAAAAATTATTAACCAGTTTTTCACTACCAGTTTGTTATAAATATTTATAATAATATAGAAAAATAATTGTATAAAATATCATTGTTTACTACAAATCTCTGTATGCAATTTGCAATTAAAAAAAAGTAGACATGGGAAGAAGCCAGATTTTGTGCAATAGACCAACAATAAAAATAACATCCTTACCATGCCTGGCCTATACTGGGGCTATTTCCCAAGCTTACAGGGCTGTGTTTATAAAGGACTGGTGCATAGGTTATGGGCTACATCCCCAAAACTGCTGACCACAAAGCTCACTTATGGCCCCTGAGTACATTGAAAATTCCAAACACCATCACATAAAAACAAATTGTATAATTTCAAAATAAGATGGGTGTCATCATGATATTAATTTTCGTTTATTTTCATTTAAGGTTTGCAGCTCTAGACAAAATTGAAATATTGTGCAAGCATCACAAAAATTAGGTATTTTTTAGGCACATTAACATGAAAAAAATCATAGTTACTATTCACTCTTTACCAGACGACAAAATATTACACTGGTCCAAATCTAAATCATCAGTAGACTACAGAAGATTCCGCTTATTTGCAAGTCCTATTTGTCAGAGAAAATATTGCGAATAAGCGGTCGGCCCGATAATCCGATGGCTCTTTTCAGACCGGAAGTCAAACCAGAGATGCAGACGATCGTTTCGTTCTAATGACACATGTTCAGCTCTTGCATCCCGATCATTTGATTAATGTTCATAATTTTCTAAATATGTGTATTTCAAACTAAACAAGTTTTAAAAAGTCATTTGTTTGCTTACTTTATTTACCTATCAAGTGCACAAATCACCAGAAACGATCCTGGCTGTTGGCCATGGTGATGCTTCGTTTGACATAAAATTCAACACAAACTTTTTGTCAACACAGGTTTCGACGCATATCTCCAGTTTCTGGTTGTCTAACATTTACTTCATGTGTACATGTACATTCTTACACAACATGATCGTGTACTATGCACCTGTATAAACCCCGACTAGCCACCTGTTAGATTGAATGGGTGGGTAAATTTTGTGTGACGTCATAGACTGATTGCCGCGCAGACGATTCTATTTTAACGCATCAATTTAGGCCATACCATTCAAAGCAGACATTAGTAAGAAACGGTTTTCTGTGTTTTTCACAGTTTACATTCGGCACACCTTACTTTCACGCCTGTAGTCAAATTGTTTGTCACAAATTGGATTATCAACGAGACACTAACAGTTAAATTTTTTTTTCCCAGTGTGTAATTATCTGATCGGTGATAGGTTATTTCGATCGGTCTTTCTTGTACATGTAACAGGTAAAGCCCCGAATTCGTCTGCATTTGCTTTCGGGGAGCGTAGATAAAGATCAGACTGCACAGAATGTGTAGTTTGATCATAGAACGTCTATGTACGGTTTCTTTTTCCAGTTATACCAAGACAAGATTTAAGTACATGTAGTCATCTTTTCTCCAATTTTCCTGCCCTAAAATTACCATTTTATTAATCAGTGCTCTAGGTAGTGGATGTACAGCCTGGTACCCGAAATCTCGCGTAACCGTCCAATAGTTGAAAATCGGCAACCAGTGAAGTAAACTAACGTATCAATGCTGCAAAACAGCCACTGAGTTAACGAACTCCATATTCAGAATGTCGGCCATTTGCAGATGTTTTGTAACCGTTATTACACCTTCTTAAATGAAAAGAATAATATGAAATACGACAAGAATTTTTATCTTTAATGATTAAATTATGAAAACGGATCATGTCGGACTCGTCGTTTGTAAACTGCTACATCAGTTTTTTATCTGCGATTCTCTGTACACATTGAAAGTCGACTTTTTATCTTTTTGAGTAACCTTTTTTTTCCCGGACAGATTGAAATTTTTCGCTGTCTTATCCCACGGAATTGCTAATAAACACTAGAATTTTGTATCATTTGCTAATTTTTTGTTGCAAAATTTCGAAATGTTCTATTTACGGGATCCCGATTAAGTGTTAAAATTTACATTGTCTAAATAGGAAATGGATCGGTGCTGGACCAAATCTTGCAAATAACCAAAAATCCCGATAAACAGGGTTGCGATTAAGTGGAATCCACTGTATTATGTAGCTAAAATGGTGTGATTTTGTCTACTTCAAAACAGAAAATATTTTGGGAAGGGAGAACATTCTGGTTACTAGTATTTTCTCTAATTCCAGCAACATTTCCCTTCCCTGAGGTCTTGAAAACTTCAAATACCGTACAGAAACAAGACCATAATATAATGCCTTTCTTGACGATATAACTAAAGTGACTTACATGTAAGCGATTAAGTTATCAGCAACTAGAAAAACTACTTACCTCTTTCACAACTTAATTCTAGATATGCCTATTACTTGAAACATTTGCAGACCACAAAATGAAGATGGCACAAATCAAGAAGTACATCTTTAACTCATTACCAAACGACAATATTTTAGGCTTGTCCAAATCGAAAGCATTGGCAGATGACAAAATAAAAGTCACTGAAAATCTGAAATTTATTTTGTGAAGGGTAGAAAACATTGTGGAAAAAGGAGAAAATGCTGGTTACCAGCATTTTCTCCTTTTCCCACAATGTTTTCTAAAGGCTTCTTTCTCAGGGTCGTCAAAAGTAGGGATTGTGTGGTAATGGGTAAATAGTTACAAAAAAAATGTCAGGAGGATACATGCTGGTCACCAGTATTTTCTCCTCTTCCCACAAATTTTTGAAAGGCCTTCTGTCAGGATTGTTTAAACTTAAAAATATGTGAGAAATGATTATTTTCTCTGTATATGCACTCCTAAGACTATCAGACACATCAGTGTTTTGATCTTTGTGCCAATCGGTGATCATCACACTCATTTTGTCATTTTTCAGATGACTCAATTATAAACAGACAGTTTAGTACCTTGATTGACCAGAGAGACCGTCTGAAGCCTGTTTCTACTAAATTATCATAACAAATCACATTTAAATTCTTTCTCCAAAGGGAAAAATGCTTTTCTAATTTAGCTGAATATGTGACCGTTGACCTAATTCTGGTATCGATTGGCCCAAATGAATTAATGTTAATATTTGATGGTAACTTTTTGGACAAGTTTACTCTACTGGTGCCAGTAAGCCTGTTTTTTGCTGGCACATTTTTTTAACAGAAAACTCAAATGTTGCTATTGCTAACCAATACACTGGGAGCTTCATTTCACACTTTAGTTTCAATATTCATAATTATACCAGTACCTTACTGGGCCATCTTATCTTACTTAAAGGTATTTCTTGTTCCTGGTATTTTGAAAAAAAAAAAACCAGTGCAACAATGATATAAGCAAATAAAACAAAATGCTATGCACTGGCTGTACTATGTGTTAAGACTTCATCATCTTTCAATGCAATTTCACCTCTCAAAATGAAGCGAAGTCTTATTTATCTAAAATATCGGATCATTTTCCTTAAAGGTGGCCCTTCAGATTTTCGTACAAAAATTTTACAAAATACAAAAAAAAAATCATCCTTATACTCCCAAAGCCTTTTAATTTTCATTCATTTCAGTAGTCGAAAAGTCGAGATTATTTACAGCCCAGGTCGACACCGATGAGAAACACAGTCTATTTTTACATGAGCAACTTGCTCATTTACATACCAGAAATAAACAGAGGAAGCTTCAAACATATCGTCCGAAGAAGATAATTATTATTGTAAACAAGCAATTTCGTTGAAATGATATCCCCCGCAGAAAAAGACCTTTTTTGATACAAACGTATAAGAGGTATTGTGTTTTGCATGTACATGTGGCCTTTTTGTTATTGGTCCATGATGAAATAAATTCATCAAAGGGTAATCAGTCGAAAAAAGCCAGTGAATCTAAATGAAAATGTGAGAAAAAAATCCAAAGTAAAAAATTTACAAAGGGCAATAACTCCAACAATACTGAAGATAGAGTTATGGTTCTTGTGCACCGCACTTCTCCTCAATTAGTTCTATATGTGTGTGAAATTTTAAGTTCCTAGCTTTTATACTTTTGGAGATATATGCCAGACAGAAATCCAAAATAAAAATTAACAAAGGGCAATAACTCAAAAATTACTGAAGACAGAGTTTGGTTTTTGTGAAGTGCTCTTCTCCTTAATGAATTCTATAAGTGTATAAAGTTTGAAGTTCTTAGCCTTTGTACTTTTGGAGATATGCTCCGGACAAAATTCCAAGGTGAAAATTTACAAAGAGCAATAACTCAACAATTACTGAAGATAGAGTTATGACTCTTTAGCACTGCACTTCTCCTTAATTAGTTCTATATGCGTGTGATGTTTCAAGTTCCTAGCTTTTATACTTTTGGAGATATAATCCAGACAAAAATTCAAAGTAAAACTTTACAAAGGGCAGTAACTCCAAAAATACTGAAGACAGAGTAATGAATCTTTTGCACTGCATGCCTCCTCAATGAGCTCTATATGTGTGTGAAGTTTTAAGTTCCTAGCTTTCATACTTTTGGAGATATGCTCCAGACAAAAATTCCAGAAAAAAAGTAAACAAGAGGACCATGATGGTCCTATATCGCTCACCTGAGTATATTTGTAACTTATATGGTTTATCAAGGGCAGGCTATTAATTCTTTTCAAATAAGGCATACCCTGGGGTTTGTCACAAAAATATGTTTACAGATTTTCTCCTTTGTCTTTGGCCAGTGGAGCTAAAAGCTGCTGCTTATCATCAATTTTTCTCGTCACAGTGTCTTGTTCCCTTTTTGACTTGTAGTTTTGCCATTACCAGACGACAAAATTTTAGACCGTTCCAAATTGAAACAAATTGCAGACAACATTTTAAAATGTATCTAAAATGAAAAATAAGTGATCTATATGGTAGAAAAGATTGTGAGAAAGGAGAAATTGCTTGTTACAAACAATTTCTCCTTTTTAGATGGAATTGATTTTAAAAGATTTCCTTCTATGATTCTATGTGAAATAGTGTGCACCAGGGCACAGAGCCAAAATATGACCCCAAGGGGATAATTTCAATTATTTTCATAAAGGGTCACTAGATGATGCTACATGCAAAATATGAATGCTCTAGCCTTTATGATTTGTCACAAGTAGATTTTTAAAAGATTTCCTTCTTTGTTTCTATGTAAAATAGGGTGCGCCCGGGCAGAGCCCAAATATGACCGCAGAGGGATAATTCTAGCAATTTTGGTAGAAGATTATCAGATTTTGCTACATAGCAAATATGAATGCTCTAGCCATTAAGGTTTGTCAGAAAAAGATTTATTAAAGGTTTCCTTCTTTGTTTCCATGTAAAATAGGGTGTGCCCGGGCAAAGCCCAAATATGACCCAAGGGGAATAATTTTAATAATTTTGGTAAGGGGGTCACCCAATAATGCTTCAAACAAAATGTGAATGCCCTCCACCTTATGGTTTGTCACAAGAAGATTTTTAAAGATTGTAAAATAGGGTGCGCCCGGGCAGAGCCCAAATATGACCACAGAAGGATAATTTCAACAATTTTGGTAGAAGATCATCAGTTAATGCTACACACTAAATAGGAATGTTCTAGCCATTATGATTTGTCACCAGAAGAAGTTTTAAAGATTTCCCTCTAAATTTCTATGTAAAATAGAGTGCGCCCGGGCAAAGCCCAAATATGACCCCATGGGAATGATTTTAACAATTTTGGTAAGGGGTCACCCAATGATGTTTCAAACAAAATATGAATGCTCCCAACCTTATGTTTTGTCACGAGAAGATTTTTAAAGATTTTAAAATAGGGTGCGCCCGGGCAGAGCCCAAATATGACAGCAGAGGAATAATTTTAACAAGTTTGGTAGAGGATCATCAGATAATGCTACATACCAAATATGAATGCTCTAGCCATTATGGTTTGTCAGAAGAAGATTTTTTAAAGCTTTCCTTCTTTGTTTCTATGTAAAATAGGGTGCGCCCGGGCAAAGCCCAAATATGACCCCAGGGGAATAATTTTAACAATTTTGGTAAAGGGTCACCCAATGATGCTTCATACAAAATATGAATGCTCCCGGCCTTATGGTTTGTCACAAGAAGATTTTTAAAGATTTTTTCCATTTTCAGCCATTTTGTTGCCATGGCAACCAGAGTTTTTGTTGGAATTAAATTCTTTTAACAATTTTTGTAGAGCTTCACCCAAGGAACATTCCTGCCAAGTTTTATCAAGATTGGCCTTCTGGTTTTGGAGGAGAAGATTTTTAAAGAAATTGTTAACGGACGGATGGACAGATGGACGGACGGACGGACGGACGGACGGACAGACGGACGGACGGACGGACGCCGGACGATGACCGGTCACAATAGCTCCCCCTGAGCACTTTGTGCTCAGGTGAGCTAAAAAGGCAATAACTCCAAAAATACTAAAGATAGGGTAATGGTTCTTATACACTGCACTCCTCCTTAATGAGAGCTATCCACTTGTGAAGTTTGAAGTTGATATCTCAAATACTTTTGGAGATATGCTCCAGACAAAAATCCAAAGTTAAAATTTTCAAAGGGCAATAACTCCAAAATTACTGAAGACAGAGTTATGGATATTTCGCACTGCACGCCTCCTTAATGAGTTCTATATGTGTGTGAAGTTTCGAGTTCCTACCTTTCATACTTTTGGAGATATGCTCCGGACAAAAATTCAAAGTAAAAATTTACAAAGGGCAATAACTCCAAAAATACTGAAGATAGAGTAATGGTTCTTGTACACTGCGCGCCTCCTTAATGAAATCTATCCACTTGTGAAGTTTGAAGTTGATATCTCAAATACTTTTGGAGGTATGCTCCGGACAAAAAGCGGAAGGACGGAATGCCGGAAGGCCGGAAGGAGACTATTACCATATCCCCTGCTGCCTTTTGGCGGAGAATAATAATTACATGCTTGTTATGTAATGGAATTTAAGCATCATTACTTACATGCCAGTCACTTGACCTTCCCCCCAAATGCAAAATCTGAAAGTACCTTATGAGGCTACGTAACCTTTTAAGGTAACACCATAAAAAAAAAAAATATTGTAATTTTACCATTCTTAAGTATTGATGATTTGTTTTGTTTTTTTCTAAAAAATTCAGTGAAATATATAATTTCCAAATTGGTGAGATGAGAAAAATCTAAATACCCACCTTTAACCCATTACCACACAATCCCTACTTTTGACGCCTCTGAGAAAGAAGCCTTTAGAAAACATTGTTGGAAAAGGAGAAAATGCTGGTAACCAGCATTTTCTTCTTTTCCCACCATGTTTTCTACCCTTTACAAAACAAATTTCAAATTTTCATTCACTTTTATATTGTCGTCTACAAATGCTTTGAATTTGGACCAGTCTGAAATATTGTCGTTTGGTAAGGAGTTAAGGTAACAGACCCGTAACACTTCTAGTGCAATGAGGAATAAAATTTATTGATAAATGATACATATTTATACAGATAAATTATAATACTTTTGCACATTTTTAACCCGCCGGGAATCCCTTTGATAACTATCTAGAAATTATTTGATACTTTTGTTAGTTTTCCAAAAAAGGGAGATAATTATTATTTGAGATGGGAATATAGTGGTTTTAGATATAGAATAATTCACATTTTGAATCATAGCAAATTTTGTAGGATAATATTATAGGGTTAATTCACGTTTTTGAGGTCGTTAACATTCGCAGAGGCCCGAAAAATGCTATAACGCCCGAGTGCGAAGCACGAGGGTGTTTAAGTATTTTGAGGGCCTCTGCGAATGTTAACGACCGAAAAAAACGTGAATTAACGCTATTATTGCATAAAGTAAAGGTATTCTAACAATAATTTGCACAGATAGCGAAAATATTTCCATAGAAATGCAAATAAGCGAATTTCAAATGTACTGTATGCAAATGGGTCAAAACTGGAAGTCTGCGAAGAAGGTTTTGTTACGATTAGGAAAGGGCCGCTAGTCCTGTATGCCTGTTTTGATTCTCTCGCTGTAAATTCACTTTTATTGATTTTTAATACACACTTGACTTAATATGTGGAATAAACTTGCACACATTTGGACAATTACAACTAGGATGAATGCCTGGATATAAATTTCTGTAACTGAAGGCGACAAAGAGTCCGATATACATCAAGCGAGGCGGACCGATCACGTTAAAAAGTGGGTGGGATGTAGCTGCTTTAGAGTACATTTCACAGGTGAATTTTTGTTCAGATCTCGATTAAACTGAGATTCTGTGCAAAGGTTTGTTTGTGGTGTACTAATATCATCAAAGACATGCCATGAAAAGGATCAAATATGGTACCAATTCCTACAGTTTGATGGTCAGAGTCTAGGGAAAATCTGACAAGGACAAACGTTGTTTACAAGGTAGGCCCAAATCGAGGATATTGATAGTACAATTCCGGGCGTTAACGGCGCGTGAATTTACTGATTAATACAAGTTTTCTCCCGTTAACCGCCCAATTTTTACCTGTTAATACATGCTTATAACGGCCTAAAAAGGCACGTTTTATGCAATAATATAGTAGAAATAGCTGAACTTTTCTATTATGGGTCCACTATCTTAAAAAAGTCATCTGAAAACCTTTCAACATCTTATGAACAATCTTTGTTCATTATTCATACCAGTTTTCAAAGCTACACTTTTTTCTGCTTTTAAAGGACTAGATTTTTCCTCTTTTTGTGGCCATGTAAGTCACATAATACTTGTGCAGAAATGATTAGTTGAGGGAGTCCCTGTAAATGTTCATCCTGGACCTCTACACACTTTCCCAGCTTCAAAATCAATTCCAAAAACACATTTTTGAACTGTCCTTTAGGTATACTGTTTATGCACTGGTAAAGAGCACTGCCAAGGGCACTTTAAGTTTCAAACTCGTGACCTCATCTGGAAGATTTGATTGAGCCAAAAGTCACAAAGAGAGAGGTCATGACTGTAAGGAGAATGTGGTAAAACCTCAATTCTGTTCCTCGAAATAAGAATAAACCAATGAACTTATGACTGATATGCAATCATCCAGACATTTTATCCACTAAATTCCAGACCTTAACAGGTATTTGTAACAAAGTGATAAACTAAAGCAGCAAAAACCTTTGTCATGGAAAAATTTTCTAGTGACATTACAATGATCTGGAAAAGAAACACAAGCCACTATCCATCACTGTCAAAAGATAGTGCATCTGTACATAACGTTCTTGCCACTCTGGCTGCATCACGCTGGGAGTTTGCTCTTTTTACCTACCGCTACGCTACTCCACCCTTGGCGGAATGAGCTTGATTTTGACAATCACCCAATACGCATTTTCATTGGTTGCAGCTGGCTCTTAACTTCATCAAATCAAATTGCTCTTAGCATTTCATCTTTGATAAAAATAGAACAGGGTTGCGATAAAAATAGAAGGTAAACATGAATACCCCCCCTGGATGTGTGCAGAATCTGTAATGATTTATTACCGAAGAAAACATAGACGAACAATATTTACATAAAGTTTCAATATGACCAATTATCAGATGTTTTAGGCTATATCCCAGCACTTGACCATGGAATGTCAAAGAACATTTGTGGTTATTGCTTCATGTTGAATTACTGTATTCGTAACTGGTTTGTAAAACGACATTTCATTGGCTATAAGAAATATGATGTAAAGGGAGATAATAAGCAGCATCCAATAGGGGGCATGTCACTTGATCCACCAAGGTAAGATCCACGTAGTGATTGTAACCTTGGCTCGAGAAGATGACATACCGAGTACCCACATTTTGTCACTGAGGTTATTGTTGAGCTCAAGAAAGTAAAGCAATATTTTATCTCCCGAGAAAACTTCTCTGAATTGTCGGCAGTCTCTTTTTCAGAGGCAGTGGAAATCAGTCCATCTGGATGGGATCATCATAAACTTTATTCTGCCATCCTTTAGCATTGACACATGGCAATTGTACAATATTGCAGGGTATTTTCTCCACGAACTAAATCTAAAACTGCTTTTACTTCTAATGTTAACCAAGGTGAATGAGCCAAGGCATTTTAACTCATTACCAAACGACAACATGTAACCCTTTACCACATAATCCCTACTTTTGATGCCCCTGAGAAAGAAGCCTTGAGAAAACATTGTGGGAAAAGGAGAAAATGCTGGTAACCAGCATTTTCTCCTTTTCCCACAATGTTTTCTACCCTTCACAAAACAAATTTCAAATTTTCAGTCACTTTTATCTTGTAATCTGCAAATGCATTCAATTAGGACCAGTCTTAAATATTGTCGTTTGGTAATGGGTTAAGGCTTGTCCAAATCAAAAGCATTTGCAGACAACAAAATTAAAGAGGCTGAAAATTCAAAATTTGTCTTGTGAAGAGTAGAAAACATTGTGGGAAAAGGAGAAATTGCTGGTTACCAGCATTTTCTCCTTTTTGCACAAAGTTTTCTTAAGGCTTCTTTCTCAGGGTCGACAAAAGTAGGAATTGTGTGGTAATGGGTTGAACACCTGACTAAACTATATTGCGCCATATACGGGGTCCGTAGTTTGACTCCTAGCACCCATAGACTATGTAGTATGATAAAGGGATTTAACTCTATTCAGCCTGTTACTTGACCCCCACCCACCCCCTCTACAAAAAAGCCATGTATTTTTTCTTTACAAACAGTTATTCTCCTTATTCTTTCGACAATTGAAAGCTAAAACATTCTTCTACCAGATAGAGACAACTGATGTCAATTGCTAGTGCAGTATGGCTGCTGCAGTCTCTAGAATTTGTGAACTCCTCCAAAAATCTGGGCCATTGACAAGAGTTCGTACATCCAACTTTCAAGATATGAAACACAGTTTTAGTGGCAAACACCCATTAACCCATTACCACGCAATGACGAATTTTAATGTCCCTGAAAGGGAAAGGCTTTTGAAAACATTGTAGGAAAAGGAGAAAATGCTGGTTACCAGCATTTTCTCCTTTTCCCACAATGTTTTCTACCCTGTCAAAGAAAAATCTTTTTGTATGAGCCACATTGAAATTATCATCAGCAAATGCTTTCAATTTGTACAGGTCAAAAATCTTGACATGTGGTAAAGGGTTAAACATGTTTCAAAATATCACTGACATCTAGTCTCTTTGCTCGGACCGGCCCTCCACTACGACCCTGAAAGGTTCCCAATCGTAAAAATGACAGGAACTGGATGCTTCGGTACATCTTCGCAATGATCGGGAACCGTTTTTGGTGTTTCTTAAACCCATCTGGAAACATTCTTAGTGTGTGGGGGCCTATTCGGAATCAAAAAAGGTTCGGAATCCAAATTTTAAAAGTTTTAATATTTGGACGCTGATTGTTGAGTTCGGGGGAGCGTTGGGACCATCGGCATCTCTTCGGGGAACCTTCAGCGATAATTCCAGACGTTCTGAAACACATCACGCATAATCCGGCAGCATTCGGCGAGGTTTCTTTTACACTGTGTCGCCCCAAGCAGTTCAGGAAAGATAACTCGCCTATATATACCTTGGCACTCACATTGCCAACATGTCGGCATTGATTCTTAAATGCTTCTGTATGTTCTGCAAGTGAACTGCAGCCATTCTGCGTGATAGGGAAACACTCCGTCAACAATCCTGGACCAATCAGCATTTTTCTGTACTGGATCCGCATGCTTCAGTAAGATTTCGGCAACCTTTCGCATAATGTTCTGTGTATCACTGGCGAATGAGCCCTGTTTGCCAAACTCCGCCCATTTTCATCCCGAAAGCTCCCCGAAATAAGCCATTTTTCATCTGCAACCCTTCGACAAGCAATCTGTGTTGTAGTGGAGGGCAGGCCACAACAAAGTCGAATCGCCTCTGAATTCGAGGATAATTTATCAACATGCAAGTTTCAAACAGCTGCCAACATCTTGTGTCACATGACAAGAAATTTCATTGGTTGATATGTACTGACAGTCATGCATTCAACCAATGATATTTTGCACAGATGCTTACATGTCCTTTTATCATGTAACACTGTTTGGATTGAAAAAATTCTTTACTTCATATGCACGACTGGCAGTATCGAATGTATGAATTCTTTGTCAATAGTGAATATGTTTGGGTCATTTTACAAATTGGAAGGACTGTAGTAGCCAGACTGCATCAGCCACTGACAAACAGTCATGTTTTTCTGGTAGACAAATAATTTAGTTATCAGTTGTCCTAAGAATAAGGAGGATACCTATTAGCGTAGAAAAGATACATTGTCTTTTTGTAACCAGGGGCGAGTAACGGGCTGCAATGTTAAATTCCTTGATTATACTCTATAGACAACGAACCCCTATGTATTGCACATGCCAATAATGCAAAATTTAGACCGCTGGATAAATCAAAGTGCTGTTAGCACTGTAATCGGTCAACCCGGAATGACTATGAGAGTAAGATCCCATATCAAAATGCCTTTTACACTGTATTAGAACCATGATAATAGATTAAGAAATCTATTATTATTCTTGCAAAAGACAATGTGGAAATTATCATAATTTAGTAAAGAATTGGTTAACTGATTGGCTATTTTGTTTTTAGCTGCTATGTAACCGTCAACTCTTCACTAATCAACAAAATTTTAGACTTGTCAAAATGGAAAGCAGTACAAAGCAACAAAGGTTATGCTTAGCCTTCTAAAGAAAAAGATATAGAAAAAATACATGCTCCTAGACTGATTTAAGTCAACCAAATGACAAAATTTTAGTATGAACTCTCATGTGAACAAAATGCTGTTAAAAAAAGACATAAAGCTGGTTACAAGTATTTTCTCTCTTTCCAAATATATTTTCAAAGTCCAACAGGTTTGTAATTTTACACTTGTCCAATTTTAATAATCATCCATCTGAAAATGTGGACTCTAGAGTGGTCACAATGTATAAAGACCGGATGACAGATGATACAGGATACAAAACTTTGTGCTCAGGTGAGCTAAAAAATGCTGATTATTAGCATTTTCTCCTTTTCCAACAATGTTTTGAAAGGCCTATATTCTCAGGGTTGTTAAAACTCGGGGTTCTTTGGTAAGAAATAATCACATTAGTTTACAGAAGCTTGTGACTTGGAAATAGAATGAAAACAATGTTAATCAGTGAGAAAGGAATGCTAGCACAATGATTTGGTAACTCCTAACTTATTCCATTACTCTGTAGATTATTTTCAGACCTGTTAAAAACCATAGCAAGTTATACATGATAGAGAAACATTTGATGTATGTATCCTTTTTGAATTTAATGGAAAACATGACAAAACAAGCAATTGCAATGATTTGAAGCTGTTGCTTCTTTTCACAATAGTTCTTTCAAAAAGAGTAAGGTTAGGCAATGGCAAAAAAAGTTTTACTTTCAGAGTAAATTGGATTCATAGCCCACACATTCCTTGCCAGCAACCGGAGCTGGCCAATCTTTTTGAAAGTAGGCTAGCTGATAGATGAAGGATACAGCCCTTTCTTGGGTGACAAAAGTTCAGACTGTTCCAAATTCAAACTATCTGCAGAAAACAATTTAATCATTGCTCAAATAAAAGGATTTGTTTTTTTAAATGGTAGAAAATCATTGTTGGTACAGGATAAAATGCTCTTTACCTGCATTTTCTCCTTTTTCCACAAAATATTCAAAAAGCCTCAACTGAAGGGATGTTAAATCTATGAAATGTGTGGTAAAGGGACAGTGGAGTAGAAAATTAAATTTCACACTCAAGTGCTCCTTCACAGTGTATCATCAAAGTTGAATGTCGACTTTTTATTACAGCAAAAAAAGAGCTACTGTATATGTAATAATACTGAAATCTGTTTCTATTTCAATAAAAGGTTGACAGTTAAACTTCATGCGTCATTTGTAAAGTATGCTACATCCTTTTTATGAATAAATTTACTTTCATACCATTAAGAATTATTGCCTGTTACCCTTTTACCTCTTTTCTGCATTTTCATACATCTGAATATGCCAGTAAAAATTTAACGGGAAAAAAAAAATCATTTACCCCATGAAGATATGCTGACAATTTGTATTGCTCTTCTATATGATGTAATGCAAAATTGGACAGAATTAAATTTGCAGTCTTATCTTGAATTTATTATGCCCGACATTTTGCAAGCAATATGTATCTAACTGCCTTTAAATTGCAAAATCTTACAAGGTTTTATTTACCGACAGAAAATACATATATTTCCTATGTTTAATAGTTTCACTCTGTACAATAAAGTAAATAAAAGCACTGAGAGTACTGATAGACTGGTGAATGTAGGATAAGTGGCCTTGGTAAAGACGGACTATGGTTTGTGTAAACAAAATTGGAGAAAAATGGTTTAATATGTTTATCAAGTTTGATGTTAAGTTAAACAAGTTAAGTTGAATGTGGTTCATTCCACTCACTAAACCTGATCCTGTATAGTCAAATCTAATCTGAAAATAGGAAATGCCACGAAAAAATTCTGTTTGTTGATCTTTTATAGAAAAAAGCAAATGAATTACATAAATCCGTTTGATGATATTGCATTTGATTACTTACTAGAGTTCACTTTGATGATGAACTTTCCATGTGTTTTCACTTTCTTACTGGTTAAATGAACACATAGCTACATAAAGGATACAACATCCCTGAAAAACACAGAAGTAAACATCTTTGTACAGTGTTTCTGCCAGATGAGCATTTTGTATTTTTGATTCTAGGATTTGTCAACAAAGCAAAATAAAGGAGTGTTTTTTCTTATCCAACAAAACTACTATGTATTCCAAACAATAGCTTATAATTCACATGGTGACTGAACAAAAACAAGGGGGCAAAAGAGGGCTTGCAAATATTCAAGATTTTGTTGGCCATGATCATTGAAATCGAGAGAGTTAATATCACAGTGTCCTGCATTTGGAATCAATTTTATTTACACGATGTCTGTGTGCAAAACAGTTATACCCCACTACTGCCACATTGATACAGGAAGTGGCACAGTTCATAAAGTGGTATCAAAACATGCATTCCACTACCACTTTTTCTCAGTCGACTTTGATGCTTACTACCTTCCCCAGAATATGTGAATAAAATGTTGGAGTCACAAGTTGAGCCACATATGATAATTTTTGAGACATGTTAATTTTTTTTTTGCAAATGGCTCAAGTGGCAAATGGCAGCACAGGCCCTAAATCATCTGGTGGTCACTGTGACCTTGATCTTTCATGGATTAACCTTAAAATCAAAAGGGATCATTTACACTCCAAGATGAGTATCTATACAAAATTTGAAGGTCCTAGGCCAATTCTGTGTGTAGTTATCATCTGGACAAGGTTTAGTCTATATATCATAAAGTTGAAAGCCACTGTGACTCTGGCCTTTGATGGATTAATCTCAAAATCAATTGGGATCATCTACACTTGGAGATAAATGTCTGTATTAAATTTGATGAACTTAGGTCAATTCTTTGTCTAGTTATCATCCAGACAAGGTTTGGTCTATATATCAACATGTTGACGATCGCTGTGACTTTGACATTTGACTGATTGACCTAAACATTGATGAGATTCTTCTACACTGTAAGACAAATGTCTGTGCCAAATTTGACAAAATTATGTCAATTCTGTGTCTAGTTATCATCCGGACAAGATTTGGTCTATATATCAATATTTTGACAGTCACCGTGACCTTGACATTTGAGGGATTGATCTCAAAATCAATGGGGATCATCTACACTTTGAGACCCATGTCTGTGCCAAATTCAACAAACCTAGGTCAATTCTGTATTTAGTTATCATCTGGACAAGGTTTGGTCTACATATCAACATTTTCAAGATCACTGTGACCTTGACATTTGACCGATTGACAAGTTGAAGGCCATTGTGACTTTGACCTTTGATGGATTAATCTTCAAATCAATAGGGATCATTCACACTCTGAGATGAATATCTGTGCAGAATTTACAGAACCTATGTCAATTCTGAGTCTAGTTATCATCTAGACAAGGTTTGGTTTATATATCATTAAGTTTATGCCCACTATGTCCTAGACCTTTGATGAATTAATCTCAAAATCAATAGGAATCATCTGCACTCCAAGACAAATGTCTCTGCCAAATTTGACAAACCTAGATAAATTCTGTGTCTAGTTATCATCCGGACAAGGTTTGCTTTATATATCAACATGTTGACAGTCGCTGTGACCTTGGCATTTGGACGACTGACCTCAAAATTGATAGGGATCATTTACACTCTGAGATGCATGTCTGTGCCAAATTTGACCAACCTAGGTTAATTCTGTATCTAGTTATTATCCGGACAAGGTAAGGTATACCGACCAACTGACAGATCGACTGACATTTGCTAAGCAATATACCCCCATGGGGGCATATTAATTACCAACAAATATCAGCCTGTACTGGACAGAAAAGATTTCAAAGTCACATAATTGCTACCAACTTGTTCGTTTCAGACATATTTACGCAAGTAATGCTCTAACTAGGCCTGTATGGAATAACTGAAAAATAAATGTCAATTTATTGTTTCTTTCGATTATTTATTTATGATTTAAATACACAGTGCATGTATTTTAGATGCTCTCCAAAATATAACGGCAAACAAACTGAATACAAAAAAAAAAACCCCAGGAATGATTAGCAGACTTCTTTCTGTTCCTTCCATGAGTACTCCCTCACTCCTCCAAAACCTAGAAGAAATGAAAAATCAACTGTGTCTTGTTAGACGAATGAATACAGTTCCAGTCCCTTGTGAGCAGGGCCTAATAGGGAAAGGGAAACATTCTAAAACATGAAGTTAAAGGCAAACTAAAGCAGTATTTAGTTTGATATGTGTGGATATCCTTTTAATATTACAGACACCAAGAAATTTGTTGGTCCATCCATCCTAGCTGGTGGAATTGGCAGCAGTCTAACATAAAGGTTCACAGGACTGACTGACAAAATTAAACAGTAGTTGTAGCCCTAATGAGTGAATGTACATGCGGTAATAAACTTTATGACAAATCAGTAAAAGCTCTCCAGTTTAAACCGAGAGTTCTTTACTTGTGTGATTGAAAGCATTAGCATTGCAGTGAGTTTATGTGTCTGCATAAAACAGAATAATACTTGTCTATCACCATGATCACAATAACCTGACTGTCTATGATTTATCAGTTTCCATCGACCAATTGCATCGACCCATGCAAATTGTTAAATTTTGCTAACTCCCCCGCCCCTACCTTCAGTTTGAATGTGTCTGCTCCGATGCTATTTTTGTTACTGGTCTTCGCATGAAGGCACCCCACCTCCTCCCCTGTTCTTTTGTTTAACTCTCTCTTTTTCCCTCATTATGGTGTGGACAATCATGCAATTTTTGCAGGCTTTTTGTTTTAGTATAGGATATTGTGCACAACAAATTTCGTTTTTGCCTGTTTTGAGATTTTAATACTACAATTTATTGAAAATGTTTCCAAAAAATGAAACACTGGAGATTCTACTGGCTACTATATCTGTACAAGATTCTTGAGAGATCTTAAACTAGACACAAACAATATTTATCAAAATGAGGGACATGTGTAGCTGTTTTTTACAGCTTAGAAACTGGTGTATCATTAATGAAAATGTGATAATGATGTAAATCCACTTATTTGGTGTAAAATGGCCAAGTTTCAAAGTGACGTGCTACCTTTAATAGCAATTAAATAAAATGCTGAAATAGTTTTAAAAAACTTACATGACATGAAAAATTGATTGCTGCAAAAAGAAAACCACAGAAAACCATGATACAACAAAATGTTAAATAGACATTGTCTGATCAGAGGCACTTCAGACTGTCTTTTTAGCTCTGAAAGTGAATTTAAGAAGTAAATTTACATTAATATCAATATGAAACAATTTATGGAAGCTAAAATCTCTAATACCAAGGTAATAACTTCCAGGAACTTATGAAATAGGAAAAGTAATGGGGAGACTGTAGAAGGGCAATGACCATGACCTTCGGAGGCTGTTCTCTTGTGGAAACCTAAGAAATACATAGTTTGATAGAATAAGATATTGAATAACATAGGATGAGATAAGGTGTGGGTTAGGTCTTGTCTTACAGTGATAGTGCTGGACCAAGTGCTTAAGTAGCTGATGCATTTCCTCTTCATCACACAATGGCAATCTCTGTCACTTATTTATATTGGTGCTTAAAATCCCTTCAGTTAGTTTGTATACTTTGTTACATATTGGACTCTTGTGCATATTAAAAATGGACTCCAATCTAGCTGTTGATATACAGTTGACAGTCTCCAAGAAATTTATTTCCGTTTTACTCATAAAAGGGACACAATGTCATCATTTTACTGAATGGAATGGGGTACACCAATCCCCCCCCCCCCCCCCCCCCAATATTTGAAAATTTTTAGATGCAGCACTGCTTGCCATAGAGCAGAAATATAGGAAAACCAATCAAATTGTTATTTCTGTTGCAGAAAAACATCAGTTAAAAGTTTTTTTTTTTTAAAAAGAAACTATTATTGTGGTATTGCAATAGTTTCAGAACTATTGCAATAATATTGCAACTGGGATATTACTATCACAAAGCTTTCTAGATTTTTTGACCGCGCATACCATAATAAAAGTACTGTAATGTAGTAATATTTCTGGTACTTGGTATTTGCATTGGTTTCTTGCTGCATATTAAGTTTTGACATGGCGCACTTAGCCGCAAGGCAGAGCACAGTATCAGATTTTCTAATTCAACTAAAACCAAATATAATCTCAAGAAAGTTATTACAACATGAAATAATATATATTCTTATATTTACCTGGGCCCTGCATGGCTAAATGGTTAAGTGTGAATTTGTAACTTGGAGGCCCTTGGTTTGATCCTTACTCTATGGACAGGGTTTCTTATGGGCATGTCCATCAGCAAGAGTCTTTACAGCCCTAGCCCAGTACTAGTAAAACCATGGATATACATGAAATGTAAAGTGTCACCTTTATATGACTGAAATAATGTTTAAAGTGGACCAAGCACCATTTAATAGATCAATGTGTTTATTCTACACTGGATGACAAAATTACAGACTAGCCCAAAACTGAGAGAATTACAGATAACAGGCTATTTGTAACTTAAATGGCGATAGAGAATGGAACATCGTGTAGAAAAGGAGAAAAACAACATTTTCTCTCATTTCCACAATGTTTCTAAAAGCTTCCTTCATCAGGGTTGTAAAAACACAGAATCATAGCTTGTTGCATTACAAAGTTTTTTAGTAGCCTACTGCAATTCTGTTTCATGAGGAAACAAGTTAACCCATTACCACACAATCCCTACTTTTGACACCCCTGAGAAAGAAGCCTTTTGAAAACACTGTGGGAAAAGGAGAAAATGCTGGTAACCAGCATTTTCTCCTTTTCCCACAGTGTTTTCTACCCTTCCCAGAACAAATTTCAATTTTTCAGTCTCCTTTATTTTGTCGTCTGCAAATGCTTTCAATTTGGACCAGTCTAAAATTTTCTTGTGTGGTAAAGAGTTAACCATTTTACCAGCAACACAATCCCAAGTTTCAACAACCCTGTAGAAAATTATTTTTGAAAAAGAAGAAAATACTGGTAACTGGCATTTTCTCTTTTTCCTACAATGTTTTCTGCACATTTGATGTCTAATCTGCAAATGTTTTCAATTCACAAAAATCTGCAAATATGTTGTTTGATTTAAATGTCACCCACACTATCAATTAACACTGCTAAGATCAGTTGACAATACTGCTGGAGATTTAATGACATAAATGCAATTCCCTGGAAGGAAAAAAATCTATTTGCAGGATTCCATTAAGAAAGTTAATTTACTAACATCAGACTAAATATCACTGGAAATGTTTTAAATTCTTTTGTCATGCCACTGTTTATAAGGTAATGGTTGGTTCTCCTTGCAAGCTTTTACTGGACTATTATTGAACGAGTAACAAGAAGGCCATGATAGTCCTTCCTGTATCACTGCCCTGGCTAATAAGTTAAGCTCTGTTACAACACATTTTTCAATAAACCTGCAAAATGTAATAAGTATTACAAAATGTAATGTAATAAAAAGTTATGCAACACATTTTGTAATAAACTTGCAAAATGTAATAACTATTACAAAATGTGTTGTGATTACATGAAATGTAATAAAAAGTTATGCAACATGTTTTGTAATAAACTTGCAAAATGTAATAATCGTTGTTCCCTGGGCCCCAGTTCTAAGATGTTGAATAGAAGGACAGACTTCTTTTAACTTTAATAGATTAAGGTTTTGTCATATGCTTAACAACTTTGATAACATTAAAAACACTTTGAACATTTATTTTCTTTCATTATCGTGTATACTAGCTATGACTGATTTAAGAATATCTAATATCATCATTTAGAATTACTACAAAATATGTTGCAATTATATGAATTGTTATAAATGTTTTCACGATGCATATTGTAATAAACTTGCAATTTGTAATAATTGTTTATCCCATAACCTCACTTCTAAAATTTTTGTATTGAAAGACAGAGACTTTAATTGATTAAGGATTTGTCATAAACTTATAAACTTCGATCACATTTACACACGCTGATTTTTTTTCATTCATTATCATATTAAGTAGTTGCATGTATGATCAAAACAAGACAATCTCCTGATCAAAACAAGACAATCTTCTATCAGTGATGATTTAGAATTATTACAAAATGCATTGCAATTCCATAAGTTGTTATAAATGTTTTCATGACACATTTTGTAATAAACCTGCAATTTGTAATAATCTTTTATCCCAGGACCCCAGTTCTAAAATTTTTGATAAAAAGACAAAAAACTGATTGATTGAGGATTTGTCATCGCTGGTATACATGATTTAGTTTATTACAATATGTGTCGCGAAAACATTTATAACAATTCATATAAATGCAACATATTTTGTAATAATTCTAAATGATGAAATTAGATATTCTTAATTCGATCATAGCTAGTACACATGATAATGGAAGAAAATAAATGTTCCAGGCATTTTGATGTGATTGAAGTTATTAAGCATATGACAAAACCTTAATCTATTAAAGTTAAAAGAAGTCTGTCTTTCTATTCAACATCTTAGATCTGGAGCCCAGGGAACAAAGATTATTACATTTTGCAAGTTTATTACAAAACATGTTGCATAACTTTTTATTACATTTCATGTAATCACAACACATTTTGTAATACTTATTACATTTTGCAGGTTTATTACAAAATGCATTGTTACAAAGCTCTACAAGCCGAATATTACAATACTTGGCAAACTGGTTTTGAACTAGAAGATATACAGAATCTTCTCTTTAAATCCTACAAGGAAGTTATGGGTGTCAAGGGTGTTGACTGTTGTCTTGGAATGTTAAAGGAGATAGAACTGTCATTTTAATTATGTTCAGTTGGAAAAGTAACTCCCCTTAATTGGGAGAGTGGGTTAAATTGGCCCATGAAATAAGTCCTATCTTTAAGTGTTTTTTTAATGGTTTGATCCCCATTTGTTGTCCATAAAGGGAGCATATGTGGAAATGTTTCCATGTCTAAGATTACTCCTGTATAGTCTTGCAAAGGAGTAAATGTCTTCTATAATGAGGTATATGTTTTGTACCTGTTCAAAAATGTTTGTCCATTTAAAGAAAATCCCTTTACTTTTTAGATGGAAGGCAGATATCATCCTTCATTTTTCAAACTTTTCTAGAATAGACAATGCAACAGTCTACATTTCTGGCCTGTGGGATCAAGTCAAGTTGCATTTGGTCTTACAAAGTCTGTAACAAAGAAATAAATCAACAAATGCAAAGCAGAAATACAAGGACCAGGCACCATTTGAACCTAGAATGTCAGGGCCAAAGGCCAGTACCATAACCACTGTGCTAAAGAGAATCATCCTTAACACTTTACTCCATAGATACTCATTTCTACGCATTGCTTGTAGGAGCCTCTGGAAAACATTGTGGCAAAAGGTGAAATTGCTCATGACGAGCAATTTCACCTTTTGTCACAATGTTTTCTATGCTATCAAAAAGGTGTCATATACACATAAGAAACGGCTTCATCCTTGCTGTTATTTAGGGTCAATTAGAGATACCATAGAAATGCCTTATGGGGTAAAGGGTTAATGCAGTTGTTAGGTATTTATTTAGACCAGGACAAAGCCATGTATTTGGTAAAAGTCTCCCATAACACACCCCGTCTTAAAGGTCCTCATTTATTGATGACTCAAAACCTTATTATGCAGAAAGTCGTGTCTTTTTTGACAACAAATGGTATTAATGGTTCAATTGCCAATCCATCTTACAAATACAGTCAGTAACTCAGAAACAAATGAACAAATTCACAGCAGAAATACAGACACTGGGCAAGCTTAAAACCTAGAACACCTGCACAAAAGGCCAACAACATAATCAAAGAACTATAGAGAATTCTCTCTAACACAGGTACTTTTAAACCTGGATGAAGCCATGCATTAAGGAGTGGTCTCCATAACGGTGGAAAAAAGTGCATATTGGATGAGACAGAGGGTCAAATCATGAGTGGTTTATTTGTCGGGTCTGTCTATGATAAAGTAGAAAACAATGTGGTAGAAGGAGCAAATTGTGATTACCAACATTTTACAAAGGTTTCTTAACGTCTTTAACTCTGGACTATTTGGCAGAGGGTTAAAAAATTCTTTTACTGAAATGCAACAATAGTATTAACTATTTACTAAACTTGCATAGTTAAGTAGTCCTAATAAATTTATCAGTAAAAAACATGTATATTGGCAATGATAATCTTCCTTTACCAACCAGTAAGTGCACTAAATGTCTCAAGTTATCAATGGGCTTTATTACATTCAGTTATTAATCTTTGTAAAGCTTCTGCAATATAAGGGAGATTACTCTGTTTTCAGTACCACAGATCATCTCTGAATCTTGTAGTCTTTGATTTTAGTCTATCAAAAATTGCCTCAAAATTCAATATTTTTACACCCCTGCTTAGGAAAACCATTAAAATTGTTAAGGGAAAGGAGGGATTACTAATCATAAATAACTGTTTGTTGTCTTTATTACAACAAAAAATTGTTGTTTTTTTTTAATCCTTTCTCGCATGCCATATTATGCCTACCATAGTTATCTCTTTGGCTTGTATTTATAGTACTAAAACTAAAATCAGGTGTACAATTATAGCTTAAATGTCACTTTAATTTGAAAAAATAAAACAAAAATTATCTTTTCTCAGGATTGGTGATACTCATTGCAATAGGATTCTTTCGTTTCTCACCGCAAACCATTGTTTCAACAATAGTTATATGGGAAAGCAGCTAGTGGCTTGAAAACAATATTGTGCAGAGAACTGGTTAAAAAAAATCCTCCAGGAAAGTATGGATAGGTGCACTGGCTGCATTGATATAACTGATTTAATGTTGATAATGGAGTGAAACACCATACAAGCAATAGACTAGTCTAATTTCAAAGCATTAAAAGCATTTTATTTCTTCTTTTCCCAAAATGTTTGAGAGAAATTTTTTAGACTTTTCCAAATTGAAAACACTTACAGACATCAACTTAAATACCTTTCAAATAACAAAATCAAATCACAAAGAGAATAGAATATGATGGTAACAAGCATTTTCTTCTTTCCCCACAATTTTTCAAAAGCTTTTTTTCAAAGGGTTGTTAAAAGTCAGGACTGTGTGGTAAAGAGTTAACATCATTTCAGTTCAGTGTTTCAGCCAGCTTTGACAAAAAAGGGGCCAGTTGGCCCCCTGAAATCCTAAACAGGGGCCAATCATCTTGAGCAAGGGGGCAGTAGGTGGAGGGGGGTGGGGAGTGTATTCTTTCAATATTAGACTGAATACATGTCTATAACATTTTTTTAAATACCTTAGGAAATAAAGATTTTCCTTCCGTTCAAATTTGTCCATTTCTGTGGAGCTGTGCTGAAGTCAAACAACTCAAAATTTGTTTGTTTGGTTTTTTTTTGTCGTTGGTCCCTTTGATACATCGCCAGATTAGTCAGGCTTTGACCACCTAAAGTTTGCGATGCTGTTACTTTTGCTATTTTTCCAGAATTTGATGGCCCTGCCTCTTCACTTTCACGTGGGCATGTGAAAAAGTTGGTTATTCTTCTTTTAATTTTTCCGCCGGTCGTTTCGTAGTTCGTCATGAAAACGTTACTAAAGAGAGATTACCCACTCTTTGTAGCTTTTTCTCAATTTACAAATGTTTGATGTAAGAGGCGAGGAACCAGTACCAAAAAATTATGACTTGTTTTGCGCATTCTATAGTGTATGTAGTACTACAGGGTTAAAAACACTAAGCCAGTCACGATTTCGTTACATTATTTTTTGTATGCAATGCAGTTTCGTCCCATACATTTTTGCACCTTGGCGCGGTCGTATACGGACAACTTGATTTTTGGGGGCCTAATATGATTTTTAAGCGCCAGATCTGGCGTGCCATATTTGGAAATGTGTGGGAATCCTAATTTATTTGCGGGAATCCCGCAAGGGCGCATCCTGGCTGAAACACTGTGAGTTATATTGTACCTTTGCTCATCTATGCTTCCCTGAAGTTTTTTGTATCAGAACTTTCAGTAGTCTTGCTTAGACACTTGCTGCTTTCTTGCATAACCATGGTTGAAACAGTGATCAGCAGTTAGAGAGGAATTAATCTCCTTGCAATGACTATCGTCAGTCTCTGGAAAGAATTAAGCTGTGCTGGGAGGTTCAAACCAGTAACCCTCTGGCCTGAAGTCCAGTATGCTACTGACTGAAATACTGTTGAAAGCTGTGTAAAATACCATTCAATCAATCATTGAGCTCAAATCTAAAATCCTGCTTACGTATGATAACACTTAACCATACAATCCCTATCTTAAATGATCCAGAGAAGGAAGGCATTTTGAAAACACTGTGGTAAAAGGAGAAAGTGCTGGTAAGCAACATTTCCTCCTTTTTCCACCATGTTTTCTTCCCTTCTCTTTCAAATATGAATTCCACCCTTTAAGCAGTAATTGATTTGTTGTCTGCAATTACTTCAAGTTCAGTAAGTCCAAAATTTTGTCATTTGGAAAAAAGTTCAGTTACAAGAATTGGTAGTTTGGATTATTTTAACTATGATTGACTATGAGTAAACTTTCTCTAATATTTAATTTGGATGCGGTCATATTTCTCATATTACAACTCGATATACATCAATATCTTAACAATCTAACTTTTATTGAGGGTGATATTTGAACAGTTACAAAAAAAAACCACCTCTCCATTTGTTCACTTCACTCTTTACCAAACTATAAAATTTGGATTTTTTTTTTCCAAATTAGAAGCATTTGCTGACATGAACTTAAATGTAATTGAAATTATTTAGGTGTTGTGTTTTAAAGGGTAGAAAACATTGCAGGAAAAGGAGAAAATGCGAGTGAATAGACCTATTTTGCTTTTTCAGTGATATTTTCCAAAGCCATTTTTTCTCAGGATTGTTAACCCTTTCCCAAATAAGCCCTGGTTTATATGTTCAAGGTGTTTGAAAACACTGTGGAAATACGAGAAAATACTCATAATGAGCATTTTGTCCATTTTTCACTGTGTTTCTTCCCTTACAAATAAACTTTTCGCCATTCTGAAATGGCAAATTGTCTGCAAATTCTTTTAATTTCAGCAAACCAAAATTACCTCATCTAGTAAAGAATTAAAACCCAGGATTGTATGGTAAAGGGGTTACTCTTTACTAGACAGCAAACTTTAAGATATGTCTATACTAAAAGCAGCTTACAGACATCAACTTCAGTTTGGCTCAAATGATGGCATTTCGTGGGTGTACTTCCAAAACCTAGTATCTAACAGCTTGTTACAAGCTGTAGTTACGAGGTTTTGGAAGTACACCGACTATTTGTCTCTTTAAGGGTAGAAAATACAGGAAAAGGAGAAAATGCAGGTGTTTAGCATTTACCGTACTTCTTTTCCTCTAACCAATACGGAATCTTCATAAACAGTTAAATTCAGATATTTATTTATCAGAGTTGCACAATTTAGCTGATAACTGGTATCAACCTTATCTATTGTGACTCATTCCCTGTAAAATAAAGTTTCTTACTTGCCTAAATTCAAAGCATTTTGAAGATGAAAAATTATACATTACTCAAACTGAAAATGAGGATTTGAAAAGATAGAAAATCTTGAGGTAAGAAAGAACAATGGTTTCCAAAATTTTCTGCCTTTTCCAAAATGTTTTCAAACGACTTATTCCTAAGGATGGATCAAAACTAATAGATCTAAAGCTTCAAATGTCCAGGGCAGTTAATATCTCAGATAAGATTACATTAGTTTTAATTTTTTTATCAATGTGATCTTGCTTTACCCAGTTCACTCAAGCCCCCAATTCCAAAAACATCTGCTAAGGACAAATTTGAACTTATGCAACCGATCTGAATGAAAAGATATTGCCAAAAGCCTTGTTCCCCCAAGATTTTCAAAACTGGGGATTGTGTAGTAAAGGGATGGTACAAAGGCACAAAAATTAAAGAAACACAATATTCAATCACATTTTCATTTAAGACGGAGTACTAGTATTTTATCAGAGTTAATATCACAGATCAGACTGTTAATTCATTGCAGTCTGATCAAGATCCATATTGTCCTGAAAAACAATGATGTTGCTTTCAACATGGTCAAGCAAGGCCGATGGAAGTGGTCTGGCCTGAGCAGATTTTTGGCCAAATATGAAACATGGCTGGACCAAATTTTCGGCTGAAAATCAAATATGCTACCAGATAAAGCCAAATAACCTTTGTGTAGCAAACGGCTTTTTTTTTTGAGAACTGAAATACCATGCATGCAATTCTAAACATGAAAGAAAATACTACTAATAAATGCAAAAGTGTAGTGTGTTCTCGATTTCACTCAAAACAATGGTTCGCTATCTGCGCATGTTCCAAAGTTACAATGACTTAGAAATGCACTTTAAAAGGTATTTCTTACAAGTATCTGAATCTGGTGTTCCTAGCAGAAATACGAGACACAAATAAAATGTATTTCAACAGCCTAAGTAATGCCAAGGAAGAATGAGTACTTTTTACAGAAACAATTTAGAAGTAATTGTTCCTGCTGATTAATCATGTATCTTGTAACATTTGTTTTTGTTTGATTCTTTATGCAAAAATAAAGAGAGAAACAGAAATTATATTATGTTATGTTAAAATATGCTTATATCAAGATAAAAAGTAGGCGCAGAAAGAAGGCAACTGAAATATTTAATGCACTTCAGGAGGTTGACCCGACATGCTCCGTTGGATTTAGTACTATTTGTAGATGGGTAAAGGATTTCAATAATGGACGGCAAGAGTCTAAAAAGAAGCCCTCCTCCTGTAGGCCGGTAAAAGTTACAGACATTGATAATATCGAAATCGTTGCTCAACTTCTAAACTCTGATAGACGATTTAAATACGAGGAAATTGCTCATGAAACGGGGATAAGTAAGAGTTCCATTTATGTTATTCTGGCGCAGAATTTAGGCATGAAAAAGATTGCCGCGTGGTGGGTGCTGCATGCACTCTCAAAAACTTAAAAAGACAAACATATCCAAATTTACAGTGAATTGTTAAATATTCAGGGGAAGGTGAAATGATCGGGGACTGACAGAGACTATTACCATATTCCCCCCCCCCACCAGGGGGATAATAAGTATGAAAAATAAACTAGCACTTGTTCCAGAACAGGATAAAATCATCAAAGGGTAATCAGTCAAAAAAAGCCTGTGAATCTAAATAGAAATGTGCGAACAAAAATCCAAAGTAAAAATTTACAAAGGGCAATAATTCAAAAAAGACTGAAGATAGAGTTATTGTTCTTGTGCACTGCACTTCTCCTAAATTAGTTCTATATGTGTGTGAAGTTTAAAATTCCTAGCTTTTATACTTTTGGAGATATGCTCCGGACAAAAATCCAAAGTTAAAATTTACAAAGGGCAATAACTCCAAAAATACTGAAAACAGAGGTATGGTTGTTGTGCACTGCACTTCTCCCCAATGAGTTCTATATATGTGTGAAGTTTCAAGTTCGTAGCTTTTATACTTTGGAGATATGCTCCGGACAAAAATCCAAAGTTAAAATTTACAAAGGGCAATAACTACAAAAATACTGAAGATAGAGTTATGGTTGTTGTGCACAGCACTTCTCCTCAATGAGTTCTATATATGTGTGAAGTTTCAAGTTCCTAGCTTTTATACTTTTGGAGATATGCTCCGGACAAAAATCCAAAGTAACAAGAGCCGTCAGAGACGGGTTATGCTCCCCGAACAAGTGCTTGTCATAAAATATATGAAATTGATATAAATTTACTTCTTTTATCCTAAATTGACCTGTTCATGCTCCCCAAAAATTGAATTGAAAGGGCAATTACAGTGGATTCCACTTAATCGCAACTCTGTTTATCGGGATTTTCGGTTATTTGCAAGATTTGGTCCAGCACCGATCCATTTCCTATTTAGACAACGTAAATTTCAACGCTTAATCGGGATCCTATCAATAGAACATTTTGGTTTTTTGCAACGAAAAATTAGCAAGTTATTCGAAATTCTAGTGTTTTTAGCAATATTTCTTGGGATAAGACAGCGAAAAATTCCAATTTGTCCGGGAAAAAAAAAAAGGTTACTCAAAACGATGAAAGTCGAATTTCAGTGCATACGGAGAATCACAGATAATAACTGATGCAACTGCATACAAACGACGAGTTCGACATGATCCGTTTTCATAATTTAGTCATTAAAGATAAAAATTCTTGGCGTATTTCATGTTATTCTTTTCATTTAAGAAAGTACAATAACGTTTACAAAACACATGCAAATGGCCGACATTCTGAATATGGACCTCGTTAACTCAGTGGCTGTTTTGCAGCATTGGTGCATTAGTTTACTTCACTGGTTGCCGATTATCAAGTTCAGCTATTGGACGGTTACGTGAGATTTCGGGTACCAGGCTGTACACCCACCACCAAGAGCACTGATAAATAAAATGGTAATTTTAGTGCAGGAAAATTGGCGAAAAGATTACTGCTTGTACTTAAATCTAGTCTTGGTATAACTCGGCAAAAAATAAAACATTACATGGACTTTCTATGATCAGACTTCACACTCTGTGCAGTCTGATCTCGGTCTACGCTCCCCGTAAGCAACTGAAGAAGAATTTGGCACTTTACCTGTTACAAGAAAGACCGATCGAACTAACCTATCACCGATCAGATCATTACACACCGGGTAGAAAAAAACTTAACTGTTTGTAAGTGTCTCGTTGATAATCCAATTTGTGACAAACAATTTGACTACAGGCGTGAGATTAAGGTGTACCGAATGTAAACTGTGAAAAACACAGAAAACCGTTTCTTACTTAGGTCTGCTTTGAATGGTATGGCCTAAATTAAGGCGTTACAATAGAATCGTCTGTGCGGTAATCAGTCTATGACGTCACACAAACTTTTACCCACCCATTCAACCGAACAGGTGGCGAGTCGAGGTTTATACAGGTGCACAGTACACGATCATGTTGTGTAAGAATGTGCATGTAGTACACAAGGAGTAATTGTTAGATAACCAGAAACTGGAGATATGCGTCAAAACCTGTGTTTACAAAAAGTTTGTGTTGAATTTTATGTCAAACGAAGCATCACCATGGCCAACAGCCTGGATTGTTTCTGGTACTTTGTGCACTTGATAGGTAAATAAAGTAAGCAAACAAAAAGTTTTTAAACTTGTTTAGTTTGAATTACATATATTTAAAAAAATATGAACTTTAATCAAATAATCGGGATGCAAGATCTGAATGTCTGTCATTAGAACGAAACGATCGTCTGCATCTCTGGTTAGACTTCCGGTCTGAATAGAGCCATCAGATTATCGGGCTGACCGCTTATTCGGGATATTTTCTCTGACAAATAGGACTTGCAAATAAGCGGAATCTACTGTACTATCTTAGAGATGGCCAACACAAACTTGTAGAGGACAATAAGCCCAGTAAGCCCCCTTTAAGCCCTCTTTTCCCATAAGGCAATATTGCATCATTGAAATAAATACAAGTGGTGCGTGATTTGTGGCATTTTTTAATAATAATTCAAAGTTCAAAATTTCATAAAATTTTGAGCAGTCATGTAGTAAATATTACATAAAACGATTTTTTACATGAAGCCCCCTTTTTCCGTGATACAGCCTGAAATTGAGAAACCGGAAGAGAGGTACCTGGGCAACGTTCCAACAAGTTCAGATTTGAAATTTCACAAAATTTTGAGCACAGATGTAGAAGATACAAGTGAAAAACAATTTTTTCCATGAAGTCCCCTTTTTCCATGATGCAGCCTAAAATTGAGAAACCAGGAAAGAGGTATTTGCTTATTAATAATTGATAGATTGAAAATAACAAGGGCACATTTTGAAACTTGTAAAACAAGATATAACCATGAAGTTTCACGAAATTTTGACAAAAACTAATGAGATATCAGTAAAAATTGCAATTTTGCATTAAGGCCCCTTTTTCCCTGGCATTTTACAAGAAACCCCCTTTTTCCATGACAGAGGGTCAAATTGAAAAACACATAGATAAAGAAACAAGAGCACATGGTGAAACTTTGAAAAAACAATATAACCATGAAGTTTAATGAAATTTTGACCAAGACTGAATGAAACATTAGTAAAGATTGGAATTTTGCAAGAAGCCCCCTTTTTCCATGACAGAACGTCAACTTAAAAAATGCCTAGATTAAAAATAGCAAGGGCATATGCTGAATCTTCCCATAAAGAATATAACCATGAAGTTTCATGAAATTTTGACAAAAACTTAATGAGATACTCGTAAAAAATGCAATTTTGCATTAAGCCCCTTTTTTTCATGACACGGGGTCAAATGGAAAAACCGGGAAAGATACGTCGGTGCATTACCCTAAGGAGTTCATATATGAAGTTTTATCCAATTTGGTACAGGGGTTGTGGAGAAATGGCTTCGGATGGACGGACGGAAGGACAGACAGACAGATGGACAGACGAAGCGGCGACTATATGCTCGCCCTTCTGGGAGCATAAAAATGTACAAAGGGCAATAACCCCAAAAATACTTCAGATAGAGTTATGGTTGTTGTGCACTGCACTTCTCCTCGATGAGTTCTATATGTGTGGGAAGTTTCAAGTTCCTAGCTTTTATACTTTTAGAGATATGCTCCGGACAAAAAATTCCAGGAAAAAAGTGTACAAAGGGTAATAACTCCAAAAATACTGAAGATAGAGTTATGGTTCTTGTACACTGCACGCCTCCTTAATGAGATCTATCCACTTGTGAAGTTTGAAGATGATATCTTAAATACTTTTGGAGATATGCTCCGGACAAAAATGTGGGATGGAAGGACAGAATGACGGAAGGACGGACGGAGACTATTACCATATCCCCCGCCGCCTTTCGGCGGGGGATAAAAACACAGGCTGCTGGGATCTGATTAGGACACTATTTAAAACTTAGTAACTACAGCACCAAATGAACATTTGGATAAAATTTGATATTTAACATGTAACACACTACTACGTAGCTAATTTAGGTAGAAGAATAATTCATATTTAATAAAGTTAGTCTAATCAGTGTTATATTCATTATTGGTACTTCTGAAAAATCAGTTATCTCAGAAAAATAGCCAAAAATGCATACAAGATCACATATTTGCATATGTATCAAAGTGTTTAACTCTTTCCCACACAATCCCAACTTTTAACAACCCAAAGGAAGAAGCCTTTTTAAAACATTGAAGGAAAAGGAGAAAATGCTGGTAACCAGCATTTTTTCCTTTTCCCACAATGTTTTCTACCCTTCTCAAACCTAATTTCAATTTTTCAGTCACATTTATTTTGTCGTCTGCAAATGCTTTCAATTTGGACAGGTCCAAAATTTTATCGTTTGGTAAAGAGTTAAGTATTCTATTTAGCCTATTCAAATAAAGGAATTGGCAATAAGTCAATAAAACTTTAAAGATCCTAGCATTATCATAAATATAACAGCAAGATTTATGTGTTTTACTTATAAATGTTTGTCAATGATTCTTTATTGTCAAGACCCTATAGAAGAATGCTTTTAATATGATATAGGGAAAGGAGAAAATTAATGCTGGTAACTAACGTTTTCTCCTTTCCTATATAATATTTTCTGTCCTTCCAAAAGAAAAACATACAGCATTAGAGCCACATAGAATTTGTTGTCTGAAATTGCTTGCAATATGATTGATTCTAAAAATTTGTCTTTCGGTAAAAAGTTAAACATTCTACCAAGCAATCCCTCTTTTGTTGAATCTGTGAAAGAATTTGAAAAACGATGTGGGAAAAGGAGGAAATTCCAGTAACCAGAGTTTCCTCCTCTTGCAATGATTGTTTTCTCCACAATGAAATTCAAATTTTATCGTTTGAGTAACATTCTTTTCTTTGTCTGCAAATGCTGCAAAGGGTAAATTTCTGCCTTCTGGTAAACAGTTAAAATTTAATCATGGCATAACTGCTTATGTACCTTTCACCAATTAGATAAAAAAAACTTTATATAACCGTTTGCCTCCCTAAAAGGTTAAATTGTGGTTGAAGGAGAAATTGTGCACCATGAGTAATTTTTGCATTTGTCATTATGTCTACATTCTTTTTTAGTAAATTTTCTATTTTCCAATGCCTGTTTTGTATTTGCGATATGTGTCATACAATTGATTTGTCTAGGTATGTGTCTGTATGAAGGCCATGTTAAAACTAGGTAATGTTTGGTAAAAGGTTAATTTATAAACAGTCATCTTGTGATTTCTTGTGCTATCTTTTGGCAAAGGATATTGAAGAAAAGCAATATAACGTACTGTACTGAGATGTATATGATATCGACCGAGTATGAGGTCTTTCCAAGTATATGAACAACCTGGACACGAGTTCTATTTAAAGCGCTCTTGCCCTGGCCGTTCTCATACCAAAAAGAAAACGTACAAGGTTGATCTCTGACTTACATACCGGCCATCATCAATATTGAGCAAACAACTTATTACAATCATGTCGAAAAGTATGGACATGTTTGATGAAAATAGATCTTGAGCGTATAACATGTTCTATGGTTTTTTAACTTTTGAATATTTTTTCTTATTCATTTATCAGTATTATTTTCTCAATTAAACATTGCTGAATCATGGCTTGACCTCTGAATTTTTATTAGGATAGGTTTGTTGATGGTGCACGAGTGAGTTCATTGCTCAGTACAGGTTCAAACTGATTGAAATATTCATGGATTTCAGCTTTTGCCAGTAACACTCATGTTTTTCTACCATCTGTCCATTTGCAATAATTAATCGAGGAACTTGATCAGTAAGTGACAGTGGTTGACCTAGAAAGCAAAAATCAGGTCAATATCCACCATCGTTTAGAAAAACAAGAGCCATCAGAGACGGGTTATGCTCCCCGAACAAGTGCTTGCCATAAAATATAAGAAATTGATATAAATTCACTTCTTTTGTCTTAGAAGAACCTGTTCATGCCCCCAAAATTTGAAGTGAAAAGGCAATTACTATCGTAGAGATAGCCAACACAAACTTGTAGAGGACAATAAGCCCAATAAGCCCCCTTTAAGCCCCCTTTTCCCATAAGACAATATTGGATCATTGCAATAAATACGACGGGTGTGTGGTTTGTGGCATTTTTGAATAATAATTGAAAATTCGAAATTTCATAAAATTTTGAGCAGTCATGTATTAAAGGAAAACCTAGTGAAAAACAATTTTTTCCATGAAGTCCCCTTTTTCCGTGATGCAGCCTTAATTTGAGAAACCAGGAAAAACGTATTTGCGCATTAATAATTCATAGATTGCAAAAACAAAGGGCTCATGTTGAAATTTGTAAAACAAGATATAACCATGAAATGTTGACAAATACTGAACAAGATATTAGTAAAAATTGCAATTTTGCATTAGGGCCCCTTTTTCATTTTATAAGAAATCCCCTTTTTCCATGACAGAGGGTCAAATTGAAAAACACATAAAGAAACAAGAGCACATGGTGAAACTTTGAAAAAACAATATAACCATGAAGTTTAATGAAATTTTGACCAAAACTGAATGAAATATTAGTAAAAATTGGAGTTTTGCAAGAAGCCCCCTTTTTCCATGACAGAACGTCAACTTAAAAAATGTCAAGATTAAAAATAGCAAGGACACATGCTAAAACTTTCCATAAACAATATAACCATGATGTTTCATGATATTCTGACAAAAACTGAATGAGATATTGGTAAAAATTGTAATTTTGCATAAAGCCCCTTTTTTCCATGACACTGGGTCAAATTGAAAATCAGGGAAAAATATATCGGCGCCTTACCCTAAGGAGTTCATATATGAAGTTTCATCCAATTTGGTCCAAGGGTTGTGGAGAAATCGCTTCGGACGGACAGACGGACGGAAGGATGGGCGGACGGACAGACAAAGCGGCGACTATATGCTCGCCCTTCAGGGAGCATAAAAATCCTGAAAACTGTTTTTCCGTGAAAAAATCAGTAGACCAAAACGAAGCTCGAACTTGATCTGTGAGTCACGGTGGTTGACTTGCCCACCAAAATTCAGCTCAATATCTGCCAGCTTTTAGAAAAAAAAAGTATGGAAAACTGATTGGCCAGACTGATGGACAGACAGACGGAGTGCAAACCTAAATTCCCCTCTGGCTTTGCCAGTAGGGGACGAATTACCAATACATCTTTTGTGCAAACCAAATCATTTTACCTGTTCTGATACTTTACAGTGTTAAAACTGAATCAATTTATGAGCTGAAAACTATTTGGATTGTTCTATAATAAAAAGATATCATGTGATTAAAGTCAAGGACATGATTGTGTTCCTTTAATTTCTATAGCAGTGTATTTAGGGCCAATTTGTAGTAACAAGTAGAAATTTTTGCGAATTCGCGAATTTTAAATATTTGTTAACTTTTATGTTCGCTTATTTTACAACAGGTATACCAACAAATGATGAATGTCTTGAATTGCAAACATTTCCATACACAAATGTCCTTAATTGGTAATTTGCAATTTTTTCAACATGCGTATATATCCATGTATACAGTGACTTGAAAATATTGCCATATTATTCTAGTTGTTTGTAAAACTGAATGTAATGAAGGATTTCAGACATTGGGATAAATGGTTTTCAGCATGTTGGTCTAGGTGCCACTTAAATTGTTTGCACTTCCTGTATATTTTTCTTCATTCTAAGTATTTATTTTGGATCTTGAACTTGACTAAGGAAAAGAAATATCCAAGTCATGATATTTTACACTTCTTGCAAAAGAATTTTGAATATATACATCTTGACCTGTTTTCCTGTAGTTAATTTGCAATCAAAATTTTTTTCTCTCCACTAAAAGAGAAAAGCAGTTCAGTACTTGATTCCTTTCAAAACAACATTCTTTACACCTACCTATGATTAAAGCATTTCTAAATAGGAAATTAAACAAATAATGAGATTTATCTTTGAAAGATAAGAAATCCGAGTGAAAAAAAAGAGAATACTTGATATCAGGTTTTTCTCCTTTGTCCATGGTGTTTTCAGAAGCTTTCAAGGGTTGTCCAAATAATATAATGTGGTTGTGTGGTAAAGGATTAAAGCCACAGGCCATCAAGAAGTTACTGATTGCTAGATATCATAATAACTAATGTTTCAGTTATGCTGCAGCACAAGTCTACAGAAAAATTCAATGCTGATTATAGCTGACACAATGATCATCATAAATCTGTCAAACCTCCAACAGGGACTAAAAGAAGAGGAGAAGACAAAAAAGCACACCAGTTGTCTGTGATTACTTAGCAGATACCATTACTCTTAATTTCTGTCAGGTCCCTAAATCACATTGCTGGAATACAATAGAGTTATATCAGTATCTCTCCTTGTCTGTTGCACGACAATCAATAGTCTACATTACTCTCATTCCAGGAAACTCATTGTTTACCAAATACTTCCATACAGTGGCCATTTCAGTCACGGCTAGCGATGTTGCCTCCCTTGGTATTTCAAGGCTTTTGTTCAAACAACTAAATTTTAGAATGATCCAAAGTCATTTGCAGATAAAAATCTAAACATGGTTCAAATGACAGAATTTGATATTTATGGGGTAGAAAATATTGTGCGAAAAGGAGAGAACGCTAGTTACCAATATTTTCTCCATTTCCCACAAGGTCTTCGAAAGCCTTTTTTTGTTATAAGGTCATTAAAAATCAGGATAGTGTGGTAAAGAGTTAAATCTATACCAGGGCACAATACTTTTGACTTGTTTTATAAATCTGAAAACATATGCAGACAAGTTATGGACAATTTATAAGTTGGCCCAATAATCAAATCAAATCTTTGATGTAAACTGAATGTGAGAAGTCTGAGACCTCAGAAGCATCTAGCAGCTTTTAACTCTTTACCACATGAGCAAATTTTAGACCAGTCCAAATTGAAAGTATTTGCAGACGACAAAATAAAGGTGACTGAAAAATTGAAATTTGGTCTGGAAAGGGTAGAAAACACTGTGGGAAAAGGAGAAAATGCTGGTTACCAGCATTTTCTCCTTTTCCCACAGTGTTTTCAAAAGGCTTCTTTCTCAGGGGCGTCGAAAGTAGGGATTGAGTGGTAATGGGTTAATGTAAATATAAAATGTACCACAACAAGGAAGATGATAAACAAGACAGTTTCTTCTTAACAAGGTGTGATTGAATGCAATGTAAAACTGTTTCATTTTGGACAAGACAAATACGGAATAGAAGTAGGGCCATAGCCTACGAATCTGTTGAATTTAAACACGAGTATCGACCATCATACTATTGCGTTATCATCATCATGCTATCATATCATTACCATCGCACTATTGCGCTATCATCATCATACTATCACGTTATCGTCATTGTACTATCATCATCACACTGTTGCATTATTGTCTTTGTACTATCGTTGTATCATCATTGTAATATCATGGTATCATCATTGAAGTATGGCATTATCGCCATCGTACTATTGCCTTCCGCTGCGTATGCTCATAGAGAAATTTCTCCTCCATGCGTCAACGTACTATCGCCTTCCGCTGCATATGCTCAGAGAAAAATCCATGCGATAAGATGGATTCAGAGTCGGACAATGAAGACTGCATAAATATTATGTATTTTGATTATTTAGGCAATTAATAACTTTTTGAGAAGCTTTATGAGGTATTTACTGTTTGTTTTCTTTTACTATATAGATCTAGTCTTATGATATGTCCTGACGATCTTACTTGTAAAAGTATGCACACCGCTGTAGTGCAATGATGATAACATGATAGCATGATGATAACGAAATAATATGATGACGTAACACAATCTAGCACAATGACAGTAACAGTCGATAGTGCGAAGAAGATAACACAATTTTACGATGGTGTTAATAGGACAGTAGGATAGTGATAATGCAATAGTATGATGGTGATACTCACATTTACACACTGATCAACGTGAGCCGCGGACACCATGTGTTCTCGGTACACCAGATCGAATTTTCCATGGAAGAAACGGAGGTGGTGTAAGTATTTTCATTTTTATGGACCTGATTAACCTAGATAGAAATGTTGATTTACTGCAATGTCAAGACTAATGATTGATCTGTTTACACACATACTAGGGAATGATAATACCATCATATAAGCGAGCTGTGGCTTTATGAGCAACTGGGGTCTTATTGTTTTGAAGTTTGTTGCCGATTTTCGGACAAAATCCCCTAACCATTGTTCATTTTACAGGTTTGTATGATAAGATAAATATATTCCCTAAATGAACACAAAATTTCACTTAAAAATGTCCATCCAAAGCGAAGATATACGTTTTTGAATGGACCTGGGTAGAGGAAAATATGCTAACAAGACACCATTTTCATTTTCAGAGTATGTACATGGACACCAGATCAGAAAAAGCTTGTGGTAACTGGACACCAACCTTTAAATCATCAATATTTCTGCCTGAAACTCGATACATGGGCTGTATACGAAGACAATTTTTGTAAACATTATGTCACTAAGGTCCATTACCTGATAAAGAGCATGTTCAACGCAATTTCATTACTTGTAGCATTTGCTTTTTTGAAATATTTGCAATGTTACGGCAATTTACGAAGTAGACCTACGATGCTTGATCACAATTGACTGGTCATTGCCTCCAATGTTGGTGCAAGACATGTTCTTTTTTTACAGCGTTTCAGTTTTATGAATGGCGTATTAACCCATTACCACGCAATCACAAGCTTTAATGTCCCTGGGAAAGATGGCTTCGAAAAACATTGTCTATAAAGAAAAACCCCTATTAACTAATACAGTGTACATTATTTACCACATTTGGCCTGATTCTTTGTTTAAGTAATTTTCAAATCCGCTTGGCCAACTGCCAGCTGGCTCTTAGAATGGCGTTCTACCCTTCGCACATTTGCATGCGTGCGTTTGTTCGTCTACGCCTTTATTATTAAAATCTTTATTTAATTGACTTCTCCTCAGAAACCACCAAGTGGAAATCAACAAAATTCAACGTGGATGATTCCATAAATTTCTTTCGAGATACTTCGATCCTTTAAAAAAAGATGGCTTATGTGGAAGGTGCTTATTTTCCGTGTACGGCGCGTTGTGAAAATTGTAAAATTTGTCCTCTCTAAAGAACTCAATCACGAGATTGGCATTGGGTAGCTTTCTGTCACATTCCTTCAATAAATTTTGATCTGCTGAAAAACATGGCTTTTGTTGGTGGGACTTATTTTCTCTTTGTGTCATAAAGCCGAAGTACTTGCAGCTCTTTAAATAAATTCATTGATAATACATGTATGTAGATCTACATGTATTTCATAACACAGATGATCACTGATAATGTTTCATTTTATCCAATATGCTGGGTGATCATGACATGAGATATTAATCTTTATTGTTACAAACTTACATAGTTCTTGGAAATGCAGCATTAGTGCTCAGAAAGTTACAGTTCAACCTATATTACCAAAGGGACGGTCAAAAGAGCTTGCCAAAGGCTGGTGCTTGCTTGATACAGATGAATATCTGTGCATTGCTATTTGTCGGGAACTGTATGTATGCTTGTTTATTCAGGTTGCTTGCTTAATACAGGTGGCCAACATGCCAGGTTTTACTGTATTTCGTGTGGCTGAAATTTATTGGAGAGGTCATCAGAGTTCAAATTGCACACTGCCACAGAATTTGCTGTCTAATTCTATTTCTTCGAGCGTAATTGTTCTGATACACAGTCTGTTTCGTCATGGTTTTGTAAATAAAGCGAAATAAAAAAACCGAAACAGGAAATAGACGTAGTTTATTTTTTAAAAATGACGAATTTCAGAAAATATTTAATTTAGTAATTTGCCATGGCTGCAATTAACCTCTCTAATAATTTCCTAGCACTACGTACAATAGTATTTCTGAGCGCTAATGCTGCATTTCCAAGAACTATGTAAGTTTGTAACAATAAAGATTACTATCTCATATTTCATGATCATCCAGCATATTGGATAAAATGAAACATTATCAGTGATCATCTGTGTTATGAAATACATGTAGATTTACATACATGTATTATCAATGAATTTATTTAAGAGCTGCAAGTACTTCCGCTTTATGACACAAAGAGAAAATAAGTCCCACCAACAAAAGCCATGTTTTTCAGCAGATCAAAATTTATTGAAGGAATGTGACAGAAAGCTACCCAATGCCAATCTCGTGATTGAGTTCTTTTGAGAGGACAAATATTACAATTTTCACAACGCGCCGTACACGGAAAATAAGCACCTTCCACATAAGCCATCTTTTTTTAAAGGATCGAAGTATCTCTAAAGAAATTCATGGAGTCATCCACGTTGAATTTTGTTGATTTCCACTTGGTGGTTTTTGAGGAGAAGTCAATTAAATAAAAAATTTAGAAATAAACGCGTAGACGAACAAACGCACGCATGCAAATGTACGAAGGGTAGAATGCCATTCTAAGAGCCCGCTGGCAGTTGGCCAAGCGGATTTGAAAATTATTTAAACTAAGAATCAGGCCAAATGTGGTAAACAATGTTCACTCTGTATTAGTTAATAGGGGTTTTTCTTTATAGACAATGTTTTTCGAAGCCATCTTTCCCAGGGACATTAAAGCTTGTGATTGCGTGGTAATGGGTTAATACGCCATTCATAAAACTGAAACGCTGTAAAAAAAAGAACATGTCTTGCACCAACATTGGAGGCAATGACCAGTCAATTGTGATCAAGCATCGTAGGTCTACTTCGTAAATTGCCGTAACATTGCAGATATTTCAAAAAAGCAAGTGCTACAAGTAATGAAATTGCGTTGAACATGCTCTTTATCAGGTAATGGACCTTAGTGACATAATGTTTACAAAAACAGTTTTCGTATACAGCCCATGTATCAAGTTTCAGGCAGAAATATTGATGATTTAAAGGTTGGTGTCCAGTTACCACAAGCTTTTTCTGATCTGGTGTCCATGTACATACTCTGAAAATAAAAATGGTGTCTTGTTAGCATATTTTCCTCTACCCAGGTCCATTCAAAAACGTATATCTTCGCTTTGGATGGACATTTCTAAGTGAAATTTTGTGATCCTTTAGGGAATACATTTATCTTATCATACAAACTTGTAAAATGAACAATGGTTAGGGGATTTTTTCCGAAAATCGGCAACAAACTTCAAACAATAAGACCCCAGTTGCTCATAAAGCCACAGCTCGCTTATATGATGGTATTATCATTCCCTAGTATGTGTGTAAACAGATCAATCACACGTCTTGACATTGCTGTAAATCAACATTTCTATCTAGGTTAATCAGGTCCATAAAAATGAAAATACTTACACCACCTCCGGTTCTTCCATGGAAAATTCGATCTGGTGTACCGAGAACACATGGTGTCCGCGGCTCACGTTGATCAGTGTGATTTAACATCAACAAATTCAAGGTGATGGCCATAACAGTCTGCGGTAGACACACTGGCAGACATGTAGACTTTTTAATTTACTTGTCCATAGACAAGTAGAAATTTCTATGATTTCCACACCTCTTATCACAAAAAAAATTTGAAAGTGCAGATCCAAGATTCGAATACACAGTCTGTGTAGCATGTGCTTGATCTGCACTGTATGTGAGAACAACCATGGTTGTGGGTGGTTTTGTAAGAGTTTACATAGTCTGGGTGCTGTGAATTTGAATACCACTTCTAAGGCTTTATAATACCATAGTTATAAATAAATCTCTCCCTATTTCTGGTCATTTATCTGGATTCTGCCTGAATGACACAATTTACTTTAACAGCCACTTTGCATGCAAACATTAATAGGGTATTGAAGCTTTAGAAAAGCGTCTCCAGGATGCATATACCAAGCAAGTCATCATATAATTATGCAGAGTTTTCGCTGACACTCAAATCCTTCGTCATGAACGCAATTTTATTCAAATGACCCCTGAAATAAGTGACAGTGCATCATCAGTGACGCAACTTTCCAAAATCTAGATCATGTACAAAGTTGAATAAAGCGAGTAATTCCAAGTCTGATCTTGCTTCATGGTCAGACGAACACCATTCTTTTTTTTAACAACAGTTTTGTTTTTTTTAGATAAAAGCGGTTTTCCGGTAATTTATCTATAAAATAAGTCTAGTTTACGCATTATTGCCGTGAACTATACTGGACACGTGTCATAAATATGGGCCCAGTAGAATTCATGGTAGGGTTCTCTGTATTTCATCGCATATTTTACATGACTTTTGGTATATAAAATTACACATTACCTTCTTCTATCGTCTGCTTCCTACAACTGCCGAACAAGCTACGTCAAGCAGCGATTCAGACGAAAATGTTTGGTCTGTCAAAAAGTGACCTTTACCTTTCCGTCAGAAATGACCAACCAACTTTTCAATCTTGGAAGTTGACGTTTAAAGGTGAAATGCATTGTAAAATCATGCTTGAAGTTGACGATAAAGAGATCCATTGTTTTGACCACCTAAATTAAAGAAATGAACTCAACTAATGAAGAGGGGGTCACAATGACCCCCAATTTTGAAAAGCAGAGGGAAAACCCTGAATTATGGATCCAGAAAATCCATTTTATCTAACATTACCTTGTGAGTCATGAATTTAGAAAATCTATTTTATCTTACGTTACCTACTAAGCCATGAATCTAGAAAAAATCCACTTTATCTAACGTTACCTACTATCACATTAAATTTTGTAAGACTTGTCAAAGGAAATGTTACTCTATCTGATGTGACCAAGTTTCACATTTGTCCAGTATATCATAATGATAAACAATCTAACTAACTTTTATGAGTATCAAATTGAAAATTAGGCCTCTGGAGAGCAGATAGTTTTTTTAAATGAATGCCCCAGTGACCTACTTTTTGACCAACAAGACTGAAACTTTGGCCTCTAGAGTGCACACAAGAACTTCTTCAGATCTGTTCCAAAAACCTACTTTTGGATCTGGTGAGTACCAATTTCAGACTTGTCCAAGACATTATCAAGACAAATATTTCGATCAATTTTCATGATGAGTATCTGACTGAACGAGATACATTTCAGGGACATCTTTCTGACCGGATATGACCCAACTTCATATTGTCTGAAAAGTCATTAAGACAAACACTCTGACCAACCTTTAAGTGTATCAGACTGAAAATGTTGCCTCCTAAATGCACACAATATTTTTTTAAAAAAATTCACTTACCTATTTTTTGACTCCACATTACCCAGTTTCAATTGTGTCAAAGATATAAAAATTATGGCCCATTATCATGGGTTTCAGATGAAAAAAATGGTCTCCATAGTGCACACACGGTAATTGTTTACACCTGGACAATGAATGACGGGAACAGGACATTTGCCCCCTGGACACCTGCCCCTCTTCTCCCCCCCCCCAGTCCATAGGACACCTGCCCCCTGGACATCTGGCCCCTCCCAAGGCATTTGCCCCCAGTATGACATCTGCCCCTTAGGACGTCTGACCCCTGGACATCTGCCACCCGGACATTTGCCCCCGTAGGACATCTGCCCCCAGACATTTGCCCACATCGCACATTCCCCCCCCCCCCCTTTCAACATTCGCCTGCTTAGGACATCCCCTCCTGGTCATTTGCCCTGGTAGGAATCTGCCCCTGGATATTTGCCCCCGTAGAACAACTGCCTCCTGGGAAACGATAAGCCTCTTCTAAATGAAGAACTAATCACATCCTGAATTTTGCTTTATTTTTCTTAAAATGCAAAAAAAGAATTTTTTATTGACGTTTACAGCAGGCGTGCCAGATGAGTAACTGACTCTATAGTTATCATACTGGAAGTTTGATATTAAAACTGAAATCAATTAATCAGCCGAAGATTTTTAACAAAATAGCACTTAACGGTACGACAGCTGAGAGATCTTTTTCATAGTGCCTGTCAAAATTACCATGTACAATATACATGTATATCTCAAAGTTGCTTTTTTGAGATTGTCCCTTGAAGGAGCCAGACGTCTAAGTTGTAAACAAACTGAGGGGGCAGATGTCCAGTGGGCAGATGTTCTAAGGCGGCAGATGTCCCGCCGGCACATGTCTGGGGGGCACATGTCCTAAGGGGGGAAGATGTCCTAAGGGGGTAAAAGTCCGGGGGCACAAGTCCAGGGGGCAAATGTCCTAGACCCAAGAATTACATACTCAGTCTGTTCGAAAAGCTCATCTTAGGTACTCTGTGCCAGTGGAAGAGCTGTAAATACTTGTAACCAGTATTTCTTGAACTTTTCCTGCCATATTTTCTGACACATCATAATAATACAAAAACCATTGTTTAAGGTCAATTTAACTTGTCACCTGCAAATGTTTTCAATTTCAAGTCTAAAATTTTGTAGTCTGTTAGAGAATTAAATAGTCTTATTAATTGACAGTGGTTGTCCTTTTATAACATAAATGGGTTTGATGTGACTGACTCTTTTCCATGTGTTTTATTATAATCACCTGCTCTTATGTAATAACAGAAAAACAAAGCCTACTTCCTAGGTAATTTTTGACAGGACAGAAAACTAACTTTTTGAAATGAAGCCCTCATCAATCAGTGCTGACTTTTATAATCAGAGCCGGTCCACATAATCTGAGCCCTTCTTTATCTTTATTCTTTTTTTTACTCTTTTCAATTTTTTACCAGCAGTAAATGTAACGCAACTTTAAGTCACAGTTTTGTGACAGCAGACTGTCTCTTATTTGTCTGTTAGATGGCAATAATAAACTGAATTTAGATGTTACCTTTATTTCGACTATGGTCAGCACATGCCACAAATGATTCAGACATTATTGTACTCTTGTTACAACTTTTTGTAGTGTAGAAAACATGCTGAAAGACCAGAGCATTGCATGATATTCTCCTTTTTTGGAATTTCAAAGACACAAGAGCACATGATAACAAATAATAACAAGCTTACCTGTTTTTTGTTTGTTTTTCAGTCAACATTTTCAAAAACTCAAGACCAACACAACATTTTCTTGTCAGAGCCATTGGCTCTGATAATGAAGTTTCCTACCCATGATAAAAATTAATTGTTCGACTAAGTGGAAAAAAGCCAAAGCAATTGTAGTATCAAAAGATAGGGTGCATTTTTTTAAATGGAAATTTCATTATGAAGATAGCCCACAGCAAAAAGCGAAGGAGACATAGCTGTTCACAATAGGAAGTAACGGTAAACAAAGTATCAAATACGGCCCTAAAGGTGGCCCTTCAGATTTTGGGACAAAAATTTTACAAAAGACAAACAAATAATCTTTATACTCCCAAAGCCATATAATTTTCATTCATAAAACCCCAGTAGTCTAAAACCATCCAAAAACATGAGAAATAGGAGAGATTTACTACAGCCCAGGTCGACGCCGATGGGAAACTTGGTCTATTTTAAATGAGCAACTTGCTTATTAACATACTGGAAAAACATGGACAAAGCTTCATACATAGTGTCCGAAGAAGACTTTATGGAAAATAATTAAATGTTTGAAGGGAATACCCCCGCCCCCCCCCACCCCCACCCCCTGTAATATTATGATTCTTAATTATTGATGATTTGTATTGTTTTTTTTTTCAAATTTCAGTGATATATATATTTTTTTGATTTGGTGTGATGTGAAAAACCTACATACCCACCTTTAACAAGCAGTATTGAATCTCGAGCAATGTAAATGTAAATATATGTTCTGTGTACAACTTTCTGATTGACAATTAATGGATACCTTCAGTAGGCAAATAACCTTCATTACCATGTTTCTGGTCTGACCTTGAAATAAACATAAAGGGAGGGGGTTCAGTTTTAACAAATCTAAAATAATATTGTTTAGTTAAGGGTTTATCAATGAGGAAGAATGTCCTACCGCCCTCACTATATCTGTAATAAGTATTGATGCCAGACAGCCTGCAAAAAATTCTGACAAGGAGTACAGAGTTATGATATCTGTTAGCTGTAGCAGACATTATACATTCCTTTGAAGCAGTCTGGCTGACAGCTTTAATCAATTTTATATAACAGAAGAATTATCAATTTCTTCCCTTTATCACAGAAATGAAAAGCTTTTCTCTCTGCTTCCTACAATGTATATAAATAACTATTGTGTAGAACTACCAGTATAATCACTAGCAGGTAGACTGTGGTCTTTCCAGATAAATGAAATGATGACAAAAAAATTTGATAAATAAGGGCCATACACCTCTTTCACCTTTTATCAAACATTAAGATTTTAGACTATGCCATTTGTAGACAGCAATTCAATCAAGCTGAACTTATAAAATGGTAGGTAGTTGATTGGTTGACTGACTGATTGATTGTAAAGTGTTAAATCTCCTTCAATGCTTTCTACCTTATCAAAAAATTTTGGTTCATTGTATCATTATCTAATTTGTTGTCTGCATAACCTTTCACTGTCGATGAGTCAGCAACTTGACATTTGGTATAGATTTCAGCACTTTGAACTTTTCTGGTAGGCTTTTACAGGCACATCAGACTTGCCCACCAATGAGACAGATTTAGGCCAGCCATGGCAACTGCGCAGGCTGCTCCTGGGAAACACACACCAAGGATCAGTGCCTCCACACTAAGACATTGACTTTGGGAAGTACATAGGAGTCACAACCTAATCTCATAATTATGTAGACCAATTTTGAGCCACCTGACACTACCACTAATGTCTTGCATTGGCTTGGGCTTACTCCAGTAGGACAGAAACCTGTGGCACTGTTGTTTCTGATGAGTCTGATGAGTCTAGGTTCAACCACAGAAGAGGGGAAGGAAGGAGGAGAGCTTGGAGGTGGCTGGGAGAAAGATTAGCAAAGTGATGCATGGCTGAAGCCCATTTGTGGGGTGGTTTTTTGTGACAATGTGGGTCAGTAACATGCGAAGACTGATCTCCACCTTTTCATCAGACTTATAAATACCTAGGTTTATTGCAATCATGCTTGTTTAATGCTTGTGCCTATAGTTTAGTCACACCTTAAAAGAGCATCACTGTTCAGCATGACAAATATACAAATTTTGGCCAAATAGCCAGACTTTGTACACTTGTTCAGCAGGCTAACATCAAGCCTAATACAACATATCAAAAGCTGTTGGAATGAATCCCACCCCAGAGCCAGCTTTAACACTCATAGAATGTGATGAGTACAGCTTTCATTCAAGAGTCATTAATTTATCCACAAACAAAATGTTGAAACCGTGGGCCTTGTGATTCCAGACGTGATCTCTTAGAAATTCACCAATTAAAATTAGGATTCCCCAACAATGCAGCATGGGACATTTATTGAATTACCTTGTTTTGTCCATAATCAAACAATCCTGAATAATTCCCTGAGAAGGAACCCCAGTAACCAACATTTTCTCAATTTTCCACAATACTTTATCTAGTTTTACAGACATATTGTATAGTTTGAGTCACATTTAACTTGTTGTCTTTAAAAAATGCTTTGAATCTGAACTAATGAAAAGTTTTGGGACCCTTAGTTGATGCTGCTTGTAAGCAAAATTCCCCAGTCCTATATGCAATATACCACATTACTCTGAATTTTGAATACTCTGAGGAAAAGGCCTTTGAAAAAATTATGGGAAAACACAAAAATGCTGATACTTTACAAGAAAAGGTCCGTATCATGCGTGGATCCAGATATCTTTCTCAAGGGGGGAGGGTCCGACCAAAAACGCACTCGTCTTATTATATGATACTTTGATTTCCAGATTACAGTCGATGTAGCCTAAGCCATTTACAAGAAAAGTCAACGTTTCCAGTTCTAACCATGTGGAGGTCTCCACATTTAGAACCTTTTTTTTTAAATTTATGACTGTATTTTACATAAATGTTGTACAATATCAAACCAGTACCATTTCATGAATCCAATAACCATATTTTTGCCAAAATTCCACGGGGGATGGCGGCGGGTGGGGGGGTGGGGTGTCTGGACCCCCGGTCTCTCCCCCCCCCCCTCCCCCGGATCCGCCCATGCACATACAGTAATCTTACTCTTTCTTGCTTTCCCTATATCTGTCTCTTTAGCATACAACAAAATTATGGTCTAAAGTAAAGGGCTTGGCAGAGAACAACTTAACTCTTTACCACACAATCCCGACTTTTAATGACCCTGAGTAAGAAGCCTTTTGAAAACATTGTAGGAAAAGGAGAAAATGCTGGTAACCAGCATTTTCTCCTTTTCCTACAATGTTTACTACCCTTCCCTGAACAAGTTTTAATTTTTCAGCCACTTTTATTTTTTCGTCTGCAAATACTTTCAATTTGGACAATTCTAAAATTCAGTTGTTTGGTAAAGAGTTACTTGTGACACAAATTATGGGATTGGCCTGCAAAAGGGTAGAAAACATTACATGAAAAGAAATGTTTTCAAAAGCTTCCTCAAAGGAGGAAGATGATGAGCAATGTCTCCTCTTTCCCTGATGCACTTGAAGGTGTTCTATCACCAGTCAAAAGTAAGAACTAATCTCCAAGGGGGTAAAACAGGTAAAGTGTGGAAAAAGCTTGAGAGTGAGAAGGATAAATCAGAATAATGGATTGTCTCATAAACCATTATCAACAGATATGTAATCTGATCTCAGATTTAAATCTGTTGATTTCAATACATGGATAATTTCCACTCGACCATTTTCACTGCGAAATAATTAATTAGTGAAATCTCATCCATTACCTTATATTTTCGAACCGAATGGTAATAGAGTAATTACATACAGCTTTCTCGATCAATATTGGTGTCTTGTTGCAAGGATTGGAACAAAAAAGTCAGCCCTGTCAGAAGAGAGCGACAATAAGCAAGTCATCATTCTGTCAATGTAAAAGAATTGGAAAAACTTGATTGTCAGTGACGGTACAAAGCTCTTTCAAGATATTTTAATGTAAGGGAGATAACTAAAATTGTCTATGGTAACCATTTGTGAACACTTAAACTCTTTACCAGACTACACAAGTATGGATTTGTTCAAATCAAAAATGTTTGCAGATGGCAAACTGAATGTCAAACTAATGGACAAGTACACCATGATGCACCAGCTAAGCAGCAGCTATATGCTTTGCCAAAATTCTTTCAGTAAATATGAAAAGGCAGATTATACTATTGTGGCACTTTGATGGCACTTCAATGGCTGTTGTGTAACAATAGTTAACTCTTTAATATCAAACAATCCCTGGTTTCCATGACTCTGTGGAAGAAGCCTTTTGAAAACATTGTGGGAAAAGAAGAAAATGCTGGTATCCAGCATTTTCTCCTTTTCCCACAATTTTTACTACCCTAAACCAAATTTCAATTTATGAGTCACTTTAATTTTATCGTCTGCTGAGGCTTTCAGTATGGTAGAATCTTAAATTTTGTTGTCTGATAGAGTTAAAATGTTGGTTCATTTAACTCTTTACCAAACGACAAATATTTTAGGCCTGTCCAAGTCGAAAGCATTAAATATTTTGCAGACGACAAAATAAAAGTGACTGAAAATTTGAAATTTGTTTTATGAAGGGTAGGAAACATTGTGGGAAAAAGAGAAAATGCTGGTTTCAAGCATTTTCTCCTTTTCCCACAATGTTTTATCAAGGCTTCTCTCTCAGGGTTGTCAAAAGTAGGGATTGTGTGGTAAAGAGTTAAAACCAAACTATTCTGACTTTTAACAACCTTGAGGAAAAGGAGAAAATGCTGGTTATCCACATTGTTTTCTATCTTTCTGAAAGAAAATTTGAGTTTCCCAGTCACATTAATTTGTAATATGCTCTCAATTTGGACTAGCTAGTCTAAAATTTCTTAATTTGGTAAAGACTTCAGTAAACTTTATATTTACAAACAAATCTTGCACTAATCCCTAGGTGTTGTAATTACCATTCAATACAAAATGCATTCAGTTTTCACATTCAATATAAAATGCGTTCAATTTTAAATGTCAAAGCCAGGGTCCTAAAAATCCACTTGTATGCTTGTATTTACGAGTAAGAAATGGATGAGAATGAGTGAAATATCAGCTATACTTGTCCGCCAGGACGAGTGGTGAATAGGAGACAGTTAAACAAGGTTTTCAGACGAATATAAATTCACTTACACAAGACAAAAAGGCTGGTCCCTGCCCCAAATAAAAATGACTGATATTACCTGGGACCTTTCATTGCAAATAAAAATCTTGTAATATGCTTCTGGTGTACTTAATTCAATCTGAGCGACTTTGGTAATTATTAAAACAAACGATATCAAAATTAACGCAAATACTCTCTGGAAAACAGTTGAAAAACCATATCATTTTGGCATTTTTAATTTCTGTAAATGGACCAGATAACTATTTTTTTTTAAAACCTGGTATGTAAAGTTTGTTGTAACATTTCCATTTTGTCTGGAAAAAAAACCTTCAGAGTCAAATACTGGAAGCTTTTCCATGTCGCACGAGTGAGGACCAAAGCAAGGCACATGTTTTTTCAAAAGTCACTTGTCCTGCAGGACTAATGCCTTTTCTAGAAATTTTTGGACCCTGAAAGCAGTAGTCAAAATCACTGTTGAATTGTTTGTATTATGGACTTGCACTAAGAACCAAAATCAGCTGCATGAGTTTGTAACTATGAAATTTATTGATGGAAAGAAATGTATCTGTTAAATTTGCATACATATTTTCTCTCTTTTCTTAAAATGTTTTCTACTCTATTACAGACAAATCCCATTTATTGTCTGCAACTTGCTTTCAAGCTAGTAGAATAAGTGATACTTTTAAAACCACAGTAAAGCCAAAAAATAGGTAATTTTCACCATTTATAACTCGAAAATATAACAGATTACCAATCACATCACCCATATATAAGGACTGTAGAAAATCCAAACATGTCAGTTACTGCATTGGTTACCATGACATATGTGTGCAAAAATACATGGAGAAGCCTGTGGATTTCAGGGACACCAATGCTTGAGACATTTTACCTATGTTACATTCATGTATATTCCAACTAAGGTTTTCGAGAACTTTGCATGATAACATTGCATCTCACTAGTCCTACAAAATAGTACACAGGACTACTGTTTACACTTCCAATATTTCGATGTAGTAAACTCTACCTGCATTGATGATGAACAAAATTTATAAAGGACGATCACCCCATATCGTTTCTGTTTACAGTGTCAATAAGCTTTTTTTTTCAAGCCTAGAATGGGGACAAAACAATCAAGTGAATGAAAGTTTTGGTTTAACGCATTATATTATTGCATGATGTTTATGTCACTATTACATCACTGCAGATATTTATGACAAAAAGTCGGCTGATCGTCTGCAATCATTGATGTAAAGATAATAATAAGAGATAATGCAGCATGGTAGGATCTGTTCTGGTTTCAAAATTCTTTTTTCTGCCATTGACCGAAACTTTACCAACTGCACCTTTACGTATTGTTGAAGTCATATAAATCACCATATTTTCATATGGTAAAAATGAAATTTAAGTATTTTATTTGATAAATAGGACTTTTTACATCTAGACTTTACTGAACTTAAAGTATTTACAAAGGAGTTAAAAGGTTAATTTTGTCATAACAAAAATATCAAGAATTAACAAGTCTATGAACTTAAATTCTGTACCACATTACCCTGAGTTTTAAGGACCTGACAAAGAAGGCATCTGAAAACAATGTGGCAAAGAGAGAAACTGCTTGTTACCAACTTTTGTATTTCCTTCAAATGTTTTCTAGTCTTAAAGGTGGGTATTTAGATTTTTCACCTCATACCACATTAAAAACTAAAATATATATGTCACTGAAATTTATATATGAAAAAAACAGTACAAATCATCAATACAAATCATCAATAATTAAGAATCATAAAATTACAAAAAAAAAAAAATTTGATGGTATTCCCCTAAAAAGGCTATATAGCCTGTTAAGCTATTTTTTAGATTTTGTGCAAAAAAAAAATAAGCATTGTTGGATTGTTAAGTGACTGGCACTTGACTAATGACGCTTAAATTCCATAAAATAACAAATGTGTAATTATTTTCCATAATGTCTTCTTCGGACGCTATGTTTGAAGCTTCATATGTGTATTTCTGGTATAAAAATGAGCGATTTGCTCAAGTAAAAATAGATCATGTTACCTGCTGGTGTTGACCTAGGCTGTAGTGAATCTCTAATTTCTCTTGTAGTTGAATGGTTTTCAACTACTGGGTTTTATGAAAGAAAATTATAAGGTTTTGGGAGTATAAGGATGATTTTTTTGTACTTTTGTAAAATTTTCGTCCGAGAATCTGAAGGGCCACCTTTAAAGAGACAAATCCCACTACTCAATTTGTCTAAAAGTACTTTTGATTTAGGAAAATCAAACATTATTTATCTGGATAAGGGTTAAGATATTATGCCACATGCAAGAAAAGGTATGTTAAATCTTACATATCTATAGCCAAAGCCATATTTTTCAAGATTTCACACATTATTGTCATTTGGCACCTCTTCTTGTGCCACAGAGGTCAAGCACTGATTAGGTTTCCATCAAGATAAGGGTTAAGCATACATCATCACAGCTTGGTATTGTCAATTGGAAAAATGGATAATAAAACTGACTGAAAGCTTGAACAATAATTAATGTTTCATGTGAGACCCCATCTCATAGCCATCAAGGACAGTGAGAGACGATACAGTATAGATTTTCTCTGAGAATCTGTTTTGTTAGTGCTATTGATTGCGGGAAATAAGCAACATTTCCCCAGTGACAAGTTCCTAGAGGCTAATATGACAATATCTTAAATGCAAACCAATTTAATCAGAATATGGGTGCGGAAACAAGTCTGACGTTCCTCGATTATAATGTATCCTGACTTACAAACGTTAGACTTTTCTGTTCAATCCTAAGTCTGCCATCCAGAAATAGATTTACATTAATATTTTACTTTAATATGGTAAAATTTGACAGGTGGACTGGTTCTATGATACTTGGTCATAACTAAACTTTTGACATTTCAAGCTTGAACATTTTGTCTCATGCACATTTAACTCTTTACCACACGAGAAAATTTTAGACTGGTCCAAATTGAAAGTATTTGCAGACGACAAAATAAAGGTGACTGAAAAATTGAAATTTGTTCTGGGAAGGGTAGAAAACACTGTGGGAAAAGGAGAAAATGCTGGTTACCAGCATTTTCTCCTTTTCCCACAGTGTTTTCAAAAGGCTTCTTTCTCAGGGCCGTCAAAAGTAGGGATTGTGTGGTAATGGGTTAACTGGGAGAGCACTATGCAAATCAAATGGCCAAAAAAAGGACCCAAACACTGCCATGACAACGTAGGTTTTTTTCCATTATATATCACAAAATCACATACAATGTAGATCCATGCTTTGACTCCATGTGCTGTGCAGCAACATTATTCTCATTGTCTGCACATGTCATATTCTTTGAAGATTCGACCTGTCTATCATGACGCATTAGCCAATCCCTAATACTTGGGAAAAGTAGGGCTCATACCGAAGCTACACCTAAGCCTGTAGGGACTGTTTTACTAAAATATTTTAAAAACTGATGCCTTGGTTACCTGCTAGCTGATCATAACTGAATAAATCGCACCAGGTAGCATTTTACTGAGTAAACGTTTATTTGATTTTGAAATTCAAAGTAACAGTTGTCGTTTTGAAAAATTAGTCTGCTTATGTACCCAGAAAGCCCATATTAGATAGATGAGTATTTGTAGAACGCCATGTAGTGGGAGATACTGACATCATTCTATGTGAGATGACAAAACATGAGTCCTAACTGAAAGCATTTGCACATGAAAAATAGTACAGAAGGGCAGAAAACAAAGAACATTGAGACAATGTTGGTTACCAGCATTTTCTTTTCTCCAATTGTTTGCCAAATATAATCACGCGAAAAAAATATTTCTTGTTGTAATTACCAGTATTTTACTCGAAAATAACTTCAAATGAAACAGAATTCCAATGCACATTTATTAGAGAAGCTCTTAAAACACTCGAAGTAAATGAAACATAACTACAGTCTGGAAATAAAACCAACTTGTAACAATTTTAAGAATGTTTTGACAAGAGATATCATTTAAATTTTGGGGCATTGTAGATGAATATCAGACTACATGTTCTGTGCAATCTGATTACCAACTTTACTGTCCCCAACACTATGTGTAATAGCAATGTACCTATGACATGCTTATTATAAATAGATAATAACCAAATTTACAGAACAGAAAATATAGCTAATGAAGAGAGTGATCCAAAAGTCTGCAATATTTGCACATTGCTCTCTTTCAAATCTCTATAAGAGCTTTAGACCCATTCACATGAACCCTTAACTCTTTATCAAACAACAAAATTTAAGACTGGTCCAAATTGAAAGCAGTTGCAGACAACAACATAAACATAGTTCAAAAACTGAAAATTGTTTCCTTTTCCCACAATGTTTTAAAAAGGTTTTCTGTTTCAGGGTCATAAAAACCTGAGATTGTTTGGAAAGCAGTTGAACCAGTTTACCAGACAACGAAATACTAGCCGTGTAAATGTTGAAAGTATTTCAAGATTACAACTTCAGGATGACTGAAGTGGTGCAAATTTTCTTTGATCTGGTAGAAAACATTGTGGGCAGCCTGATCTTGATGCACCACATACATAAAAGGTCAGTGATTCTAGTTAGCAGCCTTTAGGTGTTATTTGATTGACATGGCATAATAATGACAATCAGCTACAGGAACAAAATATTCAGACAGCTAACAAAAAGTGTGAAATTACCCTTATCAGTGAATAATATAGCTAGATAGATTCTTTTGCTGTCGTTTTCGTCATCAAGTTATGATTGTAAAAAAACATATACTGCCTGGTCTTTGATCCACAGTTTGCTCTCTTAGTGAGATACTTAATCCAAAAAGAGCTGCTCTGAATATTAAACTAAAATGTTTTAATTTATAGTTAATGTTGCTGCAAGAACATTTTACAATGTGTTAATTGTATAGATCAGGATCAGACAGAAGAAAGCACCTAGTCTGATCTTGACCTACTATGTCACCAACTACAACATAGTTGTATTTATCTCTACATGGATTAAATGGTTACAAAGGATGGAATGCGAGGCATTAATCACTCCTCTGGGAGAGCAAGCTACAGACTAGATGAAATTGAATGGGAATTTCACCCATCAAGTCCCCCCAAAAAACAAGATTGACATTCCAGTAAAGAAAAAAAGGCAAACTAGTTTATTGTAATTTTAGTGTCAGTTTGGAAAAAATATTTCAACATTACAGCAGACTGTGTGCTTTAATAAAATGACTGCACAATTTGTGCAGTCTGATCTTGATCTATATTGTCTACAGAAAAAACTACAGTTGGGAAAGTCATTTTAAGAGCTAAAGGTTAGCTTCTTGAATTTGTGAGCAGTACTTGAGTTTCCCTCCTTGAAATTATCAATCATTACAGTGGAAACAGAATTTCTAAGCTTTTTAACATATGGGAAATTTTTGTCCAATTTGAAAGCATTTGCAAAAGGCTAATCAAATGTTCCAGAAACGATAGCAGGTTTCAGTGAAATGGCAGGGAACATTTTATGCTTTTCACCACATTTTTCTCCTTTTTATTCATTATTTTTTATTTTTTCAAAGCAACCTACCTCAGGGTCCTTATATCTTTGGACTATGTGGTAAAGAGTGTTATGATGCTAACTGTTATGCAGCATTAAGTATCAAAAATAATCACAATCCTTTCATTTCAATTGATTGTACTGGAGTTTAACCCTTTACCTTTTAAGGCATTTCTAAGGTATCTCTAATTGACTCTAAATAACAGCAAGGATGAAGCCATTTCTTATGAGTATATGACACCTTTTGACAGCATAGAAAACATTGTGGCAAAAGGTGAAATTGCTCGTCACGAGCAATTTCACCTTTTGCCACAATGTTTTCCAAAGGCTCCTACAAGCAATGCGTAGAAATGAGTATCTATGGAGTAAAGAGTTATTGCCATATCAACTTTCTACCAAACAACAAAATTTTAGACTTTGCTAAATTGACAGCATTTGCAGACCACAAGATAAAAGTGACTCAAAAACTGAAACTTGACTTTAGAAGAGTAGAAAACACTGTGGGAAAAGAAGAAAATGCTGGTTACCAGCATTTTCTCCTTTTCCCACCATGTTTTCAGAAGGCCTCTTCCTCTGGGTCTTAAAAACATGAATTGTTTGGAAAAGTTTAAAAGCTGTAGTCATATCATGACAGTCAGTGCACCTATGCATGTGCCTCTTGGTTTTCTCATACCAGTGTCGACACAAGTTTCTTTCTAAGTCAGTGACTACTTTTCTTATGTCAGTATAGCAACTTTTAATCCGACATCCTTAGCAAACTGAAAACATTTGTAAACAACAAATTAGATGTTGCTAAGATGGCAATGTGTCTGTGATAAAATAAAAACCATTGTAGAAAAAGGAGAAAATGCTGGTTTAACAACATTTCCTCCTTTTCCCACAATACTGTCCGGCTTTTTTCCAGGGTTGTAGAAGCCCAAATGTTTGGCAAAGAATAAATGTGGAAAAGAAGAAATTTTGTTATCTGGCAAAGAGTTGATGAATCAGTTCATGCATCTTTTACAATTCAAACCATGACATTTACTGGAACCATGTTATTGGTTATGTTGCCACAGTTACAATAATTGTAGGTGTAAGGGGTAGGATGAATAGTGTAACTATGTCTTGGCGGAATAAACAGTAAAACAAATTATTTCATTTATGTTGCCAAGCAACACCAGACCTATATTCAAGCTTTTATATTGGTGTTTTTATTGAAATGATCTTCCTGTTTTTCCAGCAGCTCTTGGATACTAGTCGCCAACCAACCACTTTTGAATACTTGTTTTATCACCATAATCCTTATTCATCCCCTTACAAAACGATAATGAATTTCAACAATCTCATGTGAGAAGGCTTTAGAAAACATTGTAAGAAAATGACAAAATGCTGGTAACCAGTCTTTTCTCCTTTTCCTGCAATATCTTCCTCCCTTTTACAGACAAATTTTATCTTTTGATCCCAAATTAATTTGTCACTCAAATGTGCTCAATCTGAATGAGTTGATAATCATATTCTATGTATGGTAAAGGGTTTGCGATCCTGTGTTTTAACGTTTGCAGTAGGAGGCTTTTGAAAACATAGTGGGAAAAGGAGAAAGTACCTGCTATGAATAATTTTTCATTTTCCCACAATGATTTTTACCCATTCAAATAAACAGTAGGCTATGATGGCCCTTTATCGCCCCACTGTCTAATAAACTGCTTTTGCAAACAAGTAACTGACATCACAGTCATCAACCTATTATGAAACCACATCGCAATTATTATGGCCCCCCCCAAGAACAACATGTCTTTTTTTTCCTAAACCATTAATTTTGATTTAGCCCATCAGAAGTAGTATTACTTCAAATTTGGTGAAAGCCAATTAGATGATGTGTAACTTGCAAATTCACGACCTTGAGATAAAAGCCTTTTGAAAACATTGTTGGAAAAGGAGAAATGCTGGTAACCAGCATTTTCTCCTTTTTCCACATTGTTTTCTAAGCTGTTGGACACAAATTTCAATTTTTGAGTTATGTTTATTTTGACGTCTGCAACTGCTTTCAATTTGGACCAGTCCAAAATTTTGTCGTTTGGTAAAGGGTTAACACAATTTTCACATCTGTGGCTGCTTTTGCGGCCAGAGTGGATCAAAATGTGCAATCTAATCTTTGGTTTACATTATTGCCTCTTTCTGAAAACACTACAGAAAGGCGACAAAGGCAATTACAAGGTGAAATCATTTAGGCCTTTTTGTCTCTTGGGTTTATTCTGTGCTCAAAAACCTTAATTCCTTATCAAAAAATCCCAAGTTTTATCACCTCTACAGAAAAGAACTTCTGAAAACATTGTGGGAAAGTAGAAAATGCTGGGGACCAGCATTTTCTAGTTTTACAAAATTTTTGCTGGTCTTTCAAAGGCAAATTTCATCATTTAACTCTTTATCACATGAGAATAATTCAGACTTGTCCAAATTGAAAGCATTTGCAGACGTCAATTTAAATTTGGCTCAAATGATGGAATCTGTCTTTGATGGGGTAGAAAATACTGTGGGAAAACAGGAAAATGCTGATTGCCAGCATTTTCTCTTTTTTCAACAATTTTTTCAAAGGGCTTCTTCATTAAGAATTGGGATTGTGTGGTAAAAGGTTAAGCCACACCGAATTTTCTTCTGTAAATGCTTTCAATTTGGACCAGTATAAAATTTCTGCATGTGGTGAAGTGTTTACAGCCTTGGGGACTGCCAACTGGATAGAAAGATTTATGAAAAATGAAGTGTTGAAACTCTTTAACACACAATCCTGACAACCCCAACAAAGATGTCTTTTGAAAACATTGTGAGAAAAGGAGAAAATGCGTAACCAGAATTTTCTCCTTTTCCCATAATATTTTCTCCCCTATCACAGACAAATTTCCAAATTTGAGTCACATTTAAATTAGCATCTGCAAGTACTTTGAGTTTGGACTAGGATGCATTTTTTTGTTGTGTAGTAAAGAATTAATGGAAGAAATGTTTAAAAGTTTATGAACAATTGATCTGCATTACCTGTAATAATTGTGTCTGTGATCTGTAAGTATGCATGTAGAAGGCTGTAATTCATTCTTTTACGCCTAACATCAAACAATTTTGAAACATGCAGGGAAGGCTTGAATGGCTGTTATTGGTGTAATTGGCGAAAGCATTTTAACCTGCAAAAGGAAGGAGACAAATATTGCAATATCAGGTTTTTTTCCCCAGAAATGATGTCAGTATAATGGCAGTATAGACTGAGGATCACTGTGAATTCTTTGCTGTTTGATCTTGTATAATTTTGCGCAAAGATGCTTACCAATATGAAATTAATACAGTTTATACCCCCATTCCACTAGGCCGCGATCCACGGCGCTCTTATGGAGCACTGCAGATCCCCATGCAGAGTGCCAAGAACGCTAACAGATCTTTACCGGATCGCCAAGATTGCCACCAGTCTAATCCAACCACCAGTCTAGTCCCTTGCACAACCATCTGGCGCTCTGATCAGAATGACGTCACATCGCTACTAAATCGCTGTCGAAACACAACTTGAACGTAAACATCGTAAATGGAACGACTAACGAATTGCAAGAGCACAAATGTTCCTCCAGTATGCTGATCATTGTGCTCCTATGTGATCCGATAGCAACCATAAGAGATGCAGTTGGGCTCCGTTGCGATCAAGTGGTGATATGATCATGCTCCTACGATTAAGTGAAAATATGATAGCGCTCTGTTATGATCAAGTGGCAATAGGATAGCACTCCATTACGATCAAGTGGTGATATGATGGTGCTCTGATCACGCTTTTGAAGGACTATGTAAAAGAGTGTCTGTCTCTTAGACCGATTATAGTGCAGTGGTAAAAATGCTGGACTTTCAATCCTGAGGTCCAAGGTTCAATACCCTGCCCAACCAGGGCCTTTCTGAGACACCTTGTGTTTCCCACTCAACTAGAGGTGAACTACTTTGGAACCCAGAGGTAGCTTCGCGTGTGTCAGTGCTTTACACTGGGCATGTTAAGGAACTAAGGAGGTATATTTGAAGAAGAGGTCAGGGGTTGTACCTTGATTTCCTTATATCTGATTCTTTTTCTCTAATAGTCCATACCATATATGCCTCAAGCACAGAGGGATCTTAATCCTACAAAGTCATCATATCATCATATCATCATTTCACATTTGGAGACCACCTAGTGTAGGTTAAATAAATTCTTTAGTCAATTACAGTATGCCATCTAGGGGAAGGAGCGAACGGAGAGTCAAAGCCTTGGGTCGGTAATGGTGCGAAAACAGGTTGTATAAGGTCGCATCTCCTAGCAAGACTACCAGTGACTATGTACAGTTCAATCGCTATCAGATCTATATGGTCGTTACTTGATCGCCAGAGGAGTGTCATCTGGTTGATATCTGCATGAGCGGGAGTGACCTCATTATTACCAATCCAGCAGCGATCTGAGGCAATCTATGGCACTCTGTATGAGTGCACAGAGTGCCATAGATCGTGGCCTAGTGGAATAAGGTTATTACACAGTATGTTTTTTTTCTGTACTTGAAAAATTTGAGAAAACAAAAAGGGTCTTAACCAAATCCTATACCAAACAATCCAAATTTTTAATAACCCTGAGAGTGAATGCTTTTGAAACAACCATTTTCTCCTTTTCTGCCCATTTCTATCCAATCGACAAGAAAATTTATGTTTTGACTAACATTTACTGTGTGTTCTGCAAATGCCCCTAATTTGAACAAAGCTAAAGGGTTTTTGTTGTATTCAGCATTTTCTCTTTTTTCCACAATGCTTTCTATCCTATCCATGACAAATTTCTTGTTTTAAGTAACATCTACTTTGTTATCTGCAAATGTTTTCAATTGAACATAGATGAATTTTTTTGTTTTGTTTTGTAAGGTGCTAATGTCACCTTCAACACTATTACAGTCATATCGCTGCAACAGACCTGTCACTTATTCATATGATTTAAATATGCAGACCACAAAATAATTTGTGGTTGCTACCTATTCCAGTGGTATGCAATTGGGTTCAATATAGGAAGTCAACCTTTTCCAATGACAGGAAAGGTAAAATGAGAAAACATCATCCAATAACATAGTTTATCAATTAACCCTTTGTACAACAAGCCAAATTGCAGCTGCTTTTTCAAACAGCACAGATCAAGATAAAAAAATGTAAAGAACATGCAGCCTGGTCTTGGATCATGTTGCTCTGAATATTTACGGGGTATTCTGAACTTGTAAAGCTTTTAAGATGTCATATCTTGGTCTGTTTCCCTTTAAGAACAATGTCATTATTCCTTATTTGTGACTTTGACTCAAAACAAGACCACACAATTTTGTAGTGCACATTAAGACCTTTGCAATGGACATATCAATTTTTTTAAAAATATGCAAAATATGGAATTTGTCCTGGGATGGGTAACAGCATTTTTTCCTTTTCCTGAAATGTTTTCAAGAGCCTTCTTCAGTTTTAGTTGTAAAAACATTGGATTGTTTGATAGAGAGTTAAGGTCTCGCATGCACTTCAATTTACATGGTTATTCAAATGAGGCCTTTTCTCCTCATGCAATAATAGCAATCCACTGATCCTTCCTTCAATTAACACTACTAATATTGCCATTACAGGTTTTCATAATATTCTTAAATTTTGCTGCAAGTTCACTTGTTACTTCATGTGCCCAGTGGTTTTCAGCATGCTCTATCTATTTATGGATTGTAGCAAGCAAAGCTGAATGGTTCAGTTCATCATTTGGGAATAAACTGAGCTTGAAACCATAAGTTCAAATTCCTAGTTTAGCATATTTCTTTCCAAGGATTCATGATACTATCGAGACATGATTTGTTCCTCTTTCATTGCTGATCATTATTTCAACAATGGTTATATGGGACACTAACCAGAGGCTTGGTAGGAAAACTATGTGTGCAGTACTGATAATTGAAACTCCAGGGAAATATGGATATGTGCAATTAATGGCACAACAATACTGAATTAAGATTGAATAAGGTTGAAAACAAAATTAAATATCATACAAACAATCTATGAATGAAGCATAATCACTAAAATACTAATTAAATATTCACTGAACTTTAGATCTGATGATATCTAAACCATTTGCAGGCAGCAATTATATAGTTATCATAGTTATTATAGTTCAAACGGATGGATTTCTCTGAGATAACAGCAAACAACATAATCTAACATTTGAATTTGGCTGTATAAAGACAGTCCAACCTAAGTATGGTAAAATCTATGTTATTCTATGTGGAGTGACATCGTTCTGTATAGAATAAAGTCATTCTGTATAGAGTAAGTAGGTTATTAAACGGAATATAATCTGCATTCATGTTTTTACTCTATGTATGAACTCATTTTTTCGTTGATTAAGAGTTGGTTATGTGAGAATTGAAATAATCTTCTTTCTATCCTGGTTTATCATTCATTAAACCATATTGTGAGTTATGAGACACAATGAATAAACCACTTGGGCTGTCACCCTCTTGGATGATTTATTCATTCCAGACTGCATGTTCTTTCCAGTCTGATCTTGGTCTATGCAGGCTGCAAAGGAAACTACAGTTGTGAAACGTGCAATAAGAGTTAAGGTTTTATATTCATAACGATCATGTGGGTATCAATGCTGCAGGTACTTTTGCAGTGAAGATTCTAAATTAAGAAAGGTACATTACTGTGTCAAAACCTTTTCAGGATAACCTGTCCTTGTCATATGGGGTTACCCTTTCGCAAAATAACAACTAGTCTAGATTTGAGGTACACAGTAAGAGGGTCAAATTTTCTATGTGATGATTACGATATTGTCATATGCAACATGGCTACTGCAGTACCTTAGGTTCTCTTTTAAAACTAGCAAGCTAGAAATGAACTTCAAGTAAACTGATTACCAGCATTTCCTAATTTTTCCAAAATAATTTTAAAAGCCTTTCTAGTTCGATAAAACTTGGGTGGGTGGGTGTAGTAAAAGGTTGGAAGACATTAACCCTTTACCCCATAAGGCATTTCTATGGTATCTCTAATTGACACTAAATAACAGCGAGGATGAAGCAGTTTCTTACGTGTATATGGTACCTTTTGATAGCATAGAAAACATTGTGACAGCGAGTTGCTTACGTAAAAATAAAACGTGTTTCCCGTTGGTGTCGATCTGGGCTGTAGTAAATCTCTTATTTCTCATGCTGTCGGATGGTTTTCGACTACTGGGGTTTTATGAATGAAAATTATAAGGCTTTTGGAGTATAAGGATGATTTTTTTTTGTATTTTTGTATTATTTTCGTCCCAAAATCTGAAGGGCCACCTTAAACCTCAAACTTTGCTATTTTTAACGCAATTTTGAATGGGAGATACCTACTCATCAGAAAGTGCAGATCCAAGACCTTCTTTGCAGTTTGATTTTGATCTACATTGTCCACAAAAAGGTCAGTGAGTCGCGCTCAACAGCCTAAGGGTTAATCAATAAATAAAACAGACAGATTTCAGATTTGAAATAAAGACACAGCAGTTATCAGGATAATATATTGTAACTTAAACTAATGATAACCTTATAAAATACTCTTTCCAATTTCTTTTCACCATTTTCCAGTTTATCAGTTTTGAGCAAAGAAAAAACCAGGCTAGTTTACTCAATCTAAAAGTTCAAATAATAAAAGATGATCAGTAACATATCTTTTAACCGTCAATTCAACATCAAATAAAAGTTAACAAAAGCTTGTCCGGGAGATGAAACTAGGACTGGTTGCTAGATTGGAGGATTAATGGATATTTAATAGTGTGAAACTTAAATACACTTGAATGTTATTCATTCTTTAGTCTACAAGTTCCCCCTCAAAGATAAACAACTTTAACACACTGTCACTTTTATTTGTGCAATTTACAAGCTAGCTTTATCTCTAACATGTACTGACATCCTAGATTTTCAGTTATTATTGCACTGATTGAGAAGTCAACTACACTTCAACACAAGGACCCTCTTGGCAACAATGGAATGTCACTGATAAGAAATCATGGAAACAACTTTAAAGAAGTTTAATTTTGGATGACATAAGGGAAGTAACTCTTGATTCAGAAGATCTCCTCCTAGCCTACAGTTATCTTCCTTCAACACCAGGTACATGTATTTTGTTTTCCCATAATAGTAACCCTTTACCATACATGGAGCACGCTGAAGTCAGTATGACGTCATGTAATCATCAAGCATCGTTTACATCAAGCCATCGTTGCATTGTTCAAATGCTCCTGAAGAAGAAACCTTTTGAAAACACTGGAAAACGGATCAAAGTAACATTTCTACTTTTTCAAAGATGTTTACTGCCCACTAAAAGACACTTTCCACCATATCAGCTACATTAACTCTTTAGCACACAATCCAGACTTTTAACAACCCTGAGAGAGAAGCATTCTGAAAACATTGTGGGAAAAGGAGAAAATGCTGGTAACCAGCATTTTCTCCTTTTCCAACAGTGTTTTCTACCCTTCCCAAAACAAATTTCCATTTTTCACCTTCATATTGTCGTCTGAAAATGCTTTCAGTTTGATCTGGTCTAAAATTTTGTGGTGTGGTAAAGAGCTAATTTGTCATCTGCAAATGGTTTGTATTTCAATAGTTCTGAAATATAGCTAGGTAGTAAAGAGTTGAAAGCTTTTCACAATGAAAGTTATTTTTGCAGACAATGTAGATTAAGGTAAAACTGCAAGAGAATGGTTCATCTTTGGTCTACTCTATTCTCTTTTTAACTCTTTATCACACAATCCTAAAATTTAACGACCCTGAGAGAAAAGCCTATGGAAAGCATTGTGGGAAAAGGAGAAAATGCTAGAAACCAGCATTTTCCTCCTTTTCCCACAACATTTTCTACCCTATCAAAAGACAGAAATCATCATGTTACTCTTTAGTACACAATCCCAACTTTAACAACCCTGAGAGGGAGGCCTATGAAAAGCATTGTGGGAAAAGGAGAAAATGCTAGAAACCAGCAATTTTTTCTTTTTCCCACAACATTTTCTACCCTATGAAAAGACAGAAATCATCATGCTAACAAGATTTAATTTGTTGTCTGCAGATTACTTGAATTTGGTCCAGTCCAAAAATTTGTTGTATGGTAAAGAGTTTCAGGAAGGGAAGAAAACACTGAGGGGACAGGAGAAAATTCTGGTTACAAGCATTATCTTCTTTTCCACAATGTTTTCAAAAAGCTTCTTTCACAGGGGTGTTAAAAGTCAAGATTGTGTGGTAGGTAATTTGTTCCTTATATCTTAATTTCCAAAGGAGTTAACCCATTACCACACAATCCCTACTTTTGACGCCCCTGAAAAGGAAGCCTTTAGAAAACCTTGTGGGAAAAAGAGAAAATGCTGGTAACCAGCATTTTGTCCTTTTCCCACAATGTTTTCTATCCTTCACAAAACAAATTTCAAATATTCAGTCACTTTTAGTTTGTCGTCTGCAAAATTTAATGCTTTCAATTTGGACCAGTCTAAAATATTGTCGTTTGGTAATGGGCTAAAGAGAATCAGATATGTTTCAAGCATTTGCAGATGACCCCCCTCCTCCCCACCCCTCTGCTATAGATCTATACATTCATTTCATAAAAACAACCTTTTTTTTTTTACTCATGAACAGAATTTTAGCTTCAGAGATTGGTGTAAATTCACTGTTTAAATTCATCATTAAAGATGAGACGATAGTTTGAAGTCCCTCTGATCTGACGATGCTATGCTGCTCATTGTATTATCATGGGTTTTTTCACAGGAGTGTCCTTTGGCAAGACACTTCAGAGCCTAGCCTAGTACTGGTGAAACCCAGGAAATATGAATATGTGAACTGTCACTGTGATACGACTAAAATACGTTTGGAGAAGTATAACTACATGATATGACATCACTTAGTCAGTTTGAGTAGCAGGTAAATTTAAAATCTGTCACTTTATACTAGATAAGAGGATTAACACCTTTGTTACTTTGTCATAAATGACTCGCCAGCGTCATTAATCACGCACATGTCCTTCGCATTTTATACTGATTGTGTCTAGACCATATTTCTGCCAGATGCGCATAAGCTAGATTATATGAAGCTCTAGATGATAATTTCATGCATCAGACTAACATTTAGATAGATATTGTTCAGCTTCAAAGAGGTCATTTTGAATTTTTAAGTGTCAAAATCTATGCTCAGGGATCAAATGAGAAGCTTGCCGGGTTGCCAAGTTTTGTCAAGACATCCGTGGACAAAAATTTCTTTCTCAATTTCCGTGTTTGTTATCCACTATGTGGAATCCAAGAGTGTGATTAATATCAGACACAAAACCATATGCTTAAAACCAGAATTCAAGTTTTGGGACAGAGCAAGTTCAGGAACAGACTACAAAAGATTCCTGGATTTCTGAATCAATTATCTCAGTCGGAAGCCAAAACCAACTGACTTTCAACTATAGTCAATCATCAGCCCACCACAAGCTACCAGTACACCTCTTATCAAACAATCCTAGTAATTTCAAAGCAATGTTACTAATAATGTGGACCTTGTTGTGTAAACAACAATACTAAGTCTTCAAATGGCTACTTTTCCCATACAGTTTACTAGAATTTCTTCACTTTTATAGAGTTCAATCCCTTGATAAACAAAACAACTTTTTAAACTTTCGGGTCAACACTGAACTTCATTGCCTAAACAAGAAATGGAAATTTTCAACTTTGAATGGCTACTTTTCCCACACTCAAGGGCGGATCCAGAGGGGGGGAGCCCCCCTGAAATTTTGGCAAAAATGTGGTTATCGGATTCGTGATTGGGACAGGTTTGATATTGCACAGAATTTATGTAAAATACAGTCATGAATTTAAAAAAGGGTTCAAAATGTGGAGACCTCCTCATGGTTAGAACTGGAAACGTTGACTTTTCTTGTAAATGGCTTTAGTCATCGACTGAAATCTGGAAATCAAAGTATCATATAATAAGACGAGTGCGTTTTCGGTGGGAACCCCCCCTGAGAAAGATATCTGGATCTGCGTGTGCACACTGATTGTCAGATATTTTTTTTCCAAATCAATATGGTTCAAGGTGTTAATGATACAAAGCAACTGTGTAAATTTCATGAAAATCTGGCCACAAATGCAGATTACATAACCAAAAAATAGAAATTTTCAACTTGAAATGGCTTCTTTTCCCATATTGTTGGATTTTTTTTTCAAAATCAGTAAGGTTAAAATATTGATAAGATAAACAAACTGCAAGTTCCACTGAAGTCTTACCACAAAAGTAGACTTTATCATGTAAAAAATAAATGGAATTTTTAAATTCGAAAAGGCTGCTTTTCCTGTATTGTGTCTTGGATTTTTCTCAAAATTGATAGGGCTGAATTTGATAAAGATAAACAAGTTTCACAAGTGCAAGTTTCACTGAAATCTGACCACAAATGCAGACTTTAATTATCATGTATACAAGAAATGGTAATTTTCAACTTCAAATGGCTACTTTTCCCATTCTGTTTGTTTGATTTCTTTCAAAATCAATTGGGTTCAAGCTAGTGATTAGATAAACAGACTGTGCAAATTTCACAGAAATCTGAAAATAAATGTAGACTTTATAATATAAACAAGAAAAAGACTAATGCACAGGCCTACAGATGGACAAATGACTGCAACCCCGCCATAGCATATATAATGCACAGACCTACAGATGGACAGATGACGGAAACCCCGCCATAGCATATATAATGCACAGACCTACAGATGGATAGGTGACGGAAACCCGCCGTGGCATAAGCTCTGCTGGCTTTCAGCCAGTAAACTAAAAACAGATCAGAAGCATCTAATAACCTATTGATGTGACCAAAATAACACATTAGTCTATCATTCAATAGTTTCAAATGAATATTGTGGTGATCCATGCAAATTTTGATAAATTTTTTTGAAGGTGTGCACAATCATGCAATTTTTGCAGGCTATTATGTATTGGTGTGGAAACTGGTGGGCAAAGTTTCTTTAGATTTTGATGTGAGATTATGGCAATCCTGCGCTGTAGATGCAAACCTGAATTTTCAAAAAGTATGACATTTGTAGGCAACAGTTCGGCTGATCTCACATTTATTTTCAGTTGCAAAATTGTTAAAGGATAGTCCTTGCTGGTACTATGGTACTTGATTTAGACAAAAATCTATAATAGAGAGAACTTGCTTACACTATTTTCTAATATTGCAGGCCTCTGCCAACCCTCAGAAAATGGGGAGAAGTGACTTCTCCCTAGTCTGAGAATGGGGAGAAGTTTTTCAAGATGGGGAGAAGTGGTCAGACTTTGGGGAGAAGTTCAGACAGACATCAAAAAATAGATGTGGGCCGAAATAAAGAGGGAATTCACAACACCTCAACAATATAACAAATTAATAAAATTTAAAATCATGTGAATCTAAATGGAATAAAATTATTTTATGCTTTTCATCTTTTTCATGATCAGTATACTTTTTCCTTTTGGAAACTACCCGAAACATATTCATTCATAGTTTGGTAAATTCACGTACATGTACCTTTAGGATTAAAATAGTATGGAAAGAAATGATAATGAAAAGAGAAAGCAGTGCTAGTTTGAGTATTAAATAGTTTCTCGAGTATTAAATAGTTTCTCCTGGCACATTTTTCTTTTCCAAATCTTCCAAACACTAGACTATTTGTTTCCAAAGTCCTGAAAATAGTTTTTTGCTAAATATCATTTTCATAACCAATTTTAATATACATTATAGTATTAATGTAACATATATACTGTACCTATCAAATTGACAGCATTTGCAGCAGACAAATACCGGTAGATAACCACTCAAAGGCTGTAACTAATGTTTAAAGATATAAAAAAATATATAGTCTGTCAAATGTAGAAAAGCTTACTTCCAGCATTTTCTCATATTGCCACGATGTTTTCACCTTTCTATTGGTAAGTTAGACCCAGTTTCAGAGTGCGAGAGACATCGAAAATATAGCTGTCTGATTACCGTTAGTCTTTGATTAATATCGGATAAATAAAACCATCCTTCAACAACTAACACCTAATTTACTATCAAAGCCTTGTAGATCGGCGGTTCGCGGCCCAATTAAGGAAATACATGTACTATAAATCAACGGAATACTTAAATCTATCTAGAATCAAAGACAATAACATTTTTTTTTAATTTCATCTTTTAGTTAGTGTCATAGAATATATTAGATTTTATCCAAACGCTGTTGCGGTGACAAGCTACCATTTTGAAGTTCAATCATGTGACTGCGCTAAAATACCATATTGGCACCAAATTATAGTCACATGATTTGAAAATACAGTGCCACATGATGCAGGATATGATCTAAGTACGTCATTATATCTGTTCGTTTGGAAAACTGCGAGTAATAACAAATTTTAAAGGATGGGGTAAATGGTGATAAGCAAGTAGGTACCGATTCCATCGTTTTCAAAACTGGAATATTTCAATCCCTTTAAAACTTTGGAAATAAAAGTCGACGACGAAAGATCGATATCTGGGGTAGGACTTTCACTTCCATATAGTTACTAAATTTAGCAAACCGTGTTTCAAAAATAGAGGTCCGACAAACACCAATAGGCGGCGCTGATATTTCTCAATAATAGGGGATTACCCCATGGTGTCGTAAAGTTAATTAACAATGACTTGTCAATCGGACTCTCAGTATGTTGTAAACTAATTAAACTCGCTGACTGGGCAGTTTCTGTAAATCGGGTACCGCACACGCTATTTTGGTAGATTAGAAACAGGACGCTTTGTCAATATACGCAAGGTGACTTCCCGATTTTTTCAGGCGACTTGGACTTCGCTTTACTTGGCGAAATGAGCAAAGTTTTTTTTAAATTAGGCGACTTCTTCGCCCAAGTCGCCCACTCGGCCGAGGCCTGTATTGTAATAAACTGTTGTGTGTATTTACAATTCATGTTGCTATCTAGACCCAGGGTTACCAGATATAGGACAGTCGGAGGGTCCAGGAACTAGGAGGTAAACAAAGTTAGTCATGGTAGACCAGGGTCTGAGTTATATCATGTGTAATATGATTTTATAGTACAATTGGATATTATTGGTGTTGTAGGTTATTGGCCAACATAACAATGAAAAGTTTATGAACATCATTTCTTATTATGTGGTCACTGAAAGACGATATACTATTTTAAACTTGGAATTATGTTAATGCAGCGAGATTATTCATATTCACTGGTTAACATTGAACAAATATACCATTTTAGCAACAAAATGCCATCTTTAAATCAAAATTACCGTAACTCCCCCAAGTATTCGGACGGGAAAAAATAATATATTTTTTTTGGTGTCCGAAAATTTATTAAAATTTGTGTGACTGTCCGAAAATTTCGGGAAATCTCTTTCCAACAAGAACAACATATCCTTTAATAGACATCGTATGTACAACATACAGTGAGGCATATATTTCCTGAAAAGAACTGACATGAGATCGACCTTTATGGATTAATGAAACTTACTTGTGAAAAAGAGTTCACACAATTATGTATTCGAACGCAAATAGCTACTTCGCTAAACAATCCTAAATCATGGTTGTGATAAGGGTTATTCTTGACCTGACTAAACCTGGTTACGTCACCCATACACCTTCTTGTCTCCATGCCAACATGTCTAACTGTGTACAGGTCATTACAACTAGCAATCCCGTTATGCATTAAATGTGTATCTTATAGCGTTTATCGCTAAGATTTACAACTTTAATGCCTCGCAGCTTTTGGACCAAATAATTATATATAGACTGTGTAACACAAATTAGCACCCACAGTCAGTTTACCAAGATCAATCAGGTACCAAACAAAGGATTTATGCTTAAAATATAGATCGATTTACTCTTCTAAGGTACTTGCTAATTAACTCTTTGCCACACAATCACGAATCTAAACGATCCTGGAGTAAAACCTTTTAGAAAACATTGTTGGAAAAGGAGAAAACGCTGAAATTAATCATTTTCTCCTCTTTCCCCCACTGTTTTCTAAGTTATCCAATCAAAAATCATTTTAGCAAAATATAATTGTCTTCTGCGAATCTTTCCAATTTTGTCTAGTCCAATAAAATTCTCGTTTGGTAAAAGTTTACCATATCCAAAACAAGCCTTTTTTTCGTAAGTCTTACAAGGTGAAAGGAGAAATTGCTTGTAATTAACAATTTCTCCTTTTCCCATCTGTTTTCTACGCATACGGAGAACTTTCCGCCATTTAATGAATTTCAAAATTGGAAATTGTCGTATGTAAACTCTTTCAGTTTGAAAGAGTCTTTAATTTGTTGTCTGGGAAAGAGTATTGCAGACCTTCGTCGATCTTCTGAACCATTTTAATTTGTTGTTTGGGAAAGAGTATAGCTGGTCTTCGCCAACTTCTAAACCATTTTAATTTGTTGTTTGGGAAAGAGTGTAGCGGGTCTTTGTCAGGTTTTAAATCATTTTAATTTTGTTGTTTGGTAGAGTACTGCGGGTCTTCTAAACCATCATAATTTTGTGTCCTAAAATTTAGGGACAATTATTTTACCAAGTGTCCAAACTTTAAGGGACAAAAAATAAATTATTTTGGAAAATAATTAATGGTGTCCGAAAATTTAGGGTGTCCGAATACTTAGGGGAATTACGGTAAGTTCTTTTACTACAGATCTTAGGTGTCATTGAGCACTCATGTATAAGGATAAACTCTATATGCATAAAAAAAAAGATTAACGGCGTATCACAAAATTTGCTATGGGAATTCTTGGTGTAATTTCTAAATGTAATTTTGTAAACTTGGAGGTATGGGTTTGGGAACTCGGAGGTTTTAACTTTTTGAAGACCTGATTGTTTTTGAAAATGTTAATGTGAGATTATATGAATGTATTGATAGGTAGGTAGGCAGTCTCGGTAGGTATTAAGGGAAGGTAAGTTTTCAATAAATGCAATGAAAGCAGATGTCGTAAGTAACCAACAGGATAATTGATCTTTTTTATGTAGACAGCCTCGCATCCCACATTTATCAAACTAGAATGTACATTACTATTTCATATTTTTGTCCTTAATTACAGCTTTGTGTACTTTTTAGAGCCGCTCATACAGGTTGTTCTAGTCTACGCGCTAAAACTTCATTTGTGGATAAAAATCAACTGAAAATTTGTCACTTGAGAGCTGTAAAATTGTATATTGCATAGATGTTTTATTGTAATGTATATTTGTACAGGTTTGTCCTAGTAAGTGGTACAAATCTGGTTTCCGTCGATAAAATTTTACACGAGATTCAACCAAATTCTGTTTTATTGGTACTTATTAAAACCATCTTGACGAGTACCAAAACACAGGTTGAAGCTTCTTATAAAACGATTTTTTTGTTTTCTACCTGTTTGGAGAAAGTTTCATCATATTCATCTAGTTCACATTGTCATCTGCAGACTTTTTCAGTTTGGACGATTCTAAAATTTGTTGTTTGGAATAGTGTTGATTCATACGCTACCTTGATGAGATATTTGCTTAAAGGTTGTATCACAAGGTATATTTTCAGAGGCTTATGATAAACAGGACACTATTTCGTAGAATTAAAGCCTGATAAGGTTCAGAGACAAACAAGCACATTCTTCAGTACATGGATCCTATGAGTTCACCCATATCATGAATATGATGATTCTCCAAGTTAACCATATCATACCTCTGAGAATTACCATACCCAAATATTCGATACCTCACACTTTCATCTGGTTTAAAACACCTGATTTTTTTACATACTGGAGACTGAAAATGTGTTGGATCCTAAAAAAGACCCTATAATTCAAGACACCAATAAAAGTATTGCGACTAATCACCCCTTAACCTACAACGAGACAGTTTGAGTTGAAATTGATTTTCAAAATAGTAAAATTTTCAGTTTAGATTAATTTTTTCGTTGTAAAATGGCCTGTAAGCTTACACCAATAACAATAAAGATCATTTGGCTTCTAAACATAATATATATGATCATTTAATATTCGAAAGGGCTTGTCTTTTAAAAAAAGAATCAGGATAAACATCGACCGTAGTCTAGCGCTGCTGTCTTTGTTTACCTCCGAGTTCCTGGACCCTCCAAGTGTCCTATATCTGGTAACTCCGGGTGATCTAAGTCTACTTGGTGTTTTTCAGACCAAAATATCTGGGTCAAGCTACCATATTGAAAACAGGTGCTCCAAAGGGAGTCCACCATGGTACTGCATTACTTCGTGTAATTTGGGATATCGTACATTGAAATGATGTTCATTTTAATGAATGATTTAGCTACCATAGTTTTTGTGTTAGTCTACAGCAGATGACTTTCAAGTTCTGTCAAACACAAGTTATGGAGGAAAGTTGTGCTTTATTATTTCATCATTGAAAAATATTGACAGTAAGTCACCATTAATGAAAACATATCTGATATCTTTTAACTGATGCTATGCAACAAGAGCCGTCAGAGACGGGTTATGCTCCCCGAACAAGTGCTTGTCATAAAATATAAGAAACTGATATAAATTCCCTTCTTTTATCCTAGAAGAACCTGTTCATGCTCCCCAAAATTTGAAGTGAAAAGGCAATTACTATCTTGGAGATAGCCAACACAAACTTGTAGAGGACAATAAGCCCAATAAGCCCCCTTCAAGCCCCCTTTTCCCATAAGACAATATTGGATCATTGCAATAAATACAACGAGTGTGTGGTTTGTGGCATTTTTTAATAATAATTCAAAATTCTAAATTTAATAAAATTTTGAGCAGTCATGTATTAAATATCATATAAAACAATTTTTTACATGAAGCCCCCTTTTTCCGAGACGCAGCCTGAAATTGAGAAAAAGGAAGAGAAGTATGTGGGCAACGTTCCAACAAGTTCAGATTTGAAATTTCACAAAGTTTTGAGCACTGATAAAGGAGAAGCTAGTGAAAAACAATTTTTTCCATGAAGTCCCCTTTTTCCGTGATGCAGCCTTAATTTGAGAAACCAGGAAAGACGTATTAGTGCATTAATAATTCATAGATTGCAAAAACAAAGGGCACATGTTGAAACTTGTAAAACAAGATATAACCATGAAATGTTGTCAAAAACTGAACAAGATATTAGTAAAAATTGCAATTTTGCATTAGGGCCCCTTTTTCATTTTACAAGAAACCCCCTTTTTCCATGACAGAGGGTCAAATTGAAAAACACATAGATAAAGAACCAAGAGCAGATAGTGAAACTTTGAAAAAACAATATAACCATGAAGTTTAATGAAATGTTGACAAAAACTGAATGAAATATTAGTAAAAATTGGATTTTTGCAAGAGGCCCCCTTTTTCCATGACAGAACGTCAACTTAAAAAATGCCCAGATTAAAAATAGCAAGGGCACATGCTAAAACATTCCCAAAACACTATAACCATGAAGTTTCATGATATTCTGACAAAAACTGAATGAGATATTGGCAAAAATTGGAATTTTCCATTAAGCCCCTTTTTTCCATGACATGGGGTCAAATTGAAAATCCGGGAAAAACATATCGGCGCGTTACCCTAAGGAGTTCATATATGAAGTTTTATCCAATTTGGTCCAAGGGTTGTGGAGAAATCGCTTCGGACGGACAGACAGACGGAAGGACGGACGGACAGACGAAGCGGCGACTATATGTTCGCCCTTCGGGAAGCATAAAAATACTTCTGCTTTCCATTTGATGGACTAAACAGTGGATAGCTGGTGCTACATATGCGAATTACCGTAGGTATTTTTCGGATTATGGCAATGTCACCAATGACACTGAGCATCACCCTTCACAACTCGGCTGACTTGGTACCTACATGTACATCTAACCTGATTTGTGTAACAGTCATTTCCTTTAGAACTGCCGATCATGCGATTTTATACATGGCAGCACCACTTTCAGTCTTTTACTAACAACATAAACAACTTTGATGTAGTTATTTACATCAATTTTTTTTTATCTAGATCTATCTGTCAGTGAAAACTCCAAGCACAATAGTTGATATATCAATAATCAAGTTAGAGCTGGTTCATCTTAATCCAAATATTGTATAATGCCGAATACTCTCCACCAATCTTTCCTTGTGTTACAATTGGACATAATATTGCTAAAAATTATGCATGTGCAGATGGCGGGCTCTTCTTTTTCCGGATTTCGGAAGTTTCAAGTTCGCCAAGTTTTGAAAAGTCGAGATATTTCAATTTGTTTGAAAGGTAAGAATTCTTTTAACACCTCTTACGTAGTTTGTTAACCCCGAGTGTTTTGAAATTTTACTCAAGTCAGTTCCCTGTGAGTGATATCTATATGGAAATGAAAGTTTATTGATAATAGAAAGCAAGTCATTCTGTGAAAGGACAATTAAATGACGTCACATGCTGTTTATGATATTGATCAGGGTATTTGGAAGAGACGGCATTAAATTGTAGAGTTGGGTCTTTTGGATATATCAAGATTGTTTAGACTTTATCAAAAATGCAAGATAAAGCTCTACAACTCTATATTTAAAAAATCAAACTTAACCTTACTGATCAATTCTGTTGGCATTTTTCTAGACAAGTTGTTTAATTTTCAGAATGAGTCTCAAGATGCTGTATATAAAATAAATCGTCACTGGAAAATGCTGTAAAAGCTATCTGAAATGAATCAATGGGCTATATGAAAGCTTCAAAGGTATGCTAGAATGCTAAGAAACCGAGAAATCAGGAAAACGAAAAGAAACAAGAAGAGAAATTAGAAGAGAAAAGCCAAAGAGAAGAGGGATTGTTAAAAAAGAAAGAGCGAGACGCAAAGAAAGCTATGAAAGAAGAAGCCAAGAAGAAATCTAAAGGGAAGAAGCACAGGCGTAACGATGCAAGTAATGATTCAGACAGTGAAGATGATGTAAATTTTAGGAAGTTGGCCGATAATGATGACAGTGACAATTTTGAACAAGTCTTTGAAACATGCCCTGCATGTAATAAATTCAACCAACACCCTTCACGCTGGGTAATATGTGAGATTTGTAGCACTTGATGGCATTTTGTTTGTGATAACAGAGTCAACTCAACATTTTTCATGAGTTTCGAATAGTTCTTGAAATTTTCAATTATTCTCAAAGAGTATCCGGAAATTGCCAACACCTCTCTAACTCTTTACCATACGACAAAATCTTGGGTCAAAAAAGAAAGCATTTGCAGATGACAAAATAAACATGACTTAAAAATGGAAACTTGACTTTCGAAAGGTAGAAAACAATGTGGGAAAAGGAGGGGATGCTGCTTATCAGTATTTTCTCCTTTTCCCACATTTTCTGAAGGCGTCTTCCCACAGGAATTTGACATTCGATAACCAAAATAAATGATAAAATATGAAAAAAAATCTCCCCTATATATAATATAAACACAAGGAATGCAACATCTCGATTGCTGGCGCTAGCATCCGACAGCATTTCCCAACCAAAATCACCCACGAAACAAACATTGATCATAATCTCCTTTAGCCTAGTGATAGACAACACAATAATGTACAGGTCTGCGACATCCGGCGATAGCAAATAGCCACCCAGACAAATCAAAATTTTCTGATAAAGTTGTAAAACATGACAGATATCTCTGGTTGAAAGGTGTCTACTGAGGTATCGCTGGATGTAGCAGGTACATTATTGTGTTTTCTATCGCTAGGCTAAAGGAGATTATGATCAATGTTTGTTTCGTGGGTGATTTTGGTTTGGAAAGGCTGTGGGGTACTAGCGACAGCAATCGAGACATTGCATTCCTTGTATTTATATTAGACTAGAGCAATGTCTCCTAACTTCGACCCTCTCCTATCATCGACACTGCAGCCTTTCTCTGTTTACATATAATTGTTGTGTCATCTAATTACATCGGGAAGCTTAATAATGATGTCACACATGTTTTACCTCGTCAGTGCCATTTTGGAATGTTTATAAACAAGAAAAGAAAAAAAATTGCGTTTTTGTCGGTTTTCTTCTAGACCTGGCTAAGGTGACATGATTTTTTATAGGTACACCATGTTGTAAATCAAGCTGTAAAACATGCATTATTGAATTTTTTCGGATGTAAATGTCCTATTATACCTCTGTCAACTTGTTTTAAGTTATAACCACGCTCTGTTTGGCAAATATTGAGGGTGTTGATAATAGGTTATGGTGTTAACATCACTTTCCTATTATCGACACCCCTCTGTGACATGTGTCCAGTATGGTGCAAGGGAGACTGGCATTCTTCCTGTTGGGTTACATGTGAAATATGCGATACACGGTGGCGTTTCATGTGCCCATATCGCTCAGAATACGAGCTACCATATGAGGATGAAAGGGAAAAATATGAATTTGTCTGTCCAATGTGTCACTGATTTGAGTATCTGTGCAGATTTCTTCCCATCTAAAGTGTAAAGTATTACCTCGCTTCAGCTAGGCCTCATTTTACTACGGTAGTTACGAACAAAATTTGTCTAAGTTCTATGTAAGCATATCATAGCACTGGTATCAATCTGAGCAGCACCAGGAGATAACTATCATGATTATTTAAAAAAAAAAAACTATTGGGACAAATCAAAGTTTCCTGGAAATTGTATCTATTCATCTTATGTAGGTCAAACTTTTAGGAAACTTTGATTTGTCACAATAGTTTTCAAAAGTAGGCTAAGCATGATAGTTGTCTCGTATCTTGTGACAGAAATGTGTCGCCAGACTGTAGTTGCGCAAATTTGTACGTAATTATATTAGTTAAACAGGGCCCTGGCAGGAAACATTTTTGTTAAAAGATGTTTCAATGAGGTAGAATGGCTGTTTAAATACATTTGAACTTTGTTTTGAAATTAACGTAAATTACTGATCTAGCTCTTTACCTGACGACAAAATTTTGGACTAGACTGACTTGAAAGCATTTGTAGGCTACAAAATCATTAAATAAATGATGATGGAAAGGGGTTAAACTGTTTTGTAAAGAATTCTTGTGGGTGTCGATAACAGGAGTTGAATGGTGTCAATGATAGGAACCTTTTTTGAATTCCACAAAATTGAGTGTAGCTGTTTCAAGGCATTTCATTGGATGAGTTTTCTTCGTATGAACCTTGTCATGGCATGCAATATCCAATGAAATCTTGCTTTATAAACAAGGTTGTTTTCCGATCGGAAAAACGCATTGTGTGCAGAAATTCACGTTGGAGTGCTTAACGTGTCGATAATAGGGTACCTTGCTCTATATAGGAGATTTTTTTTTTTCATATTTTATCATTTATTTTGGTTATAGAATGTCAAATTCCTGTGGTCTTCCTCAGGGTCGTTAACTACTGTAGATTCTATTTGTCAATTGAAATAAAGTTAAGAAAGATTTCGATACAAAATTGAGACTAAAGTTTTCTTTTTTAAACATGGGGCATTACAATTTTCAGAACGGTAAGCTGGCGTATATCCTGCAATGAATTGTACTTTGTGGGCGCATATCTTGAAAGCTAATAGATACGGCCGAATGACTTGATGGCTCCCGTCACCCCAGATATGCCAAATGGCGGTACGCGCGAGGACGACTATAGTCATTATAAAAAGGAAGTTGGTGAGTAGATCTAGTTCTACGGCTAAAAAGACCCAAGTTCCTCTAAATTGGCCTCCAAAATTGAAATCTATGAGTAGCAGTTAAGAAAGCATTTGGAGAAAAGGCCTGAGCATTTACATTATGATTCTTCCAAAGACAAAACAAAATGGCGGATTTTTTCTTCAAAATATCGTCTGCAAAACTCTAGATGTATCCTACTAACCTTGCATGGACCACGAAACAGGGAAGCCATAGCGTTACCGCTATGCACATGTGTTCAGCTGTCTTTCTAGCCTTCGCAACTTGAGGTAGATCTAGACATCAACGGTTTGTTTTTTTTTCGTGCAAGGTAAATTTCAGACACTGAGAGTGGAACGAATCGCCCAACCTTCCCGCTTGTTTTCGAATGAGATAACTCATTTCAATTCGAAGGAGATACTCGATTGGCTAGTTCATTTTCTACGGACAAAGCCGAAAATATACGACTGAAACGCCGAGGAGTCACGCCCCCTTTTTCATGACGGGTTAATTGTCACGCAGGCGGATTTTAATTAAGAATAAATTGGAGTACTTGTGACGAATAGAAAGGTTAGTATATTTAGATGTATATGTGCATTTATAGTAGATCTACTTCCTTTTTCCCTTCAAAGAATGTTTTTTATAGATAGGTTAGACGATAAATTCTTTATAATTTCCTACCACTGGTAAAGGTGGATAAAGATGCCCATAACTCAGTTGGCTATGTATAGCTGCTTTGTTTCAGCACTATACATGTATATTATAACAAATGTTTACGAGTTATTCGCTGTGTAATCTTCAGGCAATGGGAACAGTCGATAATTTTCTATATGATTTATCAGTTAAGGTGAAGCTTGACATTAACAGGTAGAAGAGGTAAATCTAGATCATCTTTTCTTTCCATGGTGAAAATAGACATTTCAATCTAGATCTAGCTAAAATTATATTTTTTCAGTTTCCGGTATATGTAGTAGGCTAACCAAAAATAGGAAACGACAAATTTTCATGTGTTTATAGGCTATTCTTTTAAAAATACCACAGTTTTAATGCCTGAGCAAATCAGGGTAACCACACATTTCAATTCAAACTGGCTCAGATATAGCCATTTGGAACATGCTTATGTGTGAATAATAATTTATTATCTGATACAGAATCATCTAGTGTAGATTTGGGATCAGAGGGCATTTCCAGTGCACTCTGATCCTCATCTACACTTTTTGCATTAGTAGCTGATGTTGTGATAGGCATTTAACCTTTTACTTGGTAACAGAATGATCAACTGATCTGTATTGTAATTTGCATACAATAAATCTTTAACCCTTTACCACACAATGATGACTTTTGATGACCATGCGGGAGAAGCCTTTCGAAAATATTGTGGGAAAAAGGAGAAAATGCTGGTGACCAGCATTTTCTCCTTTTCCCTGAATGTTTTCTACCCTTCCCAAATCAAATTTCGATTTTTCAGTCACATTTATTTTGTCGTCTGCATAATTATGCTTTCAATTTGGACCAGTCCATAAATTTGTCATTTGGTAAAGTGTAAAAGGTTAAAGAAACATTGCGTGAAAAGAAGAAAATACTGATTAGTTGCATCTTCTTCTTTCCTACAATACTTTCAGATGCTTCCTTTCTCAGTGTAATTAACCCATTCCCACACAATCCCTACCTTTGACGCCCCTGAGAAAGAAGCTTTTCGAAAACATTGTGAGAAAGGGAGAAAATGCTGGTAACCAGCATTTTCTCCTTTTCCCACAATGTTTTCTACCTTTCACAAAACAAATTTCAAATGTTCAGTCACTTTTATTTTGTCGTCTGCAAATGCTTTCGATTTGGACAAGCCTAAAATTTTGTCATTTGGTAATGAGTTAAATCATTGGATCATGTGGTAAAAAGTTAACCCTTTACAACATGATCCTGAGCTTTCTAGCCATGATGAAGAAAGCTTCTGAAAAAAATTATGAGACAATTACAAAATAATGGTTCCTACCATTATCTCCTTTTTCTACAATGTTCTCCATCAATTTACATAAAAGTTCCACAATATGAGCCATGTTCATTCTGTCGTCTGCAACTGCCTTCAATTTGGATTTGTGTGAAAAGTTGAAGGATTGCATTATTATGACATTATGAGGTAATTTTAAAAGTTTTCAAATAAGGAAGGAGTTATACATGGATGTGATAAACCCATTAACCCATTACCACACAATCCCTACTTTTGACGCCCCTGAGAAAGAACCTTTTAAAAAACATTGTGGGAAAAGGAGAAAATGCTGGTAACCAGCATTTTCTCCTTTTCCCACAATGTTTTCTACCCTTCACAAAACAAATTTCAAATTTTCATTCACTTTTATTTTGTCGTCTGCAAATGCTTTGAATTTGGACCAGTCTAAAATATTGTCGTTTGGTAATGAGTTAACCAAGGGCATTTCATAAATGACCTATCCTGAAGATAAACACAATAACGGTTTAGACATCTTATAGATATTGTTTGGTCCATCCCTCACTGTTCTCTTCTTTTTAGCACTTTACCATACAGTCTCGACATTTAATTACCCTAGAGAAGAAAGCTTGTGAAAACCTTGTGGGAAATCTCTCCTTTTCCCACAAGGTTTTCTTCCTGATCACAGATGATTTTCATCATTTGAGTCTCAGTTAACCCTTTCCCAAACGACAAATTTTGGACCAGACCAAATTCAAAGCATTTTGCAGATGACAAATTAACAGTTGCTAAAAAGATGATTTTTCTATATGATAGGGTAGAAAACATTGTGGGAAAAGGAGAAAATGCTGGTTACCAGCATTTTCTCCTTTTTCCACAATGTTTTCAAAAGGCTTCTATTCCTGACCCGTTAAAACCAGGGATTTTTTGGGAAAGGGTTAATTTGTCGTCTGCAAAAGCTTTCAATTTGGTCTAGTCTAAAGTTTTGTTGTTTGGTAAACACTTAAGGATGAAAAGCAGGGGTTCAAATCGTTCAACATGAGATACATGTACATGTTTATCTCTTTACAACACAATCCCGACTTTAACGACCCTGGGAAAGAATCCTATAGAAAATATTGCGGGGAAAAGAAAACATTGTAGTAACCAGCATTTTATCCTTTCCCCAGAATATTTTCTACCCTAACAAAGTCTGAAAGCATCATATTACCAAAATTTAATTCGCTGTCTGTAGCATTAAACAGCTGACTACTTTTCAAAGCTAAAATTGTAACAATCAACCAAAACCAAGATTTTATTTTTTGATCTAATGGCTTGAATAGGCTTGACAAAACAAGAAGACAGTATAGACCCAAGATCCGACAGATCTATGTCATCTGCTGATGCCTTTGCTAGCAGTCAGTAATTTTTCTTTTTCCCAGACACTTTTTAATCATTCCAAAGACAAATCCCAGTATTTAACCCTTTACTCCACAGATACTCATTTCTCCACATTGCTTGTAGGAGCCTTTGGAAAACATTGTGGCAAAAGGTGAAATTGCTCGTGACGAGCAATTTCACCTTTTGTCACAATGTTTTCTTTTCTATCAAAAGGTGTCATTTACACATAAGAAACGGCTTCATCCTTGCTGCCATTTAGGGTCAATGAGAGATGCCTTAGAAATGCCTTATGGGGTAAAGGGTTAACTCATTACCAAACGACAATATTTTAGATTGGTCCAAATTGAAAGCATTTGCGGACGACAAAATAAATGTGACTGAAAATTTGAAATTTGTTTTGTGAAAGGTAGAAAACATTGTGGGAAAAGGAGAAAATGCTGGTAACCAGCATTTTCTCCTTTTCCCACAATGTTTTCTAAATGTTTCTTTCTAAGGGGCCTCAAAAGTAGGGATTGTGTGGTAATGGGTTAAACCACACTTAACCCTTTGCCAGATGAAAAAAGTTTAGCCATGTCAAACTTTAAAGCATTTGCAGATGACAGTTTCATTGTGACTCAAATGGTGTGGTTATTTTTTTCATATGATAGTAAACATTGTGGAAAAAGGAGAAATGCTGGATACCAGCATATCCTCCTTGTCCCACAATCAATGTTTTCCAAAGGCTGTTAAAAGTTGGGAATGTGTTAGAGAGTTATTTGTTGTTTGCAAATACAATGAGTCAGTTACAGTTTGTCTAAAACTTTGCTGGTTGGGAAAGGTGAAACCATACAAATGAACAAAAATATGTTATTTGCTGTGATGTGAACACATTACTTCCTGTAATCAACTTTTTTGTCCTTTAGCAGACCCGTAACTACCCTTTTTTCCTTTTAACCCATTACCACACAATCCCTACTTTTGACGCCCCTGAGAAGAAGCCTTTTGAAAACACTATGGGAAAAGGAGAAAATGCTGGTAACCAGCATTTTCTCCTTTTCCCACAGTGTTTTCTACCCTTTCCAGAACAAATTTCTATTTTTCAGTCACCTTTATTTTGTCGTCTGCAAATGCTTTCAATTTGGACCAGTCTAAATTCTTCTTGTGTGGTAATGGGTTAAACACAATGTTTTTAACTTTCATTCATATATTTTACCCAATTCATGGTGATAAACTTTATTTAACAAGGATCTTTTGGTAGCCTACTGCAGATTTGTTTCAGGATGTACAATGAGTTGTTTTGTGATCATGTTACATAATATATTTTAAGTGATCACATCAAATGAAAGATGAAGGAAGTCTAAATTGCAATGTTCAGAGTAACATATTAAAGTTTAATGTCTAAAAACTGAAGTGATAGGCTATTTTCCTGTAAGCCAAGGTGAGATAATTTTTTTTTTTCTAAATACAAAATGTACTTGGTATTATTAGTATGATATGATAGTTATATCAACCTTTTGCCTGATAAGTGTGACTTGGTATACTTTTACCCTAACTAAGTGTAGATTCAAGATCTGATTGCACAGAAGATGTACTCTGATCACGGATGTAAACAGTCTGACAAAGGAAACCTAATTTTTTCTTCCTGTGTAAAGAACTTTTAAATTGCAATACATGTATTTAAAGTTTTATACGTAGGTCTGTCTTAGGCAGGAAGTGTTTGTTTTAATAGTTAATAATTTTGTACAATGAAGGAAACAGTAGGTTGAGAAGACATTTATCACAATACATGTAAGTAGGTCACTCAATGTGATGTTGTTGGGCAAGCCATTTCCTTTTTAAGTGTACTTGTATAATGGTAATGAATATTACAACTATGGTTTTACAAAGTATAATGTCTATTTGGTGTAAAATGATTTTATCAACCATATTTTGGTAAGTCGCGAAAGGGCTATATCCAGTGTTTAGAATAATTACACTCTCTCTACAAGACTGCTATTTAACTTTTTACAAAACGATCCTAAGTTTCAAAGACATTGTAAAGGAAGGTGTTTGTAAACTTTGTATTAAAAAGAGAACATGCCGGGAACCATTTTTTTTTTTTAAAATAGAAAAGTCTTACTTTTATCAACCTCAAAGAAGACTTGAAAACATCATTGAAAAAAGAGAAAAGGCTGGTGAACAGCATTTTCTCCTTTTTCAACTATGTTTTCAAGTTTTCAGAATACAAAATTAATGTCAGTTTTGGGGTCACATCTATTTTGTTGTTTCAAATACATTGATTTTTTGTTTCTGGAGGGGTAGAAAACAAGTTTGGAAAGGGAAATCAAGCTGTTTACCAGCATGTTCTCCATTTTTCATCATAATTTCCAAAGACTTTTCCTACAGGGTCATTAAAACTTGGGGTTGTTTGATAAAGGGGTTTAACTCTTTACCACAAAATCCCAAAAAAGAAAGAAACCTTTTGAAAACATTGTGGGGAAAAAGAGAAAATGCTAACCAGCATTTTCTCTTTTGCCAAAGTGTTTTCTATCCTTCCCAAACAAAATTGCATTATATATTATTATATTTTGTCATCTGCAAATACTTTCAATTTGGACCATTCTAAAATTTTTTCCTGTGGTAAAGAGTTAGAAGTACCTGCAAAACAAAAAAGATGACTGCAGGTAGAATTTGTGTCAACCCTTTACCAAACAAGAAAGTTTTAGACTGGTCCAAATCAAAACCATTTGCAGATGACAAATGGATGTCGGCACAAATGATCCAATTTGTCACTGTAAGGTGAAAAAAATTTCTTGGAAAAGGACAAAATGCTGGTTACCATCATTTTCTTCTTTCCCCCTGTGTTTTCAGAAGGCTACTTCCTCTGGGTAGTAAAAACCGGGGATTGTTTGGTAAAGGGTAAATATGAGTATTTACTGCAGAGGATTCATTCTAAATTTTATTTTGTAAGATAAAGAAAATGTTTTTTACTTGTAGAAATATCGCCCATAAGGTTAATTTCCCTTAGCCGAGTCCCAGTTGGAAGTGTACAGGACTGAGAACAGGGGGTCACTCGTTGGAATTCTTCGCTTGGTGAATTTCTTTCCAAGGTTTATGATCAGTGCTACGACAGGATTTATTCCTTTGTCACCCCTTATCAATGATTCTTATGCAGAAAAGCAGTCAGTGACTTGAAAAGAATGTTGTGCCAGGTTCACCTGCTACAAGAAACTCCATGACAGCATTGATAGATGCACTGCCTCCCTCAGTTTAACACTACCACACAGTCTGGACTTTTAACAATCCTGAGAAAGAAGCCTTTTGAAAACATTGTTGGAAAGGCAGAAAATGCTGGTAACCAGCATTTTCTTCCTCTCCCACTATGTTTTCTACCTTTCCTAAACCCAATTTCAATTTTTCAGTCACATTTATTTTGTTGTCTGCAAATGCTTTCATTTTGGACAAACCTAAAATTTTGTCATTTGGTAATGAGTTAACTGATATAATGTTGAAAATAGCATTAAACAATATACAAGCAGTAAATCATTTATTTGCCCTAGAGCATATATATATAAATCAGATTCATAATGCATTCAGAAAAAGATAACTGTGTGAATTTTGATTATGGTAATCAACTCGATTAGGATAAATTTTTGACACTTTTGCTTGATCCTAAACCATACAATCTAGTATTTTGACAAACCTGATGAAAAAGTCTTGTGAAAAATTAATTCAGGTTATCAGCATTTTATTTTCTGACAATGTTTTAGAAAATAAAGTCCCTCATTTTAGCCTTGTTAATTAAATCTTGTGTTATCAAGTGCTTTGAAATTGGACAGGTCTAATATTTTGCCATCTATTCACACCCATTCTGGCTGACATTTCACAGGCAATGAGGATTGAAAAATATCCACCATTTCAACATAGAAGTGGAAACGGTGTCAATCTAGTGAAGGGAAAGAAATATATGCTGTAAATTAACCTGGGCACTTTTTTGCATGTAGAAAACATTCCTTTAAAATGTTTATAAATAGATGTAATATTCTCAAGTTTCATGCTGAAATCACAACCCTGTAGGCTTATAATGGGAATTTGAATTGTAACCTTTTACCAAATCAAACAATTTTCGACTCCACCATTTTAAAAGCATTCACATTATTCATGTATTAAATATTGATGAGCTCTTAACAAAAGTTCTTCACCTTTCCGAACTGAAAACATTTACAGACAACAAAATTAGCTTAAGACCTGGTTTTTGCTTTCTAAATGGTAGAAAACTTTGTGGGAAAAAGAGAAAATTTTCTCCTGTTCCCACAATGTTTTCAAAATACTCTTACTATTCACAGGATTGTGTGGGAAAGGGATAGTTTATGCTCAAATGATGAAATTTTGTCTTTTGTAAGGCAGAGACATTGCTGGAAAAGGAAAAAGTGCTGGTTACAAGCTCTTTCTCCTTTTTGCGCACAGTGTTTTCAAAAAACCTCCTTTCTCAGGGTCAAGTAAACAAGTGATTGTTTGGTAAAAGGGTTCAACTGTAGAAATATATCTCTAAATATATCATAAATCCATCATCTTATAAACAATCCAGTCTTTGTTTCCATGTGCTCTCTGTCTGTTGTTCTGTTGAGATTATCATGTTTTATATTTAGAAGCACCAGGCTCCCTCTGCAAGATACAGTTGCAGACAAAAAGCATTTAAACGAGACTTTCAAGCCGATAGTAAATACCGAAGTACTGCTGAAAGGTAATTTTTAAGGAAAGATATTCCTATATCAGACAATGAAGATCCAAGATCAGACTGCACATTTGTGCTTAGCAGCCTAAGAGTTAACCATTTACCACACAATCCCATGTGTTAACAATCCAGAAAAAAAGTCTTTTGGTGAAAAAATTTTTCTCCTCTTCCAACAATGTTTTCTATCCCTTCAACTAGAAGGCCCTGAGGGCCTGAATATGCTCTACTGACAGTCAACTTGAAATGGCTACTTTTCCCATACTGTTTGTTGGATTTCTTTCAAAATCCATAGGGTTGAAGTTATTGATGAGATAAACAAAGTGTGTAAGTTAGTTTTACAAAAATCTGATTACAAATGCACATTAAATCCTGTAAACAAGAATTCGAAATTTTCAACCTAAGATGGCTACTTTTCCCATATTGTTTATTGGATTTTTTTCGAAATCAAAAGGGTTGAAGCTACTGATGTGATAAACAAACTGTGTGATTTTCATGAAAATCTGACTAGAAATGCAGACTTTATCATGTAAACAAGAATTTGAAATTTTCAACTTGAAATGGCTACTTTTCCCATACTGTTTGTTGGATTTTTTTCAAAATCAAAATGGTTGAAGCTATTGATGAAATAAACAAACTGTGCAAGTTTTACGCAAATCTAGCTACAAATGCAGACTTTATCGCATAAACAAGAATTGGAAATTTTCAACTGGAAATGGCTACTTTTCCCATACAATTTGTCGGATTTTTCTCAAAATCAATAGGGTTGAAGCTATTGATCAGATAAATAAACTGTGCAAGTTGCATGAAAATCTGAGCCGAAATGCACACTTTATCATGTAAACAAGAATTTGAAATTTTCAACTTGAAATGGCTACTTTTCCCATATTGTATATTGGATTTTCCTTAAAATCAATAGGGTTGAAGCTATTGATAAGTTAAACAATCTGTGCAAGTTTCACGAAAATCTGACCACAAATGCAGACTTTATCGCATAAACAAGAAAAAGACTAACAGACGAACAGACAGACGGTCGGACGACGGAAACCCCGCTATGACATAAGCTTTGCTTGCTTTCAGCCAGTAGAGCTAATAATTAAACTACATATAGTTGGTCTTCTTCAAATGCTTCCAAGTCTTCCCTATCCAAGCTTTTAGTTCCACTGGCCCAAGGCCAGCGGGCTTATGTCATGGCCCGGCATCAGTTGTGCATCCGTCCATGCGTTAACTTTTATTTCAAACATCTTCTCTGAAACAACCCATTCAAATTCGATGAAACTTCACAGAAATTATCCTAGCCTGGTCCTCTTCAAAATTTATCGAAAGAATATGATTCTTTCAAAAACTCTGGTTGCCATGGCAACAAAATTGAAATAAAATTAACAGTTTTAGAAATCTTCTTCTCTGAAACCACAAGGCCCAGGGCTACTGAATTTGGCATGTAGCTTTATCAAATGGACCTTTAACAAGTTTCTTCATATTATAGGCCTGGGGTCAAAATTGGCGACATTCCAAGGATCACAAGTTTAACATGGAATTCAAACTATGGTCACTTCAATTTAAAATTAATCAGGGGAAAATAACTCTTTTTACATAGGATAAAGTTTGTTGCTATTTGCCTTCCTTGATTATCGTACAGCAGTCATACATCGTTGGTGCTAGATTTTAGGTTTTTTGATAGAAAATATTCTGTTTTCAGAGTGATTAATTTTGATGCTAATAGTTACGCTCACATGAGTGGAATCTTAAATTCAGAGTACCTTTGATGCCAATGAATTAACCTGCTTGTATTGCCTGACAGTGTTCATTGTTTTCAAATGCCCTCTTTTTCAGGGTCACGAACACTTCATTTTGTGTGTTAAAGGGTGTAAAAGCCAGTGGAGCGATACAGGGCCATCATGGCCCTCTTGTTTTCTTTGGCAAGGAGTTTTAGTCTTTATCATATGACTGTGTTTTAGATAAGTCTAAATTGAAACAGGTGCAGATGACAAAATAAATCTAGTTCAAATGATGAGTGATTGCCAAGCCCTGGTAGCACAGTACAGTGCAGGACTTAAGAAAAAGGGGTTGTGAGTTCGATCCCTGGCTCTGCCAATTTCTTTCCGTAGATTGATGATAGTCAATGCAACAGATTAATTCCTCTCTCACCACTGATTATTGTTTCAGTGATGGTTATGTGGGAGAGCAGGAAGTGGCTTGGAAAGAATATTGTGCAGAGTACTGGTAAGAGAAACGCATAACTGAAATAATGTTAAAAACAGCATTAAACACCAACAATCAATCAATCAATCAAATGATGATTACTGTCTTTGACAGGACAGAAATCATTGTGAGAAATGGAGACAATGCAGATAATCAGCATTTACTTTTTTTCAAAGACTCTTTATAACAAAGCTGTTAGATCTTGGGATAGTGGTGTCTGAGTACGGTACTATAAAAGCTGTATCCATGTCTTCTTGCTGTTTGTGGTTTTAACATTTTGTTTCCTATATTGGTGAATGAATTTCGTATTAAGTTAGCTATTAAAGGATACAGAAAGGTCAGATCTATACATTTGTAGTCGGTGACATTTAATTAATGAAGTTTGACTGACAGAGTATGTGACAGAACAATTATACGTTGGTAATAACTTTTGAGGGTGGTTGCTGTTAAAGAGAGTTTGATACAGACTGTCATGTACATGAATTATCTTATCAATCAGGTGATAACATTATATGTGTATATGATCTGAAGACTCAACAGGAATAAGCATGCATTTAAGAGAGACACATAAATAGGTGTACTGGAAGCCCATAACCTAATTTAAATATTGTGATGAATGAACTTAATTCTAAATCAGATGACAGATTATCACACTATTCAAAGTGGAAAGCAGTAACAGATAAGAAAGTTAATACAATACAATACAATTTCGTCATTTAACTCCAAACGACAAAATTCTAGATTGGTGCAAATTGAAAGCATTTGTGGACGACAAAATGAATGTGACTAAGAATTGAAATTTGGTTGGGGAAGTGTAGAAAACAATTTGGTAAAAGGAGGAAATGCTGGTTATCAGCATTTTCTCCTTTTTCCACAATAATTTCAAAAGGCTTTCTATCTGAGGGGTGTTAGAAGTTGGCATTGTGTAGTAAAGGGTTAAAGTATTTAGGCCCTTCACCCATATACAGTTACATCTCATAGAATTTATAAAGAGTGATGCTACATGTTTAACAAACTTTTTAGAATCAAATTCAAAGTTCATAAATGTGATGCCCAGTAACTGGATGATGCCCTTTATGCATTAAATTCTCTTAATTCAATTCTTTTATTGTCATTCAAACTTTATTCAGTTTAAACAACTCCACGTTTATTATCTTTTAACATAGATATGCGCACTAAATGACCAAAGTTGTCGATGTGCCATAAAACAACATTCATTCATTCATAAATGTGAATTTATGATAAATTTGCCTTTGATAAAAAATAGATCACATTGTTGAAGAAGGAGATTGTGCAGATTACTAGCATTTTCTCCTTTTCTCTTATGTCTTTAAAAAAAACCTCCTTCTTTGGTTGTAGTATAGGGTTAAGAGACCAAACATACATATTGGATCTTTAATGTTGTCAAGTTGATATACTTGGTGCTGAAAAAAGTTACATGTAGCAGTAATTCGAGTCTCGCACTGCTGTGATAATGTGCTTGGCCGATTTTGTAGAAACAAATGTGCTTGGCCACCTTTTTAGAAACAAATGTGCTGGGCAAGCCTTTGTACAATAAATGTGCTTGGCCACCTTTGTGGAAACAATTATGGTGGGAAAGCCTTTGTAGAAACAAATGTCCTGGGCAAGCCATTGTAGAAACAAATGTGCTGGGCAATCCTTTGTAGAAATAAATGTGCTGGGCCACCTTTGTGGAAACAAATGTGTTGGAAAGCCTAAATTTCTAGAAACAAATGTGCTTGGCAAGCCTTTGTAGAAACAAATGTGCTGGGCAAGCCTTTGTAGAAACAGATGTGCTGGGCCACCTTTGTGGAAACAAATGTGCTGGGCCACCTTTGTGGAAACAAATGTGCTGGGCAAGCTTTTATAGAAACAACTGTGCTGGGCAAGTCTTTGTAGAAACAAATCTGCTGGGCAAGCTTTTGTAGAAACAAATGTGCTGGGCTGCCTTTGTGGAAACAAATGTGGTGGGAAGGCCTTTTTAGAAACAAATGTGCTTGGCAAGCCTTTGTAGAAACAAATGTGCTGGGCAAGCCTTTATAGAAACAAATGTGCTGGGCAAGCCTTTATAGAAACAAATGTGCTGGGCCACCTTTGTGGAACCAAATCTGCTGGGTAAGCCTTTATAAAAACAAATGTGCTGGCTAGGCCTTTGTAGAAACAAACAGATTTTGCTGTGTGTTGTAAGTGCATTCCCCAGGGTGTGATAGGCACTATAACCATACAACTAAAATGATAAGACATTTCATGTTCACATACATTTCATGATACGATAGCTCAGTGACCAGTGTATTGGACTTGTTACCGGTACCTTAGGTGGCTGTGAGTTTGATACCCCGTTGAGGCAAACTTTCTTTCCTGCCATTTTTTGTCTCTAACCTCTTAGACATGTGAGAAAAGTAGTCAGAGCCTTTGTCACTACTGGTGTGAGAAAGCCAGGAAACACATGCCTAGGACTGCCTGCTGTGATCTGACCCTAGTTGTTTAAAAAAGCATTAAACTATAATATAGTCAATCAATATTTCATGACAACTTCTCAGCCCAGCAACAACTTTAGCTGATATACCTTTAACTTTTTACAAACATGAAAGTTCCTATGAAATACAGACCACTTGGCTGGGATTTGAACTCGTGCATCAAAGATTCTCATTTATTGCAGCACAAATGACAAATACAGTTATCCTCTGAGCTAAAATGTGTTCTCCAAAGTGCACTTGCTAGGCCTTGTTTAACCTTTTACCAAACAATCCCTGACCTAGAGGAAGAGACCTTCTAAAAACATTATTAGAAAAGGAGAAAATGTTATATACCAGCATTTTCTCCATTTTTCACATTGTTTTCTACTTTCTTTAAAATCAAGTTTCATATTTCAGTCATGTTTATTTTGTCATCTGCTCTATGCTTTCAATTTGGACAAGTCTAAAATTCTGTTGTTTGGTGATGAGTTAGAAGAAGCTATGCAGTTAGGAAGGGTTCCTCACTATCCTAAGATTTAAGGACCATGAGGAAACGGCCTTTTAAAAACCTTGAGGAAACAGAGAAAATGCTGGTTAATCAGCATTTTCTCTTTTTTACAGACAATTGTCATCATTTCAATCATATTTAATTTGTTGTCTATGCAAATATTTTTGATTTGGACAGTTCTGAAATTTTATCATTTGTTAAAGATTTAAAGAGTTAATTCTTAAGCATCCTAAAATTTTGCCAAGCCTCTTATATTGCTTTAACTCTTTTCCAAATGACAAATTTTGGACTAGTCCGAATTCAGAGCATCTGCAGACGATAAAATAAATGTGAAACAAAAATTTAAATTTGATTTGGAAAGGGTAGCAATTATAGTGGGAAAAGGAGAAAATGCTGTTCAGCAGCATTTTCTCCTTTTCCCACAATGTTTTCAAAGGTTTTCTTTCTCAGGTTCGTTAAAAGTAGGGATTGTGTGGTAAAGACGAAATTGTGGACTTGTCCAAATTCACAGCATTTGTAGACGACAATAGGAGAAAATGCTGGTTACCAGCATTTCTTCTTTTCGTACAATGTTCACCATAAGCTTCTTCCTCAGAGTTGTTAAAACTCGTGATTGTGTGGTAAAGAGATAATTCAAGTGAGGAAATCATGCTAGAAGTACCAACATTTATTCATGAAAAGTGGTAGAGAACTTAGGGCCAGACTTACAAAATATGTAATGTCAGAGTACACTTAAAGTCTTGTCCCCTGACATATTTATTGCTTGTCTCTGAGAGACCCTTCATTATAGATTTGACTGTCATCTGCTGTCAGAATATGACAGAAAACATTGTGAAAAATGTGTGTGCAAACTCATATAAGGCAAAGGATGACAGTCTAGATTCCTCTGAAAAGGTGTTGCCCCTCCATGATGCATATTGACCCTTTATCACACACTCCCGACTTTTAACGATCCTGAGAAAGAAGCCTTTTGAAAACATAGTGGAAAAAGGAGAAAATGCTTGTAACCAGCATTTTCTCCTTTTCCCACAATGTTTTCCACCCCTCTTAGCACAAATTTTGAATTTTCAGTCATCTTTATTTTTTTCAACTGCAAATGCTTTCAATTTGGACCAGTCTGTAATTTTGTGGTAAAGAGTTAAGCAAGTGCATGATGCAGAACAATGGGAACAGGTGAAACATTGTTCTATAACTCAATAGAACAACCACTTCTTCATAATAAAGTCTAAAACTGCTAAAAACATCTAACCAGTAATGTAAAAATGGATATGTTTAGTGGGTTGTCAAATTTTCAATTACAGAATACAGTTGAGTACCACATCAGTGGATCTTGCAAATGAAATACATAATATGGGTTTACTTTGATCAAATGTGGTAGTAAATTAACTCATTACCATACAACATAATTTTAAGTTTGTCGAAATCTAAAGCATTTGCAGACGACAAAATAAAAGTGACTGAGAATTTGAAAATTGTTTTGTGAAGGGTAAAAAACATTTTGGGAAAAGGAGAAAATGCTGGCTACCAGCATTTTCTCCCTTTTCCAAAATGTTTTCAAACGGCTTCTTCCTCAGGGTCGTTAGACTTTGAAAAAGCTTAAGCCTGTAGCTCTTACATTCTTTCTACTTTTCAGATGACTATCATCTATTCCTGCATAGCACGTGGAACAACTATCCTCTGTAGCCATGGTAACCAAGGAGGAATTAATGCAAACTATGAACAAGCAGCTGAATCTGTGCTACCAAGTATCCCAACCAGAAACGATGGCAAAACAACAATAACAGCCAACAGGTCATTAGTAGATAATTGTATAAACCTTTCACTACACAAAAATTTGTCCAGTTATCCTGAAGAATGTGTGTAAAAATACATGTATGGGGGAAATTGAAAAAATTACCAGCATTTTCCTCTTTTTCCAAAATGTTTACTAAAGTTTGGATGCGGTGCCAAGCATTTTCTTTTTACCCATGTTTTCTACACTTATTACCGTGAGTTTAACATTTTGAGCCTTATTTGTCTTCTGCAACTGCCTTTGATTTGGACTGGTTAAACATTTTGTTATCTGTTACAGTTGCCTTGTATTTTGTTAATTGCTATTGCATGTTGACTTATTTCAAGCATTTTTGGCCAAGGGCCAACGGCGCCTAGCCTTGGTTTATAACCACGTTTCAGACTTTTGCATGAAAGCTGCAACCACTCTTTTTGCAGTGTGTTGTAGTTGATTTTAAGTTTTTGTTTGTAACCTAACTTTCTGTTTTACTGCCAAAACTTGAATTTTGTTCTTGAGTTGAAAGTCTAAACTTTTTATGGCACAGTAAGGAATCGGAAATAGATTGGTTTATTCTGCAACTTCTGAAAATATAGTTTTATTTGTTTCCTTGACTAACATTTTGTTACTTTTTTCACCTTTGGTTCAGTTCTTAGTATCATGCTGTTTCAGTTACAAATTTCACTGCATCATTGAGAATGGTATCATTTACATGTGTACAGCTAAAGCAGGTTTTGAGACCAGAACATGTTTTGCATATTTGACAGAGGTAAGTAAACACCGAGTTAAAAGCATTTAACCCTTTTCCAGACGACAAAATTTTAGCCCTGTCCAAATTGAAAGCATTTACAGACTACAGTTTCAATGTGGTTCAAATGATGGTGCATTGTTTATTGATAGAATATAAAACATTGTGGGAAAAGGAGAAATTGCTGGTTACCAGCATTTTCTCCTTTGGCCACAATGTTTTCAAAAGGCTTCTTTCCAAGGGTCGTCATTAGGTAGGAAAGGGTTAACTCCTTGCCAAACAACAAAATGTTAAGATTTGTCCCGATTGAAAGCATTTGCAGACAAAAAATTATAGACAGCTCAGATGGTAGAATTTGTATTTAAAAGTGTACAAATTACTGTGGAAAAAAGAGAAAATGCTGATTACTAGTATTTTCTTTTTTCCAACAATGTTTTTAAAAACACTCCTTGTCTGGGTAATTAAAACTTTGGATTGTATGGAAAAGGCTTAACTCTTAACCCTTAATCAACAAGAGATGTTTGTAAAACATGTATGTCCCCCTAATGGCATCCAATTCTAAATATAACACATGATTATAAACTGTCACATTCAAAGTGTAAAAACGAACAAAGGGTAAATACTAAAAAATTATTAATGATAAATTAACAATTCTTGAGCATGGCACTTCCCATTTATGTAAACTATCAACTTTTAAAGTTTCATGATTTTACCTCACATACTTTTTGAGTTATACTGCTGAAAAAAATGACGTACGAAAATCAACAAAGGGCAATAACTGCAAAAATATAATGGGCAGAGTTATGGTTCTTGTGCAGTGCACTTCTCTTGAATAAAATCTATCCACATATAAAGTTTCAAGATGATACCTGAAAAACCTTTTGAGTTATGCTCCAGACAAAAATTAAGTATGAAAATCAACAAAGGGCAATAACTGCAAAAATATAATGGGCAGAGTTATGGTTCTTGTGTAATGCACTTCTCCTGAATAAGACCTATCCACATATAAAGTTTCAAGATGATACCTGAAAAACCTTTTGAGTTATGCTCCGGACAAAAATTAAGTACGAAAATCAACACAGGGCAATAACTCCATAAATATGATGGGCAGAGTTATGATTCTTGTGCACTGCACTTCTCCTTAATGAGATCTATCCACCTATGTAGTTTCAAGATGATACCTGAAATACTTTTCGAGTTATGCTCCGGACAAAAATGTGGTCTACCATTGACCGACGGACCGACTGACAAGTGCAAAGCAATTTACCCCCGGTTCTTTGAAGGGGGGCATAAAAATGATGGCTTTTGATGACCTGAGGTAGAAGCGTTTTAAAAACATTGTGGGAAATGGAGAAAATGCTGGTAACCAGTATTTTCTCCATTTTCCACAATCTTTTTTACCTTTCCAAAATCAAATTTCCATTCTTCAGTCACATTTATTTTGTCACCTGCAAATGTTTTGTGGTTTGGTAAAGAATTAAGCTACATGTACCTGAGATTCAAAGCAAAGGACTAGGTACACTATGGGGCAAAAATGGCCCAACTTAAATTTTCAGAAAAAATATGTTCATCCAAGTCCTCAAGTAATGAAGTTAAAGAAAACAACAAATAAAATACATTCTAAATGACACTGTTGCCATAGCAACCATTTTATTATCCATATAGAAATGCAAAAAAATAGATTACTGAATAACTGTAAATCCTACATTGGATTAGTTTTTGTTTAGCTTTCTATCACCTAATCAAAATCTTGCTTTTAAGATGTCCAAAAAGTAATATGAATTTCACCAAATTATATTCTATTATGCCTATAATGGTATTTAACCCTTTACCAAACAATCTCTGGTTTCTTCATCCCAGAGATGGAAGCCTTTTAAAAACAGTGTGGGAAAATGAGAAAATGCTGGTAACCAGCATTTTCTCCTTTTCCTACAAAGTTTTCTACCCTGCTGGAAACAAATTCCAATTTTTGAGTTACAGGTAATTTGTTGCTTTCAATCTGGAGCTGTCCAAAATTTTGTGGTTTGGTAAAGAGTTTAATGACCTGAACACTTTTGAAAAGTATTGACTAATGTCAAGCTGTGCAGTCTCCACAGGCTGACCTTTGTCAAGATTTTTTGCTACTGGTCAATTTCTGAATGTGAAAGGACCAGCCTACCTTATGATTCATTTGTTATTTAGACTAAATAGATTTTATAGTACTATTTATCATTCTGTTAACTCTTTACCAAACTTCAAAATTCTAGACTGGTCCAAATTGAAAGCATTTGCAGATGACAAAATAAATGTGACTGAAAAATTGAAATTTGGTTTGGGAAGGGTAGAAAACATTGTGAGAAAAGGAGAAAATGCTGGTAACCAGCACTTTCTCCTTCTCCCCACAATGTTTTCAAAAGGTTTCTATCTCAGGTTCGTCAAAAGTCAGGATTTTGTAGAAAAGAGTTAACTCTTTACCTGACAAATCTTTTTATTTTTCCAAACTGAGAGCACTCAAAGGCTGCAAATTGAATTTGGTCAAATGGAGAAATGTTACAAAACATGTTGGAAAAGAAGAGAATGCTGATTGCCTATGTTTCCTCCATTTTCCACAATGTTTTCAAAAGCCTTGAAGGTCAGGGTTGTCCTAAACTCATAAATGTATGGTATAGGGTTAACAAGACAACTTGTGTTGTTGTTGTTTTTTTTTTTTCAGATCAAAGATCAGTTCAGAGGCAGTACCATGTCAATGAGGGCTACCACTGCAGGGAGACATGAGTTTGATTCTGAGTTCAATGGTACGCTTGCTAAACAAATGGTATGGTTGTTCGTTTGAAACGGATTTTTATACTGCTTTCCACAGTATTTTTCTCAGATCTTTACCAAACAATCCTGTGTTTTAACAACCCTCAAGAAACAATGTTTGAATAGAAGAAAGTACTACTAATCAATACTTTTCTCAGGATGTTTTTTACCTATTCTGATCCAAAATCCATCATTTGATTATGTTTTCTGCATATGCTTTAAATTTGGAACACTCTAAAATTTTGTCTTGTATTAAAGAGTAAAGGTTAAGCAACTACTTGTCATTAGAAGCTGTTTCTTTTTCCTTTGAATGGTTGCTTAACTCATTACCACACAACCCCTACTTTTGACGCCCTTGAGAAAGAAGCCTTTTGAAAACACTTTGAGAAAAGGAGAAAATGCTGGTAACCAGCATTTTCTCCTTTTCCCACAGTTTTTTCTACCCTTCCTAGAACACATTTCAATTTTTCAGTCACCTTTATTTTGTCGTCTGCAAAAGCTTTCAGTTTGGACCAGTCTAAAATTTTCTCGTGTGCTAAAGAGTTAAGACAGGTTTGAATATTCTACTTTATTGTTGCAGGACAAATTTTCTAAACCTGGAGCTGATCAACTAACTGTCCTCCAAGATCAAGTAAAAGATGTAACAGGAGTGATGTCAAAAAATATAGAATCTGTCATACAAAGAGGAGAAAGACTGGATGATTTAGTGGATAAAACGGATGAACTAGAAGCTGCTGTAAGTGATAAGATTGTTAACCTTTACAGTGCCAAATAAATTTATCTGACATTTTCATTGTAGAAATATGACCCAAATTTTGCAATATTATATGTATACTTTTTTAAAGAGTTTCAACAGACTGAAAAATGCAGATCAAAGATCAGGCAGCATGTTTTGTGCAGCCTGATCTTGATCTACATTGGGCTGCAAAGGCAAAAGTAGTTGAGAAAGGCTCATTTAGGGCTAAACTTAATGTAACTGTTTTACAAATATCATATGATTTTAGAATTATGAGAAAGACATCCTTTTCCAACAATGCAGAAAAGCGAGAGAAAAGAAAATGGCAACTTGCATTTTTCCCTTATTTACCTCCTGAAAAAATGTTACAATGTGTGTATGTTGTTTAAAAGTCACTTTCAGCACTATTTGAGTTGCAATGTGGCGACCAGTGCATCTATCCAAGCAGTACTCGAGTCTGTGATTTTTTTACCAGTACCTCGCACAGTACTCTTCTAAAGTCACTAGCTACTTTCCGGCATAAAAATTATTGGACAATAATTAGGCAAGAACAAATCTTGTTGCAATTGACCATCATCGGTCCTTGGAAAGAAGTTTGCGAAGATTTGCCGTAGATTTGATCATAAACAATGATCAGAATTAATCCTTTACCACACAATGCAAACTTTAGCAACCTTTGGAAAGAAGCCTATAGAAAACATTGTGGGAAAAGGAGAAAATGCAGGTAACCAGCATTTTCTCCTTTTTCCACAAGGTTTTTCACCCCGTCAATGAACAATTGCACAATTTGAGCCCCATCGAGATTGTGGTCTGCAAGTTCTTTCAATATGGACAGCGCTAAAATTTGTCGTTGGGTTAAGGAAAGAATAAATCCTGTGGCAGTTGACTATCATCAATTCTTGGAAAGAAATTTGCTGAGCCGGAGACTGAACCTGTGACAATGTTTTACTCACACTTTTTTTGTCATCTGCAAATTTTTATGCTCCCCGAAGGGTGAGCATATAGTCGCCGCTTCGTCTGTCCGTCCGTCTGTCTGTCTGTCCGTCCTTCCGTCCGTCCGAAGCGATTTCTCCACAACCCTTGGACCAAATTGGATGAAACTTCATATATGAACTCCTTGGAGTAATGCGCCAATATACTTTTCCACCCAGTGTCATGGAAAAAAGGGGCTTAATGCAAAATTGCAGTTTTTACCAATATCTCATTCAGTTTTTGTCAGAATATCATGAAACTTCATAGTTATATTATTTATGGAAAGTCTTAGCATGTGCCCTTGCTATTTTTAATCTGGGCATTTTTTAAGTTGACGTTCTGTCATGGAAAAAGGGGGCTTCTTGCAAGATTCCAATTTTTACTAATATTTCATTCAGTTTTGGTCAAAATTTCATTAAACTTCATGGTTATATTGTTTTTTTAAGAGTTTCACCATGTGCTCTTGTTTCTTTATCTATGTGTTTTTCAATTTGACACTCTGTCATGGAAAAAGGGGGTTTCTTGTAAAATGAAAAAGGGGCCCTAATGCAAAATTGCAATTTTTACTAATATCTTGTTCAGTTTTTGTCAACATTTCATTGTAATATCTTGTTTTAAAATGCGCAAATACGTCTTTCCTGGTTTCTCAAATTAAGGCTGCATCACGGAAAAAGGGGACTTCATGGAAAAAATTGTTTTTCACTACGTTCTCCTTTATCAGTGCTCAAACCTTTGTGAAATTTCAAATCTGAACTTGTTGGAACGTTGCCCAGGTACCTCTCTTCCTTTTTCTCAATTTCAGGCTGCGTCTCGGAAAAAGGGGGCTTCATGTAAAAAATTGTTTTATGTAATATTTAATACATGACTGCTCAAAATTTCATGAAATTTCGAATTTTTAATTATTATTAAAAAATGCCACAAACCACACACCCATTGTATTTATTGCAATGATCCAATACTGTCTTATGGGAAAAGGAGGCTTAAAGAGGGCTTATTGGGCTTATTGTCCTCTACAAGTTTTTGTTGGCTATCTCTAAGATAGTAATTGCCTTTTCACTTCAAATTTTGGGGGGCATGAACAGGTTCTTCTAGGATAAAAGAATTGAATTTATATCAATTTCTTATATTTTATGACAAGCACTTGTTCGGGGAGCATAACCCGTCTCTGACGGCTCTTGTTTCATTTTGGCAGGTCTAGAGTTCTGTCGTTTTCTGAAGAGTTAACCCTTCACTAGATGGGAAAACTCTTAACCAGACAGTCCTTGGTATTTATGTCCCTGAGACAGAAGCCTTTTGAAAGGAGAAAATCCTGGTAACCACCATTTCCTCACTATGTTTTCTACCCTGCTAGAAAAAAAACATCAATTTTTGAGTTATTGTCATCTGCAGGTGCTTTCAATTTAAACCAGTCTACATTTTGTCGTTTGGTAAAGGGTGAAAGCAGTTGTAGACACAAAATCAAATATGCAAATCATGACATATGACTATGGAAGTGAACAGAAAAATGTGGGAAAAGAAGAAAGTACTGGTTACCAGCATTTTGTCCTTTTTTCTACAATGTTCTGAAAGGCCGATTTCATCAGGTTCTTTAAAACTCAGGAATGTATGACAAAGGGTTAAATACCCTTTTAATCTTTAATTCAACCATCTCTAGTATCTTTTCACATTATTGTGATTCTTAATTTTCAGTCTGCATCCTTTCAAAAGACAGCATCAAAGATCAAGAAGAAATATTACTGGAGAAACATGAAGATGAAGATCATTATTGGTGTGGTTGTATTTGTTATTCTGACTGGTGTTGTGCTGGCTATTGTGTTTGGGTCAGGAGTTTTAAATAAGGATAAAGATACTTCTAAAAACAATACCCCTGCCCCAGCTATCACATCAACACAAAGAACAAAGTAATCAGCAACAAATAATAAAGAAGTACAAAAGCTACAACAAAAGTGGGGCCCATGAAATTTCGTTTTATTTTATCACCTGGCAACAGAGTTTTTAAGTTGGCAATACAGAAATCTATTTTCAAATTCACCCTTTACCAAATATACCGTGTTTTGAACCTGAGGAAAGAGATTGTTGAAAACACTATAAGAACAGGAGCAAATGCTATTTTTTCGTTTCCCACATTTTTTTTTCCAATTCTAAAACAAATATCTCTGGTTTTTTTTTGGCCATATTTTATTTTTCCGCAGTCATTTTTAGATTGGACAAGTCTGAAATGTTGTTGTGTGGTAAAATTCAATTTCAGCCTTGTCAAAATTCATAGTATTTTCAAACGCCAGTCAATTTATTTTCAAAATGAACTAGTATTTTCTCATTTTTTCTTCCATGTTTTCAAAAGTCTCCTTCCTCAGGATCTTTAAAATTACCAATTGTTTAGTAAAGACAGATTTAACTCATTACCAAATTAACAATATTTTAGGCTCGTCCAAACCAAAAAATCATTTGCAGATGACAGAATAAAAGTGACTAAAAATTATAAATTTGTTTTGTGAAGTGTAGAAAACATTGTGGGAAAAGGAGAAAATGGTAATTGCCAGCATTTTCTCTCTTCCCCACAATGTTTTCCGACATAATGTAATTTATTGAAAAAAAATGAACAGAAACAATGGGAAAAGGAGAAATACTGGTTACCAGGATTTTCTCCTTTATCTAAATGTTTTCTCCATTTTGAAATGCAAATCCAAACATTTGAGCCACATTTGTCATCGGCAAAATTAATGTTTTTAATTTTGGCCAGTCTAAATTATTTTTTGTCTGGTAATTTTGTAAAGAATCAATGTACAAATATAATTTCATAGAGTTCAAAGCCATTGAATGTCAGTGTAAACAGTGGTTACTACTTCACAGAAAGCACATGAGCTATTTTTACATGGCAAATAGTTCAAAATTAAAAACCTGTCATCTCATTTGTCTTGTAAATTGTGCTTAGCGTTAATGGTTGTCTATAAATATAATGTATTAAAGCTTTAAGCTTTCTATTTTATCTGTCCTTTGATTTTAATTCTTAACCTTTCACCTGATGACAATATTCTAAAACGCAAGATATAGGTGACACATCACGCAAAAGGAACCATCTGGGAATTCTATACACCAGTGAAATGAAAAGAGGCCAAAGATAGTGCATATCAATTCAATGTGATAGTTCTAAAATGATTGTATAGTAAGGTAGAATAACCTCTTTTCATACAGAAAATATCATAAAAGTGAAAAGTGTTGACCCCAGTCAGCCTGCGCAATTCACACAGTCTGGCCAGGGTTAACACTTTTGGCAGTTCCCAGAAGGTCCCTTTTTGCATGATGGGTCGCAGTAACGTACGAAAGCTGTAAGTTTCTATAATGTTTGTCCTTTGATAATAACTCTAAACCTTTCACCAGAGGAAAAAGTTCTAAAACTTACCAAGTCCAAATTGAAAGCATTTGCAAACAACAAAATAAATGTGAATCAAAAATGAAACCCGACTTATAAAGCTTAGAAAACTTGGTGGGAAAATGAGAAAATGCTGATTTACCCGCATTTTCTCCTTTCCCCACAATGTTTTCAAAGGCTTTCTTTCTCAGGGTCGTTAAGGCTCTATGGCCAGTAGAAGAATAATTTTAAAGTTCTACCTACGTGGGGTGATCAAAAAGATCGTGGACTACCTTGTTATTTTGAAAACTACTACACGTAGAATTACAAGATTTTGCATAGATGAGCACCAATTATCTGATAACTGGCTCAAGCTTTCAAGTGTTGTCATGTTCAGGTAGGTAAAGTATGACATCATCTTAATGACGTCATATACCGCACTAGTGGATTAAAATATTGGATGACGTTTTATTTGAAATGGGAATAATCATAAAGTTTTACGTCGAACTCAAAAAGTGTTTATCGGAAATCAAAAGGGATTTCAAACCAGTTAAAGGGGACTCTGTGCTCAAGAAATCTGATATTTGTACATTGATCGGACTGGTTTAGTCAAGGGTGCCATACTGTAAAAGATGACCTTGAATCTGGCCGCCCATCAACATCAGTCACAGACAAAACCATAACCGCTGTAGAGCACCATGTAAAACAAGATCGCTGAGATGCTGTCAGGAAAAGAGCTTATATATTTGACCTTTCATATAGGATTGTCCACCGGATTTTGACAGGGAATCTTTGACTGTAGCGTAATTGCACGATGCGGGTACCTTGGTAAGTGACGCCCGAGAAAATTGCGGTTAGGATCGAAATCTTTAAAGAAATTTCTGAATGCATTAGGGTAGAGAGGTCAAACTTTACTGATTGTATGATAATATGCTATGAAAGATAGGCACACCGTAACGAGACTGAATATAAACAACAAAGCAGTGTTTTGAAACATTCAACATTGCCTTCCGCTGGTAAAGCTAACCTTTCTAAGTCACTTGGCAAAGTTATCTATATCAAGTATCTCTGTTCCCCTCTTTTTCTTATATATCATGTTGTATCTATACATACTACAGTCAATAGTGAGTTTTATGCTCACACTATTCAGATGAATTTCAAATACATGGTACGAAAAACTTAGCCAGAAGTACTGCAGGGCGACGTCACTTCACACCAGAATAATGCCCTGGCTCACAGAGCCACACTTGTACTAGAAACTTTGCAAAAACTAAACATGGAAAAACTTAGCAATGCTCCGTATAATTTAGTCCTTACTCAATGTGTCCTCTGACTAATACCTGTTTTGAAGGATTCTCCATGTGGCATGCACTATGAGAGCAGAGAGGAGCTAGCCCTCGCTAAATGCGGGTCCATGATGGTAACGTCACGTGACGCCTTCCTGCACGTGCTTCACTCATGGAAATCAAGAATGAATAAGTGCATAGAACTCGGAGGAGGTTATTTTCAAAAAAAGTGAACACTCCAAGTTGCTTTTTATAACAATATTCCGATACCGGCACTGGTCCACGTTCTTTCTGATCACCCCTCGTATATAAGCCTACATAAAACTTGTGACCCCCACCCCCCAGGGCTACAAATTGAAGAAACTTAACTAGGTAAAGCTACAAGCCAAATTTAATAGCCCTAAGCCTTACGGTTTCAGATAAAAGATTTTCAAAATTTTTGAGTTTTGTTGCTATGGCAACCAGAGTTTTTGGAGGAATCAAATTCTTTCAAGAAATTCTGAAGAGGAGCATGGCAGGATCATTTCTGTGAAGTTTCATCAAAATTGGATGGATAGTTTTAGAGAAGAAGGTGTTTGAAATAGAAGTTAACGCACATACAGACGGGCGCACTGATGAATGGATGCACAATGAACACCTGGCCATCCCTTACGCCCACTGGCCTTTGGCCAGTGGAGCTAAAAATTGTGGGAACTTTTCACCACACTCCTTAGTTTCCACGACCCAGAGAAAGAAGCCTTTTTGAAAACACTGGGAATAGGAGATCATGCTGCTTACAATCTTTTCTTCCTTTTCCCACTATGTTTTGCTACCATATCAAAGACAATTGCCATCATGAAAGCTATATTTTAATTTTTGTCTGCAAATACTTTCAATTTGAAAAAGTCTTCAGTTTTGTTGTGTGGTAACAAGTTTAACCCTTTACCTCAAAATCCTGACTTTTAACACCCCTGTGAAAGAAGCCACTTGAAAACATTGTCGGAAAAGGAGAAAATGCTGGTTACCAGTATTTTCTCCTTTTCCAACAATGTTCTCTTCCCTTCCTAAAACATATTTCATTTCTTTAGTCACATTAATTTTGTCATCTGCAAATGCTTTGAATTTGGACCAGTCTAAAATTTTGTCATTTGGAGTTGGGGCTCTCCGTGTAGATGTTATAGAACCCTGCATGTTAACTCTTTACCAGACAATCCCGACTTTTAACGACCCTGAGAAAGAAGCCTTCTGAAAACACTGTGGGAAAAGGAGAAAATGCTGGTAACCAGCATTTTCTCCTTTTCCCACAATGTTTTCTACCCTTCCCAAACCAAATTTAATTTTTCAGTTACCTTTATTTTGTCATCTGCCAGTGCTTTCAATTTGGACCAGTCTAAAATTTTGTTGTTTGGTAAGGAGTTAAAAGGCCTATAGGTCATCCCGTGATCAGCAAATTGATAAACTTCTTTGAATTGGCAAATAAACCGAGAAAGAGCATATCATAGAAAATTATATCTTGTTTTAATGAATCACTTGACATGTAAAATACAGAAAATCATTTCATTTAAATACAATAACATGAAACATGCAACATAACATATACGTCTTAAAGCAATTACGGACTGTTTGGCTAGTTTATTTTCATTCACTTCATTAAAGAAGGTAACTCAAGTGTAACACGGGGAACTTTCTGCATGTTGCAGCAGACTTATCTCACAGCACAAATGTCATTCTTCCAAATGGAAAGCATCTGCAGACCAATTGGAAAATGGTAAAAATTTGTAAGTGGTACAAATGAAATAGAGAACGTAGTAACCAGTATTTTCTCTTTTTTTCTGTTTTCAAAGGGCGTTTTCCTCTGGATTATTTTAACACTAGATTGTTATGTAAAGGTGTAAAACCACAACAAGTAATTTCTCCAATGACCAGTTGTTATGAGAAGAACATTACTAAAGAATTGTGTTCACCCTCTTCACAAGCAAAATCTTCCTATGACAAACATTTACTTGACTGTCTGCAAATGATTTCAGCAGGTAAGTTGTAAATATTTGTTTTTTTGTAAAGAGATAATAGCAAGTAGTGTCAAATTACACAGAATATGCAAGAGCATGATGAGATAAGACTATGCCATAGCGGTACATTTAAATTTAAGATACTAGGAATATTTTTGGTAATAATAAGATACTACTTTCAGATTAATAAATTAATTGACTAGCTTTTTTCTCTTTATACACCTTTGTATAGAAAGATATTTTATACCTGTCGATAATAATATTAATATACACACTAGACCTAATAATCAGTAAGTCATGCAAAAACTTTTGTATAGATCTAGGCCTACGTCTAACAAATATACTTTATAGATTTAATGTATTTAAACTCATAGGTCATAATGGCAGATTTGTGTAGAATACAGAAGCCTGTAAAAATAAAGCTTTCTAGGTTCTTTGAAAGAAGCAAAATAAGACTCAAAGCTACTTCTGACAGTCAGAATTTGTATATATGTAACGAAATAAGGCAAAGATGTGGTGAAGACATAGGATCAGCCTTTTTGCACTCTAAACTTTATTGACACTGACTTTGTTTTAAAGCTTTGCAGGTACACATGCATGTAAGTTTCTGATTGAAGACATTAGTGTACTTTGGTCAGACAAATACATTTGATTTTGTACCAAATGATACCCCATGCTCTAATGGACACAAGTCTTTACTTTTCTCTTCTATTAAAGGGGCAAAAAATGCATCAGAAATAGATCAATAACAGCAACCATCTACATTTCATACTTTTGCAACAAAGTTTTTTTTCTTTTTTTATATCAATACATGATTCATTTCAAAAACATCAGGGACATTACGGAAAAGTATATTATTTAAAACAACTTTTATCTTTAGAGTGCCAAGCCAATCTACAACTGTTTTGCCTATAGAGTTGAATAAGATCAGACTGCAAAGAACAAGCAGTCTGTTCTTGGAACTCTATTCTTACATTAGTAATGAGGTATAAGTTTTGAACTAATATTCTGGTCCTTTCTATGTATATTGAGCACCGCTCTGGCAAAGGGAGTTAAATGCACCTTTGTGATGCATGATACCAAGCAATTCATTACATAATTGTGAATCCATAATATACATTTAGGGAAACCACCAGCTAAATCATGTGGTAGGATGTTCCATTGACATGCAGAAAATTGACAAATTGCATGGACTGCACAGGTTGACCTGGATCCATATTCACCAACCATTCTAAACCCTTTAACCCATAAGGTATATCTATGGTATCTCTAATTGACCCTAGATAACAGCAAGGATGAAGCTGTTTCTTATGTGTATATGACACCTTTTGATAGCATAGAAAACATTGTAGCAAAAGGTGAAATTGCTTGTCACATGCAATTTCACCTTTTGCCACAATGTTTTCCAAAGGCTTCTACAAGCAATGAGTATCTATGAAGTAAAGGGTTAAGAATGTTCTTTGCATTATTCTTCTAGATTTTCTAACTGTTAAAGTAACAGAACTTCTGGTATGTTTTAACACTGATGAAATTGGGAAGAATTAGAGTGAAGAATTATTTTTCAGAAAGACTGGTGAATACGGACCTTAATTGATACTTTTTGCAGATGCATTAAGTCCTCTTTTCACAGAGCATGGCACACATTCATTTGTCTTTCTGGCACTCAAACAGTGAAACACCAATTAACAGAGAGACATACACAAACTTTTTTTAAAAATACCTAACACCTAAAAATTATCACTTCTCATCATTGAACATAGACTTGTAGCTGTGTTGCAGATTGCATTAACATTTTCAGTCCTGGCATAAAACTACTGATTTCAGAGAAATTTCCCTGGCTGACCATCTGTGTGTAGACGCCAAGTCCAGTGTTGTAGTCATATTGTTGTACACTTTGTACAATCTGATGTAAACCTTGGATCACAGAGGGAGATAGCTGTAAAAATAAAACATAACAGTTAGCCTAATATTAATCTGTGAAAACATAAATTAAAAATAGAACTGTCACAAAAATGGACATACATGTACTTGTCTCTCAGTCATAATGCTATGATACAGAAGACATGTTCAAATCTACTGTGCTTTACCTATTAAAATGTCTACCTTCGTAGTGAAATTTTTCTTCAACACTATTACAAACAATGAAATTTTAGACTCATCCAAATTTAAAGCATTTGCAGATCACAAGCAAAGCCCCTGTAACTCAGCTGGTAGCATGCACAACTTGTGAACAAAGGGTATGGGGTTCCATCCCTGGGTACAACTCCTAGCTCAGCCAATTTCTTTGCAAGGATTGATGATAGTCACTGCGACAGGATTCATTCCTCTCCAACCCCTGACCTTTGTTTCAATGATCATGTGGGAAAGCAGCCAGTGGCTTGGAAAGAAAAGTGTGCAAAGTACTTGTAAAAGAAACTCCTGGATACCCAGGGATAGGTGCACTGGCCACCATGATATAACTAAAATAATGTTGAAAACTGCCTTAAACACCAATCATCAATCAATTGCAGACAACAAATAACAAGTGGCTAAAATCAATGTATTTCTCCTTCAAAGGGTAGAAATCTTTTTAGGAAATGTAGAAAATGCTGGTAATCAGCATTTGCTCTTTTTTCCACAAGGTCTTAAAAAAAGGCATTTTCTTCAGGATTATCACAAGTCGGGACTGTTTCCAGAAGATTGCATCTTCACATCTAGAGTTTCAAGTTAATAGTTGTGTAAGGTTTCAATTAAGGCAAGAGAGATACCGTATAACGGGGTTTTTTTACGTGCTGCCAATTTTTACTAATTTTTACGCATCAAAAAGATTCGTAAAAATTCGACGCGTAAATAATTACAGCATAAAACCGTAGTATTGTATCGATATGAAATAAAGGGTTATCAGTATGTAATACCTGTGCACTAAATACACACAAAATAAGATTTTTTTCACTTGTGTTCTGATTACGTGTGATATGACTTCTCTCAATTAGTCATCTCTATTTGGATATTTTACGCCACGGCTACCTTGCCCAAACGGAAAACTAACAGAGAATTCCAATCCATACAATACGTGAATTAAAACTGCTTTGACACCACGTAAACGAAGTACCTTCATGATACTCGACACGTTGATTATGGTGGTTATGAGAATTTGACTTGGCATTGGGCCGCTCCAAAAATGTCACGAATGGGTCATGTGAAAAGACGTGGCTGTGCAACTGCAAAACCCGAGGTTTTAAAATTTGGATGAGCTAAAGGATGGCTTTCTAAACAGAGTGAAAAAAGTAATGACAGATGACAATGTGCCTCCACAGTTAGTTATCAATTATAACCATACAGGTATCTGTTAAAACAGTTATTTGCACGTCAAAACAATTACCGCTATTAGCGCGCCAAACAAAGAGTGACACTTTTCTTTCAACCTGTATTTAAAACTAACAATACACTTATAATCTTAAATGAAAGGGTGGACATTGCACTGATATTTCTAATGCTGTAATTTTTTATGCATGTTTAGAATTAGTAAAAAATAAAATCGTAAAAATTTAAATCACGTGTTTTTAGCTCAAATTCGTAAACTTTTACAGCAGTAAAAAAAACCCATTATATGGTATACCTATGTACATGTACACAATGTTTTCTACCCTTCCCAAGACAAATTTCAATGTTTTAGCCATTCTTATAATGCTGTCTCAGCAAATGCTTTCAATTTTTGTCGTTTGGTAAAGAGTTAGACGATACATAGAGTCAAATTCATGACAGCCATCATAAAAATGATCTCAACAGCCAAAGAAAACCTGCCAGTTTCTAGTTTCTTCCTAGTATTGGTCTACTTACTGAATTTTCCCTCAGTCTGTCATATAGAGCTTCAAGTTTTCTTGTCACATCTTCCAGTTTTCTTTTCATTTGCTGCAAATACATACAAGTCATTTGATAAACAACAAGACACACAATAACTAGGGACTGCACGCTTACACTATCACCAGCCAGTCTGACTAGGCAGTCAGATTAATTTGCGAACACATGGTAGCCACCTCACATTGGTCAGCTAAAGTTTAACTTTGTACTACACAATCCCATGGATTAACAACCCTGAAAGAAAAGACTTTTGAAAACATGCAATATGCAGGAAAAATTTGTCAACTGTAAATACTTTCTATTTGGCCCAGTCCACATTTTCTGTTAACTCATTACCAAACAACCACTTTTTTGACTGGACCAAATCTCTTTAATATGATGATTTCTAACTTTGATAAGGTAGAAAATATTGTGAGACAAGCAATTTCGTTGAAATGATATCCCCCGCCGAAAAAGACCTTTTTTGATACAAACGTATAGGAGGTATTCTGTTTTGCATGTACATGTGGCCTTTTTGTTATTGGTCTATGAAGAAATTATACATTAAGCTCCCTTGTTGCATGGGACAGGATTTCATTAGATAAAACAAGAGCCGTCAGAGACGGGTTATGCTCCCCGAACGAGTGCTTGTCATAAAATATATGAAATTGATAAAAATTCACTTCGTTTATCCTGTTCATGCCCCCCAAAATTTGAAGTGAAAAGGCAATTACTATCTTAGAGATAGCCAACACAAACTTGTAGAGGACAATAAGCCCCCTTTAAGCCCCCTTTTCCCATAAGACAATATTGGATCATTGAAATAAAAGCAACGGGTGTGTGATTTGTGGCATTTTTAAATAATAATTCAAAATTCGAAATTTGATAAAATTTTGAGCAGTTATGTAGTAAATATTACATAAAACAATTTTTTACATGAAGCCCCCTTTTCCCGAGACGCAGCCTGAAATTGAGAAACAGGAAGAGAGGTACCTGGGCAATGTTCCAACAAGTTCAGAATTGAAATTTAACAAAGTTTTGAGCACCGATAAAGGAGATATTAGTGAAAAACAATTTTTTCCATGAAGTCGCCTTTTTCCGTGATGCAGCCTCAATTTGAGAAAGCAGGAAAGACATATTTGCGCATTAATAATTAATAGATTGAAAAAAACAAAGGGCACATGTTGAAACTTGTAGAAAAAGATGGAACCATGAAATTTCATGAAATTTTGACAAAAACTGAACAAGTTATAAGTAAAAATTGCAATTTTGCATTAGGGCCCCTTTTTCCTTGTCATTATACAAGAAACCCCCTTTTTCCATGACAGAGGGTCAAATTGAAAAACACATAGATAAAGAAACAAGAGCACATGGTGAAACTTTGAAAAAACAATATAACCATGAAGTTTAATGAAATTTTGACCAAAACTGAATGAAATATTAGTAAAAATTGGAATTTTGCAAGAAACCCCCTTTTTCCATGACAGAACGTCAACTTAAAAAACGCCCAGATTAAAAATAGCAAGGGCATATGCTAAAACTTTCCATAAACAATATAACCATGAAGTTTCATGATATTCTGACAAAAACTGAATGAGATATTGGTAAAAATAGGAATTTTGCATTAAGCCCCTTTTTTCCATGACACGGGCTCAAATTGAAAATCCGGGGAAAATACGTCGGCGCCTTACCCCAAGGAGTTCATATATGAAGTTTTATCCAATTTGGTCCAGGGGTTGTGGAGAAATCGAGTTTTGAAGAGAAGACTCCAAACATTAAAAGTGTACTTAAGTGTAACTTAAGTGAAACTTAAAATCGCTCTCAGTCGGCCATTTTGCATCGAATCAAAAAACAAAAAAAGTGTCTTGGGAGATTGGGTCATTGTATATGTATATAAAGTTTCACGAAATTCCGTCCACTGGTATTGGAGATATTTGCCGGGACGGACACACGGACGGACGGACAGACGGACGGAAGGACGGACAACGCTAAAACTATATCCCTCTGCCTACGGCGGGGGATAAAAAGGAGAAAATGCTGGTTACCAGCATTTTCTCCTTTTCCCACGATGTTTTCTGTAGGCTTCTTTCTCAGGGTTGTTAAAAGTCAGGGTTGTGTGGTAAAGAGTTAAGTAATGGGTCAAACGTAGCCATCAGCTATACAGCTTTCTACAGAATATTCATTTTCTGTTAAGAGAGAGTACTTACTGCATTATTTGCTCTTGCTTGACAACTATGAACAAGATTGTCAAATATGTCTTGTAGGACTTTATGCTCTACTGGGACTGGTGGTTTTACAACCTCCTTAACTGGCTCTGGTTCAACAGGCTGCAAAACACAGAAGGTGAAACGATTAACTCTTTATAAAACAACACAATTTTAGACTGGTCCAAATTGAAAGCATATGAAGCCATCAAAATAAAAGTGACTGAAAATTTGAAATTTGTATCAAAGTGGAGAGAAAAATACCGTGGGAAAAGGAGAAAATGCTGGTAACCAGCATTTTCTCCTTTTCCCACAATGTTTTCAAAAGGCTTCTTTCTCAGGGTTTTCAATACTTGGCAGGTAAAGGGTTAACATATTATCTTGGGTCACACTGTTCAGGAAACCAATGTACAACAAGCAAAAAATTGCTCATGGTCATTAAAATGTGTGATTGGCACACATGAGCTAAACAGCCTCTTAATACTCCACGACATTGTAATCCCTCCCTTTTGTGCACATAATTTAATGCATTACCTATCCCTACTTTAAGAAGAAAGAAGCCTTTAGAAAACATTGTGGGAAAAGGAGAAAATGCTGGTTACCTTTTCCTACAATGTTTTCTACCCTTCACAAAACAAATCTCAAATTTCCAGTCACTTTTATTTTGTCATCTGTAAATGCTTTCAATTTAGACAAGCCTAAAATATTGTTTGGTAATGAGTTGAAAGGTTTTGCAGGTAGACAAAGAAAAAGTAGCTTACACAAAAGTTGTTTTAAAAAAAATAGAAAACCTTGCGGAAAAAGGTGAAATTACTGGTTACAAGAATGGTTGCCAATCTTAGCATCATATTTTTATTCGAAAAAATTGTTTATTTCACAAGTTTGAAGCAGATGAAAACCATTTGTTCGAACATCCTTCCCCGTGGGGTCCCGGGGGTTTTTTACTTTATAGAATAGGACCTCGGCCTTTCTCTATGGCATGTCGTACAAGGCGACTAAAATTAGAGACAAACGGCTGCTTTCCTCGTAATTCGTAGGATTGCAGCAGGCTGGGTAGTTCTTATTCCAAATCCTATATTTTTTTTCTTGATGTAAATAGGGTTTGGAATGGGAATCAGTTGGCCTGTGGGACCCCGTGTGGTTTAATCGGGGGTATAAGAATAAACCACTGCAGTCCCGCGATCGTCACATCTGCCATTTCATCTGGCGGAACAAAAGTGACAGCATGCATGTCGTAAAAGGCGACAAAAGGGGCATCATTTTGTGTTTCATCCATTCCTCATTTATCATGTTTGTCTTATGTTGTTGCACATGTGTGTTATTTTCACCTTGCATTATTGTTTGCTAAATAAGTGTGCCCAATATGACCTAAGTTGTCGACGGGCCATAAAACACTATTCATTCATTCGAACATCCTACTATCTAATACAGAGATTAGCAACTGCTACCTTTGTCAAAGACTGCTCTTGCACCCCTGCAATTAAGTATAAAATGCCCTCTTATTCTGTCAGAAGAATCATTGAATACAGGAATAATAGTACTAGCTAAAGAAAAAACAACAACATTCAAGTATTAAGATAACATTACATTATATTTGTAAGCTAATTTTTAAGGAAAAATATATGCTGCATAAGACATACAAGGGTAAGCATAGTGCAAGCTTTAATTCCAGACTGCTAAAAAGTGCACCACTCTTCAATGGTGCTGAGCTGGGGCTCTGCAGTGCCTTGTTTAAAGGCACTTAAACATGACCAATACCTCTACAGGGTATTTATCTCAGGACATCCTGATTATGGGTTAAATGCCTCAAAACCACTCAAAAGTGCTAAACTCTACCAAAACAACAAAATTTTAGACTGTCCAAATCAAAGGCAATTGTAGACGACAGCTCAATGGTCACCTACATGACGAAACTTGATCTTGATTGGGCAGCGAAAATTGTGGGAAAACGACAAAAGCTGGTTACCAGCATTGTCCCCCTTTACCATGACTTTGTTGAAAACCTTCATTCTTTCTAAGAGTTGTAAAAAGTCAGGATTATGTGGAAAACAATTAAGTGGAACAGAGAAAGATAAGCTACAAAAGGCCAACAAGCACAACTGTATATAGGTGTGTTCTGGCAAGAGCCATCAGCCATTATAACAGGAGAATCATTTCATAAACATTGATACATAAAATCAATTTTGTCTGACAAACAATAACTGAATTTTGAGGTTAACTGGTCATTTGACATGTAAAAAATTGACAAATAGTATAAAGTATCGACACAGGTCAACTTAACTGCCTAAACTGTGGAGTCTGACCTTTGTCAACACTTTATGCTGATGTAGAATTTCCCCTTTTCAGGAAGAATCACCCTTGTAAAAACAGTATTGATGGTTTGTGCCATAATAGTGAAACTAGTATTAACTCTTTACCAAGTGAATAAAATTTAGGCAGGTTTGGAAGAGTCTAAAATTTGTTGTTTGGGAAAGGGTTAAACATGGGCACGACAGCACACGTCTTTCTGTCTTTCCCTCGTGTAAATGGGGCTCTGCTGCATCTCACCCAAGATCACTCCAATGTAACCAGCACAAATAGAGGATATAGAATTGAAAAGTTCCTATTAAAAATCAAATACAACTTAGCCAGGGGAAGATCACTTCATACAGCATTATGAGTTGAACTTAAGGACATCTTGTCAATCAACAAATTGATTGACTGACAGATAAGGACTTTGAAGTGTCTTGCCAAAGGTCACTCTGATGAAAATTCCATGAGGATTAAACCCATCCTCCAAGTTCAAATGCTATACTTTCACCAATGAGCCATGTAGAACCCAAAAAATATAATGCAACTTTGTATACAGAGTACTCGAATAAAGATGATAAGGTGAGGGAAAACCTTAGTACTGTGAATAGGAAGAAAAAACTCTCACCTTTGGTTTTGTTTCTGTATTAGTGTAAGCAGGCTGTGGTGCAAGAGAGCTGAATTTCTGACAGGGAAGAGAGAAGAATTGAATGCACAATACAAAGTTAAAGTCTATAGCATATTAGTTAAAAATTAAAATGAGCCTTGTTCTATGAAAGAGGGCTTAACCCATTACCACACTATGCCCACTTTATTCAACCCTGAAAGATATGGCTTTCAATAACAATGTGGGAAAAGGAGAAAATGCTGGTAACCAGCATTTTCTCCTTTTCCTACAATGTTTTCTACCCTAACAAAGATAGAAATCATCGTTTTAGCAATACAAATTTCTCCCGAACATATGCTTTCACACTGGAACAGTCTAGAATTCTGTCATATGGTAAATGGTTAATGTGTCTGCAAAAAGGATGGATGCATGTAGTCTCCGCAATCCGTACTAGCTGACCTTGCAATTTGTATGTTCTTTTGGATGTCAAAGGATCATTCTACTGCATTATTCGGTTAGCTGTTGGACAACTTGCTTGGAATAATGCGCCAAGGAGATGCATTAAGCCCCCTATAGATAGAGCATGGCTCAAATATAAATAACTGGTGCAACAAACACAACACCTGTATCCTAATCCTACAAAATTAGCAGATAGTCTATTTAAGACATACAAAGTCCACTTAAGACATACAAAGGTTACAAAGGATATGTCCAGGGTACAATTTAACCCCAAAACAAAATTTTACACTGGTCCAGATTGGAAGCACTTGCAGACAACAAAATAAATGTAACTCAAAGATTGAAATTTGATTTAAAAAAACAAACACTTTAAGAAATGGAGAAAATGCTGGTTACCAACATTTTCTCCTTTTCCCATCAAGTTTTCTACAGGCTTTTATCTCAGGATTGTAAAAACCAGGATTGTTTGGTAAAGGGTAAAAAGAACTTTAAATAAATTTATGCACATAATCAAAAAGACATTTGTTTTGTAAACAAGTGTTTATTTCTATACTTCTCAAACTGTCTTCAAATGCTTTCTACAGGACTGATGCAAAAGCTTTAATTTTGTTTGCAAATGGGTATAGTAAAAATATGACAAAATTTCATCACAAACAGTGGAAATGCAAAACAAGGTATTTTGCTATGTGTCATATTGTTTCTGAATAGCAAAATTTTGGTTTTACCCTTATCTGTCTCTACCTTTAATGTCTTTAGCTGCATTTAAGCAAATAATTATGTTAATCAACTATGTTAGCTGAGCTTCATGAAAGTAGAGTATGCAAACATAAAATGAGTGCCCCTCTTGTTAACTCTTTACCACACAATGGCAATTTTGAACGACTCTGTGACAGAAGTCTTTTGAAAACATTGTGGGAAAGTGAGAAGATGCTGGTAACCAGCATTTTCTACTTTTCCAACAATGTTTTCTCTCCTATCAATAAACAGTTGCACCATTTGAGCCACACAGAAATCGTGGACTGCAAATACTTTTAATTTGGACAGGGCCAAAATTTTGTCGTCTGGTAAAGAGTTAAGGAAAAAAATGATATTTGTGATCCATTACGCAAAAAGGGACCTTCTTGGAACTGTGAAAAATGTCAACCCTGGTCAGACTGTGTGAATTGTGCAGGCTGACCAGGGTTGACACTTTTTGTTTTAATGACATTTTCTATATGATAAGTGGTCATTGTACTTTGTTATACAATCACTTTGAATTATCAACTTAAAATGGCCTGCACTATGGTTGATCTATTTTCATTTAACTGATGTATAGAATTCGAAGACAGTCCCTTATTGCAAGATTGGTCACATATAAGAAAAGGAAACAGACATTCAACTTTCAAATCTCCTTAATTTGAAATGGTCTTGCTCATATTTCACAGATCTTAGTTTTGTAGTTAATTAACCCATTAACACACAATCCCTACTTTTGACGCCCCTGAGAAGGAAGCCTTTTGAAAACACTGTGGGAAAAGGAGAAAATGCTGTTAACCAGCATTTTCTCCTTTTCCCACAGTGTTTTCTACCCTTCCCAGAACAAATTTCAATTTTTCATTTACTTTTATTTTGTCATCTGCAAATGCTTTCAATTTGGACCAGTCTAAAATTTTCTCATGTGGTAATGAATTAATATTTCATGTCTTTTTTTCTTATGTCAAAACATCCAGTTCATCTGTTGATAGAGTTATGGTGTTTGTAAAAATTTCAATGCAGATAGTGTGAAAACATCCTCATAAGACATGGGCAATAACAAGGAATCAACTCTACACAATACAACAGTTCTGAGGACTACTTGATATTAAAAACATTTGCAGATAACAAATCAAATGTAGGTCAAATAATGGGAATTTTCCTTTTCACGAGTTGTAAACATGGTCTGAAAGAGGAAAATGCTGGTGACTAACAAACCATCTTGAACAGGGTGGTTAACACATGGGATTGCTTGGTAATGGATTACAGTGCAAGATGAAAGAGAGTGTGCTAAAAATAATATGTCCCACTAGATTTACTAATGACAACTTTTTAAGTCTAAAAACAGACAATATTGAACAGACATTTGGCAAAATAACAGTTTTCTAATATGTGTCAAGGATATATGGAATTGGTTACAGCAAAAGGAAATATTGCATAAATGATTTCCTAACTATTTGTCCATTTGCCACATTATTGTCAAACATGTCCTGCTACAAGAAGAAAAATGCTGACTGCAGAAGAATATGAAAAACTTGTAGGTGGTTTGCAATGATGTACAATACCTCAACAATGCAGTGATATAAAAAATAAAATTCAAATATTCAGTTTATGAAAAGGACTATTGACAAATAGTAATGTAATTTTTCGTACTGCTGCTCAAAGTTTAAATCAGATTCCTAGAGAATATGATGATCTGAAAAGTCACTCTGAGAAGTAAACCAACATGGTATCTTATAGAGAAGTAAACTGTCATGGTATCTTATAAATATCTAGGTAGGTAGAAAACTAACTAGATAATATTTCATTGATATATCCTTGTGCATAGAGGAATGGTGAAAAATATTATACTGACCATCAATGGCTGACCAAAGAATTTCAACTAAAACACAAGTTTTAATTGTGCTATAAAACTTATCTTTACATTTGAAAAATAAATTCTAAATCATAGCATTTTTCAACAAACAATATACCTTGAGTACACGTATATCAAAAGTAACTCAGATATATCAAAGCCATAAAATGATTCAAATTGCGGATGTTTGAATGTTACTGTTTCCTAAGCAAGAGAACAAACAATACCTCAGTTTAAGTCATGCATTAATATTCTTTTTTACTGGATTTCATGTATATGAATGACTAGAGCCAAGCCGGCTGCATTAAAAGTAGCGCATTTTCACATTCACCATCATAAATTCAAAGGAAAACCATCAGACTTCTCATATCAGCAACATTTGAAGGCTTACATAAAATTCAGAAAATTGAAATTACAACAGCTGGTGAAGGCAGGCCCTGATTAACACATACGATGCAATAGGATATCTATATATTAAAAAGCGAAACTTTTTATATATTCATTTGTTGGCCCAAAATGTTGTAAAAACTGAATAGGAGGGTGCGCTTTTAAACAGCATTATGGAACATTACAGTGTGGTTTTCTAAATACAGCATGTACATAAAATTATTAGTATCTTAAATTTTCATCCTACCTGGGGCTCAGGTTGATATTCCTGTGGGTTATATATATTACCATATGGGGCACCAGGAGGTCCTTGATCATTCATGCCCTGAGCACCATAGATTGGGTTTGTAATTGGGGCTACATCTGAGGGAACTTGAGGCTGCAAAAAAATTTTAAATCAAAGGACTGAAGGTCCTGAAAGTCGCACTAATGGTGAAACCTTGATATTTTGGGACTGATAGGTGGTCATCACCCTTTTACAGGACAATCTTGCTTTTACGTAATTCAAACAGCTTTGGAAAACAGAGCTGAAAGAAAGAAAAACTCATTTTTTTTTACTCAAGGTTTTCTTCCAATTAGACTCAAATTTAATGGTTTACCGTAAGTCAAATTTGATTAGTTTTCAGCAATTCTTCGATTTTGACTAGTCTGCAATTTAGTTGAGCAAATGCAGTTACTTGTAATAGGCAGCTTCCCACCAAGTTAGTTTCTTTAATATATCCATGTTGGCATATAGCCTGACATAATATACCCAAAACAATATTAAATGTATGTCATTGGTCACCTCTATTACTTGGAACTTACTGAAACAGTGCCACTGCATACCGATGCTAGCACTTGACAATTTTTGAAAAGGGACACATAAGGGACATCTCTGTGAAATCATTTCAAAATCTGACCAACCATTTCAGTGAAGAAGAATTTTCAAGAATTTCTTCATGTCCGAATGGTGCAAGTGGACCCCATTTACCAGAGCCATGCTTCTTGATGGATCAGAATTTCGAAAACATTTTTGAAAATGGTCACCCAAGGAAGATTGCTTTGAAATTATTTTAAAATCTGATCATGGGTTTCAGAGAAGGTGAATTTTCAAGAAATTCTTCATTTCCATATTGTAGCCCCAATTCACCTGAGCCATGTTTCTTGGCAAATCAAACTTTCGCGAACAAGTTTTTAAAAGGGTCACCCAAGGAACATCTCTGTGAACTTTTTTCAATATCTGATCAGCCGTTTCAGAGAAGTAAGAATATTCAAGAATTTCTGCATGTCCATATAAGTACAAGTAGCCCCCATTCACCAGAGCCATGTTTCTTGATGGATTGAAATTTCGCAAACAATTTTTGAAAAGGGTCACCCATAGAACATCCCTGAGAAATTATTTCAAAATCTGACCTGTGGTTTCTGAGAAGAAGAATTTTTTAGAATTTCTTCATTCCTGTATAGTGCAAATAGCCCCCATTCACCAGAGTCATGTTTCTTGACTGATCAAAATTTCACGAAAAAGTTTTGGAAAGGGTCACTTAAGGTAGTGGACTCGTAATAAGCATAGTGCAGCATGGCATAAAATTTCTGGACAGTTGATAAGACATATTTATTTACAGATATGATACTGTTGCACATTTTTGACCGAACAGAAATTCCTTCGGGGTCCGTCTTGAAATTATTTGTTGATAATTTTGTTAGTTTCCAGAAAAGGGAGGTAATTATCATATCCATTTGTAATGAAATTATAGTAGTTATAGATTTATAAATGATAATTCTAGGAAGGACAAAAAAGAAAAAGTGGCTCGGTGAAAGTAGTACAATAGTGCTCAATTTTAATCTTAGCAAATTTTCTAGGGTAATATTATAGTGGAAATAGCTGTGTTCTATTACGGGTCCACTACGTTAAGGAACAACTCTGTGAAATTATTTTAAAATCTGGCCAGCTGTTTCAGAGAAGAAGATTTTTAAAGAATTTCTTAGAAAACTGTTTGGTTGCCATGGCAACCAAAACTTTTGACGTAATCAAATTCTGTGAACAATTTTCAAAGAGGACCTCCCAAGGAACATTCCAGCCAAGTTTGGTCCATATTGGCCCAGCTGTTTTGGAGGAGTTGATGTTTAAAGAATTGTTGATGACGCATGACGGATGACAGACACCAGGTGATCCTAAAAGCTTCCCTTGAGCATGTTGTGCTCAGGTTAGCTGAAAAAACAGTCCTAAGGTTTTTCATCTCAACCAAACTGACTCTCAAACTATAAAAAATATTTGCAAAGTAATTAATAACTATGCAATCTACAACAGGTTAAAGACCATTGTGAATAATTAGTTTAACTCATTACCAGACCAGCCCAATTTTAGGCTTGTCCAAATTGAAAGCATTTGCAGACGACAAAATAAAAGTGACAGAAAATTTGAAATTTGTTTTGTGAAGGTTAGAAAAAATTGTGGGAAAAGGAGAAAATGCATTTTTTTCCCTTTTCCCACAATGTGTTCTAAAGGCTTCTTTCTCAGGGTAGTCGAAATTAGGGATTGTGTGGTAATGGGTTAATCACCACATTAAATTTGTTACACTCTTTTTGAGTGCTGAAATTGTATCTTTGCTATCCAAACAATGTAATTAACGTATCACATTTCTGTTATATCATTTCTTTAACCCATTACCACACAATCCCTACTTTTGACGCCCCTGAGAAAGAAGCCTTTTGAAAACACTGTGGGAAAAGGAGAAAATGCTGGTAACCAGAATTTTCTCCTTTTCCCACAGTGTTTTCTATCCTTCCCAGTACAAATTTCAGTTTTTCAGTCACCTTTATTTTGTTGTCTGCAAATGCTTTCAATTTAGACCAGTCCAAATTTTCTTGTGTGGTAAAGAGTTAAATGTGCTGATGCTTATGTTTTTTTTTTTTTCATATATAAAACATATTTTTATAATGATGGATAAATATTTTTAAAGTATCCAATATGCTTTTTTTTTTCATTAATAGTAACTTTATCTTCCTTAAAAAAAAAAATAGAAAGAAAAACGTGATTTTATCACTAAGCATTTGATTCACTTCGCTATGTTTATTGTTAAATAAGTTTCATCATTGGTTTTAATCATGTAAGGCAAATTTAAAATAAAGCAAGAGTTATAAATCGTCTTGATGACGAATACGTAATTTCTATTAATTTTTACATAAATTGAAGTTAGAAATACTATAAAAATCATGTGTTCATTTTGACTACACATTGGGTACGTTTTGACTTCACTTGGGTAGGTTTAGACTTCATTTGGGTAAGTTTTGACTCCATTCGGGTACGTTTTGACTTGGGTACGTTTTGGTTTGAGTACGTTTTGACTGTAAACCCCCTCAACAGTGCAACTGTCAATGTACGGTCGTAATTGCTGTACTTTACCTTGCGTTTCATATTACATGTTGTATTTACTGTATACGGAGGGGATGAAATATCCTTGTCGCCACTCTTTAGGGGTCCGAACAAATGCAGTAATCAACATTTTAACTTTACTGGTGTTAATCGTTATACATGTGCGTTTGTTTTCTATCCCGTTCGCCATTTGCATTTTCTTAATCAAAGTACAATTTTGTACTTCAAACTTAAGCTGATCAAAGACCTAAAATACTAGAATTGATAGCAAAAGTTCATGTCTGATTTCCATAAAATCGTGTATGTAAGCGTTTCGCATGCAGTTTTATGTGTTACAAAAGTTTTTTGATGTGTAATGGAATAGTTTCTGGGTGTTTTGGGGTATTCGAGTGGTTTGGGGTGTTTCATCCGAGACGTGCGTTACAAACTAGGTCAAAGCTGCGGAACGAAACAAATTTTCAAATTTAGAGCGAGTTTTACAATATTTAACCCTGAATTCATGGTTTGCATGGTTTAAAAGAGTTGATTTCAAATGACATCACTCGAGTCCGAAATTCCACCCTTATAAGCGAAGCTCTACCGGTCTCGATAATACATGAATATTTACAGTAAGGTGCTCTCGATAAGCCATATTAATCCGCGATCCCTTTTAAACTCACATTAAGCATTGATGGGGGATATCTTAGCTGAATTGTGTTTTCTTTACCCATCTAAACAAAGATAGATGTTAAATTTTCACATGATATACAAAATAACCGCATTTTTTTTAATTTAAAATTTGAGTCACGTTCTCCTTTTTCTAGCGTAGGTATATGAGTTATATGAGTTACCGGGTCCAGTCCCATCATAAAGAACAAATTCCAGACATACCAAAGAAAAAGTAGTTCTACAGCGATTTGGTTAAAAGCAGAGTAACTGCACCTCGTTTATGAAGTATATACGACGTTTTTGATCCAATTTTTTGCATGATTCTTCAACCCACTATAGACACCCCCCAACCCACCCTGAGCTCCTCGAGCTCATCGCAAAAAGTCGAACGTTTTGACAAACGTGCGACTTAAGAAATCAAGTTGATCCTTACAAGTTACCCCGATACCACACAATTCCTAATTTTGACGACCCTGAGAAAGAAGACTTTAGAAAACATTGTGGGAAAAGGAGAAAATGCTGGTAACCAGCATTTTCTCCTTTTCCAACAATGTTTCCTACCTTTCCCCAAACAATCTTTGAAACTGGAGTCACATCTTTTTAGTCACCTGCAAATACTTTCAAGTTGGACCAGACTTAACTTTTGTTGTTTGGTAAAGAGTTAATCCTTCTCTGCCATGCATTATATCCAGCTGGTCACCACACAATTATAAATATATGAAGTCTACTTTGTCAAACAATTGACTGAGTCATATGGTAAAAGTTGTTGTCGCACATGTAGAAAGTTTACAGAAGGCAGACAGTTTTAAGCTGACAAGGGCCGATACTTTTGGCAAATGCATTAAACAAACTTTTCTCAAAGTATGTTTCATTTGGTTTTCTTTCTTGTAATTTTCAGGAAAGTATTTTCAGTGATAAAAGTACGCTGAACAGAAGTAAGTTACACTTTCAGTGTTCCGTAACCCTTTACCAAACAGTCCCTTGTTTTTATGACCCTGAGACAGTAGCATTTTGAAAACATTGTGGAAAAGGAGAAAATGCTGGCAACCAGCATTTTCTTTCCCACAATCTTTTCTACCCTGCTGGAGATAAAGTTCAATTTTTGAGTTCCGTTTATTTTGTTGTCTGCAAATGCTTTTGATTTAGACAAGTTAAAACTTTTGTCATTTGGCAAACAGTTAATAAAATCTACGCAAGTTACAGCAATACTGTAGGTTTTTCTTTCGTTATATTTTCAGTGTTCCTAAACAAAATCTACGCAACTTATAGCAATACCGTAGTTTTTTCTTTCCTAACTACCATTGGTGGATCATTCCATGCTGTTCCAGGCTTGTGGTCCTGATATGAGGGTATAGCTGGCTGTGGCTGACTGCTGACAGGCTGCTGTGGTGCAAAAGGACCTCCTGCCATGAAAATAGACTTGTTAGTTTTAAAGTATTCTACAATCACACATTTTCATCACAGTACTTTTTTTAACTCTTTACCAAATGACAAAATTTTGGACTAGTCCAAATTGAAAAAATTTGCAGATGACAAAATTAATGTGACAAAAGAATTGAATTCTTTTTTTTAGGAAGAAAAGAAAACATTGTCGAAAAAGGAGAAAATGCTAGTTATCAGCATTTTCTATTTTTCCCAAAATGTTTTCAAAAGGCTTCTTTCTTAGGGTCCTTAAAAGTGAGGATTGTGTGGTAGTAAAGAGTTAAAGTATTCTACAAATACACATATTCATTACAGTCCTTTTTTTTACATAACACAGCATTTTTGCAATGACTAGAATGATGCATTTCCTTCCTTGGCAGAAAGCAATATTTTTATGAGAAGAACTCCGCTAAACAGAGGTTAAATACAATTCAGTGATGAATGATACCAATCAAATTATCACATAACTAGTGATCCACGGAATTCGTTGTGTAAAACAATAGATGCATTAAATAATCATGCACTGAACTGGTCCTTCACCATGCAGAAAATTCACTATTACCAGAAAGTTTCATTGATTGATTGTATGAAGTTTAACCCTTTCTCAAACAATCCCTGGTTTTTACGGTTCTGGAATAGTAGCCTTCTGAAAACATTTTGGGAAAAGGAGAAAATGCTGGTAACCAGCATTTTCTCCTTTTCCCACAATGTTTTCTACCCTATCATAGACAGAAATCATCTTTTCAGCAAGAGTTGAATTGCCATCTGCAAATGCTTTCAATTTGGTCTAGTCCAGAAGTTTGTCGTTTGGGAAAGGGTTTACACCTTTTTCAACATTATTTCAGTTATATCGCGGTGGCCAGTGCATCTATCCATGCATTCCTGGTGTTTCTGTTACCAGTAATTGCAAATGTTAATCACCAAGTTTCTTCCTTAACCCTTTACTCCATAGATACTCATTTCTACACATTGCTTGTAGGAGCCTTTGGAAAACATTTTTGCAAAAGGTGAAATTGCTCATGACAAGCAATTTCACCTTTTGTCACAATGTTTTCTATTCTATCAAAAGGTTTCATATACACATATGAAACAAATTCATCCTTGCTGTTATTTAGGGTCAATTAGAGATAACATAGAAATGCCTTATGGGGTAAAGGGTTAAGAAACTAACTGTTCAGCATCATCCTTACACAGATTAACAAATTGCTACACGGCAAAACCTTGACCTATCCAAATTGAAAGCCTATGCAGACCGCAATTTCATAGTGGCTCAAATAGTGCAATTTGCTTTAATAGAGTAGAAAACTTTGTGGGAAAAGGAGAAAGTGCTGGTTACCAACATTTTCTCCTTTTCCCACAATGTTTTCAAAAAGGCTCTTCCTCAGGGTCATTAAAAATTGTCGCAGTGTGGTAAAGACTTAGAGCTAAATAATGACTTGTGCATTTTTCCACTCAAATTGATCTGAAACCACAGACTGATTGATTTTCAAAATTAAATGTTGAAAGAAAACACTTGCGTGATAGACAATTGAAACATGCGGAAATTTAAAGTATGCCAAGACTTACCTGGAGTTGAATTTGGGTAAGCATTGGTTGGTGATCCTGAAGGCTGACTGTTTGGTGTCATGACATTGCCACTACAAATAAGGAAAACAGAACCTTAAATGTTTGATATATGAACTAAAAAATCTCTTTTCACAAAAATATTGTAAATGTAAATTCAACTTTCTAATGACACAATATCCTTCATCTTCTACTGCCATGTAAAACCATTAACCCTTTGCTTCCCAATCCTTAGTTTTCACAACCTTGAAAAAGAAAGCTTTTGAAAACCATGAAGTAAAGAGAGAAAATGCTGCTTACCAACACTCTCTCTTATTCCCACAATGTTTTCTCCCCTATCAAAGATAAATTTTGACATTTAAACAGCACTAAAATTGTCAATGGCTAATGCAATCAATTTGGACAAGTCTACATTTTCGTGATGTGGTGAAAAGTCAACTCAACCCTATGCAGGTTACTATAAAACAATCTGCAACTATGGCAAACTATAGCAAGGATACATTTTTGAAAGGAAAATACTGGGTTATCTTAACAGTATGGAAAAGAAAGAGGATCAACTAGATTTTACAAAATTCCCCCTTTTATTCAATGTTTTGTGAGATGTCTTTTGCAGGTGTGTAATAAGTCATCTATAAACTTCTCACAGTTGCTAAGTATCTTATTATGGAAAGCATGTATGATATATTCACCTATAATAGTATGGTTGTGGTTGGCTATAATCCATTGGATTGTATGTATTTGGGTATGTTCCTGTACTTGGTGTGTATGTAGGATACTTGTTGGCCAGTGGCCCCTTACTAACAACACTACTACTTCCTGCGGATGATACAGGGGTCTGTGTATTGTAGGTTGGAACTGTTGAAGGGTTCATGTTGGGATATTGGTTGTAGTATGGAGTCTGGCTAGAATAGGTAGCTGGAAAAAAAAAAATCTGTGATGTTAAGTTTTTATTTAAAAAAAAAAAATCTCGCTCAAACAAATGGATTTCTCAACAAAAACATTGCAGAAAGAGAAAACTACTGATTACCATTTTCTATTTTTTCCCTGTGATATTTTCAAAACCTTTAATCCTAAAGGTTATAAAAAACATATCATGTTTAACTCTTTACCACACAATCCCGACTTTTAACACCCGTGAGAAAGAAGCCTTTTGTAAACATTGTAGGAAAAGGAGAAAATGCTGGTAACCAGCACTTTCTCCTTTTCCCACAATGTTTTCTACGCTTCCCAAGACAAATTTCAATTTTTGATCCATACTTAGGATCTTGTCTGCAAATGCTTTCAATTTGGACTGGTCTACAATTTTGTCGTTTGGTAAAGGGTTAACATGTTGTAAAAGGTCATAGTTTTATCCGATTAACACAACCAAATCATATTTTGTAATTTTCAAAGTACCACTGTAATGCTAAGTAGATGAATGACCTAAATATTGTATATCAAAAGCTTATTTGGCATAAAGTTTCACTATATTACCGATGGCATGGATCAGCAATGAGAATTCAATTTCTATGCAGTCTGATCTCATACTTTACTTATAGAAAAACACACCTAATATCCCCCCCTTTAATCCTCCTTGTATTGGATTCTTGCCATTATAAAGGCTTAGGTCATATCATGGTGATTAGTGCTACTATGCATGTGTTTCCTGGCTTTCTCACACCAGTACTGGCATAACTTCCTTTCCAAGTCACAAACTGCTTTTCTAATATGCATCAAAGGTGAGAGGCAAAAAATCACATGGTAGAATGTTTGTCTCTAATGCATACCGAACTCACACCCATTGTATCACAAATGGGATACATAAACCAATGAGCTACCCATCCGGGCTCCACTGTATGCTAAGTATCTCAGTTTGAATCAAACCCCGTGAACAATGTGAGGTAAGCCTTAACTCTTTACCATACAATCCCTAATTTTCTCCTTTCCCTCAATGTTTTCAAAAGGATTTTTTCTCAGGGTTATTAAAAGTTGAATTGTGTGGTAATGAGTTAAGAAAACTAAAGAAAAAATAACTACAGTCAATATTACGAAAACAAACCCGTGGTGGTTGTATTGAAGTTAGAGTTTGCTGTTGCCATATGTGTTATTGGTTTTTGATGCTGTAGTAAGGATGGCTGGTATGAGGTAGACCTTTGGCTAGCCACCTGAGCTGACTGTATATTGACTTTCTGCCATGGACACTGTGGTTGAGGTACTCCATGTGGAGGCTGGCCAAGAGCATGGTAGAGACGATCTTTCAGCACAGATAATGTATACTGAAATCAACATACATATCAGTATAATATTCCAGGTATTATAAACCAAATAAAAAAATCTAGACCGGTCTGAATTGACAATTCCATGTGGCTAAACTGAAGGTACTGTCCTTGAGTAAGTTGAAAACATTCATCAAGGTCAATAAGACATGAGGCTGTGTGTTAAAGAGTAAACCATTTCAGACACATTTTAGAATATTTAAGAGAGCAATTTATTGTTTTTCAGCATTCTCTCCTCTTTCCACAGTATTTTCTACCCTTTAAGACAAATTACATCAGAGTCCTGGGTTCATATTTACCATCCATTCTTAAGAACATTCTTTGTCTTATTCTTTAGAATTTCGTCAATGTGAAAGTAACAGAACTTCTGATTAGCTTAACCATTTCACAGTCAGAAAATCTTGAAGATTAAGACAAAGAACATTTCTTTAGAATGGTTGGTGAATACAGGCCCTGATTAATTCATCATATGCCACTGCTTTCACTACAGATAAGTTGTCTGAGAAAGAGATAAAGCTGGCTCAAATATATCCTAGAGTCCTTAGAGATTCTAATACTTTCTGTTCTTAGTTACAATAACCTTGAGCTTACCTCATTACTGTCTCCAAGATACACAAGGGCTGTATCCAAGCATCCTTGAGCTGCTAGTATACCAGCATACATGCTTAACTTCTCTGCAAGTTGGCCTGAACCAACATCTGGTGTTTGACCTCGTGACTGTTCAACAGCTTTCCTCAACAACATAACTTTTTCTACCAGGTCCTGAAAGTGATGATTATGTCATAGAAAAACACAAAGAAAAGAGTTCACACCATATGAATTTCATTTGCAAGGAATGGTAAGTCTAATCCATAACTTCAAATATAATGATACAAATTGAAAAAAGAGAAGGAAAAACCTGCCACAAACTTCACAAGTTGAATTTTGTCTCTCAAGTTGTGATATTCATGTGCTGAGAGGTTACTCTTTTTTACTAAATATTTTGAAAATAAGTCTACTGCTGAGGCATAAAATGTGAAATTCATAGGTATATGAAAATGAAGTATATTTACACCAGTAGAATCAGTTTATAATGAATCTGACAAGGAATTCATTATGCTTTGAACAACAACTTTCAATGCCTCAACAGTGGACAAATTTTGAAACAAGAGGGCCATGATGGCCCTGAAATCGCTCACCTGAGTTTATTGACCAAACATGTACTATCTAGTTTCCCAGTGACCTAGTTTTTTATCAGACATTACCCATCATCAAACACTTTTGAGACATCACCAAAACAAACATTCTGACCAAGTCTGAAGAGTATCAGGCAGAAAATGTAGCCCCTGGAGTGTACACAAGGTTTTTCTAATATTTGACCCATTGACCTAGTTTTTGACTCCACATGACCCATTTTCAAACTCATTCAAGGTATCACCAGGACAAATATTATGAACAAGTTTTAGGAGTATCCGACTGAAAATGTGTCCTCCAGAGCATACAAAAGGTGTTTATAACATTTGACCTATTGACCCAGTTTTTGACCCAACATGACCCATTTTCAAACTCATCCAAGATATTATAAAGGCAAACATTCTGACTAATTTTCAAGAGTGTTAGACTGAAAATGTGGCATCCAGAGCATATACAAGGTTTTTCTAAGATTTGACCTGGTGACCTAGTTTTTAACCCCCACTGACCCATTTTCAAACCTGTCTGAGATATCATCAAGACAAACATTCTGACCAACTTACAAGAGTATGGGACTGAAAATGTGGCCTCTAGAGCCTACAAAAGGTTTTTCTAACATTTGACCTAGTGACCTAGTTTTTGACCCCACATGACCCATTTTCGTTCTTGTCCGAGATATCATCCAGGCAAACATCCTGACCAACTTTCATGAGTATCCAACTGAAAATGTGGCCTCTAGAGCGTACAAAAGGTTTTTCTACGATTTGACCTAGTGACCTAGTTTTTGACCCCACGTGACCCATTTTCAAACTCATCCGAGATATCATCCAGACAAACATCCTGACCACATTTCATGAGTATCCAACTGAAAATGTGGCCTCTAGAGCGTACAAAAGGTTTTTCTACGATTTGACCTAGTGACCTAGTTTTTGACCCCACGTGACCCATTTTCAAACTCGTCCGAGATATCATCGAGACAAACATCCTGACCAACTTTCATGAGTATCCAACTAAAAATGTGGCCTCTAGAGTGTACAAAAGGTTTTTCTAAGATTTGATTTGGTGACCTAGTTTTTGACCCCACGTGACCCATTTTCGAACTCGTCCGAGATATCATCGAGACAAACATCCTGACCAACTTTCATGAGTATCCGACTGAAAATGTGGCCTCTAGAGCGTACAAAAGGTTTTTCTAAGATTTGACCTGGTGACCTAGTTTTTGACCCCAGGTGACCCATTTTCGAACTCGTCCGAGATATCATCCAGACAAACATTCTGACCATTTTTCATGAGTATCCGACTGAAAATGTGGCCTCTAGAGCGTACAAAAGGTTTTTCTAAGATTTGACCTGGTGACCTAGTTTTTGACCCCACGTGACCCATTTTCAAACTCGTCCGAGATATCATCCAGACAAACATCCTGACCAACTTTCATGAGTATCCGACTGAAAATGTGGCCTCTAGAGCGTACACAAGGTTTTTCTAAGATTTGACCTGGTGACCTAGTTTTTGACCCCACGTGACCCACTTTCGAACTCGTCCGAGATATCATCGAGACAAACATCCTGACCAACTTTCATGAGTATCCGACTGTAAATGCGGCCTCTAGAGCGTACACAAGGTTTTTCTAAGATTTGACCTGGTGACCTAGTTTTTGACCCCACGTGACCCATTTTCGAACTCGTCCGAGATATCATCGAGACAAACATCCTGACAAACTTTCATGAGTATCGGACTCAAAATGCGGCCTGTAGAGCGTACACAAGGTTTTTCTAAGATTTGACCTGGTGACCTAGTTTTTGACCCCACGTGACCCATTTTCGAACTCGTCCGAGATATCATCGAGACAAACATCCTGACCAACTTTCATGAGTATCCGACTCAAAATGCGGCCTCTAGAGCGTACACAAGGTTTTTCTAAGATTTGACCTAGTGACCTAGTTTTTGACCCCACATGACCCATTTTCGAACTCGTCCGAGATTTTATCGAGACAAACATCCTGACCAACTTTCATGAGTATCCGACCAAAACTGTGGCCTGTAGAGCGTACACAAGGTAAAAAGTTGACGACGGACGACGCACGACGCACGACGGACGACGGACACAGCACGATCACAATAGCTCACCATGAGCACTTCGTGCTCAGGTGAGCTAAAAATTGCAGGAGAAATTAAATTGTTTGTAGCCAGCGACTGCTTCATTGTCTACAATGTTTTCCATTATATTGCAAATAATTTCCATTCAAACTTTTCTTTTGCCTTTTAAGCACTTTATCTGAAACATCCTCAGTTGCTTGACACTTTTACAAATTAGACATACATGAGCCTTTCAAATCTATACCATCTGTAGATGACAAATTCAAAATTGTAACATCGGGTAGAAAATATTATGGGAAAAGGAGAAAATGCTGGTAACCAGCATTTTCTTCTTTTTCCGCAATGTTTTCAAATGGTTTCTTTGTTAGGGGTTAATAAACTGGGGATTGTGTAGTAAAGGGTTAAATAATTGATCTGTAAACTTGTATTATGAATCTTTCCTCACAAGTGGTATTACTCAGGTGAGCGCACTTAGGCAAGGCACTGTCACAGCAGATGCGGTAGGACACATTTTACACTAAGAGAATCATTCTTTAACCCTTTACCAAACGACAAAATTATTAACTGGTCCAAACTGAAAGCATTTACAGAAGACAAAAAATGGGGAGGGTAGAAAACATTGTGAGAAAAGGAGAAAATGCTAGCTACCAGCATTTTCACTTTTTCCCACAATGTTTTCAAGAAGTTTCTTTTCCAGGGTTGTTAAAAGATGGGATTGTGTGGTAATTAGTTATATGTACCTGTAAGGCAAGAGGAGACTCTGTATGCTTGGTATTTGTTATCCAGTTTTCAACCATTTTTTCCACATTTCCTGAACATATGTAACACAGACCAGCATATGGTGAAAGGTCCCCATTTCCTTCTGTTTCTAGTCTTGCTGCAAGGGTATCTACAAATACATGTGCACAAAGGTAGCTGTCTTATCTGTGATTTTCAGTATGTGCTTTTACCAAGTATAAAATTGTTCTAAAAACCAAAGACCATGCAAAATTAGGCTTTATTTTCCAAACACATCACAGTGTGCAGGTAACTTTTTCAAGTTTGTGAAAAATTCTTTTACATTCACAATGTTCTGGTAGGTCATTGTGTATGACTCCTCAATTTTTATCTATTACCCATTTTTCAGTATTCATACATAAATCTTTACTAAATGACAAAATTTTAGACTTGTACAAATTGAAAGCATTTGGAGATGATAACAAACATGACTTGAAAAATGAAACTTGACTTTCAAAGAGTAGAAAACAGTGTGGGAAATGGAGAAAAATGCTGGTTACCAGAATATTTTCCTTTTTCAATAATATTTCCTTCTTCAAGGTTGTTTGGCATAATAAAGGGTTAACAACAACAAAAATGATTACACTTTCAAATCCTGAATATTCCACAATACATCTACATAAATTTCAAAGTGAAGGCAGGTAATACTGTACTATCCAACTTTGTTATACACTGTCCAGAAACAAACATCTTCTGTATAACTACATATAAAACTTAACTGCAGATGATACAAAATTTTGGTAACACAAGTATGAACTGCATATACATACCACAGAGTGTTGCAAATTCCTCAGTAGGAGAGTATGTAAGTATTATAGCAAGAGCTTCCTTCCAGTTCTCCAACTCACATGTCTTCACAATATGTGACCAATCATGGGTAACAACTGCCGATATTAACTGAAATTTTCAAGGGATTAAAAACTATAACAAATGCCAAGCATCTACAGAATGTTTTCTCCTTGTTAACCTCAAAAGCCCTAAACCTGAGTAAAGTACCTTTTCCTGACAGTGTATATCAAGATAAGACTACCCACAACCTGCACTCTATATTGAATCTAAACAGTCAGCTTCTTTGCTAAACACTGACAAAAAATGCATTAAAACTGAAATATTGGCATGTTTGGCACTGACTTAGAATGTCCGTTTCATTTGTTAAAGTCTAAAAGGTGAAAATGTGTAAGAACTAATTGGTGTTTTTAGGCCCTTTTCACAATAAGAACTGTCATATCATAGCTCTTATATTTATGTATTTTCCTGGTTGCTCCAGTATTAGGCTAGGGCTCTAAGTGGCTTGCTCAAGGACATTCCAACAAATGCCCAGTGGATCAAGTTAGGCTCAAACTTGGATCATCCTGGTCACAAGTCCTATACTTAACCACTGAGCCATGCAGGACCCCTTGATAAAAATATAAGAGTCTTGTGATGCACCTGCGAAAAGTATTAACAAAGGTCATTCCACCCTGCCTACAAAGACCATCTCAAGTCCAATACAAGTAAATCAAAGTTCTAGGATGTAAATTGTCTCATATTTTATTTTCTTAGATAGTTTCACGGACTTAACTTTAAGAGAGTTTCAAGAACGTACATTTGAGATAGTTTCATGAACATAACTTTGAAATCCCAACAACCTTGATGAAGATTGCATTTTGATTTAGTTGGACAAGTAAGAGTTTAATACTTTATCAAACTTTATCCTAACTTCTTAAGAAGAAAGCTTTTAAAACATTGAGGAGAAAGGAGAAAATGCTGGTAACCAGCATTTTCTCCATTCCCCACAGTGTTTATTATGCTTCCAAGAGAGAAAATCATTTTTGGGGTCAAGTTAATTTTGACCTCTGCAAATGTTGTTCATTTTGTTGTCTGCACATGTTTTCAATTCGGACAGGCTTAAAAGTTTTTCTTCTGGTTAACTCTTTACAACACAATCCCGACTTTTAACAACCCTGAAAAAGAAGCCTTTTGAAAAGACTGTGGGAAAAGGAGAAAATGCTGGTCACCAGCATTTTCTCCTTTTCCCACAGTGTTTTCTACCCTTCCCAAATCAAATTTTAATTTTTCAGTCATCTATATTTTGTTGTCTGCAAATGCTTTTAATTTGGACTTGTCCAAAATTTTCTTGTGTGGTAAAGAGTTAAGCGCTAACAATCAAACTTAGCTAATATAACACAAATATAACTGATAAACTGTAGATAGTTACAATACTAAGCCAGCATAAATGAAAAACTAGTGTCTGTAATGAACACTTTTTTATTTTCAATATCCGTAAATACAAGGATACTTTTTTACCTGAAAAGTAGTTAAAAAGAAAATGTACTCACACGGCCAATGCTTGAGCTACTTTTCTGGAAATAGCGTTTCTGAGTGCGACTGAGCAATTCAGGCCCTCCAGCTATGGACAATAAGATTGCTTCAGCCATTTTGTTTTCACTCAGGCACATATCTACTGCTGCTTCAAAGTTACCAGTCAGTAAAGCCTGACAAAGCAGGCCATCTGCATCTGAAATCATATTCAATCAATAGTTAGAAAATACTAATTACTAACATTTCCTCCTCTTTCCATAATGTTTTAAACTCCTCTTCCTCACGATTAAGTCTTTACCAAATGACAAAATTTTGGACAAGTCCAAACTGAAAGCATTTGCAGACGACAAATTTAATGTGAATCAAAGATTGAAATTTGATTTGACAGGGTAAAAATTATTGAGGGAAAAGGAGAAAATGCTGGTTACCAGCATTTTCTCCTTTTCTCATAATGTTTTCTTAAAGCTTCTTTCCAAGGCGTTGTCAAAAGTAGGCATTGTGTGGTAATGGGTTAAATAAATTTCTTACCATCTTCTGTGGGCAGAGACAAAGGGGTCTCAATCTTCACCTGTGGCAGTGATTGGTTAAAACTGATATCATCAAATGCAGAAGATTCACCATTTGTAAAATTCAATTCATCTCTACTTCCTGGTGTCTGCAAAACAGCAAATAAAAAGTTCTGAAGGCAACTCAGTATGGATCATTTCATTTGTGCATTACAAGAGGACAAGTTTTTCAGTATTTTCATAAGTAGATCACTTAACTGTTTAGTAAGACCTATCAAAAACTACTTAAAATCATGCCAAAGATAAATATTTGAAGGAAAAGAAAATATCTATTGAATTCGTACTACTTTTAAAACAAATAGGACAAAGAAGCAATGACCTCCTACAGTAATACAGTGAGTGCTTTTGCTCCCACCCATGAAATTTCATAACCCTAGCTAGTATAGTTTTGGAGATATGCTCTGGACAAAATTCAAGTATGAAAAACAACAAAAGGCAATAACTCAAAAATTAAAAGAGCAAGAGTTATGATTCTTGTGCACTGCACTCCCCGTCAATGAGATCTATCCACCCATGAAATTTCATAACCCTAGCTAGTATAGTTTTGGAGATATGCTCCGGACAAAATTCAAGTATGAAAAACAACAAAGGGCAATAACTCAAAAATTAAGCAAGCAAGAGTTATGATTCTTGTGCACTGCACTCCCCCTTGATGAGATCTATCCACCCATGAAATTTCATAACCCTAGCTACTATAGTTTTGGAGATATGCTCCGGACAAAATTCAAGTATGAAAAACAACAAAGGGCAATAACTCAAAAATTAAGCAAGCAAGAGTTATGATTCTTGTGCACTGCACTCCCCCTCGATGAGATGTATCCACCCATGAAATTTCATAACCCTAGCTAGTATAGTTTTGGAGATATGCTCCGGAAAAAGAACTGGACGCCGCCCGCCCGCCACGGGTGATCCCATAATACGTCCCGTCTTCGACGGGCGTATAAAAATGAGAAAATGCTGGTTACAAGCATTTTCTCCTTTTCCCACAATGTTTTCAAAAGGCTTCTGTCACAGAGTCGTGAAAACCTGGGATTTTTTGGTAAAGAGCTTAAAAGACTTGGCATTTAGAAATACTAGGTATTGCAGATGACATTCTCAATTTGGCACAAATGATGGATTTTGTTTTAACCCATTACCACACAGTCCCTACTTTTGAGGACCCTGAGAAAGAAGCCTATAGAAAACATTGTGGGAAAAGGAGAAAATGCTGGTAACCAGCATTTTCTCCTTTTCCCACTATGTTTTTCTAGCTTTCACAAAACATATTTCAAATTTTTAGTCACTTTTATTTTGTGGTCTGCAAATGCTTTTGATTTGGACAAGCCTGAAGTTTTGTCGTTTGGTAAAGAGTTAACCCATTACATCACAAACCCTACTTTGGATGACCCTGATAAAGAAGCCTATAGAAAACATTGTGGGAAAAGAAGAAAATGGTGGTAACCAGCATTTTCTCCTTTTCCCACAATATTTTCTTTAATTCACAAAACAAATTTCAAATATTCAGTCACTTTTATTTTGTCGTCTGCAAATGCTTACGATTTGGACAAGCCTAAAATATTGTATGGTAATAAGTTAAATGGGGCAAGAAAATTGTGGGAAAAACAGAAATTAAAGGTTATCAGCTATCTTCTTTTTCAACATTGTTTTCAAAAGCTTTCTTTTTTGGAAAATATTGGATCAGATCGTTTTGTAAAAGATTTATATTGTTTAAATTCATCAAGTAATTGTTTTTGTGTTTTCAAACACAAACTCACATGCACATCAACAAAGTTAAGCTTTTAAGTCTGTCCTACATCACAGAGTAGCTATTAACCTTTTACCCCCCTTTATCACAATGATCTCGAACTCTGAAGAAGCAATTCCCTTGAAATGACATCTCCAGCCTAAAACGAACTCCCAGTTGGCCATTTTACATTGAATAAAAAAACAAAGTGTCTCGGCAGAATGGGTTATTGTACACATGTATAAAATTTCATGAAATTCTGTCCATTAGTATTGGAGATATTCACAGACAGATGGTCGGAAGGACGGACAACACTTCATCTATATCCCTCCACCTTCCACAGGGGAGGGGGTTAATAATCTTGAACAGGAAGGCTTTTCAAAATATTGTGGAAAAATGGTGATAATAGATGCCTTTAAAGACAAATCCCATTGTTTCAGCTCCACTGAATTTGTCGTCTGCAGAGGCTTTACACTTATACATGTCTAAAATTTTGTTGTTTGTTAAAGATTTCAAAATTGTTTGATAAAAGTACAGAAGATCAACAAAGTTGTCATGCAGAAAAAGTGTAGTGAATACAGAAAATAAAAATTTAAAGTACAGGTTTAAGAAAAGTACTGGACAACTGGAATACCAGTATCTTATGCTGCTGCCAGCAGTCTCTTGCTGTTTCTAATAAGTCACTTCTACGGTGACCTACAAGTCTAGTAAACTCTACATAAAACACATATGGATACTCTTATTCAAAGTTGAAGCTATTAAAGTACTAAATGACTACGATGATAATCTTGTTACACTGTTCGTAAATTGTGATCTCATTTACTGTGACAATATGACTATCAACATGTGAAAAGGGGCATTCGGACATTTGCATAAACTGTCATCTCAGGTCAGCTTGCGCAGTCTGCAAACACTAATCTCAGACAGCATTTTATGAATGAATTAGCTTTTGTGCTACAGTAGACATGTGAAAAACAGAAAATTACATAAAAACAGAAAGTGTCATTTCTGATTAGCCAGGACACTTTATGCAAATGTCTGCATAGCCTTTTTCACGTGTTGCAGGACATGGGAACTAAAAATGTAAGTTAAAATGACTTTATAACCCAGCAAAATGTTTTGATAAAGGAGACAAATATTCAGATCAAACCTGCATCAAAAAAAGCTTTGTTAACTCTTTACAAAACAACAAGTTTTTGTACTGGACGAAAGCATCTGCAGAGAACAAATTACATCTTGGTAATAGGATGATTTCTGACTTTGACAGGGTATAAAATATTATGAGAAAAGGAGAAAATGCTGGTTACCAACATTTTCTCATCACCAAAAATGTTTTCTATAAGCTTCTTTTTCAGGCTTGTTGAAAGTCGTTATTTTGTGGTAAAGAGTCATATGGGATATAATTTTTCGACCAACACAAGAAGCCTTCCACAGATTTCAATGAGCACTTCTTCATTGTCTGACATGAAATGGTACAAAGCTTCAGTACAAGAACACCAAAACTGGTGGAGGATTTTGCAATACAATTCTCTATGTGGATGATCAGACCATTAGATACGCAGGCTTGAATAACAACCATTTTATTGGTTTGAGATCAAACCCCCTGCTTGCTAATCTCAAAAGTCCTGCAAAAACGTTTGTGTCAAATTGTTCTTCCTGGAGAAGAATGCCTTTGAAAACATTGTGGTAACCAGCATTTTCTCCTTTCACAATGTTTTCTACCGAACAATGACAGAAATTGTCACTTGAACTCCATCCCTCTTGTCCTATTCAAATCCTTACAATTTTGCTACATACTACATTTTATTGATTCTAAAGAAATAATGAAGTTGTGAGCCAGACTATTAAAATAATAGATTCTACCTATGAAAGCTAAATTTAATGACAAAATAAAACAAAGATAGACAAAATAAACATAGTCAAAGGCTACTTTTCACCCATACAATTCTCTCTGGATATTATTAGATTCTAAAAAAAAAAGAATTAAGAAAAAAAAGACATCATCAAGCTGACTGACTTTCAGTGCTTATTTCAATATCTACCTTTGATCCAACACTAGGTGAAGCTTGGCCGCTACTTGCAAGATCTCGCAGTTGTGAGGAGGAATCCTGCAGGGCATACATGTAACAGGTATAGGAAACAATCTAGCAGTAAGTCTAGCACACACACATGTACATGTATATATACAGCTTTTCGTTACGAACAATATGATTATTAAATGATATGCTGATTAGACATTAACTGATACAAATTGTAAATCTATAGAGGTATTCTAATATTTGGCACGAGTCCTCCATTTCCACATAACAAAATGATAGACTTAACCAACATGAAAACTATGTAATGTGGCATAGAGGATGGGGTTTGTATTTGTCAGGGGATAAAATATTGAGGGGGAAAAAGATGAAAATGCTGCCAGTATATTCATAAAAACCTTTTTCCCCAGGAAAAGAGAAATTTCTCATTACAAGAATTTTGTTCACTTTTGCCACAAAGTAACACATACATACAAAAATCATATTTGAACTGATACTGACCCCTATTTGATATGGATATACCCAAAGTTATTTACAGCAAATTTGTTTTAACCCATTACCAAATGACAATATTTTAGACTGGTCCAAATTGAAATTATTTGCAGACGACAAAATAAAAGTGACTGAAAATTTGAAATTTGTTTTGTGAATGGTAGAAAACATTGTGGGGAAAAGGAGAAAATGCTGGTTACCATCATTTTCTCCTTTTCCCCACAATGTTTTCTTAAGGCTTCTTTCTCAGGGGCTTCAAAATAAGGGACTGTGTGGTAATGGTTAAGAGGTGACCATTATTTGACTATAGTTTCTGGGTACAAGGTATATATATGTAGACTTTCATGATCAAGCAACTTTTTCAAAATAATACAGCTTTGAATACTTCAATTTTGTCACTTTTGTTCCGCCAGATGAAATGGCAGATGTGACTATCGCAGACTGCAGTGGTTTATTCTTATACCCCCGATTAAACCACATGGGGTCCCACAGGCCAATTGATTCAACTGACACAAGGATAAACAATAAGTGATCAAATAATAATAAAATACCTACTATAATTTGTATGAAAGTTTAATACATGCTTCTTTTCTTTGAATATTTTCAAAGATGTATATGTAAATGATTGGTTTTTGTATGATGGGGGGGCCTCAAGAGCACAATAATGAATGTGTAGCAAGGATATAATATGATACAGTGGGTTTAATTACTTTCACAATACAAGATGGAAAATCAGTTCTTTTTTTCGACTAAAACTATAGATATTGTAGACTAGGGTATATTCACAGTATATATCTAGACAGAACACAGACAGACCCAGACACACAAAAATAATAGAATGACAAGAAAAAGTTAAGAGGTAGATGGCAGGATAATTTCTTCAACCAAGAATGGCCCTGATACATGTTTCTATGTCAATGAATGAATGTTTTCCAAACATCGTGGGACCAGAAGAATGTCCTTTTAATAAGAAACCTGTTTTTCAACTATTAAAACCATCCAAAATAGAAGATTTTCCCCATTCCTAAATTTTGCCATGTTTGCCATTTATCATATTTGAAATTTACAAATAGTTCAAATAGTACTGAATAATCACTGGTTTTTAGACAGAATATGTGGCATATGTAGAGTGTATAGATTAAATGCTTAATTCTTCACATAAAACAGAGCTTTAATTAACAGAGCCTGATGTGATGGTAATCAGCATTTTCCTTTTTTTACCACAATGTTTTTTCCCTTTCACAAGCAAATCCAACTATTTTAGCCATATTTAAACATTAATCTGAAAATGCATTCAATTTACACCAGTCTTAGGTTGTGTCATTTGGTAAAGTGTAAAATCATTACTGCCTGCATAGTAAATGATTTTATTTTTAATCAGGTAACTTATGAAAACCTTAGTGAAAAAGGAGAAATTGCTCATATATCAAAAAATTTCTACCCATGACTATTCCCTTGAATTTCATAAATCAATTGGATGGAAAGTGTTTCACATGAATCTTACCTGCTATGAATTTGATGACAGAAGTTATGCGTTCTTACAAATAAAATGACAAAACTTCCACATAATGTAGGGCTTTTTATCAGTTATTGTTTTAAAGACATATTGCACTATAGTTTCTTCTAGAAGTAACTTTCAAAAAAAAAAAAATCTTTTCAGCCATTGTATGTTTATTCTTAATATGTTGTCAGGTGTTTCAGCCTATTGTTGAAAAATAAAAGAAGGGAATAGTTAATAATAATGATTTGGAACTAGACAAGTATCTTGTAGTAAAACATAATCTTTATCCAAAACTGCCATTAAAACCTATAATGGCCTCTTTTCTTTAACTCTACAAAAATGTGGAAATTTTCATACACTGCATACTTTCTGATTACATGTTATAAATGGACAGTATTTACCCCAGCTCCTAATTGATTCATCTTTTTGGCTAATTCATCTGCATTCACACCTGGTCCTAGAGAATCTGATAGACTGTCATCTGCTGTATGTTTAGATACCTGGCACAAAGAATGTGTATAAAAAGTCTTGTCCATCACTGTTTGCTTGAATGACAACAAACTTTTCACTTTTTTCATGTTAACTCATTACCAAACGACAAAATTTTAGGGTTGTCCAAATCGAAAGCATTTGCAGACGACAAAATTAAAGTGACTGAAAATTTGAAATGTGTTTTGTGAAGGGTAGAAAACATTGTGGGAAAAGGAGAAAATGCTGGTTACCAGCATTTTCTCCTTTTCCCACAATGTTTTCTAAAGGCTTCTTTCTCAGGGGCGTCAAAAGTAGGGATTGTGTGGTAATGGGTTAATAAGTGAATAAATCAACCAAAAACACCTGAATATCTCCATCCTCAAATAGATTGACCAATTCATTTTATCAATTTGAATATACAGGTGTTTAACTGTAGCATCATGTTTTTATCCATGTGTTTTAACTTCTGAGTTTGTGGATTTTTTTCTCCAACAAAGACAGCATTGATAAAGAAAAGTAGAATAGTAACGATTTCAATAAAGTTTTAGTCTATTTTCTCAAACTTATTGGGGGACGGTTCTAAATATGTAGGCTACTTCAGCTATCCAACCCTTGCAGCACCTCTTATGATGAAATATGCTGTGAGAAAATTATTAAAGAAATCAATTATACTATTTTGACAAATACATCTAAGACACTGCTATTACCTTTGTAGCTAGTTCAGTTTTGTCATATCCCAGTAACTGTATGTATCTCTCTCTTGGTTCCTTTTCAAAATTGACCTGAAAAATTAAATATTGTTGTCAAGTTTAACTTACACTTTCATTCTTGATTTTTAGTGTGTTGTCCAATCTTTACCTATTTTATGTAGCATTTAAATTCCCAAAGACTGAAAATTGCAGAACAGAAAATTTACTGAAATCTGGAGATGGTGATATAAAAACAAAATTTGTACTATTCTTTATCTTGATAGAGCTCCTTATTAAGCAGTGCTTAGTTTTAATGACCCTGAGAAAGGATGACTTTGAAAACATAGAAGGAACAGCAGTAAATGCTGGTACCCAGCATTTTCTTTTTTTTCCAGCAGCTGTTGCCTAACCTTTCACACAGTTCCCACATTTTAATCCTAAACTTAAATTTGGACAGGTCTAAAATTCTGTCATATGATAAAAGCCAATGCACGATTTATTCAAACATATATTTGCAATATTCAAGGATGAAAACATCCTTTTAAAATATTGATGATCTACATGACTTCATGATTCATGCTTCAAAATATCAAAATGATGGTAAAGGGTAACAGTGGCAGGTAAATGATTAGGCAGACATAGATCTGACTTAATAAAATGTGCAGACAGATCTTTGTGGTAAACAATCCTATACTTTGTAAAGTATTTCTATCAAAACATCAGTAAAATTGCAATAATTATATCAATTTCCTTTTTTACTCAATTAACAAAATATGTCCCCTTCATCAATCTAGCACTCCCCTGGTAAAGGAAACTAAAAATTTCCCACTTACCATCAAAAAGTTCCATATACTCTCCTGCATGCTGTCTGATGAGTTGGCTGCCTTCATGGCACAAAATTCTCTGTGTTGTCCATTGGATAAGGCCTGTTCTAGCTGTAGTGATCCAGTTAGCAGATCTGTCTCTGTCACAACCTGACTAAGTACTATCTGTCGACTTACAGGTTGTTGAGGGTTAGCAGGCTTGGTATTTTCAAATGACACAAGTTTACCTCCAAACTGAAATTTTGATCAACAAATAAGAGTACATGGACAGTTTTGTTCCATACCTTATATTATTGATTTATGAAAAAAAAAGAAAAAACAATTCTTGAATGCTGACCACATTGCCAACCCAAAAACATTTGATCCTCTTTAAAGAATTTCACTCTCTCTTAGGCATTATACCTAATGCAGCCTTAATAATGACAACATATGACCTTTAACACCCGACATAAAAAGTACATAGACAATTTCGTTTCATACTTATGACATTGATCTATGAAAAAAAAAAAAAAAATCCTGCATGCTGACCAAAACACATTTCATCCTCTTCAAAGGATGTCACTCTCTACTGTATGTATACTGCAGCCATAATCATTTTCATGTAACTTTTAACACCCACGCAGGATGCAGTTTTTGTACATTGTAGGAATAGCAGCAACTACTTGTATAAGCAATTGCTCGTTTTTCAAAAAAGTTTTCTAGTTGAAAAACATTCAATATCCAGTTTGCTGTTGACATTATTCAGAAATGATGATGTTTTTCTTCAATTATTTCACTGGTAAAAGTCAGTGATACAAATACCCTAAATGACAGAAAGTACCACTAAAGAAAGATCTAACAAAGATAAATGAAGAAACTTACACCAAAATTGGCTCCAGCTGGTCTCTGCAGCCATTTTGGAGGTTTCTGTAAAGGCATCACATTTTGTTCCTGTTGTTGCTGAGTGTGCATTGCTTGTGCAAATGGATCATTGCTTTGGAAAGAATCTGTTACCTGGAACATAACATTAAATATTGACATTTTATTAGCTGTTTCATGTAGCTGAAAAATTGAAATTCAGTCAGTATCACATATGAAAAGCTCTCTGTTATACAAACAGCAATGACTTTCAGTTGATATTGAAATTTTGGTTTCGTACACTATTACAAACAGGTATTTGATATCAAGTTTCCAGTCAGTCAGCCTTCATGTCGAGTATATTATCTGAAATCTACAGCAGCACCAAAGATCAATTTTAATTTTCAACAGTCGCAGAACGACAAATTCAAGGGTGAATTGTCTAATACTAATGACAGAACAGATTTTTTGACTCTTACAAACTTGTTATTTTGGAACAAAACTGAAAGCATAAGCCACTAACTTGCTTCCCATGAACTACTGCCAAGGACAAAATGTATAAAATAAATAGACTTCTTTATTTCCTTTCATCACATTTTGATTAATTAGTAACTAAAGCACTCTTTCGAAACAAAGATGAAATTTAAATCACTGAGTTACTCAAAGCATAAAGCTTAAAAAGAGTATCAGCTTACTTTATTCATTTGATGTATAGGATGGCCTCCTCCCATTAAAGAAAAACATGTGATACTTCCATCAAACGAAGAACTAGAGATAATGTTTGGGTTTCTAGGACACCACTGCACATCAAAACTCCATTGGTGACTTGTTGGTAATTCATATACAACCTGTATAAAGCACATCAGAAAATCCATTACTATTCTATAGTGAATTTGAAGATGATCCTTTTTATCACATGAATGACAGATGTGGGGTAATGCATATGTTGTCTTGGATCAGCCTGCACAGTCCACTAAGGCGAATCTTAGACGACACTTTACTGCTTGTCATTAGATTTTGTAGACTTGTGCAAAACAGAAAATTACCTTAAAACAGAAAGAGTTGCTTTGGATCAGCCTGCACTAACTGTGTATGCTGATTCGAGACAACACTTTATGCAAATGTCCGAATGCCCCTTTTCCCCTGTTGCAAGCCATGATAAAAACATCAGTTTCTGCCTATAAGGTTTTAAGTGTGTCTTCAGGAGAAAATCGTATCAGACACAGAGTTTCCTAAGCTTATATCACATATCAAAATAATGTGAATTTAAGACTGGTCCTAATTGAAAGCACATGCAGACGACAAAATAAAAATAGCTCAAAAATTGAAATTTGTTTCCAGCAGGGTAGAAAACATTGTGGGAAAAGGAGAAAATGCTGGTTAACAGCATTTTCTCCTTTTGCCACAATGTTTTCAAAAGGCTTCTATTTCAGGGTCGAAAAAAGCAAGGGATTGATGTGCTCAATGTACAGCACAGTCACATGGGACCTCTCTTTAATGTCTCATCCAAAAGAGTATTAGTAACTTTTAATGACTAGCTGTTGGAATCGAACCCACACCCTCAACTGAGCCAAAACTTGACATTTACAAATCTTAACCTCTACCACTTTAGCTACGCTGGCTTTAAAATTATGTACCTACTGTTAATTTATATTTAACCCTTTACCAGACGACAAAATTTTAGCCTTGTCCAAATTGAAAGCAACTGCAGACAACAATTTCAGTATGGTTCAAATAGTGTAATTCTTTTTTGATAGAGTAGAGAATATTGTGGAAAAAGGAGGAAATGCTGGGTAGCAGCACTTTCTTCTTTTCTCATAATGTTTTCAAAAGGCATTTTTTCCAGGAGCATCTTAAGTCGGCATTGTGTGGTAAAGGGTTAAACAATACAATACCTACCTCCCCAGTCTGTACGGCACTATTTGGATTCCAGCACAATATTCTATTATCTTTAGCACAGCTCAACAACAAATCTGGATCTTGGGGACACCAAGCCATACTAAGTATACCTCTACAAGAAATGATAATTTACCTTAATAACCTTTCATCAAACAGTTGGGAAGACATATGAAAACATTGTGGAAAAAGGAGAAAAATCCTGGTAACAAGCAATTTAAGCCTTTGATAGACAATTCAAAATATCTGAGGAATATTTAATAACTGTCTGCAATCTCTGCATTCTGTCTGTAACCATGTATTTCTCATTTCCCCATAATATGAACATACACCCATAGTCAAGAAACTTTAATTTTTGACTAAAACAAAAACTTTAAACATCTCCAAATTCAAAGCACCTGTAGATATAAATTTACTTAACGCAAATGAAATAAATAAATAAAGTAAATCAAGTAATTAAATTTCTTTTTGGTATGGTACAAAACATAGTGGGAAAAGGAAAAAAATACTGGTTACCAGCATTTTCTTCTTTTCCCACTATATTTTCAAAAGCCTTGTTTGTCTGGTAAAAATCTGAATTGTGTGGTTAAGGATTAAATTAATCAAATTCAAGAGAGATAGTTATCCTTCAACTAGATAATCCTATGTTTTTCCTACCTTAAACAGGATATTTTGAAAATGGGAAACAAAAAGAAAATATTGAAACCATTTTCTCTTTTGCCAACAACCACTTCTGGTTTTTCAAAGATAATCCCCATCTTTTTAGTCATATTTAACCTCAATTTCACAAAATGCTTCCAATATAGATGATTCTAGAAGTCAAATGAGAGGGTGAGTTTATTTTTGACATATTTCATTTTACATCGAGAGACACAAGTTCTTGCAAGTTAAACTGATCTCTCTCCAGTCTGCTTCCTTGAAACTACAACAGTACTCATACTAAATGTTTTAGAATCACATTAATATCCACCTGTACAGTAAACAAATTCTAAACTGTCCAACAACATTTGGTAAGTCAGTTTCCTGACACTACATTTCTAACAGTGAGTGGGAAAAGCATTTCTCTTACCTTTGATGATTTTCTAATACTTTGATGGGAGAAGTAGCGTATCTCAAATCCCATAACTGTATAACTGGTGTATGATCGTCCTCTGAGGATAGGCACATTTGTGTAGCCACAGAGGGGTTCCAACACACCAGTTTGGACTTAATCTGTAATCATACGTGAACATGTTATGGACCTACAACAACAGCTTTGTTTAACTCATTTTACCAAATGACAAAATTTTAGACTGGTACAAATTGAAAGCACTTGCAGATGACAATATAAACATAATTCAAAATTGGAATTTGTTTCCAGCGAAGGTAGAAAACATTGTGAGAAGAGGAGAAAATGCTGGTTACCAGCATTTTCTCCTTTTCCCACAATGTTTTCAAAAGGCTTCTATCTCAGGGTCATAAAAACTCGGGGATTGTTTGGTAAAGGGTTAACAGATATAGCGCAAACTACAGCCAGTAAAATCAATACTAGGAATAATTACCTAAATGACAGCTTCAGGCTTTAATATTTACTAAACTATACTGATGTTTCATATGGATTTCTGCCTTTTAATCTCTCTTTCTAACAAAACATCAAAGCTTTTATCATCAGTATATTAACGCTCCACTGAACAAAACATTATATTTGCCAAACTGAAAGCCTTTTTGGACAATAAAATAATAACGACACAAATAATAGCATTTTCTTTGTAACAGAAACAAATACCAACATTCTCTTCTTTTTCCACAATGTTTTCAAAAGCCTTCTTCAACTTGGTCATTAAAACTCAAGGTTGGTAACGTCTCAATGAGATGATTCTAATGAGTACCCACAACATAGGGTTTAGTGGAGAATAAATGATATTTTCAATTTTAAAATAAAAATCACTCCTCTATCTGGTGCTCTGATTAAATATCTAACTAATAACAAAGATATTATAATGAATGAATAAATGAACAAAGTTTTAAGGCCCGTCGACAACTTAGGTCATATTGGGCGCACTTACTTAGTAAACAATAATGCCAGGTGAAAATAACATACATCTGCAATAACATAAGACAAGCATGATGAGGAATGGACAAAACACAAAATGATGCCCTTTTTGTCGCCTTTTATGACATGGATGCTGTCACGTTTGTTCAGCCAGATGAAATGGCAGATGTGACTGTTGCAGGACTGCAGTGGTTTATTCTTATACCCCTGATTGAACCACACGGGATCCCACAGGCCATTTGATTCCCATTCCAAATCCTATTTACATCCAGAAAAAAATATAGGATTAGGAACAAGAACTACCCAGCCTGCTGCAATCCTATGAATTACGAGGAGAGCAGCCGTTTGTCTCTAATTTTAGTCGCCTTCTACGACATGCCATAGAGAAAAACCGAGGTCCTATTCCATACAGTAAAAAAAAAAAAAAAACCCGGGATCCCATGGGGAAGAGATATTATAAAATGTGAAAGTTTCTGATGCAGACAAATACACCAGGGCTATAACAGTACCTCCACCTTTGAAAACAGGCAAGCTAAGTGTCTAAGAGTAGGATTTAGAAAGATCACACATACCCTGGACATGCTGTCACTGACTTTTATAATAGGTTCATTTTTTCTGAGATCCCAAACCACACATCTTGCTGCAAATGTTGAGGCTAGAATATGCTGTACTTGTCTGTTCCAGGCTAAACAAGCTACATCTTCAGGTGGCTATAATAGATATAGAAGAAAAGATTACATTGATTTATGTTGCACTTGAAGATAAATCTTTTTGAGTGACAGCTGTATGCTAATACGACATACAAGCCAGAAATTTGTACATGCAAATAAAGAAGAAATATATTAGACCTCCAGATAAAAGGGAGTGATGGTTTTCGAAATCCATTATTTCTCTTGGAAACCCTATGCCGTGGCTACTCATTAGAATCGTCTCGATGAGACGATTCTACTGAGTACCCACAACATAGGGTTTAATGGAGAATTAATAATATTTCCAATTTTGAAATCAAAATCACTCCCTCTATCTGGAGCTCTGATATATATGACATCAGAATACAAGTATACTATCATTCATGTAACAAGTCATTTATAAACAGTATGTTCTATTCCTAATTACCATCCTTTAACTTTTACCTAATTATCACTTACAAGTAACAAGTAATGTAAGAAAACAGAAAAATATAAACTTGAGACAAGCTTACATGAGATTTAGCCCCTGGTGTCATGGGACTGTCAGGATTATTCAAATCCCAAATAAATATCTCTGAATCTGCACCACCAGATGTAAGAAGGTTGCTCTGAAAAACAGTAAGAAAGTTTTTGTTAATTTATTCACAATGTATCATATCTGTCTCACAAAAGAGATCAACAAACTTACTGCATGTGAAGCGCAGCTTAACTTTTCGCCACACAATCCCTACTTTGAACCACCCTGAGAAAGAATGCCTTTGAAAACATTTAATTTGTTGTCTTCAAGTGCTTTCAATCTGTACCAGTCTAAATTTTTGTCGTTTAGTAAAGAGTCAAGCTGCTTTGGAATCAATGTACATTAAGATCAAACTGGGCAAGATGTACTGCAGTCTTACTATAGAAATTCGTTGCCTGAAATATTTTGACCAACACAGCCTTGAAATCATTATTTTTGGGTCTTCTTTCATGTGCAGTCTCCTTTTTCTTACCATGTTTTCTAAGAAAACCATATGGGTGAAGTTACCTTTACTTGACATCAATATCTGTTTCTATTTTTTACCTGAAATGGATTAAAATCCAAAGCTTTTACTGTCCCTGCATGTTTATTTTTCTTGAAAAGCAAACATTCCTTGTCTCCATTTAGAAACTTGCTGGCATCATAAGCTAAGAGTCCTCCATTATCCACACCACCAACTATCACTCCGTGAGACATGTCTGCCACACCGTAACAACCCCATGCTACTTTGTGAAACCTGAAATGAAACCAGCTGGGTCCATATTGACTAACCATTCTTTAGAATATTCTTAGTCTTATTCTCCATAATTTGTTTAACTTTGAAAGTGACTTAACTTCTGATTCGCTAAACAGAATGGTTTAGCCAATCAGAACTTGTGTTACTCTCAAGTTTGGAAGACCTTGGAGAATAAGACTGAGATTGCTCTTAACTGTTTACCACACAATGACGACTTTTGACGACCATGAGGTGGAGGCCTTTTGAAAACATTGTGGGAAAAGGAGAAAATGCTGGTAACCAGCATTTTCTCCTTTTCCCATAATGTTTTCTACCCTTTCCAAATCAAATTTCAGTTATTCAGTCACACTGAATTTGTTGTCTACAAATGATTTCAATTTGGATCAGTCTATAAACTTGTCATATTGCACAGAGTTAAGAATGAACGGTGAATATGGACCCAGATCTTTACTATTTACTTATATTGAGGAAATTCATCTAAAACACAAATCTGAGATTTCATTTTGAAATATCTTACCTAGATTCTGATGGTAAACTTGCGACTAGTGGCATATCAAGAGAAGAATCACCTAGATTCAAGTTGTACACTTCAAGGGCTGCATTTGTACTGAAACAGTAATGAAAGAGATTTAGCCCGTCTGAAAACTATAGGAATGATTGCTTTTCTTCATATCTTTCTCTTTTCACAGCTTGCATTCAATGAAGATGTCAGTAAAACAGTGATGCCACCTACAAAAAATGATATCAACCAATGAGCAAAGTGGTTGTATAGGTGAGAAAAGAAAAAGACTTGATTGGTTAATCTCAAGGTATGTCAGTAAAGTTTGTCGACAATGGTGATATATATAATTATAAAACTAACATAGTTTAGTGAGTTTTTTTCTGCCTATTGTAATAATCCTGTGATAAATGATGAATTCGATGTCATTTAAAGACAATACAGATGACAGCATCAAAGCTGTTTAAGTTTTGACCTTCTGAAGCACTGTGAAGATGCTTTCGTAAAAATACCAGCTTTAATGTTGCATACCAACAGACAATCACAAGATTTTGTGCCGATCTTGGGAAATCACCGAAAAATGGTGTCTGAAGCTACAAGAATGTTGGCTGTGATTTGCTTTGGTTTGGTTCAGAAGTGGCACAGGAGATTTTTTGGACAGCTGAATGATTCTACCGACCATGACGAAACACCTGGGTGGTCAGATTATCGTGGGTATATGCTTGCTTGAAAAATACAACTAAAGCTACCTGAAGGTTGCATCCAGCTGTTGTGCTGCTGTACCTGCGACAAGATAGACAGGATGTTGTGGCTGTGGTGACCATGCCAAATTTGCTGTTCGGTTAATTTCTTTAACCTTCATCTTTCTGAAAATTGAATTCAAATTAGTTATTCCAAGGGGTTTGCTAGCAAGTAAATTATCTATATTCTTCAAATTTAAAAACTGAAATAAATGATAACCTGCTGCAAAGGAGACCAAGTTAATTATTTTCTGGAATGCTTGCCAAATTATACAAGCTCACACCTCTAACAGCATAGTATGGTATTTGACAAATATTTCTGAGAATGTAAAATGTTAAATTTTGGTTCTTAATTTTCTTTACCTGTGTATTTTAGATATTATTTTTGATGTTTTCCACGTTACATTACAGTGGCCAGTGCATCCTTTTATGGAGTTGTTTCCCAACCAAATGACTTTTTCATACATGACCATTGCCCCACCCCCCAAAAAATTAATAGTGACAGACAAATGAATCTTGTTGCAATGATGATCAATCCTCGAAGAGTAATTGGCCTAGTTTGGAATTCCTTGGCTTCAAGTCTGTATGGTACCAGCTGAGCCACTGTTCTCTGCATTCTGTTTAAACAAAAAAGTCCCATTCTGGACAGTATTTCAGAAAACACTATGAATTGATTATTCTTTCTGGCTCAAAAACAGGCGCTGGCTGATTTTTTCTGTCAGTCTAAAGGGTTGCTCCAATGCTCTTTTTGTGATTGTTTCTTCACATCCTTCATTCCAGCCCTTCTTTAATACCATCTGGAAATTTCAAAATCTTACTGGCAATTTTTCAGTCTGCTTATTGTGAATTTAATCTGCTTGTCAGCTATGAATCGACAGATGAATGATTTAACTTTTCACTGACACCAAGTTTAGTGTAAGTTTTTTCTTATGGATCTTTTTGTAATTTACAATTTACATGTATCTGGTATTAAACACATCTAATTTGTAAAAAAAAAACATGAATTCAATTAATTGCACATACATGATCAATCTGATTTGAAAAGTTGTATCGTGTGATCAGCAATTTAGGTGATAAATACCACTCCTTGGGGCTTGAATTTTTTTCCCAAGATCTACTTGTCCTGCAAGACAAGTCGACTAAAAACTTTACCTACCCTTCCTACCTTTTATTTTTCTTGTGGGAAAGATATAAAAGATCAAAATTGAAACATATGTAAGTTTTTACTTCATATGTCCCTTTCTTTTTGTTATTTTTTCACTCTTTTCATGCTAATTTGTGTTTAATACTTAATACTTTTTTTTTACTATCCACTCCTCCCTATTTCTCATCGTCTTTCTTTCCAAAAAATCTTTTAATGTCCGTCATTTTTTAAACATACTTTCACAGACATCCGAAACTGAGTCATCATTTCTTCATTTACATAGCAACAAATGGACATGACTAAAGTAAAATGATGTAATGTACCAGTAAAATTGAAGAGAATAAAACATTTTATAGCCGGTTTAAAATAATGTATTGTTAATCATTTTGTCAATAGAAAATTTAAATCATTTCCATCATAAAATTTTGCTCAGGCTGATTTCAATGATATTTTTTTCAACATGCATATGGCACTGAATGAACAAAATGATGTGGGACAGTGACAGTGATTTACACTACATCAGTTAATATCTATTTGGTGTTTGTCTGCTATGAGTTATGCATTTATCAATGGCCAACTGATCAAACTAATATTAGAAGAAATCAAATTGCATTTGTAAGTTTATTGCATAGAAGAAATCGAATTGCACTTGGAAGTTTATCCCATTACCAAGAGACAATATTTTAGACTGGTCCAAATTGAAAGCATTTGCAGACGACAAAATAAAAGGGACTGAAAATTTGAAATTTGTGTTGTGAAGGGTAGAAAACATTGTGGGAAAAGGAGAAAATGCTGGTTACCAGCATTTTCTCTTTTTCCCACAAATTTTTTCGAAAGGCTTCTTTCTCAGGGGCGTCAAAAGTAGGGATTGTGTGTTAATGGGTTATTGCAGGACAAAAAACATCCACCTTTCTGTCACAATACACTTCAGTCAAGATGTGTTTATGTCATTTGCAAAGTTGCTAATTATTTCTTACTCGCCTAATAGGATAACCATTTGTAAATTTAACTCAAGCTAACTAGTCATGATGATCAGACGGGTAGAAATTGCAAGGCCTGCTCCTAGTAAATGAAATGCATCCCATACATTTCTTTTTTCCTTTCATTGTCCAAGCTGGTAACATAGAATTCAATAAACCAAGGGGGGGAAAAAAACTTTATTTTTCCGAAAAAGACTTCTGAAACATGTGCAGTAAATGTCAAGCCTAGTTTGATTTCCTTGGAGTTGGCTCCATGGATAATCATCGTCTGAAAAAAATACTGTAGAAATAAAAAGAGGAACACTGACACTTTTTGATTATTTCTGTGTGGTTGTAAAGATTGATCATTAGTTACCTTCAGTCTGAAGGTGTCTGCTCCGATGCTATTTTTGTGACTGGTCTTCGCTAACACCTTCAGTCCAGCCATTCATTCAAGGCTTCTTGAAAAAATATGATTTTACCCGCATCTTTTCGAACGGCTCTATGCGACAGAATTTCATATGATAACTACTAAAATGGGCATGGATTGTTAGATAAATGATTAATCTTTACAAAAAAACAGATGTTAGTTAATATCCAACTCTTACCTTTGTGCAAATCTGTACTTTTCAACGTAAAAAATCGTTGACCTACTTCACCTAGTGATTATTCTAGACCAGGCAAAAGGGCAGGGAGGCAGGAAAAAGGGGCAGGGAGGCAGGAAAAAGGGGCAGGGAGGCAGGAAAAAGGGGCAGGGAGGAACATTACCTTGTTGAATGACTTCTCACATCAGATAAAGGCAAATCAGTGTCCTTCACTCTTTTCGAAACAAGTTCTAACTATAACTTTGGATATGAATTGCATATTAAAGAAAAGAATAAGGAAAGATTCTTATCAACCCATAGACTCAAAGCAACACAATCTGACTGTACAGGTTTTGATTGCCATGTAATTTATGATCCCATGATGCACTGTCACACTTGGCTTTAATGTAGTAGACCTCTAACACTTCTGGTGTAGCATGGAATAAAAGTTCTTGATAATTGATAAATACAGATTTATGCAGATAAAATACTTATGCATATTTTTGACCGACTAGAAATGCCTTTGATGTCTCTTAAAAACAATTGTTGATACTTTTGATGGTTTTCAGAAAAGGGAGGTAATTATTAATTTGCTTTGTAATGAGAATACAATGGTTTTAGATTTATAACTAATAATTCTAGGAAGGAAAAAAAGGAAAAAATTGGCTCAGTTAAAGTAGTACAATAATACTCATTTAACAAATTTTGTAGGATAATAATATTGTGGAAATAGCTGTTTTCTATTACAGGTCTACTACCTAACTTCTCGTCAGATAACAAAAAATGTCCAGAGTAATTATAAAAAAAAACTTTCTTCAATGACAATAATTTTGATTAAAAAAAAAATTTAAAAAAAACTTAATTATTACATAGAAAGAATTACAAAATGTGTAGGCAGGCCTACTGATGGAGTAGTGTACTACTGCATAGCCATTCTATAAATAGACTGCTAAAAATAGAACACTGTAATGCAGATTTTGCTTCAAAAAAATTGCCGATGCTTGAATAGCAAACATCAGTACTTTCAAGATAGTTGGCAACATTGGTTTATCATCCATACTTGTAATTTATGCAAAAAATACACGAAATGGTAATCTCCAGCTGCAACAAGAGTTAATTCAGCTTTATTTTAAAACTATTCAAGTATTGATAAATTTCATTGATTGTGTGACGTCATTTAAAGAAATTAGCAGACGTTAAAGTACCTTTGGGGGAAAAAAAGTCAGGGTTTCGAGGGATAAAGGGATGGTTTAGCAAGTTACTGACAGAGAAGGATTATAACACCTTGGTGTCCTGTCTTAACTGACGAAGTTGATAAAGGATAATTAGTGTCACCCTTAGTCTTAGATTGGCTGAGTTTCATGAATATAGTCAGGTCGGAAGAAATTTATGGCAACTTTTTGTGACTCTGCAAGCTTGACGAGACAGAGCCGAGACACTGAAGATGAGTTTTTTGACCATGTAGCCCGGTGGTTTGTTCTGAAACCAGAACAATACACAAACAAGTTTTGTATGTATTTGATAAGGGCAACAGGGCGGGTGTTCACAGATTCGAGGGCAGAAGGGCGGAGTGAAAAAGGGGCAGGGCGGCGCGCCCTGCTATTCCGCTCTAGAATAAACACTACTTCACCAGAAATCAAAACATGGTTATCTTTTCAATGCGCATGTCTCGGCAGAAATCGCAGTATCTCTGACACGCTACAGGATGGTTTAGTTGCGAATTTTGCTGTAAATAAACGCACCTTGATCGAACTTGGCTGTATAGGGTTAGGGAACCAGACTGTACAAATTTCAAATTCCGTTGAGTGCGCATGCCTGACTAACGGAAGTCGCCGTGTTAGTTGTGTAAACAAATTATGCTGGATTTATTTACGTTGGGAAAAAGGTAAATTCCCATTGATTTAATTAGTAATTTGCAGCATATTTTGTGTGCTCTTAAAGACTAATCATTTATCTAACGATCCATACCCATTTTATTAGCTGTCATTGGAAATTTTGTCGCATTGAGACGTTCGAAAAGATGCGGGTAAAATCGTATTTTTTCCATACGGGTTTAATGAATGGCTGGACTGAAGGTGTTAGTGAAGACCAGTCACAAAAATAGCATCGGAGCAGACACCTTCAGACTGAAGGTAATCATTAGTCTATCATTTAAGGACCTTACTAATCACTAACAAAAGAAATGATGAACACATACAGCCATTTGAAATGATATAAATAGTATTTTGATTTTCACTCCAGGTGGGACATATTAAGAGTAACTGCTGTCAGAGCTAACAAAGCAAAATCACAAAAATAGTATCAGAGCAAGTTCCCGAATCTGGGGTGGCCGATAATTTTATAGCTTAGCCAGCTATTTGATGAAATTGTCTTTTACCCATTACCACACAATGACTAGTTTTGAGGACCTATGGAAAGAAGCCTTTTGAAAACATTGTGTAACCAGCATTTTCTGTCCAATGGACAGGGCTAAAATTTTGTCGTCTAGTACATGTTTAACCGAAATGACTGGTATTATAGTTTACTAGTATATAATGGTAAACCATACTTGAAATGTATTCTTTCTTTGTTAAATCGACATAAACTGATATTCAACATGGTTTACATTAACTGTCAATTAGCCTAAGTTAACATGTGATTTTGACAGAACATCAAGAGCTGTCATTTCTCCAGTGAAGCCGGTCGGCATTGTGATGTTTCGTATGATACAAGAATTCAAGCTAAAACTTCCACATAAATCCGTTAAAATGTCGTACCACTTTCAGAATAGTGTGATCCAATATATTGTCGAGAGATCTTTGTTGTAGTGCAGGCTTACAGTTTTGTTTATTATCATTAAAACAAACGTGGCAGATACCACATATCCCAAAATGCAATTCGGAGTGTAGCGTTATATTCGCTTTACCATAACAATTGGAAACAATCAAAGTGCTAAAAGTCTTGCAATATATGGCGATAGGCCTCAAAAATACGGAAATTGGAAATTTTTCACGAAATGGACATAGTTTCCACCATCGCCTTTGACTGACATCGATACCTACTTGGTATGAAAATCGTTTCAACGAAATGGAAATCGCCTCTGACTTCATTGAATACCTGCTAAAAGTTGGATCAAAATATTCACATAAAAGATATAGATTCTAATTAATGTCATTTCAATTATTTTTCATAAAAATACTGCTTGATTTCATGATTTTTAGCAGTTCATTGTTCTTATTATCCTTTACTTTAGTCAGGGATCTTAAGAAATTTTCGGTAATCAAAAATGGAAGGCAAAAAGATTTTTTCTCAATAAATATAAAGTGTCTCTGGATGAATTTGAAACGACTTTGTACAGCAATTGACCTACGACACATTATCTTCCACTAGATGGCATTTTCCTACACATCTATCTGATTTGGGCATCCTGGGTACTGAAGCACAGGACTACTTTTTAACACAACAACCATTAACTTTGAATCTCAAAATAGGAATAAACATTTTCTCAAAAATATGTTACCTGGTAGCCAAAACAAACAACAGAGTTACCCTCAGAATCAAAGGTAGGCCTCCAATCCTAACAGAGATCATTTCATATAGAATCCCTGATCCTAATCAGCCAACTACATATGATAAGAAAATCAAATTTCAATCAATCTAGATATACAGCAAAATTACTAATAAAGATGGTAGACAATATATCTAGGGGGGAAACAGACACTTTAATAGACCAGAATTGGCTTTAAATATAGCAAAGAGTAAATAAAGCCCCTAGATATCATTGTGGATCTGCTTCGGGTCTGGAAACTATCACCGTCGGATTCCAGTGTGATTTTGATGGTCAAAGGGAAACAATTCGTACAATCTATTTGTCAATTAGTTATGAAGAGTACTCTCCCTTTCTCTACGGAATAGTCTTTTTTTCAACTATTACAGTCACACCGAAACTTCAACAACCGGTGAAGTGTTAATTTATGTCCATACGGGCTATCGAAAAACACATATCCTCTGTTAACATCTATCCTGCTAAATAAATAAAATGATTAGAAGTTTCAAGCCGATTTTAAAAACAAAATCTTCGCCATTTCAAAGGAGTTGTCATTTTTGGAAATATTCTGATTGGCCTGTGCAGATTCAAGATCAGACTGCACGTTAGTAAATATATCCAAGTTTTGTCTGTGCTGATTCTTAAAACTGTGGTTTGCCTGCCAGTATTTTTCTGTCAAAGGCAGGATGCTGTTGCGATATTATATCAATCAATTGCGTAATGGATTAAGTAAGTGTTCAAATAAATAGAAAATGACTACCCCATCCTTCCACTAAAAGAGGGAGTAATGTGGGTCTATTAAAATGGAATCAACATCAATAAAATCGGTGGGCGGTGGGGGGGGGGGGGGAACACAGCTTTCATCTCCATTTATTAGCTTGAAGGATTCAGGTACGCTTTCACTTTCTGTCCCCTGTTCCTTATGGTCAATGATCACAGACATGATTTGAATTTGACAATTCAGCCAATGTTGTTGTTGTTGTCTCAGGTAATTTCCCACACTAGCACTGTGGCACTCCTTCTTTTTTGAAGGATATTCTTCTCGCGAATGAGAAGGGTTTATTAGTTAGTAATGTAACATTTATCCTCCACCTTTTTTTTTTTTGTGACATATATGTACATGTGCTATGTTATTATTATATACGCATATCTGACAGGCGCAGATTGGAGTAGAGAGAAAGAATCGGATACAAAGAAATCCGGGTACCAGACCCTAGCTCTTTTTCGAATAGATTTCCTTGGTTCTTTTACATGCTCAGTGTATAGCACCGATACATGCGAGGCTACCTCTGGGTTGCTAACCAGTTCACCTCTTGTTGGGTGGGAGACACGAAGTGTCTCTGAAAGCATCCTACCAGACCGGGATTCGAACCCCAGACCTTCGGATTGGTAGTCCAACGTGTTAACCACTAGGCCACCGACCCACCAATATTAACGATATTTGTAGATAACCTCGAAACTCTAGTTGAACGAAAATATGTTGTTTGTTTATAAGTTTGAATTGTAACATACGAAAGCTTATACATCGATACATTAATTAGTTGATAAATTACATTTATATTAGAACTGCATGGAGTCTGACAACCAAATTTATACCTAGAAGTTTAAATTTACAAATGTGACGAAATACAAGGGAGACTATTATCCATTTACAAAAGAGTAACCACGCCTACAATTAATTTTCTTTCTTAGGTCTGCAGTAATGATATTTTCAGACTCAGGAGCGTCTACAATCTTGTTTTGAACTACACCAGAAATAACGACAGCTCTACGATTTTTGTTTTCGATACAAATCGTCTTCAAAGACGACACTGATGTTTGCTCGTCTTTTGTTTTATGTTACCCACAAATATAACGGACGTAACTCTGCAATTAAGAATTTGTTGTCCGTATGTACGAGTTTCCTCCCTTTGACTATAAAATTATTCCTAATTTAGCTGGTTTCCGGCTCATAGTTTTAAGTCTATTTTTAGTCGCCGCGCAGAAGCGCGCGACTATATTTTTAATAGTTTTTCGAGTTAGGACATGGATAGTGGGAATTTCGTTTTTATAGGGGTGTTAGGTTAACAAGGAATCTTTCTAACGTTACTTCGCCTTAAACTGGCTTTTTAATTCATTCTTAAACTACGAAATTGCAATACGATACTATTTTTGTTCTATTAATACTTACAACATCAAAAAAACCGCCTAATTATTTCCTTTATTGTCGCTATTCGTGAGAAATGGACTCGTCCACATAAATGCCTTGTTTCCATTGGTCAAGGCTGTACAGGTTTCCAGTCATTTCGTACCTTGTTAATTTCGTACCTAGGTCATTTCGTACGATTCTGGTCATTTCGTACCTACTTATACTTTCAATTTTGGTCATTTCGTACCCAGTTGGTCGTTTCATACAACCTTCGTACACAAGTTTTATAATCATTTGATTATTTTGTAGATAGTTTTTCCTACTATTTGTGTGTTTTTTATTGAATGACCACTGCTAAAATTGTGCATTGCTGAAATGTGCTAAATTCCGCCGAAGAACGGGTATGATGGTTATGATTGTATCTGACCATTATTGGTTACTTATTTCTAAGTTTAGTTTTTACAACAAAGATAGTTTAGAATTCCTTTGTTTATTTTTCAACGAGCTCTGCATAAATTTAATTTGTGGAAAAAATCTGGAGAGAAGCCACTTTTTCGCTGTGTTGTTCATAATGATAAAGCGTGATGCAAAACCATGATTCTTTATGAACACTGTTCACCAAACACTATAGTCTTAGACTTGTTTAAATTGAAAGCATGTTTTGCAAACTTACGTCCTCTTGAATCATACTTTCCTAGGACAGCAACATTTTAGTAACTTAGCCCTGCTTTCAACACTTTCCCAAACAAACACGGGTTATCACATGTGTGCTATCAAATTCTTTTGTCAAAACATGTTGGATAAGGAGAAATTGCTCGTTATAAGCAATTTCTTCTTTATTAAATACTTTTTCCCCACTACTAGCGAATTTTCCACCATTTTTGCAGCTTTTTAAATTGTCATCTGCCAACTCTTTGAATTTGGAAGAGTCTGATATTTGTCGTTTGGAAAAGAGCTAAGAGACCGCTGTGCTAGGGTATTAGATACTGTAACAGAAGACAAGTTTTGATATAGGTTACTATTCACATAATTTCATAATGTGTTAAAAAATCTGCTGATGAAAACTGACATTTACTTACTTGCCCTGGCTTTCTTGAAGCATTAAACAATTTTTTTTGCGGCGACTTTGATGCTTTGCATCAACTTTTTCTTGTCTTCACTGTATGAATATTTTAAATAGAAAATTAAAGAATTTGGAAAAGTCTAATAATTTATCGTTTAGTAATGAGTTCTATCTTGGTGCGTTTATTCTTTCGTTAATGATTTCTTGATAAAGTAGGGAATCTATAAATAATTGAGCAACATTAAAAACCCCGAGATTTAACTTTAATGTAAAAGGCTTTTAAAAACATTGTTGAAAAAGAAGAACATAACAAGCAATTTCTCTTTTCCCGCAATATTATCCATCTTTCCACAGATGAATTTCAATGTTAGAGAAATATTCATTTTGTTGTCTGCAAGAGCTTTCAACTTAGATAAGTCTGATATTTTGAAGTTTGGTACAGAATTTTACAGGTCTACGTGTGTTCATTGATTTTTAATATTTCCTTCATTTACAACGGAATAATCAACATGTTAGTAATTCTTATAGTCACAGGTTTTTACAATCCAAAGAAAAAGGTCTTTGAATACTGAGGAAGAAGGAGGCAATTCTGCTTACTGATTCTTCCCCATTTTCCTCTACAAATTGTGGTCTACCTTTACTAAAATTTCAACGCAGTATGTAATTTTCTGTTTTACGCAGGTGTACTGTAGCACAAAATATAATGTACTCATAAACTGATGTCTCGGATTTGCCTGCGCGGACTATGCAAGCTGATCCGAGACAACCGACTTTATGCAAATTCCTGAATGACCCTTTCACGTGTTGTAAGCCATACATACGTCTGTTTCGGTCGGCAAAGCTCACAAATTAGCAGACGGCATAGGTACTATGGGTTTGAGATGTGATCTGTTATTTATATATTTTCAAAATCGTTTTAATTTCAAGCATAAGGCGTTATCTCTGTTTACGGCTATTTAACTCTTTACCACACGAGAAAATTTTAGACTGTCAAAATTGAAAGCATTTGCAGACGACAAAATAAAGTTGACTGAAAAATTGAAATTTGTTCTGGGAAGGTTAGAAAACACTGTGGGAAAAGGAGAAAATGCTGGTTACCAGCATTTTCTCCTTTTCCCACAGTGTTTTCAAAAGGCTTCTTTCTCAGGGGCGTCAAAAGTAGGGATTATGTGGTAATGAGTTAAGGAAGCAATTAAATAAAATAGAGACGAGTGTAGTTAGCCCCATCCCACCCAAATCATTGGTTAAGACAAAACTTCAACAACAACAACAACAACAACAAGAACAACAAAACCAAGGCACGGGGGATTGAATAATGAAACTGGAAAGAAAAGGAGACGATTTAATCACAAAACATGAAGCAAAAGAAATCTCCACTTTAAAATTTTATTGATATCTATGGATTGCATAAGCTACTTCGTATATGATTATAACTGTGCATACATGATCATAAGAAATATGTAAAAATAAGTAAAATTACAATAAAGCTTACAAAATAAATAATGGTTAATCAGATAAGCCGTGCTCTGAGAAAAAGGGCTTTAATGCATTTCCAAAAGAAGGCTGACTTGAATAAAACCTTTTTTTTTCTCGTTTTGTAATTTTTCATGTTGAAGGGTCATTCTTCTTAAAGATCAAATCGATTGTTGAACTAAATGGATTTCATGATGATAGAAGATAGATTTTATTGACTTACAGAAATACATGTATCTCGTCATATACATTATATATATATGATAGATAAATATAAACAACCGACAGTAAACCAAGAACAGTTGCATGGTTGTATATTCATAAAAACGTGGAGAAATCTACTCTGTATTTCAATTAATTAATTTTTTATGATCTTGTTGAGATTAGTGTAACATTTCTGTATTGATCAATGTTTTCAAATCAACTTCTATAGATATGTTTAACTTGTCTTTTTCGTACATTTTTTTTTTCTTTTAAATCCAACTTTAGAGAGTGAATATAGCTATCATTATTAACGCCTAACCTACTAATAGAAACAAGCAATTTCGTTGAAATGATATCCCCCGCCGAAAAAGACCTTTTTTAATACAAACGTATAAGAGGTATTGTGTTTTGCATGTATATGTGGCCTTTTTGTTATTGGTCCATGATGAAAGAAATTCATCAAAGGGTAATCAGTCGAAAAAAGCCTGTGAATCTAAATGAAAATGTGCGAACAAAAATCCAAAGTAAAAATTTACAAAGGGCAATAACTCCAAAAATACTGAAGATAGAGTTATGGTTCTTGTGCACCGCACTTTTCCTCAATTAGTTCTATATGTGTGTGAAATTTTAAGTTCCTAGCTTTTATACTTTTGGAGATATATGCCAGACAGAAATCCAAAATAAAAATTAACAAAGGGCAATAACTCAAAAATTACTGAAGACAGAGTTTTGGTTTTTGTGAAGTGCACTTCTCCTTAATGAATTCTATAAGTGTATAAAGTTTGAAGTTCCTAGCCTTTGTACTTTTGGAGATATAGTCCAGACAAAATTCCTAAGTGAAAATTTACAAAGAGCAATAACTCAACAATTACTGAAGATAGAGTTATGATTCTTTAGCACTGCACTTTTCCTTAATTAGTTCTATATGTGTGTGATGTTTCAAGTTCCTAGCTTTTATACTTTTGGAGATATGCTCCAGACAAAAATCCAAAGTTAAAATTTACAAAGGGCAATAACTCCAAAATTACTGAAGACAGAGTTATAGTTGTTGTTTACTGCCCTTCTTCTCAGTGAGTTTTGTATATGTGTGAAGTTTCAACTTCCTAGTTTTTATACTTTTGGAGATATAATCCGGACAAAAATTCAAAATAAAAATGTGCAAAGGGCAATAACTCCAAAAATACTGAAGACAGAGTAATGGATCTTTCGCACTGCACGCCTCCTCAATGAGTTCTATATGTGTGTGAAGTTTCAAGTTCCTACCTTTTATACTTTTGGAGATATGCTCCAGACAAAAATTCCAGAAGAAAATGTACAAAGGGCAATAACTCCAAAAATACTGAAGATAGAGTGATTGTTCTTGTACACTGCACGCCTCCTTAATGAGATCTATCCACTTGTGAAGTTTGAAGTTGTTATCTCATATACTTTTGGAGATATGCTCCAGACAAAAATCCAAAGTTAAAATTTACAACGGGCAATTACTCCAAAATTACTAAAGACAGAGTTATGGATCTTTCGCACTGCACGTCTCCTTAATGAGTTCTAAATATGTGTGAATTTTGAAGTTCCTAGCATTTATACTTTTGGAGATATGCTCCGGACAAAAATTCATAGTAAAAATGTACAAAGGGCAATAACTCCAAAAATACTGAAGACAGAGTAATGAATCTTTCGCACTGCATGCTTCCTCAATGAGTTCTATATGTGTTGAAGTTTCAAGTTCCTACCTTTCACACTTTTGGAGATATGCTCCGGACAAAAATTCCAGAAGAAAATGTACAAAAGGCAAAAACTCCAAAAATAATGAAGAAAGAGTAATGGTTCTTGTATACTACACGCCTCCTTAATGAGATCTATCCACTTGTGAAGTTTTAAGTTGATATCTCAAATACTTTTGGAGATATGCTCCGGACAAAAATCCAAAGTTAAAATTTACAAAGGGCAATTATTCCAAAATTACTGAAGACAGAGTTATGGATTATTCGCACTGCACGCCTCCTCAATGAGTTCTATATGTGTGTGAAGTTTCAAGTTCCTACCTTTCATACTTTTGGAGATATGCTCCGGACAAATATTCAAAGTAAAAATGTACAAAGGGCAATAACTCCAAAAATACTGACGATAGAGTAATGGTTCTTGTACACTGCACGCCTCCTCAATCAGTTCTATATGTGTGTGAAGTTTCAAGTTCCAAGCTTTCATACTTTTGGAGATATGCTCCGGACAAAAATTCAAAGTTAAAATTTACAAAGGGCAATAACTCCAAAATTACTGAAGACAGAGTTATGGATCTTTCGCACTGCACGCCTCCTCAATGAGTTCTATATGTGTGTGAAGTTTCGAGTTCCTACCTTTCATACTTTTGGAGATATGCTCCGGACAAAAATTCAAAGTAAAAATTTACAAAGGGTAATAACTCCAAAAATACTGAAGATAGAGTAATGGTTCTTGTACACTGCACGCCTCCTTAATGAGATCTATCCACTTGTGAAGTTTGAAGTTGATATCTCAAATACTTTTGGAGATATGCTCCGGACAAAAAGCGGAAGGACGGAATGACGGAATGACGGAAGGACGGACGGAGACTATTACCATATCCCCCGCCGCCTTTCGGCGGGGGATAAAAAAAGGACCTATAATATTGTGATGACTTGCTTGTTAACCCTTTACCACTCAATGTCGAGTTCTAATGCTCCTGGAAAAGAAGCCTTTTGAAAACATTGTGGGAAAAGGAGAAAATGCTGGTTACCAGTATTTTCTCCTTTTCCCACAATGTTTTCTACTTAATCAAAGAAAAACACACCATTTTAGCCACTCCTGATTTGTTGTCTGCAAATGCTTTCAATTTGGATAAGGCTAAAATTTTTTCGTCTAGTAAAGGGTTAGAATGCATTACGAGGATACATTATATAGAGTTTATTTCATCAGTTTTTGGTTAATATGGGGAAATATTGGCCGAAAAAGGGAAAAGTATGTGAAAATAACGAGTTATTTTCGCGGACCTTTCTCTTATGAGGCAAATATTTTCCCATATTAACCTCAAGTTGATGGAAAAAAATTACATATTATATTTCCTCATTATTTTGTCAACGAATGCCACTTTTAAAACTAGTGATCTCAAGTAGACTGACAAAAAAAGTAGTTCTAGATTTTCGGCAGGAGAAAAATATTCACGGTGACGGAGAAATAATTCCTTCCAGCTTAAATTACGAAATTTCTTTACCCGTAACATTTCTTAAAATAGACACAAGAAATATAACATTCACCCTTTTGGCAAAATATGGCTCAAACATCAAAAGCCATCGATATTTGAGCCATGATTTGGCAGAAGAGGGCTTAATGCATCCCTGTTATACATGGCACCAGCCAAAATCATCGAATGGTCATGGATCTATAAGAGCCACTTTTCCAAATAACCGACTTAATCATGACGTAGACTGGGTCTTTGAAAAACAGAAAATCGACCAATCGCGAAAAGTTTCGGTCCAGGTCAGCCTGCGCAGACTGCGCAGGCTGACCTGGGTCGATACTTTCCACAGATGCATTAAGCACTGTTCATTTACATGCAACATTCACACAAAAACATGAAAGACGAGCACTGGGGTTCTACGTCGTTCAGTACTTAACCTTCTTATCGGGATACTAGATTTTAGGTTAGTCCAAACTGATACCAATCACAGAAGCCAAATTAAATGTCAAATAGAATTAAATGGGGCTAGAACGGTCGGTTTGTCATTGAATGGAGAGAAAACTCTGTGAGAAATGGAGAAAATGCTGGTTACAAGTATTTTCTCCTTAACCCACAACTGTTTTCAAAATTCTTCTTACTAAGGGTCACTGAATAGGGTGTTGTTTAGCAAAGGGTTAAGGCATTTGATTTATAGCCAAGAACTCCTAGTTCGGTGTCATCTGCAGGTGCTGGTCACATGAAAGTTTCCTTGAGCAAGGTAATTCATTGTGAAGGTGAAACTCAGGAAATCCTTTTGTCACAAACTTTTAATTTATGTTTGAATATAGAACCTAAATTCGTGTCAATAGTACTGTGCATATTTCTTTCTGGATCATTTAAAAGTCGTTTGCTTCTGTTCAAGAACATAATGAAATAAAAGCAACTATTATATATATAATTATTTTCATTCTTTGTCACTGCTATTTTCTATCATAATACTCATCTCTTTCCCGGTAACATTTAATTCAGAGGTCTCACTATAACGACCAAAGAGCGTAAAGTGAAGGAGTTGTTTAAAGGAACGATTTTTAAGTATTTTATTTTGGCACTCAAACTGTTCTTGAACACGTGGTTCCTTCGGACCCCAATCTTTCGTACACTGGATGCTTTTCTTTAAATTCTGAAAAAAAGGACAGGAGTTGGAGAAATACGTATCATTCATAACTGTTGTACTGCTTAAATTATGAAATGGGCATTCACAGTCAGACCTAAAGATGCAGCTAGGCCTATTTCAATTTCAAACCCGGTTTTGTACCAGTGGGCGAAGGTGACTGACATGTTTGGTATCATACGACCCCTCTGTATAGAGGAGTTGTATGATACCAGAGCCAGTACGTAGTAAAGAAGCAGAATGTATACAGTCATGCAAGACAAGACTGACAATTCCGTGCAGTCTTGATCTACACTGTCCACATCGACAATCTAACCCAGAGTAAGCACTGCGTTGTTTGGTCAGACAAACGGCAACTGGAGATATGTGTTGAATTTGTGTTTTCAATGGGTTTGTTTTGGACTTCATGTCAAACGTTGCATTACCATCGCCAACAGCGAGGATTGATTCCCGGCGCTTTATGCATTTGATAGATACTGTAGAACTTGAAAAATATTTTCAAGTAATTTTTTTAAGATACTGTCTGAAAAAATCTTTCAAAGATCTTGAAAATAAATTATCATGGGATCCCAGTGCTGGACGTCTGTCACTGGAACGAAACAATCATCTGTATCAATAGTCGGACTTCCGGTCTGAATAGAGGCATCAGGTAATCGGGCCTACCGCATAATCACAATATTTTTTCTCACAAATAAAACTAGCGAATTAGCGGAATCCATCCTTTTGGTGAAAGCCACACATTCCCGTAATGTAACTCAGATACTGTTGAAACTAAGTGAGAAGAAGAAATCAAATAGTAAACAACAACAAAAACAACAAAAAAGGCAGGATCAGTAGGTTAAACAATACATGAACTGTACAGTTTGTACCTGTCTAAGGTTGTTTCCTTTTTGATTCTTTACAATCAAAATGGCTTTCACGACCATGGGCGTCATTAGTACAGTTACCAATAGCCATCCAACGACTCTAGACCACGCCTTGTAAGTATAACTTCCGTATCTCGGTGGCACATACTCTACAATGCTTGTCACAAACACCATCTACAAAAATAGTATATTCGTTACTGTAAATCATAAAACATTCGTTTTGGAATTCCAGCTTGTTACGTCCATACTAACCATCCGTTTTTAAAAACATTCTAGAATTTTCTAGATTTTTTTTTTTATTTTTTTTTTATGACAGGAAAACAACTTCTGCTTGACAGAATGAAATGAGTCGTACCAAGAAAATTTCGGATCGAGTGTTTCTTGGTACTGTATTAACCTATTACCAAACGACAATATTTTAGACTGGCCCAAATTGAAAGCATTTGCAGACGACAAAATAAAAGTGACTGAAAATTTGAAATCTATACCAGCATTTTCTCCTTTTCCCACTTTGTTTTCTAAAGGGTTCTTTCTCAGGGGCGTCAAAAGTAGGGATTTTGTGGTAATGGGTTAATACCAAGCTTGCCATTACATAACTATGGATCTATAAAAATTCAATTTGTCTAACAACCGACTGATTCATCAGGTAGACTGGTCCGTGGTCATGCAGAAAACTTACAAATAGCAAAATGTTTCAACCCATGTTAGCCTGTGCAGACTGCACAGGCTGACATGGGTCGGAACTTTTTGCAGATTTGAGTAATCAGAAGTTGTGTTACTTTCAAAGTGTTTTTTAAGACTAAAAATGAAATTGAGCATGATTTATACGAGCCCAAGACTCGCCGTGTGATCGGCCTGGAAAGACCATCTCAAAAAATATCGTCTTAAGTCTTAAGTTTGAGAACTAGAAAAGCGAATAGAATAGAGGGTTGTCGGAATGTCCAACAACGATCTCGGTACAAATGTCTAGCTTTATTTTTCGATGCAAGATATTAGCAATGAGTTTAATATGAACAATCGGCTAATAACGCAACAGCACGCGCAAAATGGTTACGAGCTTGGATAAACCCCTAAGATTCTTTCGAATTTTGACAGGTCACCTTAAAATAGCCACCACATTCTGCTGTCTTATGTCTATATTTAGGCTTAAAGTTCATGAGATTGATTTGAACCATCAAATTTCGTATCAATTTTTATTTGAGCTTTTTAGCAGGATAAGTGTTCATAATACAGACGCTCACAAATACAACAGTTGGCGAAACAAAGGCTATCGTCCATCTAAAGAATCTGGAGATTGGTCGTCCGATCATCAATGAGACATCTGCACTAAACCTGTCAATGCCTACAATTATAGTATGGTATTTAGTCAAATACTTGAGAAAAACAAACATCAAAAATACTACGGACATAGACATGTGCAGTGAACCTTAACAACAACAGGCAACAACAAAAACAGTGGCAACTACAACAACAGCATCGACAGTAGCAACGACAGCAGAAAAACAACAACACATTATCTTCAAAAAAAAGCTTTAGTTGTTATTATAATAAATATTATTTTGACGGCTGATATTGATATTTGATCAAGTATTATTGCTTTAATAGCACAACTTTATTGGAAAAGAAAAACGAAACATATAACTATTTGTCACATTTTCAAATGACAAAATGATACTCAAACTGACGGCCCAATATGCGTGTAGAATGTGAGGCCTCTAGTGGCGCAGGACACGTGTGATTCTCATTAGGAGTCGAACTTCATCCAGGAACTGGTCAAAACTAGGAGGGATACAGATACCCTAGTTGTCCCAGTAGTATCTCACAGATGCTTTCTACTTCTAACAGTTGAAGTAACCCTTTCCCAAATGGCAAACTTTTGGACTAGACCAAATTGAAAGCATTTGCAGACGACAGTTTAACTCTTGCTGAAAAGATGATTTCTGCCTATGATAGAGTAGTAAACATTGTGGGAAAAGGAGAAAATGCTGGTTACCAGCATTTTCTCCTTTTCCCACAATGTTTTCAATAGGCTACTATTCTAGACCCGTAAAAACCAGGGATTGTTTGGGAAAGGGTTAAGGATATTGAACTTTTGTCTCCCCATTTTACAATGGTGATAAATAGCTAAAATAACATTCAAAACATATACTCATCATTCACAATATTATTCAAATTATATGCCATTACACCAACTGTGAACATTACAAAAACACAACCGATAATGGCTTTTACCTACCGTATATCCAACCAACAGCAATCAGCTCTATAAAACCGCAAATTGGTCCAACCCAAACTCCAGCATACCAGTCAATCCAGAGGAACCAGTAAGCACCAGCCTGCGAAATGTTTTTAATGAGAAACTCTGCGATATATTTTTGATGTTCAGATAAAGAAGAAATTCTATATTATGGAAAATAGAATAAAATGATAAGCACAGTGGCAATTTCAGGAAAGCAGTTTTTGTTAAACAGATAATTTATCCATGGATGTAATAAATGTAACTACAGTATATCTGTAAGAGAATTTCTCTTCAATTTATGCATTCGGCAGAAATGCTCAATTATTATACGACAAGAGGGCCATGATGGCCCTGAAATCACTCACCTGAGTCTATTGACCAGACATGAACCATTTTCAATTTAGTTTCCAAGTGACCTAGTTTTTTTTATCAGACATTACCCATTATCAAACACTTTTGAGATATCAATAAGACAAACATTCTGACCAAGTTTCATGAGCATTGGACTGAAAATGTGGTCTCCAGAGCGTACAAAAGTTTTTTTCTAAGATTTGACCAAGTGACCTACCTAGTTTTGGACCCGACAATTACCCATTATCAAACTCCTTTGAGACATCACCAAAACAAACATTCTGACCAAGTTTGAAGAATATCAGGCAGAAAATGTGGCCTGAAGTGTGTACACAAAGTTTTTCTAATATTTGACCCAGTGACCTAGTTTTTGACTCCACATGATCCATTTTCAATCTCATACAAGGTATCACCAAGACAAATATTATGAACAAGTTTCAGGAGTATCAGACTGAAAATGTGTCCTCCAGAGCATACACAAGGTTTTTTAATATTTGACCTATTGACCTAGTTTTTGACCCAAGATGACCTATTTTCCAACTCGTCTGAAATATCATCAAGACAAACATTCTGACCAACTTTCAAGAGTTTTGGACCGAAAATGTGGCCTCTTGAGAGTACACAAGGTTTTTCTAACATTTGAGCTGGTGACCAAGATTTTGACCCGATATGACCCATTTTCAAACTCATCCAAGATATCATCAAGACAAATGTTCTGACCAACTTTCAAGAGTTTTGGACGGAAAATGTGGCCTCTAGAGCGTACACAAGTTTTTTTTCTAAGATTTGACCTAGTGACCTAGTTGTTTTTGACCCGACGTGTCCCAGATATCATCGAGACAAACATTCTGACCAAAGTTCATGAGTATCGGACTGAAAATGTGGCCTTTAGAGAGTACACAAGGTTTTTCTAAGACTTGACCAAGTGACATAGTTTTTGACCCGACATGACCCATTTTCGAACTCGTCCGAGATATCATCAAGAAAAACATTCTGACCAACCTTATTAAGTATCGGACTGAAAATGTGGCCTCTAGAGCGCACACAAGGTTTTTCTAAGATTTGACCTGGTGGCCTAGTTTTTGACCCGACATGACCCATTTTCAAACTCGCCTGAGATTTTATCACAGCAAACATTCTGACCAACTTTCATGAGTATCGGACCAGAAATGTGGCATCTAGAGCGTACACAAGGTTTTTCTAAGATTTGACCGAGTGACCTAGTTTTTGACCCGACATGACCCAATTTCGAACTCGTTCGAGATGGCCTCTAGAGCGTACACAAGGTAAAAAGTTGACGACGCACGACGGACACAGCACTATCACAATAGCTCACTCTGAGCACTTCGTGCTCAGGTGAGCTAAAAGTAGAACGAAGGAAGAAACGATCGAATGAAAAATATGATACGTTACTTACTTTTATAAGACAGATAGTGCTTAACGCAATGAATATACTATAATTTCATTTCTGTCATTGTGACGAGAATAGCTTTGTGAAATTATTTTTCATGAAATAAAAGGCCAGCATTGTTGAACCGTAATGTAACTTTTTATATTAATTATATCCACCGAGCCAAGCTCCGGTAGCGCAGTAGGCGAAAAGACTTGAGAACGAGGTGCTGAATCGAATCCCAAGCTGGGCCAATCGCTTTTCAAAGACTGGTCCAGTCATTGCGATAGGATTCATTCCTCTCTCAATTTTGATTATTGCTTCCACGATGGATGCGTGAGACAGTAGTAACTTGCTCGGGAAAGATATTTTACATAGTACAAACTTAGAGAAAGCATTTACAAGTGGACTGATCACCGCTATATGACTAAACTAATATTGAAAACACCGTGAGTTAAAACACCATACAATCAATCTATCAATGTAACCATCAATAACTTGCAATTGTCTTTCGTATTGTACTGATCAAAGTAACACTCAAATACATGAGCTATAGCCCTTAATAACGATGTAAAAACCCGTTTTCAAACAACCAAAGCATAATCAAACACAAAATTTCCTTTTCGATAATTTCAGTCCTTTGATTTATGAGTCTAGTAGAGAAGCTTAACGGATAGCTGTTTGTAAAATACGCACCCCTGTGCAGGTCGGTAGGGACAGCAGAAACAAGCCAATGGTCATAACAGCTAGAGTATGTATACGATATTTCGGGTACAGATTAGGAAACATCTCGCCAATTATTTGCATAGACATTTCTATTGGAACGATCTGTAAAGATCCATAGAAAAAAAAATCAGTAAAGCGGGTATTAAGATTTTAATGATGACACCCTTCCAATCTTCAAGAAAATTTTTAAACATACTAAATCAAGTAGGGCGATATTTTACACACCAATAATAAGATGAAAATGTCAGATTTCCTAAATTTCCTATGTCTCTCCAAGTCACATTGGCATGTTTACTTAAAAAAAAAACCCTCGTAACTACAGCTTGTAACAAGCTGTTTTTAAAGTAATCCGGCGAGATGATTTTTGAGTTTTCGTACAAAAACTGCTCAAAGCTTGTAGGAATGCCACATGAACAACAGTGCGCCTCAGTTTTGTGGGTTTATATCCGAAAACCAGAGCCCTGTATTCACCCACTATTTTTAGATAATTCTTAGCCTTATCCCCTTTCCCCCCCCCCCCCCCCCCCCCACACACACACACACACACACACACACACATACACATACACACAAATACAACCTGATTGGCTGAACTAAAAGATTCAGCGAATCAGATATTGTGGTACCATCTAATCTAGATTTAAACTCGAATGAATCGAAGAATCGTTAGTAATTAAAGACCGTGAACTACACGGCCAGAACTACACGGTGTTCCCGTTTACAAACAGACAAGAAGTTTATTATAGCGACAGAAATTCACCATTTTACCGGGTGAAAGTAACCGTCCAGTTTCTTTGGGACTGCAGCGAAAAGATGTATTTATAGCAGCTTGATCATTTGCCCCCCAAAAATCCAGAAATATACCCTGTTACTGTAGTTCAAAATTGAAAACGAAGTTTACCTTTGAACTTATTCAATATCAAAAGTTAATTTATTACGCAGAGAAAAGTCAGTACTTGCGTGTCCAATCCAACTAGTAGTACGGACAGAAGAAACACAAAATTCCACAACTGTGGGAATGGGAAGGCAGACAAGGCCGTGACATACGACACCACGCCAACAGAAAGCCCTATAGGGAAGCAGAGAGAGAAAAAAACTACGTTTGACCTTTCGCTATATACATACAGTAAACATCCTGGAAACAGCATGACATGAAGAAATCATTAAACAAGAGCAATTTCGTCATCTTGTCACAATATTCTCTTATTTCTTTATTGTAACCTGTTTCCTCAAGGGAGTTACATACTGGTCAGAAACCTACGCCTTCATAAACAATATTATAACGTCATTTTAAATTGAAAGTGATCAAGAAATTTCGTAATGGCCGAGTAACAGACCCGGGGTTTTCCGTAAATTAGCATGAGGTCTTTTGCATCTGGGCTTAAAAAGGTTTTTACGATCCTTTGAAGCCTTTTGAAAACATTGTAGGAAACACAAAATTCCACAACTGTTGGAATGGGAAGGCAGACAAGGCCGTGACATACGACACAACGCCAACAGAAAGCCCTCCTGTTAACCAGCATTTTCTCCTTTTCCCATAATGTTTTCTACCCTGCTGGCAACGAATATGAATTTCTGAGGTACGTTTATTTTGTTATGTGCAAGTGCTTTCAATTCTTCTCTGCCTAACATTTTGTCGTTTGGTAAATGGTTATGGGTTAAGTTGGATCTGCTATCTGAAGCATGAATGAATCTTTAAGTATAGAGCATGAACTCAGTCTTGCATGAACTGAAGTTTATGGCCATGTGTACAAATCCGTTAAATTGTTATATTTTTTGGTTGATTTATAGAATCCGCTGTTTTTACGACACTGAAGAGAAAAAGACTTTTACAAACATTGTGCGGGGGGAAAAAAGCTGCTTTCTTACATACCCATCGTCGAAAGAATGATCAGCGGTGAGAGATGATTGAATTCTGTCGCAATGACTATCATCAGTCCTCGGAAAGATATTGGCTGAGCCGAAACCCGTCTTCAGTTACGCTCGGTTCTTTAACCAATTACGACATAATCCCTACTTTTGACAATCCTGGTAAAGAAGACTTTTGAGAACATTGTGGGAAAAGGAGCATTTTCTCCTTTTCCCACAATGTTTTCTATTCTTCACAAAACAAATTTCAAATTTTCAATCTTTATTATGTTGTCGTCTGTAAATGCTTTTGATTTGGACAAGCCTAAAATATTGTCATTTGGTAAGGAGTAAATGTGGTCGGTGTATACCACCGTCGCACAAAACCTCGGTTTAACCCTTCACCCGAAAGAACTATAGTTATTTTGTATGGCCTGCCGTGGGAGTCGAATCCATACCCAAAAGTGACCCGAAATTTGACGCTTACAGGTCCAACGCTCTTGAAACCACCTGAACTATGCAGGCTGATCATCGCAAGGTTATCTGTAGCCATGTCGAATTTAACATACGCAAAAGCTTCAAACATAACTCTTCTTATTTTTTTTTGCCTTAAAAGTTGTCGTCCACTAACGCGTCAAATGAAGCTCTTCCATGATGACTCCCTTCGCATATGCTTCTCTTTATTTGTAAGTGTGCTGTTCGTTATCATATGGCCTGCAACACGGGAAAAGGGGCATTCGGACATTTGCGTAAAGTGTCGTCTCGGATCAATCTGGACTATCCGCACAAGCTAATCCGAAATGACACTTACCGTTCTAATGTGATTTTCTCATTATCTCCCGCTAGATGGCATTCTATAAATACTCATCTATCTGATATGGGCATCCTGGGTACAGAGCCGAACCACTTTTCTACGCGACAACCGTTCCTTTGTATTTAAAACAAAAAAAAAAGGTTTACCCAATAAAACGCTACCTCGTGCAATTTACTCAACTATGATCACTAGTTTAGAGAAATCTGTTGCTAAAGCAGGTCTCATTTCTCCTCAAACGTATTTTTGATACACAAAAGCTATTTTCAACATTGCTGCTTTATAGAGCGTAATATTACAGTCAGCCCGCTTTCGGGGCTAGCAGTGATGCGTCATATAAGACAGTCGAATCTTCGAAGAATATGACATGCGCAGACAACGGTGATTTTCTGTTTCGCAAAAGTCTATACTGTGGGACATATCTAATATAGTCGTAAAGTGCCGTCTCGGATTAGCCTGCGCGGATTGCACAGGCTGATCCGAGACGTCACTTCTCGCAAATGTCCGAATACCCCTTTTTTCCGTGTTGCAGGCCAATTATATGAATGCTATGTAAAACAAAAAAAAAATTACCTGCATTGATGACTTCATCCATTCCCACATTGTACGCATGCGCCATATTTCCCAACACAGAGAAGCAAATCGATGACGATACAATCCCGACAAAGCCGTCGATTAATGGCACCACTATTGCGTTTCTACATTTAAAAAGAACCAGTCTTTTAGGTCTTTACCAAACAATCACATGTTTTAGCGACCCTAAAGAAGAATGCATTCGAAAAATATTGTGAAAAAGAGAGAAAAGGCTGGTGTCCAACTCTCTTCCCAATAATGTTTTCATTTTCCCTTTTACGGAGAAATCCTTTGATTCAGCCGTCATCTTATCTGTATATTATTTGGCCTGCAAATGCCTTGATTAATGAACTAATTCATAATTGGATTTATCCTGTAAGTCAAATGCATGTAGATCAAAATCTTAGTTAATCTTCGAAGGCTACTTATTTAACCCTTTCCCAGACAATCCCTGGTTTTTACGGGTCTGGAATAGTAGCTTTTTGAAAACATTGTGAGAAAAGGAGAAAATGCTGGTAACCAGCATTTTCTCCTTTTCCCACAATGTTTTCTACCCTATCATAGACAGAAATCATCGTTTCAGCAAGAGTTGAACTGTCTGCAAATGCTTTGAATTTGGTCCTGTCCAAAAGTTTGTTGTTTGGGAAAGGGTTATGCTCTACATAGCTCCTGGTTGATTCTTTAGCTTGGTACTACGTAAATCATAGCTCGGTCCATGTCCGTGCCACTTTTCACATAGGAACGCCAAAAGGCAATGCTTTCAGAATCCCAGCAAAATATTGGTGAAACATAAAAAAGACCCTTATGAAGTGAACCGGTGTCGTGATAAAACTAGAATACCATCAAAAGCAGCATAAAAGTTAAGAAAAAAAAACACAGTCCCCAGTTCTGATCATGCAGTAATCCTAAAGTAATCCTAATCTAGTAAGGGCAAGGATCTTTTAAGAATATTTTCCTTTAAATAAATAACAATATGAAGATAATGACGTGCTTTTTCCTTGTTGAAAGTCAATGTTCCTTAAGTCGAAGTATGAAATCTGCAACTATTTCAACAATTCAACTCTTCACCGAAAAAACGAAATTTCCAAATGAACCAAATTGAAAGCTTTAGCAGACGGCGAATTAAAGGTAGCTGAAAAGACGATTTCTGTCTTTGATAGGGTTAAAAAGATTGTTGGAAAAGGAGAAATGCTGGTCAACAGAATTTTCTCTCTTCCCCACAATGTTATCACAAGTCTTCTGATTGGTCATGAAAACTCGGATTGTGCGGTACGGGTTAGAAGATTATGAAACTTCGCATGATGATTGATGGTGACATGCAGACTTTACACATACCTTCACATAACCGCTAAGGTAGAGGTCAAGGTCACTGTTACTCAAAATAGAAAAATTAAAAATCCAAGCTCTACACCGGTAGAGGATTTTTTTGTGTGTTTGGTTTTTGCCGCAGAAGTTCAATTCTAGTCCATAACTGCTGTACTTCTATTTCGTTGGTGACTCATGTATTGGAACAATTATAAGATAAAATCAGGTAAGCTGCACAGAACCTGTGCCTTTGGTAGCTAGCTAGTAGCTATGATGCAGAAGAAATTAGATTACTAAGAGAGCTCATGGGAACCCAGTGGTTAAGCTAAAGGATTATTAATGAGGGGTCCTGGGTTCGATCGTCATCGAGGCACAGGGTTTTCTGTTAGAGTGTCTTTAGGCAAGAGTGCGACCATCACCGAGGTTCAGAGTTTTTCGTACGAGTGTTCTTAGGCAAGAACGTTGAGAGTATCAGTCCCTTGCAGATGAAACAACAAAAAATCATGAATTTGTAAGTGAATAAATGAGCTGTCGACGTGATATGACAGAAATGATTACCGAATGACCCAACCGACATCCATCCATTCATTCATTCGTTCGTTCGTTCGTTCGTTCGTTCGTTCGTCCGTCCGTCCGTCCGTCCGTCCTTCCGTCCGTCCATGCATGCATGCATGCATGCATCCATCCATCCATCCATCCATCAGTAAACCAGTTACTAGTATCAGAATTATTTCTCTCTGAATGAGGAAATATTATCCTGTCGCACTTAAACAACTTTCCACATTATTACAGTTATCTCGCAGCGGACAGTAAAACTAGCCAACCTTTCTGATGTTCTCTCAAACCCCTGGTATTTTTGCAGTCGAAACAAAACCAAAACCAAAATCAAATTGTTTACGCCAAATAAAGATTCAAACGCGGCCATACCGTAAAATATCCATTACTAAATTGAAACATAAACTGATTAAAATTTATCTTTTCATTTAAGCATTTCCTGGAACGAACATACATATATCTCTCTATTTAAAAAGGTGTAAAAGAAGTTTCGATTGCTAAAAGGAAACTGATCCTTTTTTCATGTAAACAAATTGCATTACCTAGCAGCAATAAACTGATAATATTTTTACAGACAAACTGTTGTTTCGAGTTCAACTGGAATCCTAAGTAAAAGGATAATTCGAACCAGTTTTATTAGAGGACGGTAGCCCATACGAATGTCCCTCTTTTACCTAAATGGTAGTGATTACTGATTACACAGTATAGAAATATTAGAAACGCCCCCAAACCCATAGGATGTAAGATATAAATTGAAAACCAGACAAATATCTTACCTGACACAGTTTTCTCGAAATTTTGCATGAGATCCAAGCGTTAGAAGTCCACCCCAGCCAAAAGACAAGGAATAAAACGCCATTAGGAATGCTTCTATCCATACCTGAAATCAACAACTCGTTTACAGATGTGATGCCAAGCATCGGTAGAGTACAGGACTGGAGACCAGGGTAAATGCCTCGAATCCAAAGCTCGGCCAATTTCTTTTTGAGGATTGATGACAGCTATTGCTACAGGATTCAATCCTCTCTTACTGCAGATCATTGTTTCGAGGATCGTTGGCTAGGAAATAGTGTTGTGTGAAGTACTAGTAAAAGAAACCACAGGTAAGCGTGGATAAATGACACTATCGGCTGCGATATAATGAAATAATATTGAAGACGATGTTAACTCTTTACCAGACGACAAAATTTTAGACTGGTCCCGCTTGAAACCATTTTCAGATGACAAAAACAAAGGCGACTGAAAAATAGATTTTTTATGGAAGGGTAGAAAACATTGTGGGAAAAGGAGAAAATGCTGGTTACCAGCATTTTCTCCTTTTTCCACAATGTTTTCAGAAGGGTTCTTTCTCAGTATCGTTTGCATATGACAAAAACAAAGGCGACTGAAAAATAGATTTTTTTCTGGAAGGGTAGAAAACATTGTGGGTAAAGGAGAAAATGCTGGTTACCAGCATTTTCTCCTTTTTCCACAATGTTTTCAGAAGTGTTCTTTCACAGGGTCATCAAAAGTCGGGATTGTTTGGTAAAGAGTTAAACGCAAAACGATCCATAAATACATCTGCAAAGCTCCAGATAGAGGGAGTCATTCTGATTTCATAATTGAAAATATTAGTCATTCTCCAATAAACCCTATGTTATGGGTACTCACTAGAATCGTCTCATCGAGACGATTCCAATGAGTACCCACAACATAGGGCTTGGATGAGAGATAACGGATTTAGAATGCCATCACTCCTTCTTATCTTGAGCTCTGCATCTGATATGTTCATCCATGCTCTGGGAAAAAGGGGTTTAATGCATCTCCGTGACTTTTTACGTCATCACATAATTACAGACCCATTTCCAAATTATGGAATCTTATTTCATGCTTTCCGGTGGGATATCGAGAAATAGCAGTGAAAATATTTTTCGATCTTACACCAGTGAAAATACCGATTTTCACGTTCTTGTTGCCTAGGTAAATTGCGCGTGCCTAACAACCAGATGGGAAATATGACCTCATATACCTTACATTTCTCGCGCTTGACGTCACGTTGCTATGCGGGAGAGGTACGCCACGGGGAATGAGGGAAAAAAATTGTACTGAATTTTGATAAAGCTCCTCTCAGAAAGGGTTAAAAGCATAAAATAAATAGAATATTTGTTTTTTTCGGTGTAAGATCGAAATTTATTTCATCTCGTGAACACCATCGGTAATATTTTCACTCGTGGCTGCGCCACTCGTGAAAATATTACCGATGGTGTCCACTCGATGAAATAAATTTCGATCTTACACATAGCCAACTTTCGCGGACATGGAAAAATCGATATCGGCCAATTTTACCTGCAATTTTTTATATAGAATTATGAAGGGCCTAGGTAAATAAACGCTTATAACTTCATCAATTTTCAGAATTGAAAATTATCTCAAGTGAGGTAAGAAAATCCAATTTATTCTCTTTCAAATGAACTTAGTTTGAAAAAATTCGAAAAAGAAACTTTTGGTCCTTTTTTAACTTAAAAATTGTAGGTATGGTTTATATAGAATAAAGAGGAAAAACGCATTTTCCGAGGTCAAAAACTGTAATATTTGTTTAATTTTCTTTCTATGTGTTGAAAAGTCAAAATTATCTCAAGTGGAGTGAGTTACTTTATTCATTTCTCTTTCAAATGGTATAATTTTGAGTCATTTAAAAAAATAAACTTTTGGTCCTTTTTACACTTTTTTAATGCCACTATCCTATTTTTTTTCTTTTTCCGTGAACGTTCGGATTATGCCGGACTTTGCCGATAATGGCCGAGTCTTACTGTTAGATAAGCCAGTCGGGTATCTTTATTGTGTTACGTAATGTTTCATTGACAAACGGACCCCCTGCTATGTTTATGATATACATGTATCCACATGATTATAAACTGGAATTTATACCCGGGTTGTTTTCAGATCGAATACCGTTTGATCCTGACAGAATCCTAAGATGTTTTATTATGTATCCTATTTATCTAAAAGACCAGAATTTAATACTTATGACATTATTTCTTTTTACAATGATTAAGATTGACATATGAAACAAGAAAATGTACGTTTGATGATTTTTTCAACTTTTCAGCTTTTTAGAAATTAATGCCTTATAATTTTTTTTTTCTGGCGACAGCTCACAAACTCATGTTTCGTTGCTTTTTTCACATCGGTCTTTAATCTGTCGTATCACATAGAAGGCCTTGAAAACACTGAAGAAAAAGATTTTAAAGCTGGTTGCCAGCATTTTCTCATTTTCTTACACTATTTTTAACTCAATAAAAGATAAGTTCCACTTTTTCCATGCTTTATTTGTCTTAAGAAAATTACTTCATTGTGAACAAGTCTGAAATTTTGTCTTTTGGTAAAGATTCAAATAACAAGCTTAACCTGTTACCGTATAAATACGGCATCTAACGACCCCGCTGTTGATTGTTTAGGATAAAATATGGAAACAGGCGCATTATCTTTTTACAAGTAATCTTCTACTTTTCAAACATTGTTGTCTACAACAGTCAATCGGTTTCTCCTGCAAAGAGTATTTACCATTCAAAGAATGACAACACTAGATCAAAATTGACAACTTTTCTTTAACATAAATCAAATAGTTTCTCCCTTCTTTCAAATGTCTCCCCCCTTTAACATCTTTAATATTTTAATTATTCATTGGAAGAATTAGCCTAAACATTGAGGTTCTTCCATCTTTAAAACGATGCAACATGCAAAAAGCATAACCGCTATGAGTGAATAAAAGATGGAAAAAAAAGATGACATGTACACGGAAATGGGAATAATACAAGCTACTTCTCCTTTACCAGTAACTTAAAAAGTTACCTGCTGCATAATCATTATTTATCATTTCAAGAGATAGTACTCAATCAACCTTGTATTAAGAATGATTTACATGTATCTTGGTTTGAAACCGGTTTTTAACACAGCTTGCTGGTGAATTCTACTGATGATTAGTTGAAATGACACCATACATAACTTTTTTAGAGGAAGAAATATCTTTTTATCTTTATCATGCCTGTAAGCGGCGCTAGAGTGTAGCATCGAATCAGTTCACAAGTGCTGATCTGTTACTTTCAACACGAACCTTTTAGTAACTTTCTGTTGAGTCTCGAGCACATTTTCCCCCCATTTCGGATGCAATAAAAAGAATCTTAAGTATATATAATACATCTGCAGGTTTTTAAACTTGTGTGCTAATACTGGTAATATCTTGGACCTACTTTTATGTATAAAAATGTAGTTTAGTGCATAGATAGACCTAAGTTGTTCCGAAATACTTATACTTAAACAACTTTTAGACTCACTCAAAATGGAAATATCTTAATACATTTAATATATTTATTGATAGTAATAGACATTGTAAGCAACTTCAACATCCCTCATTAAGCCAGAATACAAATCGGCGCCACACAATACCATTTTCTTTTATTTGTTCGATGAAAACCAACTTTGAATGAATGCTTTTTTATAACCGAATCTGTAACTTTTCGTCTGCGTAAAACCATGAAAATTTACTCTAATGGTTCTGAGCAGCCGGTGAAATTATTTTATGTGCTATAACAGTTTTATTTCTCCGCCTTCCCAACTTTTTTTCTTTTAAAAATCGTAGGAAGCAGAAATTATAAAAATTAAAACCATCAAACCACACATGCACACAAAAGACAAAGTTTACCCAATCAAGATATAACCATTATCTATTTACTTAGCGACAAAATATATTATGATTCCTTTTTTTTTTTTTCAAGTTGAAAGAACTTACAGACGAAAGATACCCTTTCGAAACGGTAGAAAACACAGTGGGAATCGTAGAAAACATGTTATATACGATCCCTAGGAAAAATGAGAAATTGCCCACCACAAGTATTTTCTCCTCTCCGTGCTTTGCTTTTTCAGGGTCGGATGGGTCTTTCTTTCTCGGGGACTCTTCTTTCTCAGGGTCGGATAGGTCATGTAAATGTCACATAAAGCAAATCTTCTCATCAAAAAAAAAAGCGAATGACGAAATTTTGGACACCACCAAGTTAAAAACATATGCAGACAACAAAATAAATGCAACTCAAATGATAATGTCTGTCTTTGAAAAGGTAGAACATTTTAGGAACTGGAGAAAATTTTCTCCCTCTCCGGCAAAGTTTACAAAAGCCTTTTTTCTCAGGTCCGTTAGATTGCTGTAGTGTGAAACTGGTATTCTCAAAACGCCAATTTTCTACTGAATTCAACTTGTTGATTTTGCTATGAATATCAAAGATTTTTTTTCTAACCAAAATAATTTTCGACATATAGAATCGATCAGGTCCAAGATCAGACAGCTTGTTTTGTGCAGCCTGTTATAAATCTACAATGTCAGCAAAAGTGCATTTGAACGGATTAGATTTCAGGATCAGACTACAAAAAGTGCATTTGTCGACAGCAGTTTTAGGACCGATCAGTTTATGTCTCAGAGAATCAAAACTTAACCCTTAATCCGAGAATAAATGAATTACAAACCGACAAATAATGCTGAAACATAACAATTTCAATTTTCTTTTCTCAAGATAAATCTCGCTTTATCAGGAGGTGTTGTTCCAATATGCTGTTGAGTCTAATAAAGGTGCGCATTATGTGCAGTCTGATACTGATATTCAAGAGCCACACTGGCTGTACCAGACAAAGGTTTTAGGTTAAAATCAGAAAAAAATGCCAGGACAGATATATCGTCTAGGCAAGGATTGTGAATTTGAAGCAGACCACTGTTACGTAATGTTACGGTTCTCTTATCTTTTATCGCTGCAGGCTATTGAATATCGATTACTTGTATACACGATGTAAGTTCGCCAAACTCCGGAAACTCCCGGACTTTTACGTATGATATCGATTTTTTTCATTGATATGTTGATATGCGAGACTGCTGATAAGGCATGTCCGTGAAAGTTGGCTATGCCGAAAAAAACAAATATCCTCTATTTATTTCATGCTTTCCGGTAGGATATCGAAAAATATCAGTGAAACTATTTTTCGATCTACATTGGTACCACCAGTGAAAATACCGATTTTCACGTACTTGTTGCCTAGGTAGACTAAATTGTGCGTGCCTCACAAGCAGATGGAAAATATGACGTCATATACCTTACATTTCTCGCGCTTGACGTAATATTGCAATGCGTTGCTATGCGGGAGGGGTACGCCACGGGAAATAACGGAAAAGAACCGTAGGCCTACTGGATTTTTGATAACGCTCCTCCAAGAAAGGGTTGAAAGCATGAAATAAATAGAATAATTTTTTTTTCGGTGAAAGATCAAAATTTATTTCATCTCGTGAACACCATCAGTAAAATCTTGATCTTTCACCGAAAAAAAAAAAAATCCTCTATATTTTGTATAGCAAACGACTGAATCATTAGGTACCTCAATACTTTGTCATACAGAAATCTGATCAACAGCAAAACGTTTCGACTAAGATCAACTGACCCGGGTAGATACTTTTTTGCAGATACAATGACCCCTTTTTTCGCAGGGCATGGCGTCGACAGATTTCGAAAATACCAAGGGGAAACCAGGGCCCGTATTCACCAACCATTCTTAAGAACGTTCTTGGTCTTAATCTTCAAGATTTTCTGACTGTGAAAATAACAGAGCTTCTGATTGGCTAAACCAATTGGTTTAGCCAATCAGAAGCTCTGTTACTTTCACACTGTTAAATGTCTGAAGAATAAGCCTAAGAATATTCTTAAGAACGGTTGGTGAATACGGACCCAGATCTATTACTTGTGAAAAGATGCCGCTCAATTTCCAAAAAAAGTTTTCTACAATGTAACCAAAAATATTATCCTTTTCTTTAAATGTTTTTGCTCTGGGTGTGTCATACTTTTTCTAGGGTCAACATTCAGCATGGGAAATCTACTGGTTAGGCCTAAGCTAAACTCGGCACAACTCGACTAATTCCGTAAGGAATCAGCCAAGGTTTGCCGAATGAGCTAGACTAGCGTAAGGGAAAGATACATGTATTCAGCTAGAGGTTTCCGTTATGGTTTGGAGTTCTTGTTTAGAAAATGCCGACCCGACACCCACCTACGGTTTTGTTTATGGGCACCGCAGTACAGAACCTTAATATACATGTAGTATATCAGTAGTTGGCGGTAACCAACGCAAAACCTGGATATTAATGTAAAAGTTGTCGCTATGATGCTACTATATCTGTTGAAAGCGATGTAAGACACAATTTAGATGTTTTCTATAAAGTCGTTTTGTACTTTGATGCCTAACATAGTTTCAACATCTTCAAATTTTTATTTATTGTATGATCATGGATTAAAGGCAGAGCATACACTTTGAATAATAGTGTTTTCCAACCCGTTGGGCATTTTAAAATAAAATTAGTTGCTCTATAAGTATTTGTTTCCGCTTGAATGATGAAATTTGAGAGTAAATTTACAAAAACAGCGGGATGAACCCATAAATAAAATGGTGTCCTTTGGCACATGGATAGCTAAGGTCATTTAGCGGTCAGATAGTGCACGCCGATATCGAACATACCAGTAGCTTGCTCGGTTTTAGGCACGAAGACATGCAAAGACAGCGCATGGCTATCAACAGCCATCTATGTTTTTCAACAGGATGTCTGTATTTATCCAGCTTTGTGTCGTTTAAGCGTTTTCATAGGTTTACACAGTAGCACAAACTGTAAAGTCTCAGTAAAGTCCAACTGAATAAAAAAGCTGTTTATGAGATATAAGTAAATTTGGTTTTAACAACGTAAAAATATGGCGATTATGATGACTTTCACGAAGGTGCAGTTTGTAAAAGTTCCAGACAATGACAGAAAACAGAATTTTGAAACTTAAACAACTCCTTCCATGCCGCATTATCTGTTTATTTACATCGATGATCGCCGACGATAACCTGATTTTTCGTCGTAAATATACGCACTGACGTAATTTGGTCATGTGAACACCCATGACGTGATCACTCAAGGCGTTGAAACAAAACTTCATTCTAGGCTTGAATAGCGTAAGTTTATCGAAGTTTTAAACAAAACGACTACACAGGCCCATTCATTTATTATCAATACAGGAAGAGCTTACTACATCTAATCAAAGCGTTGAGGACGCTGAAGTGGTATTTGTCAATGAAGCCACCATTGTGTGGAATTAATATTTTGAAAGAAAAAGATCAATAATATTCAAATATTGGCTTGAAAGTCAACCTACTTAGCAAATGGATACCTTTATTTGGTTGAATGGAGAGTACTCATGGCAAAGTTAAGTTATTTATGTATTTATGGTCTCCCTTTGGTAATAAGGACTGAGGAGTAACTTCCCATGACAGTACTATGCAAGATTGATGGGGAGAGAAACGATGTGAATATATCGAATAAAATTAAGTTTGTACCTAAAAACCATGCTTTCGAAATATCATTGGTCGTTAACATTTAATTCTCAACATTACATTCAATTATTTCGATCTGTATATATATTCATGCCCAATCAAACGGAGTAGCACGCAATTATGGGATTAACAAGCCATGGGACGAACTGATTTTGAACGGAAAAGCCCTGGACCAAACGATCAGTAGACAAATTTTGTATCATCGCCCCAATAGAAATCTATGAGCAAGCGAAGTTATTTTCAATAAAAAATGCATCACGGAGATGCATTTAACCACGTTTTGCTAGAGAGCCGATCATTTTAATAGTATACAAAGATATTTTGGCTAGAATATGAAGGGAAGTATCTGAGAGCAATGATCAAATATCAGAGAGCAATTTCCCTGAAGACTGACTTCGGAGCCACACTGTCCGAAATAGCAGAGGTGTAAATAGAAAATTAAGGGTTTTACTACCTTTCCTAGCCTAATGAAAAATATAAAAAAAATCGCTGAGGCATGGGTAACTTTTATTATGTGTGAAGATTTTGACCTGTCTCGAGTTATAACTATAAAACAGGTAATTGCACAGTTATATCTTATGTAAAACTTTTCAAGTCAATAATGCCTCCATATCCAAGCCACCAGTGTTCCTATCCGTACATTCAAACACAACATACATGTTTTTCTTTTGAAGCCACTCCTCGACTGACTTTTCGAATTCAATCAAATCAACATTATATTTGCTCTTTACCAAGAAACGACAAAATGCTACTCTTGTTCTGATTAAAATCACTTCTAGAAAAAGTTTTAAAAATGTGGAAAACGTGCTGGGGAAAAAAGAAATGTTGGTAACCATCATTGTCTCCGTTTGCAACAATTGTTTTAAATGCGTTCCCCCTACGAAGTCGTTTACACAGGATTGATAATTGGTAAATTGATAGAAAAGGGATGACTCCTGTTGTAATCATTCATGAAAATCTTATTTTTTTTTTCTGCAAACCCACCTCTTGGAATAAACACGCCATGCTTTGTGAAAAGAGGATTCAATGCATAGGCAAAAAGTACAGACCCATGACAGCCTGCGTAGTCCGCGCAGCCTGCCATGGGTCAAAACCTTTTGCTTTTGATAAATTTGCTGCATGCTCAAGGATTGTTGTACTTCATAGTTCAGTCATATAGATATGAAAAAGATATAATTTGGAGTGCAACACGCGAAAAGGGTCATTCGGACATTTGCGTAAAGCGTCGTCTCGGATCAGCGTGTGCACTCCGCACAGGCTAATCCGAAACGACACTTTCTGATTTTATGTGATTTTCTGTTTTACGCAAGTCTACTGTAGCACAAAATCTAATGTAGTCGTAAAGTGCCGTATCGGATTAGCCTGCGCGGACTGCGCAGGCTAATCCGGGACGACACTTTACGCAAATGTCCGAATGCACCTTTTCGCGTGTTGCACTCCATATATCAAAAAGATACAATGCATCCTTAATTAATTACTTGGTATAATGCCTCACTGAGATTTAAACCGAATTTTTGCATGCCAGAGTATGGCCCAAATGATAAATCAGTAGCATTGACGGTGCGGTGGCTGCCACGGTTTCCTTGGTTTTTCATTTACCAACACATTTCACAACATTCTTTCAAGCCACTGGCTGTTCTTCTATAATATGGCCTGCAACACGCGTAAAGGGGCATTAGGACATTTGCGTAAAGTGTCAGGGGATCAGCCTGCGCAGTCCGCGCAGACTGATACGTAATGACGCTTTCTGTTTTTATGCAGTTTTCTTCTTTGCGCAAGTCTACTGTAGGACAAAATCTCATATAATGTCGGAATGTCCCTTAACCCATTACCAAACGACAATATTTTAGACTGGTCCAAATTGAAAGCATTTGCAGACGACAAAATAAAAGTGACTGAAAATTTGAAATCTGTTCTGGGAAGGGTAGAAAACACTGTGGGAAAAGGAGAAAATGCTGGTTACCAGCATTTTCTCCTTTTCCCACATTGTTTTCAAAAGGCTTCTTTCTCAGGGGCGTCAAAAGTATGGATTGTGTGGTAATGGGTTAAAGCGAGTTGCAAGCCAAAATATCGCCGAAACAGTGTTCAGCGTTGAAAGAGGAATGCACAACCAATAACTGTCATCAAACCTCGGAAAGGATTTGGCCGAGCCGGTTATTGAAACCGGCGACCACTAGCACTAGATTCCAAATCTTCTATGTTACCGACTGAGCTTTTGGGCTCGACCGAATTTAGCTTTTACTTTGATGGGCTGATATGAGAGAGTTTTTATTTATACAACTTACACGTGGGTTGGCAAGTTTCGAGAACTCAGGGTAGTAAAACTTGTAAAGCCCTGTGGAAGCCCCAGGCAACATCAAGGATCGTACAAATACCGCTGCTGATACCATCAATGGAATGAAGGTTGTAAAGTACATAACCTTAAACAAAATCAAGGAAAATAGTGTTAACTATTGCTAAGACGACACAAATTTAGACTGATCAAAACTGAAAGCAATTGCAGACGACAGTTTACACAAGGCCAAACTCTTGGACTTGTCTTTGAAAAGGTAGAGAAAATAGGAAAAGGAGAAAAAAAATGTTACCGGGACTCCCTTTTTCAAAAAAAACCTACCCTTTTCTTTAGAGTTTTCATTTTTCAACAGGATTATCGATGCTCTACCACGACATTACTAACATTTGCTCTGCACCAACAAAGAATGCATTAGTATTTAGCTGGGTATCAAAGTATGCCGACATTTGAATGAGAGTTAAATCTACATTTCATAATGATATTAAATATAGATTTATCTATCTTTTGTTTTTCATAAATACCTCTGTAATCCATACTTAACTCTCGTTTCCAATATCATTTTTAAATGCCAAAGACAATATGCAAATAGAATATTACCAAATGTTTTGCAAGTGTATGTATTTGTTTGATGCACACAGAGTCTTGAAATAATTATACGCATTTACCATTCCTCCCTCCCCCTTCTTTTTATCTGATCCTAATTGGCTTCTTAGGATGAGCTACTCAACTGAGAGGAAGGGACGCAAGTTATATAGTTATATATTTACCTTTTCTATAGATTTGATACTTTTAAAAGCACATAACATCACAAGCAGCCGTAGAACCACCATAAAAATAATGATGCGCCAATGAAGTGGGTAAAAGTCAGTCACCCCTGATGATAACTTCAGCGCTTCGAACCTGGACAAAAACAAATTAACATCTGTTGAATACTATCTATCTAAAAAAATGAAAAGGACTTTCCACAATTGGTTATCAAAAGTAAATTTGAATCGCCACAAACAATTCTTTCCCCCAAATCATTTCAATTATTTCACAAATGATAATATTTTAGACACTATTGAAAGCATTTGCAGACAAAAATGTAATTGGGTCGTATGACTGAATTTCTCCTTAGAAAGGAAGAACGCGCTTTTGGAAACGGGTAAAATGCGGTTACCCGTGATTTTTTTCATTCCCACAATACTTTTAAAAGCCGTTTTTCCCCATTGTCATCAAAGGATGGGATTGTTTAGTAAAGAGTTTGAAAAAATGAACATGCTGAATTGTAATGAAAATATTCTTTTAAAATCTCTTACTGCCAGAATTCTTCAGCTGCTGTCATGCCTGTATTCGTCTTGTTGAAGGTTGATTCCGGTATGGTAGTACCGGAAACGTTTGAAGGCGCCGTATTGACCAAGGACTTGTTGGAAAAATGCCCAATTTGTGTCGCGTTTCCGGTGTCTATGAAAGGATTTGCCTTACATGTGTGGGTGTTCCACGGATTATCACATGTCGTCCATGGAAGAGGGTCTTTAAACGTGTTTATGAGAAATACGGACAGATATCCGCGAAAGACGGACGAGCCAGCTATGTATATCAAATACGTTGCTATGATCGTGATTCCAGCACCTGAAAAAATATTTGTTGATAAATGAAGACTGGCTTCTAAAGAAGGCATCATAAATTGATATCCTTTAACGTCAAAGAGGTTTGACATCATAATTCCTAAAACATTTCGATTTCTCGTTTACGTACACCAGTAGTCTTGAAAGGTAAGGATGTTTTAAGAGTTTCGATGACGCTTTAGGTTTCACTTCTTAAAAGCATAAAAGGAAGCAAGAGTTACACAAGGATTGCAGGATTTACTCATACTTGCTGCAAGATTAACACATTACCGAATGACAAAATTTTCGACATTGTTAAATTTGTCAACATTTACAGACGACAAATGAAATATGATCAAAATGATAAGATTGCAAGTGCTAAAACATGCAGCCAACTTCGGGGGGAAAAGGTAAACATGAGAATATTTTCCATACTCTTAACCCATTACCAAACAAAAATAATTCAAAGCATTTGCAGACGACAAGATGAAAGTGACTGACAGTTTTAAATCTGTTTTGTGAAGGGTAGTAAACATTGTGGGAAAAGGAGAAAATGCTGGTTACCAGCATTTTCTCCTTTTCCCACAATGTTTTCAAAAGGCTTCTTTCTCAGGGGCGTCAAAAGTAGGGATTGTGTGGTAATGGGTTAAATGGTAGGAGTTAAATTTAAAATGTATTATGGTGCCTGCTCTGCATGGTTTTTAGGCCTGTACTTGGTTTGTAAGCAATAGTATTCTTTACCTCTGAATATGGGGCAAACATCCCAAATTTTGTATGGCCCTTTTCCAGAAAACTTGGAAATACTGTATTCCAGAAAGTATAGAGGAACTCCGCATATTACCATGGTAATTATGAACGGTATCAAAAATGCACCTGAAAATGAAAGGAAAATTGTGTGAACGCACAGAGCTATGGAACAATGGTTGTTTAAAGGATTTTAAAGGCATTTTTAAACTCCTTTCAATAAAGCTATATGAGGAGTTTCCATCTTAATTAGTTTCGCTCGAAGAATTTCAAAGAGTATATCAAGACATGTTTCAGAGAAATCAAAGCGTTCAAAACGCTGATGTGGCATTTGCATAGGAAGCCATTGTGTGGAATTGATCATTTGAAAAAGAAAAGAGGGAAGTATTATCCAAATATAAACTTGACAATAAACCTCCTAGGTAAGTTGATACATCTTTTCGGTTAAAGGGAGAATACTTGTGCTTAAGTTTGCATTATTTGTGTACTGGTGGTCTCCCATTGATCAGTTCCGGAGGAGTCAAGCGTAACGTCCCTTGACGGTACGACTTATTCATCTTTGATCAGCCAGAACGTAACCTATGCACCAGCCGTCAGGATCTTATTTCCAACACTACAATACGTTTTTCGACCTATAAATATTCATTCATGGTCAAATGAGGTAGCATGAAATCATTGGATGAACATGCCCAGGAACGAACCGGTTTTGGAACGAACAAGCCCGAAACCAAATTGGTCAGTAGACCAAATTTTGTGTATATCATTGCGCTATTAGAAGACTATAGGGGAGGGGAGGGGGTTAAAGCCACTTTAATGAAAAAGAAGTATTTTGATGGCCTAATGTAGTTTGACTAAAAAGGCAATTTCCCACTGTATAACTGAGTGATATCGAAAAACTCATTTGTCTGAGAAATATTGAGTTTAATTGGGTTTATTTCCTTCGGTTTTGCACAAAATATGATACATGGTTTCCAAATTCAATATTGAACATTCATTATTGAACTCATGGTGACACTGTCTTCGACAAATGCCACAAAATTGGTTAAAGGTAGGGCACCTTAATGGGATTCTTGAAACATCGCCTTTCATCGCCGAAAATATGTACGAATTCAGGTAAGACTCGGGCTATCCGTAATCGGTCGGCCGATACACGCTAGTTCCCTGCATCGATTACGGATTACCCGAGTCTTAGCTGAGTCTGTTCGATTTTGACGATTTTATACGAATACCACTAGGGTACTCATTACCAAACGACAATATTTTAGGTTTGTCCAAATCGAAAGCATTTGCAGACAACAAAATAAAAGTGACAGGACATTTGAAATTTGTTTAGTGAAGGGTAGAAAACATTGTGGAAAAAGGAGAAAATGCTGGTTACCAGCATTTTCTCCTTTTCCCACCATGTTTTCGACAGGCTTCTTTCGCAGGGGCGTCAAAATTAGGGATTGTGTGGTAATGGGTTAAGAGCCGGACTATCATTAAACGTTACAGCATTTTCGATCTACTCGTTTCAACTCGTATTACTCTCAGACGATAGCAGTGTCTTTTTAGGGTCGACTGACTTCATAATGATAGGGGAAACAGGTATTCCTCACAACTTAATCCTTTACTCCATAGATACTCATTTCTATGCATTGCTTGTAGGAGCCTTTGGAAAACATTGTGGCAAAAGGTGAAATTGCTCGTCACGAGCAATTTCACCTTTTGCCATAATGTTTTTTACATTATCAAAAGGTGTTATATACACATAAGAAACGGCTTTATCCTTGCTCTTATTTATGGTCAATTAGAGATACCATAGAAATGCCATATGGGGTAAAGGTTAGATACCCGCTGTACTGTCTATGTAATGAATTGATGTATTTTACCTGTCTTACCTTTTATGTGTTTGTTTTGTTATGTTGTGTATATCAACAAAGGCTTAAATTATCATCTGAGAGTAATACTTACATTGATTTGTAGGGTTTGTTGATTTTTACGGTCAAAAATACTAATGGCTAGCACTTATCATTAACTCTATACTAAACAAAATTTTAGACGAATCCAATATGAAAGCATTGAAGACGACAAATTAAATGTGGCCTAAATGATGAATCTTTTCTATGAAAAGGTAGAAGACAATGTGGGAAAAGAAGATAAATGCTGGTTTCTATAATTTTCTCCCTTTCCCCTCAGTGTTTTCATAAGGTTTCTTTGTCAAGGTCGTTAAACTCGGGATCGTGTTGTAGAAAAGGTAAACTAAAGTTGTCGGACCGTTTTCATATATCTTTTATTGAGGATAATCAGAAACCGAGGAAGGGTAAAATCCCCGTATATCATTAAAATGCAAATTAAAGCCACAATTTTTCGGCATAGCGTATTTTTATATCCTGCACAAGATTTAAATAATTTTCGCAATCACATTTGAAAGGCCAAACAATAAATATTAAACGTTGAAATACAGCTGTTTACATAAACTCCAGTTGCAGATCTAATGTTTATTGTACTGCCTTTTGGAGGAATCATATGCGGTTTAAATATTTACCAAAAGACAGTTTTTTGTACTCCACCAAACTGAAAGCATTAGCAGACGACAAAATATGTATAGCTCAAGTGGTAACTTCTTTTCTTTGATAGGATACAAAACGTTACCAGCATTTTCTCCTATTCCCACAATATTTTCAAAAGGCCTCTCTCGGGGTTGTGTGGTAAAGGGTTGACAGATTGTCATACTTACCAGGCCCGTTGAAAGCAAAGCAAAATGTGATGGGGTTGGTGGGGGGACAAGCCTTGAATAAAGAATGACGTTTGTCCATAATGGGTGCTGGTCAAAGTGGGGTGAATCATTTTAATTTTGGAGTGTTTAAGGGTATCCTGGAGTGGTGGTACAGAATTTGGCTATGTCCACAAAACCTGTCACCAACCAACTAAGAATATAAAGAATTACTCAGGCAGATTTTGTTTTATTGTAACATTGCCAAACTTATTTTAGGGAAACGACTCTTCTCATGTCCATCTGTTCCTACGGGGCCTGTTACAACAATCATCGTAATTTTAAATAGCATTAATACAATTCTATAGGAATTTCTGTATACATTTGGCCGTTATTGTGACTTTAATGAGTATTGATACTTTCTACATTATGGCAGACTATGATTAACCCATAAAAGGTATAATGGCGTAATTCTGATTCTAGGAAGCTTTATATACATTTTGACAGTTGGCTCTTATGCACAAGTAACAGGAATATGCCGCTTTCACCGCAAAAGGCGCAAACAGGGGATTTACAAAGGCCAAAGATGAAGGTCAGACTGCGGGTAACATACAGCTTATAAGATAAATAAGAGTTACTAGATAATTGTACAACTTTATCAATTACAAACAAGAAAATATTGATGCTGAACATCAATGGCGCCGCAAACCACTTAATTCTGTAACAGGGCACAATGCATTGGACCGCGTTAAACTGTTTATGAAGATCACGTGATCGCTTAACTCATTATCAAATGAGATGACTGGTATCATACCACGACAAAAACGACAAAATTTTAGGACTGTCCAAATCGAAAGAACAAAAACATAATATAATTGTTTTGTTACCGAAACATCCAATCGATTTACGATATAAGTCTATGTTAACGAACTCGTTTGTTACCGAAACACCTGTCACCCGCTAATTGACCTAGTTACAGTCAGCTGGTCTTAAAAACACGATTGCGATAGGAAAACAATATTTCTATAATCCATACAACACTAGAACAAAAATATAACTGGGGTCACAAGTACCACATAGGGTCCTCTAGGGTCATAGAGCTTGAAAATACATCTTTTAAAACCTTTTTCCAGGGTAAGATATTTAAAATGGCGGCTTCGAAAATTTGTGACAGATAATTTTTTATCACGTGACTCATTTTTCGAAATGGATCTTTATTATTATTTTTCGAAAGGAAAATGTTGATATGTCTACGATCGGGGTTTTTATCCATCTAACAATGAAAGTACAATATATTATATATTCAAAAAAATCCCACAAATAAATAAAAAAGTTAATATGGACCCCGATCTGGTAATCAAAGTACAGTAGATATACATGTAGATGGATGTTAAAACAAAGCATGGAACCAGTTCAATATGGCTGCCTCCATAGGCACTTTACAAAACCGAATAAAAATATAGGCGACGCCACAATAAAGTAAAATAGTGCTCTCATAAATTTCTGTTCTGCCCTACAGGCAAACCTTATATCTGCCATGATTTACATGTACAAATCAACATGGATGTTAGAAATCAGCAAGAAATACCGCTTGCTACATGTCGACAGTCTTTTATAATTCTTCAAGTCAGTTGGCACATACCACCAAAGAAATCTGATTTAAAACCGCATTTAGTCATGGCATTGAAGAAAAACATGCATAAAATCTTCTGACATTTTTGTGATATTTGTCGAAGACAATACCACTATGAGTTCAGTATTGAACTTTCAAGACCATGTATCATATTTTGTGCAAAGCCGAATGAAATGAGCCCAATTAAATATGATTTTTCTCAGGTCAAATAAATTTCTCGGTACTACTCAGACATTTAATTGGAAATGGCATGTTAAAATACACTGGGTTAGTCAATATATCGTAGAAATACTAATTTTTATTTGAAATTAGCTTCACTCGCTCAAAGCCTTCTACAGGCGCAAAGATACTATATTATTTCAACAATCGCTTGGTCCCGGGCTTTTTCGTTCCAAAACCAGTTCGTCCCATTGCCTTTTCATCCCAGGATTGCGCGCTACTCCATATTTATAAATCGAAATAATTGATTGTAATGTTGGAAATTAAATGTTAACAACCAAAAATGTTTCAAAATCATAGTTTTCAGGTACAAACTTAATTTTATTCGATATACTCACATGGTTTCTCTCTCTATCCATCATGTATCCTACTGTCAAAGAACATTACTTCTGACTCCTCCTAATGATCAAAGGGAGACCCCCCAATACACAAATAATCTTAACTTTGTCTTGAGTACTCTCCCTTCAACCAAAAACGTAGCCATTTGCTTAGTAGGCTGACTTTCCAATATTTGAATATGTTTCTCTCTTTCTTTCGAATTATTGATTCCAAACAATGGCTTCCTTGACAAATACCACTTCAGCGTTCTCAACGTTTTGATTTACAGAGCTTATCCTCTCTTTTCGACAGCCATGTTACCTTCCGATTTTGTTTTTCTTTTACAGTGGCAAGGTATTTATAAAAAAGAGTATTGATAATGTTGCGGGGCTTATAAGTTCATCCAAAAAGAACGATCAATGTTTCCGTTTATAACCAGAAATTAGGGACGGAGTGTTCACAAGACTACCTTTTTGCAAGTTAAGAAGATATGTATTTTAAACCTACCTTTCTTTGTTAACCAATCTTTACAATTTGTCTAATTTTGGTAGCACACAATCCTCCCATGAACAGCAGCCCGAAGTTAAAATGGAATTGAATTTAAATCACATCTTTTGGAAGTATGGAAACTATTGTGATGATGACAATCTGTTAATTTAGAGTCGGTCCAAAAGGTAGCCGCGGTCAGAAATGAATTTTAAAGCTAGATAAGAAGTAAACAAAAGATGGAGCGACCTGGCATCTTTTGACATAGTTTTAGAATACATTTTTCTGCCAGCGGCTAACAGTTTGACCGACCATACAATTACAGATTGTCAACTTCACAATAATTTCAATACTTTAAATGGTTTGTTTTGAATCGAAATATACTTTAATTCTTTACCAAACGGTAAATTTATATACTGGTCCAAATTGAAAGCATTTGTAGACGACAAAATAAAAGTGACTGAAAATTTGAAATTTGTTTTGTGAAGGGTAGAAAACATTGTTGGAGAAGGAGAAAATGCAAGTTACCAGCATTTTCTCCTTTTCGTACAATGTTTTCTAAAGGCTTCTTTCTCATGGTCGTCAAAAGTATGGATTGTGTAGTAATGGGTTACACCGCTGACTTTTGACCGCTATTGGGACTTAAAGTGAGTGGGTGTCCATATTCGTACAAAGATCTATAAAATAAGAAAAAAAAAACATTCTGGGAAAAGGTGAAACTTCGTCGTTTGGTAAAGAGTTAAACTACATGTACTTTACGAGCAATTGCGGGTGGTCGGCTTAACGACAAAAAAAAACCCTTTTACTTTTATCTCCTTTACTACATAGACCTAAGTTTCAACGACCCAAGTAAGAAGGCTTTTGAAAACATTGTGGGAAAAAACGAAAATGCTGGTAAACAGCTCCTTTTCACACAATTCTTTTTCCGTCCTACTACTGACACAGATCATCATTTTAGCCATTTTTATTTTTCATCTGCGATTTGTGATCTATGATTTTGGAAAGATCTAATATTTTGTTGCGTATAGTAGAGATAAAGCAACTGATGTTACATTCCTATATATCTGTTATATTGGGGATTTTTATTACACTAAAATGTTATATTTCGTCGGTTTACTACGAGAACCTCGTAACTACAGCTTGTTACAAGCTGTAGTTACGAGGTTTTCGAAGTAAACCGACGATTTTGTTCACTGTAAGATAATTACCATTCGAGTCCCTTTTAACAGACAGCCGTTCATAAATGGACTAATATCCTACTTGATGTGTTGTGCCAATCCTCTGCCCTATTCGAACTGTTACAGAACTGTTTGAAAACTAAATGCGTTTGCCATTTACTGTTCATAACAATCCTTTTTTTCCCCTGGGTAATTTGGTCGGTCGGATATTTTACTGCAAGGTGTTTTTTTTTTTAGATATGAAAGCACATAATTATAGACATAATAATATCTTTTCCATTTATAATATGTACACACGTTTTGACGTTGAATATTTTAGTAAACCGGCTTTCTGACATTTTAGGCGTATCTTACAAAAAGTTTAGGGAGCGAATTTCAATAAATATTAATCACAGCTTTTTTTTTATTGAAAGGGATTGTATCGATAGAAATATTTTACCGTTTCATCATAAATTTGAAACGTACATGAACCGGAAAAATGCTCTTTGTCACTGTAATAAAACTTTCATATATCAAATTTAAGTTGTAACGGACGACAAAATTATAGACTTGTCGAAATTGAAAGCCTTTGCAGACAAAAAATTGAAGAAGGTTCAAATTATGATGGAACTTGATTTCTAATGATTGAAAACATTGAAGTAAAGGTAGAAAATACATGTACTGGCTACCGACAGTTTCTTCTTTTTTCCACCCACTATGTTTTGAAAGGCCTTTTCTTCAGTACCGCTAAACGTACAAAATGACTGTTTGATAAAACGTTGAATAAAAGACAATACCAACCATCATTAACCCGTCTCAAGTTAAATAAATGAAATGATACTTTGTATGGAATAGTAAAACCCCAAATGTTGCTATTCTGTAGTTATTTTCGTGGGTAAAAATACTGTGCCGTCTGATCTTAATCTACACTGATCGCAAAAACTCTTTGAGTCGCAAAAGCCTCTGTTTTGGCCTATAGCACTACAGGTTAAATTCATGCATATCGTCGGTTTTCTGCCAAAACCTCGTAACTAAAGCTTGTAACAAGGTGTCGTTACGAGGTTTTGGAAGTAAACCGACGATATGCATCCTGTTTTTAACTAAAATGGTAAATAAGGGTGTAGGTCATACCTTTACTACTACATCATGGCAAGTTCAATTTTCATACTTTGATATCATTGTCTGAGAGAAGTAAAATGATTAAACAAGAGAAGGCACTTCAGATAGCATATACAATGGCTGCTTAGTAAATAAGATCAAGATATATTTTATCTTTAGACATTTTTGTTCGTTTTTTGGATGCAAGAATTAAATAGTAGACCATGTATCAGTAACCTGAGTACTTTGATTTACATTAACGAATATAATTATTAAGACAATGAAAAAGGGGTATCGTTAAATTTCATAATTCTTTATCTCGAGTAAAGGAATGAATCAGATAGTTGTTGTCTTTTCTGCAAATGATATTGATAGTTAAAAAGTATATTGATGAACTTTGGATATAGGGGCTCCCATTTTATCCATAAATATAACAAATTGATACACGATAAATCTGAAAATGTCATTTTGGTTGCATTCAGGATGCATTCAAGGCATTTTGTTGTCAAGAAAATGTGCTTTACCCATAAAACAAATCTGTAGCCTGAGTTTCTAAGAGTATTATTTTTTTGAAACTTGAATCATAAAAATCGTGCTGTCAGTGCTTTGATTTGCGATAAATGTTCTTTTATTTTGTTAGAAATGCATATAAGTATCTAGACACCTACATGTATAAGCTCATTACATTACCTGAGATCATTTTGGACTTTCACAAGGTCTAAAATTTTCAGAGAAATGTCAATTGAGGATAAACTAATAACGTTGCTGTTAGAGGAGCACTTGATGACATCTATTACTTCCAAAAGCTCAACTTGCCAGGTGACAGACTTTGGGAATGTGCTCAGGACACCTCATCTTCGCAAGCCAAGAATACTAAGGTAGTACCCTTGGCCGCTCGCCTCTTTAAAAATCGAAGCTCCCGCTGCGCCATTTTATTGGATGCGATCAAACCCATCGCATCCAATCAAACCATCCGTAACAAGAAATCTTTCGCAAAACAGAAAATAATAATGGCGGCGCCCGTCAAAAACGAAAGTTGTCGTGTTTGTGACGAAACTTTGCCAAAAAAGAGTAGAGTATCGATATTTAATGAGTTTTTTTTATAGTTTACGATCAATTATGTGAAGTATTAGGACGGGTTCCACTGCCAAATGATTGCGAATTATCGTATGTCTGTTCGTCTTGTTTTTGATGTGATGAATCCGAAAGTCAGCCATATTTGATGCATAGCCCAACAAATTTTATTGCGAGCATTTTCATTGGTCAGAAATAACATCAGCAAATGTTACGCAACTCGTGATAATCGATAGGTGGCGCTGCGGGAGTTTCGATTTTTTAAGAGGCGAGCGGCCAAGGTATGTAACGAACAAAGTGGAGTTTGTATCCTTGGCTTGCGAAGATGAGGACACCTAAGGGCTCAAGAAAGTCATAGTCCCGAAAATTCCCCCGTCGGGGGAAGATAAAGGAGCAAACACCCTGATGGCTCATAGTTTATTATTCTTCAAGAGACGTTTTTAGCACAAGTTTCTTTTCATATTTCATATTTGACGTTTACTGTGCATCGTACCATCTCATAATGAATAATCATCGTAAAAAATCAGAGTAAAAAGCTACAGTGATATAATAACTTCTGTTCCAGCGGTTTAATCAGTGTTTCAGCGAATCGCAATTGATTTTTAGTGGCACACGTGACCATGAACATACTCTTAAAAGTCTAGCACATTGAAAGGTCTTTTATAACAAAGGACAATTGATACTGGTCAGACAGTTGGAACCACGGAGAGTCTGCGTATCTGAGGCATTTGGTATATGATAAGGCACTCCAAAATAATAGTTTGTTTTGACTTTTCTCATCCTGGAACAAAGACGATTGTTTCTGTGCCTCATTGATATCATATGTCGTCGGTTTTCTTCCAAAACCTTGTAACTACAGCATGTAACAAGCTGTAGTTACGAGGTTTTGGAAGTAAACCGACGATATGTGCGAAAAAAACATAGGTGCACTTTCGCAAAAACCTGGAGTTATTTTCTCGTTGTAGGTAATGAAATTTAATAGTGGCATTTTGATGGCTGCAGTTTAAATGTTCGGAATCTAAAGAAAATTCAAAGTACTGAAAGTATTGACAGACTGGTGAATTTGAAACAAGTTGCTATGGCAAATGTAAACCTTTGTTGATTTATACCAGACTGAAGAAATATTGTCATATTTGGTTTCTTAATCCGGTCCAGGTCCATCGGTTCATTCTGGTTATTAAATCCAAATTCAAGTGCAGTTCAATCCTTTGATTTTACCCGACGCTCTTTATATTATTTTCTTCTCTAAACAAGAAATATTACCGAAAAACTACAGTTTGTTGACTTTCAGTTTAAACAGGTTAAGTTGTTGAGATGAAATCTCCTGCCTAAAAAGACATCTTTAGATAGAAACAAATAAGATGTAAATTGTGTTTTGCATGAACACATGGCCTTTTACTTATTTCCATAGCATAGTATCTGAAAAGATAAAACAAATATTATTGTCTGTGGCCTATGACAAACAAAATGATTGTGAAGTTTCATAAATTTTTGTCCCATAGTTAAAGAGATATCAGTCCATAATGGAAAAATACATAAAGCCCCTTTTCCGATGACACGGCATCAAATTAAAAATGATTCTTTATCAGGAATATATGAATGGTGTTTCACCCATTTTCATCACGGATTTCAAAAGATGTCTGTCTGAACAGAGGAGCGAACAGACAGAGTGGAACAAGATCAGGCTACACACTCTGTACAATCTGATCTTTGATCTATACTAACCGATAATGGGATTTTTTTTTTCAAAAATACAACTTTGAATAACAATATTCAGGTTTTTACCATCCGCCTGAAAGTTTTATTCAACTTCTTTTTTGGCAGGTTGAGGATTAACTTGGATTATATAGTTAATTAACCGTTACCACACAGCAAAATTTCAGACCTATCCAAATTGAGAGCATTTGCAGATGACAATTTCAAATTGGCTGAAATGATGCAGTTTTACTTTGATAGGGTCGAAAACATTGTGGAAAAAGGAGAAAATGCTGGTTACCAGCATTTTCTCCTTTTCCCACAGTGTTTTCAAAAGGCTTCTTCCTCACGGGCATTAAAAGTTATCATTGTGTGGTAAAGGGTTAACAGCACAGAATGCAATAATTAAGTAACTATTTAACTCTTTACAAAACCAAACATTTTACGGCCCACCACAATAAAGCTGTTCCAGACCATAAAGTTAAATGTGACTAAATTGATGAAAACATATTCTAAAAGGAATGCAAACAACATGAGAAAAGGGGAAAGTGCTTGTAACTAGCATTTTCTTCTTTCTTTTCCAGCATTGTTCCAAAGGGATTCTTCCCCACGTACATGTATGTGAAAACTCGGGATTGTGCGGTAAAGGGCTAATATACAAGACGTTAAACAACAGTTTAATATATCAGTTTCTCATTCACAATGATCTAAATAATGACTGGAGGAATGAGAAAGGTTCCCTGGCCAGTGAGGGTTTGTGTAGCTGGGATTTGCTGCAAGTCACCTGGGGTTATGACTTTTAGATCCATTCATACTTTTATGTACTCCGGGGTAGGAATCAGTGACATGAGCCTGATTTGCATATATGTTACATATAAGCAAGCATCATGTACCTTATCAATGACGTCTTGTTCAATCTATTGCTTTGAAAGTGGATAAGTTCAAATTGGGATGGTATAGATTCTGAGGTTTAAGTCAAAGTCGTCATAATGACTGAATTAAGATTCCTACCAGTAAGGAATTCTATTTCTGTGAGGCAGTATTTGGCAACTGTTGGATTTTTTGTTTATATTGAGTCTGTCTCAAACTGGATGCCTATAGACTAGCTTCAAATGCTTCCAATTTGGGTCTATCTAAAGTTTTGTCGTTTGGAAGAGTGAACTTCATCAACCTCAAAATAAGATCCAACTCATGTCAGGCACTGATTTAACCCATTACCAAACGACAATATTTTAAACTTGTCCAAACTGAAAGCATTTGCAGACGACAAAATAAATGTGGCTCAAAAATTGAAATTTGTTTTGAAAAGTGTAGAAAAGATTGTGGGAAAAGGAGAAAATGCTGGTTACCAGCATTTTCTCCTTTTCCCACAATGTTTTCTAAAGGCTTCTTTCTCAGGGGGCGCCAAAAGTAGGGATTGTGTGGTAATGGGTTAAGAGTGGAACAATATTCAACAGAAGTGTATAGCAGTCCAGGAGTGGTCAATACGACGGCGATGTCTATATGGAAGTGATAAAGCGTTTCGCCAGAGATCTCATAAGACCTTAAAGGGAGACCACGATAAGGAGTGATTAAGATGTTATTAACAGCTGGACCTAAGATAGGAGACTGTCTGCTTTTGAGTGTGTAAAAAAAATGACGTAACAATTTACTCTGAGCAGGGATCGTAAATTACAGTTATATACGATCCCTGCTTTGAGCATACGATCCCTGCTCTATGTCAGGAAAAACACACAAACACACACACACAGTATGACTATCGCTGGGATTCGAACCTGCAGCGTTCAAAACCATAGTCCAGCAACTGTAACTAAGATAACGATGTCATTTACTTACATATCACGTGAGACATTATTAGTTGTACGGTCAGGTGGCATGGGACTTGTAAATTTGTTCACGGCTGTGGTGAATTATGTCGCCCAGCCGAACACAATCGTGAACAAGTTTCCAAGTACGCTGCCACCTGACCGTACAACGATTTAGACTAAAACCTAGAACGAGGTCGGAATTTAATTTATCAAAAAATTTAGAACAGTGTTACCGCAAAACAAGCTTCGCTCTTTATAAATGAAAGGATATCTATTTGTTTTTTTTTTCTCTCGAGAACGCCCTCGGTAATCTTTTCACGAGTGGCTGCACAACCCGTGAAAGTATTACCGACGATGTTTACTCGATGAAATAAATTTTGATCTTTAACCGAAAGGAATATCTGTTTATTTCATGCTTTTAACCCTTTCTAGGAGGAACTATATCCAGTACAGTTTCAGTTGTTCCCCGTGGTGTACCCCCTCCGCATACCAACGCATTACAACATTACGTCGAGCGCGAGAAATGTAAGGTAAATGACGTCATATTTCCCATCTGGTTGTGAGTCACGCGCATTTTACCTAGGTAACTAGAATATAAAAAATCGATATTTTGACTGGTCGTAACCATGAAATATCGAAAAATATTTCACCGATATTTCTCAATAATCTACTGGACAAGCATGAAACAAACCTACGTATCTAATAAAATTCAACTGAGCCCTGCTTTGCTGAACAGAATTTTAATGCATCTTCGTGATACATCATACTGTGCAAGTCATCACATAATTTTGGATTAATAACACCCGTTTTTCTAACAATCGACTGGATCTAGGGGTAGAATGTGCCTTTAACAATGACAAATTTGACCAATGGCAAAGAAATTCGACCCATCTTAGCCTGCACAGGCTGACATGATCAGCATTTTCTTCATATAGTGACATGAAAGTGCATTAAGCCCTCTTTTCAGAAAGCATGGCTCATTACTTTTTTTCGAAAAAAACTCCGTGCATATGCAAATTTAATACCCAGTTCAAGCGAAAACGAGATCCACTGCTTCATTTACTTTTCTACAAAACATTTATTCAAACTGTTATTAACATTCGAAATATTTGAAATATCACATTTTTCGAAAATAAAAAAGCATACTACCTCCTCCGTTTCTATAGACTAAAAATGGGAATCGCCATACATCTGCCATTCCAAGTAGATACCCAATCATGGTGACGTAAGTACTAAAAGTCCCAGAAAATTCCACCGACTTGCTCTCCTTTTTGTCCATCTTAAAGCTGGTATACGACTACACTAAAAATATCAGCTGCGGAACGCCCAGTATAAATACGGTAATAACAGTAAACCCGTTTAATCCTTAGACTGCTAAGCTCGACTCACTGACCCTTAGTACACAGTGTAGATCAAAATCAGACTGCGCAAAACGTGCAGTCTGACCTTGGATCTACAATGTCCAATAAGGAGATATCTTTCCTAAAAAAAAAAATGTTGAAAATAGGAACATTTGAGTGTTTACTGCCGGCTTGAAAGTTTTTTTTCTTCATTTATGAGGATATGGGTTAATGGTAAATGATTGAAAAGAAATTTCTCGGTCGATAAAAAAGATGCACATTTAGCAATTTCAACTTGTTTTGCTGAACTATTTGGCTAATTAGAAGTCAAGAAAGATTCTAGATCCGACACCACGGTCTAATCTTCATTTACATTATCCACAAAAGCAAGCAAATAATATCTGATCAGCGGTTTTACCCTTTATCAAATAGTCTAATTATTTTAGACCCTACTGAGGATGAAGGCATTTGGTAAAAAGTTAAAGTGTAAAGTGTAGGGCCGCATTCTCTTGAACTCCGGTATCATTCAAATTCACCTCTGTATAGTCGTTGTCTGCCCATGTCATATTCTTCGAAGATTCGACTGTCTTATATATGACGCATCACTAGCCCTGAAAGCGGGCTGACTTTAATATTACGCTCTATAAAGTAGCAATGTAGAAAATAGCTTTTATCAATAAGTTTGAGGGGAAATGAGACCTGCTTTAGCTCCAGATTTCTCTAAACTGTTGATCACAGGTGAGTGAATTGCACGAGGTAGCGTTTTATTGAGTAAACATTTATTTTAGTTTGAAATTCAAAGTAACGGTTGTCGCGTAGGAAAGTGGTTCGGCTCTGTACCCAGGATGCCCAAATTAGATAAGTATTTATAGAATGCCATCTAGCGGGAGATAATGCCTCTGTAGTGGGCTCAGACAGTAGTCCGTCATTACGTAATACTTTGGTCACATGACCAGGACTCAAAATGGCGACACAAACGCTGGTGAAAGAAAGAACAACATTGATCACTTCGTTTGCTGTTCAAACAGCATACGGCCAATCAGACTAAGTGGTAGGAAATGTGAAAAAGAGGGATTTTCTGAAAAGCTTAAATGTCTTTCAAGGACCATAACATGCTTGGGTACAATACTGAATTCTATTGGATGAGTACACTGCAGAACCAGTCTATATTTTGGACGAGGCGACAGCCGAGTCCAAAATATAGACTGGTTCTGCAGTGTACTCATCCAATTGAATTCAGTATTGTACCCAAGCATGTTAAATAACCTCTTTATTTCACACTTCCTATTGACTTTGAAGTAAACGACAACTACATGTATATGGTCATTTCAATTTGAATAATTAAAAAAAAAATCGAAACAGAACAAGATAGGATTTTGAAGTTGCCTTTTTACAACGGACTTCGGTAGACTACTCTTCCGGTCCAATATCGATATTCGGGACTCTAGCCTCGTTTTGAAAAATCCGTATTGGACTCTTGCCTCGTTCTGAGAAATCCATATTGGACTCAAGCCTCGTTCTGAAAAATCCGTATTGGACTCAAGCCTCGTTCTGGAAAATCCGTATTGGACTCTACAGCGTCTAATATGGGCTAATATATTCTGTACTCACGTGGTAGTATTAAAGCGATTTCATTGGACGTTAAGTTGTAGGTGTGAAATAAATAGCTTTATTAGACGCTGTAGACTCCAATACGGATTTTTCAAAGCGAGACTTGAATCCAATACGGATTTTTCAGAAAGAGGCTAGAGTCCAATATGGATTATTCAAAACGAGGCTTAAGTCCAGTGGTACGGGTTTTTCAAAACGAGGCTAGATTCCCAAATATCGATATTGGACCGGAAGAGTAGTCAACCGAATTCCGTTGCCAAAAAAAGCAACTTCAGACCCCTCTTTTGATTTCGGTTTTTTTTTTTATTCAAATTGAAATGACACTATACTTTTCGTTTACTTTCAAGATGGTAAAAGATTTCATTACATAAGCCTTTGTAAAATCTTTTATCTCCAAGGTAGACCCCAGAGTCATGGTTTTAGTAGTGTTGCTACAGGTCTACTTGATAAAGCTTCGCTAAAGATATTGAAAATTCAGACCTTACTGTTAAGAACCATAAAGTGCTTTTTGTTGTCAATATATAAGCCCAGCCGCGATAAAATGGCAAATTTTGATTTCAAGGCTGTAACTAGGACAATATTACTTGAGAAAAAGGAGAATATGCTGGTTACCAGCATTTCTCCTTTTCACCCAATGTTTTCAAAAGGCTTCTTTCTTGAGTCATAAAAACCAGGGATTGTTTGGGAAACGGTTTAAGCAAAAGACTGGTGGCGATGTAAATGCACCACTGCTATCATTATTTGTTATCAAAATTTTGTTGACTTCTAGTCCTTCTATGATCAGCATTTCTTCATATAGTGAATTTTATATACAACCCATTGCAGGACGTAACTCTAATGTGGATCTGTCAAACAGTCGTCCATATGGACACACACTATGAAGATAGGGAGTGATATTAAATCAAACAAGGATAGAGTATTATTCTTCTTAAAAGTTTATTTCATAGTAAAACATATCTATAAATAGACCATGAATCTACAGCACATCTCAATATTATGCAAGCGTTTCAAAGTTTAGTGCAAAAAATTAGGGTTTTCAATAATTGAAGCCAAATCTGTCTAAAACTGATAGGTATAATTAAAGTTTTACTTCAAAGGATAAAAAAAATGACAGAAAAAAAAAACTTCTTTTTTAATGTAAATGAACATCATCTACGATCATTTTCATTTAAAAGATACCCACTTCTTTAACTTACTTTAATACATTTGTAGTAACAAGAGGGCCATGATGGCCCTGTATCGCTCCACTGGCTTTTTAACCCTTTACCACACAAATTGAAGTGTTCATGACCATGAAAAAGAGGGCTTTCAAAAACAATGAACGCTGTCAGGCAGTATAAGCAGATTAATTCATTAGCATGAAAGGTAAAATCCTTGGAAAAATAAGCTGAATGATAGAAACCTTACTCTGAATTTATTATTCACCTCATGTGAGCATAACTATTAGCATCAAAAAAATGAATAACACTTGAAAACAGAATATTTTCTTTCAAAAAACTTAATGTCTAGCACCAATCATGTATCAATGCAGTTTGATAATCAAGGGAGGTAAATAGTACCATACTTTATCTTTCATAAAAAGAGTTATTTTCCTTGATTGATGTATAAATTAAAGTGACTATATCTTGAGGCCCATGGTAAACTTGTGATCCCTGGATGGAGCCAATTTTGACCCCAGACCTACAATATGAAACTAGAATGTGTGGTTATAAACACGCAGATTTTTGAATCTTGCCCAATAAAAAGCCCTGTACAACAAGTTTGCTCAACAAAAGGCCCTGTAAAATATGTGACCCATGAGACAGGTTTATAAAGCCAATGTAAAACTTGTGACCCACGGGATGGGGTCAAACTTGACCCCCAAAGTTAAAATTTGGGCCCTCTTAGTAGAAGCCCATTAGATAAAGCTACATGCGAAATGTTTTAGCCCTAGGCCTTATGGCTATGTACAAGTAGATTATTGAAGTTTCCCTATATAAGGCAATGCAAAACTTGTGATCCCCTGTGGCGGGGGCTAAATTTGACCCCAGGGCTATACTTTTGGGCACCCTTGGTAGAGACCCCCTAGATAAAGCTACATGCAAAATTTGATAGCCCTAGTCCTTATAGCTAGGTGCGACAAGATTTTGAAAGTTTTCCCTATATAAGCCCATGTAAAATTTGTTACCCCCTGGGGCGGGGCCAAATTTGACCCCTGGGCTATTAGTTGGAAACTCTTGGTAAAGGTCCACTAGATAAAGCTACATGCCAAATTTGGTAGCCCTAGGCCCTATGGCTAGGTGGAAGAAGAATTTTGAAGTTCTCCCTATATAAGCCCGTGTAAAACTTGTTACCCCCGGGGCGGGGCCAATTTTGACCCCAGGGCTATAATTTTAGGACTCTTAGTAGAGGTCCACTAAATTAAACAACATCCCAAATTTGATAGCCCTAGGCCCTATGCCTAGGTAGAAGAGGACTTTTAAAGTTCTCCCTAAATAAGCCAATGTAAAACTTGTGACTCCCGGGGCGGGGCCAATTTTGACCCCAGGGCTATAATTTGAATAAACTTGGTAGAGGTAGATAAAGCTACATGCCAAATTTGGTAGCTCTAGGCCTTACGGTTTCAGACAAGAAGATTTTCAAAGATTTTCAAAATTTTTCAGTTTTGTTGCCATGGCAACCAGAGTTTTTGAAGGAATTAAATTCTTTCAAGAAATTCTGAAGAGGACCATGGCAGGATCATTTCTGTGAAGTTTCATCAAAATTGGATTGGTAGTTTCAGAGAAGAAGATGTTTAAAGAAAAAGTTAATGCACGGACGGACGGACGGACGCACGACGGACAACGGGCCATGACATAAGCCCGCTGGCCTTCGGCCAGTGGAGCTAAAAAGCATGAAACATAAAAGTTGTGAGAAAACGTTTCAAATTGACAAAAAATACTCATTTTAATACAACATTTGACACGAATGAATACTTGCAAACTTAATAAGCCAAAACTTTAACAGTTTCTGACATGACAAACTTTAGACTCTCCAAAATTTAAAATACCTGTACATGACAAAATCAAAATTACTATGTAATTAATGTATAGACAGTAATTATTTCTAATATAATAGAAAAAAACTGTGGGAAAAGGAGAAAATGCTGGTTACCAGCATTTTCTCCTTTTCACACAATGTTTTTTATCCTTCCCAAACCAAAATTCAATTTTTACTCATGTTTACTTTGTTGTCTGCAAATGCTTCCTATTTGTCTTTTGAAAGATAGAAAAAATGTGAATAACGAGAAAATGTCGGTTACCAGCGTTTTTAACCTTTTCCAATATTTTTTTCAAAAAGCCTTCTTCATTTGGTTACTCGAACTTGGGACTTTTTGGGTAAAGAGCTAAAATCAAGCAAAACAAACAATAGATCATAAATCATGATTTCCTTTTCATGATATTAATAAAATATGCCAACATTTGTGTGAACTTTCTGGAAAAAAATTCCAAAGAATGTAAAGACTGAACAGACAGAAAAAAAAACTGACTATCAGAAAACTTGTTCTTTTGTCAAATTTGATTTCAAAAACATTTTGATTAAGAACTGTAAAAATGACAAAAAAACCCACAACAAATGCACAAGATCTATGTGATGATCTATAGTGTAAAAAATATGCATAGTGTAAATAAATATTTCTGAACACAATACTTTTAATAACTAAAATATACACTGTAGCGGCTACTGAATGCTGTTGTTTTTTTTTAAATAAAAGGTATATAAATTTATAAGACTTTGTAAATAAACAATAGGAATAAAATAATACTTTTATGTAAAAAGTAAATAATACATAAAATTGGATACATTACTCACAAAAGGCAGTCACTGTTGGTTACTTGTAGACAGCATGTGTATATTGATACAAACAAAAGATTTCTGATAGAAAAATGAACATTACAGGAAAAAGAAAAACAGTGATTATTCATTTTTTCTCCTTTACACAAATGTTTTCAAAAGCCCTCTTCCAAAGGATTGTTCAGTACAGGGTAAAGGGCTAGTGAGTGACAAATGGCATGAACAGTGCTCAAGAAGTCTATAATTCCTGGAATATTTTATGGAAGAAATGTGCGAAATGCATACAGGAATTATACTTTTCCAGAGAGACCGACCATAATGATAATAAGAACAAGAGGGCCATGATGGCCCTGTATCGCTCCACTGGCTTTTTACCCCTTTACCACACAAATTCAAGTGTTCATGACCATGAAAAAGAGGGCCTTCAAAAACAATGAATATTGTCAGGCAGTACAAGCAGGTTAATTCATTAGCATGAAAGGTAAAATCCTTGGAAAAATAAGCTGAATTATAGAAACCTTACTCTAAATTTATTATTCACCTCATGTGAGCATAACTATTAGCATCAAAATGAATCACACTTGAAAACAGAATATTTTCTATCAAAAAACTTAATGTCTAGCACCAATCATGTATCAATGTAGTTTGATAATCAAGGGAGGTAAAAAGTACCAAACTTTATATTTCATAAAGAGAGTTATTTCCCTTGATTATTGTTTAAATTGAAGTGATTATATTTCGAAGCCCATGTTAAACTTGTGATCCCTGGATGGAGCCAATTTTGACCCCAGACCTACAATATGAAACTAGAATGTGTGGTTATAAACATGAAGATTTTTTAATCTTGCCAAATAAAAAGCCCTGTAAAACAAGTTTGCTCAATAAAAGCCCTGTAAAATATGTGACCCATGAGACAGGTTTATAAAGCCAATGTAAAACTTGTGACCCCTGGGGTGGGGTCAAACTTGATCCCCAAAGTTAAAAGTTGGGCCCTCTTGGTAGAGGCCCATTAGATAAAGCTACATGCAAAATTTGGTTGCCCTAGGCCTTATGGCTATGTACAAGTAGATTATTAAAGTTTCCCTATATAAGCCCATGTAAAACTTGTGACCCCCTGTGACGGGGCTAAATTTGACCCCAGGGCTATACTTTGGGCACCCTTGGTAGAGACCCCCTAGATAAAGCTACATGCAAAATTTGATAGCCCTAGCCCTTATAGCTAGGTGCGAGAGGATTTTGAAAGTATTCCCTATATAAGCCCATGTAAAATTTGTTACCCCCCGGGGCGGGGCCAAATTTGACCCCTGGGCTATAAGTTGGACACCCTTGGTAGAGGTCCACTAGATAAAGCTACATGCCAAATTTGGTAGCCCTAGGCCCTATGGCTAGGTGGAAGAAGAATTTTAAAGTTCTCCCTATATAAGCCCATGTAAAACTTGGTACCCCCGGGGCGGGGCCAATTTTGACCCCAGGGCTATAATTTAGACACTCTTGGTAGAGGTCCACTAGATAAAACAACATCCCAAATTTGGTAGCCCTAGGCCCTATGGCTAGGTACCAGAAGGATTTTAAAGTTCTCCCTAAATAAGCCCATGTAAAACTTGTGACCCCCGGGGCGGGGCCAATTTTGACCCCAGGGCTATAATTTGAAGAAACTTGGTAGAGGTCCACTAGATAAAGCTACATGCCAAATTTGGTAGCTCTAGGCCTTACGGTTTCAGACAAGAAGATTTTTAAAGATTTTCAAAAATTTTCAGTTTTGTTGCCATGGCAACCAGAGTTTTTGAAGGAATTAAATTCTTTCAAGAAATTCTGAAGAGGACCATGGCAGGATCATTTCTGTGAAGTTTCATGAAAATTGGATGGGTAGTTTCAGAGAAGAAGATGTTTAAAGAAAAAGTTAATGCACGGACGGACGGACGGACGGACGGACGGACGGACGCACGGACGGACAGACGGACGGATGGACGGACGCACGACGGACAACGGGCCATGACATAAGCCCGCTGGCCTTCGGCCAGTGGAGCTAAAAATGAAAGAGTCGGAAGTGAAGAATCATTCCTACCAAATATTACATGTACCTCTTATCTTGCTAAATAACTAAAAAGAAATGTTCAATTCAATAGTAAAACCCCAAATATTACTATTTCAAAGCTATGTATTGGGGAACAATATCTTCTTATAAGACATTGTATATTTAAGATCAGACTGCACATTCTGTGTGGTCTGATCTTAATCTATACTGCCTGCAAATGGTCAGTGAGTAGAGTTTAGCAGCTAACAGGTTAATTAACTCTGATAACATGCAGACTGAACAGTACAATAGTATCTTTACATTTTGCAAGAAATGATTCATTTTTCAACAAAAAGGTTAAACTGAATGCATCTACACATCTAATACAGAGAATGAATATAAAATTGAAAACAAAAAACAAAAACAAAATTAACATTAGAAACTTAAAAGTGTACAAAAAATATATTTAAGTAACCACAAGCCCAATGAAACTGACTTATTATCCTTTGACTATGGCATGATAGCTTAATTATAGATCCTCATATAGGAAAATAAGCCAATCCCGCAACAGCCTTTCATAGAGCAAAGTTGATACAAGTAATTGAAAGAAATTCCATGAATCATTGATATACCAATTTGTTGAGAATCAGAACATGAGGTTTTTGCCGAGAAACTTTCAATGAAGATTTTCATGTTTTTGAAACTGGTAAAATGAGTTTTTCACTGAATCCATTACCTGTAGTTCTAAAGAAAAGTAAGAAAGTATCATTTCTAAAGTTTGTTCAATATTTGCTATGTAGTTCAATGGAGTTGATAAGAACAAATGTTAACCCTTAAACTGCCACGTAACTTAAATGAAATTTCCAGCTAATAGTATACACCGAAACAATGTGATTATAAAGTGCAGACTGCTGGAAAAATTCCCCTTATCAGACAGTTTAGAACGAAATCATTCTGCAAATAACACCGAGTTGGGCTTAGCAGCCTACTGAGACACATTGAAAATAGATGAGCAACAGGCCATGATACAAGACTTTTGCAAACACAGCTAAAATAGAGGTATGCCTCTATTTCCCCTTAGCATTACATTTCATCATCAGAGCTTACTCTTCTATTTTCTTTGAACATCACAAAGTCAAAATATGTAAAAAGCTGCCAAATTGTTTGGAATGACTTTTTCATTTTTAATTGCTAAAGAAGTGCCAGCAATGTATCAACAGGACTGGTGCTCTAGTGATGATGATATAAGAATGGGTATACATACAAAGAAGGAAAATCATCATCAAAAATATCGGATGTGAATCCTGCTGCATTAACCCATTACCACACAATCCCTACTTTTGAGGCCCCTGAAAAAGAAGCCTTTAGAAAACATTGTGGGAAAAGGAGAAAATGCTGGTAACCAGCATTTTCTCCTTTTCCTGCAATGTTTTCTACCCTTCACAAATCATATTTCAGATTTTCAGTCATTTTTATTTTGTCGTCTGCAAATGCTTTCTATTTGGACAGACCTAAAATATTGTCGTTTGGTAATGGGTTAATGCTAAAAACATGAAATTTTCCAGTTTCATCCAGAGTAAAAGATGTAATATTGAACTTCTATGTAGCCATAACAATTCTTAGTTTTCTATGACTTTACCACAGATGATTTTTAAAAACACATGAGGAACATGAGAAAATGCTGCTTACCATTACATTCTCATTGTCTTTTCTGTTTTTGACATTTCCTTCCCTTTCATAGACAAATCCTACATCAAGCCAGAATAAACACATTAGGCATTTTCAGTCTGGAACAAGACCCAGATAACTGCAATCTTTTGGTTCCTAGGTATTGTTTCAGAAAAGCAGACAGTGTTCATCAAAGATCAGAATGATCACAACAGAATAGAAATGAACAAATGGCAAAGAGGAGAAATTGCTTTTTAAACATCATTTTTCCTTCTACCAAAATCATTTAAGTCATTACCAAACGACAAAATTTTAGGTGTGTCCAAATCAAAAGCATTTGCAGACGACAAAATAAAAAGTGACTGAAAATTTCAAATTTAATATGTAAAGGGTAGAAAACGTTGTGGGGAAAAAGAAAAAAAGGTGGTTACCAGCATTTTCTCCTTTTACCACAATGTTTTCTAAAGGCTTCTTTCTCAGGGTCATGAAAAGTATGTATTGTGTGGTAGGGGGTTAAAAACAAAGTGCTAAAAGAACAATAAAAAGATTCAGTTGGAGGTGATATTTCCAACAAACACACATAAAGCTAAAAATCTATTAAATTTAAATGCACAGAATGTGAACAAGAGCATGGTATGTGGATACCAAAATTTGTCTATAGCTGCTTTAACAAATATTCAGGGCATTCAGAACTTAACTCTTTACCAAACAACAAAATTTTAGATTTTCCAAATTAAAAACATTTGCAGACAACAAATTAAATGTGAATCACAAATATAGGGAGGGGAGAAACAATTGTTTGAAAAGGAGGAAATGCTGGTTACCAGCATTTTCCCCTTTTCCTACAATGTTTTTAAAGCTTTCTCTCTTAAAAGACTGTGTGGCAAAGGGTTAATCCATTACCACACTATCCCTACTTTTGACGCCCCTAAGAAAGAAACCTTTTGAAAACACTATGGGAAAAGGAGAAAATGCTGGTAACCAGCATTTTCTCCTTTTCCCACAGTGTTTTCTACCCTTCCCAGAACAAAGTTCTAATTCTTAGTCACCTTTATTTTGTCGCCTGCAAATACTTTCAATTTGGACCAGTCTAAAATTTTCTCGTGTGGTAAAGAGTTAAATAAAACAAGAGGGCCAAGATGGCCCTGGATCGCTCACCTGAATTTTTGAGAGGACCATAGCCTTTTTTTTTAAGGTATTGAAACACTGGAAACAAAATCATTATTTTGCCAAGCAATTTTTAAAACGTCACCTGTAAAAGTCCTTTCAAAATCTGACCAGCAGTCTCAAAAAAGAAGAGTTTTTAGGACTTTCTTAATTTCCGTACAGTGCAAGTAGCCCCCATTTACCAGAGCCATTTTTCTTGACCTATCAAAATTTCACAAATAAATTTTGAAAAAGGCCATTCAAGGAATATTTCCGTGAAACAATTTTCAAATCTGACCTGCCATTTCAGAGAAGAAGAATTTTCAAGAATTTCTTCATTTCCATATAGTGCAAGTTGCCCCCATTCACCAGAGCCATGTTTCTTGATGAATCAAAATTTCACGAACAATTTTTGAAAAGGGTCACCTAAAGAACATCTCTGTGAAATTATTTCAAAATCTGACCAGCCGTTCGAGAGAAGAAGAATTTTTAAGAATTTCTTCATTTCCCTATAGCCCAAGTAGCCCCCATTCACCAGAGCCATGTTTCTTGACCTATCAAAATTTCAAGAACGACGCACGATGGACACCGGGTGATCCTAAAAGCTCCCCTTGAGCATGTTGTGCTCAGGTGAGCTAAAAATGGAGTATACCTAAATAAAAAATATCCTACCCTTTGATGTTAGTTCCTCATTAAACCCTTTACAAGATGACAAAATTTTAGCCTTGTCCAAGTTAAAAGCATATGCAGATGACGGGGTATGGACTAAAAACCCCAGGACAACTCCCCCCCCCCCCCACCCCCACCCCCCAGGACAAAACCCTCATACCCTTAACTGAAAAGTGGACAAAACCCCCATGGTTTCAAAATGATTCTTTTTGTACAATCATTTTAAAGTTGAATAAAATTTACTGCTTTAAATACTTGTGGGGGGGTGTAAAAATAATGTTTTTGGATAAGTTAAATTGATTTTATAAGAATTTTTTTCTTAAAATTGTGACCAAAAATGTGATTATTTGTTACATTTTTTGAAAACTACAGTGATTGCTTTCACACTTCGAAAAACAAACCCAAATCAAACATAATTAAAGGCTAAAGATGTGGTTTAATCCCACTTGGTATACAGATTTTTTTGTGTAGTCTGTCCCATTTCATCTACAGTCCAAATTCGTCTAATCTCATTTCCTCTACACCTATTTTGTCTACAATGAAATATATTTGAGTGTATTAATATAAATTAACTTTGGAAATGAATTTGAATGATTCATTTAAATTTTTTATATATTTTTTTTCTTATTTGGCGCTTTTATATGTTCAGATCTACTACTAAACATTAGTGAATATGACAGGTGTAAACTTGCAAATCAGGTGTCTTAATCCGTTCTCAACACCTGTCTGTCAACAAACTTGAGGTACAAATTAAAATAAGATAATATCTAAATCATTTTTTGCCTTTCATGTTTGATTTTTTTCCTTAAATCAAAGAGACTTGTTTTGAATACTTTAAAACTGTTTGCAAATTATGTGCGTTTTTTCAAATTTATATGCTTTTTATATATGATAGGGGTTTTGTCCTAGGGGGCTTTTATCTTATGGGGGTTTTGTCCGGGGGGGGGGGGGGGGTTGTTTGTCCATGGGGGTTTTGTCCTTGGAGGGTTTTGACCTACACTCGCAGATGACAATTTCAATGTTGCTAAAAAGGCGCAATCCTTCTTTGACTGGGTAGAAAACATTGTGCGGAAAGAAAAAATTCTGGTTACCAGGATTTCCCATAATGTTTTCAAAAGCCTTATCTTTCAGGGTTGTTAAAAGTCATGACTGTGTGGCAAAGGATTGATACACTTCAAATAGGCCTAGTTTGAATCAGACATCCTAAATATTGATAGAAATATAAACAAAATATTTTTAATCTTTGATGGCTGATAATGACAGATGAAAACAGGACTTTGATAATATCTCAATGTTTTCTTTGAAAACCAGCAAAAATAGAACAATGATCATGACTACCCTTTTGTAAACACAATGTCAATATATGTATGCTTATAAATACAAAACAAAAAAGATGTTAATAAATCAACACATTTTGAACATTGAAACATACTTTGCATTCTTACATCAAACATCATGTATTACTCAAAATCCCATAAACCTAGTGAAGACAATCTTAACCATTTCCGAAACCACCATTTTTAGATGTAACCAAATTAGATGCACTTACAGACATCAGTTTAAGTGTGCCAAAATTTTTTTAATTTTGGTTTTGAAAGGGTACAAAAGATTGTTAGCAAAGGAGAAAAATGCAGAATACCAACATTTTTTTTGTCCTTTTCGAACAATGTTTTCAAAAGTGATCTTCCTCAGGGTCATTGAAAAAGTGGATTGCCTGGTAACCAGTTAAAAACATTCCGGTAAAATGAGGCTACTCAGTATGAAATGTGGTTTAGTACATAACTACCTTTACAAAGTGTGTGGAAAAAAAGCTAAATGCAACTGATTTCTCCTTTAGACACAATGCTTCTAACCATTAACAAATCAGTCCTCAATTCGAATAATTCTGAGTGAAAATACTTTTGAGAAAAATGTGGGAAAAGGGGAAACCACAATTAAACAGCATTTCCCCCTTTTCCTAAAGTGTTTTCCAACCTTTGACACATAAAGTTAAATTATTGTCTGCAAATGTTTCAATTTTATCAAGTTTAAAATTCAAAAATTTGGTAACGAATTGAAAGGGATTGATATAAAAGTGTGACCCATCATGCAAAAAGGGACCTTCAGGGAACTGTGCAAAGTATCAACCCTGGTCAGACTGTGCAAATTGTGCAGTCTGACCAGGGTTGACTTTTTTTCGCTTTTATGATATTTTCTGTGTAAAAAGTGGTCATTCTACTTTGTTATACAATTATTTTTGAACTATCAACTTAATTGCACAATGGGTCACAAGTAAAAAAAAAAGATATGTTTAGGAGATGAGGTTTCTATGTAAACTCAGATCTATTTGATTGATTTTCATTTCTCTGTGAATCAAGTCACATGCCAACTCTATACCACATCTTCATTTCCTTGACTTGTCGAATGAAAAAATATGTCAGCAGAATTCCAATAATCTGAAAATAAGACAACAACAAAAAATATATCTAACCAATATTAGTGATACAGAATTGACTATCATCACCTTTTTATAGCATTGAAAAGCTTTACAACAAGCAGCTGCTTCTTTCTCAAAAGCTTTTCATTCAGTTACTCAAGAAGTCGTCCTCCCCTTTTCCTCTACTTTTCATACATACATCCAATAAATCATATTTGTTTCATCCACATCTTTGTCCCTTGTTTGATTTCTGCAAGTTTTATATCATTACAAAACAATCTAATGAGGAAGAAAGCTTTTAAAAACATTGTGAAGTAGGTTCACATACCGTAATTTGCTTAAAATTTGGGACAGTAAAAAATAATCAATTTTTTTTGTGTCCCAAAACTTTGGTCTACAAAAAATAATTATTTTGTAAGCTGTCCCAAATTTTATGGTCAAACAAGACTACCTGTCATACTGAAAGTCACTCGCCGCTAACCCGTCGAATATTGCCGCATTGAAATATTGGAACATGACTAATGTCAGGTTTGCAGGGTGATCTATTTTTAGACAGATTGGAATTCCACCGATCAATTTGAGCACTAAGAGTTTAAAACTTCGCTTTTTCTCATTATTTTTGTCGATTATTAACTTGTCACTCATTATTGTCTGCGTCTTTGGATCGCGATGAAGATGTTACATTTTTGTGCGTTGCGTAGATAAATTCACAACATATCTTACCTCCTTACATGTACGTGAGGTGACGTTAATTCCACTCTGACAAGCGGTCCTACTAAATACCACAAAGACACCCTAAACACCACAAAGACACACAAAGACGCACAAAGACACACAAAGACACCACAAAGACGCACAAAGACACACAAAGACACCACAATGACACACAAAGACACCACAAAGACGTTAAAACATGTAAAAAAAAAAGAGTTAGTTTTTTTTTTTGTTCTCTATCATTCAGAAACTAATTTCATGATTTCAATACTTGATTGGTGGTCTCCAACTTTGAGTCTGTAGGAGTCTGATTATTCTGTCGTTTTGTAAATAGCTTACAATTTTGCAGTGCAGAATAAGATAAAAAGAAAACGGCTTATGATAAATTGCCAACTTTGCCTTTGAATATGCAAAATTGAATTTTATAGAAGGTTTTCAAGCTATATGCAAGCAAGTAGATATCATCATCATCATCAATCATTTATCATGGTGTTTACTAGAGAAAATATTTGGTATAGACGTATAAGAAATTAACAGCAGAACACAAAAATTATTCTGCAGATGCCCAAACACACCTAGGTGTGATTTGCATGATTTATTAATTTTTCCACCCGAGCATAATGCAAACAACTAAAAAAACTTTTTTTTTTACATGTTTTAACGTCTTTGTGGTGTCTTTGTGTGTTATTGTGGTGTCTTTGTGTGTCTTTGTGCGTCTTTGTGGTGTCTTTGTGGTATTTAGGGTGTCTTTGTGGTATTTAGTAGGACCCCTGACAAGTACCTACTCGGAACGATCTCAAATTTGATTGGTTCGTCGATCTTCGATCGATAAACCTTGGGTAAAACTGTGTACCTTGAAATTCTATTTATAGACATTAAACTCGATTGACCATGAATTACACGCGTGTCAATTCTGTCAACTTCGGATGTACACACGTTATGGATCTTGGATAGAAGTTTATCACACCCTTTTTACACTTACGTCGCATTTCTGTTTGATTTAGGGTGATCGTTTTTTTGTCTTGAATCAGGTAACTCCCATTGAAATCGTGAGGGTTGGGAAGCATGCTTACAACGTTACGTGTGGAGAAATATTAAAACTACGCGATTTCAAGTCGAAATAAATATTTGCAAACAAACGTTTTCAAAAAGATTGAAAGATTTTCTTTTTCTCTAAATAGCTATTCACTGTCCCAATTCTTTGGAACAAAAAATTACCGATCTCGCTTTGCAATTTTTAGTATGTCCCAAATCTTTGGGTCATGAAAAATAATTATTTTCGCGATTTTTGATGGTGTCCCAATTTTTTGGGTGTCCCAAAACATACGCAAATTACGGTATGTCAAGTCCTTTTTGTAAGCTAAAACTACGCATTTCCTGTGTTTGCTTGATACATGTATGTCTCAGTATTTCACCTCCAGTTTGACCACATGATTCTAAATATTTACAGGCCTGGTCTAGTCATGCAACTGTTCTCACAGTAAATATTTGGAAAGTCCTAAGAACTGATTTCTTTGCGGAAAAAAGTACTAGAAAAAAAAATCAATTCTCTGCAGACATTTTGGATTAAGGTAACAAATCCAAACGTGGTACAAATGAATTGAATCTCTTTATCAGGATGGAAAACATAATCTCCTTTTTCTAAGATATTTTCAAAAAGGCTGCTGACTCAGGGTCCTTTGAACCTGGGACTGTTTTATAGAGGGTTTTAGTAAAAGACTGAGAAACAAGAAAATAGAAAAATCCTATAATTACTATATAATTACACATACTTGAGGTATTGCTGTCCCTAAGCCAACCATTCCCACAAGGTCAAGGTTCCAACCCAGCCATGTCATAAAGGATTCAGTACATCCCATAGTGTAAATCTTATCTACAGGCATCTGAAAGTAAAATAAAGCAGTATTACTAACTCTTTATCAAATGACAAAATTTAGACTGGTCCAAATGGAAAATAATTGCATACTACAAAAAATGAACGTAACTCAAAAATTGGAATTTGCTTCCAGCAGGGTATCAAACATTGCTGGTTACCAGCATTTTCTCCTTTTCCCAGAATGTTTTCAAAAGGTTTCTATTTCAGGGTCATAAGAACCTTGGATTATTTGGCAGAGAGTTAAAAAACACAGGCAATGATGTAAAAAGTTACCTGTAATTTACAAGTATGACAACCAATAGTTCTACAGAGGTTCAGTAAATGACTTGTTATGTTTAGTCTGATCATGATCTAAACTGGCCATAGAGCCAACTAAACTTACAAGAGGTTTTTTAAGGACTATGTAGATTAAGATAAGCTTACACAGGAAGTGAAATCAAATCTGGGACCGCCACTGTTCGATATTTTCAATACATTTCATCAAACTGACTCTGAGACTTAACCCATTACCACACAATCCCTACTTTTGACACCCCTGTGAAAGAAGCGTTTAGAAAACAATGCAGGAAAAGGAGAAAATGCTGGTAACCAGCATTTTCTCCTTTTCCCACAATGTTTTCTACCCTTCACAACACAAATTTCAAATTTTCAGTTACTTTTATGTTGTCGTCTGCAAATGCTTTCGATTTGGACTAGCCTAAAATATTGTCGTTTGGTATTGCGTTAAAGATGAGGGCCTTCAAACTGACTTAAAAGCATTTGTATGTTAGGAATAATGAATAACGCTGTGGAACTGCATTAACTACACATAACACAATATCACAATATCTTCTATTTTGAGTCAATAGCCCATGTTCAAGTTTTCTTGAATATTTATCAGTAGCAAAAAGTCTAAAACTTTTCTTTTTTTTAAATTACATAAAACTCTACATGAAAATAAAATCTTGTGTCTTACTGTAGAATTCCATCGAACTTCATAACCGCAGTTTACCTTCCGCAGTCCACTCTGAAATACAATTTTTCAACTAGAGGCGCTTGAGCGCCTGTATCGCTCCACAGGCCTGATTTTTCTTCTTTAGGGTCCTTAAAAGTCAGGATTGTATGGTAAAGACTTACCACCATTTGAACTAACCTTCAATACAACAATGAAATCAAAACAAGTAGTTTGAGAGAAGAAATTTTTCAAAGATTTTACTAAAAAGGAAAATGAGTCTCCCATAAAAGCCATGTTTTTTGACGGATCTTTTTTTTTTTTTATGGAATTCTGTAGACCTCTATCTACGGAATATTCCTGCCAAAAAATAATGCTATCCAATTAGCGGTTTGGGAGGAGAAGATTTTTAAAGGTTTTTTATTTTGGTTGCCGTGGCAACCAGAATTATTGATGGAACACAATTATTTGAAGGAATTTGAAAGAGGACCACCTAAGGAACATTCCTGTGAAATTTGGTAAAAATCCAGTCAATAGTTTCTGAGGAGAAGATTTTTAAAGAAAAAGTTTACGGATGCACGCACGGACGAACGGACAGACAGACGCACGACGGACACAACGCCATGACAATAGCTCGCTGGCCTTCGGCCAGTGGAGCTAATAAAGAAACAAAATGGCTAATGTGTACTTTCCAAACCTTCTTGGCTTAACTCTTTACCACACAATAATGAGTCTTAACAAACCTGAGAGAGAAAACTTTTGAAAACATCACTGAAAAAGAAGAAAATGCTGGAAACCAGCATTTTCTCCTTTTCCCATGTTTTCTACCCTTCCCTAAACTTATTTCAATTTTTGTACTAAAAGTAGCACACTGGGGTAAGAATACCAAAATTTTCATTGCTTGATCATCAGACACCACTACTAAAGATAGCACATCAGGGCATCATCTCTGAAGAGAGTTTGATATAGAGGGGATATACCCATTGGCTATTTTTACAGTTTTCAATGATCATCCAAAAATTTCAGTGATAGACCAATGGAACTTTAAAAGCCTGAGCATGTACATATCATCCCAGGACTTCACAAGAGCTAAACTTGGACTCTGCAGTACTTTGGTCAAGAAAACTCAATTGCTAGTTTTTCCTATAGGGATGGACCCAGGGTCCTTATTCGCCAAGCATTCTTAATAACAGTTTTAATCTTCAGAATTTCTTCCAAGTGAAAGTAACAGAACTTCATTGGCTAAACCATTTGGTTTAGCCAATCAGAAGTTCTGTTTCTTTCACAATCAGAAAATCTTGAAGAATAAGACAGAGAAGATTGTTCAGAATCCTTGGTGAATACGGACCCAAGATTTAGGATGTTCTGTCAGATTTCAATGAAGTGACCACTAGTCTATACAGGACCTAGGTAAATGAACAGCATAACTAGATACTGTAACTCTATGATATTAACCCTTTACCACACAATCTCGAGTTTTAGTGACATAGTGGAAGAAACCTTTCAAAAACATCATGGTAAAAGGATAAAATGCTAGTAAAACTTTGACAGGCACATGGCTTACATCATGCGGAAAGGGGCATTTGCATTAAGTGTCGTCTCTGATCAGCCTGCACATCACATCCTTTACAGGCTGATCCGATACGGCACGTTAGGACTACATCATATTTCATGCTACAGTAGACAGAAAAAAACATAAAAACAGATAAAGTTGATTTGGATTAGCCACACAGACTGTTACAAGCCATTTCACCTATTAGAAGATAAAGAACTAAAAAGACTTTGCATTTTTTTTTCGTTTTATTTTCTTTTATTAACTCTTGACCCCTTAAGGCATTTCTATGGTATCTCTAATTGACCCTAAATAACAGCAAGGATGAAGCTGTTTCTTATGTGTATATGACACCTTTTGATAGCATAGGAAACATGGTGGCAAAAGGTGAAATTGCTTGTCAGGAGCAATTTCACCTTTTGCCACAATGTTTTCCAAAGGCTCCTATAAACAATGTGTAGAAACGAGTATCTATGGAGTAAAGGGTTAACTGGTCACAATAAAAGTGCTACAATATGAAATAAACAGTCAAAAAAGTGTGCTGGAATTAGCCAAAAACTAGGACAACTGTGTACTCACAGGATCACTTATTTTGCAGCATGACCATGGAACACCACATCTTTGAGGATAGTCAGACCCACACTGGAAATACTGGTTCTCCTCATAATCCATGTAGGAATCAAAGCCACAACACTGGAACTGAAACAAACATTCAGAGCTGGCAATAATCTTCATTTAAACTTTAACTCACATTTCTGACTTTTACGACACCTGACGAAAGCTTTTGAAAAAAATAATGAAAAAAGGGACATGCTGGTAACACAAATTTTTCTCTTTTCTTCATCATGTCTTTTATTACCCTTTTTAAAAATGATCCTTTGCTTTAAAACCCTGAGAAAGAAGGCTTTTCAAAACACTGCGTGAAATGAGAAAATGCTGGTAACCAGCATATTCAATTTAAGTTTTTGAGCCAGATTTATTTTGTTGTCTGCAAATGCTTTCAATTACCTGTAGGGCCAATCTTAGAATTTGATGTTTGGTAAAGAACAAAAAAAAAAAAAAAAAAGGAATCCTGTATTTGAGTCAGATTTGATTTGTAGTCTTGAACTCTTAACCACACAATCCCGTGTTTTAACAGCCCTGAGAAAGAAGCCTTTTGAAACCACTGTGGGAAAAGGAGAAAATGCTGGTAACCAGCATTTTCTCCTTTTTCCACAGTGTTTTCTACCCTTACCAGACCAAATTTCAAATTTTAAGTCATCTTTATTTTATTGATGGCATATGCTTTCAACTTGGACCAGGCTAAAATTTTCTCATGTGGTAAAGAGTTAACCCATTACCACACAATCCTTAATTTTGACGCCCCTGAGAAAGAAGCCTTTAGAAAACATTTTGGGAAAAGGAGAAAATGCTGGTAACCAACATTTTGTCCTTTTCCCACGATGTTTTCTACTCTTCACAAAACAAATTTCAAATTTTCTGTCACTTTTATTTTGTCGTCTGCAAATGCTTTCAATTTGGACCAGTCTAAAATATTGTTGTTCGGTAATGGGTTAAACATCTTCAATTTGGACAACACCTAATATTTTAGTCATCTCGTACAAAGTTCAAGGCTCACAAGTGGCCGAATGTAAAAAAGTTATAGAGGCTGGCAGAAAAAGTTACAGTGAAACTGGAATTAAAGTTGCCAACTTTAATTCTACTTTTAAATTCATTGGTCTGCCAGTTACCAGGACTTTGACATACTGTCAAACTATGACATTATCCTTTCTTTTGCACGGCAAGAGTTAAATTTGCCTGAATAGTTTTCTACAATTTCAAAGACAAACCTGATCATCAGGTACACTGAATATGTCGTACATTTTGTTGTCTGATGATTACCTCTTTACCACATAATTCTGACTTTTAACTACCCTCAGGAAAAAAATATATTTAAAGACACTACAAGAAAAGGAAAAACTGCTGGTGAGCAGCATTTTCTTTTGTTCCCACAATGTTTTTTACAACTATCAAATCAAGTTTTTATTTTTTTGTCACATTTATTTTGTCATCTGCAGATGCTTTCAACTTGGGCAAGTCTGAAACTTTGTTATCTGGTAGAGGTTTAAGTCAACACTTACAAATGACTGTAAATTATCCATTGTCTTTTGATAGTAGTTATTGGAGCTATAATCCTTCACTAAATAAATTAGATTATCACTGACCATCTCTGGAACCTAGTTTGGAAAAAAAAAAAACAGAATAATCATTCACTAAGTCAAATCTCAAATTCTTTCACTTTGAAAATCACAAATTCTTCAATGAAAATTTTCAAATTTGACAAAGGCTAAGCTGAAAGTTTAACTGAATTGAGAGAAATCACTTACCATACCATATTATACATGAGAGAGAAACATGGGGGAGGGAGGGAGAGAGACACAGAAAGAGAAAAATCATGAACCATGTTATAAATATTATGAAAGAGAGAGATAGAGGTGCACAGCGAGACTCATATAGAGGGAGAAGTGAGAGAGAGGGAGTGTTAAGTACTGTAGTATCTTCATTTTGATGCAGGCACTGAACTTACCTCAGCATATTATTTACCAACCAATACATTGCATGAGAACTTATGAAGATTTATGTAAACAAATTGATCAGTTCAATTGTGCCATACAATAAAGTTTAGGGTATGCCTACATATTTACAATTTAAGAATTAATTAATGTAAATAAATAGAACTACAAACCTCCTGTCTATACAAGAATGACAAAACACCAATTGCAACCTGGCCGAGGAAAATCGAAACTGTCAGTATCAGAAACTGAAAAACAGATATTACAGTCTCAATGTATTTACTGTCACATGTATACATACTATGATACAGAAGGTTTCTACGAGTCCTTAAGTATCAGCATGAGCATCTTATGCATATCAAAATGGCTTAACCACATAAATGATTTCCTTCACTCCTTACCACACAATTCCTACTTTTAACACTCATTTTGTCATCTGTAAATGCTTTCAATTCGGACAAATCTTAAATTCTATCATTTGATAATGAGTTAAAGAAAGAATGCACCATCTGATCCACACTGAAACTGTCGTCTGCAACTGCTTTCAATCTAGACAAGGTAAACATTTTGTCGTCTGGTAATGGGTTAAATTCAACTCAAAATAAGAGTTTTTTATATTTGCAAGGCTAGAAATTGCCATTATAAGTCAAAGAGAAAATGCTGGTATCCATTTCTGCTTTTCCAAGTATGCTATCAAAAGTTCCTTCCCTAGGGTGTATTGCATTCATTGGCACATACATATGACTATAGCTATGTGTATTCAACCAATTACTTATAGGAAAAAAAGATTAATTACCAGAGTTAGACAGCAAGTATTTTCTCTGACTGTACCACTGATTCCAATCACTGAATTCACTATGATGATCAATCCAACAGACATCAACAAAATGGCCGGTATAAACATATCATTATTAGCAGCTTCAAAATCTCGACCATACAGCTCAATCCATAGTCCTAGCAACAACAGACAGCCACCTATAATCTAAGAAAGAAAACCATCAATCACAACTATTAACTCTTTACCACACAATCCCGACTTTCAACAACCCCCGAGAAAGAAGCCTTTTGAAATCACTGTGGGAAAAGGAGAAAATGCTGTTTACCAGCATTTTCTCCTTTTCCCACAGTGTTTACTATTCTTCCCAGAACAAATTTCAATTTTTCAGTCACCTTTATTTTGTCGTCTGCAAATGCTTTCAATTTGGACCAGTCTAGTGTGGTTAAAGAGTGTTAACTCTTCTGGGCAACATTTTACACCATGCACTGTTGCAGCTGGTATTTTTTCAAGTAGCATGGAATCACTACAGGTATCTGGTGTTTAGTTGGTGAAAATAGCTGAATGTCAGCCAGAATGGTCACTCTCCATTATAAAACATATCTTATAATAGTGTGTGACCACTTTGACTGACATTCAGCTATTTTCACCAACTAAAGGTCCGATTCCTGTGGAATCACAGGTGCCTGACATATCTGGTATCATACAACCCCTCTATACAGATATAATAAAGACAAAACTTGTGCTTGGAATTACATTAGTCTCAATAATGAGTTGTTCCGTTGATCTTTTTCATATTTGGACATTTACTGTACACCATACCGTCTCAAATCCATCGTAGATTTTCCGGTAGCAAATATAGAGGGCTAAACTGACTTTCAGTTTTGTCGGTTTTATCTGTATTGCAGCGAAATGCAAATAACTTTTAGTAATAAACATGACCAAGAACAAATTATTAAACCATTTATTACTTAAAGAGCTTGTAGAAGTCGTTTATTACATGTTTATCTCGGAAAAAAAACACTGACGAAATTTATCGAGCATGTGTTTATTTTATTGTTTTCAGGAACGACTCGAGTACCGTAACTGATGAAATGCACGGTGTTTTCTCACGATCAGTGTTTAGATTGAAAATACATGTATTTGTATTTCAAACGAACGAATATTGAATACGCAAGCAACAGGTATGATTAAATCCTAGTTTTGAGCTCTATTTGTGAAATTATGGGAGTTCAAACTTGCGCAAAAAATCTGTGCGGAACTTTTAAATGATTTTGTCTTGATTGTCTCTGTACTCTGAGGCGGCAAGTCAAAAAGTAACATCACCTTTGGGGAAAGTTATCTGAACTAGGAATTAGTTACATTAGCAGTGATTTTCTCGTTTTTGAAACTTATATCACTTTTGTTGATTTCTTAATCTTAATGATCGTAATAACAACCTGAAATTACATTTTACACAACAATTTCTCACAAATGCCACTGATTTCAAGCTTCATATTACTGTACCTGTCAAAATTTGACAGTTCGTTAATCTTAATCATAAAGACGCACATTAAAAACAGATCTACTTACCACGTGCAGACAACTGTAAACAAACAAAAATAGTTTGTTACAGCTGTAAGCGGTGCAGGCACAGATCGGACGTCTTGGATGATCCGACTGACAATCATCAGATGTCTTTTTCACCATCCTTTCCCCGTCGAATTCCACCGCCATCTTAGCATTCTATCGGTAAACAATGCAGAAGCCGAGAGGTCAAGGATTATGCCAATCACAGTCACGTGACCTCAATATCTTGTCATGTGACGCCCTATTGATAATTTTCAGACACTTTTACATTCGGCCGTTCGATGGTAGGACAGGTCGCCAATATTTCAAACATGTTGCGGATAATACTTATTTCTTTACTTGGATTAGTTGCTGGTACTTTCAAAATCTTTCCCTTTTTTCACCCTTTACCCACCATTCACCTGTGTTTTCAATCCTAAAATGGGAGCACTGGAACAGTAGAAATATAGAAGAAAATGCAGCAGAGAAGGATGTTGTTCTCTCTTTTTTCCAAGAACAATATTTTCAACACTTTCGGAGACTGCAAATTTGTCTTTTGAAATCCGATTAGTTCTTTATGTTTTCAATATTGTCATAGGGATTATTGATAGACGATTATAAAATTAAATGTAGGCGGGTAAAAATCTATTCCCTCAACTAGATCTACTCCCAAATAAACGCCTCCAAATGCACAATTCCTCCAACATATAATATTTGCACCCCTCACATTCTTTATTGGCCTACTTTAAATGTTTCAAGACATCTCATTCTTAAACCCTCCCAGCATCAACCCGAACTCTATATAGGTTACAAGTAAACCATCTCTTATTGAAGTAAATGTCTATATAACTGAAGGCATTTGCTGACGAAAAATTCTACATGTATGTAGCTGAAATGATTGGATTATTCTTTGAACTATTCGAAAACACTGCGGGTTTTCTTTGCATTTGAATTGATATCATACCATTTAAAAGTATGGAAATTATTGTTTAGATGACAATGTCATTTTACGGTCGGTCCAAGTGTTAGTTGACAGAGAAACTGATTTCAAAACTAGATTAAATCCTGTCAGGTAGAGCTCTGTGTCTTATGTTTACTTTTTGCCTGATTTTTTTTCTGCCAGCGATCAACATAAAGGACCCACCACACGATAAAGGGCTGTCATCTGCACAATATTTTGAATACTATTTTTGATTGGTATGATTAAAATTTAGATTTATTGTTACACCTGCTTTGGTGTTTTGGTCTTTATCCAGCAAACTTTGAACTGTTAAGTGACCTATACAGTCAACCATTTTACCACTTCTGGCATTGGCTATGCTTTGTGAAATAGAAGTTTAATGATTTTCGAAACCTACCGATTCAGGTCAGTCTGGGTTAAAACCTCGTAACTACAGCTTGTTACAAGGAGTAGTTACGAGGTTTTCGAAGTAAACCGACGATATATATTCAAATGTTTCGAAGAAACATTAGCCAATCTTGTCGATGACAATCGCTTTCAGTCTAGACGAGTCTAAGCTACGTCTGGTATATTATAACCGATTGAATGCTAGTGTTTAGCTCCGTACCGCCTTCAATAATAATGGAGATAAAGGGAAAACTTTAAAGGGGACACTTATGAATTTTCTGTTTACGAATAGCTTTTTACCAAACAATCCCGTGCTCTAACGCACCCTTAGAAAGAAGTCTTTTGAAAACATTGTGAGTAAAGGAGAACATGCTGGTTATCAGCATTTCCCCCTTTTCCACGATATTTTTATACCCTTACTAAGATTGAAATCACCTTTCAACTACATTCAATTAGTAGTCTGCTAATGCTCCCAATTTTGAAAAGTCTAAATTGTCACGATCGTATGGCAAGGATTTCGACAGAATGGATGGAACAACGAATGTGCATTTTGGGGGCAACATTGGATGGGAGCTCCTTTTTTTTGCAAGAATTAATTTCACGCATAAAAATACATAAGAAAAAGAAAGGAATTAAGCCTTTCTCCATCCCGGCAAAACTAAGTCTGGATGGGAATCTAGCCTTCCCGCTTCTAGGCCCATGGACTGTGTAGATCATGTTCGCTATATTTGCAGAGACAGAGTACGGTATTGTCCGTGTCGTTTTATTTCAGGGGCACCACTTGACCAGCCAAAGTCAACCTGCGATGTTTGCTATTCCCTGGTGAATGAACTGCAGGACTACTTAACTAACAGCCTGTCAAAGGTCTGTTGTTATTTTTTTGTGCTTGTTCGTTGATTAACTAGATCTAGTCAATAAGTTTTCCCCCGGTCATTGCAGCAACCAATGCATCTGTCCATTTGTTCCTTTCCTCTGTACCAGTACTTCTTAAAACACTCTTTCAGAGCTGCTGAATGCTTACCCAAACATAAGAAACAAATGGTTCGGGGTGACTATCATGGATTCTCGAAAAGAGTGAGCAGATCCAGGGTACAGCCCCTGTTAATTATCCCTGAGTGTTAACGATTGAAATACCGGGCTCAACCCAGTCAAATTTACAACACATACAAAATTGAATTGAAAAGTGTATATTACGAACAAAGTCTGACACAAAGAAACAAATAAATCCATAGCTCAGATAGAAACGGCATCTGGCGGAATTCGAACCATTGAAAGACCAATGCCTTAACAATTGAGCCAAATAGAAATCTCTTTGGCTCAGTGGTTATGGTATTGGTCTTTTAATCCTCGAAAAAGGAGGATAAATGTCCTTCGTGGGTTCGAATTTGGCCAGATGCGATTTGTACTTGAGTTATGCATTTATTTGTTTCTTTCTTACGGACTTTGTTCGTAAGAGTAGAGTTCGAGTCACAGGTTCCACAAGACAAAAGAAAATAATACAAAAAATACCATGAACGCATGTATGCCATGTGGGCCTTAGTACATGTGTACAAAAAGAAGGGGATAGTCTTTCTATGAACGACCCGGTACGAGATGATACAAGCACTATCAAATGAGCCCCACAGTTTACTGTACTTGTCTACTGATACAAGATCGTTTAACATTGGTCATAACTATGCTTTAAAAGTAATGTTACTTCAACGTGATTCAAGCATTTTAGAGTGTGGCGTTAGCAGAACCACACACCAACTTTGTCCTTACCAAACTATCTAGGCGTTACATGACTTTTGTCTTGTCTTTTCATCAGGGTTTATATTCACCAACCATTCTAATTAACTCATTACCAAACGACAAAATTTTAGGCTTGTCCAATGAAATCGAAAGCATAAAATTTTGCAGACGCCAAAGTAAAAGTGACTGAAATTTTTTTTTGTGTGTGTGAACGGTAGAAAACATTGTGGGAAAAGGAGAAAATGCTGGTTACCAGCATTTTCTCCTTTTCCCACAATGTTTTCTAAAGGGCTTCTTTCTCAGGGTCGTCAAAAGTAGACCTTTGTGATAATGGGTTAATAGTCTTATCACACTGGAGAGACCTTACGTACTTGCTCCAGGTCGACGTTACAGCTCATATCAATTTAACGTACCCGCTTTACTAAAAAACATGGCTGCCCTTGTTGAATGCTGTGATTCTATTTCTGATCTTGTCTATGTGATAAAATATCCAAAATATTTCTCGATGCCAGATGTTGTCATGCCAAGTAAATGTTATTCCGACTCGATCCTTTTCAGTCTTCAAAATTCACTTTGTCGGGGATCATCTGGAAAAAACTAAGGGCTGACAAAAAGTACTTTGAGCATTCCTTTATGCCTACTGATATTGTGATGTAAACGAATCGAACTACAAGCCAACCAACCCAATTGGCTTGCAACACGCCAAAGGGACATTCGGACAAGGTCGTCTCGGATCAGCTGCGCAGCCCGGACAGACTAAACCGAGACGGCACTTTACGACTACGTTAGATTTCGTGCTAAAGTAGGCATGTGCAAAAAAAGAAAATTACATAAAATCGGGAGGCGTCGTTTCGGGTTAGCCTGCGCGGACCGCACAGGCTTACCCGAGACAACACTTTACGCACATGTCCGAATGTCCCTTTTGGCGTGCTGCAGGCCATACATTGAGTGGCTAAGGAATGTGCACGTAACCCACTTCTAAACATGGCCATTGAACATTTCGTTAATTAATAGCAATTTTTGTATTTATTGTCAGGCAGTAGTTGTAATTGAACCTCGCATTATTTCAGACATCTATCGAAGACTACGTGAAGGATTTATGCGTTAAACTGCCATCAGAAGAGAAGGATGTCTGTTTAGGATTTACAAGAGACTATGCTGGACTCTTCTTTACAAAGCTGAACTCAGATCTTGTAAGTTTTTGTCTTTTTTTACACAGTCGCAGACCTTAACAACTGAGTTAAGAAAAAAAGATAGATATTTCTCATTGAAACTGAAAATGCAACCGGTGTCTTCCGGGAAAGTTTCTAAAGTGACGACTGATTGAGAACGTTTATGGAAAATAATACATATCATTAATGTTATTGAAAGGTGAATACAAGAGAACAGGTGAAAACGCCGTGACCAATTTGCACAAGATGATCATTTTATTCTCTTGTCACATCGTCTTTGAGAGCGGTCTCTGAAAAAAAAAAAAAAAAAATGAACCGATCCAACAAAGGGGTTTTGCTTTAGTTTTGAATACAATGTTTCATCAGTTGTCTCTATGAAACGACAAAATTTAAGATTCGTCCAAATTTAAAGCGCTTAAAGACTAGTGAAGCTTATAGGCCATATGCCTTTATTGCGAATGAAAGAATTCGTCGTTCAACTTAAAAAACCTCGTCTGACTACAGCTTGCAACAAGCTGTAGTTACGAAGTTTTTTTTTAGTAAACCGACGAATTTTCATTATACTTGTCAGAACAATATGGGAAAAGGAGAAAAAGGCTGGTTCAACTGGAACGGGTTTAGAAGGTAATATGTAAAGAGAATGGACATTTGATCTGTTTCGACCTGATCAACTTGTTAGTTAACCCTTTCCCAAACAAGCCCTGTTTTCTACATGTCTGTAGTACAAGTCGTTTGAAAACACTGTGGGAAAAGGAGAAATTGCTCGTAACGAGCAATTTCTCCTTTTCCCCCAGTGTTTTCTACCCATTTCGAGAACTTTCTGCCATTTTTATCAAATTTGAAATTGTCGTCTGAAAACTCTTTCAGTTTCGAAGAGTTTAAAATTTGTCGTTTGGGAAAGGGTTAAATATAGATAATGATGCAGAGATAGGCCTTACCTGTGAAGATACTGAGGAGATAATAAGTTATCAAACTGCACTTTGACTTGTCATTGTTCAAAGACTATTTTCTGCACAAATGATCTTATTTCAGTATTCCAATCTTGTAGTTTAAGTTGATTCTGCGTGGAATAGATTGTTTATTGGAGGCGACATTTATTATCTCGCGCTCTTGAAAGATTCTGAATAATTTTGAAAACAGGATCAGAGAACTGAAAGTATAAAGTAACACACATTTTTTCCAACCATTTACCACACGGTCCTGTGTATTGTGGTTCCTATGAGGAAGACTAGAAAACTGCGTATTGTACATAGACTTTATTTCTTTATGCTACAATGTTTTGGCCTTTCAAAGATGATACTAAATTTAGCGGCATTTAATGTATTGTGTGCCCATGCTTATACTTTGGTCTAACCTGTAATGTTGTCCGGTAAAGACTTCAGGCAATATTTATCACGTGATCGAAAATCACAGAATATCACGCCATTTCTATTTATGGGATTACATCAGTCAGTCTAAATCAATAGAAATGATAAAATATGTCTCTCTTTTAGATTAACAGGGACAGCCCTTTAGATAACGAGAGAGAGAGAGAGGACGGACACGTACATTTCGAATCTTAATATAAACCAAATATGGCTGTTGTTGGCGTTTTTTGGACCGGGTATCTTAGCTTAGCGGAAAAAGTATATCAAAGATTAGGCTTCTGGTTTCATCCGATCTTGTTCGTTTCTAGCCGCAAACGGTTAATCTTTAGTCACTGATATACAAATGCGATATATTTTACGCCCACCTCCGTAGCACCGATCGCCTGTGCACGGGTAGACAATTTTTGTATAAGTTTATATTTTGTTAGCCTTGTAAGATAAGTGAACTTTTTAGAGAAACAAGTAGTTGCTGCTTTTTTTACAATGTTTTTTTTCTTCAGCTGGAGTAAAAAGACTTTTTGTTTTTTCTGCTCACAAAATGTTTCTTTCAAAACATTATATAATATGTATATCAAAGTTGGCATATCTCACACAGTATAAAATAAGCTCTCTCAATACAAAACGACCAAATGTTAGACTTATTGAAATTCACAGCATTTGCAGACGAGAAGTTAAAAATTGATCAGATACTCGGCTCTGTCTTTGAAATGACAGAAAACATTGTTGGGACAGGAGAAAATGCTGGTTACCGTCATTATCTACTTTACCCACAATGTTCTTAAAGAACCCATTACCACACAATCCCTGCTTTTGACGCCCCTTAGAAAGAAGCTTTTAGAAAACATTGTTGGAAAAGGAGAAAATGCTGGTTAACCAGCATTTTCTCCTTTTCCCACATTGTTTTCTACCCTTCAGAAAACAAATTTTATATTTTCAGTCACTTTTATTTTGTGGACTGCAAATGCTTTCAATTTGGACCAGTCTAAAATACTGTCGTTTGGTAATGTGTTAAAAGCCTTCTTACTCAGGAGCGTCAAAAATTCTCGATTGTTGGGTAAATAATTAACCCGTATCCTGCTAGACAAATGAAAAGAAATTTTCAAGTTGACCGAATTGTTTTTTTTAACAGGCATTTTTCATGCAAAGATATCTCCTTATCGGACTGTGCAGATCCAAGATCAGACTGCACGTTCTGTGCAGTCTGATCTTGATCTACACTGTCTGCAAAAGGTCAATGAGTGGCGCCCAGCAGCCTATGGGTTAAAACGAGAAACAACCATCTATCTTCATGAATGCTTTCTGTTCTACAGGCACCACAACAACTGTGCGATAAAATCCCTGACATATGCCCCAGCACTGACCAGGAGGTGGAGAATGCAGATTTAGATGTGCATGTAAGTAACTATACAAATACGCACTTGTTGACAGTCTTTTTTTTTTTTAACTCTTTTCTTACAGCAGGCGACACACAATCCTTTTGAGCACGGTGTTGATCAAGATTAGACAGCACGTATCATGCAGTCTGATCTCTGATTTGCACTGTCTACTCTTCTATAGAACGTTATGACCAAACTGACTCATTTTGGTGTAGAACTATATTTGCAGTCAATGAAGTTATGTTTCATAAATTATTCACAAGCAGTCAAAATAAGTGTTTCAAATATGTAGCCGGGAGGGCTTATTTTGATTAAAGGGAAAAAAATGATCAAAACAGTTTCAAGCATTCGCTAAATGTACAGATCACTCAAAGATGACAGTTATCCTCAATATCAAGGGAATTCTGAAATACATTTTTCATCTGGCTGGCGTCCTTTTAATACATTAACTTACGCAGATCTCCTTTTTGTCTTGTAGCAGCCGACTTTAGATGTATTGGGGCAAATGTAAAATATTTTCGTAACTGGTAACTTGAACAATATGACAAACAAAAGAGCCATGCTCTGACAAAAGGGGGTTTAATGCATATTTATGATGTATTGTAGCAAGCAAGTCATTAAATATAAAAATGAATCCATAAATCCTTTGTTAATCTGCTGAATCGTGAGATAAAACGTCGCTGGACATGCACAAAATTTTACAGAACATGGCTCAAGCACATGAATTATATATTTATTGACGTCGATCTTCCCAATTTCACACGGCTGTGTTCGTACTTTTTCTGAGGAGGTAATCTGTGAGCTGCAAGAGCGTGAAACATGGAAACTGTCCTGTAAAATGAGCTTTTGGTACGCCGTTCTCCCCTATTACAACCAGGTCAACATAAGTCAATCAACAGGCTAAATAATTCTATGGCATTACCATCTTTAAGATTTTTCAAAAAGATCTAGGCTACGTAACTTACGACACTATCCCGAATGTTGAAAATGTTGAGGAAGAGGCCTTTAGAAAATAATGTGATAAAAGAAAAATGCTGGTAAACATTATTTTCTCCATTTACCCCATTGTAACTTATATTGGAATTAAAAACACATTTAATCATTTTAGCGAAATAAGGTTTGTTATCTGCAAAGGACAGGCCTTAAAATGGACAAGTGTAAAATTTGTTATCAAGTAAAGTATAGGCAAAATCTTTAAGTCTTGGACAACTCATTTGCCCATGGAAGGGATGTATTGACCAATAAACGCCCGGAAATGACATTTTGTAACGGTTCCAGACTCCGCCACTGAGGCTATTTGCCTTATGTCGAATTAACCAGAAATGTTTTGGCAAGTATAAATTGCTATGTTGGCGATCGATACGGTGGTTAATGAAGTTTGTGGTCACCCCGATTTGACACCGTAAGGGGAGATGGCTCAAATTGGGAAGCTTAACGTTACAAATTGACGTTTAGACTCTGTGTATTATATGCAGACGAGCACAAGGAAGTACTGTAAATCACTTTGCCAAAACGACAAAATTTTTGACGTGATCAAAATGGAAGCATAAGCAGAAGAAAAGATAAATGTAGTTCAAATGATTATTTTTGTCTCTGAAAACATTGCGAGAAAAGAAGAAAATGCTTGTTACAAACATATTCTCCTTTTCGTACAATGTTTTCAAAAGCCCTCTTTTTCAAGGTCGTTAAACTCTGAATTGTGTGGTAAAGAATTATTTGGTCTTATCTACATCTAACTCCTATTGAAAACGAGCAATAGGCCCTTTTCCCTGCAAGTTTTCACGCCTATATACTTTAAGATGGTAATAGTCTTAGAAATATAATTAAATCTTCTTTCAGACCAAAACGTATCATTGGAATAAACATGATTTTTAAGCCAAACGTGCCGTTTTTCTGCGTCATGAGTTGCTTTCCAAAGCTCTTCAATTTTCAGCAATATGCCATCGATTTACTTCGAAAACCTCGTAACAACGAATTGTTACAAGCTGTATCACTGTGTTGTAAGCTGTACGGTACGAAAAGTGTAGTCACTTCCAAGATGGCGGACTGTTTACATGGAGAAAGGTGGATGTCACATTTTATCATCAATAACTTTTTTCCTTGAAAACTTCGAGTCGTGATACTTATAATATATTGTGGGGGAATGATGTGGTAAGCCTCGGTACTTTATAGCAAAGAGCTAGTGCCATTATTCGATACGTTATATCGGCGTAAACATTGCCATTCGGTAAAATTTAAATTTGAAGTGAGGAACTTGCATCGTTTTTAGTTATAGAATGGAAAATAAGCCAATGCAGTGGATGAAGGTTGTTGTTTATGTAGGTATTATCATGCGCTTTCCAATGATTACGGTAATTTTTGTGAAAAATGTCTAGAAAGACCCGAAAACATGTGTTTTGTATATCGCTAATGCAGCGGTGTAGTCCACATCAACAATTTCACACACACCGGTGTAGACACAATATTTTTTGAACGGTTTAGACACAATTTAAAGCACAATGTATGTACGGTTTAGACACAATAGACCATTTGCCAAATACCGTTAGTGACGCGTCACCACGAGTTACTTCCCTTTCTACCGGACAATCTTTCCCAATCTTGTATATACCCGAATAGTGGAAGGGCCATATTTTTTAAATGGATTACACCCTAAATGCGATAAATAAGACAAAACACATAAAACGGCCGTGTCGGTAGTTCTATCAGTTATCTTTTTCGAAGACACGCACAAAAAAACTTGTTTTATCAATTTTACGGTAGACTTCAGAGAGTAAAGCGGTATTATAAGCGCTGTCTCCTGCCGGGCGTGTTGATAGAGCTTTTTGTATGCAGACTGCATTAACCCTTAGGCTGCCAAGCGCGACTCAATGACCTTTTGCTGACAATATAGATTCAGATCACACCAGGAAGAACGTGGAGTCTGATCCAAGATCTACATTATCCTATAAGGAGATATTTTTTTCTCGAGATATTCCTTTGAAAAAAGTTTTGAGGTTTTACTATCCGCTTTAGAAGTGGCATATAATTCATTTAGTATGACAATGTTTAACTGAAAAAAAAACCTCCATTCCTAAAGAAATTAGTGCAAATATACCGTTAAAGTGGGACCTGTTAACCCAGGTTACATAATAATGCATTTGAAAAAAAAGTTCGGGCAGAAAAATGCATCTTTTAGCGACAGTAATTAGAACAGACTTACCCTCCGTCACAGATTTTAACAATTCCAAACTTTTACAAGTGATCAACGTAAGATTAAATGGGATAAATACCGAGATCAAACGAACACCCAGCTAACCCTTTACTAGCTTTTCAATGAAAACAAGTATAGCACGTATTCACTTCCTAAAAATGAATCTCTAACATCTTTTCTTCTAGAAGGAATGGAAGGTTTGAAATTTGAATTAAACTTTGTTATTACGCTAGCTAACTTATATGGTAGTTGACATGAACATGGCAAACATGCAAATATACAGATTTTTAAAAATGTTATTTCAAAGTTAAGGTTTTTGCTATAAATTCAAAATGTTTGATGTCCCAGTTTTTTGTTAGTAGACTGTGTCTGTCTTTTAGCAGATACTGGAAGGATTTTTTGGAAAAATTATCACATCAATAGTTTAAATAAATCAAACCACAGATTCCTGGACGACGAGTCTGTACGTTACAAACTTCGCAGACATTGGTTGAATAATCAGACATAAAAATAGGAACGGTCTTCTGCGGAGTTTGTAACGTACAGACTCGTCGTCAACTACCATATGAGTTAGCTAGCGTAATAACAAAGTTTAATTCAAATTTCAAACCTTCCATTCCTTCTAGAAGAAAAGATGTTAGAGATTCATTTTTAGGAAGTGAATACATGCTATACTTGTTTTCATTGAAAAGCTAGTAAAGGGTTAGCTGGGTGTTCGTTTAACCTCGGTATTTCACCGTCAAAGTGGATGATCTATATGAAAAGCTGTTGTGTTCTTTTTAGGCACCGACTAACTCGTAAGTGTCATAATTAAGTGTTTATCCCATTTAGTCTTACGTTGATCACTTGTAAAAGTTTGGAATTGTTAAAATCTGTGACGGAGGGTAAGTCTGTTCTAATTACTGTCGCTAAAAGATGCATTTTTCTGCCCGAACTTCTTTTTCAAATGCATTATTATGTAACCTGGGTTAACAGGTCCCACTTTAACGGTATATTTGCACTAATTTCTTTAGGAATGGAGGTTTTTTTTTCAGTTAAACATTGTCATACTAAATGAATTATATGCCACTTCTAAAGCGGATAGTAAAACCTCAAAACTTTTTTCAAAGGAATATCTCGAGAAAAAAATATCTCCTTATAGGATAATGTAGATCTTGGATCAGACTCCACGTTCTTCCTGGTGTGATCTGAATCTATATTGTCTGCAAAAGGTCAGCGAGTCGCGCTAGGCAGCCTAAGGGTTAATGCAGTCTGCATACAAAAAGCTCTATCAACACGCCCGGCAGGAGACAGCGCTTATGATACCGCTTTACTCTCTGAAGTCTACCGTAAAATTGATAAAACAAGTTTTTTTGTGCGTGTCTTCGAAAAAGATAACTGATAAAACTACCGACACGGCCGTTTTATGTGTTTTGTCTTGTTTATCGCATTTAGGGTGTAATCCATTTAAAAAATATGACCCTTTCACTATTCGGGTATATACAAGATTGGGAAAGATTGTCCGGTAGAAAGGGAAGTAACTCGTGGTGACGCGTCACTAACGGTATTTGGCAAATGGTCTATTGTGTCTAAACCGTACATACATTGTGCTTTAAATTGTGTCTAAACCGTTCAAAAAATATTGTGTCTACACCGGTGTGTGTGAAATTGTTGATGTGGACTACACCGCTGCATTAGCGATATACAAAACACATGTTTTCGGGTCTTTCTAGACATTTTTCACAAAAATTACCGTAATCATTGGAAAGCGCATGATGAATACCTACATAAATATCAACCTTCATCCACTGCATTGGCTTATTTTCCATTCTATAACTAAAAACGATGCAAGTTCCTCACTTCAAATTTAAATTTTACCGAATGGCAATGTTTACGCCGATATAACGTATCGAATAATGACACTAGCTCTTTGCTATAAAGTACCGAGGCTTACCACATCATTCCCCCACAATATATTGTAAGTATCATGACTCGAAGTTTTCAAGAAAAAAAGTTATTGATGATAAAATGTGACATCCACCTTTCTCCATGTAAACAGTCCGCCATCTTGGAAGTGACTACACTTTTCGTACCGTACAGCTTACAACACAGTTTGTATAGTTACGGGATTTCTGAAGTAAACCGACAAATTAAACTGTTAAGTGTCTATAGTTCAGGATGAAAGTTTAGAGAGAGAGAGAGAGAGAGAGGGAGAGGCTCTGAAGGTGTGTGGGCGATCTTTTCTATCGTCAATCATAACATCTAGAGTACAACAAAAAGGCTGTGTGAGATGCTCCATCAATTAGCCGATGGAATTTTTATGACCTCCTCGATGATTTATACGTTTCTAGGGACCAGTAGAATGTGCGATATGTGAGCTGGCAGTACTCGGTATCGATGCAGCTGTCAAGGAAGACGCCAGCTCTGCCGACATTAGCACGTCATTGGAAAAGTTTTGTGATGGTCTCCCAGCACCTTTGTCAGCAACGGTAAGAAGGGTTTGACTGATAAGGGGTGGAGTCGAGGAATTGGTTGGCTCCCATGATATCTTTTGCAAAGGAAGGATGCATTATCCTTATCACAAATTTCTATTTATGCATTCGTTATCATTACCAAAAAGCAGGTCAGTTCTAAGCACACGAACTTTGACATTCTATATGAAAATATATAATAAAATATGATACAACATGTTTCTTTATATATGGGGATGCATTTTTACATATTTAATAGTATATTTTCATCATAGAATGCCAAATGCCTGTGGTTCTAAGCAGGCACATCAGGCTACCCTGAATAACGTTACCAATTGGTTTATTATAAATGTACAAAAATGCACCATAACTCGTGAGGTGTAAGAGGTCAGTTCTGGCCTCATATCGATTCACGGGCACCAAAATAATTATTCTATTAGTGCCGCGACTGCTTCGTCCCTCAAGATTTAGGTCTGGTCTGCTGTTCTATCTTTAGTTGCTTTATTCAATATCTTATGATTCTCAGTATATTGCACTTGACACTTGTCACGTTGGGTAAGTGGTAACATGGAGTGCTAGTTATTCGTGTCTGTGAGGTAAATTTTTTCAAGACAACACAAATTTAGACTTATTCAAATTGAAAGAATTTGCATACGGCAAACAGAATGCCACCTTTCTGGTATTGTAGACCCAGTACTTGTTTCTAGCATAATATCTGTGGCAGGGTCACTTTTCATATAACTTGGCAGTAAAGCCAATCTATCTACCTGTGTCGTGGTTCAATGGTCATTCCTGCCACATCAAAACACACAGTGTTTCCTCAACAAAGACTAGTGACAGAGTGAAAATAAAGTCATGTGATTGATTTGGCGGGAAATGACCATTGAACCACGACACAGGTAGATAGATTGGCTTTACAGCCAAGTCATATGAAAATTGACCCTGCCATTCGTCAAAACATTCTACTTTTAAAACAAGATAGATCTTTGAAAAAGAAAGACGGAATAGTTTACCAGCAAACAGGTGTTTACTTATTGACAAAACACAGGTTTTCATTTGAGACGAGACTAAATTTTACAGCTATATGTTCTGTTGCAGAAATCTTTTTCAAAAGACGTCTGTAGGGAAAATTGGTCCATCACTGGTAAATGAAACTTGTGGTGCAAGTAGACTATAACAAGATCGAGAAATGCAGTATCGTAAATAATCAATAGTATGATTGGACAAACCATCGAGCCTTGCAGTAAACCTTTTGTCAGACGTCAAAACACTTATCCATAGTCAGAGCATTTGCAGACGACAAAACGGAAGTGACTCAAAATATGATATCTGTTTCTTGAAAAGTAAAAACAATATGGAGGAAAGGGCGAAAGTTGAAGCCGCTTCTTCAACGTGTTCAGGAAAATACATTCCTTTACGGACGTTAAAACTCAGTATTGTGTAGTAAAAGGTTAAAAAAGTTAATCGGACAGAAATTCCTATGCCAATCAATAAGTTACCGAGCCATGCAAATGATTGTTTTGTGTTTATTGCTGCTTTTTATACTTTTTTCGGTTATATATCACCGCACCGGTTCACCTTCTCATTACTTTCTACACGGGTATTTTAGAAAAGAATTCGAGTAGTTTAATGATTTTCATATGAATCCGGAGCAACACACAGGTGACCTTTAGTTTACATACAAATATGTCACTATACAATGAATACGGCAACATAATTGACTACTTTGGTTCGGGTCTCTCGCTGTTTCATTACCACCATATTCAACTGTGTTGTAAGCTGTACGGTACGAAAAGTGTAGTCACTTCCAAGATGGCGGACTGTTTACATGGAGAAAGGTGGATGTCACATTTTATCATCAATAACTTTTTTTCTTGAAAACTTCGAGTCATGATACTTACAATATATTGTGGGGGAATGATGTGGTAAGCCTCGGTACTTTATAGCAAAGAGCTAGTGTCATTATTCGATACGTTATATCGGCGTAAACATTGCCATTCGGTAAAATTTAAATTTGAAGTGAGGAACTTGCATCGTTTTTAGTTATAGAATGGAAAATAAGCCAATGCAGTGGATGAAGGTTGATATTTATGTAGGTATTCATCATGCGCTTTCCAATGATTACGGTAATTTTTGTGAAAAATGTCTAGAAAGACCCGAAAACATGTGTTTTGTATATCGCTAATGCAGCGGTGTAGTCCACATCAACAATTTCACACACACCGGTGTAGACACAATATTTTTTGAACGGTTTAGACACAATTTAAAGCACAATGTATGTACGGTTTAGACACAATAGACCATTTGCCAAATACCGTTAGTGACGCGTCACCACGAGTTACTTCCCTTTCTACCGGACAATCTTTCCCAATCTTGTATATACCCGAATAGTGAAAGGGTCATATTTTTTAAATGGATTACACCCTAAATGCGATAAACAAGACAAAACACATAAAACGGCCGTGTCGGTAGTTTTATCAGTTATCTTTTTCGAAGACACGCACAAAAAAACTTGTTTTATCAATTTTACGGTAGACTTCAGAGAGTAAAGCGGTATCATAAGCGCTGTCTCCTGCCGGGCGTGTTGATAGAGCTTTTTGTATGCAGACTGCATTAACCCTTAGGCTGCCTAGCGCGACTCGCTGACCTTTTGCAGACAATATAGATTCAGATCACACCAGGAAGAACGTGGAGTCTGATCCAAGATCTACATTATCCTATAAGGAGATATTTTTTTCTCGAGATATTCCTTTGAAAAAAGTTTTGAGGTTTTACTATCCGCTTTAGAAGTGGCATATAATTCATTTAGTATGACAATGTTTAACTGAAAAAAAAACCTCCATTCCTAAAGAAATTAGTGCAAATATACCGTTAAAGTGGGACCTGTTAACCCAGGTTACATAATAATGCATTTGAAAAAGAAGTTCGGGCAGAAAAATGCATCTTTTAGCGACAGTAATTAGAACAGACTTACCCTCCGTCACAGATTTTAACAATTCCAAACTTTTACAAGTGATCAACGTAAGACTAAATGGGATAAACACTTAATTATGACACTTACGAGTTAGTCGGTGCCTAAAAAGAACACAACAGCTTTTCATATAGATCATCCACTTTGACGGTGAAATACCGAGGTTAAACGAACACCCAGCTAACCCTTTACTAGCTTTTCAATGAAAACAAGTATAGCATGTATTCACTTCCTAAAAATGAATCTCTAACATCTTTTCTTCTAGAAGGAATGGAAGGTTTGAAATTTGAATTAAACTTTGTTATTACGCTAGCTAACTCATATGGTAGTTGACGACGAGTCTGTACGTTACAAACTCCGCAGAAGACCGTTCCTATTTTTATGTCTGATTATTCAACCAATGTCTGCGAAGTTTGTAACGTACAGACTCGTCGTCCAGGAATCTGTGGTTTGATTTATTTAAACTATTGATGTGATAATTTTTCCAAAAAATCCTTCCAGTATCTGCTAAAAGACAGACACAGTCTACTAACAAAAAACTGGGACATCAAACATTTTGAATTTATAGCAAAAACCTTAACTTTGAAATAACATTTTTAAAAATCTGTATATTTGCATGTTTGCCATGTTCATGTCAACTACCATATAAGTTAGCTAGCGTAATAACAAAGTTTAATTCAAATTTCAAACCTTCCATTCCTTCTAGAAGAAAAGATGTTAGAGATTCATTTTTAGGAAGTGAATACGTGCTATACTTGTTTTCATTGAAAAGCTAGTAAAGGGTTAGCTGGGTGTTCGTTTGATCTCGGTATTTATCCCATTTAATCTTACGTTGATCACTTGTAAAAGTTTGGAATTGTTAAAATCTGTGACGGAGGGTAAGTCTGTTCTAATTACTGTCGCTAAAAGATGCATTTTTCTGCCCGAACTTTTTTTTCAAATGCATTATTATGTAACCTGGGTTAACAGGTCCCACTTTAACGGTATATTTGCACTAATTTCTTTAGGAATGGAGGTTTTTTTTTCAGTTAAACATTGTCATACTAAATGAATTATATGCCACTTCTAAAGCGGATAGTAAAACCTCAAAACTTTTTTCAAAGGAATATCTCGAGAAAAAAATATCTCCTTATAGGATAATGTAGATCTTGGATCAGACTCCACGTTCTTCCTGGTGTGATCTGAATCTATATTGTCAGCAAAAGGTCATTGAGTCGCGCTTGGCAGCCTAAGGGTTAATGCAGTCTGCATACAAAAAGCTCTATCAACACGCCCGGCAGGAGACAGCGCTTATAATACCGCTTTACTCTCTGAAGTCTACCGTAAAATTGATAAAACAAGTTTTTTTGTGCGTGTCTTCGAAAAAGATAACTGATAGAACTACCGACACGGCCGTTTTATGTGTTTTGTCTTATTTATCGCATTTAGGGTGTAATCCATTTAAAAAATATGGCCCTTCCACTATTCGGGTATATACAAGATTGGGAAAGATTGTCCGGTAGAAAGGGAAGTAACTCGTGGTGACGCGTCACTAACGGTATTTGGCAAATGGTCTATTGTGTCTAAACCGTACATACATTGTGCTTTAAATTGTGTCTAAACCGTTCAAAAAATATTGTGTCTACACCGGTGTGTGTGAAATTGTTGATGTGGACTACACCGCTGCATTAGCGATATACAAAACACATGTTTTCGGGTCTTTCTAGACATTTTTCACAAAAATTACCGTAATCATTGGAAAGCGCATGATAATACCTACATAAACAACAACCTTCATCCACTGCATTGGCTTATTTTCCATTCTATAACTAAAAACGATGCAAGTTCCTCACTTCAAATTTAAATTTTACCGAATGGCAATGTTTACGCCGATATAACGTATCGAATAATGGCACTAGCTCTTTGCTATAAAGTACCGAGGCTTACCACATCATTCCCCCACAATATATTATAAGTATCACGACTCGAAGTTTTCAAGGAAAAAAGTTATTGATGATAAAATGTGACATCCACCTTTCTCCATGTAAACAGTCCGCCATCTTGGAAGTGACTACACTTTTCGTACCGTACAGCTTACAACACAGTGATATTTGCCTTTATACAACAAGATACCATTCATCAATATTCCATGCTAATAGAGTTTTAGAATGAACTGGCATACAATTAGCAGTCTCTTACTTTATGCCATAGATCTATATTTAAATCCACCGACTGGATAAACATTTCTCAAAGAAAAACTGGACGCTTCTTTGAATAACGAAGATCTTAATCATTTACCATGAGAAAAGAGTCCCTAGAACTTAAAATATTTTAAAGAAGGGAGAAATAACGTTACTTTTTATCGCTAGTATTTTTTCCCTTTTGTAATGTTCAATGCTTTATACCCCATCAGAGGCAGATATCACCATTTTAATAACATTTAATTTATCGTCGGTATATCTTTCAAATTGGTTTAGACCTAGATCTAGTAATTTAACCCTTTCCCAAACAATCCCTGGTTTTTACGGGTCTGGAATAGTAGCCTTTTGAAAACATTGTGGGAAAAGGAGAAAATGCTGGTAACCAGCATTTTCTCCTTTTCCCACAATGTTTTCTACTTTATCATAGACAGAAATCATCTTTTCAGCAAGAGTTGAATTGTCGTCTGCAAATGCTTTCAATTTGGTCTAGTCCAAAAGGTTGTCGTTTTGGAAAGGGTTAAAAAAAAAAAAAAAAAACCTGTCATTTGGTAAAGAATTTAAGGTTTCGCCGAAAGAAGTGTAGAATCTATATTACATCAGTAAATCGAATCAGTGGTCAGTGATACATCACTGAAAGATCTATTGAATAAGGCCCATTAAAGCATTTGCAGTGGCTCAAAGTTGGAAATGGCCTATGATAGAGTTGAAAATGTCTTTGCAAGATACCTATTTCTCCCCCTTCCCACAATATTTTTTTCCATAAACCCTCCTCCATGAATCTTTTAAAGTAGGCACACAGTCTTTAACGTTAACGCTACTAGATCTAGAGTGTAGTCTACACCGATTTCGCAAAATTTAGCCCCAGATTTTGCTCAGACCTAGTCTACTCAGATAAAGGAGAATTAGGGGGTTCGTTTGAAAAAATACCGACCTTTTTTAAATATAATTTAACAATTATCCTGCTAAATACATGGAATGACGAAACCTTCAAGCCGATAGTAGACTCTAGATAGGTCTATATCTATATCCAAACTTTAACATTTCAAAAATATTTTTTGGGAAAGATGTACATCCAAATCCGCCAATTGCTATTTGAATCTATTTTTTTTCCCACAAGTGTAGCAGACAACAATGTCAACAAATCGTATGACATCATCAGCCTCGATTTCGATAAAGTAGATCTATCATGTGACTTATCCTGGCAGAAACAAAATGGACGTGAAAAGTCAACATATCGCGACCTGAGATAATTCGACTTTTTATAGCACAGACTACCCCGTACATGCCTTCTCGAGTAGCCTTCTCGAGTAATAACTAAGCCCTGCATTTCTTTGTAGATCTATTTCTTATATAATTTAGAAGCCTGGAGGTATCCAATAGAGATTCGGGCCATGCTATAAGTAGCCAGGACAACACAATTTTGAAAAAAAAATAAAACCACTAAAAACTTTTTTGTTTCTTATAAAGTGTCCAAATAGAAGCACAAAACCACAAATTAAAATGAGTTTGACGGAAAATTAATATATATTTTTTTTTTTTTTAAACGGCCAGTATCGTGAAAAGTGTCTGCCAATTTTTGCATATTGTCTTTCAAGCGATCGAATCAAATGTTTGGTATGAAAGAAAACGATTAGAAGTATAAAACAAATGTTTACAATTAATATAATATCATCTTTTGTCATTGGACCAGTAACTGAAGGTCTCCTTGACTGTAGTCATCCAGTAATTTGTATGTGTAGATAGCCAAATCCCCCGAATATTTAATGTTATACCAGTCACTGTGGTAATGTGTTAAAGATTATCTAAAAGACTAAGACTAATAAGTCATTAGGGTGGTAATATCTGTAACTCTTTTCATGGTAAACATAATAAAATGTAAACTAAAGCAGTAAGTAATTCAGCTCCAGTTGATGATGAACAAATTAGCAATGGAGAGCTTCTAAATTATAAGGTTATCCCTTTACCTCTTATAAACACTTTTACAGCTCAATAGCAAGAAGCTTTTGATATATTCTCCATACTGTCTTCTATAGTTTGTCACTTTACTTCATTTGCTTTCTGATGTGAAAGTCTGGAAAACATCTGCTAAGGATGAGGGTTACCAAGTTAGCATTGTTATCCGTAACCATCATTTAATGAAATTTAGCAAATCATTCAAAACTCAAGGCAATAATCATAATTGAAACAATTTGTTGGAATGGGCATTTAACCCATTACCACACAATCCCTACTTTTGACGACCCTGAGAAAAAAGCCTTTTGAAAACATTGTGGGAAAAGGTGAAAATGCTGGTTATCAGCATTTTCTCCTTTTCCCACAATACTTTCTGCTCTTCACAAAACAAATTTCAAATTTTCAGTCCCTTTTATTTTGTCGTCCGTAAATGCTATTGATTTGGACAAGCCTGAAATATTGTTGTTTGGTAATGAGTTAAAATGTAAATGAATTTAGTCTATGATCACTAACGATTACAGTGATGCACATGCAAGTGCAGGATGGGTTACATAGCAGAAACATGCATTAGATTTTGCATTTTTTTTTATATTACATGTGTATATTAATCTTTTTAGGCATAAATGTCTAGTTAACCATTTCCCAAAACAATCACTGGTTTTTACAACCCATTTTTAATATATTATAATTGTCGTCTGCAGATACTATGAATATTTTCCTGTCCAACCTTTTGTCCTTTGTGAAAGGATTTAATTCTTTACCAAACAAAATTGGGTTTTCAGGAATCGGCAAATATTTTGAAATGCTAGAAACCAGGATTAACTTCTGATGAAATGTTTTCTACCCTACTAAAAAATGTACAAAAAAGTTAGAGGTAATATTCATTTTGTCGTCTGCACCTCCCTTCCTCTTCACCCATTACCAATTGACAACATTTTGGACTGGTCCAAATTGAAGGGATTTGCAGATGACAAAATAAAAGTGACTGAAAATTTGAAATTCGTTTTGTGAAGGGTAGAAAACATTGTGGGAAAAGAAGAAAATGCTGGTTACATTTTCTCCTTTTACCACAATGTTTTGGAACGGCTTCTTTCTCAGGGGCATCAGTGTCTGTGATAGATGAATTTTGTTACTGCTGAAATAAAATCAAATGGGTTGCAAGTTACAAAATGCAATGATTAGTTAGAATTCTAAAGTGAAAAAGATCATAAGGCATTGCTGTGACTGTCTCCAGAGCCAGGCGTCACGCCACACGGGGTCTTATCAATCAAGGCTTTCACACAAAACGGAGTCAACATTTTGTACTAACTGTTTATCTGCAACCAACATTCTACATTCAATATCATATATTTATTATGAACAAAAAAGTACTGTACAGCAAAGGACAGCATGAATATAACACACGACGGTTCAAGCCCAGGCCAGGGTTTACCCCACCCACTAAAAAAAAACCAAGTCAATATTTTATCATACAATTGGAGGATAACTGTCATAAAACAAGTACCAAAATGATTTGAACAAATATCGTGGTCATTTATGTGTCATAAAACACAATTTTTTCCAAACAATTGCCTTTAAATATATTATGTTTTACTCTGTTGAGAAATGCCGGGATGTGAACTTAGTAGAGCTGTTGGCAATATTTGAAGAGTATTCAATCAAGGGAAATAACTCAAAAAGCAAGGTCACAATCTGGGGTTTGCAGTGGGTTTTCTAAACGCAAAGCGCACAAAAGCGCATGAATGAATGTGGTAAAAAATGGTATAAGATTGAAGAATAGGCATTAAAATACAACAAAAAACATTTTCAAATATTTATAATAAGCCATAAGACCATTTTGTAATATCAAAAAAACGCAAAGTGACTGAAGCAATAAAATTCTGTTCGATACATTTTTTTTTTTTTTAAATCGTCTTCAAACCCTGTATTGAACCTCTATGATGCAGTCCCCGCCATTTATCACATTTTTTTATTGGTTGAATTCATTATATGCCATGACGTAAATTCACTCTTGTTTTGGGTTTCCCGAAATTCCGCCGTCCATGATTTACCGACCGGAAGGAAACGGATATTTGAGAATGCTTCTAAATACATTTGAAGGTCTATTTTGAATGTTCTTTGGCTCTTTTTGTATGTTTGTCATTTATTTGATCAATTTAATTAATGCTTTGGTTAATATTCTGAAACGTTTTTTTGTATTTGTTCGTTTTTCTACACTCAGATAACATTGCGACAGATAGGATTTACGCATGCGCAAAATCTGTTGTCCTGGCTACTATAAGGGAGTTTTGCGGGCGGTAAAGATTAAGATCAGCAGACTGCGAAGTATAACTTTGGAGCTGTATACATCCATATATCCACTATCCAATTTTTCAGCCTGCGAGATAAAGATCGTTTAAGTTTCTGAGGATTGTACTTTCAGTGATCGAAAGAGATGAGTTTATAAATCTAGTAGACTACTGTATTTGGAGCCAAGTTTATCGGGCCAAACTACATGTACCTTCAGTCTGAAGGTGTCTGCTCCGATGCTATTTTTGTGACTACCAGTCACAAAAATAGCATCGGAGCAGACACCTTCAGACTGAAGGTAGGGTCAAACGAGACTTTGTACCTTCGAAAGATGGACTAGATCTAGATCTAGCTAGATCTGGTGCAGTAGGCCTACTTGGATCCTTTTTTGGTATAAATCTACTTACAAATTCAAACGATCTACGTGGAATCATGTACATACGGAACATTATTTTATTCTTATTTTTCTGTAACTGATTTTAGCTGTGTCGAAAAGTTCATACCCGGCGAGACCGAATGTAGATCTAAATCAAAGTCATGCCAGATATCAAACTTCCAACCCTACACCATTGTTGGCAGTTCTATACTTGTGACTATGCATATTGCAATTTTGATCCAGTATCGACTGTGGTCAAATGTTTTACGGTTACAATTGAAACTTGGAAATATTCGAGCCACAAAGAAGGGTAGTTGGAAAGGGTAGAGCCAGTTTATCATGAGATTTGAACCCTAAACCCAGATTTGGGAAGTCGATGCTCTATGCTCTACCCACACTCTTCTGTAACCCACTACTGCTTTTGTAGGTTTTCAGAATAAGTTTTTGTCTAAGCTGTTAGATCTAATAAAAGAATATCTGATAGTCTAGATTCTCTGTATGAAGTTGGTATTTCAGGAATTCTTCAGTACCAAATGACAAAATATAGACTTATATATACAAGGTGACAGTATTTGCAGAAGACAATTGCTGTGTGACTTAACCCTTTATCCCATAAGGCATTTATATGGTATCTCTAATTGACCCTAAATGACAGCAATTATGAAGCCATTTCTTACTTGTATATCTTACGAACGAAGTCCGTAACAAAGAAACAAATGAATAAATGCATGGCAGAAATAAGGATCGGAGCGGGATTCGAACTCCGAACTCCCGGACGCAAAGCCAATACCCTAACCACTGAGCCAAAGAGATATCTCCCTGACGCAGTAGCCAGGTATTGTATTTAAATCGGGAGTATGCCATGCAGGAAGGAGTGGTCTCCCGTAACACACCCCCTCTTAAAGTCATCATTTATTGATGACTCAAAGCCTTATTAGGCAGGAAGTCCGATTTTGGACAACAAATGGGATTAACGGCTCAATGGCCAATCCCGGACGAGCCCCCATCTTACGAACGAAGTCCGTAACAAAGAAACAAATGAATAAATGCATGGCAGAAATAAGGATCGGAGCGGGATTCGAACTCGGAACTCCCGGACGCAAAGCCAATACCCTAACCACTGAGCCAAAGAGATATCTCCCTGACGCAGTAGCCAGGTATTGTATTTAAATCGGGAGTATGCCATGCAGGAAGGAGTGGTCTCCCGTAACATATATGACACCTTTTGATAGCATAGAAAACATTGTGGCAAAAGGTGAAATTGCTCGTCACGAGCAATTTCACCTTTTGCCACAATGTTTTACAAAGGCTTCTACAAGCAATGCGTAGAAATGAGTATCTATGGAGTAAAGGGTTAAAATGATTGGACCTGCTTCTGAAAGGTTGGAACACATTGTGCGGAAAGGAAAAAAAAAATGCTGCTTACCACCATTTTCTTCATTACCTACCAATTGTTTTAAAAGGATAATTTCCTATGGTCATTAAAACTTGGAATTTTGTGGCAATGGGATAATATAACACTTGGTTTAATTCTATTATCAGTGCAAGAAAATTGAGGGAGAAATACAAGCAGGTCTTACCCAAGGATTTGATTCCAAAACTGCCTGTCGCTTTGTCAACCTGTGCCCGGGTAAGATAGGAATTTGCTTTAAAGTCATTCTACCTCCCACATTTTCTAATTCTTTTTGTATACATTTCATTGTTCAATAATCTTGTTTTGATTGATGATTTGGATTTAAAATTGCAACATCTCAGTGGACAAAAATTTAGGCCATTTCCTTTGCTGTTAGAAAATTAAAATACATGGCCATGAACAGAGATTTACGATCATAGTAGCATAATTGCCACTCTCAGGCAGGGGATGCATTGTCATGTAATCAGGGCCAATATTTGAAAGCAACACAACTTTGATTTGGCAACAATTTATTTTACTGGTAGTCAGTATGAAGTTGTGTTTCTTTAATATTTTGAAAATTTTGAGAATAATACAAAGAATATGCTTTAAGAATGGTTGGTGAGTACAAACCCAGATTCGTTTTTAAAAAACCTTTCTTTAGCAATTTATGCACAATAGTTCATTATTTACAATAGAATTGAAGCTACATGTATCATGAAGATTACAGGAGTGATTCAACAAGATGTAAAAAGTGACCATTTTTATTATTATATATCAAGGTCAAAGGTCTTCACATTATACTTTTTCTGCAAACATGATGAAAATTCAGTTACATGCAGTACAAAGGTGCAAATTTAACATTCAAATAACAGGTTGGTTGTTTAATGCATAAGGTTTAACTCAATACTACTTTAATGATGCCAAATCAGACCAGTGTTAGGGAAAGACTTGCACAGCTTCTGGGGCAAAATAGGTTACTGATGAACTGAGCTCAAACATTGTTTGTTTTTTAATTATAAGAGTTTATTTTTTCAGCTGATACAGATGATACTATCAGACACATTTCATGTGACGTTTGCCACCAGGCAATTGACGCAATTGGAATCACGGTAAACAAAGAGTGGTGCTTCTAAAAAAGGGGGATTTGTTGCATGTCCATAATACCAGACAATCTTCAAATTATTATGGATACCTAAAATCCATCTTGTTAATAACAGGCTAAATCATGAGCTAGTATGATAATTGGACATGCTGAAAAATTTACAAATGGTAAATAATTCTGTCCATGGACTGCACAGGTTGACATGGGTTGATAAATTTTTTGGCTGCATCCAACCCCTTTTCACAGAGCATGGCTTTATAAACAGCCTTTTAGCAGAAATTAAAATCCGTAGCATTTGCTAATTTCATCCACTATTATATATCTTAGTTCCTTTCAAATCTATTTCCTAGATATTTCTTTCAAATTAAATCATAATCACCTTTTGGTCTGTGCTCTGGGTAAGCATTCAAAAAGCACATTGGCCAATGAAAACTTGGCTCCACCACAAAAAACCATTTTAGGCTTGTCCAAATTCAAATCATTTACATACAACAAAGCAAATGTTGGTCAAATGATTGAATTTGTCTTCGAAAAAAGGTCTTCAAGCTAAGCCTTTGATTTGTTATCCTTTTGAAACAAACCCATTTTTTAACCCATTACCAGACAATCCCTACTTTTGACGACCCTGAGAAAGAAGCCTTTAGAAAACATTGTGGGAAAATGAGAAAATGCTGAATACCAGCATTTTCTCCTTTTCCCACAATGTTTTCTCCCTTTCACAAAGCAAATTTGAAATTTTCGGTCACTTATTTTGTCATCTGCAAATGTTTTTTGATTTGGACAAGCTTAAAATTTTGTAGTTCGGTAATGAGTTAACAAACCTGAGTTAGAAGCATTTTGAAAATACTGGTGGAAATGGAGAAAATACTGGTAACCAGCATTTGTTTCTTTTCTTACAATGATTAACTCTTTACTGAACAACGTTTTGGAAATGTCCAAGTTGAAAGCATTTGCAGACGACAAAATAAACATGACTCAAATACTGAAACTTGGCTTTAGAAGAGTAAAAGCGTTGTGGGTAAAGGAGAAAATACTGGATACCAGCATTTTCTCCTTTTTCCACAATGTTTTCAGAAGGCTTTTTCTTCTGGGTCAAAAAACGAGGAATTGTTTGGTAAAGGGTTAAGAAGTTTTTACCAGACAGATGTTGAAACTGGGAATTTTTTGATAAAAGTTCAACAATTTTTTTCAGGATACAGGCAAAATTTGTAAGCACTTGAAGTCATGTGATACTAGCAAAGAGGAAGAGGTTTTACAACAGCCCTCTGTTGGGGTAAGTTTTGTTGGACAGGAAAGTCAAGTTGACAGACAGACAGACAGATAGACAGACAGACAGGAGTCTTTCTGGCAGTCTGAAAAGCAGAACATCAGCTTCATGACCAATGTTCTGAGCAGGAATTTGGTTTGAAGGATTCATTGCTAGGAAACATGAAATGAAGTGGTAGAAATTCATTGATGGCATTCAAGATCTATTCTTGTAGACAGCTTTCATCAGGATTAGACCACACACAATTTGCAGTCTGATCTTTGATCTACACTATCTGCTACATGGTACATATCTACATGCATGTCTAGTCATTTTCAGCAGCAGTGGAAAACTACTCTTTCAAGCAGGAAAAAAAACGTAGATTATCCGGTGTTGGAAATACAAGATTTATCCCTTCACCTAATAATCACATGTCTTAATGATTCCAAAGAAAAGGCATGTTGAAAAAATTGTGGGAAAAAGGAGAAAATACTGGTAAATTAGAATTTGTTTTGGGAAGGGTAGAAAAAATACAAGAAAATGCTGGTTACCAGAAAAATTTTGGACTCTACAAATTGAAAGCATTTGCATATAACAAAATGGTGGTAAAAGTAGTGGTTTCTGTTTCTGATTGGGTAGAAAACATTGTGAGAAAAGGAGAAAGTGCTGATTAATAGCATTTTCTCCTTTTCCCACAATGTTTTCAAAAGCCTTCATCTGCAGGTTTGTTAAAACTCGTGATTGTGTGGTTAAGAGTTAATGCATTTACAAAATTTATCAAACCATTTCAGCCTGCACAGGCCATACATGGTTTTGAATTTTTGCAATTAAATTTCTGCATGGCAAAGGACCAGCCTTCCTCATGATTTGATTGGTTATAAGAAAGGAATTAAGGGAGTCCATAAAAATGTAAAGACATGCTTTGTATTATGCATCATGGAGATGCATTAAGCCCCCTTTTGCCAGAGAAGAATTCTTATTTATTTCAACAGGATGATGCAGCCTGTGAGATATGTGAACTCATTGTTGAGTTCATCGACCAAGAACTGCAGGACAATAAAACAAGTGGAGTGATAAATTCTACTCTATATGAAGTATGCAAGGCTCTACCAGACCCACTGAACTCAACAGTAAGTTTTCCTGTTGTTAAATGCTTCTAACTATAAGAATTTATATTTCTAATTGAAAAAAAAAAAAACTGTTTTCTTTCAATTAAAAGTAGGTATTTGCAATAGAACAATGCTGGCATTTGATTTAGAGTTTACTGTACTAGTACTGATCCATATTGTCCATTTAGGATGCAGTATTCTTGCACTGACTGCTCTGAAATTTTATGCATGCTAGTGTTGGTCCATGCCATCTGTAAAAGTTCTTTATTTCATCTGTGGCAGCCCACTCGGGTGGCTCAGTAGTGAGCATGTCAGACTCATGACTTGGTGATTGTGAGTTTTTACCCAGATGAGGCGAACTTTCTTTGTAGTGTTTTTTGCCTTTCACCTCTGCTGAAGCATGTGAGAAAAGTATTCGATATGCTTTGGAAAGAAAGTTGTGTTAGTACTGATGTGAGTAAGCCAGGAAACATGTGCATCACCGACCGCCATGATATGACCTTAGCTGTTAAAGTGGCGTTAAACCCCAATACAACCAACAATTGTCTATGGCCATTAGGTAGAATTTAAACTTATTATGAATTAACACAATGTAATTCATTTGAAGGAAAAGAGAATACTGTTTTTCTACTCTTTAGAATATCCTTTGGGGAAAAGAAAATTTCAGAACAAACAATGATTTGTTGCTGTCTCCATCTGTATCTCTCTTTCATAAACCAGTGCATTAACAGTTGATGCTACCATCTCTGGCAGTATGTGTGTTCATGTTCCTGTGAGTAGATGTTATTCTAAAGTTCTTTTTTTTTCAGTGTATTACAATCATCCCTGTGATTGAAAATGGGATTGCAGGCGGTATAGATCCTAAAACAGCTTGCACAGCTACCAGTTTCTGTCCTAAAGGTACAAGTCTAGTTTAACCCTTTTCCAAACAACAAATTTTAGACTCATTCAAACTGAAAGAGTTTGAAGACGACAATTTTAACTTTTATAACAATGGCAGAAAATTATCTGAAAGGGCAGAAAACACTGTGGGAAAAGGAGAAAATGCTGGTAAATTTGGGAAGGGTAGAAAAAATTAAGGGAATACAAGAAATAAAAGGAGAAATTGCTCGTTACAAGGAGAAGTTGCTTGTAACGAGCAATTTCTCCTTTTCCCACAGTGTTTTCAAAGGACTTGTACTGCAGATACGTAAAAACAAGGGCTTGTTTGGGAAAGGGTTAAACAATCAGTTTTGTGTTAACCATTTACCATTTAAACAATCAGTTTTGTGTTAACCATTTACCATTTACCATTTACAAACAATCCAGATTTTCAATGATGCTGAGAAAGTAAGCTGTTGAAAAGGCTGTGAGAAAAGAGTGATTATAATAATTATATATTATTATACCAAGCAAGTCATCACAATTTTTTATCAATTTCGTCTAACAATTCACTGAATCATGAGGTAAACTGGTCCTTTTACAACCTGAAAATTGACCAATAAGTAAAAGGTTTCAATCAAGGCCAGCATGTGCAGTTCTCGCAGGCTTGATCTGGCTAATACTTTTTGTGGATGTATTAAACCCCTTTTTTTGCAGAGCATAGATCAATAATTTTGTTTTGAAAAGTCAATAGTTATGGGAAGTGGTTTATATATATACCGGTATATATATTCAATACCTCAAGATACGAATTTGTTTGCAGATGACTTTGAAAAAATCACTGCCAATTATATCAATCATTTGTATGAATTAAGTACTGTGATGTCCATGGTCGTGAGGTAGAGCGTTGGCCTCATAACCTAAAGGTCCTGAGTTTGATACCCGTGAGAGGGTGTCAACTTTGGGATTTTTCACTGGCCCACGCATTCGGCGCGAGAACTGGTGTAGTTTCCAGGAAGCAGAATATAGAGAGATTGGTATAAGTTGTAATTTTATTTTTTGTATATATCTCTCCGGAAGGTTCTACTATATATGAAAGTGGATCTGAACCTAATGGTATTCTTATTATGCAAGAATGTTTCGACCAATTAAAATACATGTATCCAACAGCAGATATAGTTATTGCAGGTGATCTGAATGCCCGTACCAAGGATTTTGATGACTTTATATATGATGATGATATTTCTTTTGTACATGGAGATGTAAATTATAACTCTAATGAGTTCAGCCTAGCACGTAACAACAGGGACTGCTATAGATTTAACAATTTTGGTAAAACTCTAGCAGACTTCTGTAAATCACGGGATATGCATATTATAAATGGCCGGCTTTTTGATGACACTTGTGGTAACTATACCTGTCTGTCGAATGACGGAAAAAGTGTTGTAGATTATTTTATTACCTGTAAAAATGTATTTGATTTTGTCTCATATTTTACAGTAGGTGAACGCGATGAATCAGACCATTATCCACTCATTTGTCATTTTTCTCTCTTTAAGAAAGTTATGGATCTTACTGATACAAGTGCAAATGTGCCCACATTCGATTTCGTTCAGTATCACTGGCGTGAACAATGTAAATCTATATTTCTTGATAACTTTGAAAAATTCTTTCGAAGCTGTAAAAATGAAATGGTAAATATCATAGATACCAATGTTAACGAGGCAGTAAATATGATTATCTCCCTTTATCAAGACTCTGCAAAAATAATGTGTAGAAAACAATCGCCTCGAAGAAGAAATTTTAATCAACCTCCATGGTGGGACTTTGAATGTGATGATATTTAAATATAAATGTCTTCGTAAATTTAGAAAAACAAACAATCAGGGTGATTATAGGGAGTATATTATAGCACGAAATAAATTCAAAGCCAACGTATTACGAAAAAGGTTACAGTATGAAAGAAAAAAACGTTTCTCATTAGTAGAAAGTAGATCTAATCAAAAGTTATTTTGGAGAATAGTTAAAACAAACAGGTCTTCTTCTTGTTCAGAAAAAACAATATTTGTTGAAGCTTCAAACTGGTACAATTATTTTAAATCGCTTTTAAATAACGCTAATGCTGTGCCACTATTGTTCCAGGAAAATATTGAATATGCAAGCCCAGAAGCTGATGTGTTGAATTCAGAAATTTTGCCAAGTGAAATTTCAAGTGCTATTAAGAAATTGTCAAATGGCAAAAGCTCTGGAATTGATGGTATACCGTCTGAGTTTTATAAAAATACTTTGCATGATATTGTACCAGTTTTACATAAGTTGTTTAATACTGTTTTTTCCACGGGAAATTTTCCCTCTAATTGGTCGCAATCTGTTATATGTCCAATTTTTAAGTCAGGTAGTAAAAAGAACCCAGCCAATTACCGCGGAATATCTATAACTACTTCAATGTATAAAATTTTTTCATGTATCATTAACAAACGACTTTATGAATGGGCGGAAGCTACACACAAGATAGATGAAGCGCAAGCTGGATTCAGGCAAAATTATTCCACTATTGACAATTTATTCACATTGCAAGCAATTATACAAAAATACTTGTCGAAACAAGGGGGGCGTTTTTATTGTTTGTATGTAGACTTTAGTAAGGCATTTGACAAAGTAAATCATTCTAGTCTGTTTGAATGTTTAAAACGTTTGGGCATTCATGGAAATTTTTTGAGAACTTTAATAGGCATGTACTCTAACATTCTATCATGTGTTAAAGCTGATACAGGTTTGACAGAGTTATTTAGGTGTAATGTTGGAACCCGTCAAGGCGACTGCACAAGTACAACAATATTTTCTCTATTTATCAATCAGTTATGTTCTAGATTAAGGGAGGGGTGTAGAAATGGAATTTTTATTAATGAAAATATGCAAGATATTGTTTGTCTTATGTTTGCAGACGACATAGCTAACTGCTCAGATACTGTCATAAATCTACAAAATCAATTGAATATTATAAACCAATTTTGTTCTGATACTGGTATGGAGATCAATTTAAGTAAAACAGAAGTTACAGTTTTTAGAAACGGTGGTCCTTTAAGAACAAATGAAAAATGGTTCCTCGGAAAGGAAAGGATCAAAACGTCTTCTTGTTACAAATATATGGGACTTTATTTCACACCCACTTTGTCATGGTCCTCCGCACAAGAAAAATTAGCATCGCAAGGTAAGAAGGCCATACTGTCCATCTATAATTTTCAAAGATCATTTGGTTATTTTGCCCATAAAGACCTTTTTAAGTTATTTGACTCCATTGTAAAACCGATTTTATGTTATGGGGCCCAGATATGGGGACACACCTATTCTAATGTTTTAGAATCAGTGCAGTTTGAATTTTGTAAAAAATACCTTAAAGTAAATAGTACAACTAATAATATGGTAGTGTTAGGTGAGTGTGGGAGATACCCCCTATTTATTGATTATCATTTTTATTGCATAAGGTACTGGTGTAAACTATTAGTAATGTCAAACAGTAGATACCCGCGTAACTGTTATTTAATGCTTAAGTCATTAGATGATGTTGGGCGAAGAAATTGGGTCACATATATCAAGAATATGTTATTTTTGCACGGATTCGGACATGTTTGGGTTTCACAAGAACTTGGCGATGTAAATTATTTTTTAAGAATCTTTAAACAACGAACAATTGACTGTTTTAAGCAAAATTGGCACACAGCTATCAATGAATCAAGCCGTTGCTTTCACTATAAACACTTTAAGTCTTTGTTAAACCCTGAAAAATACTTGACTGTTGATTTACCTTATAGAAACAGAATCGCTCTAGCACGATTTAGATGTTTTAATCATAAATTTAGAATTGAGACTGGACGCCATTCTAATATACCACGTGAGGACAGAATATGCATTTATTGTTTAGAAAAATTCAATATTAGAGTTGTAGAATGTGAATTTCATGTATTTTTTCATTGTCCGAAACATGATGTAATAAGACAGCATTATCTATTCAACTGGTATAAACGTGGTACTGATGTAAATTCTTTCTATGAAATATTTCAAATAGACAATTTTGAATTATTAGGTAAATTAGCCTTTTACATACACATGATCCTTAAATCTGATTAGGTACTTCTCTCAAAATGTATAATGGAATTTTGTATGTTGTATGTATTTTTGGGCCGGTGGCCTGTATACGTAAATAAATATTTGTCATTGTCATTGTCATTGTCATTGTAAGAACTTGTTTCTCAATCGATGTAAAATAAATATGTTTAAACTAAGGTACTGAATATAACTACATGTAGGTGGTAAAATACAGTGGCAAAAGGAGAAATTGCTGATTTTAGGATAGCAGTAAATATTATTACTAGTATGATTGAATTATCTCTGTAGTCATTTTTGACATTTCTCTATTCTATATCTGTCCTGTTTCTTTCCTCTTCCAGGGTTATTAAGCAATGCCTGTGATTTATGCATGGAGACAGCCAACAGAAACAAAGATGGAAAACTGAATGAACAAGTAAGTTTTACCATTTCTTAACTCTTCTGTCTTTCCCTTTGTATTTTTGTTGCACAATTATTGTAAAAATATATTCCTTGCCACGTTAATCTTCACAAGGTCAAATAATTAATAATTAATGAAATGAACAGTTCACAGACTACAAAAGACCAACACATTTAACCCTTTCCCAAACAATAAATTCTAGACTCTTCCAAACTCAAAGAGTTTGCAGGCAACAATTTCAAATTTGATAAAAAATGGCAGAAAGTTCTCCAAATGGGTAGAAAACACTGTCAGAAAAGGAGAAAGGGTTTGTTTGGGAAAGAGTTAAAAAAGATTTTTTTTGATGCCTGGCAAAAGGACTATGCAGATTACGCACAAACCTACAGTAAGATTCAAGATCATACTGAACGTTCTAGATCATTCTTTGTCTTATTCTCCAAGATTTTCCAAACTTGTGACTAAACATCTTTTGATTGGCTGAACCAAAAGGTTTAGTTAATCAGGAGGTGTTTTACTTACAACTTTGGAAAACTTTGGTGAAAAAGACTAAGAATGTTCTTGAGAATGATTTGTGTCAATACGGACCCTGCTATGCAATACTATCTGCAAAACCCTTTTTTGCCCACCTAGCTGAAAAGCCCTTCAAAAACAATATGGCAAAAGGAGGAAATGCTGGTAATCAGATGTTTTCCACCCTCAGAGACTAATCCGAGTCTTTAAGTCCTTACCACACAAGAAAGTTTCAGACTGGTCCAAATTGAAAGCATTTGCAGATTACAAAATAAAAATGACCGAAAAATTAAAATTTGGTTTGGGAAGGGAAGAAAACATTTTGGAAAAAGGAGAAAATGCTGGTTACCAGCATTTTCTCCTTTTCCCACATTGTGTTCAAAACGCTTCTTTCTCTGGGTCGTTAAAAGTTGGGATTGTGTGGTAAAGGGTTAAGCCACATTTAATTTGTTGTCTGCAAGTGCATTCATTTAGAGAAGGTCTATCATGTTGTCGCTTGGTAAAGAGTAAAAGTATTTTGCTATTGTTAACCTTTATCACACATACCTGTACTTTTATGACAATGATGAAGAAGTCTTGAGACCCTGAGAGTGACAGATTTTTGAAAAAGGAAAAAGATGCTGCTAACAGCATTTCCCATCATGCTTTCTAGCCTGTGTAGGACAGAAATTATTATTCAGGCTACATTTTATTTGTTGTCTGCAAATGCTTTCAATTTGTTCTAGTCCAAATTTTTTTCATTATGTAAAGAGTTCATATGATTTGTTTCCTTTTTCAAGTTTTGGGATGAAACTTGTACCAAGCTATGCCATAAGAGAGAAAGACGGTCCCTTAACGAACAAGCAAGCAGTTCAAAACCTTGTCCTGTAAGTGAATTAGTAAATACCTTTTTTAAGTTATTCTGTGGTTTATGTATTTTTTGTTCACTGCAGAACAATGCAAAGAGCACAACAGATTGTGCATCTTCTTCTGCTGTTAAGATTGATTAAAAAATCCACTAAATTGCACCAGATTTGGCTTATGAATATTAACCATATTAATATGATGTTGTTTAACCTGTTACATAGAAATTCTCTGTATTAGGATCCTGCTGTCACAGTGTTTATTTCTCAAAGAAAGTGACTGCTAGTAGCTTATGTGAGACTTAGTGTTTTCAAAAATGTGCAGTATAAAAATTTTAATTAACTGCACACACACTGAGGAAAATTCACAATTCAGTAAGTTTATGCTTTCATTGTGATATGATTTTGAGGACAATTCAGGAAAATCAAAACAATTATTTCCCACTTATACTTAGTAGAAGACAAATTAAATGTGAGCAGGACCCGTATTCACCAACCATTCCTAAAAATGCTCTTTGTCTGATTCTCTAGATTTTTCTACATTTGTAAGTAACACATACATTTACAACTTCTGATTGGCTAAACGATTTGGTTTAGCCAATCAGAAGTTGTGTTACTTACAAATGTAGAAAATCTTGGAGAATAGGAGTAAGAATATTCTCAAGAATGGTTGGTGAATATGGGCCCAGAACTTCATGTGATTGAATTGTTGACAGGAATGCAACAATGTTGCCTGCACAGCCTGCAAACTTTTACTGGATGGTATCAACGGTATTGTTGGAGCCAATTTTACAGTAGAAACTGTTGATAAAACAATGACAGATATATGCAACCGTATGGCAGGTGAAAGCACTCAAGATACAGTGAGTACATATTATCTATAAACTTCTTGTTATTAAGTGAACACTCATTGTATGTCATTTAACCCATTACTAGACAACAAAATTTTACGCTTGTCCAAATTGAAAGCATTTGCAGATGATAATTTCAGAGTGGCTCAAATGGAGTAATTTTTCTTTGATACAGTAAAAAAACATTCTGGGAAAAGAGAGAAAATGCTGGTTACCAGCATTTTGTTCTTTTCCCACAATGTTTTCATAAGGCTTCTTTTCAGGGAGCATCAAAAGTTGGCATTGTGTGGTAAAGGGTTAACCCTTAGAACATGAAATAATGCACTGTTCATGTCTATTCCAGGCATAAGACCAGAACAAAAGCTTTTGCAAGGCTGCCCGAATATTTCAGGAAAGTGGACTGTGTAGATCAAAGATCAGATTACACATTTGATAAGCTACTGAGGGTTAATTCTTTACTACACCACCGAGATTTTAATGACCCAGATAGAGAAAGCTTTCAAAAGCATTGTTGAAAAATGAGAAAAGGCTGTTAACCATCATTTTCTCTTTTCGCAACAGTGTTTTCTATTCTTTAACACCTTACCACACAGTCCCAACTTTTAACGACCTGAGAAAGAAGCCTATAGAAAAAATTGTGGGAAAGGAGAAAATGCTGGTAACGAGCATTTTCTCCTTTACCCACAGTGTTTTCTGTAGACCCTTCACAAAACAAATTTCAAATTTTTAGTCACTTTCATTCTGTCATCTGCAAATGCTTTTGATTTGGACAAAGCTAAAATATTGTTGTTTGGTAAAGAGTTAATAGACAATTTGAATCATTTTAGCCACATTTGTTGACTGGAAATGCTTTCAATATGGGTGATTCTAAAATTTTGTTTTCTGGTAAAGACCTGAGCAAAAATTTGGGTAACATTATTTTTAATTTATGTTTTATGTACTTTCATGTAATTATGTCATACAATATACATAAAAAACTACACTGAAAGTTCTAAGCAGTTGATTAACTAAACTGCACTGTCCAGATGTGTACATTGTAATTGTATTTCAGATTATATGATTATATACTTGTAAATGACAAATGTGTAGATTGGTTACAATCGTTGCAGTCTGATCTTGATCCAAGCTAAACCTAGATGCAGCAGATACTATTGACAGATCTCTTTTACAATTAACTTATTACCAAACAACAATTAAAAGAAATTAAAAGCATTTACAGACAGGAGATAGATTCTTTGTGGCTCAGATGATAGAATTTGGCTTGGAAAACATTGAAAATATTATGGGGAAAAGGAGAAAATGTTGGTGTTTTCTTTTATTCCTGCAGTGTTTTCTAAAGCCTTCTTTGCCATGGTTCTCATTTGGACAACACAGTGAATAATATTGGTCAAATGTTTTAGCACAAAAACTTGTGTTTGTGGCACACAAATGTTTTGGTCATAAAATTAAGTTTGATTACTGATGTTTCATGTTCAAAACAACTATTATTGTTTTGTTTAGTGTCTCCGTGCAGTGCCAAAGATTGTGGAGCTTTTGGAAAAAGGTGTAAGTCCAGAAGATGCCTGTAAGATTGTCGGCCTATGCACCCAAGGTAAATAAATAATTAGCAACCCTTCAGTCGTGTCAATAAGCAATCCTACAAAATACGCTATAAAATCCTAGAATTGTACACACAGGATACAGAATGGTTGGTGATGACAATCAGTAACTAGTCCTGGAAACAGTGTTTCTTACATGCTAATCTATAGATTGTGGAAAACATTCAGGAACTTATAACCTGATTCTTGTATCCATGTTGTATCCAAGGAAAGCCCAATATTGTGTTTTAGCTGTTTTGGTGCTTAGGAATCATCTATGATGTCACGTTTATCTTGTCATGAAGGTGATGTTTTTCTATGGAATTACATCTGGTAGACTATTAAATTTTTCATCATTGTCATTTGCCATGGGGCATGTAAAAGATGGGAACATTGTTTGTAAAAATTTACATGGAAGCCACCAGTGAAAAGATCAGTTTTGGTATTCACTCAGTGAAATTCAGAGCTCCAGATAAGAGACAGCAATGGTATTTTAAATTCATTATTTTTATTCAAAACCATACATTATAGGTACTCAGTAGAATTGTCTTGATAAGACAATTCTAATGAGCATCCATAACATAGGGTTTATGGGAAAATAATTAATAATTTTCAGGTTTGAAATCAAAATTACCCCCTCTACTTTGAGACATGAAATGAGATTTTGATCTGACATTGAAACAAAAATGATTCTGTTTTTCTTCATATCTTATCATTTAACCCATTACCACACAATCCCTACTTTTGACGACCTTGAGAGAGAAACCATTAGAAAACATTGTGGGAAAAGGAGAAAATGCTGGTAACCAGCATTTTCTCCTTTTCCCACAATGTTTTCTACCCTTCACAAAACAAATTCCAAATTTTTAGCCACTTTTATTTTGTCATCTGCAAGTGCTTTCAATTTGGACCAGCCTAAAATATTTTTGTTTAGTAATGAGTTCAATCTCACGGCGGGGAATCACGTGACACAACAACAACAACAATGACCGATATTTAAAAAAATTCCCGAACTTCAGGTAAGAAAATCTTCAATAATTCCGTTAATACATGACCGATTGGAATTTGGTTTGAAGCAGAGAAGGCGGAAGGACTCCAGGGATTTGCTTGATGTGTTAGATTTTTTAACCAACACCTGATAAAAAAGTTATTGACGAGCAAACAAATTTTTTACCCTGGATAATTTGTTTGCTCGTCAATAACTTTTTTATCAGGTGTTGTTTAAAAAATCTAACACATCAAGCAAATCCCTGGAGTCCTTCCGCCTTCTCTGCTTCAAACCAAATTCCAATCGGTCATGTATTAACGGAATTATTGAAGATTTTCTTACCTGAAGTCGGGGAATTTTTTCAAATATCGGTCATTGTTGTTGTTGTTGTGTCACATGATTCCCCGCCATGTCAATCTTTTGTCAGAGAAAGTGTCTCATTTTTACCAAATGATTGATGTTAAAATAGAAAATGTTGTTGCACATACTCATGTATGTTCTTTGTAAGCTATGCTCTGTAAAAGGGTGGTTTAATGCATCTGCAGAAAGTACCAAGTAACCCATGTCAACCTTGCAAACTGTGCAGGCTGATCTTGGTGGCAACTTTTTGCTGTTCATACATTTCCACATGTCAAAGGATGATTCTCCCTCAAGATATAGCATCTGGCAGACAAAGTAGATGCATATGATGTAACGGCTCACTAAGTGTATTTGAGCCATGCTCTGGCAAAAGGGGGCTTAACTCATTACCAAACGACAAAGTTTTAGGTTTGTCCAAATCGAAAGCATTTGCAGACGACAAAATAAAAGTAACTGAAAATTTGAAATTTGTTTGGAGAAGGGTAGAAAACATTGTGGGAAAAGGAGAAAATGCTCGTCTGCTAGACTTTAGTGCTTCCAATTTGGACTAGTCAAAAATTATGACGTTTGGTAAAGAGTTAATACTTGTTAAAGAGAATACTTGTTAAAGAGTTAACCCCTGTAATATTTCAATATTTATGGGAAAATGCTGCAGACTGTAGCTTGCATATTGAATCTAACTATTTACAAACCATTTCTGAGATTTGAATGGATATAGACTGTGACTGTGAGATGTAATTTTCTCAAATTTTTAAGATGATCAGGTGAAAAGTTCAACCAAGAAAACAGCACTAAGAGGCAATATGAAGAAGAAGATATTTCACAGAACTTCATCAGAAGCAGTAACAGTGGTAATGTAGATTTTTTCTCAAGAAAGAGGAAAATGTTCTTTGTACAAGCATGAAGTTTTATTAATTTGAACATCTATGATAAAATATACCGGTAAGATTTTTTCTATGAACTTAAATGTCTGTAATGGTATATATAAGAATTCTCATTTTACACTTCACACTTCTGGTGTTGATATATATGCATAACCCTCTATTGACCAAGAAAATTTCAAACTATTCCATGGTAAAAAAAAACTTTGCAGTTTACAAATGAAATGCGACATAAATCATAGGAGTTGTCTTTGATAAGCCAGAAAACAACGTGGGATCAGGAAAAAAATGCTGGTTACCATCATTTTCTCCTTTCTTTCTATGTATTCAAAGGGCTCCTTCTCCAGGGTCATTAAAACTTATGTTTGTTTTGTAATAAGTTAAAGTTCTTCCCAGGCCAGGTAGTTTTAGTGGTCTCCTGGGTCTCAATTTTCTATGACAGCCTTTGGGATGATGACAACATGTGTCTCAGGTTCTGTAAATATTATGCCATCTATATTTCTTACAGATTCAGAACAGAGATTTATCAATGAAGTGTATACTTTGTGCCATTTCTGCGTATGGAAGTGTGTTCCACTACTTTCTTAAATTTAGGGATCCTCTTTTATGGACAAAAAGTCAACATACTCCAAATAGAAAAACAAATAAACTCAGTGGTCTCTTCCAGCCTTGTATTTAGACTCAATCAGTTAATTTCATAGTTGCTTTTGTTCATAATGGCTTGGCAAAGCAGACTCTTTAGATCAAAGATCTGACAGCATTTTTTGTGTAGTTTGATCTTAATATACACCACAGCAGAAGCAACTGTAGATGTGAAAGGCATGTAAACCCTTTACAAATCAAGAAAATACTTAACTCGTCCAACTCCACCAAAGAATTTGCAGTTGACTTATAAATATGGCTTAAATAAAAGGATTGGCCTTTAACAGTGTAAAAAAAACTGGTAGGGAAAGGAGATATGTTGGTAATAATCATTTTCTCTTTTTTCCTAAAATGTTTTCATAAGCCTTCTAATGCAAGGACCTTAACACTCAGGATTGTGTTGTGAAGGGTTAAGGGTTAAATCAATAGATAGCTTTGCATTGTGATTTCAGAATGATGATCTTGAATGTGAAATATGCAAAAAAGTTGGTAATGTAGTAAACTGGCTGTTGAAAGACAATGTTACGGACACAACAGTGAACAGCACCTTGTACACAGTTTGTATCAACCTACCAGCTACTAGTTTACAGAACATGGTACATAATTTTCATATCCTTTACCAAATAAAAATTTTTTGGTTCTTTCCAAAATTAATGGTGAACCCATACAACAAAGGCAGGTTACCGTCAATGTATTTTTGATTGAGTTATGCCCCTTTTTTTGCCTGTAACTATTCACTTAACCCTTTACCACATGGCAGAATTTTAAACCTACCCAAATTGAAAACATTTGCAGACAAAAATGTTGTAGTGGCTGAAATAGTGTTATTTTACTTAGACAGGATAGAAAATTTTATGAAAAAAGGGGAAAATGCTGGTTACCAGCATTTTCTCCTTTTTCCACAAAATTTTCAAATGGCTTCTTTCTCAGGGTCATTAAGTCATCACAGTGTGGTAAAGGGTTAAACAACTGCAGCCAAGCGTTGACACCAGCATGCGGTGTTCTTGTTTTCTTTTATAATTTTTTTTACTTCACATGAACAAGCTAAATGAAATTTGGCTCTCCTGCAAGTGTGTTTATTTCCAAATCTGTTTTCAGTGTTTTTCAGCAGGATCAAAGTTACTACAGGCAATGAAACAGGGACTCGATGTGACAGATGCTTGTGTCAAATTTGAATTCTGTGACACAAAAGGTGAGATTACAGTTACTAAGTATTTGTTCTCCTCATTCAAGGCTATCTATTTAATTAACTCTGACCGTCGTTACTTGAATTTTAAATGGGTGCTTTAGTTTCTTCACTGACAACTCACTACCTTGTCAATTACTCAGTTTTAATGGACATAAACTGCATTTTTTCCATTTGTTTGTTTGGAATACACTGAAATTTTTTTAAATATAACTGGATATTGTCTTTGAATCTTTTCTCAGTCAGGTATGAAGATACCAAAAAATGAAGGGAAAACTTACTTTTTTTTTTCCCACGTAGCTAACATCAATTTTAGATTAATTACAATTTTTCTTATCTTACATTTGAAATAAGCAAATAGCATGGATTTGGTCAAAGCTCTGTAATCATACAGATTTTTGTCTGGAACACTGCTGAACCATTTTTAGTCTGGGAAATCAATTTTTCAAAACAGTTCCTGATGGTTCTGACAAAGCTGTACTTTTTTCATCAACTGATTCAAAACAAAAATTTTATTTGAAAGTTTCTTCAAAACTTTTTTTCATTCATGATATACATGCTGTATCTGTGTATATATATAAATGTTGAAAAATTTGGAAATTACCGATTAAGGACATTTTTGCAAATGGAAATAATTGTGAATTCCAGACACTTGTTATTTGTTTGTATACTTGAGGTAAAATGTGTGAACAGAAAAGTTTGCAAATTTTTCAAATTTGCGAAATTGCAAAAATATTCATGTTGCAAACAGTTCCTCTTATACAATAGCTGTTAAAAAAGTGAGCAGACTTAATTTAACTCTTTACCAAAACAATAAAATTTTAGACTGGTCCAAATTGAAAACATTTGAAGACGTCAAAATAAAAGTTACTCAAAATTTGATATTTGTATCTTAAAGGATAGAAAACATTGTGGGAAAAGGAGAAAATGCTGGTTACCAGACTTGTTTACCAAAATTTTATGTCAGATGCCAATCATGTAAGATCATGCATGTTTTTTTCTTTCTTTCCTTCTTCTCTAAAGCTAAAGAAGGAAAAACAAAGATGACTCAGGCACTCAGATCAGTTTTACAGAGACCAGTGCAGGTTTGAGGGTTTTTTTTAATTTTAATGAGGACATTTACTCCCTATGCAGCTATAATTTGCCATAGCATTTTATTATGCAAAGAAGTTTAAATTACTACAATAGATATTTCTGTTGGAAGTTCTTTAAAGTTAGCACTTTGTTTGAACCTTTACCACAAAATCTTGTCTTTTACGACCTGGAGAAAAGTCTTTTTCAAAAACACTGAGAAAAGAAGAAATTGCTGGTAAACTTGTAATTTTTAAATACTTTTTATTTGGATAACCTGAATATTTTTTGTGGCAATTCCCCAGACAAGGAGATTTGGCCAAAATTGAAAGCTTTTACAGACCAGAAATTAAGTGTGACAAAAAATGTAATGATGAGATCCGTCTATGAAATAGTAGAAAACGTTGTGGAAAAAGAAGTGAATACTGCTATATATCTTTTTCCATTTTTCCCCCCCAAATGCTTCAATACCCTTCTTTTTGCTGGTCACCAAACATTGAATAGCTTTTAAGCCTTTACCACACAGAATGACCTTGACAGAGAAAGCTTTTAACCCATTACCACACAATCCCTACTTTTGACGCCCCCGAGAAAGAAGCCTTTTGAAAACACTGTGGGAAAAGGAGAAAATGCTGGTAACCAGCATTTTCTTCTTTTCCCACAGTGTTTTCTACCCTTCCCAGAACAAATTTCTATTTTTCAGTCACCTTTTTTTGTCATCTGCAAATGCATTCAATTTGGACAAGTCTAAAACTTTCTCGTGTGGTAATGGGTTAAAACATTATGGGAAAAAGAGAAAATGCTGGTTACCAGCATTTTCTCCTTTTCCCATAATGTTTTCTACCCTATCCAAACCAAACTTTAATTTTGAGTCACATCTTTTTTATCTTCTGCAAATGCTTTCAATATGGACCCGTCTAAAATTTTGTCATTTGGGAAAGAGATTTAAATTTGGAAAGATATAATTGTTATCCTAGGTTAACTTGAGATGTGATACTTGTGAGTTTGTTGTTGATGAGCTCGATAAGATTCTAGCTGACAATGGAACAGATGTACAGATAAATGACACAGTATATGGAATCTGTGCCAAGTTACAGGGGGCTTTGATGGACTTGGTGAGTCATAAAGTATTTTTTTTTTTCTTCAAACTCTGTCTCGTAGTTGCAAGAATTTTTTCAGTCAGTCCATAGAATGGGAGTCAGTGCTATTGGGGTAGAGTGTTGGCCTTTCACAACAAAGGTTGTGGGTTTTGGGTTCGAATCCTTAGATGAATTGGATCTACCTTTGGAACTGTCCACATCACTGTGCAAGTACTGGCTACATTTCCAGGAAGCTATCATGAGGGGCTTTTACTCTGAAAACTAAAAGAATCTTCTGGTTCTGACCTGGAAGATCTGGGTTACCTAATCAAAAGTTGGATGTAGCTTCATCTAGTTTGCTTGTAGTAAGATTTGGATAGAACTTGTGTTAAGTCCATTGTTGCAAGCTGTAGTTATGAGGTTTTAGAAGTAAACCAACGATATATGAGAGAGATATTGATCGAGGGAAATAGACCATGTTCACTTATGACAGATATATATAATTTGTAACCATTTACCTCCCTTGATAATCAAAATTTGCTTATTACATAATCTGTGTTAGGTATTCAAGATTTTTGGATAACAATATTTGGTTTTCAGTGTGTGAATCAATATGTTAATTTTCATGCTCAGACGAGTTGAATATTTATTAACCTATTACCACACAATCCCTACTTTTGATGACCCTGAGAAAGGAGGCTTTAGAAAACATTGTGGGAAAAGGAGAAAATGCTGATAACCATTTATTTTGTCATCTGCAAATGCTTTCGATTTTGACAAGCCTTAATATTGTCATTTGGTATTGTTGTTCTGGAACTTCACTGTTTATGCCATCTGAATTTGTTTTCTGCTACTAAAGTTAAAGATATTGGTATCAAGGCAATTCTTTGTTAGAGTTCATTGATACTTAGTATGAACAATACTTGATTTAGACTTTCTTGTATTGATTGACCTCATATTTGCATTTTGAAAAAATGACAGGGCTAGAATGGCGGTTTTGCCTATGACAGTAAAACTTAATGCCGTAAAGACTTTTGATGATTTATGTCTCTGCCAGTGCAATTTAATTCATTACCAAACGCCAATATATTAAGCTTGTCCAAATTGGAAGCATTGGCAGACGACACAATAAAAGTGATTGAAAATTTGAAATTTGTTTTATGAAGAGTAGAAAACACTGTGGGAAAAGGAAAAAAATGCTGGTTTAATAATTGTTTAATAAATTACTTAATAAAGGGTTAATAATTTACAGTGTTTGGAAGCTGCTCCAAAACTTGTACAGACTATAGAAGATGGAACAGACCCAAAATCATCCTGCATGCTTATCAAACTGTGTGACAGTAATACTGGTATGTAAGATTTTTGAAGCTTTACCAATACTAGGGAAGCAGGCAATATAGATCTAAAATTAGACTACAAGTTCTGTGCAGTCGTATCTTAATCTATGCTGCCCAAAAAAAGAAAAACTTTTTTTTGCCTATTTTATTTTTAATTTGACTTTTTCTGTAACTGACTCTTACATCATTTTTTATCTATTTTTTGGCCCTTTTTAAATCCTGAGTTTTAACTCTTTACCACACAATCCTGACTTTTAACAACCCTGAGAAATATGCCTTTTGAAATCATTGTTGGAAAGGGAGAAAATGCTGCTTACCAGCATTTTCTCCTTTTCTCACAATGTTTTCTACCCTTCACAAAACAAATTTCAAATTTTGAGTCACTTTTATTTTGTTGTCTGCAAGTGCTTTCAATTTTTACCTGTCTAAATTGTTGTTATTTGGTAAAGATTTAATGACCCTGACAACTAAAGCCTTTGAAAACGTCGAGGGAAAAGTAGAAAATATTAGTAGGGTAATTAGTGTTTTCTCCTTTTTCAGCAATTTATTTGACCCTTTCTCTGTTAAAGCCAAAGCCACATTTAATTTGTTGTATACTATTGCTTTCAGGTTGGATAAGTCTAACACTTTGTCTTCTGTCAAAGAGTTAATGTTAATACCAGCATTTTCTTTTATTTTTCAGCAACTTATGTCATAGAACCTCAGCCACAACAGGTGACATTTTAATTAGGCTAAAACAAAATACATAATCATGTGGTTCTGTTTACCAAACTGTGTCTTACTTTTACATCCAACCCTAAGCATTTTTTGTTACTTGTTGATCATTTGATTATTATATTACATAATGTTATGGTATGTCCTTGGCAAATTCTTTGTCAATTTAGCTTTATTAATTGTCCCCTAGGAAAAGTTTTGGAAAAGAAAATTGAAAAAAAAAAATCTGACCTACTCACCCTTATTCCCAAAAGTATGTAACCGGAACCATACATAATTTTGTTTTGGTATAAGTAAAAATTTTAGGTGCATTCTGTGAAAATGAGGTTTATTGTATCTTTTTAATACACTTATAGTAAGCAATTTGTCATTTACCTATTTTGTCTAAAAACTTGCTCAATCTTGAGGTAGAATAGTCTTTTGAAATACAGAAAATTTACGAAAAGCAAAATGTTTTGACCAAGGTCGACCTGCTTTGACTGTGCAAGTTGATATGAGTTGATGCATTTTGCAGATGCACTCAACTTAAATTCCTTTTCAAAAGGTATGGCTTGTACAAAACTCAATATCATACCCTTCACCTCATAATCCAATCCCAGATTTCAACAACCTTAGGTATTTAAGTACATTTCTATTCTAGGTTGATTTGAAATGTGACACATGTCAATTCATAATCACTGAACTTGATAAAGTACTAGCTGACAATGGAACTGATGTTAAGATAAATTCTACTGTCTTCTCCATCTGCTCACAGCTAGGTGGTGCTCTCAAAGATTTGGTAAGTGATGTAATCTTTTTTACTATGATAAGGACTTTGTGCTAGCTGAATAAGCCTTAAAATTATTTCACTCTACCCCATTAACCAGACCAGACGACAAAATTTTAGCCATGTCCAAATTGAAAGCATTTGCAGATGACAATTTCATTGTAGTGCAAATGGTGCAATTTCTCTTTGACAGGGTAGAAAGCAATGTGAAAAAAGGAGAAAATGCTTGTTACCAGCATTTTCTCCTTTTCCCACAATGTTTTCAAAAGGCTTTTTTCCCAGGGTCATCAAAAGTCTGCATTGTGCAATAAAGGGTTGAAACAGAACCCCGAGTTTAACTCCTTGAGAAAGAGGCCATCTGAAAACATTGCAGAAAGCATTTTCTTCTTTTCCATCAATGTTGCATGCAATTCAACCGGAGGGAAATATGACTATTTACCCCCACTTACCCTACATTTCTCCTGCTTTACATAATATTGTATTGCCTTCTTGTGTGAGAGGGAGATACACTAAGGGGAATCAACTATACTGGATTTTAATGAAAATCCGAACAAAAAGGGATTTAGAAGCATGAAAAGAATAGAATATTTGTTTTTTATACCCCCACAAAATGAACGTTAAGGGGGGGTATACTGGAATCAGTCAGTCTGTCTGTGTGTTTTTCCGTGTGTCCGTCCGTGTGTGTCTGTATCTGTGTGTGTACAAAATACTTTCAAAGTGCTTGATGGGGTATAAAGTCACATTCAGTGACAGCTCTATAGTTTTCTTTGGCAAAAGATCCTTATTATTAGCAATAATGATTACTTAATGAAATAAATTTAAACTTTCTCAGAAAAAAAATAAATATGTAAAAAAAAAATATGTAACCATTTGTATTTATTTCAGTGTTTGCAAGCTGCTCCACAGGTAGTAAATCAAGTTGAAAAGGGGGCAGAACCAAACAAAACCTGTGTTCTTGTTAAATTGTGTGATGCAACCACTCCCAGTGAGTAAAACAGTCAATTTCCTTCATCATGAATTTTACCCTTTCCCAAACGACAAATTTTAGACTCTTCGAAACTGAAAGAGTTTGCAGACGACAATTTCAAATTTGATAAAAATGGCAGGAAGTTCTCCAAATGCGTGGAAAACACTGGGAAAAGGAGAAATTGCTCGTTGCGAGCAATTTGTCCTTTTCCCGCAGTGTTTTCAAAAGACTTGTACTGCAGACACTTAAAAACAAGGGCTTGTTTGGAAAAGGGTTAAACAGTACTATGCACTAACCTCTGCAGCACCTTTCACTACTATAGTTACATTTGCAGCCGGTAAAAATCAAGATCAGGCTGCACAAATGTTTTTTTCTTTGTGAACTTGATTTGTCCAATGTGCTATGCATAATGCAGATGTCAATAATTACCTTGTATTTACTGTAGAGACAAAATTTTTACTTAAGCACTCATGAAAATTGGTCAGAATGATTAGCTTAGGTCTTGTATCTGACAGGTTTTAAATTCAGCCATGTCAGATGAAAGACTGGGAAAAATCTAAGAAAAACTTTCTGTTCATTCTGGAAGCTACATTTTCTGTCCTTTACTCATAAAAGTTGCCTGGAAGGTTTATCTTGATGATATTTCAGATAGGTCAGAATTTTTTTTTTTAACTTGAAACAGGGGATTATTTGGGAAAAGGGACATTACTAATGTAAACATGAGCACTCATGCTCTGATCCTTTACCACACAATCCAGAGTTTAACCCTTTCCCAAACGACAAAATTTTGGACTGGTCTAAATTGAAAGCATTTGCAGACAACAAAATAAATGCTACTCAAAAAGTGAAATTTGTTTCCAGCTGGAAAGAAAACATTGTGGGAAAAGGAGAAAATGCTGGTTACCAGCATTTTCTCCTTTTCCCACAATGTTTTCAAAGGGTTTCTATCTCAGGGTCGTACAAACCAGAGATTGTTTGGTAAAGGGTTAAAAGACCTGGAGGTAGAATCCTTCAGAAAACATTGTAGGAAAAAGGAGAGAATGCAGGTATCCAGCATTTTCTCCTTTTCCCTCACTATTCTCTCTTTCTTCAAAGAAATTTTCCTGTTTTGATGCATTTGTCGTCTGCAAATCCTCTCAATTTGAACATGTCTGAGAATATGTCATTTGATTAACCCTTTACCAAACAATCCCGGGTTTTCACAACCCTGAGATAGAAGGCTTTGAAAGTATTGTGGGAAAAGGAGAAAATGCTGCTAGTAATCAGCATTTTCTCCTGTTTCACAATGTTTTCTACACTGCTGGAAAGAAAATTCACTTTTTGAGTTACATTTATTTTGTTGTCTGCAAGTGCTCTTAATTTGTACCTGTCCAAACTTTTCTCGTTTGGTAAAGTCAGTTAACTCTTTACCAAACGACAAAAGTTTAGACTGGTCTAAATTGAAAGCTGTTGCAGATGACAAATTGATTGCGACTTCAATGATGAAATTTGTCTGTGACAGGGTAGAAAACATTGTTGGAAAAGGAGAAAATGCTGGTTACCAGCATTTTCTCCTTTTCCAACAATGTTTTCAAAAGGCCTCTACTCCAGGGTCGTAAAAAGTCGGGATTGTGTGGGAAAGAGTTAAAGAGTTGATATTGTTTTCTTTACAGAGGTGGAGGAAATGCCAGCAGTATTGAAAGCGGTAAGTTTTGTTGATATCCCAGTAACAAATGATCCAACTGTTTAGATTTTTATATAATAGGCAGACACAAGTTCATTAAATTGACAATTACTGACATAATAAGAATCTGCAAGACTTTTGAAAAGTTGCTCTTTTTTGCCATTCATCTCGCAGGTTTCCAGGAGTCTACATGTGATTCAACTCTTTACCAAACAATTACGACTTTAAACGACCCTAAGAAAGAAAGCCTATGAAAACATTGTGGGAAAAGGAGAAAATGCTGGTAACCAGCATTTTCTCCTTTTCCCACCATGTTTTCTACCCTTTCCAATTCAAATTTCAATTTTTGATTCACATTTATTTTGTCATCTGCAAATACTTTCGATTTGGACTTGTCCAAAATTTTGTCGTTTGGTAAACAGTTGAGGTAAGACCTGTGTAATGCACTTCCGGTGAAAATTCTAATTGGTTGATAAATAAGGATGAATAAGGAATTATGCAGAAATAATATTTTTGCACATTTCTAACGGATCAGAAATTCCGTTTATGTCTATCTTGAAATTATTTTTTAATACTTTTGTTAGTTTTCTGAAAATGGAGGTAATTATTATCTCTTTTTGAATTGAGAATATAGTGGTTTTAGAATCATAAATGATAATTCAAAGAAGGGAAAAATGGAAAAAATGAAAAGGTCAAAGTAGTTCAATAATACTCATTTTTAATTATAGCTAATTTTGCAGAATGATATTTTAGAGGAAATAGCTGTTTTCCATTACACAGGTCTTACCTTAAGTCTGTACAAAGTACTAAAATTTTACATGGGACCAGTGCTTTACACCATATTCTTTCCAAGCCACTAGCTGCTACCACATAACCTTTATTATGGAGTTAATGACAGGACTTGTGAGAGAGAAATGAATTCTGTTGCAACAGCTATCATCAATCTTCAAGAAGGAATTGGCCGAGTTTCCACACAAACTCTTTGTCTCAACGTCTGTAGGCAACCAAATGCACTGCCAAGCACGATGCATTAAAAACTGATGATAATTTCTTAACCCTCTACTGCGTGAAAATTTTTTAGACTTGTACTAAGTGAAAGTGTTTACCAATGAAAATTTAAATATGGCTAAAATGATGGAACTTATTAAAAATGTAGAAAATATTTTGGGAAAAGGAGAAGATGCTTTCCTGTCAAATAAGGCCAGATTTTGCAATTGTAATGAATGATCATTGTTAGAAGGAATCTGTTAACCTTTTTTTTTTTTTTAATTCAAATGATTGACAATTACACATGTAGATTTCCTTAAATTAATGGTGTTACACTCAGTTTATGTAATAAAACTACCGATATAGCAACAGACAGTGTGGAGCAAGACCAGACTACATGTAAGTGCAGGGTAATCTGCCTTTACACTCTCCACAAAATACACAATATAGCCACAAATGGTTGGATAAGGGTTAATTTTACCTGCTTGTCAAGTCTTGCCACTCTGTAATATGACAGCTTTAATTTTCTTAAAACATTTACAATAACATCATACTCTCATTTGAATTATTTTTCTATTTTGTCTTTCCTTTAGAATCCTTTAGAATGTGGGATCTGTGAATTTGTAATTAAAGAAATTGATGCAGCTCTGCAAAAGAATGGTAGTTTTGAAAAAATTAACGACACAGTATATGAGATATGTGAAAACTTGGGAGAGCTAAAAACTCAGGTAAATAATTATGGTTTTGTTAAGACTCTAGCTCTGCATTTTTGAACCCTTCCAGTGACCGTTGCCTTGTCAGAATTGAAAGCATTTGCAGATAACAATTTCAGTCTGGCTCAAATATGGTGCATTTATTTTATGATTGAGTAGGAAACATTGTGGGAAAAGGAGAAAATGCTGGTTTCCAGCATTTTCTCTTTCTCCCACAATGTTTTCAAAAGGCTTATATCTCAGGGTTGTAAAAGCCAGGAATTGTTTGGTAAAGGGTTAAAACAACTAGGTTTAAATCTTTACCACACAGTCCTGACTTCCAACAATTCTGAGAAAGAAGCCTAAAGAAAACATTGTTGGGAAAGGAGAAAATGCTGATAACAAGCAATTTTTCTCCTTTTCCCACAATATTTACTACCCTATCAAATTTAGAAAATCATCATATTGACAAGATTTACTTTGTTGTCTGCAGATTCTTTGAATTTGGTCAGGACCAAGAATTAGGTTACCCTGTTGTATAACCAGCAGCCTTTTAGTGACGTTGCCCATATGGGCAACTGCTTTATCATGATGAATGAACAAAAATTAGGTAATCTGTCAACCAGAAAATATGTGTATGTTTTTTAGCTGTTGGGTGTATTTTTTAAAACTAATTCAGAAGGTATTATAAGTCCAGAATAGTTTTTTTTATGTGTCTTTTATATTGTTTCATTTTTATCCCTTTACCACATAATCCTGGCTTTTAACAGCTCTGAGGAAGAAACCTGCTGAAAACATTGCGGGAAACCAGCATTTTCTCCTTTTCTCACAATGTTTTCTACTCTAACAAAGACAGAAATCATCATCCAAGCAATATTTAACTTGTCATCTGCAAATGCTTTCAATTTGGTCCAGTTTAAATTTCTGTCACTTGTTGAAGAGTTAACCCTTCAGCACAGAGTCCAGAGTTTTAACAGTCCTGAACAGGAAGGCTTTTGAAAACATTGTGAGAAATGGAGAAAATGCTGATAACCCACATTTTCTCCTTTCCACACAATGTTTTCTTCCCAGGTATCATAGGTTTGTTTGCACTAATTTTGATTGTCATCTTCAAGTGTTTTAAATGAGGAAGAGTCTAAAATGTGTCATTTGGGAAAGGGTTTACCATGTACCACACAATCCTGACTTGTTTACCAGCATTTTCTTCCTTTCCAACAATGTTTTCTTCCCATATTGAATAAAATTGCAATTTTTGACTGACATTTATATTGTTGTCAGCAAAGTAGACATGTCTAAAATTGTTGTCATTTGGTAAAGAGTTAACTAGCATTCTCCCTAAGAATCATGCAGATGGTGATAAGTGACTCGTCACAGAATTCATTGGTTTTACCTTCATTTAATCAGACTTGTTGAAAAACTTTCCCAGAACAAAGCATTCCTTTTTTCTGACAGTGGTTGCCATGGAAACAAGAAATAAAAATTTCACAGAGATTGGTCAAAAGTTGGCGGCAAAAAAAATGAAAAATGACACTTTTCAGGGTTGTTTTTGACAAATCATTATTGTTTAGATTATCTATACTAATACTTATGTTAAAAGGAGGACATGAGTACTACTGGAAATTACATAGAAAAATGAAAAATATCACTTGCATTGTGTTGCATAGCAACAGAAATTTAGCCATAGAAACCAGTTTTTCAAACTTCTAATTTTTAACATTTTCAAACCAAATTATCTTCTAACAGCAAAGGTGCATATGAAAAATACAAACAGTGCCTAAATGAGCAATATCTGATCTTTCACAGCCAACAATAAAAAAACTCAAAATGTTTTTAATTTTTGTAACCATGGCAACAAAACTATTGAACCGTCAGAGATTTTACAAAAAAGTGTCAATTTCAAAGCAAATTATCTCCCTTCTGCAAAGAGAAATATGAACAGTGTAAAAACATATTAAATAATCCACTTCTGTTCAACCAATGGAGAAAAATTCAAGTTCTGCAACAATCTAAATATTAGTCACTATGGCAACTAAATTATCGAACAGTTTGCCATTTTAACAAAAATCAGCACATTCAAAGTAAACTACTGCCCTTTAAGATTATCTATACTACTACTTATGTCAAAAAGGTGGCAAAAGTAGTACTCAAAATTACATAGGAAAATATAGAAAAATATAAAATGTCACTTGCATTGTGTTGCATAGCAACAGAAGTTTAGCCATAGAAAGCAGTTTTTCAAACCTCAAATCATCCCCAACTTTCAGCTGCAGGTCGAGCAAGAGTTACTCTCCTTGAAACTTATCGATTATCTGGTCCGAAAGGATTTCCGATAACGGCCTGTCATATAGGATTCAGAAGGAAAAAATTTTTGATCGACTAAAACACATTTTTCTTCTAAAATGATTAAAATCTATAACGTCTTGAAGTATTCTGTAATATCTCTACTTTACTTCAATATAATTTTAATTCCTGTAGCAAAATGGGAAGTTGCGTCCATTTTGATTTAAAGTTACTGACCCATTCTCCTTCTTATTTCTATAGAAAGGTTTAAGAAATTTGCTCTTGCGCCGTTTTTGACGCTAAATAACATAAAAATGAATTGCAAGAAAAAAATCTATAACGTCTTGAAGTATTCTATGTTTTGTTGTGATTATGATCAAAGTATTCGTTTACATTTGTTAAATTGAGATCTTGCGTCCATTTTAGTTTAAAAACGACACTATCATTAATTTTTGTATAAAAAATGCTGTGTCGAGCTAAGTGAGATTAAGACTGGGTGAAAAGATTTAGCAACGGATAAAGGGAAGATAAGAACTGATGACATGATAACCTTGTCTGTATTGTTTTGTTAAACCTGGATCCTGTTTTTACACATTGTCCAAATATCTAATGATTGTATTTATCATTTTTATACATGTGCGTGTATATTATTTGCATCAGTGAAAACTTTTAAGAGATTTGTAAAAACCATTATCTTCCCAGTATCGTCTTTTTAATTCTTTCTCGGAAAATAATTTCAATTAGCATAAATTTCTTTAAATTGCATTTTTATTTTATTTTATTTATCTTTTTTTTCTTTATTTCTAAAGCAGATTGAATTTGTTGTACTATTGGATCATTATAATAATTATGCAGTCAATAGACCAGTAACAAACTGTACAAAACAAGCAGTCTGATCCTGGGCCGAATCGGTTTTGTTTTATGTGTCGAAATTCTTTTGGCTTAAAAAATTGACGTATCAATATCAATATGTGACTGAAATCAGCAGAAAACAATTTGCGTTTTGGGAGTATTGATGTGACCCGTACAGCACTCTCCCGAATTTCAACGGTCCTGCATCAAAACTTTTGTAAACATTGTGAGAAAAGGAGAAATACCAAAATCCAGTATTGATTCCTTTTCCTACAATGTTTTCTACTCTTTTAAAGTGAAGAATATCAATTTAGCTACATTTGATTTATTTTCTGAAATTGCTTTTTTTCTAAGTTGGTGAAGTCAAAAAATTCTCCATATGGGAAAAGGTTTTAAATTATTGACTTTTGAAAACACATGACAGGGAGAAAATACATGTGATCAGATTGAAAATAGCGAGGAAATTTGAATATGTGAGCTGTCGCCATAAAATACTTTTGAAAATGCATTTATCATCACACATTTGCAAGTAAAACGATAAAGAGAGAAGGAGGCAAATTGGACTTCTTTATACAAGATCTTGTTAAACTTGACTCTAAATCCTTATAAATAATCTCGTAAAAATATTCTGATCTTAGTTTAAACATTTAGTTTTAATTTATTCAATATACTAACATCATTCATTTACAACAACATGTATTGCCAAAAGGATTGAAACGAAAGCATCAAAGCTTATATAGTTCCTCTCCCTGAAGAAGTTTTTTCCTGATACATGTACTTTCTTTCCGATTACCCCGTATAAATGTATCAATGAATACCATTACGTAACACCAATCAAGATACCCGATAGGCGTCTTATCTAACAGTGAGACTCGGTCATCATCGGAGAACTCCGGCACAATGCAAACGATCAGGGAAAAAGAAAGAAAATACGATAGTTGCTTTAAAAAAGTGTAAAAAGGGCTAAAAATGTATTTTCTAAATGACTGAAAACTACACCATATTAAAGAACAATAAATAAACTATCTGACTTCCCTGAAGATAATTTTGATTTTCCAACAATATTGTGCAGGCTGATTTATGTTTACCGTGTGCTCACAAAACCACTGTACTTCTTCTAAAAAATGACGAAATTATTTTAAAAAGATATGACCTTTTGAACATAAAGGTTAAGAAATATAATTTGTATTCGATTGGTTTGTTTATGATAGGTCAGACGATACCCGTGTGGTCTGATCTATCACCACACTTTCCCCAGCCTAATATACATGTACGTACATGTATTTGTGACAACGCTATGCAAAACAATTACAATAAAATGCCGTCTGCTGACTATGCAATAGCTCTTTGCTACAGGTTGGAAATTAATGTTTTCAAAAACATTGTAACAAGAGAAGCCTCTTCATAATATCCTTAACTTTGTGGGTAGCTATTCAGAAATATATCCTACCGAAGTATTTTTACTATTGTACCATTTTTGTTGATAAATCAATAAAAATATCAGAGATTGAATTCAAAATTATGATGAAAAAAAATCAGAGATAAAATTCCAAAGATGCAGTAAACATATATGCTGTTACATTTCGAACGTTCGTGTCGCGCTCCTCCCCGGCTTTAGTCTCATCATAAGAAACTTGTACTGCGGATATTTTTCTTTTTTTTTTTTTTTTTTAACTCTTCAGGAAGTGCCAATGTATGACTGCCCCAATATTTAAAGCAGTTGTAGACAACACAATAAATATGGCTCAAATTATTCAATTTGTATCAATTAAGGCATGACAACATTGCTTGAAAAAGAGCAAATGCTGGTCAAAAGCATTTCTATAGCTGACCATAATTTTTCAAACGCGTGCTTTCGGTAAAATTTGAGGTAGATCAAATTGTAAGACCTGAAAGGAAAACAAATCCTACAAGTTTGGGTACCCTAGTAATTTACAACCCCAGATATCCCGCAGAGTTGTTTTCCAATAAATCGAAACCCTCTACACTCGAAGCGCGAAATTCGGGTTATAAGTGCAAAGGGTTTGCAGAGATCACCAGTCAATATATAATTCCGTATGTGATCGATTTCACGGCCAAAAGGGATCAAACTCTCATAATTTAATTGGCTTACATAGCGGTCAAATAACAGTTACCGGGTTTGATTTGCATGATAAAGTTGGCCATGTTTGAAGATTTCCAAGCCAAATTATCTACTAACAGCAAAGGTGCATATGAAAAATACATGTACATATAGTACCTAAACGGGCAACATCTGATTTTTTATAGCCAACAATGAAAAAACTCAAAATATTCATAACTTTTGTAACCATGGCAACAAAACTATTGACCCATCAGTGATTTTACAAAAAAGTGGCAATTTTAGAGCAAATTATCTCCCTTCTGCTAGGAAAAATATTAACAGTATATTTATGTATTAATGGATCCACATCTGTTCAACTAATACAGAAAAATTCAAGTTCTGCAACAATCCAAATATTAGTTTCCATGGCAACCAAACTATCCAACAGTTTGCAATTTTAACAAAAATCAGCACATTCAAAGTAAACTACCGCCCATTAACAAAGGATTACATTGATAAGTAATACTTACTTAAATTACCCACATCTGTTTGTCAATATTAAAATGTAAAAGAAAAAAATAATGGCCCAATCACGTTACCATGGCAACCAAATCAATGAACCATCACAAATAACAGCTTGTTCAAAGCAAATTAACCCCTTCCAGCTAAGAAGCATCTGAATAAATTAAACATACTTTAAATGACTAATTTGTGTTATGCACATACAAAAGATAAAAGGTATTCAACACCTCAGAAAAAGAAAATGTTACCACGGCAACAGAACAGTAAACTCATTCCCATAAAATATAGCAAAGTCAGTGCAAAGTATCTTCCATTGACTAAAAAGTATTTTATGAGTTCCGAAAACATTTTAATAAACCAAATACCTTAAAGGAAATGCTTTAAATGCTTCTAAAACAAGTAACCATGGTTACCAAATCAACAGTGATTTTTAGCTGTACTGGCTGGAAAGCCACTAGAGCTTATATCATGGTATGGTTTCCGTCTGTAAGTCTATTTCTTGTTTACGCAATAAAGTCTACATTTGTTGTCAGATTTTGGTGAAACTTGCACAGTTTGTTCATCTCATCAACAGCTTTAACCCTATTGGTTTTGGGGAAAAAAATCCTACAAACATTTTAGGAAAAGTAGCCATTTGAAATTGAAAATTTCCATTAGCTGTTTGAAGTTGAGAATTTCCATTTCTTGTTTATGCGATAAAGTCTGCATTTGTGGCCAGATTTTTGTGACACTTGCACAGTTTGTTTATCTCATCTATAGCTTCAACCCTATTGATTTTGGAAAAAAATTCAACAAATATTATTGGAAAAGTAGCCTTTCAAAGTTGAAAATTTTCATTGCTTGTTTACGTGATATAGTCTGCATTTGTGGCAAGATTTTCGTAAATCTTGCAGGGTTTGTTTATCTCATCAATAGCTTTAACCCTATTGGTTTTCGAAAAAAAAAAAAGTCCATAGAGTATAGGACAAATTTCCATTGTTTGTGTACATGATTTAGTGTCCATTTGGTATCAGATTATTTTGAAACTTGCACAGTTTTGTTTATCCCATCAATAGCTTGAACCATATTGGTTTTAAAAAGAATCCAACAAACAATGTGTGGGTATGGGAAAATAGCCACTTAAAGTTGAAAATTTCCAATTCTTTTTAGGCAGTGAAGTCCACAGTTTCGATCCAGTTCTTTTTGAAACATTCAAAGATTGTTTGGTTCATCAAGGGGTTGAGTGAAGAAGATCTACTGATCTGTTCAGGAAAATAAGCCATTTGATAACTTAGAATTGCTTACATAACAAAGTCAACCTTATTTGTTGTATTTCTTTGAAATTTGCTAGGATTTTTTAATACAAGGTGTACTGAAACCCTATCAAATTTGGTTGGATTTCTAAACTTTTTTTTTCAGAAATTGGACTTCATTTTTTTCACTCATTGTTCAATTAACCATCTTCTTAGTGGGCTGAAGCGCAGTTGTAATAACATTCCCCCTTTTCTTGTGTGTTTTGCCTTTTTTCGTTTTGCGTCATGAGTTTACAGTGGATGCTAGCAAAAAAATAAAGTCAGAACCAGATAAGCAATTTGACAGATTGAAGAACTGTTTTTGGGAAATACTAAATACAAAACGACGGAGAGCTGTGAATAGAATATTATGAAAGGAAGTGTTACCCTTTTTGTGATCTGCACTTTTCCTCAGAGACAACTATCCAGCTGTTAAGTTAGTTCTGCTCCAGACAAAATTTAAGTGTGGAAAATAACAAAATATCAAAGGGCAATAATTCTTAAATAATGCAATCAAGAGTTATGTTTCTTATGCACCACACTTCTCTTTGATGAGATCTATCCATCTGTGAAGTTTCATGTTTATCCCTCAAATAGTTTTTGTGTTATGCTCTAGACAAAATTTAAGTGAGAAAATAAAGGGTAATAACCCTTAAAATACGGAATTAGGAGTTATGGTTCTTATGCACTGCACTTCTCTTTTATGAGATCTATCCATCTGTGTAGTTTCATGTTTATATCTCAAATAGTTTTTGAGTTGTGCTCCATACAAGAAATTGGGATGCGAAGACGGATAGACAGAATGAAGGAAGAATGGACAGACAGACGGACGGACGGCTACTATTACCATATACCTAGCCGCCGTTTTGGCGGGGGATTATTAGCATGTATGCTACTTTTTGAATGAAAACTAACATGCCATGAACTATATATAGAGGGGTATGAACATTCTTAATTGTTGGTCATTCTATTTGATAGATAATTGTATTTTCTCAATTTTACCGATATGTTGCAACTTTGGCTTCCATGGTAACCTGGAGTATGATATGATATGCTCATTGTTATTTTTTTCATGGACAAGACATTAGATTAATAGCGATTTCTAAAACCAAGTTATCCAGTTTACTTACTCTTGTCTCTACAATTATGCCTTGAAAATAAGCAAAAATTGCAATTTTATGCCAATGTCGAGATTAAGGTTGCCATGGAAACCAGAGTTTTTAAAGGAATAAAATTCTTTCTAAAAAATTATGAAGAGGACCATGGTAGGATCATTTCTGTGAAGTTTCATTAAATTTGGATTAGTAGTTTTAGAGAAGAAGATGTTTGAAATAAAATTTAACGTATGCACCCATGTACACACGCACGTACACACGGACAGACACATAGATGCAAGACGGATACCTGGCCATGACATAAGCCCGCTGGCCTTCTGCCAGTGGAGCTAATGAAACTGACATGCCATGAACCATATATAGAGGGGTATGAAGATTCTTAATTGTTTTTCATTATATTCGACAGATAATGGTATTTTCTCAATTTCACCGATACATTGCCACTTTGGCTGCCATGGTTACCTAGTGTATGATATGATATGCTTATTGTTATTTTTTCATCGACAACATGTTAGATCAATAGCTATTTCTAAAACCAAAGTTATTCAATTTATTTACTCTAGTCTCTACAATTATGCCATGAAAATAAGCAAAAATTGCAATTTTATGCCAGTGTTGAGATTCAGGTTGCCATGGAAACCAAATTAAGACACAAAACCAAAATATCTTGTTTGCAGTTTTTCAAATTTGTATTAATACTTCATATGTCATATTAACTGATGTTCAAATATTTGTGTTTAGTGGTCATTTTTTTGCATAAAATACAGCATTTTCCAAATTTTACAAATCTGTTGTCACTTTGGTTGCCATGGTATCCTGTCCTAAAAACATTTTGACCTTTTTTATTTTTTTATTTGTAACCCAATACATTAGTCTTTATGCCCAATATTGAAACCTTAAATCCTAGCTTTGCTGTTAGGAGATAATTGAGATAGAAATTTGTCAATTTAAGCCACCAGCAGAAATGCGAAATACAGCCTTTGTTCGTTGCCATAGAAACACATTCTGCAAGCTTATTTTTGCTATTGCATTCTTGATATTGTAAGCCAGTACATGAGTGATTATGTTTTAATGGCACAACTCACTGGACTTTTGGTGACAAATATGCTGTATTAACTTCAAAGTGCTTAATTTTTCAAGTTTTAAAAAGCAAAAAATATGCTTCTCGGGGCAAAAACTTTCTGTGGCCGTTGCCATGGTAACAGCATGACAATAAAAGTTTCCCTTTGGCTTTTGAACTTTTGGGACTAAAGGAATCAATTGCACTAAGTTTTTTTGGTATTCTGAAAAAGTCACTTATCACCATTTCTACAGGGCCTGCATGATTCTTAGGGAGAATGCTAATTAATATAATGCATTGATCTTTGCCTGGTCATCATTCTGATATTGGCTGACCTGCCATAATTTTTCTGCTTATAAAATCAGTTTGTCAGATTTATACATGTCTTCAAACACAACATACATCAAATGAATGTGTTTTCCATATCATGTTCTGTTTTCCAGTGTCTTGCATTTGCTCCAAGTCTTGTTAATGCCATTGAAAAAGGTGGGGATCCAAAAGAAACATGCACTGCTATCAAACTGTGTGATGGTCAAGGTATGAAATTTTGAAAATATTTTCTATGCCAAATGAGAAATCTTTCGACTAAACCATATTGACGGTATTTGTAAACAAGAGGCCAGATGGGAATTAATTGTTGGGTTTTGTAGAAAACCTTGTTGGAAAAGGAGAAAATTCTGGTGACCAGTATTTTTTGCACACAGTGATTGGAAAAACCCACTTCCTCAAGGTGGTATAGCCATGACATGTAGGTTCATGGAACATGTTGATTTGAGTTAATTGGTATTTTTCCATCATAATGAAAATCTGTGTGTCCTAAATGCTTCTCTGGTTTTTATTTTGATTGTAAATACCTTGACTTGGACATTTTTTTACCTTGGCCAACTTATTTTTCAAAATAAAAGATGACACAGAACGGAAGAAAAATATACAGGAAGTGAAGTTGATGACATTGTTTAACCCTTTACTCCATAAATACTCATTTCTACGCATTGCTTGTAGGAGCCTTTGGAAAACATTGTGACAAAAGGTGAAATTGCTTGTGACGAGCAATTTCACCTTTAGTCACGATGTTTTCTATGCTATCAAAAGGTGTCATACACACATAAGAAACAGCTTCATCCATGCTGTAATTTAGAGTCAATTAGAGATACATTAGAAATGCCTTACGGGTAAAGAGTTAATTCCATTTACCCACCATTAACCCCACCCTCAAAAATGCTTCATTACACACAGCTTTACTTAATAAACAGACCTGATGACATAAACAGATCTTCTGCCAGGTCATGTGGAAATATTTTCAAATCGTATGACTGCAAATTGGTGCCATATAATTTTGAGTTGTATTGATTTTATTATGAAAACCATAGAAGTGACATGCATCAATTTCAGAATGGCACCTGGACAGTGTTGAAGGTCAAGTTCAATTCCTTTTTCAAATGTTTGGATGAAACTGCAAAATAATTTCTATGATGCTAAAGTAAAAGATGAAATCAGAAAATTATTATGAGATTTTTTCTGTATTATGTAAAGATTTTGACCTTTTCTTGATCAGACTGCATGTAACTACGCAGTGAACTGACAAACTGCATTGGTTTACTGGAAACGGTTACCCTTAGAGTACTGGAAATGTAAAGAACCTTTGTGGAAATTGTATCTCTAACCTATGTGGGACATTCTCTTGGAAAAAGTGAGATATGCAATTCTGAAAAACAATCAAATGGGATTAAGGCAAATTAAATCCAAGAGAAAAAAGAAAAAAAGTTATAATTCTGATATATGTCAGGAATACATTGTGAAAAGGTAGGTTTATGCATCTATTTGACTATGATTCAGTAGTTTTCAGGCAAATTGAATCCATATTGTACAACAACTTGCATGGTGTAGTGCTGGTTTAGAACTTCATCTATCTGATTGTGTTTGTCAGAGAATGCCCTAGTAAATATTAATTGTCTGTTGTTTGTGTACCAATTCCCAGTACATCCATCCATCTTGTCTGATGAATTCTGTTTTACTGGTGACAGATAGCAAATGAAACATGCTTTCTGATTAGTGCTTTTAGAACAGACTGCAACCAATTATTACATGTATCTTGTCAAATTTCTTATCATTCATGGGTGAATTGAGCAATGTTATGATCATCGCCCTCAGCTAACAAAAATTAATTAACTCTTTACCACACGACAACATTTTAGACTGGTTCAAAATGAAAGCATTTGCAGACGACAATATAAAGGTGACTGAAAAATTGAAATTGGTTCTGGGAAGGGTAGAAAACACTGTGGGAATAGGAGAAAATGCTGGTTACCAGCATTTTCTCCTTTTCCTACAGTGTTTTCAAAAGGCTTCCTTTTCAGGGGCGTCAAAAGTAGGGATTGTGTGGTAATGGGTTAAAGACCAAATACTAGGTTGGGGAAAGTGACGGTTACATACTTTGAGTGGTTCCGTAAACTACCTTTCTTTTTTTCCAGAAGTTCAAGCAGAGGCAGTTCAACCTAAGATGGTAAGAAATTGTTATCAGCACTTGAATTTTAATATTTCACTTTATCTTTTAAACATTTCTTTTACATTTATAAAATACTACACAATTTTGCCTTAGTTGGGTATTGACTAATATAATAGCATAGAGAAAACTGATCTAATATTTCCTTGTAACCTTTACCAGTAACGCCTCGAAGTCATTAAACGAAAATTGTACCCCAGTTTTAGACTGTCAAAGGCATGAAATTATAGAATTTGGCATAGCTTGTCAAAGTGTTTTTTTCAATTAAATTTACATGTAGAGGAATATGATATCAAAGAACCCCCAAAGTTTTGATCCTATCCAAATCCAAAGCATTTGTAAAGAACAAATGAAGGGTGCCCAAAGAGTGGATATTTTGGAAAAAGGGGAAGATGTTCCTCTATGTAGTGATGGGTGGTACCAAGCCAGATAGTACATGTTACACTGCACAGGAGTTGAAACAACATGGTGGCATGTTGGAATCCCTAGCTCAGCCAATTTCTTAAAAAAAATCTTTCCAAGGATTAATTACAATTATATCATTAAGATTCAATCTTCTGTCACAGCTGATCATTGCCATGGTTATGTGTAAAAGCAGCGTCTGGCTTTGTGCCACATGCAAGAAACTGCTCAAAATAGATTCCAGGAAAGCATGGATAGGTGCACTGGCCTGATACCAGCTGCTTACTAGCATTTCTCCTTTTCCTAAAATATTTTCTTCTTTCTTGGGTTGGTTAAAAGTCGAGATTGTGAGGGAAAGTTCATATGAGTTGCACTCCTGTATAAAGGGGGTTGAATGCATCTCTGTGATGCATTACTCTGAGCATGTCATAGCATTATTAGTGATGATTGAAGTCTATTTTGTTTCACAATCAACTGAATCATGAGTTCGAAGGTTCTTTGACAAATAGAAAATTTAATGATAGCAAAAAGTTTCCGTCCATGTCAGCCTGCATGTAGGCTGACATGAAATAACACTTTTTGTGGATGCATTAACCCTTTACCTGGTATGCCAATTTGAGGCTCTTCCATTTCAGCAGCAATTAAAGATATGATGTCAGAAATATGGACAAATGAGGATACAAATACCTTATTGAGTGGAAAACATTGTGGGAAAAGGAGAAATTGCTCGCAATGAGCAATTTCTCCTTTTCCCACAATGTTTTCAAATTCTGTCTTTTGTTGATGCGTCAAAATGAGTATCTATGGAGTAAAGGGTTAAAGAGCATGATTTGTAGATATTCACAATCATTTGATCAACTTACTGGTTTGATTTACTAACATTTAAATGACTGATGTAAGCCCTTCTGTCTTATAGGATAGCAATCTAGAATGCGACCTTTGTAAGTATGTTGTGGATGAAATAGATAAACGTATTGTGACAAATGCAACTGATCAGAAGATCAACGAAACTGTGTATAAGCTCTGTGATGGCCTGGATTCTTCTTTGAAAGGAGCGGTAAGTTAACTTTTATGGCACTATATTGACCATTCTTTCCATACTTACGACAACATCAGAAGCTTTTGTGGACAATGTAGATCAAGATCAGACTGCACAAAACATGCAGTTTGATCTCTGATCTGGTCTCTGATCTAGACTGTCCACTACTTTATCTCAGATTATGTCTAAACTTGGCTTAATTAACCCATTACCACACAATCCCTTCTTTTGACGCCCCTGAGAAAGAAGCCTTTAGAAAACATTGTGGGAAAAGGAGAAAATGCTGGTAACCAGCATTTTCTCCTTTTCCCACAATGTTTTCTACCCTTCACGAAACACATTTCAAATTTTCAGTCATTTTCATTTTGTCGTCTGCAAATGCTTTTGGTTTGGACAAGCCTAAAATATTGTCGTTGGGTAATGAGTTAATCTTGCAGTGGAACTATATTTGTAGGCATTGAAGAAGTGAAACATATACACTTGGAGTGAAAGGGTTTAATCTACATATCTGCAAGCCTTCTTGTCCCATGGTTAATTAAACAGTCATGTTTTGTAAAGGTTTAAGCCTGTAATTGTGACATTTTCAGAAACATTGCCCATCAGCTGTTGACAGGACATCTTTTGACTACCTTAGTTTTGTTTTCAAGATAGTAAAAACAGAGAATTGATATAATTACGAAATTAGTTTTTCTCTATTTGTCTGAACATTTCATTTCTTTGATCTTCTAATATTCTTACCATTAAAAACCATTTGCAAAAACTGATATATGGTTGTTTTGAACAGTATCATACTTCTTCAACCCTTTACCACATGACAAAATTTTAGGCTGGTCCAAATTGGAAGCACTTGCAGACTACAAAATAAACATAACTCAAAAATTGAAATTTCTTTCCAGCAGGGTAGAAAACATTGTAAAATATGAGAAAATGCTGGTTACCGGCATTTTCTCCTTTTCCCACAATTTTTTCAAAAGGCTTCTATCTCAGGGTCATAAAACCCAGGGATTGTTTGGTAGAGGGTTAGTACATAGTTTCTTTCTATGAAGAGAACAAATAAACACATCTCTGTAATGCATTTTGTCAAGCAAGTTATCACTTTATAATGGATCTATGAGATTCATTTTGTCTAGAACCAGACTGACTCTTTGTGGGGTAGAAAGGTACTTTGACATGCAGAAAAGATACATATAGCAAAAGTTTTGACTCATCTCAGCTTGTACAGATGGTGCAGGTAGACATGGGTTGGTACTTGTTGCAGTTGCATTAACCCTCTCTCAAAACATCCCTTTAATGACCATGAGAAAGAAGCCTTAATCTGAAAACCTTGTGGGAAAAGAAGAAAATGCTGGTAACCAGCATTTTCTCCTTTTCCCATAATGTTTTCTTCCCTTTCCAAAACAAATTTCGGTTTTTTAGTCACATTAATTTTGTTGTCTGGAAATGCTTCCAGTTTGGAATAGTCTTAAATTATTTTGTTTGGGAAAGAGTTAATCAATGTTTTCACCTAGCAAGGCTCATATCTTATATCAACTCTGTGTCAAACAACCTCCAGAGAGAAGCCTTTTAACATTTTTATTTGGAAAAAGGAAAAAATTCTGGTAAACAGCATTTTCTCCTTTTCCCACAACAGTTCTTCTCGTTCAAGGACAAATTCTACTGTTTGGGCCTTCTTTATTTATTTGTCTGAAAATGCATTCAATTTGGACCAGTCTAGTATATTGTCATCTGTTATTTTAACCCATTACACCATAAGGCATTTCTATGGTATCTCTAACTGACCCTAAATAACAGCAAGGATGAATCTGTTTCTTATGTGTATATGACACCTTTTGTTAGCATAGAAAACATTGTGGCAAAAGGTGAAATTGCTCGTCACGAGCAATTTCACCTTCTGCCATAATGTTTTCCAAAGGCTCCTACAAGCAATGCGTAGAAATGAGTATCTATGGAGAAAAGGATTAAAGAGTTAATGACAAAGTTTCATCTGTAACCCCCTTTTTTAGTGTTTGCTGTTAGCACCAAGTATTGTTCAAGAAATTGAGAAAGGGGCTGATGCGGAAAAAGTGTGTGAAAAGATAGGAGCCTGCAAATCCTCAGGTAAACATTTACTTATCATTTTTTTTTCCAGGCTTGAGCCTTTGTCAAATCTTTTGTTAAACTTTTTTGGCAGAGTAATTAGGAACATAAATTCTGCAGCTAAATTCATGTTGTCCAAAGACAATGAAATGTATTTAGAAGGTTTACCTTTTCACCTGCCCGTCCGGGTAGCTCAGTGGTGAGCGTGTCAGACTCATGACGTGGTGGTTGTGAATTCAATATCCGGTTGAGGCGAACCTTCTTTCGGCCATGATATGACCTTAGCTGTTAAAGTGGTGTTAAACACCAATACAACCAACCAACCTTTTCACATACAGTCAGAAACTTTAATGATCCTGACGGAGAAGGCATTTAAAACATTGTCGGAAAATAGGAAAATCCTGATAACCACAATTTTCTCCCTTTTCAAACAATCTTACTACCCTATCAAAGATGAAGTCCATCATTTGGGCCACATTTGATAATGAAAGAGTTAAAGAATTTTATTCAAAATTATGTGTTGTAGACAATGAGATAACATCATAACAATCATACGCATTGAAGCATTGCTCTGTGGTGAAGAGGGGATTTAACCCATTACCACACAATCCCTACTTTTGACGCCCCTGAGAAAGAAGCCTTTTGAAAACACTGTGGGAAAAGAAGAAAATGCTGGTAACCAGCATTTTCTCCTTTTCCAACAGTGTTTTCTACCCTTCCCAGAACAAATTTCTTTTTTTTAGTCACCTTTATTTTGTCGTCTGCAAATGTTTTCAATATGGACCAGTCTTAAATTTTCTCGTGTGGTAAAGAGTTAATACATCTATATAAAGTATTTACCCAGGTCAGCCTGCACAGTTGAAACTTTTTGCTATTTGTCAATTTTTCTGAAATTCTACCTCATGATTCAGTCTGTTGTTAAACATTTAGTGGGTTTTCTGGATCCAGAATTATGTGATGACTAGCTTGATATAATGTAACCAGCATTTTCTCCTTTTCCCACAATGTTTTCTAACCTTTTCAAATCAAATTTCGATTTTTCAGTCACATTTATTTTGCCTTCTGCAAATGCTTTTTATTTGGACAAGTTTATAAATATGTGGTTTGGTAAAGAGTTAAACCTCCTTTTGCTAGATATGGTTATTTTTTTACTTTCAGCTGAAGAACAGATCACCATGGTATCTGGACCTGTGAGTTCAATTTAGGCAAAACCTCTTGAAATAGAGAACAAGTTTAATCCTGCAGTGTTCTAGGCTTGGTAGATCTTATACAGGATTTATTATGTTTGATCGTTGTGCACTTATCAGAAAGAATCAATGCGCGAACTGGACTTGAAACCTGGGGGATGTTGGTTTGAAATCCAACCTTGGCTAATTTCTGTCCAAAGATAGATTATTGTCATTATGACTGAATATCTTCCTTTCCAACCACTGATTCTTGTTTAGACAAAGGTAATGTGGGAAAGCAGCCAATGGCGTGGGAAGAATGTTGAGCAAAGTACTGCTTACTAGCATTCTTGCGTTTTTCCACTATGTTTTCTATGCTGAACTTACATAGAGTGAAAAACATTAATATAAGCTTTATTTCGAGCAAACTATTAAATTTAATGGAATTTGGAATGAGACAAAAGACAAATTAAATAGATAACAGGTCTCTTTATTTGAGGAAGTTTGTCGTCTTGGCTTTGGAAACTTATCTAGTTCGCTTCAGCTCACCAGATAAAGTTAAAACCTCTTGCTCAACTGACTTTCGCGATCTAGGGCACTATTCATATATTCCCTATTTATTATATTATTATGATCTGAGTAATATATGGTCGTTATCTAACTTGCAAATACAACTCGAAAGAAATGTCTCTGTCGGTCTAGTATTCTATATTCCTATAGACAGACTGCTTCTGTGTATTTACATTTGAGTCTTTTAGCCAATTTCCAAAAACACTAAGCCTGCATGATGAAGCATGAGAAGTTGGTTTTATGCAGAACTTGACTTTGTTAGATATCAATGCCATTTACGTACACATGTTGTTTTGAAAGGGTATTTCCAAGCCCTATTTTACAGTAAATTGCGATTAATAATCACAGTTTTAATTGCCTCTGGATAGTGTTAAAACACAAAAATGTACTATTCTTGACAGTGTCGGCAAATAATAACCACTGACTAGCTTTTCAGCATTTAGGAAATAGTATTTAAGCCACTGTTTTTTTTTCTATTGGCAACTTGAGAGGAGTTAAATGCAAACTTTTCTTTGCATGTGAACCATTATGTATATATATCAGCTATATATATAAATATTGTGCATAATTAGGTAAATAAACTGTAGTTCTCTGATTTTTTTTTTTAAATGCTTGGATTGATTTTGTGATGTTTCTAGATATAATTATAATGAAAGGAATGCTACAACACTTGTCGCATGTGTACCCCTTTACTCATGCAACTCAACATGATCCGATCAGGAAGAAATTTGGCTTGTTGTGATATTTCATATATTCAATATATCTGTTTTGCAGCAAGCTGAACCATGGTGTACTCTTTGCAAGGATGCAATCATGTTGATTGATGATGAATTGAAGAAGAATGGTTCAGATGAAAAGATCAATTCAACAGTGTATGGCGTTTGTAATGATTTAGATGGAACACTAAAAACACTTGTAAGAGCCCAGTTTTGAACTCTTCGCCACACAAGCCCAACTTTTTACCATCCTAAGAGAGACACATTTTGAAAAAAATTCTGCGAAAAGGAGAAAATGCTGGTGACCAGCATTTTCTTCTCTTCCTACAGTGTTTTCGACTCTATGAAAGATACATTCATTGTTTAACTCCTGACCACACAATACTGACTTTAAATGACCCTGAGAAAGAAGCCTATGGAAAACATTGTAGGAAAAGGAGAAAATACTTGTAACCAGCATTTTCTCCTTTTCCCACAGTATTTTCTACCCTATCGAAGTCAGGTATCATCATATTACTGAGATCTAATTTGTTGTCTGCAGATGCTTTGAATATGGTCCAGTCCAAAAATTTGTCGTTTGGTAAAGAGCTAAGGTAGTATTTAATTTGTATTCAGCAAGGCATTCAATCTGTACAAAGCTAAAATCCTTTTTTCATGTAAAGGGTTTACTCTTTACCACAGTACAAAAGTTGGACAGATCCACAGTTAAAGCATTTGCAAATGACATAAATATGCGGCAAAAGTATTGGAATTTGCAGTCTGATCTCTGGTTTCCACTGCTTTATTCTAGAATGTGACCAAACTTTCTATTGATCTTGCAGAGGAATTATATTTTTAGCCTTTAAGAAATGCAATTGATTTATCTAAGGAATGAAGAGAAAGATAAAAAAAAAAACCTAATCACACTGTATGAAACTGCTTCGCTTTACGGTTTCATACAGTGTGATTAGGTTTTTTTCATACCTCCAAAGACAAAAGAAGACAAAAGAAAAAATCTCTTCATTCCTTGTAATTCAATATCACAGACAACAAATATGCTCTTGAATAATACTATAAACTGCTATTTTCATTGAAAATCCAACATTGAATTTTATCTATTGTTTATTTCATTCATAATTCGTACTGGTAAAACTGCTAGTTCATGATCTAAGAATGACATAAATTCGTTATGTCATTATAGTATTGAACACAAATTTTGCAGGTTCAATAGATTTAATATTAGAAGGTGAATTACACTAGAACTAAGTTGAAAATAAGATTGTTAAAGTGCAGCAAAGAGACAATAAGCTTTCAGCTCTCTCGTTGAATTTACCGCTGGATATTTTTTTTTAATACTTAGAAAAAATAAATTCATCTTGCAAGTTGAACTTTGGACTCGATAAAGATCAAAGATCAGAAAGAAAACCATTATGAAATCTCATATATAGGTATGTATACATTACTTTGACTGCAAAAGTAGTCCTGGCACTGCTGAATTTTTTTTTTTCCATTGAGCTATAAAAAAAGAAATTCAGCCAATCAGAACTTGCCAGTGTTCATGAAAACAACTTATATTGAATTATTCAGTGGTGAAAGAGGTAAGCCGTAAAAAAAACCCCTATTGTAGCCATTATTAGTATATACATGTAGTTTATTTTATCTAGTGCTTGAGTGTAGCTCCACAACTTGTCTCAGCTTTGGAAAATGGTGCTGATCCAGACAAAGCCTGTGAGGCCATAAAAGCATGTGATACAAGTAAGCGTTTATATTTATGAGTCAGTGACTTGTACAATGGGGCTGAACTCTTTATCACACAACAAAATTTTAGACTGGTTCAAATTGAAAGCATTTGCTGATGACAAATAAAGGTGACTGAAAAATTGAAATTTGTTCTAGGAAGGGTAGAAAACAGTGTGGGAAAAGGAGAACATACTGGTTACCAGCATTTTCTCCTTTTCCTACAGTGTTTTGAAAAGGTTTCTTTCTCAGGGCATCAAAAGTAGGGATTGTGTGGTAATGGGTTAACCATGTATGTCCATGAACCATGATATAAAACAAGTAGTCACATAATTATGGTTCCATGAAATCCACCATATGTCTTCAACCATTCGCTCTCTGATGGGTCCAAAATCGTATGTTTGCTGTCTAATTATAACACGGTTTCTATAGCTTGAACAGGCATTGGATGGCCTCTCAAAATTGAACTGCCCCTGTCCAAATTGAACTGCCACCAGTCGGTCGCCAAGATAAGCAAGATATGTCATCGTACCATATTTTGGACTGTATTTTACAGCATGTAGATACAGATTTTTTTTGTTGTGTTTATTATTTATCCAATTGAAAGGCATGTACTGGAGCTGGAAAATTTACAGTTATATAAAAAAACAAAATGTATACTTTCTTGCAAGCGTTAACTGGGTGGTTGAATTCAGTAACCGGTGAAATTTTGGTGCTTGAAAAACAGTATGGTTGCATTGCAAATGGTAACTCAGTCTATTTCTATGAGATTTGATATGTCATTGTGCTTAAAGGTGTGGCCATTCCACTACTAACCTTGTGAAACAGATTTTTAATTAGTGTAGGGTGTTAGAGTATTGTATTAGGCATAAAAGTGTGAAATATGAAAGAATTTTGCAGAATCATTTTTTAAAAGAAGCCCATAATTATGTTGAATGTGCTCTATTGCTTATGTGCCATGGTCTATGTGAAATCCAAGAATAACTTAAGAGACTATAGATTTATAGCAATTGATAAAATTCCATTTATGAGACATTTATATGGTCCTGCCTTGAAATGTCAATAGGCACATAATGTTACCCTGTCTCTGTGTGTATATGCATGTTTGGTAAAAAGTGATGTTTGTGTCCTGGTATAAAAGTTACAGATGCATGATCTGATTCTAAAACAATTTAGCACAAATGATCATGAGTATACATGTCACATGCTGCAACTGTGTGGCCAGCTTAAAGGTCAAGGTCACAGTGCTTAGTTGAACTTTGTCAGTATTCTATTACATGTACATGTCCTAAATAAGTGTTACATGTATTGTTGGATTTCCTAATTACATTATGGTTATCAGCATTTTCTCTCTTTTGGACAATGCATTATGAAGGCTTCTGCCTCAGAGTCACTAAAACTTGGGATTGTGTGGTAAAGGATTAAAAAATGAAGAAATTGTAATCAAGGCCTTTTTATCCTTAAAGGAGATGAGTCTGTAAGTTTGAATCGCCCAGAAAAAGAGCATATTGATTGTGAGATGTGTCAGAAAACCCTCCAGTATGTCTACAAGAACATAGAGCAAGATTATGTAAGTACATCTTTGACCATTTACTCTTTACTAAATGGCAAGGTTTTAAACTGGTTCACATTATAGCTTAAAGATGGTTCAAATGACAAAATTTGGCCGTGATAGGTAAAGTGTGTTTCACATCAGCTGAGCAATTTTTTCGTCGCACAATTTCCGCAGCAAACACATTTGCTATCTATTGGTACCTGTCGCACATACTGCAAATTCGCTGAGCCATCTCAGCATGTTGTTTGCACAGTTGACTCATGAACTGTTCGGTAGCAGGTTGAAAGCACGATAAAAACAGGGAGACATGTTTGCACAGCTGTCATGCCGTTATCTTAAAATCGTTAATGTATCAGAGATTTGTAATTAGTTCTCATAAGAGAGATGGTATATTCATTAAGTGACAAATTAAAGCTATTTCACAATACATTTATCTTGTTATATAAACCTGGCTTTTGAAAACAGGGTGTAGGTTAACAAAATTTTTGTGTGTGTTTAGAGTTTTTATGTTCTTAATTCAGTTATATTAGGTATATTCAATTCTAAAATTGTTGTTAACCAGCATTTTTTCCTTTCCCCACCATATTTTCCACACTCCCCATAAAAAATTCAGTTTTTCAGGTCCATTTAATTTGTTGCCTGCCAGTGCTTTCTCAGTTTGGACCAGGTAATAATTGATCATGTGGTAGAGAATTAATGAACTCTTTTCAAAAGACAAAACCTTAGACATGTCAAAATTGAAAGCATTTGCAGAAAACAAAATAAATGTGGTTTAGAAATTGAAATTTGTTTTGGGAAGGTTAGAAAACCTTGTGGGAAAAGGAGAAAATGCTGGATACCAGCATTTTCTCCTTTTCCCATAAGGCTTTGTCTAGGCTTCTGCCTCAGGGTTGATAAAAATCAGGGTTGTGTGGAAAAGGGTTAGCAGGAATTAGGAAACAGCTGAAAATTTTTTCATTAAGTGATCAAAGTAGTGCATAAACTTGGATGCATTTTTGTTTTTTCTAGCCGAAAGTTCAGCGTGTCTTGATGCAGATTTGTGACAGACTTCCAGTCAGCTATGGCCCAATGGTAAGAGGATTTATCAACTCGTCACCACCAGCAGATCATTTTGCATCAGATTATTTTTGGAAATATTGTAGCAAAATAAGAATTTGCTTGTTCTGAGCAAATTTCTGCTTTGAGCGTCCTCAGTTTTCACATGTAGTTGCATTCTATTTAAGAGGTTTGTCCATACTGATAAGTTACATTGTATAAGAATGTATTTAACTCTTTACCAAACAATAAAAAATTAAAGTGTTCCAAATTGAAAGGATTTGCATACGGCAAATGAAATGTAATTGAAATGATTTTTTTACTAGGATCTGGTAGAAAACACTGTGGGCAAAGGAAAAAATGCTGTTTACCAGCATTTTCTCCTTTTCTCGCATTGTTTTTCAGTCTTCTCTTCTGGGGTCATTGAAACTCAGGATTGTGTGATACAGGGTTAAAGTTATTTGCAGCAGATAGCATTACTTTACACAAAACTTCATCACATTGGTATGAATATTCATGGTTACTTCTTTAATCCATCAGTGAAATCAAAGGACTGAAAGTCCTTAAAAGCGGATTTGTTGAGCAGTTTTAAGCTATGATTTGATGTAATTATTTTTTTAATCAGAGCTTTATATCATACCTACACCAGCCATGCAAAACTGAAAGTGAGCGAGCATGCGTTGTTACGCATGATGTATACGATTCTGGCCAAAACGATCACAGTAAGCAGATTTGCTGTATGGCAAATCCACTAGAAATACACTTGTCCAAGTCTTAATTGTTTCAGAATGAAAATGTCCTTTTGTTTTATACAGCCATTTAACCCTGAACCACACAATCCCGACTTTGAACGACCATGAGAAAGAAGCCTTCTGAAAACATTGTGGGAAAAGGAGAAAATAATGGTAACCAGCATTTTCTCCTTTTCCCACAATGTTTTCTTCCCTTTCCAAAAGGAATTTCCAACTTTCAATCACTTTTATTTTGTCGTCTGCAAATGCTTTCAATTTGGACCAGTCTGAAATTTTGTCATTTGGTAAAGAGTTCAAGGTGACCCATTTGTCTGATGTTTACTTTCAGTGTGTGTCGATGTTGGACGAGGACAATGGAAAGATGTTCAAATCCATTTTACAGAGTTATACTCCTGTGTCAATGTGTGAGATGGCAGAGTGTGTTGAAAATCATGTTTCTGAAATTTCTAGTTTGTCATGAACGAAAAAAATACCTGAATCAGTTTATAGATATCAATTTATCATGCAAAACAATAAATATTATTGATAACAAAGTGATAATCTAACACATGATATGGAGCAAAGCATTGCTGAACGCATTTTGGCAAGAAGAGAAGTTGCTTATAATGAGCAATTTCTCCTTTTACCAAGATTTGTGTGAGCATTTACATATTTCTTAACTCATTACAAAACGACAAAATTTTAGACATGTCCAAATTGAAAGCGTTGCAGACGACAAAACAAAAGTGGCTGAAGAATTGAAATTTGTTTTGGGAAAGGTAGAAAACACTGTGGGAAAAGGAGATAATACTGGTTACCAGCATTTTCTCCTTTTCCAACAATGTTTTATACCCTATCATAGACAGAAATCATCTTTTCAGCAAGAGTTAAATTGTCGCCTGCAAATGCTTTGAATTTGGTCTAGTCCAAAAGTTTGTCGGTTGGGAGAGGGTTAATCAGCAAGCCCATGGGAACAGTCAGACTTATTCCAAGGCAGATGATTGGCTGTTTAATACAGACTATTTTATGTCAGAAACATTAATTCACATGTTTAGGACCTCAAAATTGTGATCCCTGGACTGGTTGCTAGTTACAGTTGATCACAAAAACAAGCTCTACCATAGATATATCTATAAATTTATCTGTTTTGATTCTGCTCTGCCTATTAATGCAATATTTCATACCCAACCATAACCTTGATTAATAAATTACTTACAAAAGTGGATCTTGTGTTTTTATTTTGGTTTTGGATGATGTGGCATTCATTACTTTCTACAAGAAAAGGTGCAGCCAACAAAAGAGAAAGGTCCCTTTCAACCCTTTACGAAACAATGCCCTGTTTTAAAGAAACTCGAGAAAAGACTGTTTTAAGTCTTTACCATATGACAAAATCTTAGACTTGTCCAAATTGAAAGCATTTGTAGAAGACAAAATAAATTTGACTTCAAGATTGAGATTTGTTTTGGGAAGGATAGAAAACATTGTGGGAAATTGCGAAAATGCTGGTAACCAGCATTTTCTCCTTTTTCCACAATGTTTTCTACCCTTCACAAAACAAATTTCAAATTTTGAGTCACTTTTATTTTGTCATCAGCACTTTTGACCCATCTAAATTTTTGTCTTTGGTAAAGATATAACTGTAAAATGGGAACATCCCTTGTGCTATCCCCCACTCCACTTGTATCTTTGGCCCTCAGAAAATGACAAGAGATACCCCACGACTGTAACACATTCCAAGAGCTCACAAAAGCTGGCATATCTTATGAAGGTAGGTGACATAAGCTACTCTCGCAAGTTGGTGTAAAATTCCAGAACATAACAGAACCTGTATTTACCAATAATTCTAAGTTGCATTTCTTGCCCAATTCTGGTGTCAGAAAGTAATCCAACTCTAATAAGCAAAACCATTCAAGATTCAGCAAATCGAAATTTGTGTTTCTTTTAATATTGAAAAGTACTTAACAATAAGACCAAGAAGTCTAGTAAGAATGGCTGATGAATTAGGGCTCGTGTTCACCAGCCATTCTTTTGAATATTCTGTCTTTTTCTCCAGGATTGTTGTAAATTTAAAAGTAATACAACTTCTAGTTGGCATTTTTTTTCTGTCTAGTTTATAATATCTATTTACCCATTACCACACAATCCTTACTTTTGACGACCCTGAGAACCAAGCTTTTAGAAAACATTGTGGGAAAAGGAGAAAATACTGGTAACCAGCGTTTTCTCATTTTCCCACAATGTTTTCTACCCTTCACAAATAAATTTCAAATTTTAGTCACTTTTATTTTGTTGTCTGCATATACTTTTGATTTGGACAAACCTAAAATTTTCTTGTTTGGTAAATGAGTTAAAACAACAATAAAAATATCTGGTAGTGTTTGGAAGAAAAATTCTTTTTCGAATGTTTTGCTCATTTACTACCAGGAGACAAAGCTCTGTAATTGAGCATAATAAATGAATATTAAAGTATAATATCAACTAAGCATGGGGATATCGCACTTGAAACAAGGAAAGTTATCACATACCTTCCTTGTTTCCAGTGAAATATCTCCATTGCAAATTTTCTTAACTTATACACCTTTGATATCAAAATTGACTGACCTCATTTTTTATGTCATTTTGTACATATTTAGTTGAAGAGAATGGGTTTTATAGCTGTTAGCATGGTGTGTATCTCTTAGGTGGTTTTGCATCTCCTAATCTACATTTTGTGAAATGTCGATAAACATAGGATGAAAAGAATCTTACATTTGTTTGTTTTTTTGAGAAAAATTTGAGAAAAATTTTACTCATCTTGATAAATTGTTAGTAAGCTTGCAGAAGGCTTGCTTTATAACCTCAATCCCAAATTTCTTCAATAAGTTTTAATCTCAAATGCCAACTAATTTCAGACCCTATATGTCTGTATCATAGACAGCCTCACTCATTGTTTGTCCCATGTGCTTTTCTGTTAGGTGTAGACCTATCAGATTTTCATGAAACTTACACAGTAAGTTTACACAGATAACCAACACTGTTTCATTTTTCCACATGTTTTCTCACCCTTTCAAACAAAATATGAACACTGCATGAGAAAGCACACAAGTTTCTTTACTTTATTCATGTCTTTTCAACACATGTACAAAAAAAAACCCAACCGTTTTTAATCAAATCTACATCACAATAACGGCATAAAAATAAAGTTGACAACATGGTGGTAAACTACCATTATATGTTTTAATGGGGGAACAACTTCTCTGGAGAACTCGTACCCTTGAGATTGGGGAACAAGTTCTCCAGGGTGTGAGTTCTCTCAGGTACGAGTCCTCCTAATACTGGTCCGACCGCTTATGGTAGATCTAGATAGAACTCCACAAGTATTTAATGAGAACAAAAATCTGTCCTATTTATTTCAGTTTCAATGGCACAACTGGTCTCAAAATGCGCCTTACTTGCTGTAAATTTGAATTTTCTAGGAAGTAGTTCCCCAAATCCCATATGAGCACTCCAGACAATGCCACAATAATAACAACAGAGCTAATCTCTGAATGGTAGGGAGGCCTCGTCTCCTAACAAACTAGATGTATTAAGAAAATTAAATTTTCATCAATCTAGATCTACAGCAAAATTGCGAATAAAGATAGTAGGCAATAGATCTATGAGAGGAAATGGACATTTTAATAGATCGAAATTGGACTAGAATAAAAACTAGAGGCCCTTGAGCGACTGAAATCGCTCTACTGGCAGCGAATTCACTTTTACAAGTGCTAAGAGACATTATGAATTTATGATGTAAAAATATAAAAAGAAAAAAAAAAAAAGCAAACAAAAGTGTGTTCTTGCTATAACAGGGTCTCCAGTAAACTAAGTGTGACTTTCTGTTTATCATAAAGTGGGTTCTACTGTAGTCAAGTCTTGGAGGAACTGAAGAACTGTCTCTGGTTACTTTTAATCTTTATTGTCAGTTTTAAGAGAACCAACACTCTGAAATTAAAACAAATGACAATAGATTTAACAACTAATAATATCTGATCTCATTCTGTCATGGATGCATCTACTATGTACATGTATTTGTGAAAAGGCTTATCATGTCATGTGCTGACATGATTATCCTTTTCCCACAATACTAATGAATAGATATTTAACAACTTACACAATAATACTTTAATAAAATGTTATCCTTTTTCCTTTCTAAAATGTTCACTCTTCTTTTCTAATCAACCCTGTATCCTATTCATCTTTATATGAACAACAACTGCAGAGAAATATAGTTGTCGGTTTACTTCCAAAACCTTGTAACTACAGCTTGTAACAAGCTGTAGTTACAAGGTTTTGAAAGTAAACTGACGTAGTGCTTCTACTGTAAAACTCTACCATGATATGTACAATATGCTATGAAAAGTACATTTTCAATACAATACAAAACAATGCAAGTGCTTACTAATTTGAGGAACTAAGTGCTTCAGATCTCTTCCACCAATAAAGCCAATACTCTTACTTCTCCGTGACCATTAGGAAACTGAGATATTAATATAAGAGTAGTGCAGACTAGTATCAAGATAAGAAATTGGTTGATGAAGGACAATCCTAGCTTCAACGGTTTTATGGAGGGAAAACTGAAATTGGTCTCAAAATAGTAAGAAGATCTGAATAGGCAAATGGAATGAATTAAAAGATTATCAAAACCTTTTTGACAAATACAAGAAACAGTGAAACGAATGGAAATCCAAATTCATGACACACTTACATCTCAAAAACTCTTTTCTCAAGAATCCTTTTTTCAAAATCAAAACACACAGTGTTTCTTCAACAAAGACTAGTGACTGAGTGAAAAATATAGTCATGTGATTGACTTGGCGGGGAAATGACCATTGAACCACAGGACATGTAGATAGATTGGCTCTACAGCTAAGTTGTATGAAAAGTGACCCTGCCACATTGCATCTGGGCTTCAATCCTCTAAGACAGCATTTATAAATAGGTATGGTAAATTGAAAATAACAGTGAATAAAATGAAGTGCAATTTCTCAAAACTAAATGTTTGGAATCCAAGTAAAATTTGACAGTGCTTTAGTAGCCTTGTATTACACAATCCTAGCAAACTTCAAGGAAATGTGACTAATAATGTGGACTTGTTGAGTAAACAATACTAAGACATTAAATGGTTGCTTTTTCTGAATGGTGTACAAGATTTTTTTCATTTTTAATAGAGTTGAATTCCTTGATGAACCAAACAATCTTTGCAAGTTTCAATAGAATTGGATCAACACTGTTAACTTCAATGCCAAAACAAGAAATAGAATTTTAAACTTTGAATGGCTACTTTTCCCACAGTGATTGTCATTTTGTTTTTCAAAATCAATAGGGTTCAAGCCATTTATAATACAAAGTAACTGTGCAAGTTTAATGAAAATCAGGCCACAAATGCAGACTTCATCCATCTCATTAACAAGAAATGGAAATTTTCAACATTAGATGGCTACTTTTACCATACTGATTGTCAGATTTTTTTTCAAAATCGATAAGGTTCAAGCTTTTAATGAGACAAATCAACTGTGTAAGTTTCATGAAAAATCCAACCTCATCGCATAAACTGAAGAAATGGAAATTTTCATAACCAAAGGCTTCTTTTCCAATACCTTTTGTTGCATTTTTTTTTTCAAATTCAATATGGTTCAAGCTATTTATGAGATTAACAAAGTGTGCACGTTTTACAAAAATCTTATAACAAATACAGATGTTATTGCATTAACAAGAAATGGACATTTTCAGCTTAAAATGGCTACTTTTCCCATATTGTTGGTTGGATTTTTTTTTTTCAAAATCAATAGGGCTGAAGCTGTTGATAAGATAAAGTAAGTTTCACTGAAATCTGACTACAGAATTAATGCAGACTTTATGGCATATACAAGAAATGGAAATTTCAAACTTGAAATGGCTACTTTTCTCATACTATTTGTTGGAATTTTGTCAAAATCGATAGGATTCAAACTATTGATGAGCTAAACAAACTGTGTAAGTTTCACGAAAATCTGATGAGAAATACAGACTTTATAGTGTAAACAAGAAAAAGATCAACGGATGTACAGATGGACAGACGAACAGACGGAGAGACAGACAGATATACAGGAGGACGGACGGATGGCGGAAACCCGGCCATGACTTAGACAGTCCAGTTGAAAACTCGAGAAAGATACTAAATATCGTTGTGGATCGGTCTCTGGTCTGTTCCAGAACGGCCAGATACGTTCTCGCTTGGATTTCGTTGTGATTTTATGGTCGAAGGGAGAAAACTCTAACAATCTTTTATCCATAAATTATGAAGAGTACTCTCCCTTATTGTTAACCCCCCCCTTTTCGGAATAGTCTTTTTTTCAACTATTACAGGCAGTCACACCAAAACTTTAAGAACCGGTGCAGGGTTAATTTATACCCATACGATCTATCGAAAAACCCGGGCCCTCTGTTCACATTTATTCTGCTAAATAAGTAAAATGAGACCTTCAAGCCGATTTAATAACCCAACCTTTGCTATTTCATAGGAGTTTTCTTGTGGAAAATTGTTCTGAATGGACCGTCTAGATTCAAGATCAGCCTGCACGTTCCTTTAGCTTGAACTAAAATGGTTGTACAGTTTTAACTATAGATGGCAGTGAGGTTGACGTCAAAGTAGTTCCGGCCACTCAAATGTACCGGTGTATATATGGTGATACCGGAGTCGATATCGGTACATAGTAAAAAATATTTTGAACGCTTTGCCCTTTTAGTTCAACCATGACCTAGACAATGTGAATCCCCATTTACTTTATAAATATTTAAGTATACGTGCAATAATCTATTAGATAGAATTTCGTCTACCGATTTATATGTTGTTTGAATGTTTAATAATCCGAATTATGTTTACATTCTGCTTAACAGTATAAATAAATCGTCACTTACAACTTCGAATTGTAGCGGTTGCTGCGTTTACAAACGAGATGACATGCAAGGGAGACTTCCGACTGATTAAAAAAATTATTATCATTTTTTCATTCTTTTACGCCTCTCTTGATTTTGGATTAAATAGCAATCCTTCAGAAACGTAAATATTTACGTTACCATCGTGAAAACATTATATAATCCATTAGTAAGCGTAAGAGTTTTTTTTTTTATGCCGATCGTCTCCACAAACTATGAGCGTGTACCATATTTTTTTATTCGTCTTTGGTTTTAGGCGGCTCAGAATTGTAAGGGAGACGACTCTGGACCTACGCAGATTTAAGAAAGTACGAGTTTTCTCCCTTAGACCATTAAATGTTTGCAATTTCGCCAGTCTTCAGTATAATGAAACATATAACTTGATTCGGGTTTTATTCGAATGAAGAGCGCAAAGGGAAGCAAATACGCGAGAAAATATGGAGAAAAAGAAATAAATATTTGTAAATAAATAGGTAACTGGATGTGTTTTGCTTCACGTGGCTGCACAATTTCCTCATTACATTTTCAATTTTTGTTGCTACTCAAACAGCAGGAACAAAACAACTGGAAACAAAGGAAATGGCTCAAATCCATTATAAGCATTAACTCCATAAACAGTATCAGAAACCATTTTGCCAAAATATTTGCACTAAAATATTTAACACTAAAATGGTAAAGAGTTTTGAAATCCATTTTTTTTTGGGGGGGGGGGGAGGGGGGTAAAATGGTAAAGACTTTTGAAATTCATTTTTTTTTTTAATGTTTTACCCTCTTGTCTGAAAGATCTTTTTTCATCGGTGTCTATAATACTTAGCAGTGCATGCTATTACATTATATTGCAGTTTCAAGACATCAAAAAGCAAATGAGCAGAAACTTCCAACCACTTTAGCAAAATATTTTTGCTAAAATGGTAAAGAGTTTTGAAATTCAAATTTTTTTTTTTTTTGGTACTGTTTTACCCTATTGTTTGAAAGATCTTTTTCCTCAGTGTCTATAGTACTTAGCAATGCATGCTGTTTAATACATTATTTTGCAGTTTCAAGACATAAAAAAAGCAAATGAGCAGAAACTCCCAACCATTTTAGCAAAATATTTTCACTAAAATGGTAAAGAGTTTTGAAATCAATTTTTTAAGCTTTTTACCATATTGTTTGAAAGAGCTTTCTTCCTCAGTGTCTACAGTACCTAGCAATGCATGCTGTTACATAATATAGCAGTTTCAAGACATAAAAAATGCAAATGTGTAGAAACTCCCAACCATTTTACCAAAATATTTTCACTAAAATGGTAAAGAGTTTTGAAAGCCATTTTCTTTGGTACTGTTTTTCCCTCATATTTGAAAATGCTTTCTTCCCCAGTGTCTTAAGAACTTACCAATGCATGCTGTTACATTATATTTCAATTTCAAGACATAAAAAAAGCAAGTGAGTAGAAACTCCCAACCATTTTACCAAACTATTTTCACTAAAATGGTAAAGAGTTTTGAATTCCATTTTTTTTTTGGTACTGTTTTCCCCTTTTGTTTGAAAGATCTTTTTTCCTCAGTGTTTATAGTACTTAGCAATGCATCCTGTTACATTATATTGCAGTTTCAAGACATAAAAAAGCAAATGAGCAGAAACTCCTAACCATTTTAGCAAAATATTTTCATTAAAATGGTAAAGAGTTTTGAAATCAATTTTTTTTAAGCTTTTGACCGTATTGTTTGAAAGATCTCTTTTCCTCAGTGTCTATAGAACTTAGCAATGCATGCTGTTACATTAAATTGCAGATTCAAGACATAAAAAAGCAAATGAGCAGAAACTCCCAACCATTTTCCAAAATATTTTCACTAAAATGGTAAAGTGTTTTGAAATTCAGTTTTTTTGGTACTGTTTTACCCTATTGTTTGAAAGATCTTTTTTCCCTCATTGTCTATAGTACTCAGCAATGCATGCTGTTACATTATATTGCAGTTTCAAGACATCAAAAAGCAAATTGAGTAGAAACTCCCAACCATTTTACCAAAATATTTTCATTAAAATGGTAAAGTGTTTTGAAAAAAAAAATCCTTTTTCAACTCTTTGTCTTTGTGAAAGTATAAGAAGAAGTAGATACTCTGTACCATCTTACATGCACACAAATCACTGTTGGATAAAATTTCCGTTTCTTGAACATATAGGTAGAAACTCTTTACCATCTTACAAAAGAAAAAATGAAGCTTACATGCTAAAGAGTTTCGAGAAAAGAAAAGAATTACTTTTCTCGCAATGTTTGCAACAGCTTTCTTTCTCAGTGACCATAAAACTTAGCACCAAATGCAGTAGATAAAGTTAAAGTTTTTCAGACACTGTCAAAAAGCAAATAAGTAGAAACTCTTTTCCATCTTTTAATATAAAATGGTAAGGAGTTTCGGAAAATTTGCTATTAATTTAAAATCAAAGGGCTCGTGGAAAAGGTTTGATTTTTTTGCACACATACGAAAGAAATAATTCGATATGTATCAACATGGAGTTTTTAGAAACATTTTCATGATCAAAATTTTGAAAAGATCAGATTTCACGGCCTTGTGAGATTCCCCTGCTAGAAATTCCCGGGATTTTTTGGTAGCGGACAAAAAATAGTTCGCATGTTGAACATGTGTTTTTTGATGTTTTCAAGATGAAAAACAGTTTGCATGACCTCTTGAATTTAAAACTACAAGGAAATATATTACACTGTATACTTCTATAAGTATTGAATGGCCGTATTCAATTTCTTTCAAACCGTACAACCATCGAAAAATGAAAAAATAAATAAATCGCCTGACCATTTTAGTTCGACCGTTCCTTTATAAGTACGCCCGAAATAAGTCTGTGCCGATGGTTTCCCCGCTGGTATTTTCAGCTAAGGCAGGATGCTGAACATTGCGTTATTCTAATTAAACCAATTTCTGTCTCAGGGATTAAGTGTTCTTGAAAATTAATAGGGAGTGACCTCCTATCTTAAACCCCCTTCCACTGAAAAAAAAAGGGGGGGGAGTGAAACTTGGATCATCATTTATAAAATCGGGAAAAAGCACAGCTTTCATTTCCATTTAATATCGTGGAAGACTCAGGCCTGTATGCTTTCACTATCTGTCCCCTTACGGTCAATGATGAAAGATTTGATTGGAATTTGACAATTCAGCCCACATTAAAGTTATCTATTAATAACCTCGAAAACCTAATTGAACGAAAACATGTCGTTGGTTCACAAGTTTAAATACTGTAACATAATAAAGCTCATTTATCGTATACATTCATCATTTCATACAAAATTAATTGTAATTATATTTAGATTCTGCGTTAGCTCTTACTTTGATAACCGAATTGAATATACTTCCAAGTTTAAATTTCTACGGTCACCTGTTTACAAATGTGACGAAATACAAGGGAGACTACCACCTGTATACAAAATAGTAACCACGTCTGCAATCGCTTTTTCATTCTTTTGTCTTCTGTCATGATATTTTCAGAATTAGCAGCATCTGCAATCCTGTCTTAAGTTTTACCAGAAATAATGACAGCTCTACGAACATTTTTTTTTTTCGATACAGATCGTCTTCACAAGCTGGAATGATTTACATTCGTCTTCGGTTTTATGCCGTCTACAAATGTAAGGGAAGTAACTCTGCTATAAAAAAATAATGTCAGTAAATACGAGTTTTCTCCCTTTGACCATAAAATTACTCCTAATTTTAGCCGGTTTTGGTTCGTGCCACAAACAACTTTTCATTGACGTAAATCAATGGAAACAGAGTGGAGAGAAACTAAAGGTGTTCATGAAATACAGGAACTACTAAGAGTCGCAGAAATTAATATGAAAATAGGTCAATCCCAGAAACTGGCTAAAGCGATTTTTTTTCGGACAACCACAATCCGTACAACAACGAGCCTGCGCAGATATGTTTATTTGACACTGTTCAGCAATTTTTTATGGCGGTAGATACATGTATACTACCAAACGACAAATTCTACACTCTTCTAAACTGAAAAAAAAAAAAAAAAAATCGAAAGTGAGACAAATGAATCAATAGCCCTCAACAGGGTCGAAAACACTGTGGAAAATGGAAAAAAGGCTGGTTACCAGAATTTTCTCCTTTCCCCGCAAGGTTCTCAGAATCCTTCTCCTTCAGGTTCGTTTAGACTCGGGATTGTATTGTAGAGACTTAATTCGTGAAGGTATTTAACCCCAGATAATCAAACACAAAATATAAACACTGCATGAGAAAACACGTTTTCCGGCGTTTTTCGATCATATGGAATCCGTAGACCGAAAACTATCTAATGATCGAGAAATGCCTGAAAACGCCTGAAAACAACGGAAAACACCCAAATTTCCCCTAAATCCATACTGAATGTGCGGTTGGGGTGGAAACGATAGGTTCATATGTGAACTAGGAACATTGGAGGAAGTAAGGTTTTAACCTTTACTCCCCGAAAACCACTTTTATTCTCCGAAAAAAAAAAACCATTATTGCTACCCAATTCTTATCCAATTTTATGTCCATAAAACTGTCATAAAGCACAAAAACTTCAGAAAAACAACAACATATGGAGTGGATGGACTGGTGTAGTTTGGTTAGAATTATATGTGCATTAGGGGTTACCGGCCTCTACTGTCATGATACCACCTGAATATGCCGGTGTAATGTAGAGAAATGACCCTCGCCTACAAAATGACCCGGGTCATTATTCTACGTAGAAAAATGACACCGGAAGTCATTTTACTACGTAGAGGAATGACCAGGGCCATTATACTACGTAGAGAAATGACCCTCTGGGGTCATTTCTCTACGCTGAATAATGACCCGGGTCATTCCTCTAGGTAGAGAAATGACCCATGGGTCATTTTGTAGGGAAGGGTCATTTCTCTGCATTGCACCGGCAAACACCATTGATGAGAACTCATCTGCTCTAAAATTCGTTTCGCCGAAAACCTCTTTTACACACCGAAAAACACCATTCATTGATGAAACATCTAGTTCTAGTCATTGTATCTCAGGGACAAAAAAAAAATAAAACCAGCTTTATTCCAGTTCCACTGAACTGCCGAAAAACACCCAAGTGTGTCGGAAATGACCGAGAAGTGCATGTGAGAGAGAGAGAGAGAGAGAGAGAGAGAGAGAGAGAATTGTTCAAAACCTTTTACCAAACGACAGAGATTTAGACCGGTCCAAATTGAAAACACAGACTAAAAACAACAACAACAACAACAACCACCAAAACAAAAACAAAACAAAAAAACTGCAACTTTAAACTTGAAACTTGTTTTCAGCAGGGTAGAAAACATTGTGGGAAAAGGAGAAAATGCTGGTTAGCAGCATTTTCTCCATTTCCCACAATATTTTCAAAAGGCTTCTATCTCAGGGTCGTAAAAACCAGGGATTGTGTGGTAAAGAGTTAAGTTTACCATATTTCATATAAGTATAAAATATTTTATTTACCACTGACTGCGTTGAAATCCTTTTGACATGATCTGGAGTACAGCCATCTTCGCGAGCCAAGGTTACGATCACTACGTGGATCTTACCTTGGCTGATTGAGCCCGATTTCTAGATTCCTGCGATGCGCCCTCTATTGGATGCTGGTTATTACCCTCCTTTACATCATATTTCTAAAAGCAAATGAAATATTGTTTTACAAATCGCTTACAAATACAACTGAAGCGATAAGCAGACATCCACGTGGGTTTCCATGTTTACCTTCTATTCGAAAGGTAGAGACCTTGTTCTATTTTTATCAAAGATGAAATGCTACGAGTGATTTCATTCGTTGCAGCTAGAACTGGTTGCATCCAATGAAAAGTGTATCGGGTGAATGTAAAAATCAAGCTCGATCCGCCGAGGGTAGAGTAGCCTAGTGAATCGTCAGCCTTGGCTAGCGGAGATGGAGTACAGCCGACTTTCGCCGAAAAACACCACATGCCGAAAACGTGCATCCGTTTTAAGTTGGACCATGTCTATAGTGACTCTGTCACCAGTGCTCTGTTAACCCTCTAAACAACCCAAACACCCTTTCCAAAGACAATATCATAAGGTTATTATGCAGGTTGTTGGGTTTGCCTGCGTTTTCTGGCGTTTTTCGGTCATTAGGTGGTTTTCGGTCTTTCTAGGGACCCCTCATATTACTATCATGTAAATTATAAATATGAACCTATAAAAACCCTTGCGTGCCATATTAAAAAATCTTACAGTAGCCTTCACATATCCAATATGGAAACAAAAGGAAATATCTCTAGGTAAATTCAGCATTACTTTTTCATCCATCATAATCTTATTTTTTCTCGTCTATACAAGAGCTAGACAGATAAATTGCCATTTTAATCTTCTTTTTGTCAAAATATTTGATATTTGAATGGTGTCCTGGCAGTTATGGCAAAGCATTAAGAATTGCTTCTAATTCTTTAAACAACCATTGGTGCTCTTGTTTAACCCTTTACCAAACACTAACATTTTAGACCAGTCCAAATTCAAAACATTTGCAGACAACAAAATGAATGTGACTAAAGAGTTGAAATTTGTTTTAGGAAGGGGAAAAACATTGTTGGTAAAGGAATGTTCTCCTTTTCCCACAATGTTTTCAAGAGGATTCTTTCACAGAGGTGTTAAAAGTAGGGACTGTGTGGTAAAGAGTTAAGGAATAGACAGTAAGTTTACCTTTCTAATTCTGTGCAGGAAAATGTTTAGAAAGGGGAAACAGTTTGCAACAAACACTTTCTGCTATTCTTTGGAAACGTTCTGAAAAAGTATTCATTGATGGGGCATTTCATTTCACAGGTATATAATAATTTGTCAAATATTCAGGGATTGATTTTTTTTAAATAAACTACCATCTTTTCCTAGCAAAATATTTTCAGAAGCTGCTTACGCCAGGTCGTAAATGTATCTAGCGTCAACGAACATTGACTTGCAGCGAAGAATGCATAAATTTGAAAACTACCCCTTATGTACCATGAGACAATGATTATTTTGTAGGATAATTTAATAAACATCTGCTGCAAGTTTGTTTCATGAGATACTGACTTGGTTAAAGCTTTAGATAATCTCCTTACAAATATTTCCTCATTTGCATATTTGTGATACAGTTACTTACGTTTCAGAACATATGGCCAGTGGTTTCTAAAAGAGGATAACTGGATTCGGATAACTTTAACAAGTTTATGTCTTTATATTGTGATTAAAATAAATTAGCTATTTTGTGACACAATATCTATTTACCAAGTCTCTCCATTCATATTGCGCATTCGGATATGCAATGGACGAAATTGAAATTGCAGTTATTTGAAAGAAAAACAATACAAATAGTACTTATCGTTTCCTTCAACAAAACACACTTTTTTTTCAATTGATGACAGCGTTTTTTCGATGGTAACAGGATTTATTATTATTATTATTATTCATGAACTTTTTATATTGGTCATATACAACAAAACTTACCAATTCGTTGATAGCCACTTTGTGCTTCAGGGTGTGATATAGAAAATCATTATATTTCTATTAACTATTTTGTTATTACAAAAGGCTGACAAACAAACAATAGAGATGTAAACTGTGCAAAGTTGTCACAGTTTCAGCTCAAAGACACGCTAAAGATCTATTTTTAACGATCAGTCTAATCAGGCTCAAGTGAAAAAAGACATTTATTAGGCCTAATTAAATCAAAGATAAGCCAAATATATCTTTATCTTAACAAAATGGGGAAAACTTTAGAAAAAAAGGACTAGATCTAATTGCTTGTAACTGTCAAATTTTTCATCTATTCCGAATTATTTCTAACAGCTGTCTAAATCTGTGTTTGGTTAATCGAAATTTGTGTGTCATTTTCGACAGAATAAAATGCTGAAACCAGTTTCATTCAAGAAATTGTTGAAAATTTTCTCTGTGTTTGTCATAACCGTGTCAGGACTAATTTGCCTATCGTTTCTGAGCATAACACGATATGAAAACATGAGTGCATCTATCTCTTCTAAAGGAAGGCTATCAGAGCTAAAAATCCGGGACCAGTTTCCTATAGAGAGCATTCAGGAAAATGTGTCTTCGGACATATCGTCGTTACAAAGTACTGAAGTGTCATCAAGCTATACTTCAGAGCCAGCGAGCCAACTATATGCAAATGTGACATACCATGGCCATGATCTTTTGAAAGATGTAAGTATATTGTCGAAAAGACTTGTTTTTTTTCCCACAGAAAACAAACCAATTAAAAGTATTGACATTGTACATGCTGATACAACTTGAATTTAACAAAGCGAAAAGAGGGGTCTAATTGGTACGGCCAAAAACAGTATATATAACACGTTGAAGTCGTCAATTTTAGGACCACCAAAATGTTAAAATTACTTTCGGACTTGGTACAAATAAATGGTAGGCCTAATTAGGAACTGCGTTGAAAATTTTACACGTATTGCTCAACTGATATAGTTACACGAGAAAGCCCTAACAAAAGCTCATTTTTTTGTCGACTGTGTATATGAAGAGAATAACTAGTTGTGTGCTGTTATTTAAAATCTGTCACTGGAATGGAGTGTGATGCAGTTGTATAAACGAATCTTAGGGCGGATTTTTTTAATTGCATCTAACACCATTCCAGTGACAGATTTTTAGTATAACACACATCTAGCTGATTGTCCTATTTCATTATTGTCCCAATTCACCCCTTTTTTTATTCTAATAATTATTAAGAATGGTACAATATAGGTCAATATAGGAAAAAAGTAGGCCCGGCAGTCATTCTTAACCCTTATCCTACTGAATAATTAAAATCAAATTTTCAATTCGATATTAAAACCCAAAATATAGCTATTTCAAAGTTATATTTTGGGTAATTATATACTGGTACTACTTATCGGACAGTGTAGATCAAAGATCAGACTGCACGTTCTGTGCAGTCCGATCTTGATCTACAATGTCCGCAAAAGGTCAGCGAGTCGCGCTTAGCAGCCTAAGTGTTAAATTATATCGTCACTTGTAATGATACCATATCATTACTAGTGGTATAGTTCACCGTGAATTCCCAGTAATTCACTGATAACAATAAATCAATGTCTTGTTACATATATCTGTCTATTTAAGCCTCCATTCAAGTTTGACGCACGTTTCAAGAATCCATGTTGGTATGATGGAAACCACCTGAATTGCCTGCCATATTTCTTCTTGATCGGAGTGAAAAAATGTGGAACATGTGACCTCTTTGGGAAAGTGCTTCGCCATCCTCAGGTGGTGGTCCCAGGGTTTAAAGAAGTTCAATTCTTCGCTAGAGGTCGATTCAGTATGTATATGATGTAAATGAGATCTTATTTTTCAAGAATAAATTATGACAAATCGTCGGTATACTTCAAAAACCTCGTAACTACAGCTTGTTTCAAACTGTAGTTACGAGGATTTTGAAGTAAACCGACAAAATACTATATCGCCAAATCAGGGAGTGTAGGCCTACACATCTACTATTGTCTTTTTCTACAGTAATAAGGTTTGGCCAATCAAAAAAGGCGGAAATATGACCTAATTTACCCGCATTTTATCCAACGGGGAAGAACCGAAAACAAATGTTCTGGATTTTATGATGAAAGTGCTACAAAAACAAGGGTTAGAAACAAGATATATATTTTTTTTTTCAGTGAAATACCGAAATTTATTTCATTGGGTAAACATCATCGGCAGCAGCCACTCGTGAAAATATTACCGATGATGTTCTCTCGATGAAATGAATTTTGATCTTTCTACAAAAAATACAGATATCGTCGGTTTACTTAAAATAAATTCGTAACTACAGCTTGTTTACATTTTCTCCTTTTCCCACAATGTTCTACCCTGTCATAGACAGAAATCATTTTTCAGCAAGAGATGAATTGTCTTCAGCAAATGCTTTCAAGTTAGCCTAGTCCAAATGTTTGTCGTTAGGGAAAGGGTTAAATCGGTTAATGCATCTTCATTATCCATGGTACTAAGCTAGACATCGCGTGTTTATGGATCAGAAATAGCAACTTTTTTTAACCCATTACCACACAATACGTACTTTTGGCGACCCCGAGAAAGAAGCCGTTAGAAAACATTGTGGGAAAAGGAGAAAATGCTGGTTACTAGTATATTCTCCTTTTCCCACAATGCTTTCTACTCTCCACAAAACAAATTTCAAATTTTCATTTCAGTTTTTCCATTTTGTCGTCTGCAAATGCCTTCGATCGTTTGGTAATGAGTGAAACAACCGACTCAATCATGAGGTACAATGGTCCTAGGACATACAGAATATGGACCACTGGCGAAAAGTTTCGGCCCAGGCCAGCCTGCGCGAATTGCGCAGGCTGGCCTGGGTCGAAACTGTTCGCAGATTCATAAAGCCCCCTTTTCACAGAGCATGGCTCATTTCTGTAATTACAGAAGAAGGCCGTGACGACATAAATATTTACGTAGATAAGTTTGAAAAGGCGGCGACAACGATTGATGCACTTTCCCCGAGTTATTTTCAGGCCGGAAAAGTTAACCCATACATTACAGGTAAAATAATTTACCCTTTACTCTAGGAAAATGCTTGCGGATACCTCTGTAGAACACTACTTCAGATGATACTTACGGGGTCCTGGGTTCGATCCCTGGCTACAAGCCCTAGCTCGGCAAATCTTTTTCCGAGTATTGATGATAGTCCCTGCTATACAGGATTCATTCCTCTCCCACCCCTGAGCATGGTTTCTACGATGATCCTGTGGAAAAGCAGCCAGTAGCTTGGAAAAAAATCGTGTGAAGTGCTGGTAAAAGAAACTCCAGGAACTGATGGATAGGTGCACTGGCAGCCGCGATATAACTGAAATGATGTTGAAAATGGTGTTAAAACCAAACAGTCATTCAATCAAGGTTCTTTTGTGCAGACAATTTCCCCTCTAAAGTAAGTGCTCTGATTGCTATAGAGACCTTAACTTGTTTGATAGAGAGACCAGGGCCCGTATTTACCAACCATTCCTAAAAACGTTCTTGGTCTTATTATCCAGAATTTTTTTTATTAAATTTTGTAAGTAACGCAACTTCTAATTGGATAAACCATTCGGTTTAGCCAATTAGAAGTAGTGTTACTTACAAATTTAGAAAACCTTGGAGAATAAGACTAAGAATATTCTCAAGAATGGTTGGTGAACACGGGCCCAGATCATTCTCATAGTCTGGCAAATATATCAAAGCACTGACAGCGCTGTAACTCATGAAATTTCTTGGTTTCCTTTTTTTCTGTCTTTAACTATGCTTAACCCTTTACCAATCGATAAAATTTTAGACTCGTCCAAATTGAAAGCTTCTACAGACGAAAATATAAACCCGACTCAAAAATTTAACCTTGACTTTAGAAGAGTAGAAAACATTATGGGAAAAGGAGAAAATGCTGGTTACAAGCATTTTCTCCTTTTCCCACATTGTTTTCAGAAGGCGCCCTCTGGGTTGTAAAAAAACAGGGATTGTTTGGTAAAGGGTTATTAGACTATCATTCTCACTTCCTGGCAAATATATCAAAGGACTGAAAGTGCTGTAATTCATGACATTGCTTGATTTTTTTCCCTGCTTTCAACTATGTTTAAGTCATAGCAGTTTAAGGAATGCCTGTGTCCGGACGTTTTGGGTCAAGCAACAAAACTAGTGTTTCCCTAAAAATACCTTGATGAAGGTCATTTTGACCTTGTGGCAACCAAACGTAGGACATCTGATTACCATGTATGTTATATTGTTTACATCAGGTGAGGGCAGTCCATCGAATCTCCATTTAAATACACACTGGATGTACCTCCCTGGCAACGAGCACCTACCGGAACCACGTGTCGTGATCCTGGACTATATCAGACACATCCTACCTAATGCCAAGATAATTATCTTGTTTAGAGACCCAGTTGAACGGTAAATATTTTGCATTATGTTTGCATACATCGCGTGTGTGCCAATGTCCCTTAACAAAACAGCAGACCAACTCAGACTGCATGTAAATGCATTCTAGTCTTTTGTCTCTTGTCTTAGTTACTTATAGACATGTTTTATATTGTACTATATTTATATTATCTAAGAATACAAGATATGCCTGTCATATAATAAAATGCAAAAGAAGCTAACGGTATGTTGTTTATATCACCTTATCAGTACTGTTTTCAGTGATATACACGGTATTTTTTTTTTGTTTTCCAAATGCACAAAAATGATTTTGCTTGACTTGCTCAAGTTAGTTGTATGTACGTTAAAAAAGATGCGTTTCATGGGGATATATCATTACCGGTGACCATCTAAGATTCTAAGACAGCCTGATGTAGTTACCTATCTTTGAGCATATTTTGTAAGCCTGAATATACTTATAGGACACTGGGTCTCAATAAAATGTGCCTCAGTCAGTATATTATAAGGATAATTGCGTAAGTTGGATTGCATTTCGCATAATATGTTGCAAATGCTATTTTGTTCACGCATGAGCTCGGTAATATAGGTATAAAGTATAGCGAACTCAATTCTAAATTCCATTTGCAGTCTTTCTGTACATTTAGGAAACAACGCAAATTTTGAATTGCTTAACCAAATTGGTTTAAATAGGCAGTTTGAAATTTAGAACCCTCTCGAAATTAGACTAAGAAAATTATCGGTTCTGCGAATGTCATATGATACGAAGATTCGACCTGCCTACTATGACGCATCACCCATCTCATTTACAAGGGAAAAGTATTATAGTCTTATACACTGAAGCTGCTACTGAAATGTGCTTGAGACATGGCAGGGAATAACGAACGACCCTTTACTCAATCTCAAGATAATACCTATTTTGGTTGTTGTTGTTTCTCTTTCAGACTATATTCAGACTACTACCACGAGTATGGAAATCTTAACTTATCCTTTAATCCTAATCCCCGACATTTTCATGACACAGTGGTAAAAGGTGTTGATCTGTATACAAGATGTTTTCAGCAGCGATCTGTCAGAAGTTGCGTATATGATGCTGAACTATACTCACAAACCAAGGTACTTGTTTTGCTTTTCATTTGGCTGTAAAAAAATATTTAACCGTCACTATATAAGCTAAATCTGGGTTTGATACAAGATAGTGCATATAACAAAACAAACAACTATTTTATGGAAAATAAAAATGTTCTTATGAGGTTTTTAACTTTACAATGCTACCTTATGGCATGGAGCTATAGATATACACATCCTAAAAAAATCCTCTCATTTCTCACATTTAATTTTGTCACAATAAGAGACATAACACGGACTGTGTTATTTTCATAGATTAATTTAGTGCATTACTTCCCTTAGATTCGGCACCTTTTTACGACTGTCAAGTATACAAATATTAAAGAGCAGTTCGTTTAATTTTGTTTCGCATAGTGACTGACCTTTCATGTGGTATAATAATGTTTTGCTCAACATGACAGAGTCCTCTTTCGGTGAAATTGTCACGAAATGATAGAGCAGTAGGCCGCAATGTGGTTTCGAAATACAATGTATGTATCCATCATTAAATACCACGTATGATCTTATTTTTCTAAAGCAAGGCTGACACTTGCACGATTTTTGGTCACGATTTTGTCGTGGCAAGTCGTGCCATTTTGGGGCACGAACTGGGAGGCTCGTGTCTGCTTTGTTTTAGACATCTTATCTCTGTGATGTTTTTTCGCTGGCGATCTCTGGAATGGCGAGCACTGTTCAGGAAGCCCTATATATACCCACGCACCCACGCGAGCGCCACTGTCGCGCAGTAGTCGTGAACTGCTCGCGAACATGTCGTGAACTATTCGTGAACTCGACGTGAGCTGTTCGTGAACTATTCGTGACAGTCGTGGCATGGCGCGCACTGGCACGCATCCTCCCGCATCGTCCCGACGATTTCACGAACAGTTTGCGCATAGTTCACGACCCGGTCGCGAAATTTTGTCGTGACAAAAATTTTGAACATTTCAAAATTTTTGTCCCGACATGGCACGCAGTCACGACGTGTTTACGCACACTTCACGCCAGCTTACGACTAGTTTGCGCACTGGCACGACACGAGTCGTGCCAATGCGTATCACAGAATCGTGCAAGTGTCAGCCTGGCTTAAGGCATCGGCTTGTTAACTAAGTGCAGCTATCTGTTATTATCTTCTCATCGTACCGTAATCGTATTACTTGGATTTGTTTTTCAGGACACTAAATAAATCTTACACTTGTCTAAATTTAGATTAAATGAAGTTCTAATAATTATCCGATTTCACCCCGTAGAACTTAGAAAAAGTTTTCGGGAAAAGGAGAAAATGCTGGTTAGCAGCATTTTCTCCTTTTCCAACAACCTTTCAAAAAGCTTCTTCTTCGGGGTCGAGAAACAGTAGTGTGTGAGAAGGGTTAACTATTGTACATGTGGTATGTAAGGCACATTTTAGCCTCGCATGGTCCTAGACAAGATGGTAGTAGTGTTGGTAGTAGTAAAAGAAGTAGTAACAGTAGTAGTGGAAGAAGCACTGGCAGTAAAAATAGTAAAAGTGCCGAAAGTAGCAGTTTTGTTTCTTTTTATTGTTGTTTTCGTCATCATCGTCGAAAGACTGAAATAATTAATGTACCTTCAGAGGTGCAAGCAAATACACGGTCTGCAACACACGACAGGGGGCTTTTGGACACTTGCGTAAAGTGTCGTCTTGGATTGCCCAGGCTGATTCGAGACGGCACTTTACGTCAACATTAGATTTTGTGCTACAGTAGGCTTGCGTGAAACAGATAATCACATACGATCGGAAAAAAAGTCATTTCGGATCAACCTGCGCGGACTGCGCAGGCTGATCCAGGACGACATTTTACGTAAATGTTCGAATGCCCCGTTTCACGTGTTGCGGGCCAGCTATATGAAATGTGAAATAATAATATTTAAAATGAAACATCTACCAATACATCTTAAAAGTATTTTTCATTTTTCGCCCACAGGTACAGATGCAGTTAGGAATTTATTACGTTTACTGGGAAGAACTTCTTCGAGTGTTTCGCCGCGAGCAAATTTTCGTCGTACAAAATAAGGACCTGAGGAAGGAAGAAACATATCGAAGACTTTATGACTTCCTACAGTTAGGTAACTTTGGTTGTGTCCCACTTTGGCCGCAATAATTTTTTATATAACCTTTTTTAAAATTTTTTACCATCTGACAAAATTCTGTACTTGCCCAAATTGAAAGCATTTGCAGACGATAAAACAAATATGACTGCAAAACTAAAATTTGGTTTTTGGGAGGTTAGAAAACATAATTGGAAAAGGCGAAAATGCTGGTTACTAGCATTTTCTTCTTTTCCCATAATATTTGCAAAAGCTTTCTCTCTCAGAGCCTCGTTAGATGTTGGAAATGTGTGTTAACCCTTTCCCAAACAAGCCCTGGTTTTTACGTGTCAGCAGTACAAGTCTTTTGAAAACACTGTAGGAAAAGGAGAAATTGCTCATAACGAGCAATTTCTCTTTTTCCCCACAGTGTTTTATACCCTTTTTGAGAACTTTCTGCAATTTTCTCCAAATCTAAAATTGTCGTCTGCAAACTCTTTCAGTTTGGAAGGGTCCAAAATTTGTTGTTTGGGAAAGGGTTAAAGGGTTCATTCATTCTTTAACTTTATTCAGATTTAGCTATCAAAATAAGAGGCTGAGATACCACTTCTTATTGCATTGAACTTGAACTTTCAAAAAATGTTTAGAACTGTTGTTGATTCAAGCCAAAGGACGAGCTTAGCAAATAAAGGAGGAAAAATGCATGTTGATTTCACAAAGAAATCATCGGACGGACTGTCAGGAGGCTATTTCTATATCGTTAACTGAGATTGCGTGATTCTCCGCAAAAAAGAGAGATCAAATCGACATTCTGTAGGCATAATAATGAACCCTGTTCTTTCTTTTTGCAGCACCTATGGCCGATGCCAGCTTAAGAATACTCCTGAGCAAAAAGCCTGCGTTCTCAAGGCGTCCTGAATTTAAGAAGAAAGGTCCAATGTTAAATTCAACATTCAACATTTTATACAGATTTTATCAACCGTTCAATGAAAAAATGGCAGGCATAACAAAAGACAAACGTTTTCTGTACGACCATCAATTCAGACTGGATGAGTGATACAGTTCATTTCCATAATGCAAAACCTCAATTTCACCTTTACGAAATAGTTCCGACATTAACCCTGTACCAGGCTATAAAATTAAAGGTTGCAAGTTGCAAAGCACCTGCAAGAAGACGGCCTATCAAAATTTGCGTAAATAATGGGTATTGACAAAGGTAGAAAATACTGTGGGAAAGGGAGAAAATGCTGGTAAGCATAATTCAAAAGCACTCATTCACACAGTCGTTAAAACTGAGGATTGTATTGAAATACTAGAAAAAAGAAAACGTTTGAAAATATTGGAGGAAAAGGAGAAAAGGAGAAAATATTGTTGCAAGCCAATTATTTGAACAGATACGAGTTATGCTCAGTGAAAATGAGGTTGATGCATCCGTAAAAAGCATCTGTCAGTTCATCTTCAGGCCAAGCGGGGTCGAAACTTTTAGCTATCGGTAAATTCACTGCATATCAAAGAACCAGTCTAGCTCCGTAATTAATTATGTGATGACTTGCCTGGTATTATCGCATCACGGAGATGCAGTTAACACCCTTTTGTCAGAGCATACATGGTTCATCTATAATATCTTCTGTGAAGATTCGTGCAGTCATTATATTGTCGCATACCATTGTATGTTTGTCTATTTTTCGAATTCTATATTGAATTCAAAGATTTTTCTGTTGAGCAAGAGCTCTTTTTAGATTTTTTTGTTGGATGTGTAGTCTTTAACGCCCGTTTCAACATTATTTCAGTTACTTGGCGTCAACCAATGCATCTATCAGTGCTTTCCTGTTTTTTTTCCCTGAACTTTAAACAATGTTTTTCCTAAGCCACTGGCTGCTTTACCACAAAACAACGACAGCAATGAGAGAAGACTGAGTCCTGTCGCAATGATTATCATAACTTCAAATAGGAATTCAGTTTCAAAGAGAAATTCAGTTGCCGACCTGGAGATTCGAACCAGCGAACTCTCGGTTTAACTCTTCCAAACGACAAAATTTTAGACTGGGCCCAAATTGAATGCAAATGCAGACAATAAAAAATTGTAACACAAAGAATGAAATTTGTTTCAAGTAGGGAAAAAAACATTGGCATGGCTTGTTCATCCAATGATTGCGTTCTGCTCCATTTGATTGGGCAACAATATTTTATAGATCGAAATATTTGATTGTAAATCTTAGGAATTACATATAAACTCATGTTCGATATATTTACATGTTTTTTTCTCTCTGGCTATCATGCATCCTCAAGGGACATTAAACTTGACTCCTTATGATCAAAGGTAGGCTACAAATACACATATAATCCCAACTTTGTCAACAGTACTCTCCCTTAAACGAACGAACGTATTCATTTGCTTTGTAGATTGACTTTCAAGCCAATATTTGAATAAACTTTCACCTTTCCTTTCAAATTATTGCTTCCACACCATGGTTTCAAAACAAATACCACTACAGCGTTCTCAACGCTTTGATTTTCCATATAAATATATTTTGTACAAGAAATACGCTGCAGCGTGATACAAGACTATACAGCCCGATTTCAAGTAGTTTGGCATTCGGCCGTATTTGCTAATTGCAAATAGAACCCTTTGTTCACATTGTTGCTTACCCAGGCGAACTGCATTTTGCTTTTGAAAAACATTATGGGAAAAAGAGAAAATCGTGGTAACCAGCATGTTTTCTTTTTCCCTCAACGTTTTACAAAACCTCTTTAAAAATGTCTTTGATGTAAGAGACATTTGACTTTGACGGTTTTAACAACCATTTTCTCCTGCTCCATGATGTTTTCAAAGCCCAGAAAAAGTCTTTTTCTTTCATTTCAGCCATATTTGGTTTGCATCTTATTATTGTTTGTAAATTCATATTCTAATTAATGGCTTAATCCAGTGTAATGCAGAGAAATGACCCTCCCTTACAAAATGACCCGGGTCATTATTCTACATTGACTTCGTAGAGGAATGATGACATTATTCTACGCAGAAAAATGATCCTCTGGGGTCATTTCTCTACGTAGAATAATGATCCGGGTCATTCCTCTACTTAGAGGAATGACCCATGGGTCATTTTGTTGGGCAGGGCCATTTCTCTGCATTTCACCGGCCCTGCTGGTGACTTAGCTCTTCCGGCAATGCGGTTTAGCGTAAATTAATCGACATGCTTTACATTATTGCATGGATTATTTATCCAAGCTGTTGCACGTTGGCCAGCCTGTGTCCGGGCGGTAATAATTTTTCATCATTTTTTTCTCCTTTCACGGCCTGAATAGATCTATGGATAAATTATTTTTCGGTTCCCAATCATTATTTTGATAAAGCAACAGCCAAGTATTATATACTAGGAAAAACCATCAAACCTGAATTAGGGTTACACGTTAGCCGAAACGTTAACCTTTTTTCACCGTCCTACGTGCAGTTATTCAGGTATTGATTGATTGAATAGTGAATGACGCCGCTTTAAATGTATTTTTGTCATAACACGCAACAGCAGCTCTCATATTCATGCATGTCCTTGGTTTTACCACTTTTAGCCTAAAGGTTCAAAGCGTCTTGCCTTATTACATTCCCCCGAAAAAACCCATTGCTTCCTTTATTGGGGTCTCTGTTGTTACTTTTAGTGAGTTCTTCAACCTGGAAAAAAGAAGGGAACGCCTGAATTAGTATGAAGACAGTTATAAAGGTCAAAGGGACCAGGTTTTTCATTTCCCACTGTGATATGGATATTCTAATACCGCAGTAAATATATTGAACGCATTTGATTGGTCAATACAACATGAATATCACCTTTGAAATAACTGTGTGATGCTAAAAATAGTTTTGACCAATCATAGGCGTACAACATGATATTTTATTGAAGAAATAATGTGACTGACATTTGACAGTGCTTGTTTCAGGCATACATAAGCAAAGGTAATACAATAGAAGGTGAAGTGTGTGAAAGTCCATGTTCCTTCGGTCTAAGCTTCAAAGTTGGACCGTCAAGTTTCGAACATATAACCAATTAGTTTTGGCAAGGCTGAAAATCACAAATTTCTTTTTGACAAATCAACAAACAAACATAGAAACCACAATGACTGAGTTTTATAAGATTTTATTAACGGTATAACTTCTGAAACCTACTCCATGGGTTATATTAACCCTTTACCACACCTACTTTAGACGCTCCTGGAAAAATATACCTATTGAAAACATTGTTTGAAAAGAAGAAAATGCTGGTAACCAGCATTTTCTCCTTTTCCCACAATGTTTTCCACTCAATCAAAGAAAAATTAAACTACTTCAGCCACACTGAAGTTGTCGTCTGCAAATACTTTCAACTGGATAAGGCTAAAGTTTTGTCGTCTGGTAAAGGGTTAAAGAGACTCGTAATTCTATAAAGTTCGATACAGAAATCCGTAAATTGACCACTAAATTTTGTTTCACTAAACTTTTTCCAACAATCCTGCGTTTTGACGGTCCCAAGGAAGAAGTCTTTGAAAGTACTTTGAAGAAAATGCTGATTACCAGAATTGTCTTCCATTCCCATTTTTTTTTTTCTTTCTGATATAACTTTCATTATTCGAGCCACATTGAATTTTTCGTCTGCTAAAGTTTTCGATTTTGACCAGTCCACGGTGTTGTCGCTTTGCAAGGGTTTTTAAATAGCTATAAAATTTTATTGTGCCTATATAACCCTTTTCCAGGCGATCACATGTTTTAACGACCCTAAGATATAGGCTTTTGAGATATTACTGAATACTAGTAAGTAGCATTTTCCCCTTTTCAAACGATAGTTTCGACTCTTTCACTCACAAATAAACTCATATCGGACGTATTTGATCTGATGTCTACATTTGCTTCAAAGTTTTGCAAGTCTGAATTGTGTTTTCTGGTATACATTTAAAAATCCTCGCAGACCATTGTTGTAAATAGCAAGTGTAATTTACACCTAGTAAATTACATCGTATCAGAGTATGTAAATGTTTAGACAGATAAGTGTACGGAGATGCCGGAGATGCCACGATCCTACTCTTTTCTCCTGAGACGATTGATAGGTTAAAATATGTTGGTTGGTTGATTCATTGATTGATTGATTGGTCGGTTGTGAATGATTGATTGATTGATTGATTAATAAGGTGTTTTATTTTTGAAAAGACTCTCTTATGGAAAGCCTAGTGCTTCCAGTTGGGGGTCAAAATCGCACCTTGTTACCACTGAGCCAAGGTGCTCACTCACTTAAATTAACATCGTCAGGGAAATCAAGGAATTCTGAAACAAGTATGCCTTAGAAAACTTGAAACATACTTAGATATAGTCAATTATGCCTCTTAGACACAAACAACAACAACAACAATAACAACAAATGTACTGATCAAGGTCAGGCTGTACGGAATGTGTAGTCTGATCTTGAGTCTACACCGTCCGCCTCTCCAGATTCGATATGTATTAAAATTTTACATATGTGGTAAAAATAAATTTCTTGTCACCGTTTGCCTTTTTTACTGGACAAAGAAAAAATCAAGGTCATGAAGTTAAAACCGGTCTAAACATTTATGCTTTTAGTGATAAATGGGATTGATGGTACTCATTGCGAAGGATTCATTCCCCTCTTACGTTTTGTTCCACGATGGTTTTCTGGGAAACCAGCCAGGTGCGTGGAAAGAATATTGTGCGAGAACAAGTCAAAGAAACTCCAGAAAAAACATTGATAGGTTCGCTGGGCACCGCGATATGGAGTGCAACACGCGAAAAGGTGTATTCGGACATTTGCGTAAAGTGTCGTCCCGGATTAGCCTGCGCAGTCCGCGCAGGCTAATCCGAGACGGCACTTTACGACTAAATTAAATTTTGTGCTACAGTAGACTTGCGTAAAACAGAAAATCACATAAAATCGGAAAGTGTCCTTTCGGATTAGCCTGCGCGGACTGCAAACGCTGATCAGAGACGACACTTTTCGCAAATGTCCGAATGACCTTTTTCGCGTGTTGCACTCCATATATGGCTGAAATAAATGCTGAAAACAGCAATAACCGCCAAACAATCAATCCAGAAATCAATCAGCGCTAAACAGTGTTAAAACTCTATCTATTTCGTTGTCTGCGCATGCCATCTCCTTCGAAGATTTGACCTGTTTGCTATGACGCATTACCGATCCCATATACTGGGGAAAAGTAGGGCCTACACCGAAGCTATTATCCAATCCTGTAGGGGCTGTTTTATTGTGTTATTTACCGAAGACAACACCACTTGGAGTGCAACACGCGAAAAAGGTCATTCGGACATTTGCGTAAAGTGTCGTCTCTGATCAGCATGTGCAGTCTTCACAGCCTAATCCGAAATGACATTTTCCGATTTTATGTGATTTTCTGTTTAACGCAAGTCTACTGTAGCACAAAATCTACTGTAGTCGTAAAGTGCCGTCTCGGATTAGCCTGCGCGGACTGCGCAGGCTAATCCGGGACGACACTTTACGCAAATGTCCGAATGCACCTTTTCATGTGTTGCACTCCACTTTGAGTTCAATATTGAATTTTGAAGACCCACGTATCGTGTGTATTCTGAGCAAAGCCGAAGTAAATAAACCCAGTTAAACTAAATTTTTCTCAGGCATATAGAAATGTTCGGTGGCACTCAGATATGTTATTGGAAATGGCATACTAAAATACACTAAGTGAGGCTGACTATCCTGGAAATACTGATTTTTGATTGAAATAAGCTTCACTCGCTCCTAGCCTTTTATGGACGTAAAGATAACAAATTTGTCTATCAATAGCTTTGGCCTAAGCTTTTCAGTCGTTCCAAAACGAATTCGTCCCATAGCTTATTCATCCCGTCATTGCACGCTACCCCATTTGATTGGGCTTAGACATTTACAGATCGAGATAATTAGTTGTTATGTTGGGAATTAAAAGTTAACGACCAAAGATATTTAAAATTCATAGTTTTCGGGTACAAACTTAATGTTATGGATATATTCATATCGTTTCTCTCTCTATCTATCATGCATCCTACTATCAAGGGACGTTACTCCTGACTCCACCTAGTGATCAAAAGGAGATTACCAATACACAAATAATACTGACTTTTTCATGCGTATACCCCACATCCTTCAACCAAAAAGGTATTCATTGCTTAGTAGGTTGACTTTCAAGCTAAACATTAATCTTGAACAATATTCCTCTTTTTCTATCAAATTGTTTATTCTACACAATGACTTCTTTGACAAATACTACTTCAGTGTTCTCGACGCTTTGATTTAAAAAAGTGCCGGTACATAGGATACTTGCAAGCTGATGTCGCTGAATGAATCGCATGATCTTCCGCTAGATGGTATTTTACACATACACATCTATCTAATTTGGGCATTCTGGGTACAGAACCGTACTACTTTTCTACGCGACAACCGTTACTTTGAATTTCAAAGCAAAATAAACGCTTACTCAATAAAATGCTACCTGGTGCGATTCATACAAGCATGATCAGCAGTTTAGAGAAATCTGGAGCTAAAACAGGCCTGATTTCTCCTCAAAGGTATTGATAAAATCCATTTTCTCCATCGCTACTTCATAGTGCGTATTACTACAACCCCCACCCAATACGGGGGATTGAACGTCATCGCTGACAGGTCGAACCTTCGAAAAATATGACATTCGCAGACAACGGAATAAATCGTGCCTGGTAGCGCTTTATTGATTAAACATTTTTGTTTTTAGTTTGCAATTAATAGTAACGGTTATCGTGCATAAAAGTAGTCCGGTTCTGTACCCAGAATGGTCAAATTAGATACATGTGTCTTTGTAGAATGCCATCTAAGCGGGAGTTAAGGGATCAATCTTGACGGCTGCTATGACTAACCATTAAAATGCAGAAACATTAATTTTTCATATTAATGGCTTAACTAAGCAAGTGGATAGTATAACCTAAAAATTAGACGGCACGTTCTGAGCAGTCTGATCTTGACAGATGCTTTTCGCTGAAAGAAAGCCCAGTTATCGCCTTTGGTATTGAAAGGGGTAAACACACACGAAAAAACAAAACGAAGCTTTTAAAATACTCTTTATAGCAATAAGTTAATCACAAATCATGAACGGAACTTGAAGCTTTATTTTGTAATCCTTTATTACGGGGAAGAATTGATTGAATATATCGTCGGTTTACTTCAAAAACCTCGTAACTACACATGGCTTGTTTCAAACTGTAGTTACGAGGTTATTGAAGTAAACCGACGATATATTGATATTATTTGTTCTTTACCATGTGACAAGAGATTTAGATTTGTCCAGACTGGAAGCATTTGCACACGAAAAATTTAATGAGACTCAAAAACTTAAAATTATTTTGGGAAGGGATGAAAACGTTAGGGGAAAAGGAGAAATTGTTGGTTACCAGCATCTTCTCATTTTCCACAATGTTTTCAAAAGTCTTCTTTAGGTTTGTTAGAAGTGGTAATTGTGTTGTCAACTGGTTGGGAAGAGTTCTGCGTGAAAAAATCGTTTTAATTACACGTGTTGAATATTAATTTGAAATCGTGACAGGATATTGGAACGGTTGGGTTTTCATTCTTATCTACAAAATCAATCTCTCAGTTTACATAATATTAATCATTACCTCCTAGACTGCATAGTGGGAATCAAAGTGGTTTTGCAGACTGTGAACCCCAAAGTCCAGACTGCACAGTAAGTGCAGTATGATCGTTGATCTACGTTGGCCTATAATGGTGAGATTTTTTCAGGCTGAAAAAAAAGTTTGTCTAAATAGTCTGTCCACTTTAAATGGTATTACGGTCATTCTACACTTTATGCCTGATTATGTACAAGAGATGATTGGAATTGCAATGCGTACTGACTGAAAACGGTCAGTTCATTCTCTTTGACGGACCCATTAAGCAATGCACTTCAGAGTTTTTGTGTAGTAAAAGTCACCAAAAACAGCTGTGGAACAGTAGTAGGAACGAATCAAGGCGTTGAGGGCACTGAAGTGGTATTTGTCGAGGAAGCCATTGTGTGGAATTATTCATTTGAAAGAAAAAGAGAAATATTATTTATTTATTTCATGCTTTCCGGTAGGATATCGAGAAATAGCAGTGAAAATATTTTTCGATCTAACACTGGTACCACCAGTGAAAATACCGATGCAGGAGGGGTACACCACGGGGAATAACGGAAAAGAACTGTACTAGATTTTGATAAAGCTCCTCCCAAAAAGGGTTAAAAGCATGAAATAAATAGAACATTTGTTTTTTCGATTAAAGGTCGAAATTTATTTCATCTCGTGAACACCATCGGTAATATTTTCGCTCGTGGCTGCGCCACTCGTAAAAATTTTTCCGATGGTGTCCACTCGATGAAATAAATTTCGATCTTTAACCAAAAAAACAAATATCCTCTATATATTTCTTGAAAGTCAGCCTATTAAGCAAATAGATACCTTTGTGGTTGATGGGAGAGTATCCATGGCAAATTAAGGATTATTTGTGTCTCAGTGGTCTTCCTTCGATCATAAGAGGAGTCCGTAGTAACTTCCCTTGACAGTGGGATGTCTGATGGATAGAGAAAGAAATCATGAATATATCGAATTAAATTAAGTTTGTACCTGAAACTATGATTTTGAAATATCCTTTGTCGTTAACATTTAATTCCCGACATTAAAATCAATTATTTCGTTCTACACATATAAATATTCATGCCTAATTAAATGCAGAAGCACGCAATCATGGAATTAACAAGCCATGGGACCAATTGGTTATGGAACAAAAAAGACCAGGACAAAATGATCGATGAACAAATTTTGTACCATTCCGCCAAAAGAAAGCTATGAGCGAGCGAAGCTATTTTCAATAAAAAAATAGCATTTCCACGATTCATGACCTCACCAAGTATATTTTAACATGTCATTTCCAATTACATATCTGAGTTCTTCCGAAAAAATCAATTTCCTGAGACAAATTGAGTGTAATTGGGATTGTTTCCTTCGGCACCAAATAAGATACATGGTCTTAAAACTGCAATATTGAAACTCATAGTATTATTATTACTCGATAAATACCACAAAAAGTTGTTAACATCAGTGTAAATTTCATTTCGGCTGACCAACAAACACGAACAGCTTGAACCATACAACCTAAAATAAGATGCAATTCAAATTGTCAGCGGCATAAGTTATACGAGAACGCTTGCTTTTAGGCGTGGCAATGATCAAGATCAGACTGTACGTGGCCTAGAATATACTCATGGATCTATAGTGTCCGCTTCTTTAGTTGAGCTTTCAGTGCCTGTGGAATGTAATTTCAGTCATCTGAATAGGTCGAGTTTGTATTTGATGCTGAAAGAGTTTAGAATGATTATTTAGTTATTTCAGAGATTCAATCCACTTCAGAGAGATTCCTTGTTTATTTCTTCTAATCGATGAAGTCTCTTCAGTTTATTGGCTGTTTTAATCCATTGAAATGGATACTTAAAACAAATTTGTCAGTTTTATGAGCTTTGCGTATAAACCCTTTCAAACGTTTACATAGACATACAAGAGAACTCCTATTCGAGGCAAAAGAGGGGGGGGGGGGGGGGTACAATGGAGTACACGGCATTTGAAACATTTCGATTTTTTTTAGGAAAGAAAAAGTTGTTTTCCTCGATGCTATGAGGCTTTTTCCAATTTCTGGAAAATTTGTCCCTTGTGGAATATGAAATGGAGTTAAGGGGTACAACAAGAGGATCATAATGACGCTTTATCGCTCACTGCCTTTTTAAATATGCCATTTAACCCTTTACTCCATAGATACTCATTTCTACGCACTGCTTGTAGGACCCTTTGAAAAACATTGTGGCAAAAGGTGAAATTGCTCGTCACGAGCAATTTCACCTTTTGCCACAATGTTTTCTATGCTATCAAAAGGTGTCATATACACACAGGAAACAACTTCATCCCTGCTGTTATTTAGGGTCAGTTTGATATATCATATCAATGCCATATGGGGTAAAGGGTTAAAGGAGACGTTCTTCAATTATTTCCCTTGATTCCTCTCCAGTAATACATTGGCCCTGCTTAAAGGTGGCCCTTCAGATTTTGGGACGAAAATTTTACAAAAGCGCAAAAATATCATCCTTATACTCCCAAAGCCTTTTAATTTTCATTCATTCATTCATAAACCCCAGTAGTCGAAAACCGTCCGACAACACGAGGAATTAGAGATTTACTACGGCCCAGGTTGACACCAACGGGAGACACATTCTATTTTTAGGTAATCAATTCGCTCATTTTCTTACAGGAATACACAGAAGAAGCTTCAAACATAGCGTCTGAAGAAGACCTTATGGGAAATAATTATTACATGTTTGTTATGATGGGGAATTTAAGCGTTATGAGTCACTTGACATTCCCACAATGCTTTATTGATTTTTGGCGCGAAATCTAAAAATATCTTAAGAGGCTACGTAGCCTTTTAGGGGAATACCATCAAAATATTTTTTTTGTGTGATTTTATGAATCTTAGTTATTGATGATTTGTATTATTTTTGCATATGAATTTCAGTGATATATATATTTTTTAATTTGGTGAGATGTAGAAATTCTAAATACCCACCTGTAAGAGATGAATTGGTTTTGTTCTCGCTTTTCTTTCTAGTTAGATTGGTGTACAAATCGATATGTAAGTATTTATCTAATGATTGAGAAAAGAAGTCTTCGCGAGACATATAGGATATGTCATGAGTCATGTGTTTGAGGTAACATTAAATAAGCAATATAAACGATGTAAAATTTTACATCAAAAGCCAAAGAATATCAGATTCTTTTTTTTTTTATCACATAACTGTATTTAAAGAATTATAGTTCACTACGCGATAAAGCAAAAGCCAACATGTGCATGTGTGGTGAAATTTACACGAAACCTATTTGCTTCTATAAAGTTTTGAACATCACAGACAAAAAATAGTTCCAAAGAAGAAACTTACATGTAACGTTTTTTTTTTCACATCCAACTTGTAGAACTTTTCAAACAACATGTTTGAAATTACTTAACGCACAGACGGATGCACGCATCGGCAGAAGCTCTACGGTCACAGGGCTCTGACAATCACCCTTCCATCAATGAGGAAACTCTTTTAGTCTCAAAGTAAAAAACGCTGGCATTTGCGAACGGCATAGATCAAGATCAAACTGCACTCGGATCGTGTGACGGGGGACCACTCCTTCATGCAAGGCATCGTTCCGATCTAACTCTTTCCCAAACAAGGCCTGGTTTTTATGTGTCTGCTGTACAAGTCTTTAGAAAACACTGTAGGAAAAGGAGAAATTGCTCGCAACGAGCAATTTCTCCTTTTCCCACGATGTTTTCTAGCCTATCGGCAAACTTTCTGCCATTCTCATCAAATTCAAAATTGTCATCTGCAAACACTTTGAGTTTGGGAGAGTCTAAAATTCGTCATTTGGGAAAAGGTTAAGGTCAATTTAAACTGATAGTTCAAAAATGATTGTATTGCAAGGTGGAATGACCATTTTACATGTAGAAAATATCATAAAAGCGAAAAGTGTCAATCCTGATCAGACTGCGCACTCCGCGCATTCTGACCAGGGTCGACACTTTTCGCAGTTCCCGGATGATACCTTTCTGCGTGACGGGTCACATTAATATCTATACCTCCATACTGTAAACAGCTTTTGAAAAGATTACCGGAAGAAGGTCACTGCTTGATAAACACAGCAGAGCTACGTTACCGACAATTCGATACTGCTTCGAAGCTGTAAGAGGCAAGACTGCGTTCTCGATCCTGGTACTGGTATATAGTTTACACACCATGAAATAAGTTTCAACTCTTTACTAACCAACAAGTTTTTTTTGATTTGTCTAAACTCAAAGCATTCGCAAACCAGAAATTAAATGTTGAATCCAAAACCATGTACGAGATGGGTATCCGTTTTGGTCAATATCGAAGAAAATTTGAAGTTTTCCGAGACTTTATACAATTTTGTAAAAAAAAAAGCTGGTTTCAATTGTAGATCAGTGGCTCAGAGGTAAACGCATTGGATTTATAATAAGGGAACCTCCATTCGATCCCCACTGGCGTCATTCGATTTGTGGGCATTGGGCAAGTCAATGTAGAACCCCAAAGTAGTACTGGCTGATTCCCAAAGGACAGAGGTATGTAAGTCAGTCTTTGCTGTGCTTTGAACGTAATGTTTTCCTTTACCAAAGACTTGCAACCCGAGGTTAGTATGTATACTAAAGGTATTTAAAACCAAGGTAAAACATGAATAGGTAAGTTCTTGGACTGATATGACCCAAAAAATGTTAAAAGCGCTGTATGGGTTCATGAAATCAATCGATAGATCGATTAGTCATTTGTGGACCCAATCAGGTGATATGTACTCGTTTTGCATTCTGTAGTATGTCGTTTGACGTTCATTAACTTCTTTAGAATTACTTTTTTTAACTCCCTACCTATACTTAGCACTTTACCAAACAATGCCGAGTTTTAACGTTCTAGAAGTTGATAGTTATTGAAAATATCGTAGAAAAAGGAGAAAATGCTGGTGACCAGCATTTCCTTTTTTCTGCATTTTTTTTTTTTACAACTACTACGGCAAATTACATGATTTCAGCCAAACTAATAGTTCGCCTGCAAATTCTTTCAATATAAACAAGTCCATTTTTTTACGCTAGAAAGAGTTAAGTCCTGGCAGTGGATAAACTGCTGCAAATCTGTTTGCTGCTATCTCTGTTTACATAGGAGTCGTTCAATAAAAACGATACATGACTTTCTGTCGATAAGAGCAGAGAAATTCGGAATGAATATGATCAAATAACTACGGTGGAACGCGATGGCCATGATTATTTTTTACTGTGAGCCTTTGGAATCTAAACTCTTTTCATAAATATTGGTAGGGACAAATAAATTTACATACAAGTTAATGGGGGTAGGGGGTTGTAGATATATTTCATATTATACTTATATTTCCATATAGCATTATGTTCATGAGCTGCACCTATGCAATATACATGACTCTAAATACACTACTCACCGCTGAAAGAATGACTTAAGGGAATAGAATAATCTGTTTAGAATATCTTTATTACAATAATCGACGATCATAAAAAAAAAACATACACACACAACAATTTCGTAAGGCAGCAACTAGACTATTCTAAACTATCCTGGAAAACGGAATGGAATGCTGCCTACATGCATTTTATTTCTTTCTCCCTCCTCTTTCGAAGACAAATCTGACTATTCGAAAGACATTTACTCTCGTCTATGAATAGTTTCAGTTGTTTGTCTTCTTGATACGTCTTTAGTTTTGTTGTCTGGGAACAGTTAAACCTCTGTCACACAATCCCGAGTTCTAACGGCCACGAAGAAAAAGTTTTTTGAAAACATGATAATCACTATAATCTTGTGTTCTCACAAAATTTCTGCAAATACTTTCAATATAAACAAAGCTGAGGTTTGTCGCCTTGGATAGTTATAGCTCAAAGCCTCCATTAAATGGTATTCAAATATTTTTTCAAACAATTCTTCAAATACACTTTAGGCCTACAACAAAACTTAGAAGTTTTATACGAGATAGACGTAAAAAGGCAATACTTATTATCGAAAATGATTTAGAACACAGGACTTTTTAAATGAAACTTTACCTTGAAAACAACAATGGCTTTATCATCTCTGTGTAGGTCAAGTTAATACACCATACATTTGTCCTCCAGAGCGGTTAAGTACAATAAACATCGTATTCTGGATACGTTACCTTTGAAAATTGTTTGGATGTATCATGACTTATAATAACATTTATCAGTAACCATTATATGTCTCATGCTGGTTTTTCTGTTTGCAATTTTCGAATGGGATGATCCAAGTTAATGCTGAAATTGTAGCAAAAAGTAGGTGTAGTATCAACTTTACGTCTCAGATGCATTCGATTCTTTAATTAGTCAATTTTTTCGAAGGGAGTTTGGACGATGAGCGAAATATTCCATTCATACTTATACATCTGGATTGTCCAAGGTTTGTTTCTTTCTTTTCCTTTGATTAATTTTCAAATAAACCATTCATACTTATACATCTGGATTGTCCAAGGTTTGTTTCTTTCTTTTTCTTTAATTAATTTTCAAATAAACCACAATTAAGATGATTCGTATTCACAAAGGCTTCAGTAACTTGTTACGATCTTCCGAAAAGAAATAGATCGAATATAGACGTCAGGATATTTTCTTTACATATTTAGAAGTAGAAGAAAAACGTCTTGGTAAGGGAAAAGGTTTATCAAATAAATATTTATCACATAACCTCCCTTGTTTTCAGTGTAATATACCCATTACGAATTTTCTCATCTTATACACGTGTAATATCACATTAGTGTGACGTTATTTTTGACGTCATTTTGAACGCTTTTCGTAGAAGTAAACGGTTTTTACGGATTAACTGTAGACCTGTGCATCTATAGATTTTTTTTTTTGCATCTTCTGATCTATCATTTGTGAAATAGAGTTATGTGATAAAAAGAATCTGACATTCGATGGCATTTAAGGTAAAATTTTATTAAACTCGTCAAGAAAAAATGTTATTAAGCTCGCAAAGGCTCGCTTAATAACATTTTTTCTAGACGCGTTTAATAGTTTCAAAAGCCAACTCTTGTCAGATCCTATATACCTAAATTTTAAGGCTTCTGAGCAAAATATCTATATGGACTATGCTCTGACAAAGGGGGGAGGGGCGGGGTTAATTCACGACCACGCTTTATTTGTTTATGTGTACAACGTCGATCAAGATCAACGTGTACAGAAACTGCAGTCTGCACAAAACTTTCAATCTGATCTTTGGTCTACGCAATCCGATACAGTGATCAAGTGTGAAGAAGAATTCAAAATTGCAAAGTTTTAGTTTCAAGAATTAACCCTCTACCAATGGCCAAAAAATTAGATTTTAGATTTGCAGCCAACAAATTTAATATATCAACGAGATAGGGACTTGATATCTTAAAAATGCTATAAAACATTGTTAGAAAAGGGGAATAAGTAGGAAAGCCTGTCTCCTTTCCTCGCATTTCTTTCTCTAAAACCTTGTTCTCCAGGAATGTTTAAACAGAGGATAGTGTGGTAAACAGTTGATGAATTTGGCGAATTCTTTCTATTTACAAGACATGTTACCTGTATTTAACCGTCAGATGTCCCATTTTAATGTGCATTATTTTTTACTTTTATTGCTATGGATCTACTTATTTTATTGGTTTCAGTAAGGCTCAGAAAAGTAATCCTTGACTAAACAACTCCGCCACGGCGAGGAAAAAGGTATTTGGATTTTTCATCTAAAATGAGAAAATGTTCGAAAAAAAAACATTTTCTCATTTTCCTGCGAAGATTTAAACCTTTTTTAAAAGCATGTCCCATCGTATAAACCGTTACCATGGTTAAAAGCATTTGCAGGCGACAATTTCAAAGTGGCTCAAATAGTGCAATTTTGCTTTGATAGGGTAGAAAACTTTGTAGGAAAAAGGAGAAAATGCTGGTTACCAGCATTTTCTCCTTTTCCGACAATGTTTTCAAAATCTCTCTTTTCCAGAGGGATTGTGTGGTAAAGGATTAAACCGCAGTTGACATGCAGTCTGCAAATGTCTTAAATTGGAATAAGTCTAAAATTTTGTCGTTTGGAAAGGAGTTTAATCGGTATTGGTGAGAAATGCCTTGGTCTGTGGGCTGCTTGTGTCCTCAGAAAGTATTTGAGGTCGATACAATCGGGGTACGAGTTTGAATAAAAAAAATAGCACCGAAATACACTTTTACTGATAACGACTAATAAATGGGTTTGGTGCATAGCCAATTAATTGTACGTAAGTATATATTTGATAAGAGTCTCAACTCTCTTCCAAACAACACAATATTGGACCCTACCAAATTGAGAGCATTTGCAGTCAACAAAATTAATGTGACTCAACAAAAATTTGTCATGGAAGAGTAGAAAACATTGTGGGAAAAAAGGAGAAAATGCTGGTTACCACGTGAATGTGACGAGCAACATAACGCTAAATCATCTGACTTCACCTTGACTGTGAAGGCTGCAAATTTAGTTTAAACATATTTTATATGTACATAACGTTCTATACGCTAGAATACAGTAAGACAATTACATGATAATAGATCTACATATATATACTTATACTATGCTGTTATGTCAATTTTCTGACGAAGCGTTTATTTTCTCGGTATTTGTCCTGTTTTGCAGCAGACCAATTTCGAAAAGCTTGCACTAAATTATGCTCCACACGAGACACTTATCACATAACTCAACGCGACAATGTGCAATTTTGTATAAAACCGCTGCTGACAACAGAATATTTCAAATTCATTTGCAGCATATTACAAATACATGTATAAATATTCTAAATTATACTGTTCAACCGTTAAATCTCAACATTTAAAATTATCCAAAGAAGTGCGCAGAAATTCATACTCAGAATACCTAGAATTGTCTACATATTTCCGTTCAAATTACATTAAACTTCTATTTCCCTAAATTGAAGTACCTTCCTGATTAAAATTCTGCTCTGAATTGTTCACGCTGATGACGAAGTAAAGTTTTGACCTTCAAAGTAAGGGTAAGGTCAGACGCTGTGAAACAGGTGATAAGTTGCTCTTCATCATAACATGCGGTCGCTGTGATGTCAAGAGTCTCTATAAACTGTTTATTTCGTTCGTTTACCTTTCTGATTTGTCAAAAGTATATGCAAATTTGTACATCTATTTCGCGCGAAAAGCCGAGCTATTTATATATCTGTTTGACTTATGAATGAAGTGTCTTGTAAATTCTCCCCGAGGCAGTTCATTTCTGACACAAACGTTTACACGTCTATATGTAGAAAACTACTTTTGTTTTAACAATTGCACATTGCCATAAAGTTACAACTTCTTGCAGTCGTCAGGTTTTGAAAAAATAATGCTGAAAAATGAGAAATGGCTTGTAACAAGCCATTTATCCTTTTCCAGCAATGATTTTTTTCCCACTTTTTATGTTGAAAAAACAAGACATTTTTCTATCTATTCTTTTACCTTTATCAAGTTTTGTTCGTAACATCTACGAACTAGCCGAAATGGTCATGGTTTGACATGCAATACATGTAGATCTGTGTACATATGTGTCCACATAGTGAGAATGATAAAATTCATCTACAGTGCATGGATTATGGTGTGTGGTTAACAACCATTTTCGCTTATTGGACAATCTTATCAAGTTTGTGCTGAATGATGATAAATATTTTGTTTGTGAGTGTTTATACCTTTATTAACTTTTTTTTCCCGAGATTGTTTTATTATCCCATTACCACACAATCCCTACTTTTGACAACCCAGAGAAAGAAGCCTTTTAGAAAACATTGTGGGAAAAAGAGAAAATGCTGGTAATCAGCATTTTCTCCAATTCCCACAATGTTTTCTACTCTTCACAAAACAAATTTCAAATTTTCAGTCTTTTTTATCTTGTCGTCTGCAAATACTTTGGATTTGGACAAGCCTAAAATATTGTTGTTTGGTAATGAGTTAAACCGTTATCAAGATATTACATACTGAATTATTTTTTGAAAGTGATTTGTGGAATTTGTTTTCAATATTTAGAAAATTTCACTAATTTTTTTCCGGAAAGATAATGACGTGTTAATGGATTAGTCAGCGAAATCAAGGTATTTGCTTTTAAACAAATTATTTCTACAGCTTACATACGGAATATTAACCGTCACCAAGGCAATGGGTATAAGACTTCACGTTTGTTTTTATATTTACGGGTATTTTGCGACATATTCTCGCTAAAAGTAGGTTGAAGTATCCATATAATTGTTATGGAGTTCATTTATCTAGCACGATCGGGACTATATTCTCAACCGAAAAGGTAAACAACGGGGCTTTTACGAGCGGTTTAGACCAAAAGGACACTTTCAAAGAACTTGCAATCTGATCTTGGATCTGTACTCTCTGCCTCAAAGTTTAGTCAAACCACTATATATGACGTAACTTTTTACGACTTTAAGTAGATTGCCGTCTAAAGAGGTGGTGTTTACATATTTGGCGCAAAAAGTATAAAAAAAACGCTCAATATTTCTATCAGAGGAGTGTAAGAAGGTTTAAAAGATATTGCAAAAAACGTTTTTTTTTCCCTTTTGCGACGATGCTTATATCAATGGTCACAAGACAAAAAAGTCGTCTACATGTCCTGCGCTAATAGCTGTGTGAGTCCATTCCATATTACAAAATTAGCAACAACATAATAATTATTATATCGAAATTCTAGCTCGTTACACAAAGGAAGTACTTTTGAAATAAATTAAGACCAATTGGGCCTTTGAAGTGGGCATAAACGTAAGGGTTTTTTTAAAACAGTACTTCATGCCATTTTCGGCAATGATTCAGTCATATCCCAGCATCAGCACTCTTCATCCTGTCTTTTCTGGGTTTCACCGGCACTAGATATATACCATTCGGCGCCTTACCCATAATCACTCTTACTTGGCAGCTAGAATTGAATTAGAGCCCGTATTCACCATGGTGTAGACAATAAGAAACTGCGTTACTTTCAAATTTAGACAGATCTTGCGACTAGGACAAAATAATTATGTTCTTTCAAAATGGTCGATGAATACGAAGCCAGGGTCATTTTTCAGTAAGATTTTCTGAATGTGAAAGTAACAGAACTCCTGATTGGCTAAACCAGATGGTTTAGCCAATCATCAGTTCTGTTACTTTCAGATTGCCGAAATCCTGAAGAATAAGACCAAAGAATGGTTGTTGATGCACCGGTTGGTATTCAAGAAGTCCTGGGTTAGCACCCAGGACTTCCTAAATTCCAACCTGTGCATCAACAATCGAGTTACACAAGATCCGCCGAAATTGTCAATTGTCTGATAAATGAGTTATTTGCCAACCTGTAAATGTAGAGAGTTGGCACTATATATAGAGATAAATATGTTGATTGGATATGTAGAATTATGTAGACGGAATGTGAAGAAGTACGAAGATGAAATATGTTAAAATAACGAAGCTTTTATGATGTTGCTTGCGATTTATGTGTGACTGTGCTGGATTAAAAAAACAATATGTAGAAACGCCTGGACGAGACACAAAAAGAATGCTGACGAAATATTCACATGTATGTTGTCGAAATACACAGATGTAAGGAGACGAAAAGATGTTAGGACCAAATACTTTGACTAAAACAAGTACATACTGTTGAAGGGGGATAAGGTTTGTTTACGAACTATGTACTACAAATTATGAAGACACATGTTTACGAAGAATGTCGACAATGTTTTTCAGCACTATTTTTAAGAAGATGGTAAGACAAGTCTGAAACTCTAGAAATAATTTACGTGCCATGCTCCGGCAAAAGGGGGCATAATAAAGCATGTCCGTCATCCATTGTACCAGGCAAGCGATCGCATACTGATGGATCCATAGTAGCTACATTTTTTGAACAACCGATTTAACCCTGAGGTAGACTGGGCCTTGGGCATATAGAAAATAGACCGATAGCGAAAAGTTTCTACACAGGTCAGCCTGCGCGGACTGCCCAGGCTGACCTGTATCGATACTTTTCGTAGATGCATTACCCCTTTACCCCATAAGGCATTTCTATGGTATCTCTAAATGACCCTAAAATCACAGCAAGGATGAAGAAGTTTCTTCTGTGTATATGACACCTTTTGATAGCATAGAAAACATTGTGACAAAAGGTGAAATTGCTCGTAACGAGCAATTTCACCTTTTTTTCACAATGTTTTCCAAAGACTCCTACAAGCAATGCGTAGAAATGAGTATCTGTGGAGTAAAGGGTTAAAACTCCCTTTCCCCAGGGAATGACTTATACGTATGTGGGTGAAGTATCTAGATGTGTGTTGACGCTTGTATCCTGGAAGATGGTTACCAAACAAGTCCTTGTTTTTACGACCCTGAGAAAGAATCCTTTTGAAAACATTGCGGGAAAAGGAGAAAATGCTGGTAACCAGCATTTTCTCCTTTTCCCACAATGTTTTCTACTTTCTACAAATTTCAATGTTTCAGTCACGTTTATTTTTTTCGTCTGCAAATGCTTCCACATAGGACCAGTCTAACTTTTGTCGTTTGGTGAATGGTTAAGCATTTCTTGGCAGGAAATGAAAGAGTCGGTGCAGCGGTTCCTTCGCCCACAATAACGTTTGTGTTTTAAGTTCCATGTTTAGCTGTTGAATGATTTTACAGAAAGTACAAGTGAACTTTAGGGTCATTATAAGTATATTAAAATGTCCAGGCAAGATCCATGTTCTATAATTTAATATCTACAGCCGTCTTTTCCTTCGTCACGGTTTCTGCTTACAAAATCGGTCAAAGACGTGATCGCCAATTCAAAGTGTATTATTTTAAGCAACTGATCAACTAATGTGGTATTTATAAGTTAAGAACTGGTTGAAAGACGACTTGTTCAAGAATGGAACTTTCTGGCCATGCCAACAGTGGCCACATACAGAAAAAAAATCCGTGAAATTCTTTTATCTTTTATCATTAACGGCGTTTTATGCCCCTGCATCGTTCAACTGGTCTAGAAGTGGCAAACTATTTCAAGAAATAGGATTCAACTGTTTTAACCCTTTACTCCACAGATACTCATTTTGACACGTCAACAACAGACAGTTTTTGAAAACATCGTGGGAAAAGGAGAAATTGCTCGTTACGAGCAATTTCTCCTTTTCCCACGATGTTTTCCACTCAGTTAGATATTTGTACCCTCATTTGTCCATATTTTTGACTACATATCTTTATTTGCTGCTGAAATGGAAGAGCCTCAAATTGGCATATCAGGTAAAGGGTTAACCTTATATTTGCTAAAAGGCGGATCTCATGCACTTTTGCGGGCAGTGCAGATCAAGATCAAATTGCACAAGACGTGCAGTTTGTTCTGTGACCTACAATGTTCAATAGGATGAGAATGTTTTGAGCGATAAAGGGGATGAAATAGTAAAACTTGGGCCTTTTCTATTGTCTGGGAATTTTTATTTATTTAGCGTCGGAACACTTAACAAACAATCGTGCGTTTTAGCGATAGTAAGAAGTACTAGTAGCTTTTATATATATGAGAAAAAAATTACCAAACAGAGGGAAAAATCAGGGTAAATCTAGCATTTTATCCTTTTCTCACGGTGTTTTCTACCCACTGAAAGACGGTTTCCTGCATCTGAGTCACAATAATTATTCGGCGTAGCTGTATGATCTCACGTTTGACCTACTTTAACTACTACGTAGAAAAGAATTGTTACTCTTTTTGTGATTGGCCAAATATATATAAACTATTCAAAAAAGTAAAGGTCAAAGTAGAAATTTACCGATATTGGATACGATGTACATGGCTAAAAAATCACGTAATGATCACATTTTCGAATGTAAAGTTGTACTTTATGGCCATGCGGGTGTTACACTCGGGCAAACCATGCATAATCAAAATCATGGTGATAAACTAATAGTAATGAGTATTGGAAAGTGTTCTATTTTGTTTAGTGTGAAAGATTTAATACCAGTTTTTCCTCGCGTAAAACCAAACATACTAAACTGCTACTCTTACATCCTAACATATACTACTCTTTTGTCCTCACGAAAACGGGTTGTCCAACAACTTACTTCGTTTCTTGTTACATTGAAATAAACGTGTTGGCCAATTAAGGTGTTATGTCTTGAATTCAGGGATTTAATTCGCAACGTGAATAAGTATGTATACATTGGGGAACAATCGATTTTATTGTGGTGCCACACGAGCAGCAGCTCTTTATTTTTATTAGGTTTTTGAAAAGTACCTATGGAGGCAGCCATATTGTTTGCTTCGCTTCCAGTCATTTCGTAACTATGTCTTTTCGTATCTAAGCAATTTCGTACCCACCATTACTTCTTATTTTGGCCATTTTGTACTCACTTTGATAATTTTGTAACCACTTTGGTCATGTCACACCCTTTTTTAAGTATCAAATCGGTAATTTAGAGTCTAGTTTTAATACTATTTCCTTGTGTTGATTGTCGAATGACAACTGATTTCGTACATAGGTCGACAACTGCTCTTTCACAGCTCCATTTGAAACTATGTTAAATTTCGCCGAAGGATTGCTGTGATTGTGTCTTATTATTTGTTTCTTTTTCAAGTTTTAAGTTGCATTCTACAGATTGTCTAGGACTCCTAAATTCATTTCTCACCGAGTTCTGCAAAAATTTACTTTGGTCAATTTTGCATTGCTGTAATGTGCCTTATTTTAGAGACAACTGATTTGTCGCGCCATTGATGTTACGCATTAATATTTTCTTGTTACACTGTTAGCTTAGAAACTGAGTTCGTACTAAATTACTCCTAGTAAGAGTAGGTGGGCGAGGTCAAGCATTGGGGGGGTGGGGATAAAAAGTCGCCTTCTGATTACGACAAATCGTCGACGTTTGAAAGTGCTTCATTTTTGTATAAAAACCTGCTTCCCAATTCTTATATGTTATTGATAACTCAGCTTTCAACCACCTGTAAAACAGTACATAAGATGTTAACTGTTTTCATAATTTTTCTTCACATTAGGCTGTACAAACGAATTTCAGTATTCATATCCCAGTGCCTCTATCTTACGCCGTCTATCTATTTTAAAGATATTTCTTCTTTTTGTCATGCAATCGCTTTGAAAATGACGGGGTCTAAAAATTTGTCGGTTCGTAGATTGTTAAGGACTCTTGTGCAAGTCGATTGTTAGAGAATGTCGATTTGTACCTGTAACTGTTTATTTGATAGTCGATGCGAGAAAAACCCGACACGTCAGCAACAATTAACTCCGGCCAAAACAGACACAGGTCACTTGTGCTGCGATATTATCGTATATATTCATCTGTCATAACGAATTAATTAGGTCGTCAGTTCTCGCTTATAAATGTTTATTGCAGCGTATAGTACGTACACTGACCCAGATTTATCTGTAACAGTTGAGTTCGCTGTGTTTCACTTCAAATATATTATACACTTAAAATACGTACGTACGTGCTTGCGTGTGTCACTAAAATCATACGAACGTAGGATAATACATACATACATACATACATACATGCATACATAAATGCATGCATACACGTAAGAACAGACAGTCGGAGGGACCTGCCGTCCGAACAGACAGACAGACAGAGCTGTTACGCCAAAAAATATTTGGTGGCAATTATTTACATTAATGTATATCAGAACTTGTTTGATTTTAGTATTTATACATAGATAAGTTAAACGCAGTTTAACATATTTATGAGCTTTACGGTGCTTTACGTATTTACTCCCCACTCAACATTGCCCATGATTTTCCTGTTTAAGATCGAACTTTCTCTTCAGCTTTGCAAAAAACTGAATTTAAAGACATCAAAAACGTGATTTTATCAGGTAGTGATGAGTTAAACCAATAAAATTTAAACAAAAGTATGTTTGTGTTTATCGTTCAAGCAATGATGACAATGAATACGCTGACTGAATTATAATAAATCTTAAAAATACGAGCACAGCAGAACTTTCTTGCCCGGACATTGTCCGGTTTTTGTGTTTGTGAAATTGCCTGGCCTTAATCCTTAACAAAAGGGCAAAATCTCATACTTGTGTAACTTGAAAACATTTGTAGAAAACAAAATAAATGTGCGTCAAATGATGGGAATCGTCCTAAAAGATGTAGAAAGCTGGCTACAAGCATTTGCAAGCATATACTGCTGTCCATATAACGTTTTCAAAGGGCATTTTCCTTTAGGTTCTTTAAACCTAGGATCGGGAGATAAAGGGTAACAGTTTTGATGTAAGTGAACTCCTAAAAAGCTTCAAAACGGCCATTTTTTCTTGGTTCAGTTTGAAAGCAATTGCAGACCGCATAAAATAAGTGACTCGGAAATTGTAAGTTGCCTTTTGAAAGAATGAGAACAAGAAAGGTTTTCAAGCATTTTATCCTCTTTCTACAATGTTTTCCACTTTATCAAACATAAACTTAACCATTTAAACCAATTTATATTGTCGTCAGCAGATGCCTTTGATAAGGGCAAGTCCCAAATTTGGCACTTGCAAACGATTTTTATAGTCTTAACCCAAATTTTATAAATGGTACATTTCTGAATTGAGTACGGCTACCGCTGGCAAGTTATCTATACAGAAGAAGATGAAACAAAGACAAATACATGTAGATGTTTCAAAATTATTTCCTAACTGGGCTACGCAGCCTCGTGATGCATATTTAGATTTCGAACCAGAGTTTCGCAAAGATGTCTAGGAATGTTATATGACCAATAGCATGCTTCAATTAAAACGGGTCATAATCAAATCAGTTCGATGACGTCATAGTCGATATTGGTTACTTATTACGACCTTCGCATTACTAAGTAACCAAAATCTTACCTTATGACTAACGTAACACTACAGATTCTGTGCGATTGCCAAAAAATTATATATGAGACATGCCCTAAAAAGGGGGATACTGATGCACCTGCAAACAAGTATCATCTCAGGTCAGACTATGCAGCCTGACTCGGATCGAAACTATTTGTTTTGGTCACTTTTCTGCATGCCAAAGGACAGTTCTACTACATGGTACTTTCGGTTGTTACACAAAACAGATGTTATGATTCCATTCCAATAACTGGCTTAATAAAATGCATCATGCAGATGTTTTTAACCCTTTTTTGCCATAACATCGCTTGTGTCTAAATGTATTGGTGGGGTTTTACAAGAAATTTTGATAAACAGTATAAAAACTGAATAGATCACTGCGAAAGGTGATGGATTAACACTAACTCTTTACTAAACGACAAATTAATAGACTGGTCGAAATTGAAAGCAATTGCAGATGACAAAATATAGGTGACTAAAAAATCGAAATTTGATTTGGGAAGGGTAGAAACCATTGTGGGAAAAGGAGAAAATGCTGGTAACTAAGGAGAAAATGCTGGTTACCAGCATTTTCTCCTTTTCCCACAATGTTTTCTAAAGGCCTCTTTCTCAGAGTCGTCGAAACTAGGAAATGTGTGGTAATAGATTAAATATATTCGGTTCATTAATTCAGTGCGTGTAGTTTTATCAGTAATTCACACGCAGGGGTACTTTGATAGGGCGGTCATTGCCTTACACCCACTTGATCTGTAAACATAAACGAGAAGGAAGGGTGAATTGCTGTACCGTACAGTAGCATGGACTCTGGAAAATTACAATACGTTTAGTGTTCGTTACTTTGTTACCCACATTTGAAAGTACAAAGTAAATGGGATGTATAATGAGTCGTAGAAAAAGTCGGATAATTCTCATTTCAAGGTATTTTAGGTTAGGAATGTTTAACCCTTTACTCATATGCCAATTTTAGGCTCTTCCGATTCAGCAGCAAACAAACATATGATGTCATAAACAAGGACAAATGGGGAAAACAATTATCTGATTGAGTGAAAAACATTGTGGGAAAAGGAGAAATTGCTCGTCACTAGCAAGTTCTCCTTTTCCCACAATGTTTTCAAAAGCTGTCTGTTGTTGATGCGTCAAAATGAGTATCTATGGAGTAAAGGGTTAAGAGAAAAGTCTCTGACAGTGTAGAACTATTGTCAAACTGTACGATCTTTGCAGTATGAACTCTTGCAGAAGTAACTCAAGTTGTCATTTTGGTTGAAATGGATTTATAGCTTTATGGATTTATAAGCGTTTGAACGACGTGGATGTTTTTCTAACAGCAGCAACCCTTTACTTGTATCACGTGGTTTGCAACACGCGAAAATGGGCATTCGGACATCTGCGTAAAGTATCGTCTCGAATCAGCCTGCGCAGTCCGTGCAGGCTAATCCGAGACGCCACTTTCCGTTGTTTATGTAATTTTCTTTTTTTTGCGCAAGTCTACTGCATGTAGCACAAAATCTAATGTACTAGTAAAGTATTTGACTCACTTGGTACCCTGCATCGTGCAGATGCATTAAGCTCCCTTTTGTCAGCGCGGCTTACATATATATATCGTGTTTTATGTTCCATTTCAGGGAGAAAATCGGATTGAATCTACGACAATCGGTATAGTGCAGTAAATGTGCATCGGACAGTGTTTTAAGATAGAGTATATTCCTCAAAGCGCCTTTCATTTCTATGATCAGTAAGCAAACTGTGTAAAGCCAAGTTCAGACTACACAGAACGTGCAGTCTGATCTTGTCTCTACACTGTCCCCTATGTTGTAACTTAGTCTGACTAAAATAGCGTGTAAAATGCAATTTGTTTATATATACTACTCAAAATTTGCTAGGGATCACCCTAAAAGATTCACTCTAAATATATACATGTATATGTTGCATGTATCATGTATGATTTTACAATAAGTTACATTGCCACACTGAGCAATAAAATGACCGGTGGAAATGGATCTTTAAGCCTTTACCTCACAATGCCGACTGTTAAAGACACTGAGAAAGAAGTCTTTGGAAAACATTGTTGGAAAAGGAGAAAATGCTGGATACCAGCATTTTCTCCTTTTTCAACAATCTTTTCTACTCTATTACAGACAGCATGGTGCACGTTGCATTTAGGTTTTGGTCAGCAAATGCTTTCAACTTGGACAAATCTAGAGTTTTACAAAATGGTAAAGAGTTTATGCAAAACTGTTGTAACTTATAAACGCATACAGAAAAATATGTAAGTGATCCCTATCAAAGTTTGGGTAGTATATTTGGCTGTAGTGCGAATCATTCAGTTAAACATTTGCCGCTGTAAGCGTTAAAGTGACAGTCGACATTCTGCAGCGTACATCTAATTACTGCATCTGTTATATGGAGGTGAATAGTGCAATAAGTTGGACCAAGATTAATTCGAAACTGGGATTATTGGATTATCTTATAAATATCATGAAATTGTGAATGAGTACGGAACCAGGCTGCAGTTTAAAGGTCTTGTGTAACATCCGGTAGAGAGAGTCATGTGACATAGTGTAAAAGGTTAGCGCCATTTCCCCAGTGCAATAATGTAACATGTATATGATTTATAGGAATATTTTTAGAATGTATGGCATTGATTTAATGAGACCGTCTTTTTAACGAAGATTTCAAAAAAAAAAAGACTCGTGGCTGTCTTTAGCAAGCAATTAATATTTTTGGCCAAACGTAAAAATTACAGATTGCCATCTTTGCTTTAATTTCCATATTTTTAATGGTATAATTGATATTTAAATGCACTTCAGCACCTGCACCATATACTTATAACTGCCGATGGGCCTTTAATCCTTTCCCAAACAGCAAATTTTGGACTCTACCAAACCAAAGGAGTTTGCAGACGACAATTTTAGATTTGGAGAAAAAGCCAGAAAGTTCTCAAAAAGGGTAGAAAACACTGTGGGAAAAGGAAAAATTGCTCGTTACGAGCAATTTCTCCTTTTCCCAGAGTGTTTTCAAAAAACTTTTACTGCAGACACGTAAAAACCAGGGCTTGTTTGGGAAAGAGTTAACCCATCACTAGACAGTCCTGAGTTCGGGCGACTCTTTTGAATTTGTCGCTTGCAGATTTGTTTTTTTATTCAAAGCAACTTCAGACAACATTGTCAGAATTTTTGTATGCGAATAGGCTAAAAAGATAAAAGAGTGAACTCGCTATCAAACGACAAAATTTTAGACTTTGAAAGCATTTGCAGAAGACAGAATAAACATGACTAAAAAATTGAAACTTGACTTTAGAAAAGTAGAAAAAATTGTGGTAAAAGGAGAAAATGCTGGTTATCAGTATTTTCTCCTTTTCCCACAATGTTTTCAGTAGGCCTCTTCCTCTGGGTCGTAAAAATCACGGATTGTTTGGTAAATGTTTAGATAGGAAACTGTTCAAAATCAGTTTCAAAAGTTTGTGCTTGAACTTTTGTTAGTGCAAAAGGTGTAATCTCGACTTTTTTTCCACTAAATCTACTCAATCTACAGAAACTCAGACACACTTTTATCTCAGTATAGGCTTGACTTAACAAGCAGACGTTCTGTGCAGTCTGATCGTGAGATGTGGCGTCCGAAAAAGCCCCCTGTTGTTGCTTATGGCCTTGAAAAAGGCGAAATCATTTCCATCTCTTTTTTTTCATATCGATTTTTCAAATTTTACAAGGCTATTTTTTTTTTCAACTTCGTATCTTTTTTTTCCGATGACGTAGAGTAGCATGATTACAGGAAAAAAAAAAAATTCCATAGATAAGGGAGGGATTTATTATTGAATTAGATACAGGGTTCAGTTAGAGACATAGTTCTCAAGTTTTTACAAAGTCTTACGGAATATTGTGTTCCCTTACCTGATAGTGTGGTGAAATCAACTCAGTAAAATCTTTCAGATAGTGCAGGTCAAGATCAGACTGCACAAAACGTGCAGTCTGATCTTGATCTGCACTATCTGAAAGAGTCAAATTACCACATTTGGGTTTACACTATAGACTGAAATGTTCCATTTTTAGCAGGGAAAGGATTAGCAATAGGAGATAATGTAGTATTTTTGTTTTATGTGTTCATTAGATATATGCTGGCGACACCGTGGAAAAGTGATAGTTGATTATTGCATAAAGCGATTGCATAAGGAATCTACTACATAAAGAAAAAATTCAAAAGAAAGGAAGAACAAGTCAAGAGTGTTAAAAAAAAAAATCGTAAAATGAAATTTACATGAAAACTGTAAAAATGACAGAAGCAAGGAAACGAAATAAAGATAAAAAACATTGTCAGAAAGTGGGAACTAGTGTAGAGTGATAAAATCGGAAAAGGAAATTTACATGAAACCTGTAAAAATGACAGAATACAAGGTATCTACATATACACCAAAATTTGACAGAAAATAGGAATCAGTGAGGAGTGTTAAAACAAAATAGGAAAAAGAAATTTACATAAAGACTGTAACAATGACAGAGAGCAAGAAAATTCAGGAATTACAAATCCTGTTAAAATCAAAGGACGAAAGGATTCGTTCTTTGGAAAAGAAGCTGGCTGAGAGGGATGAGAAAATTGAACAGCTTAAAAGTCAGCTGGATAAGTTTCAGTCTGTGTTTCCGAAGGCCATACCTCGCCGGGTTCGAGCCCAAGGCATTTCTGCAGAGCCTCAGACGGCCAAATCTATACAGGACTATATGACTAATAACGTTTTGCAAAAGCATCGAAAATCCAGCAGGTAAGTTCCTATCTTACTTCAGGTATTTTTTATTTCATTGTAAAGAATCCATTTTATGGTGTTAACTCTTTACCAAACGACAAAAATTTAGACTTGTCCAAATTGAAAGTATTTGCAGACGACAAAATAAATGTGACTCGCGAATCGAATTTTGACTTTGGAAGAGTAGAAAACATTGTGGGAAAAGGAGAAAATGCTGGTTACCAGCATTTTCTCCTTTTCCCACATTGTTTTAAGAAGGCTTTCTTTTCTGGGTCGTAAAAACCAGAGATTGTTTGGTAAAGGGAGAATCCTTTACCAAACAGTTTTGGGGTTTGACGACGCTGAAGAAGGCTCTTGAAAACATTGTGGAGGAGGGAGAGAAGAAAATAGCAGTAACCGGCATTTTTTCCATTTCCTCCACAATATTTCATTTCCGTTCAAAGACATATTTTGTTATTTTAGCCATATTTAATACAAAAATATATACATGTATGTTTTCTGCAAATAGTTGTCTTTTAGGATAAGTCTAGAATTTCGTCATCTCGTAGAGAGTTAAGAGCCTTCACATTCATACGGAAGAAAAAAAGAGCTTTCGCCACAAAAAAGACATTGCTCTTTTTTTCAGAACGACCTTAATATCGTTCATCAAAGACCCGGTTTTTTTCCCGAGAATATTTCTTTGTTGTGTCAATCGTAAATTTTCTTTGTTGTACAGGAAAAATAGCCTATTTATCAAGGTAAATGGCAACTGAAGAAGTGGCTTCGGATGTTGATTAATCTCTAACCCCTTACCATACATTCTCGAGTTTAAACGACCCTCGAAGGGATGGCTTTTGAAAACATAGTGGAAAAAGGACAAAATGCTGGTAACCAGCATTTTGTCCTTTTTCCACAATGTTTTTTTTTCTTACTTTGAGCGAGCTTATCTCGTAAGTTAAGTCACGTTTAATCTGTTGTGTGCAAGCGCTTTCAAAAGTGAATCGTATAGTAAAGGATGAATTGGGAGATTGGGAGACTGGGAGACACATATGGAAAAGCGCGGTTGGAAACATTGAGGAAAAGGAGTCAATGCTGTTAATCAGCAATAGGAAAGGAATAAGTTTAAATACAAAGTAGACTGTTAGAGTTCCCCCCTCTCTCTCCCTCTCTCTCTAGAGGAGGGGGTTTAGAAGAGATTGGGTCTGTTTCCACTTATAAATTCAATTATCGTTATAATTCTAAAGACCAATATTAAGAAGAGCTAGCTGATTGGCTCACATGATCTGTGTTTCAGTAAAACTTGAAATAAAACCTAAAAGATAGATTCAATATCGTCTAAAATAATTCTCTTGTGCTTTTTAGCTCCAACGATATATTTCAGTTGTTTATTTTTTTTCTCTCAGAGGGGTTAAATCCATTTGCACCCATGGTTTTATACTGGTAGTGATATTTCACAACAGTAACCAGCCGCTACCTCCGAATGTCTTTTATTGCCCTGGTGCAAACCTCTTTTGAACGTTGAAAACATTGTCGAAAATGGAGAAATGGCTCAGAATGAGCAATTTCTCCTTCACCACCATGTTTTCAACTGTATTAATCCATTACCAGACAATCCCTACTTTTGACGACCCTGAGAAAAAAGCCTTTAGAAAACATGGTGGGGAAAAGGAGAAAATGCTGGTAACTAGCATTTTCTCCTTTTCCCACAATGTTTTCTACCCTCCACAAACAAAATTTCAAATTTTAGTCACTTTTCTTTTACAGTCTGAAAATGCTTTCGATTTGGACAAGCCTAAAATACTGTCGTTTGGTAATGAGTTAAAATGTTCAACTCGCAACTCATGCTGTTTCTTTTTCTTCATATTTTACATTGATATTGTTGTGATTGTCGTCTACTGTTTTTTCCAGTTGATAAGGAGGTACTCGTATATCTTGGAATGAAATTGACTGCTTGGCACGAAAAGTAAACATTCCTACCGTAATGTGTGTTTTATCCTAGGTTAATTTATTGACATTTATTAGAGATAAACATTGCTTTAGCAAAATCATGTAAAAATGCAATAACTTCTGTGCAGTTTTAACTCTTTATCACATGAGGAAATTTTAGACTGGTCCAAATTGAAAGCATTTGCAGACGACAAAATAAAGGTGACTGAAAAATAGAAATTTGTTCTGGGAAGGGTAGGAAATACTGTGGGAAAAAGAGAAAATGATGGTTACTAGCATTTTCTCCTTTTCCCATAGTGTTTTCAAATAGCTTCTTTCTCAGGGGCGTCAAAAGTAGGGATTGTGTGGTAATGGGTTAAACCACATTGTAGGATCTGATATGAGTTGGCTTTTGAGTAACAGATATAATTATAGGATCTGACATGAGTTGGCTTTTGAGATAACATTTTCTTGAACGAGTAATAAGACTTTCTTTCTCATTATTATGTTGAATTATCAATGCGAACCAATGCTTTAACCAGCCACTTCTTGGGCCCCGCTAATGAATATGAATTGGAAAAACTGCTCTTCAGGAACTTCTTTTTTCTTTTACCACAAAGGTTTAAAACTGATCTACCAAAAATCGGGAAGAAATGGTCCGCAGAGAATAAACTGTTACATGAATGATTGAGCCATGCTCTGTGAAAAGCGGGCTTCTTGCATCTCTGTGATACAGTGACATTGCACCAAGCATAATAAGGGGTCCTTTAACCCATTACCACACAATCCCTACTTTTGACTACCCTGAGAAAGAAGCCTTTAGAAAACATTGTTGGAAAAGGAGAAAATGCTGGTAACCAGCATTTTCTCCTTTTCCCCCAATGTTTTCTACCCGTCACAAAACAATTTTCAAATTTTCTGTCACTTTTATTTTGTAGTCTGCAATTTTTTTCTATTTGAACAAGCCTGAAATATTGTCGTTTGGTAATAAGTTAAATCCACTTTCTCTAACAACCGACTGAATCATGGGGTAGACTATGCCTTGAAGATGCAGAAAATTGACCTATGGCAAAAAGTTTCGGCCCAGGTCAGCCTGCGCGGACTGCGCAGGCTGACCTGGGTCGATACTTTTTGCAGATGCATTAAGCCCCCTTTTCGCAGAGCGTGACTCATACAATCACATGCCAAGGCTGGGAAACTCTGCAATCATTGATATCAGAACAGATCTATATCGGTATATTGAGAAAGTTGGTTTTCTCCTATGAGCACTGACAGACGAACCGTATATTTACTGATAAGCTTTTAAGTTTGGTGTACTTACATGTACGTTCTTATCGATACAGAGGTGGCCTGTATACATTCCCTGTATACATTCTTCGATCATGGTTTACTCATAAAGTATCGAGTTGACTTAAAGGCCCAGTATAGGCCAAAATATCAAAACTGGAATCATAATTCAAATCATACCATTTAAAACGTATGGAAAGATTGTGGAGATGACAGTCTGTTATTGTGTAGTCGAGGCATATGTTAGTCGCTGGCAGAGAAAACATTGTGAACAAAGGAGAAAATGCTGGTAACCATCATTTTCTCCTTTACCCACAATGTTTTCTACCCTGTTGGAAAAAAAATTCAATTTTTTGAGTTACATTTATTTTGTTGTCTGCAAGTGCTTCCAATATAGACCAGTCTAGAATTTTGACTTTTGGTGAAGAGTTAAAGCGCTCCATGAATTGACGCTCTTGGATCAAATACGTCGTGAGAAAAGGAGCAAAAGTTACATATGATCATACGATGTGCGACTCAGTTAATTTGCGGACAGTTTGGTCAAGATCAGACAACACAAAACGTACTTTACATAATGCACAGTCTAATCTCGGATCTTTTTATAATGTTTGTTCGATAAGATGAGGGTTTTGTCCCATTACTCTAACCTGTTTTGTTACTTTGTCCGCAAATACCTCCAGTTTGGAAAAGTCCAAGGTTTTGCCACGTGGAGAAGGGTTAAGTGAGTATTAACTCTTTACCAAACGACAAAATTTTAGACAGGTCCACATTGAAAGCATTTGCAGACGACAAAAATGATGTGACTTAAAAAAAAAATATTTTTTTTGAAAGGTGGAAAACGTTGTGGGAAAAGGAGAAAATGCTGGTTACCACCTTTTCCCACAACGTTTGCAAAAGGTTTCTTTCTTAGAGTTGTGACAAACCGGGATTGTTTGGTAAAGAATTAAAGGGTCACCAAAGATCAATATTAGAAAGTTTATCACTTGTTTTCCCACTCAAATCAAGGCATCTTATCTTAGTTTATTGAATCTGTAATTTGTCAATATTTAACACTTTCATTTTAATACACCGGGTTTTTCATATCTGAAGTATCATTTTTCGTCGTTACAGGAAACATGGCTCGAAGTAAAACAAATTCTCACGTTTTTACAATCCGATGTCTGTTTTATAAAGTAGTTCGTCCAGTTCTTTTTTTTCAGGAGACTCGATCTTAACCATTTATCGAATGGTACTGGAAACTACTTCCACATAGCAGAACAAACCATCATCTCCCGCTAGATGGCATTCTACAAATACACATCTATCTAATTTGGGTATTCTGTGTACAGAACCGGACTACTTTTTTCACACGAAAACCGTTAGTTAGAATTTCGAAATGAAATAAACGTTTACGCAATAAAATGCTATTCGGGTGCGATTCGTTCAGATATGATCAGCTAGCATGTAACCTATGCACCGGTCTGTCATTTATCAAAACAGGGCCCACATGCTTGGGTAACAGCTTCGATATAAGCCCTACTTTTTCTGACCATATGGGATCGATAAAGCATTATAGAAGACAGGTCGAGTAAGAATATGACATGCACAGACAACGCACAACAATCAGCTGTGCAGTACGTTGTTTGCTCATGTCATATTTTTCGAAGATTTGACCTGTCTTATATGACGCATCACTCTCTCCAGTATTGGGAGGGGGTTGTAGTAATACGCGCTATAAAGTAACAATGGAGAAAAAGGCGTTTTATCAATACGTTTGAGTAGAAATCAGGCCTGTTTTAGCTCAAAATTTCTCTAAACTGCTGATCATACTTGAATGAATCGCGTCAGATAGCGTTTTCTTGAGTAATCGTTTATTCCAGTTTGAAATTCAAAATAACGGTTGTTGCGTAAAAAAGTAGTCCTGTTCTGTGTCCAGGATGTCCAAATTAGATAGATGGTATATGTATTTTAGAATGCCATTTGTAGATATTGGTGTACAGTAGCTTTTATGGCCATTTCAACGCTTGATACTTGTATTACAACTTTTTACTGTCTGTTTTGGCATGTTCTTCAAGTTTAGATAGAACATCTTTGTGCCGCACTCTGTCAATAGAATGTGGGATGGATCTCTGTTAGGGGTACTGGTGATGCTGGAGTGTACCTGTACTAGTCACGGCCCGGAACAGCCAAGCACCAGACTAAACCAAGGAAATGCGCGAATAATATTGCCGTCATTGGCTTGAAACATGGTTTGAAAAATGCAAATTACATGTATATGTTTCAAGGAAGTATGTCCAAGTTTAGTGTGTGTGTGTTTGTGAAGAGGGAAATTCACTGTACTCTACTTCTATTGTCTGAAGTTAATTGTTACACTCCCCTCACTGATCTTCATTATTATTTTAACGACAAAGCGGGTCATTAGTCAAGAAGATAGTTTCTTTTCTTAAGGTCGCGAACTAACCTATGTGTATCCTGTTTGCATGCCTAGCAGCACACGTGGACAAATTTTGTGGTCAGATAAATTTCTACAAGTATCATATGAAATATAGAAAATGATTCTTGTTTTTAATTACTCTACAGTTAATTTCACCACTGGTTGATAATTTACATATTCAAAGAAAGAATTCTATTCTGCCACGTTAAGGATTTAGACGACATTCTCTACACAATTTAAATACAAGAAAACAGGACGAACTGAAATGAAGCACTTTTTAATGGATGCTAATTACTTCATCGTAATCATCGCCTTAAAACTAATTTTCACTTGTAGCAGACTTTGTGAAATGTCAAACCGTGTTTATGAGCGGTAGGACATTATCTCCCGCTGGATGGCATTCTACAAATACACATCTATCTGGTTTTGGCATGCTGGGTACAGAAGCAGAGTAATTTTTTAAAACAAAAACCGTTACTTTGAACTTCAAATGAAATAAATGTTTACTCAATAAAACGCTGCCTGGTGTCATTCATTCAGCTATGATTAGCTTGCTTGTAACCTATGCACTGACCATCTATTAAAACAGCCCTACGTGCTTCGGTAATAGGCTAATAGCTGCGATATAAACCCTACTTTTCCCAGGTATTGTGGGGATGGGTGATGCGTCATAGCAGACAGCTCGAATCTACGAAGAATATGACATGCGCAGACAACGGGCTGTAGGAAGGCCAGAAACCGTTCCATAAACAGTGTCTGTAAATACCTTTACACTTTTGACCTGCAGAGCCCTTTTGTCGTCCTGCTGCTGACCACTTTTGAAACATCAGAAATAGGAGAATGTGACGTTGTCTGCGCATGTCATATTGTTTGAGGATTCGACCTGTCTGCTATGACGCATCACTTCCCCTAATTATGGGAGGATTGTATAGTGGTACGTGCTATAAAGTAGCAATGGAGAAAATGGCTTTTATCAATACATTGATGAGATATCAGGCCTGTTTTAGCTCCAGATTTCTGTAAACTGCGGATCATAGCTGAATGAATCGCAGCAGATAGCATTTTGTTGAGTAAACGTTTGTTTTAGTTTGAGATCCAAAGAAACGGTTGTCGTTAACAAAAGTAGTCCGTTTTTGTACCCAGAATGCCCAAATCTTTGTAGAATGCCATCTAGCAGGAGATAATGAGTACATACAGCATTTTCACAGAGCACGCCTAATGTGCGGTTTAGTCTACACTGTGTTAAAAATGCAAAATCTGGATTTAAGTTCTACTATTCACCTCCATTTTATGATGCGTCATGCCGAAAATTTGTTAAATTGTTCTTTATATCGTGCTTTGCAGCGAATCTATACTCATTGTACTTTGTTCAAGTTTCCAACGCCATGTGAATGTTTAATTTTTTGGCTGCTAAGCGCGACTCACTATCATTTGCGGACAGTCTAGATCAAGATCAGACTGCACAGAACGTACAGTCTGATCTTGATCCAAACTGTCCGATAAGGGGGTAGTATTCCCCAAAGCACAACTTGGAAATAGTAAAATTTGTTGGATTTTTTTTAGGTATTTAGCAGGATAAGTCTTAATTCTTTACCAGAAGACAAAATTTTAGTCTTGTCAAATTTGAAAGCATTTGCAGACGACAATTTTAGTGTGGCTCAAATGGTGTAAATTTTCATTGTTAGAGTAGAAAATATTGTGGGAAAAGGAGAAAATGCTGGTTACCATCATTTTCTTCTTTTCCCACAAAGTTTTCAAAAGACTTCTTTTCCAAGAACGTCAAAAGTCGGCATTTTGTGGTAATGGGTTAAAAGTGCTGAAGCTGATCAAAGCAACACGAATTCCAATGCAGAGTGTTTCCATCTGTTTGTTAAGCACACTTAAAAGTAACACTTTTCGTGTACGAATTCGGTAATATCTTGATTGCCTTTCGATAGATTTACCAGAAGCAAATGTAAATTAACACTTTGACCGGAAAGCCACATATAGATGTAGTCATTTGGTGCCTGTTGTATATATACTAGTAGAAACTGGTACAGAAGTGACAGAGGAGAAGCAGTTCAACAAAAATTAAGAGCCATGCTCTGTGAAAAGTGGGCTTAATGCATCTGCGAAAAGTATCGACCCTGGTCAGCCTGCGCAGTCAGCGCAGGCTGACCTGTGTCGAAACTTTTCGCTAACCGTCATTTCTTGCATGTCCAATGACCAGTTTACCTAACTGATCAAATTAGTTATCTAAAAACCTAGCTGTTATGGATCCATTGATATTTTGATGGTTTGCATGGTATGATAGATTACGGAGATGCATTAGGCCCTCTCTTGCCACAGCATGTTTCATATCGTTCATGCATAATATGGTAGTATTTTGTGGAAAGAAGGGGGAAAGCGGACCAATTGCTCGTCTCTAGCAACTGCTACTTTATCCAACACTATGTGTAATAGCTGTCGGCGGCAGAGAGTTCAGCATGTGTGTTCGTGAAGTAACCTCTCAAACGCTTTACCGAACAATCCCTGGATTTTACGACCCAGAGATATAAGCCCTTTGAAAACATTGTGGGAAAAGGAGACAATGCTTGTAATCAGCATTTTTTCCCTTTTCTCATAATGTTTGCCACCCTGCTGGAAACAAGTTTTAATTTTTGAGTCAGGTTTATTTTGTCGTCTGCGAGTGCTTTCAATTTGGACCAGTCTAAAATTTTGTCATTTGGTAATGAGATGTTCTTTGACTTCATCGATGGGTGTCTGACGCCTAAAAGGGAAACCAAAGCGTTTTTTGGAAGGCGAGCGCCTTGATATGTCAGCGCTCGGCAGTTTGTTGCAAATGCCTCTGAACAGTATTATGCAAACGCCTTTCAAATAGTTCGATACTTCTCGAGTGCATAAGAACAAAGTACTGTCGAGAACATTGTAAATTTAATCAAAACAACAAGAAGAAACTTTTAAATTTGTAGTTATGTGTTGAGGACCAACTATTCAACTGGAATCATAATTATTGCGATTGCAGTGCCTACTTTGCATTCAACTGTTGTTGACCGTGTTGAATATCAACAGGACAACGTTTTCTATTTCGGACCCTTGCTTATGATTTTAGGTTGCAAAGGACAGACTACTGGGACATTTTTTCGCAAGTTTTCTATGGCAACGACTGTTCGACACCAACGATTAGGTTTTTATATGAAAGTATAGAACACATTTGGGGAAATGGAGACAATGCTGGTCACAAGCATGTTATCTTTTTCCTACTTTGATTTCAGAAGCTTTCTTGTTTGGGCTTGCTGAAACTCGGGATTATTTGGCACCGTAGTAATACAGTGAAAGCTGGATATCGATGGATATAAACCCGGCTGTCGCCCAACTTCGATCACATTATAACGATAAAATGTGCATTAGGAAACGGACAGTTAATGGCTAATTGTTATTTATTTATACGAGATATTCTGCTCGATTAGCTTTTTTCTATGATTAAGAGACAGGTCAGGAATGATTAGAGATCGAGAAGGTTATGAAGCGGACAAGATGAGAATGATTCAGATTGAAAAGTGAGGGGTGGGTGGGGGGGGGAAAGAAGGAGGATAGGGGAATAAATAGGATGATAAATGATGGAGTACAGTGCGTGGCTAAAGTTTTTCATCTTTCAAATCGTCGATTTACTTCGAAAACAAGCTGTAGTTACGAGGTTTTTGAAGTAAACTGACGAAATACCTTTTTTCTCATTTTTGGAGAACAAAATACTACGCTTCTTCTTCTATGCAGCAATTCTAGGGAAAAGTAACTGGCAGAAAGCTAGATTTCTAAACGGGTACATGTACAAACGTCCATAATATATGCTATCGTTGTTCCCCGCCTGACGTCAAAATTGCTGTTCTCTTATCATTTTCTCCCGCTAGATGGCATTTTAAAAATACGCATCTATCTAATTTCGGCATTCTGGGTAAAGAATCGCACTACTTTTCTACGCAACAACCGTTACTTTGAATTTCAAAGTGAAATAAACGTTTAGTCAATAAAACGCTTCCTGGTGCGATTCATGCAGCTATAACTAGCAGTTAAGAGAATTCTGGAGCTAAAACAGGTCTGATTGCTCCTCAAACGTATTGATAAAAACCATTTTCTCCATTGTTACTTTATAGCGCGTATAGCTAATATCCCCCTCCCCACCAATATTGTGTGTGTGTGTGTGGGGGGGGGGTGTTGCGTCATAGCAGAAGAATATGACATGCGTAGACAACGGTTCTCTGATGCCTTGTGGTGGCGTTGTCTGCGCATGTCACATTCTTCGAAGATTCGATCTGTCTAATATGACGCATCACTCTCCCCAATATTGGGGAGATTGTAGTAATACGCACTATAAAGTAGCAATGGAGAAAATAGCTTTAACCAATACGTTTGAGGAAAAAACAGGCCTGTTTTAGCTCCAGATTTCTCTAACTTGCTGATCATAGCTGAGAGAATCGCACAAGGTAACGTTTTATTGAGTAAACGTTTATTTAAGTTTGAAAATTCAAAGTAACAGTAAACTGTTTTCGCGTAGAAAACTATTCCAGTTCTGTACCCAGGATGCCCAAATTAGATAGATGAGTATTTGTAGAATGCCATCTAGCGGGATATAATGTTTGTGGTGGCGTTATTATTTCGGTGAAGTCAACATTTACGTTTTTTTATATTGGTTATCACAGCATTTGGCAACCAGCATTTCCCCTTTTCCCACATTGGTTTTATCCTTTCACAGCAGATTCCATTATTTTAGACAAGCCGCCTGCCTCTGCTTTCAATTTGTTAATTACTGTAAATTTCATCGTCTGGTATATAGAGATTTAACCTATTATCACGCAACCCCTACTTTTGAAAGCCTGTGAAAGAAGCCCTTTTAAAACATTGTGGGAAAAGAGGAAAATGCTGGTGACCAGCATTTTCTTCTTTTCCCACAATGTTTTCAACCCTTCACAAAAAGAAAATCAAATTTTCAGTCACTTTTATTTTGTCGTCTGCCAATGCAAAATCAATTTCTGACAAACGCAAAATTTTGTCGTTTGGTAATGAGTTAAGCTGGTAGGCTTTGAGCACTATCTCGAAAGGTTATATAATTTTATAAAGAGTATCTTTCATCATTAAAGTTTTTATATATTATGTTCTCACCTCCTTTTCTGCAGCAGTGAACGCTAATGGATATTTTATTGCTTCTCAGCTGTAAACTTTGAGCTTTCATTCCAACCCTCGAGTCATTACCTTCCTAAAAACCTCTCCCAAACGATAATTTGTTAGACTTGTCCAAATTGAAAGCATTTGCAGACGACAGATCTGATGTTAATCGAGTAATAGTATCTTTCTTTTTGATGATAGAAAGCATTATGGGAAAAGGAGAAAATGCTTGTTACCAGCACTTTTTCCTTTTCCCACAATGTTTTCAAAAGCATTTTCAGGGCCCTTTAAACGTAGGATTGTGTTAAACCTCATCCATAAGAAATTATTTGAGCTGTAATTAATTTAAAAACATCTGCAAGCAATATTTTGATTTTTTCTCACCATTTTGAAATTAATAGAAATGTTCTGAAGTTCTCTTATAGAGTGGAAAATATTCTGTGATATAGAGAAATCCCTAGATATCACAATTTCCCCTTTTTCCACAAGTTAAGACAGCCTTCTTTTTCAGGGTTATTGAAATACAAGATTTTTTTAAACTAGCAGGGGGTAGAAAAATCGTCAGACGACATTGGAAACGTACATATTCTCCAATATCTCCTGCTCGATGGCATTCTACAAATATACATCTAATTTGGGCACCCTGGGTACAGAGCAGGACTACTTTTCTACGCTAGAACCGTTACCTTGATTTTCAAACTAAGATAAGCAAACATTTACTCAATAAAACTCAACCTGGTGCGATTCATTCAGCTATGATAAGCAGTTAAGAGAAATCTCGAGCTAAAACAGGCCTGATTTCTCCGTAAACATATTGATCAAAGCTATTTTCTTAGTTGCTACTTTACCCCAATACTGGGGGTAGTGGTGCGTCACAACAGACAGGTCGAATCTTCGAAAAGTGTTACATGCGCAGACAACAGCATATTCTCCTATTTCCCGTGTTGCAAACAGGATCAGCAGCAGGACGACTAAAGTGCTCTGCAGGTCACGGAAAGACATCGTGGGAAGAGGAGAAAATGCTGGAAAACTGCGTCCCCTCTTATTCTAGCTACCTTTTCTAGCCTTTTCAGACAAATCCAATCTCTTGACTCACATTTTAATTTGTCATCTTGATATACTTTCAAATTAGAATCAGAATTTGTCCTTTGGTAAAGGGGTGAAATTTTCTAATTGTATAAAACTATGGAATTGTCGAAAGATTGTGTTTAACTCATTACCACATAATCCATACTTTTGATTTCCCTTAGAAAGAAGCCTTCAGAAAACATTATGGGAAAAGGAGAAAATGCTGGTAACCAGCATTTTCTCCTTTTCCCACAATGTCTTCTTCTCTTCACAAAACAAATTTCAAATTTTCAGTCACTTTTATTTTATCGTCTGCTAATGCCTTCAATTTGAACAAACCTAAAATATTGTCGTTTGGTAATGAGTTAATGCGTCTCTGTGGTACATTAGACCAAGCAGATTCTCTGTATGAGTCCGTAAAATTCCATTTTATTTAACATCAGGCTGATTTCCGGTGTAGACTGGTCCCGTGACATGCAGAAAATGAACATGTTGGAAAAAGTATCGGTCCGAGTCCTGTCAAAAAAAGGGAGGGTCGTGACAAGTAAATCTTACGAACAAAGTCCGTAACAAAGAAACAAATGAATGAATGCATGGCAGAAATAAGGGTCGGAGCGGGATTCGAACTCCGGAACTCCCGGACACAAGACCAATACCCTAACCACTGAGCCAAAGAGATATATCCCTGACGCAGTAGCCAGGTATTGTATTTAAATCGGGAGTATGCCATGCAGGAAGGAGTGGTCTCCCATAACACACCCCCTCTTAAAGTCATCATTTATTGATGACTCAAAGCCTTATTAGGCAGGAAGTCCGATTTTGGACAACAAATGGGATTAATGGGTCAATGGCCAATCCCGGACGAGCCCCCATCTTACGAACAAAGTCCGTAACAAAGAAACAAATGAATAAATGCATGGCAGAAATAAGGGTCGGAGCGGGATTCGAACTCCGGAACTCCCGGACACAAGACCAATACCCTAACCACTGAGCCAAAGAGATATCTCCCTGACGCAGTAGCCAGGTATTGTATTTAAATCGGGAGTATGCCATGCAGGAAGGAGTGGTCTCCCATAACATAAAGCTTTGACATTATAATCCGAGATACTTTCCTATATTTTTTTTTCACACGTTGATTTAAGGATTGGACATGACCTTTATTTTAATCTCCATTTCAACAGTCTGCGTACGTTGAGTTTGTTAGCGCGTTTTACAGGTATACATACATAAATAGTGTCAAGACGTCATATACGAGTATATACGTCTACAGAACTGTCTGTTTTTATTATATTTACCAATCTGTCCTTGGAAAAATGTTTGCTTAAAGTAATTCAATTCATAGCGCTCGCTACGGTCGTTATTTGACATCTTATCGAATCATGGAGAAGAAAGGAGTATTCGAAAAGTATTTTTCTGGCATAATGGACAGGATTTCTGAAAGCTTCAATGGTTTGTTGGTGTTGTCGGAAAACAAAGGAGACACCGGGGTGGCGAAATCAGAGACAAGTAAAACGAACCAAACTATCGTGAAAAATTTCAAGAGAAATCGGTTTGTAACAGCTTGGAAAACACGAAAAGATTTACCGGACAGGAAAAACCGTCTTCAACAATTATACAAAAACAGCAGATCGGAATACACCAGAACGCGTCTTCAAGGGTTACTCTGTGTGGAAAAAAGCGAGTAAGTACAAAAGAAAACCCCTAAAAAGCATAAAAGACGTTTCAGTATATTTAAATCAGCCAGTGTAGATAATTCTGGGAGGAACATTTAAAAGGCAGTATAACAACACAGTATTTAGTGCAAAACTGCTATGATCCGGAAACAAATGCATACAGATCACCACCGAGGAAGCCTCTGATTTACTGGATGAATTTTACAGACGAAACAATGCAAAATTTCTTGATAAATGTAGAAAGGAAGTACCCGTCTGCCTATGTTTTGAAACTCTTGAAGCATCGTCTTGACGGTAACTCTAATCGGGATCAAGCTGTCATAGAAGAAAATAACAAGGGACGAGAGAAATAAACAGACGCTGGTCAGAGTAATGCAGTGTCGCTTGGGCCATGGAAAAAAATAAAGTCAAACAACAAGGACAAAGTCATATTAGAAAGAAGAACGAGTTTAGATGTTGATATTTGTAGCAGATGAATCTCTATCGGGGACATTAAGTTCATCCTCTATAGTACGACGTGTCTTTGTTTCTTTGTCTTGTTTTGTTTCTTAGGGACAATAAAATATTCTGCTGCAGGAACTGACAGAGGGCACTCGTATTGTAGCATTGTTATCTTAGGCTTTACAAACTGTAATAGTAAACACTTACATAGTAATGACAATTGGGTGTAGTGCTTATACTATCTCTACACATAGCCTGTTTTAGATGAGTTCTTCACCATCAGGTCTAACCCTCCACACCTATTAACACATCCCCCTACTTTTCCGCATATTTTTCACTGTTCTTTTTCATTAACCTTAAAATATCGTACTTTATACATGCATTAACCGGAAATTGGAGAGGAACTCTATAAGCTTTGCTTTCGTTCAGATCCATTCTTTCAGGATTGCTTTTGTCAATGTAATGTATTTGTATTGTTCATGTACATGTATATTGTATTTCTGTAGAATAAAATATGTTTGAATTAAGTCAATCCTACAGTTTCTTTCGTCAGCGAGCATTTAAGGTAAGACATGTGTAATGCACTTCCGGTGAACATGGGGCAAAAAATTCTAATTGGTTGATAAATAAGGATAAATAAGAATTTATGCAGAAATATTTTTTTTGCATATTTCTAACGGATCAGAAATTCCGTTTATGTCTACCTTGAAATTATTTTCTGATACTTTTTTTTGTTTTCTGAAAAGGGAGGTAATTTTTATCTCTTTTTGAATTGAGAATATAGTGGTTTCAAATTTATAAATGATAATTCAAAGAAGGAAAAAATGGAAAAATGAATCGGTGAAAGTAGTTCAATAATACTCATTTTTAATTTTAGTTAATTTTGCAGGATGATATTGTAGTGGAAATAGATATTTTCCATTACACAGGTCTTACCTTAAACGTCAATTTGTGCGCCATCCAATTCGTAGAAAGTTACAGTCTGACGGACGAAGCTGTCTATGTCAAAACTGCGGTGACAGCGGTGGTAAATATGTAGCTTAGCTTTAACTCATTACCAAACGAAAAAAAAACATTCTCAAATCCAATTATTCGGAATCTCGTCGGGAAAAGGAGAAAATGCTTCTCTTCCTAAAAGAAAATTCAATTCTTTAGTCACATTCAATTGTCGTCTGCAAATGCTATCAATTTGGAACGGTCTAGATTTTTGTTGTTTGGTAAGGAGTTAGGTGTTAAATTGTATGGTTTAAGGAAAAGTTAGGTAGATCGACCCGTATTATAGTTCATGCATCACAATAGTGTTGAAGTATTTTATCTGCGACTTTCTTTCAGTACCAACTTGCAAAATGTGGCACCCTATTAATATCTGTAGGAAATTGTCACAACGACAGCACTTAGTATACATAGAAACCGTCCCCAATGCGACGCTTTCAGCGAAACTGTGGAAATACGCAAAAGATTAATTGATGATAATGCTTTAAATGTTTCGTAAAACGTCAATTGCAGCACATATATATATATAGTATACATTAAAACCACTTTCAATCCTTGCCCGACTTTATTGTCATACCAATTTGTTAACGGAGGCACACCATTAATCAGGGACTCAAAAGGTGATAATTCCATAAAGGTTTCGTTTAACGTCAAAGGAGGGATATGTTTTTTTGTGGTATTTGTCGAAGACAATACCACCATGACTTCAGTATTGAATTTTTAAGACTATGTATCGATCGTATTTTGTGCAAAGCCGAAGGAAATAAACCCAATTAAACACGGTTTCACAAGCAAATGATTTTGTCGGTAGCACTCAGATATGTAATTGGAAATGGCATGTTAACTCTTTACCAAACGACAAATTATAGACTCTTCCAAACTGACAGAGTTTGCAGACAACAATTTTAAATTTGATGAATATGGTAGAAAGTTCTCATAAAGGATAGAAAACGCTGTGGGAGAAGGAGAAATTGCTCGTTACGATCAA